>CM069544.1:38067500-39304166 GCA_035773235.1 Eospalax fontanierii | reverse complement strand
ACTTCTGTGGGCATTGTATAACATGGATATACTTACACAGTGCAGGCAATACACTCATACACATAAAATAAAAATAATACATAACATTTTTAAAAAGATATCAAACATTAATATCAGTTTCCATCTGCAGGGGCTTTAAGATTTGAAACTGAAGTATTCTCAGAAAGGACTGATTTTAAGTTCTTTTTTTTTTTAAATGAAGCAACTTTATTATTCATACATAGGATCACAGGATGATACAAGCTTAGGATTCACGGTTAGGATTTCCTAAAAGGTTTGAGAAAGCTGCCCATTCTTTTATGGAGTCTTTTACATATGCTATAATGCCTTCCATGTTAACCTCTCACATCTGTCTGACCATTCATTGTACTGAAACTGAGGGTCACTGAAATAAGCAGTACTCTTTTTTTTTTTAAATAGGAGAGCATTGGTTAAATAAAGCTAAAGCATTTTAGAACATCCTGTTCTAGGAGGAATCTGAACAGAACCTGGGGTACACCAGGTTTTAAGGGTTTTTTGAGGTGTTTTATACACTTATACATTTACATAATATTCCCTTAAATTTTTTTGTAATTACTCGAAGCACTTATTATATGGAAGTTGAGTTGTTTGTAATATTTATTTCCCATCTTCTGACCTCCATAGATGAGGAAACTTAAGTTCAGAAAGACTGTATATCTGAAAGATAAATCTTTGATCACTTTTCACAAAAGTCTACTAATTGGAATCTTTCCTAAAGGTGTCCAGACTAGGCTAGTATCCACACTGACAGCTCACAACTGTTAACTGCAACTCCAGAAAATCCAATGCCCTTCTGACCTCTGCAGATGCCCCCTACTCAATACATAGCATATACATGTTTATACACACATACACATAAATAAAAATAAATCTTAATAAAAGTACATACACTGCTGTGTAAGAATTCATTGACATGTTTCCTCAGAGCTTCACAGAAGGTCAGACCATCAAAACTGGGTGAGAATTTCAAGTCTTACAAGCCTGGGTGAAGCATTCTTTGCCTATGTAATCTCCATGCTCCAAGCTCTTGGCTCACCTTACAACCAAGACATGATTTCCTTCTCTACACTTTCTCTTTAAGAGCTATGAAATATAGTCTCTAAAATGCTTTATATCTTTATTTGGTGATGTGGATAAACAAAACAACCATATCAATCCCTCAGCTCTCTCTCACCTGCTAGTGGCCCTGAGTCTGCTGATTTTCCCCCTGGCCTGGCCTCTTGGATTCCTGTTCAGATTCTCTCATGACTTTCCAAATTAGCATGCTTTTTCAAGGTCCAGAGGGAGGACTGGCCCTTCTGCAAGGAAAGCCACTTAGGACTTTGTCAGAGGAGCTATATGAGAACCCAGGGGGCACACAGGGATGAGGAAGAGCCCACAGTTCTACCCTTCCACCAACCAGTTCAGTGATCAAAGGTAGAAGAGAGCAAAAAGCATTCAGAGACTTCTATGTTCGTCTCATGAGTCCCATTGTATTAATTTATGAACAAGTTAATCTGATGGGGTCAGAAATATAAACTATTATAATTCTACTTTATACTTTCCTTTGTTTTTCAGTATTCATGGTCATCAACTTGTTTGATAAGGTTTAACATTTTTCATTTCACCATTTTTTTTGGATCTTTTATTTTCTCTCCTGTTATGGTCACTTTGGGCTAAACATAACAGAAAGCAAATGCACTTTGCCTTCTTTAGGGTACTACTTTCTAAGTCAGACTGATACTGAAAAAAGACAATGGGGCAGACATTTTCCCCAAGTGGGCTAGGAGAAAGCAGCCTTGCTTCAGTCCTTTAACCTCCATCATTACCCCCTGGGGGAGGCTGGGGTACTGGTAATCCCAGTTGGGTCCCCCTCCCTTGAACTAGGATAGAGCAGTTTTAAATTGTTTTTGGTGTTATCTAAGATCACAGAGGTTGGTATCTGAGCTACCAACAGACTATCTAGATTCTTCCATGGAGCTGATCATTGTCTTGATGGACAACTTTTTGGGCTGTTAGGTGAAGGGACTATTGTGAGCAGGCTTGTAGAACTTCCTGATTTGATCCCAACAAACCAGTCCTCCAGTGGCCCAATCTAAATGGGATCTCTAGTGGCTCTAGCAGATAGATGACACGCTACTACAACACAAGAAGTGCCCAGTCCACAGCCCACTGCTCAGGGCTGGGTGGCTGCCATCTTCCTTTCTGAGGAATAGAAGAAACTGGTGGTTTTGGTAGCTCAGCCTTTTTGACCCTGTGCTCTGCACAGCTGTGCTCAACCTATCTGCCATTTAACTGCAGCTTTGATCAGAGCTCAACTCAGTGCTCCTCTTCTCAGTCCCTGAGGACAGTTAAAGAGAATATTTCTATTCACAACCAGCTGTTTAATCAGAAGCCAGGACTATAAATGACAATATTCCAGCAAAGCCACTGCCATTCTAGATCATAGGGACAGAGCACCCTATATAGCTCTTCAGCCATGAACAGGATTTATTCAGTTAGAGACTGAGCAGTTGATGGATGAAGATCATCTCAACACCTAGACTCCACATGTTGGCTATGTAGCTCTAGTATAGTACTTCTCCCTTGGGCGGGCCCCATAGCAGTGAACATTTAGGATGCATACAAGCAAGCAGTTATTCTCATGTTATCTCCTCTCACATGCAAGATCTTTGAGTCTGCTGGACAAAAAGCCTGCTCACTGCTGATAGTGTCTGCTATTCTGTGCTTCTTCAATACCATCTCTTGTCCCCGAACTGAACCTCTATCTTGCCTTCTTCCAGGCCTAATTAGACAGGGCCTTGGCCTTGTCTGATGAGCATCACTAACCAGCGTTTCTAGATAGAGGCCAGCATCAGAGATGCTGGGCTTGCATGGAGAAGGGTGTTGTCATGGGAGGGGAATCACCTTGGCATGGGTCCTACACAATGAACATGATTGGAAATATTTGCATCTCTAACCCATGATTCAATTTGTTTGGAATTTAACCACTGGCGTTTGGGGGAAAAATCCAAACAATATGGAAATTTTCTTTCTGAGATTCGAAAAGGAACAAGGAAATACAAATCATTCTTAGGACATCTATCCTTGAGTAGAGTGAAGTGGACAAGGAAGGCTAAGAACAATCTCCTAACCAGTTCCTCTCTTCTGAGGCCTCTCTCTTTACAGAGTTTGTTGTGATAGTGGGGTTTACTGAGACCTAGTTTCTCACCTGACATAGGCTCTCTGGCTACAGCTGTTTGTGTAAAGAGTAGATAAGAACTCTGTAAACCTTAATTCTATGTAGTCTTACTTATCTTTTCAAATTCTGTTAAGTTATCTGAGCTATGTTAAGACCTCCCCTTCTGCAAGACAAAACCCACAAAACACACCTAAGTCCTCAACCACTGAATCCACAGACAAGAGGAACAAAAGGAACTGATTTTTTACTCTGGTCACTAAGAGCAGAGGCCTAAGAGGTCAAGGTGGTGCAGGGATTGCTTTCACTGACTCTCATTTACCAAGTGAGCTTCTGTTCCCACATCCCCTCACCCAGTTAGATTATAAACTCTCCATAAGCTGTACCATACTAGCTACGTTCACTCCACAGACCAGCCTGTTTCTAAATTAATAAATCCTCTACACAAGCTTCTGAAGCTAAGAATTAGGTAAGTCAGAATTTCCCATAGGTCAGAGTATTTCCTCTTCTGCATGACTGACACTTAGGACCACAAACTTCCATGTTGTGGGGGGTTCCCTATGCAAGGCAGCATTTTCAATGCCATAGCTGGCCTCCAACCATTATGTGCAAGTCACCCCACTTTCCCAGATGTATAACCCTCAAAATGTCGGTAGACGTTTCTCCTGTTGAGAACCATGATTTTACCTATTGTAAAACTTGCATAGCATACACCCAGTAAGTCTTTTCTATCTGTGGATGAATGTACCACAGAAGAGCTTGCACTCTCTGCATATCTGCTGTCCTGCTGCCTGAACCAATGGAGCATCCTCCGGCACAGCTTTGTCAAGAACAATGTTTTGAAATTACATGGTTGTTTTAATTAACATTTTGTTGCACAAACTTAAGTGACAGAAATAAGTACTTTAATGACAGCCCCAAAGCACACATCTCATTGCTTCTGTCCTGATTTTGGTCCTTGAAAATGTTCTGGCAACTATGGTTGCCTGCCCTCCCACCCTCCACAGGCGCGGGTACGCTCACACACACGGAGGTACTGCGCAGGTGCACTGCGCAGACACTGCGTCAACCAAATAAGCATGAGAAACAACGATGCAGAAACTGACATTCAGGGCATCTTTGGAGCACAGGGAACAGTCTGGTCACTCAGCGAGGCCAGCAGAGGTGCTGAGACAAGTGCAGAGACTGCAAAAGGCTCACGCCCAGAGCCATGAACCCGACTCCAGCTTGAGTTTTGGTACTTAGCACAAACTCATCCTGAGGACTTAAACTTTCTTTGGCTTCTGTTTCTTTTTATGTTAACAAACTTTTTTTTTAAAATCAGAGGCACATCCAACTCTAAAAGTCTGAGTTTCTAAGAATACACTGCAGAAAATGTCACTTGCACCCACCCCACAAGCCTTCTTCTTTCTAAATTAATCATTTCCTCTATTTTCACCTCAAATGATGGTGACTATTCTCAACTCAACAGACAGTACAAAAAAAAAAAAAAACCCACAGTAAATATCCAATTACTTTCAAAGAAAGGATGAAGCCGGTCATCAGGGTAAAGATCTTATATTTATTTGTTGTTGTTAAGATAGCTAATGTTTCACTTTCAGAGAACTCTCAAAAAAAATCCATCTAAATTTGTTGAAACTGTGTGTTGAAAGATGGAAAACACCAGTCCCATGGTACATATGAAGTCACTGGCATATTTATAGCCCTTGATTTCAACTGAGGGATCATTTGACCCTGTCCTATGTAGATATTTTCCATATATCATTTCCTTCTTCCGGACATGCTGCATAAACAGAACCTGCTTCTGTAAACACAAAGAAATAATATGGTAAATGGTTCTGTGGGAGATGCATACTAATCCATGAAAAACCATCTCCAGTTGTATGCTCAGCATTTGACTGAAAATTCAAATATTAATTGCTTCATAATAACAATGTTAATGAGTCATATTTGCCTTTTAATCACAGGAGCAACACTAGAAGCCCAGGTTCGTGCTTGTACCAGGTAAAATGATCTCATATTCATGTTAGTTTATGAGAGAAAGACTTGTTTCCACCTCAGCCCCCAGTCAATGTCTGTAGAGAGTTCCAGTCAGTACTACGATTAAGAGATGACAATGTGGGTTGAGAGGTAGGAGCAGGTGAATATCTTTGAGTTGGAGGCCGGCCTGTTCCAGTCGGGACTGCACAGTGTAAAGGGAGGGAGGGAGGGAGAAAGAGAGAGGGATGCAGTAAGCAGAAGAGGACACTGTCAAATTCTATTTTGACACTGAGAACAACAGCTCCCAAAGATGCTAATGTCTTAACCTATAGAACCACTGAATATATTACCTTAGTAGGCAAAATAAGTCACTGTATAAGGTTGCAGGTATAACTACAGTTCTAATCCAACTGACCCTAAAATAGAGAGATAGTCTGGGATTAACTTGGTAGGCCTAATGTAATAACATGTCCTTCAAGTGTAAAGGGAAGGGACCAAAGAGCACTGAGATACAACGTGAAAAAGACTCAACTCTCCTTTGTTGGATTTGAAGAGGGTGGAAGAGGCTGTGAGTGGTCCATAGAAGCTGAGAATGGAGACACCTAATGCTAGAAAAGGACTTTTTTTTTTTTTAAATAGAAGTCCCAGAGAGGGACAAAGCCACATCAGCACCTTGAATTTAGCCACTGAGATGCGTGTTGGAGGGCTGTCACAAAGAACTGTAGCATTATAAATTTGTGTTATTTTATGCTGCAAAGTTTATGATAATTCATTACAGCAACAATAGAAGCCCATACTTACATTAATTTTAAAATACTCAGTACCTTCAGGACCTGACTGCATGAGGCTCCCTAATCTTTTCATTCTTTGCCCTGCTAGTCTACAAAGTCACTGTTAATTTGCACTGGGCCAGAATTAGGGAGCATAGTTTGTATCTCTGGATCCAGTGGACGGCACAAGAAGGACTTAGAGGTTCATTTAATGAGCAAATGGATCAGTGATGAGTTTCTCACATCGAATAGTACACACATGGCCTTCTGGATCAAAGATGGTCTCCACAGGACCTCTGTGCACTAGAGATGAGCAACTGGAATTTAACCATCTGATCTTTCTCCTCTTCTTTCTGCAAAACCACTCAACTTCACCTTGGGCTTTGGTTGTGTCAGGACCCTCCTAAGCCTGAAGAGCAGGTGAGTTAGGTCCAGTGACAAGCTTTATCCATACTCAAGTCTGTTTGCCTACAGTATTGATATTTTCATGAGATGCTTTTGAAAGATTTGCTATGATCATTTTCCCTAGACCATAGAAAAGTAATTGTGTGTGTGTGTGTGTGTGTGTGTGTGTGTGTGATTTTTAACCCCATAGAGTATTAATTTTTTCAATTTCTAATCACAAGATATTTAAGAAAGGGTGATAAATATGAAAAAAAAAGCTTTTGTACTAAGGAGAGGAAAGGTAAGTCATTCTTCTGAAAGCAGATAGCAATGAAATGCAGTCTCTCCTGACTTTTCACCTTCTTTCCCTCTCTGTGGCTTCAAGTAGAACAACTGCTGTAGAAGACCATCAGAGAATCAAAGCAACAATGACCACCAAGAAGCCAAGAAACTCAAAGGGTCTTCTGCTGCCACACACATCTCAGATTTTATAAATGAAGAGAAAGAAGCCCAAGTATAACATGAAATTACATAAAAACATCAACAAAAGGAAAACGAAGAGACAAACAGAATTTTAGACCAAATCAAAATCAACAAACAAAACCTAAAGCAACAATAACAACAACAAAGGAAGTACTTTTTTTTTTTTCCTTGTCTAAACCAGAATGCTTTTTTCGGAAAAAATGATTTAAAAATAGACTGTAAAAAACATTAAGTCTCAGGATCATTACTTTGTTATGAGGTAAAGATCAGCAAGTCTCTAGGGAGACATTAAAATTTTTTCTCCAAATTCTAAATAATACATTTACCATATCTTCCTGAACTGGTATGATATCTAAATGGAATATTATTTTAAGAGAAACATAGTTTCATTGCTTGCCAATATTTTTTAAAAACTGGCTGTGTTTACAATGACCACCTTTCCATGGCCCACTTATACCAGTGATAGGAAAAAGGCAATATTCAATTAAAATAAAAATAACTTTTAGTGTTGGAGAAGCAGAGGCAAATGGACCTCAGAGGTCAGCCTGGTCTACATAAAGGGTAGACCATCTGTGGCTACAGGGTTAGACAAAAATTTGTGAATAAAGGAAAAACTTCAAGCTAAGGAAAACACTGCACTCACAGAAACACTTAAGTGACACCTTACAATCATCTCTTATTTACTGTCCTGTGAGTGCATAGCTCAAGAACATTTGTCCTTTAAAGCAGAGGAAATAAGGCTGGGCATTTACCACAAAGATGCTTTGATACCCTGACTTTTGAAGACAAAATCAATAAAATAAAACAATGATAAAATATTGATTAACTGAAGTTATAATTTATATAGTTTATAGATTTATAGATACTACCTAGAATACTAAAGAATCATTCATGAGCCTAATGAAACAATAAAAAAAAATCAAGTTAGAGCTGGGCATGGTGCCACAAGTCTTTAATCTTGGCACCTGGGAGGCAGGAGCAGGAGATCAAGTCCAGTCTGGTCTACAAAGCAAGTTTCAGGCCGACTGGGATTACATGAAGACCCTGTTTCAAAAAAAATTATCAAGTTAGCAGCTTACAAAATAAACTCACATGAATCAAGACGTTATGTATAAGCCATGAAACATAATGAAAAAAGTTCTATTCATAGTAGAAAAAACTTAAAACACTGGCAAACAAAAAAAGTCCTATATAAGTTACACAGGAAAATGTTTAACTAAAAATAGCTTCAAAATCTATGAAGAAAAAAATTACTGAGGTGTATAAAAGACAGCAATTATATATTCTATCCTCAAAGGAAAGATGCACTAAGTTAAAAATGTTACTTCTCCCTAAATTTATTAATACATGTAATATAATTTTAACAAAAAAAACACAGTAGAAATCTTTTTTAGAAGAATGATCTAATAACTAAAAATTTAAATTACAGTAATAAATATAAACATATCCCCCGGAAATATTAAAAAAATAAGCCATATCATGAGAAGCTTTATACTATAAATTATTATAATCAAAACAAAGCACTGGTAGCACAGAACTGACAAACAGGAGCGAAGATAAAGCCTTGAGGGAAGAGTAACAAATCTGACTTTATGAAAACTTCCGAAAACAAAATAAAAGGAAGAAAGAGTCAGTGTGGACAAAGTTACAGTTGGAGTGAGTTGTGATGTCCCTGGTCACGCAGGGCACCACATTGCGTTGACTGTTCAGTGACTAGAAGAAGAGTTTGGACATCAGTGAACAAAAATGTTTGATGCTATCATCTGCATTTGATTGTTACCCAATGTTTACATGCAACAAACATGATTCTATGCACATATATAGGTACAACTATCCTAGCAGCTGAAAAATAAAAGACATTCTTCACTAAAACCAGACAGCAGACTGAAAAGTCTAATTTAAAATCAGAAAACCATTTGCAACAAAAATGTGATGTGCTTAATATAGAAGTAGAAGTTTGCAACAAAACAGCATTAATGTTCATAAATTGTTCCCAAAAGAACACATGTAAGTCAGCAGGAGATTATCTGAAAAGAATCAGTTACTGGTAGCAAAAACGAGCAAAAACACAAATGCTAGCGGAGGCACCTCCACCTACCTAGCTGGTTAAGCTCTGTAAAAATCATCATATGGATGCTAAAAAGGACTCAGGCATTCCTCAATCACACGGAGAGACTCCACAATCGGGTAGTGATTCAAAAGATCATTTTAAATCATGTTAAGACTCTTTAGCTTGGTTTTGTGGATCTCAAGCCAAGGCCTCGTGTCCATGGTTGTTTCTCTGTCTAAGGCAAATGACTGCCCAACTTGATACTACCGAGCATGTTCTGCCTGGAGAACTGGCTCATGAGACTCAGGAAACAAGCCAAACTTAGAATGTTCAAACTTGCAAGACTCAGGAATCTCAGAAGGTTACAAGATTTGCAAGACCCTTCTCAGGGTTATATAATAAATGCAGGGAGAAGAGATGCTCTGACCAGCAAAGTTCCTACGAGCTGGGCAGGGAACTTGTGGGATGCAGCATGTGTGAGTGGTCGCCCTTGCTGGGAAGAGCTGTTCCGTGATACAGCTGCCCTCAGTCATCCTTGCTCCTGTAAGTAACTCTTCACTCATACTCCCTTAAGTAACCCCAATAAACTCACTGGTTGACTAGGCTACACTTTGGCAGAATTGTTTTTCTGGTCTGCTATCAGTATTGTATTGAAGTAAACAGACATCTGCTCACATCTCTCTGGGAAAAGTCACACAATTATCAAGGTTAAACTTATGTCAAAGAACAGGAAGGTCATGGATGTCTGTAAAGCTCCTGTTTCAGGGGGGCAATGTTGGCTTATATTCAAACATTGCCTCGGTCTAGAGGGCTAGGGCCTGGGAGCCCAGATTCAGCTAGACCTTGCCTTGTGGACTGGCTAGTGTACATCTCCAGCAGCAATTCTGAGAGCCAAAGTATGCCACACCAATACAAGTTGTTCTGTTCTGTGTGATCACCTTTCTTTCGGTAAGAGACACACGCCCTCCCCGCCCCAGGCTAGGTAAGTCGGAAGCTTTATCAAACTTTGTGGGTTTTTTCCCACACATTTGTGAACATCTGAAACAATTCCAGACCTACGCAATCCAAAGATCCTACATTTAAAAATTAGACATATGCTAAAAACAGACTTGTTCAGAAATGAATGAATGAATAAAGAGCATGGAGATAAACATCAGTGCAGTCTGAGCTGGCAAACCCTGATTCCAAGAGGAAATGGAAACTTCTGACATTTTTACTATGGTGAGCACTTCCTGGGAAAACAGTTTCTTTTTATGAAGCTGACTCTCAGGAGACTGCCCTTTGATTTTGTTCTTCATTGCAACTTCACCGCTTTAAAATCTCTTTTGTATTTGAAACCTGAAGATACTGCTAATCTTAGTTTTTATCCAAAACAAATATTATACTGAACATAAGACCTTCCAGAGATAGTTGAATTGATCTGTCTCTATATTTCAAATAATTAATAAGTTAAAAATAAATATTCAGTCTTGAAGGAGGGATTTGCTAGTCGTGCCATTTAGTATTCCCATGATTTTCTTTAAAATTCATGCAAAGCAAAGCTGAGCCTCACCTGCCCTTCCCTCTACTCCATCCTTCTATTTTTAACCATACATCTTCACTCCAGTCTACTCTGAGTCCTTAGAGAGAATGGCATCTGTTTTGCCAGATGACAACAAGAGTAGGCAGTGTAAAGACAGAGATGGAGAAGGAAAGACTCTTGAAGTCCAAAAGTTTCCCACCATCTACTATGATAGAAAGCAAAGGATGGTGCCTTTTCTAGATGTGGTTTTAAAATTTTTTATTTGTTGTTTAATTTTATGTGTATGAGTGTGCCTGCATGTGTGTAAGTGCACCCGTGTTGTGTGGTGCCTGTGGAGTCCAGAACAGCTTGTTGGATCTCCTGAAGCTGCAGTTATTAACAGTTGTTAGCCACCATGTGGATACTGGGAATTGATCCCAGGTCCTCTGGAAGTACAAGTTCTTCTATCTCCCCAGGTCCTGACGGTTTTTTTTAAAGCTGTCCTCAAGGCATAAAAGTTGAGATTTCCTTTTGTCAGTTTTCAATGCTTTTTGAACATATCCCTTCCCCTTCATATACAAGAACAGAGACTGCCATGGAGGAAGCACTGGGTCCCAGACTGCTCACAATTCCAATATTGGAGCAACGGGCTAGGCTGGAGAGGTTGGCAGCAATATATTTGTGCTTTCTCTAAGTACAGAATTCATACCTAATAAGCCAAGTCCTTGTTCTCCTGTGGTTTAAATTCCATTGGGGGACAATAATAGCAACTTAATATGTGTAGAGTCAAATACTATCATCCCAGTGCCTTCGTCTATAGTATGAGATTTACTATTCAAGCTGTACCACAGTATTGCTACACTCAGATGTTGCGTGTGCCACACAGGGATGAGCTCCCCAGTGGCTCATACAACAGGAAGTAAGGAGAGGAGAGTGGGGTAAGGGCAGGTGTTCTGCTGTCATTGACGCCTGAGCAATGGGTCCGAACTGCACTCTACCCTCCCCGACGCTTTCCTGAGAGAACACTGGGTTTTCCACCTCACTGTTCCCTCTCACTTTGAAACGGCAAACCAGGACAATCACTGATCCTGCTCCATTTACTTCATGAAGAAAAGGGTGGCTACCAAGCTGCTATGCTGGAGAAATGGACTGTGGGCCAATCCCAAATCTTGACTCTCTTACAATCACTAGCAACTATTAGGGAGCAGTCTTGACTTGGGCCAATATCTAGAAATTATGGAACCTTGAGTGACAGAGTTAGGAATTCGATGCTGAAGTTCTTCCATGAGTGGCTGATTTTAAGCTGCCCACAGACAGCCAAGGGGAACTGGGACTGTCATATCACTAACAGCAACTTTCAGATGCCCATGCAGTGAGCCAGGAGAGAGAGAACCCAAATCATCCAAATCATTATCTCCTTTGATTCAGATAGTTGGGGGAACCGAACTGAGATCTTCATTAAAAATTTTATTTTCCTTCCTTCCTTCCTTCCTTCCTTCCTTCCTTCCTTCCTTCCTTCCTTCCTCCCTTCCTTCCTTCCACTGGGTGTGCACATGTATATTCACATAGAGGCAGAGAACGACTTCTGGGAGTCAGGTCTCTCTCATCCCCATGAATTCTGGGGACTGAACTCAAGTTGTTAGGCTTGTGTGACAAGCACTTTTCTCTTTCATGACTCTCAATAGGATGAACCATAAAGGACTCATATGCTGCGAAGTACTGGTATTTTCTGTAGGCAACATTAGGTCAGTGGAAGATTCTAAGCATTCCATTTGTTTACTTGAGGGAAATAGGCTGAGTACACTTTAGTCAAATGTTCAAAACCAGAAGTGTTTCAGATATTTTTTCATATTGTGTAACATTTGCATGTACATGATGAAATGCTGTGGGTACAATACCCAAGTTAAAACATGAAATTCATTTGATTCACATGCAACTTCTACATAGCCCAAAGGCTGACTGTAATCTGACTTGCCACACAAGGTCAAGTGTAGAATTTTCTAGTGGTGGTATTATATTGACACTCCAAAAGTTTTAGACTTTTGGAGCATTTAGGGATACTCACTTTATATAGCTCTGTGGAGGAGGGTCTTGAAAGGAAGTATCAAAGTATGGGTGTACTCCTGTCCTAAAGCCTCTCTTCTCCGTATATCTCACCATTTCTTGTGGATCTATAAGCAAAGGGGTTTTAGCTGAACTTCAGACCTCTCCCTTAAGTTTCTCTTCAAGTACTCATTGGCATTACTGAACTAATGTGTCCAAACTGGACGACTTCATCGTCTCAAGCCATTCCCCTCCATCTCCACCAGTGGCACAGGATCCATCCAAGACCCTAAGTTAGAACATGAGACGCTCAATCATTGCTGCCGCTGCCTCAGCCCACACCCAAGCCTCTCCAACTTGCTTCCTTCTCTTTCCTCCTAGTCCACTGTCTATTTTTCACTGTAGCACTGTTGACATTTGGGGCCAATGGCTCTTTGTGCGGAACAGCCATCCTAGGTACTGCAGCATGTGTCCCAGAAACCCTGGTCTACACTGGCCAGATGCACCCTTCTCCCCGGCTGTGGTACCACTGTCTGCAGATCGCAGGGAGGTAAAAGAGCTCCAGCAGGGAATGGCTGCTCTTACCTTCACTACCCATTTGTTTTCACTTGCTCAGAAGCCTCAGCCATACTGGTTTCTGGAATCCACCCAGCTTCCTTCTGCCCCCAGGGCTTGGCAAACACCACTCTCTTTGCCGAGAATGTGCTTTCCTCCACTCTTCTCTCAGCGGCCTTGTTCTCAGAGCTGTGAGCCCAGCCCCCAGGTTGCCTCCTTAGAGGGGCTCTTTGAAAACGTTACCTAAGGACAATATGCCCGCCCTCTTTATTCTTATCAATACCACCTGGTAATTATTAAAATTGGTAATTATTTAATTAATTTTCTTTTTTCTGGTCTAGTTCTTATCAGAGCAACGAAAGCACTATTTAGGGCGGTGACTTGGGCTGTCTGAGCCTCTGTTTTACCTATGAGTCCTAGCACAGTGCCAAGCTAAATAAATATTTGTCAATTGATTAAGGGAGGGAGCGAGTGCATGGGCATAAACCAAACGCACCTTATATTCCAGGCACTGACCACACCCATCCGTAACAGTTGATGAGGTCACACTATGAAAATGTAACTCAGGAGAATGAGAATTACCCAGAATACCTATGATTCAGCTCCATGTTCAGTGAACAAGTGTTTCTGCTCGTAGCACGGGCAGCAGCACCTCCTGGATGATGGACAGAAGTCCAGCTCACCCTCCCCACAGAGAGCAAGGCAGCAAGACCCACAGAAGCTCTGTTGCCCTTGAATGGAACCTGTTTGTCTGGGGCTGACAGAGAATACATATGTGCTGGAGTTGGGCAAAAAAGATGCGGGAGGGCTGAGTATCTGCTTTTCTTCTCTTCTCCTTGATGTGCCAAGTATCTCAGGGCCCATCACTTCCCTACAGAGGACTAAGGCTCATTTCCTTTCTCTAGTATAATAAAAGTTGTGGGTACAGGACCAACAGATGGTGAACGATACTGACCAGAAAGGGCAGGCGTTCATCTGGAAGAACTTGATTCCCCTCAGGGGAAAATAACTTTCATAGCAGCCACTCTCCCACCTAAGGCTTTTTTTTTTTTTTTTAAATCAGATCTTGTTTATTATTAAACAGATTAATAGTGAGTCATTACTCCTGCAGTCTGCAGTACTACTGTTAGGTTTTAAACTGTGTTCTCCTCCTAATTTTCTAATTCAAATTATGTCACACCTGCCAAATAGATTTCACTCCTTATGTCAGTCTTGAGTTTTGTACTCAAGAAAATAATTTAGCAGGAACCATTTTATTTATATTTTTATTTTTAGTACTCTGCACAATGCCCTGAAAATATATTTCTCATTTTCAAATTACTAGAAAATTACTATTTTCTAGAAAAAGATATTCTTTGGGCTCTACTTTGGATTCTGTACTCAGGAATGAGACATACTTTGGGTGACAGAAATTGGCTTTTGAACCATTGAGTCAGGGAAAATGTCATTTTATAATTGTTCAATAGTATTAATGTCTTCTTCCAAAGTTTCTGGGTTTGTGTCATTGGTTTCTATTATTACAGTGGACAATTGAGAATGGTTTTTAAATTATTTTATTATTTTTTGAGATAGGATCTCACAATAAAGATGGGGCTACCCTGGAACATGTTATCTTCTTGCTCAGCCTCCCATGTGCTAGGATTCTAGATGTGTACAACCACACCTGGCCAAGAAGGCCATTCTAATGTCACAGACCACACTGCTCTCTGGAGCGTGACAGACTGGACACAGTCAGGTTAGAATTCCAGCCTTATTCTACCACTGACTCTGCCTTGAGAACAGACTGCTTAACCCCTCTAAACATCCATTTTCCATCTGTAAAATGGGAATGATAGTACAGTTTTCCCTTTTCATGGAGAACTGGTTCTAGGACTCCTATGGATATGCCAACTATAGATTCCAAGTCCCTTATATAAAATGGTGTTGTATTTGAATATTGTATACAGATTTTCTTCAGTTTATTTTAAATCATCTCCAGATTACTAATAACAATACTGTGTAAATGTTGTCAACAGTTGCTGTATTTTATTGTTTAGGAACAATGACAAGGAAAAATATCTGTATATTTTCTATTTAGATGATATTTTCTCCCCCCAAATTTTCAATCCATCCTAAGTTGAATCCTTAGTTGAATTCAGAACTCACAGACACAGAGAGAGCCAATCATATCTCCTCACTGGGTTCCTAATCTTAAAAAAATTATAATTATCTATTTAGCATGTATGTGTGTAGGAACATACATGTCACAGTGTGCATGAGAAGGTCAAAGCACATTTTCAGGAGTCAGTTCTTCCCTTTTACCATGGAGTAGGGATTTAACTCACGTTGTCAGGCTTGGCAGCAAGTGGCTTTAACCCACTGAGCCATCTTGTTGTCCCCACTTCCTCCTATCCCATGGGTTCTTATGAAGAAAAAGTGAATTAATAGTTCTTAAGTGCTTAGAACAATAGTGGGCATGCAGAAAGCAATGTTAGTACTCTATTATTAGTTTAGCTTTCGAAATTGCTTCTGACTGATAATTATGCTTTAATTCATTGAATTTTTTAATCAACAGAATTTTTGGCTAGCATAAACTCAATGGAACTTGATAAAAACTACTACAGCAGTCAATATTCTACACAATAGCAAAAAATTTAAATACATACTTAGTAAGTGCCCTGTGAGCGTTGATCAAGTCCAAGACTGAAACCTACATTATTGCTCTTCTTTTTTCAGACTGCAGAATAGAGAATTCTAGTTCCCTAAATTACGATGCTCTTTATGTGGCCTCTTTTCAAATACTTTATTTAGTAACATTATTTCATATGTATGAATGTGCTGCCTACACATGTGCAAGTGCATCCGTGCTGTGCAAAGTGTCGGAGCCTCTGGAAGCGGAGTTACAGACTGTTGTTAGCTTCCATGTGGGTGCTGGGAATCGAACCAGGTCCTCTCCAAAAGCAGCCAGTGCTCTTAAGTGCTGAGCCATCTCTCCAGGCCCCTTTATGTGGCCTCTTAAAAAATGTGTTAGGTAATCAGGCAAAGTAAGGGAAGGTCATGATAAAAATGGACAAGTCATGGCTTTGGGACAGGAAGTCTGCTGGTCTAATGGGAACCTGCTGGCCATGCTATGCAGGAGATATTTGGGTCACTGCATTACATTGAGTCTTTGCACTGAAAATAAAAAGCAGTATTGTGCACTGAGACTGGGAAGCACAGCTCAGATGGTGGCGTCTTGATACAGAAACACTCCAGCCGCTGGCCTTTCCTAATACCAAATACAACCTCATCATCGTGACTCTTGTCCTGGAATGAAGCCTTGTTATAAGTTATGAGCTTAGAAGAATATCTCTCCATAGGACAGTGTTTCAGGGAAACCAATGTGATGTTCATTGGAACTGGGTACCAAAAGATGCAGCCACAGTTACTGGAAAGCAGAGATGAAAAAAAACTGACCAGGTCCACACTTCCTCCAACTTGAATGCAGAAAGTAGTCAGCTACCAGTGGCCCATTTGGAAAAACAGGCTGACAAGAGAACTGGCTTCCTCAGGGGGTTCTTTCTAAAGCCACTGATTTTTTTTTTCTTGATGATATGTAACATCTCGTTTAATGTAATAAAGGGAGATTTGAAATCATGTGTTTTGGTGTTGAGGGAAAAGAAAGACAAGAATTCAGGTGACCCTCTGCAGAAGCTGAGGTGTCTGGAGAGGGACTGAACTCTGGAGGGAGGGGCGTAATGGGATAAGACAGTGCATGCTTCCAAATCCAGCTGAGTCATTTAATTACATTCCTCACCTCCTTGCTGTTCAATGAAAAACACTGGAAGTCCACTCTTACAAGCTCAGCTTTGCCCCTTATTTCAGAAGCCCTGCTGTGGGGAAGGGCAGTACCTAGTTATAGCACTCTGCATCTCCTGTCCCATGCCCAGGTCTGACTGCAACTGGTATTGGGATTCTAAGCAACTATTTCTAGGATTCCAGTCTTGAAGCGGGAGGCCATGTGGCTGCCTTGTTACTGAAATTAATGTAGAAATCACAGTTGGAGGGATCTTGGTCTCAATAACAGAACAGTAATGTAACTTATTTGCATTTTGCTTTACCGGATGTGTTCACATCTGTTAAATCATTTGATTTTGCAACACTGTGATGCGGTCAGAGAGTGCATTGTGAAGCATAGCTTCAGTGGTCAACTAGACATGCCCGAGTGGAAGGACCCTCAACACTGTGATGCGGTCAGAGAGTGCATTGTGAAGAATAGCTTCAGTGGTCAACTAGACATGCCCGAGTGGAAGGACCCTCAACTGAAGACATTCCTCTATTGGACGTGCCTGTGGGACACTTTCTTAGTTCTTGAGTGACGAGGGAGGGCCCAGTGCACTGTGGGTAGTGCCACTCCTCGGCAGGTGGTCCTGCGCCATTTAAGAAAGCAGGCTGAGTACAGTACAGAGGTGCAAGAGGGTGAGCAGCATTCCTCCACGGTCTGTGTTTCAGCTCCTGCGTCCAGGTTCCAGCCTTGCATTCCTGCCCTGACTTCCTTCAGTGATGAATGTGACCTGGGAGAGGTAAGATAAACAGACCCTCTCCTCCTCAGGTTGGTTCTGGTCAGTGCTCTTTTTTTTTTTTTTTTAAATCTCAGTAATAGGAATTAGGAATTCCTGTTAGGAATTAGGAGTTATCACAGTTACTAAGATTTATATCTTTTATATTTTTTGAATGAGGAAAATGAAAACACAAACTGATGAGGAAACATGGTCAGGGTTATAGGCTGGCATCTGGGAAAGCAGGAACCCATAGTTACTTTCCTCTTCAAATGCATGTTTGGAAGCCTGGTATGGCGGCACACACTTGTAATCCCAGCACTCTGCAGGCAGAGGCAGGTGGATCTCTATGAGTTCAAGGCCAATCAGGGCTATATAGTAAGACCCTGTCTCAAAAAAAACAAAACAAAAAGTCCATCAAAACCTAAAACCCAAACCAAAACAACAAATAACAAATGCATGTTTGGTTAGGACAGGGCTTTTCAGTGTCTGGATGGTGCTCTGTCTGACAGGTTTATACTGTACACTGTAAGGTACACAGTGCTTGGCCTTTGTCTGTTAGATGATGAGAGTATCAGTTCTCAAGCTTCGAGAGCTGAAAGTGTCTCTGGACATTGCCAAATGTTCTCCAGGCTGCAAAATTTCTGGTTGGGAAATGGGAGGTAGTTTGAGGACTAGGATGATGATGAAGTAGGAACAATGTTTAGAATGCCACAGGGTCCCTCAACCTAAAGACCAGTGTAGTTGCTGTTCATGACAACTGCTGCACACAGATGTCTAGGTGAAAGTAGTTCTCCAGGGCAGGGGACAAATTTGCTGGAATTAGGGAAGCAAGGTTGGCTTTTTAGAATCAAAGAGAAAAAAAGAGTGGTCAGGGCATGAGACACAGGCCAGCTCCTCTTGCCCCCCAGAGGACTTAATCAATTTTTGAATATATAATACATTCATATAGTTAAAAACTAAACATGTATAAACAGGTATATAAGAACATGTCTTTCTCCAATTTGGGATTCCCACTTCAGGGTTCTTAATAGAGGCATTGTATGTCTTTTCATAAAGGTTATATTAAAGAGCTTATATTTAAGCAAGTACTTCAAATTAGATCAAAGTATCTCTGGGTTACTACCCTACCTCAAGTTCAAAAAGTAATAAAAGCCATCTGTCCTTGTAAAATGTGGTGAAGGCCAGACATCACTACCTCCCATCTCATCACTGCCTGTTCCACCGATAAAAAACTACCAAGGCCTTGCAGTGAAACACATTCAAGGTCTTGAAAAATAGAAGACCAGATGAAAGAAATGAGGGAGTTAGGTCACGCTCCCCCCAATGTGTGTGCCCTGGTCTGTCTGTTTCCTATCAGACTGGGTGTACTGACTCATTGGTGTCAAAACCAGGAGACTTCTGACCCTTCCTCCTCCCTTACCCACAGCAGCCTGCAGTCACCAGCACTGACTCTCCTGGAGGAGGAACTGTGCTCTAGACTGACCTGGGAAGAAGGGAGATATAGGCAGGAAGACTGAGGGCACAGAGAGGAAGAGAGGCAAATGACTGCAACAGACACTTCCTGCGCCAAAATGTGCCCAGGTGGCTAGGAAACTATCTATTCCAACCATTAGAGCACAAAATTAGAACAGGCTGGTGAGTTTAGTCATCTCTCTGGCAAAGAACTGGTAGGTTCTCTAGAGAGAGCAGGAAGCAGCTAAGAGGGAAATTGGGGTGTGATTAAAATACATTATGTATGCATTTATGCAATGGTCAAAGAGTATATAAAAAGGATTTTTAAAATACATACTAAAAATTAAATAAATAAAAGTAAAGTTCCTAAGACACACTTGCTACCTCAACAACCACATGTAGCTTGTAACATGGTCCTGGGGCAGATTACTGAACATTTCTATCATTATGGAAGGTTCTACCAGACAACCATGGCCTGGAACATAAAATACAAACTTAAATCAGCATCCAAGGATGGTTGTCACTCAGAGTCAGCCCCACACTTCCAGAACTGCCTGCTACTTCCCCCCAAAACACTAGGCTGTGTTCAGATTGGCTTCCCCTGGCCCTCCAAGCAAGCCGGGTTCACCATCCCCATCAAGCAGACAAGTGAGCAAATTAGAAGGCACAGCCATGAGGACTGACGAAGGGTAACGAGACGTTATGAGATTTTCATCCCAGCAAAAGGCCCTGTTAACTAACTAGCCTGGGAGGAGCCTGAGAAGACAGCAAAAAGCGTCAAGTCCGTTAGGACGTGTGATGACTACTTGAAATGCCGCTTGTCTTGGCAGTTACTCAGTACTGATTGGGGCTATTATTTCCATTTTTTTCCCCTACATGGAAATACATTTTTCTTCCAGTCTCGGGAAACAGAGTCAAGTTCTCCCAAACATTTTTTTTTGCACTTTTTCTTTCCTGCCCCACTTTTCTATACCAAGGTCAGAGGTGCAAACTGGATGCAGCTTGTAGGCCAGAAATGTTCCGTTGACAAGCTGTTTTGCCCAGAGTAAATTTTAAAAGAGTTTTTAGATCAGATGTGGATCTAGAAAATAGGCCATTTCACATCATCTTCCACAAGTCTGGCTTCTTGAACAATCAGAGTATATGTCAACCCTGGATGCACATTTATGTACAGCTGTTGGCTGCAGTGTCCCCTTGCCCCATAATGGGAGGCATGCATTCTTAAGATGGTTCCCATGGTTATAACACTCCCTGTTTCCTGCCTGGGCGCTGTAGGTTTTTGTGTTTACAGCTTTTATGGAAGACATTCAGCAAATTAACTAAGAGTGGAAATCCTAGACTCTATAAATGCAGAGAGGTAGCCATTAATGCCAGTCTTAATGGGTAACATGTTTGTTTTACACAGCTAAAATTCAACTTATTTTAGCCATTAGCTGAAGACATTGACCTCATGGACTGATATTTAGTTTATCTTCCCAGGCTTGCCAGGAACTGATAATGGAGTAGGGAAATGTTCTAAACAATCATGTGCAAATAATCAAGGCACCAAGAGCATAAGGTTGTACCCTAACAACACATGGAAATCGTAATGCTTATGAAGCAGAGTGTTGTTGGCAGCTGCCCAACTCATCTATGGCCCCACAGAGGAAGTCCAAGACAGCTGGGCAGCACTAATCCATAATGGTTTCTTCTCTTACCCCTTCATTAGCGGTCACCCTGTCCTACAGTTTGCATGTCTCACCACTCCAAGTAACTGAAATGTTCTTATAGATTGCTTTCTGATCTTATTCCTAGTAGTATATGGTGGTAGAGAGGAATCTTAACCTGGGACCCATGGTTGCCTTCAGTCATAGGAAACAATGGATTATCAAAACTCTTAATTAAACAGACCCATGCCCCATCATCAGAGTTTTCGAACTGGGAAAGAAAGTCAACTTTGCTGGGGAGATTTCATTTCCAGTTTCTTTGTGATTTGTGCATTTTCAAAGTCAGAGGTAAATGTCAAGTGACAGGGGCAACTCACGAATCATGCTGATGGAGAACAGGGGACAGGGAACAAAGCTATCAATCTTTGGGACCACTTACCCAACCAGGCACAAACACACTCAGGATAATACTCAATCTGTATTTATTCCTGTTGTCTGAAAGAAAACCATAGATTCTCCCAATGCCTTTTAGTCAACATTCACTAAATTTGAGCGTTTTCCTTATCTATAACTAATGACTTTCATAATAGGAAATGTGGTTAATGTGACATAAACTATGTCTGAACTTCTCAAGGCTTATAAAAGGCACTTGCTTCTTCTCTAAATGTATGTAAGCTACATGTTTAGTCATAGTGTTCAAAGTATGATTCAGAACAATGGCTCACTTATCATCTGTTTTCCAGAATGTACCTTTCTCTTGTCTTTTACAACAGCGATAATATTCTCTATCTCCTGACTTACGACAATTCTTTAATCTTCAAATTTGTTCAAAGCTTACCAGTGTTTTCACTCTTTTCTAGCTCTTTCATCTGGGAAATATTTATCTGAGCCTAGAGATAACTTCATTTACAAGAGTGATTGGTCTCATATTATCACCTGTTCCAACTCCATCATTAACATCTCAACTTTGAAGATCTGTCTTCTTCATAAAGAAGAATCGAATAATCCAGCTGAGCTTTGATCTATCAGCAAAACACCACTTTTTCTAAGTGATTCTTGCATGCTGTGTGTATCAACAGCACATTTTCTAAGGGCTAAGGTACCAGGTGAAAGGATGACGATCCAGGAGATAGGATAAGGATTTTGGGGTGTCTTTTTAAAAGATATTGCACATGTCTCTGTGTGTTTCTTATATATATTTTAAAGCAGAGATCATCAAAGACTCCTATACTGTTACATACATTAAAATATTATGTGTGTGGCGGGGGTGTGAGTATATGAGCATGCACATGCATGCATGTTTATTTATGTGGTTTCTCTTCACTTTCTTTTGTTTATTTCTATCCCTAGACATTATTATAGCATATGAGTTTTTAATTTTTATAACTTCTAACATTGTTGAGTCAAATATCTGTTGATTGTAGACTCATTCCTAGAATACTGCAGCTAACTTGCTCTGCTGAATCCTGGGTCAGGGGAAACTTAAGAAACTACAAGGTGTCATGATCATGTTCTTTCTCTTACAGGTGCATCGCAAAGGATTTCAGTCAAGAATTTGGGTGCACTATGGTGCTGACTGAGAATACTGCCTGAAACTGATCTGAAGTAATGGCAGGCTGGCCACTTAACCATCTCTGCACTGATCTCATGCTTACAGGATAAATAAGGTATGTTTTTTTATCCACCAGTATCTAAAACTAAGTAAAAGTGTATTCTTTGGCTAGATGCACACATTTTATAAGATGTGACATATCTGAACTCTGGAACTATCACCCTGTTTTCCCTAATCATATTATCACTTTCGATGGCAATCTTCATGTTTCTATTCAAGGACTCTCTGAATAGAAAAGTCAGTTAAAAACTATATAAAGGAAAAAGGGCAAATTCTCTCTCTTAGAAAACCAAACAGGCAATGTATCACAATGACCTGAATACATGGTCAGAGCAGATGTCTCAACTGTGCTATGACAAAGCGTCTCACTAGCTGTCCATCAAAGAATAGCATGCAAAAATAAAAAAAAGTAACGGTATAGAAACTTTCAATACCCAAACGTCCTATTCCTACCATAGCAGGGAGGCAGGAACTTCTAAACGCGGTAACGCACAGTGCTAACTTAGGAGGCATATTTTATCTACTAATGTTTTTGAACATTAGCTTGCTTGCCAACTTATCAAATTTGAAGAGCGGTAAGTTGTACAGGGAAGTCAGGAAGAAGAGATCTGTGTGAAATGGACAAGATGTGAAGTCTGAGGATTCAAAAAAAAAGGGGGCAAGAGACAGCATGTCACACTTACATTAAAAAAAATTCAATGTGGAAAGAACTTAGTATTTTAAAAGTGAGTCAATTAGAGGATTCATGTTTGAATATAGAACACCACATACTAGTAACAGTCTCCTTAAGAATGAAAAAGGTCTCTGTGAAATTGAGGCTAACTGGTCTACATAGAGAATTCCAGGCTAGCTGGGGCTACAGGGAAACCTTGTCTCAAAAAGTCCCAAAATAAAATCAATCAATCAATCAATGAAATAAAAAGGTAGAAAAATGACTACTTTTCTCTAGGGCACAATGCAAGGTGGACCTTAGTCAGGTCACCTGCTATGAGGAATAGAGGAATGGCTCCCGTGAGCATGGAGCTCTGCTCTGGCTAGGCGTGAGACCAGCTTCTGCCCAGCATCTAGAAAGAACCAGCCTAGTGGGCACAGACCACTATTGGCTGCATCAGGACCCCACCCCATAAGGCCATTGGCTAACCAGACCTATAAGACTGTTTGCACTTCCTTGAATAAACGGTGCTTGCAGGAGTTTGCCACTGCCTGCTTCCCACTCAGCCCCCGGAGTCTGTGTGTTGATTCTGTGCCTACTCAGCCCCTTCCCCGACATGGCGGAGACCCTTCGGTCCCCTCAGCCTGGCCCCGAGCACAGGGACCCCCAACACCTTTCCTTGCTAGGCTTCAAATGGTAACTAGGTGTGCAGAAAACTGCTACCCAAAGATGCTCGTGTCTTAGTCCTTGGGCCTTATGAATATACTATGTTATATAGCAATGAGGAGTTGAGGCTAAAAAACATTAAGGTTACTGCTAATCAGTTAACTTTCAGATAAAGAAGTCATTCTGATTGTCCAGGAGAGCATGGTATAATCACACAGGTCCTTTGGGGTGTTCGAGGGGTTGCAGCCCAATAAATACTCTACCAACCACAGCTGGCTTTGAGACAGAGGGAAGCCGTGGTACCAGGAATACAGCCTTTCTAGTTACTGGATGGAACAAGCTCTCCCCTAGCTATTCTGGAAGGAATGTAACTCTGGACAGCAGTCAGACCTCTGACACGCTTCTGACCTTCATAATGACATGAAAATACATCTGTGTCTTTCAAACTATCAAGTTTCTGTTAAACGAGTAGAGTAGCCACAAGAAAGAAAGACAGCAGCAAGTGTCTGGGTAGAACAAAAGGTCTCTATCAAAATCAACGGCAGAACAATCTACAAGTGCGACTCTCTTGGAGCTGAAGAAAGGAAGACACACCTTTTTGTAAGTCTTTTCTTCATTTTGTTTCCCAGGTATTGTATCTCCATTTTCAGCTGCTGACGACATCTACAAAGGAAAAATATTTCCATTTGAATTTAAATATCACCCTGTAATGTAACTCACTAATATTGTTAAGGAAAAGATTTTCCCACTTTGACTTTACTGTTGCTACTGTTGTTGCTTCAAAGAAGGAAAGAATGAGAAAGAATAAAAACCTAAGAATACTAAAACAAACAAACAAAATCTGTGTTCCTCATTTTGGGAGTATACTTAAATCTGTAAGCCCCAAAAGATGTTATAGAAGCCTAAATGCATATCATGCGTGCAAATTTCTTGTTACAAAGCTATTTAGAATCTATTTTTCTTCTGGTGATAAATTCTCACTGCAAAAATATCTGGAAAGTACCAAAAATACAAATCATAACAAAGAAGATCACTCTGAATTTTACTTCCCTTACTGGTCACATTTTAGCACATTTGTTCTCACTCTTTGTTCTGTGCATGTTTACATGAAAAACTGCAGTATCGTCTTCATCTTTTCCACTGGATATTGATGTTCTAAGCATGTGCTTCTTTTATGGTAACATCTCACTAGAAGAAAAATAATTTCTTCTAGATGCAAGTTACGTCACTGTATGAACCCAGCTGTGTGTCAGTACTTCAGTTAACAATGCTTATATTGAAAGGCAGTGGAGGCAGCTCAAGAATTTTGATTCTTCAAATAATATAATAATTATCTATGTATATATCTTTGTCCAATTTCAGGCTTATCTTGGGCACAATTCCTGGAATTACTAAGTCAGTTTTTACCAGGGTTCTGACATTTTAAAACTCTTACTATATACTGGCAAATCTCTTCCTAAGAATACATGAGTGGGAGGTTGTTTCTTTACATGTTAGATATTTTTGATAATTTGGCAGGTTAAAAGGAAGACTCTCCTCATTTTAATTTTCAGTTCTGAAAATCACTAGTGAAGGTTAACATTATTCCCATATCATTTTTAGCTCTTTGTATTTCTTATTCTCAGTTTTCCATACTTTGGCTGATTTATCTATCAGGATCTTAGTGCTTTAATTTTCATAACCTATAATGGTTAGTAGTATTAGTACTTTCCTTATTATTTCTGTTTTAAGAATATTAATCCATTACTAAGCCCACTGTAAGCATTTTCCCATGTTGCCAAGTGTCTTTTAATTTGTTTTAAAATTATGATACAGAAAAGCTTTAGTTTTCATACTCAAAACTACTGACTAACTTTGTGATTTTTCCAATGTATTCAGATAAAATATTCTTCTCATGAGCAACATTAGATATTCAAACATGTATTTGATTTCTTTATTTATATTTTTCTATGTGTACGAGTGTATTTCCTGCATGTACATAAGTTCACTCATGACATGCAATGTCTGAGGTAGACAGAAGAGGGAGTCAGATTCCTAGGAACTGAGGTTAAGGATAGTTGTTAGCCACTATGTGGGTGCTGGAATTTGAACCTAGGTCCCCTGTAAGAACAACCACTGCTCTTAACCACTGAGCCATCTCTCCAGCCCCTTATACATATATTTTAATTCCCTTTTCAATAAGGTGTTTAACTTCAAATTCATTCAAAACTTTAAAGCCAGCTACCTCTGTGATAAATAATGGTAACTGTATAATCAGAATCTTAAACTGAAAGAAGGCATTTAATATACCATGGAGAGATACAATCTTTGAAACATCTTCAAATCCAAGGCTTTTAGTAGGTTCAGTGTTTCTACCCAAAGAATTTTCCAGCCATTTCTCTGTACTGAGGTGACCCCTGATGTCATGTGCCTGATGTGACTACAGCCATTCTGGAGAATGAAAGTTTGGCCTGTGATAAGCACACCCCGGGTCTAGTACTACCACAGTCAGACCTGTCCACTTACCCTCATTATTTTTTCATGCTGAGTCCATCAACCTGTCTATATTAGAACAGGAATCTTCAAAAATAGCTGTTTCATTAAATTTCTGCTTTATTTGTCTAAAGAAGAATGGCTTTTTTTCTAATTTCCTTAGAATAATATTTTGGTGGGTTCTGAATAAAATGTTAAGAAGATTAAAGTTCTTGCTAAGGCTTTATAATATCAACTCAGGATAAAAAGTCAATCATTAGCTGCTCAATAGGGCCAAAAGAAAGGCCTTCCCTCAGGAATGCCACTTGAGCATGCCCAGTATTCAGACCTTGCAGCATTTAAAAATGGAAACACTTTGAGAGCCACCCCCCAGAATCCTAAGATTCTGAGAAAACCGAGAAACAACCTCTGGGAAATGGACTAAAAGGCAAGGATGAGAGAGATGAGGAGATGGTCTCAGAGTGCTTTTCATTACTTTGTAAAATCACCCTCCCTTAACAGTAGGGAAGGGCAGGAGATCAATGGGTTCATTCAAATTCCTTTTACAGAGTACAGAACAGATATGAATAATAAAGCAGGGCCAGGAACTAAGACCTGGGTTCAAAGTTGTTGTTTTTCCCTTCTGGAAAGTGATGTTTGACAAAGGTCCCATGGAACAGGGATACCCAAATTGAAGAGGCAAATGAGATGAGTGGGGATAGGTTTTCTTAGTTTCTTTCCTGTTGTGATAAAATACTTTGACAAAACCTACTTAAGGAAGAAAGGCCTTTTTGTAGTTCACCATTCAAGGCAGAGCTCATCATGATGGGGAAGTCAAGGCGGCAGGAACTTGAAGCAGCTGGTCACACAGTGTCCACAGTCAGAAGGAAACAGTGAATGGCCTGTGTTTGGCCCACTTTCTCCATTTTATACATTTTGGGATAGTTGCTCAGGAAATGAGATAAATCATGAGGTCTTCCCACCTCCATTAATGCAATCAAGATAATGTCCCAGAGGCTCATCTCCCTGGTGATTCTAGATCCTGTCCAGTTGACAATTAACAACACTAAACATCACACTGACGAACTACAAAGGACTGTTAAAATGGTCAGCATGGTGATAACTGTTTGTTTTTAGGCTTGTTATGTTCTTCACTATGTACATTACACATTTGTAATTACAGAAACTAAATATTAGCACAGATCAAAAAACATAATCTCTACAAACATTATAATCATATGTATGTCTATAAAGGGAAGGAGGAACAATATTTTCAGAAGTACTAGTGATTACTCAAGGTTGAGATGGAAGATGCAATTCTATAATATTTGGTTAAATTCTCCAAGAATTAATTTAAAATTAAGGGAAGTATGAAGGTCATTAAAAATTAGCATCACAATTAAGAGCAGAGTCCACTTTTCCTATGCTTTGTCCCTTCAGACACATTAAAAAAAGTCCATGTTTTAGTTGCTTGATGTTTGTTTTAAATTTGATATGGTCAAAGTTAAAGGGCAAAAACAAAGTAGATAAATAAAAATACAATAGAAAAATTAAGGGCTGTATATTGCCTCTGTTGGAATTTAATGAAGAATATGGAATATATTTCCTTACCTTTGTAAGTGAAAAGGGAAGTCATCTATAGTTGGTAGTGATAGGTGGCCTATTCATGGCTGACTCTGTTTTCCCCCAGGTTCCTGTTAAAAGCAGAGATCACTGGTCAATATTTATTGATATTCCCCATTTCATCTCCCCCAAAGGATTAGATGTAGCTATGGGATTACATATACTGCAAGTAGTCAGAATAAAGGCAGGAATGTGCATGAAGAAAGGATAAAGGTGGGCAATAAAAGGAGACACCACATGACTCAATATGGTATTAAAAAAACTGTTGTATCCAATTTAACTTGGTGGTCCCTAGTTACGACAGCAGAAGACAACATGAATGTCTAACAGAGAAAAGCATCATTCAAAGGACAGAAGCAGAGTAATTCACTGAGTGGGGTGGTGGTTTTAATTTCAGCACTCAGGAGGCATAAGTGGGAACTTTGTGAGCTCAAGGTCAGCCTGGACTACATAGTGACTTCCAGGCCATCTCGGGCTATAGGGAGACCCTGTCTCAAAACAACAACAAAACTAAAAACCAAAACCAAAACCAGAACAAAAAAACAAAATTTAAAAAAAAACGAAAAACCCAGAAACTGAAGAAGACATTCTTTTATTAATTTTCCATAAAAGATTCTTTTCTAGACATGTAGAAAAACTATTAGTATTAGCTATATGAAAAATCGACTTTGACATTTCATCAGAGCTGTTCCGATAACATAACTTCAAAGAATATTCCCACTAACCTCCAGCTATCATTACATTTAGTATAGAAGACATTAGCTCACTGTAATAAACTTTTTTTAAGTACTGGAGACTGAACCCAGCCATCACACATAGTAGGCAAGTGCTTTACCATGGAACTACACCCTCATTCCTTTTTATTTTGTGTCTAGATAGGACCCTGCCAAGTTGCCCAGGTAGCCTTGAACTTGCCATCTTCCTACCTCGGTTTCCTGATATCTGAGATTACAGGCATATGCCCCCATCATAATCAACTTTTAAAATGTAGATAGCTGTATAAATCAATTCCTACTTGTATCTATATAAATCAATTCCTACGTGTATCTCCTCCCAAGAGATAACCAATGTTAACAGTCTGTTGCATAGCCTTACAAAATCTTCCCTATGCTTTTAGACACACACACACACACACACACACACACACACACACACAGACACACACACTTCTATTTGCTCTTACCAGTACTGATATATTTTTTTAATCAAATCTATGCAACTACTTATTGAAAAATAACTGTATATCAGAGAATAAGTGACTGCGGATGTCCATCAGCAACACTTCCAAGCCCAGGGAACACTATGGCAGAAGGGCAGAGGGATGATAACAGGCAGAGGTTGGGGAACTGGAGCGAAACAATGTCTCCTGGACATGATATGATGAATGTACTTATCACTACAGTTGTGGTTACTTCCATAAGGTCAGCACAAGATTAGGTCTGCCAACATTTCATCCTCACAGAGAGAAAGGCTCATAAGGCCCCACTCCTCCCCAAGGGTCCATTGACAGTTAATGGTGGCTGGCAGGAGGGGTGTCACTTCCTTCAGTGGTTTACTGCTAAACTGTTGATGCTCCAGTGAAAAAAATCTTCTACCCATGCTCATGCAAGGCAACTCTAAACTCAATGAGCCCGATACATTAAAAAAAAAAAAAACCCATGAACGTAGTAAGGGGATTTCTTGGGAAGAAGGCAGGTTTCAGCAGAAGGAGGAGGATGGGCAGAGTAACAGGGGATAAGAAGGAGCAAAGCTGATTATATGCATGTGTGAAATTGTCAAAGAATAAAAAATACAGTTTAGAAATAGCTGTATAACATTCCACAAGATGGACACACTGTCATTTAATCAACCACTTCCTTGTGGTTGAACAATCTGAGTGCTTCCAAGATTGGCTACCATAACCAGAGTAAGAAAAACATGCTTAATATTCTAGTGCTTTTATTTCTGTGGGAAAGAATCGTAGGAGTGGAATGGTGGGGCCAAATGCTGTAAGCACATTAACGACGTGAATGGCTATTGCTACATTTCCTTCTAGAGAAAGTTCCATACATTTGGTACAGGTGCCTCACATCCTTAATCCCAGAACTTTGTAGACAGAATCAGGATTGCCATGAATTCAAGACTAACCTGGGTCACATGGTAAGTTCTAGACAAGCCTGGGCTACAGAGTGAGATCCTGTCTCAAACAACGTAACAACCCAGAAAGTTCCATGCATTCTTTTTCAACAGCATGCAAAGAGGACCCACTGTGTACTCAGCATTGGATGGTCATCTTTAAAGCTGCTGGCTTACTTGCTGGGCAGATCAAGGCATTCCTGCTGTTTTCCTTCACATTCTTCCACTACTAATTCACATTCGTGCTCTTTTCTGTAGGGTTGTTGGTGATTTACATGTTCCGTTCATGCCCTCTGCCTGTTTTTATACTGAGCTACTTATCATTTCTCTTTTATGATCAATTTCTAAGGTCTTCCAACTCCATTTTACATTAACTCTGGCATATAGGTTATAAGCTATTGGTTTTTTTAGAGTGTCTTTTTATACATATCTTTAACATTTTAAAGAGAGAAATAAGACAAAATTCCTTTATGGGTTATGGATTTATTGTTTTGTTATTTTACCTTTATGAATCAGGGAGAAGAACTCTCACTATCCTGATGCTATACCTGTATTTTCAGAATTTTCTTCCAATAGCTTTATATTTAAATTTTAACATTAGGTCTTTACTCCAAATGGAATTTAATCTAAACACATTCACCTCCTGATGAACAGATAATCAGCTCAACATTACTTTAGAATCTATCTTTTCCTTATTGGGAAGACCTGTCACTTTTAGCATACATTCAGTTTTCCTGTAATCCCCCATCTGTGTACACCCTCTACCCTGTTCCATGACAGTATCCTCTGATACAGTCCCCACACTGCTATTTGGTCAGCTCTGGCAATTTTCTTGCATTCATATATTTAGGTAGACTCCCAAATGATGTTGATTGACCTAGTAATACCTTCACCCTCCAAACTGAGATTCTGACTGGAATTTTATAAGAACATATTTGGAAAGGATTGTTATCTTTTAAACTTTCTCATTTAAAAAGACAGTACAGTTCCTATTCAGTTCTAACAACATCATTTATATATTTATGTACATATGTTTGCATCTGTCTTATGTCTTGCTAAATTCACTTCTAGATGTTTTCCTTTTTAATACATTTTTTTTCTATTTGCATTTCTAACCAGTTATTGATTCATATAAAGAAAAATGATTGGGTTTTTGTGTATTAGCTTTGACTCTAGTCTCTATGGGGCACTAGGCAGGCACTGCTAAGGTACTACTAAAATCACTACCAGTGATAATGAGAGGTTCTTTAAGTTTTTATTGCAACTATTCTTCTGATATTCATCTTCTTATAGATAAGCAAATTCACCAGGGGATGGAGCAATTTGACTCCCCAGTTAGTAATTTGGGGCTCTCCCTTGCCCTGGCTACCTTAAACAAAGCACAGTCTGTCACATGGCTAGGTGGACCACCTTCTGCCAGCACTGGCTGTTCTGAACACTCCAGGGACACCTTGGGAACATGACACAATAATCACAGCTGATTACTCTTTCTCCTGAAGATGCAGCCTTGGCTAGGGCTGTTTTGAATATTTTTTTGTTAGACTTTATTCTCTCCAAGCCTCTAGATGACTCTGCGGCTATTTCTACCCACGCCAGAGTTGAGTGGAAGCACTTCCCCGGTGGCCTAGCAGAGGGGCCACTATGACTAAAGAAATAATGCTGCAGTTGGTGCAAATACAAACATTCATTTGCACATAAGGTTTGGCTGGCTATATAAACAGGCTGTTTGGCTCATTGGTAAATCAGGAGAATATACTATTGTGTGTTATCTCCAACATTATTGCCAATAGAAAGTTTCTCATGAGTGGCCTTTTCTTGCCTCTATTTACTAGTGTGGGCCAAGTTAGTAACATGAAGAACATGAATCAGAGACAACAGAAAGGCAGTGACAGCAACAGGTGAACAGTGAGCAGGATGAACTACAAGAGCAGCAAAGCAGCCGACTACTTTACAGCTGAGGAAGAAACAGACCCGAGTTGTTGGGATGCTGAGTGCCAAAAGGGAAAATGATCAGGTGCTTGAAAGCTGAAAAAGAGACAGCTCAAGAGAACTGTTCAAGAGAGTGGTCAGAGCAGGAAGAGGACCAATGGCAGAACTAGAGAGAGTACAGGCTGGAGAAGGCTAGAAGGCTGTAAAGAGCTTAAGAACAGGAACTGCACGCCCTGGTTGCTGGAACACTTCCAGAGGGCATCAATCCTTTAGGATCAAGGATCTCAGAGACCCCATTCCAGGGAGCTGTAACACACTGGCCAATGGTATATTTATGCAATGCATTAGTTACTTTTATATGTCTATGATAACACTGACAGAACTTAAATAAGGGAAGATTTATTCTGGCTCACAGTTTCAGAGGGCTTTTTGTACATCACAAGGGGCTGGGAAGCAGAGTAAGAGGCAGGGCTAGGGACTGGGTATAACATTCAAAGTTCTTTCCTTAGCAATGTGTTTCCACCAGACTAGACCCTGCCTCCTAAGGTTTCCACAGGGTCTTAAAATAGTTCCACAGGCCGTGTAGTAAATGTTCAAAACATGAGACTGTAAGAGACATTTCAAACTCAAATCACAACACAGAGCTAATTCAATTTACTTTTCTTATTGCATTTAGTTTGCTTCTAAGACAATGTTGAGTTACAGGAGTTGAATAACAGTACTGCCCAGGCAATCCTTTGGTAGTTATCACCTACCGTGACATTTTTGTTGGCTTAGAAATGTAGCTGATTCCTCTGCCATTCCAAATTTATTTTGTGTTTTTATTAAGAATGTCTACTGAGAGAGCTGGAGAGATGGCTCAGTTGTTAAGAGCACTGGCTCTTCTTCCAGAGGACCCAGGCTTCATTCTCAGCACCCACACGGTGGTTCAGGAAATCTGGCGTCCTGTTCTGCCCTCCACAGGTATTATACATACGGTACATTTCTATGTATGCAGGCAAAACATACATACATATAACAAGCAAATAAAAAAAATTTATTTAAAAGAAAAAGGTAAGCAAGGAACGGTGATGAAGAGCAGAGATGAGCACCAGGAGAAAGCCACTGTTGCTTTCAGAGGCACAAGGGGAGACAGTGTTAACAGACCTCAAATGCCGAGGAATTCATTAGGGCAGGAACAACATGATGATGGTTGAGGACTGGCCTATAATACCTTCTCAGTCTTTTCACTAAGATCAAGTGCAGAAGCTGGACTACAATCCAGACTCCCATGGGCCAAGTTGCTGAAAGCCATCTGATCCCACAGAACACCTAAGAAAGGCAGATGAATGCCCTGTGATACAGAACAGGAAGAGTGAGGAAGGACTGAAGACAAACATGCCAGTGAAGGACACAGAACAAAAGGGAAATTATAACACAAGTGGAAAGGTAGATGTGAGGTGATGATTCACAAGAATCACGATTCTCAATGCAAATGTGGACTGGGAGGAAGCTAGTGGCTGGTACAAGCACCTCAGTTGTTATGACTCTGGGAACTGGTTAAGAGCTTCAACAGATCATTACTAGATCTACTGTTGCCCGTCACTGAGTCTAGATGTGAAAGGAAGAGTTAGGCTAGGATATGGCAGTTCACCTGGGGTTCAGGTAAGAGGTAGGAGGCCTGAGGTCTAACTTAAGAGTTGTTTGACTTCAAATCTAATGATGTTTTCACCTACCCCACTCCATCTTTAAAAACAACTAGAAGGCTGCTTAATAAATATTATGTTGCATTTTAAAATTTGTAAATGCAATCAAAAGGTTAGTCAAAATATTAGTTCACATGTTTCCTGTAAAATGTGTTGTACACTAATAATGAGTCTCAACCGAGAGAGCATTTCTTAATTTCTAAGGTGATAGGGAGTTGTTGATAAGGGGATTCATGAATTACTTAATCATTCTGAGTGCTCCTGCCCTATGGAAACTGAGTTCCACAAGACAGTTCATATGTTCATATTCATATGTTTTCTTGACATTCAGGTCACACGTATATTCATGCTTTCAGGATTCTTCAAAACAAAAAGCAATTAAAATATGAGTGGGTCTTGGCCATCCATGTGTGTCACTGCTAACCATTTTTACTTTAATTCTGTCTTCTGACTTCATGTACATTATGAAACAGAAAACAAATCCATTTTTCATTTATTCAAAAAACATTTAATTAGTATTACATGTCAAGTAGTGACGCTGGCCCTGGAGTCATAAAGACAAAGACAGTTCCTAATCCTCAAAGAAGTTACGTCGGCAGAAGAGAGGAACATGTGAACAGTTACAGTGCAATGCGACATGTGCTTTGCTCTGAATTTTTGCAGGAGTATCTGAGTAACACAGCTCAGTTTGTTGGGGACCATGACAAGCTTCATATCTGGGGAACACAGAAACTGGACTCAAGCAGTTTATTGAGGATACAAGTTGAAAGCCTGTCACATTTAGGTTAAACAGGTTTGCTAGGAAGAAGTGCTGCTGTAGTTCATCCAGAGAGGAGCTCAATGGGGTCTTTGGCAACAAACGGCAATGCCAAAGAAGTAGAGGAAATCGGAGATTTAACAGTGCAGAGGGTCATTCTCTAAGGCTCAATGATAAGAAACAAGAATGCACCAAACTGAAAACCACCCTAGACACGGTTTCCAAAGTTAGAAATGCCTATCTATGCTCTTCAGACTGGGGTGGAAGGGGCCCCTGTTATAGTCAAAAATCACATTCTCATATTTTTAAAGGATTTATTATTTTTATTTTATGGACACGAGTGCACTGTCTGCATGTGTGTAACTGTACCCCTGTCAGGCAATACCCACGGGGCCAGAAGAGGGTGTTGGGTGCTGAGAATCCAGGTCCTCTGCAAGAGCAGCCAGTGCTCTTAACCACTAAGTCATCTCTGCAGCCCCACATTCTCAGATTTTTAAAGAAAATATTATTTGCATAAACTTTCAAAGAAAAGTATAAAAGTTGCATGCTACATATTTGCACAATGGAGGCCACACATATACACACATACACACATATACATATATATGTATGTATGTGTGTTAAGACATATGGTATGTTATACATTTGTATGTTCAGAAGTTGTAAAAATAGAACCATAGAGTGTCTAATAGCCAATGTAAAGCTCTCATATTCTTACGGATAAAGATAATTTAAGTGAAGCTTCAGTCCATGTTTCTAATATTTATATAACTGAGCCACTGCCAAAACCAGTTGCAAATGATGGCACCTGCTCTCTTCGAATCCAAATGGAGATCAATCAAAGCAAATTGCAGGCTTTTATATGCTCTCATAAAACACATTCATCAGCTCTCAGAATGGCTCCCATAAAGCGAATAAACAGAATAGCTGTAAATGGTGACAACAAAAGGCCCAGCATAAAATGAACCACTTGTAATTCATCTTCCCAACAAGTTATACCTAAAAATTCATAAGCCTTTCCAAAGCAAGGTTTCACTGCACGCACTGGTCAGCAGAAAGCTGCTGGTAGAAACAGTCAGGGGAAATGCAGTTCTGACCAGTGGAACTCACAGTCTCTCATAAAGATATTATCACTGCCCAGTCTTCTACAACCTTGTTTTTAAGTCCTAAATACACAAAGACCTATTTGGCAGGTGTATCATAGGGTAGAAAAAAAGAGCCAGGAGACTAAATACACTGCAGCCATGACGCTTGGTATTAAAAGATTATCTTCTCAGTTACACTGGGGATAATTATAAGGGTTCCCAATAGGTGAGCTTCTCGTCTCTGTACAATTCTTACATATTTTCTTCCCCAGTTTTAATTAGACATATGACGATGGGCAGATTCACAGGATCAAGTTTTGATGACATAACTTCTTATTTTTTATTCTCTATACTTTGCTTTCAATTCTCATTTCACCTCTAATCTGCTTGCTCCATCTTTTTGTTGTTGTTAAGAGTACATACCTTAGGGCTTGTTCAATGATCACAATCATTTTGTATATCATATTCAAGTGAAGGGAGTTGTGGCCAGAAGACAGAAGTTTGGTCTTAGAAACAAATAACTGAATCTTATGCCTGGTTTTGTTCTTCTTGCAATCTATAAAATACCTATGGGACAAGTTCATCTGCTGAGAAAGTCAAAACAACTCAGACCTCCCACAGGCCTGAAATATTAATACAAAGGACAGCTGTTCATGACCCCCAAAGGACGTCTGATGAACCAGGTGTTGGGGCCTCTGCCTGTTGGGAAGTCTGTAAGAGCACAGTTAGAGAGGTTGCAAGGACCTTGAAAGACATTTGTTGGAGAGGATGGGAGATGGTTTTAAGAATAGGAAAAGAGAGAGTAGAGGAAAAAGTTCAACCAAAAAAACTTGTTTAATGCTTTTCCAAGGCACTGGGCTAATAGTATGTTTAGTTGCAACCAGGCAACAAAAACGAATCTAAAGTACATACAAATATAAGAACCTAGTTAGAGGGAACACTGCATTAAAACAACCACTTAAGACCTGCTCCTCAGCCAGAGGGTGTTCCATTTACTCACTCCAGGAGGCACTTTGGGGATGCTTCCTGCTGTCAAGGCACCCAAATGAGACACCAAAATCCAAGCATGTATAATAATGGGAAAATCTTTAGCAGGTTTAGGAGTTAATACTTTAACTTGGCTTGGCCTCTAACAAGTATTCAGTCATCAGAGTCAGAGGACTTATATGCAATGTTTTAAAAAATGCAATAAAAATTTAAAAGCCCCAAAAAAATCAAGGCCAAGAGCTCATAAATCAGCTATTAATCATTGAATATTAAATTTCTCATTTGAAATGTGTTTTGCTGTGTGTAGGTTTAAGACATGTTGGGCTAGGAGCTATTTCACTGAATCAATGATTGAACTAAAGAATCAAGACTAAGAGGGGTTTGGAGGTGAGGAAGGTAACAAATGTAGAGTTTGCAATCTTGAGAATGGATTTCGATGTCAAAGTGGTTGGGAAGGGCTGTCAGTGGGCGGGAAGCAGCCTGTGTGCAGAAGGAAGTGACCAAGATGCATCTGGTGAGAGTGAAGATTATCTGGTCCTGTAGGTATAGGTTAAGCAAAGGAAACGGTCAGTTGCAGACTAGATAGCTTTGGGAGGGAGCCATATATCACACACTATAGTACACCTGTTGAAAACTTTGAGTAGAAGGCCAATATGAATAACAAATAATATTGCTTAAGGGCTAAAAAGATGTAACCTAAGACTAAATTTACAGACGCAACTGGAAGCTTAGGCCATGTGGTAGGAGTGAAATCTCAAGGTCTGGTGATGATGGAAAGGAACGAATCCCATGTGGTGGGAAACAGAAACACCTCAGCACCTGGGCACTGGGGTCTGGGAAGGATGGTTTTAAATCAAAAGTGAGCAGGTTTCCCAGCTTCAGTAACTACTGAAGATCATGAGATTTCTGAAAGAACCCTTCTCCTTGCCCAATGGTAACTCTTCCTATGTCCCAATCATCTGTCTGAGAATGAGTGGGGGAGGGACACGTGACTTAGGTAAAGCAGCAGATTTTCTGTATTTCTGTAAAACTACAACACAGAGACCAGAGGTGTTGAGTGGTGCTGGCTCTGGTTTAGTCGGGTCAGGCAAATGCAGACCTAGCTAGAATCAGAGGAGAACAGAGGTAAGGACTGTACAGAGACAGACAGACAAAGATACCACTGCAGCCACATGGCTGGGTTTGGAGGGCCCTGCATCTGTACTACATCCACCATTCTCCACAGGTCTTTGTGGGTATCTAACTGTTATGGACAGATGCTTCTTCAGACAGAAACAGACTCTTCATGAGCTTCTATTAAGCCTACGGAGGCATTACCCCAACATCCCCTGTCACTCTCCTCCTACCCAGCTAGGTCCTAATGAGATGGATGGTGACAGCTTGTTTGGATAGAGACCGTCTGAAGCTATATTGCCAGCTTTAATATTGGTGTGCTAGCAGCTGAGTGGCCTCATCAAACAGTGCTTTTCTCCCAGGACAGGTGTGAGGAGTGCCAACATGTACAATACAGCTACATCACTGGCAAGCAGCACTCCCTCGGTATATTATTTTATCATTCTTACTATTTACAGCCACCATCACCAGGATGAGTGGAGAGAAACAGTGATCCTGTCTCTGCTCTGCTTCCAAACTCTTAGCTACAGAAGAGTGTCTGGCGTGCAAGGCTCTGCACAGCATGAGCCTGTCCACTTCCTCTGCCACACTGCCTGTCCACTTCCTCTGCCACACTGCCCATTGAGGGTTCAGGGCTTTGTACAATATGGCTTCCTGGCTTCAAAGGCTTCCTGTGAGGGCTCACGAGGTTTCACTCCTTCACAACATGGCAGGTTCTAGGGGCCTCTCATCTGGGCTTCTAGTGTTTGTCCTCCTTGATCCAGCCTTTCCATGACCAGGTGTGCTAATCTCCAGTGCCTCTCTTCTCTGAGGACTTCCTGGAGAAGTGCAGTACTTCCTTTGGCAAGTTCACTCACTCTTAGTCAACATTCTGCCACTTACCCAGATAGTTGCTTGAGTTCCCAGAGTGTTGTCACCCTCAGTTCTATTAATAATGATGATTATAGGTAACAACACACATGAAGTACTATGCCAGGGTTTCTAATAAGTATGGCATTCTCAGTTATTGTGGCAATGATGTTTAAGTCTGAAGAGACTTGTTCCTGCCACTTGTCATGTGATCCTTCTTCTGTGGGTGTGGACTTTAGAGAGCACATGAGTAAGACTATTTACACCTGACTATCCCTCAACTCCCCAGAACACTTTTTCCCATCTCCTCGACAGGCTTTTTTTAAAGGGTGCTTCTCATATATTCATATTCCTCAGGCTTTCTGGGTCTTTTCTTCCTCTTCCTCTGAATAATCTCCACTACAAATTGGTCTAACTATAATCTACTTGGGATGACACCAAAACAACTCTTGAGCCCAGAATTTTTTCCTGAACTCAAGATTTATATTCTCAAGTTTCTTTTAAGGTTCCTGTGTATCTTACAGGCCTGGTAAATTCATTCTTCTCCAAAAACAGCTGGCCATATTCTACTCCATGCAGAGAATGCTGCTATCAAGCACTCAGTTGTCCATGCCAGAAGCCATCCAAGTTCTTAACATGCCATCTGGGTCAAGTTTTTCTAGCATATCTTCCTAATGTTCTTTAACACAAACTTTCTCTGCATTTTCCCTTTATTTTCTTGAGATTCAGACCTCATTATTTCTGGCATACTGCAAGAAACTGCCTTACCTTAGAGGTAAACTCTAATTAATTTATCTCCCTAGGCCAGATTTGTTAAAGGAACTTTTCCATAATGCAATCTGTGTAGACAATTCTCCTTGGAGATCCTGGAATGGCTTCATACTGCTTTGGGGAAGAGGTCAAAGTTTTTAGCATGGCAAATGACCTCGTATGACCCTGCAGAGATGAATCTACAGTACTACAGTTTCAAAGCAAACTGATCCCTAACTGAAACATTATTTCTGGATTTTGCTTATCTCTTCCATGAGACTCAGTCTACTCTGGTCATATGACTTCTTTCATAAACATACTAAAATCACTGGTGTAACTTTATAATCTTATTATTAAACTACATGAATAACTATAGTTTGAAAGGAAAAACTTAGTCACGAATCGTCAGTTTTAGAATTATTTCACATTTCCCACACCTGGTTGACCACCTCACTGTTCATCACTGTGCTGATGTCCCAGAATTACCATATCCTCTTTCTTAGCATTCAAGAGCAGAATAAACTTATAATTCTTAAATTCAGCCCAACCATAAGAAATCCAAAAAGGATCTAGTATTATTGTGATTGTTAGCAGTCCAGCATGAAAAAAATGTGTGACCTTTTCTAAGTGTTAATATTGCTAAACCCCCAGGAATTCTAAGTCCTTTCCTGCCCAGGCTTGTTTTCCTATGAAGCCTTTTAGATTTTTTCATCAGAGTATCAGGATCATGTCCTGCCTTAGTACAGCACCTCGGCACCCCACACAGTATCACACTGTCAGTAGACAGGCAGAGGGTCTGGGAACAAAGTCATGTTTCCAGTACCTTGAGCAGTAGCAAGTGCTGACTCAGAGAGGCTCAGGAGCACTGGGATTGGGCATGCAAACCTGTGGCTTGGATCAAGACTTTCCTATTTGGGATTTTGTACCTAGGAGACACTACAAATATGGGGAGACAACTGTTCAAAAATATTTTGACACTTGAAATGCTCAGAGTTTTAGCACTTCTAAATTTAATGTAGAATTTAACATTCATACAGAATTTATAGCCTGGATGGGACATATATATATACACATATCCCATATATACATATCCCACATATATATCCCATATATATATATATATATATATCCCATATATATATATATATATATATCCCATATATATATATATATATATATATATATATTATGATCACATGACTTGGGAAAGCCCGAGACACCTTTTCTTGAGAAAAAGTCACCACTTCTGACTTAGTAAAAGCTCATCCCCACTCCCCCAACCCAAACCCCTATAGAAAAAGAGATTATTTCCTCTGTGTAGAGAGAAAGGTCTCTTTTTATCAGTAGGTACAGAGGTTGCCAGGTAGATACAGGTTGGAAATCCATCTGTCCTTCAGCAGAGCCCCTCTGTGTACTGCACAAAAGTCTTTAACAAAACTCAGATCGCCCTATGTTCCTGACCTCTGACATTTCCAACTTGTTCACTGTCCTTTACTTACAATGTCACTGAACTAGGAGTCAATACAGACCCCTCTGCCCTCTTTGAGACTGTCCTCTCCAACATCTTGTTCTCTCTACTTGGAGTGCTATACTCAGCCTAGGAATCAACAGGTCTTGGCTAGACGAATCTAGCAGCCTGTAACTGGTCTCCCTGCCATTCTCCATGTGGCAAGAAAAATCTTAAAGGGGACTCAGTTCACGTGTCCCTTGTGAAATCCTGTCATGCCAGTCTTGTACTAGAATAAAACCCAACCTCCCTATGCTACTCCATCGGCCCTTGTGTAGTCACTGCTTATCTGGCTTTGCAGCTGCATTGATGCGAGCTGTCTTACTGTGCGTCAGCCCACACAGCTTCATTTCAGCTGTTCAAACAACCAAGCTCTTTCTTGTTCAGCGTCTGCGTAAACTCCTCCTCCTCCTATGCCTGTGATGCTTTCCTTACCTGCTTTACCCAAAGCATGAAAGTGCTTCTATATGGTTCAAGTTCTTGACTTCGTGTTTATTTTCTCTCCTGACATGTGTTGTAAGCAGCAGTGATTTTAGGATCTCTCTTTTTCTAGCAATTTCCCCTTACTACAATGTAAACTCCATGAAGCCATGGGCTTAATGTATATTTTATGGAATAAATTAGTTAATTAAAATCAATGTCTGGCCTATAATAAATGCTCAGGAAATATTCATCAGGTGGACAACTTTATAGTAATAATATCAGAAATTCATCCTAATCATCACCCTCTATACCTTTGTTAATTAGGTTTCCTAAACTTAAAAAAAATCTTTACAAAACGGGTCAAGATTAATAAAGGGATCATTATACTCTGAGGAACTTTAATTCATATCTGGGCTCTACTAGATTTTTATCTTCAAATATCCAGAGGGAATTAAAAACAAAACTATCATAGAAGCAGATTCATTTATTTAAAAAAATTATGCAGTAATGTAACAGCACTATATGCTTTACTTAATGTGGAAACATTGAAAGAGATCGGTACAGCTGTCAGTCTATTTAGTCTAAACCTCCTTTCCTTTCCACTGTTACTCTTCTTTGTTTGAGATCTCAAAATGCACAGAAAAAGGCCTTGATTTTGTTTATTTGTTTGAGGCAGGGACTCCTTGTAGTTCCAACTGACCATGGAACTAACTTTGTAGACCAGGGTCTCAATCTCACAGAGATCTGCCTGCCTCTGCCTCCTGAGTACTGGGGATTAAAGGTGTGCATCAGCGTGCCTGGCTAACACAGACGTGTACAATGATCTTGGCCACACCTTGGAGTACTAGGAAGGGCACAGAAAATTTAGCATATAATCTGAACTCCAAATCTTTCAAACATTTTAGCTTTCAATCTCTTTGTGGATCTACAGTCATAGTTTGTAAGCAAGGGGGGCTGGAGAGATGGCACCACAGTTAAAAGGACTGACTGCTTTTACAGAGGACCCGGGCTGTGATTTCCAGCACCCACTTGTCTGTAAATCCAGCTCCAGGGGAATCTGACGCCCTCTTCTGACCTCCAATGGCACTGCATGACATGGGTGTACTTAACACACTCATACACATAAAAGTAACAAAATATTTTATTACTTATTTTATTTTTTATTTTATGTGTATGAGTATAATGTCTGCATGTAGACAGCTATACCTGTGTTGAGTAATGCCTGTGGAAGTCAGAAGAGGGCATCGTATCCCCTGGAACTGGAGTTAGGCATGACTGTACCATGTAGGTATTAGAAATCAAAACTAGATTCTTTGCAAGAGCAACCAGTGCTCTAACCACTGAGCAATCTCTCTAGCCCCATAAATAAAAAATTTAAAAAGTAATTTGTAAGCAATTAAATCCAAGTCAGGGAAAAAGTATGCCACTGAAATAGGAAATAATTACAAGAATATCTTATCCTGCCATTCATTCCTTCTGAACTTCGCGGATAAAATGGTTTGGTACTTTCCTGACAAACAATAACAATTAAATTCTAAAAAAAAAATCCAGAAATATAGGGATATAAAAATCTGAAATAAAAAAATTAACCCAAGCTATCCCTACATTTTAAACCAACATTGCAATTCTTATTTGCTAGAAATTCTGAGAATACACTCTGTTCTTTGTACCTGCTGCATCAAATGCATGTTTCTCTTCTTACCCTGGCAAATGCATATTTACTCCTAAAGCTGCTGAAGAGTTCCTTCCTCTGTAATCACCCTACATTTCCTTCCTCTGTGTTTGTACAGTATCCTGGAAATATAGGTATTATATATACCTATATATAATAACAAAATACTACAAAGCAATATGGTGTAGTCTTCCTTTTAAATTTCTATGTGTATGCCCCACCAAGAGTAAATTAAAGACTCATTCACTCATCCTTTGACCCCATCCCTGAGCAAGCATGAGATACACAGAACACAGTCACCAAGCACGTACTGAAAAAAAAAAAAAAAGATGAAACCAGTCTGTTTACTCTTCTCCTAAGATTTTAAAATACGGTGACCCTTCTATAGCCATAAAACTAGCAACAGAATGCCATAAAAGATTTTCGTATCATTTGAAGTGTATGCCAGCTCCAATGCCAACAGGCAATCTTTCTGAGCTGTCTTAACAGGTGGTTGGAAGGAATACCTGATATGTTAATTCTTACTTGGAAAACGTGGGTTCCCAGGTTGCCCCTCCATGAAAAAGGGAAGAAGTGGTGATTTTAAGTCTGTGAGAGAGATGTCCACCCCGCCTGCAGCTTCCCGTCCCCTGCGCCCAGTTCCCATGCTCCAGCCTGTCTCCATTGAAATGGCACAAGAGAATGACCCCTCATCTCATGGCACCCACACCCTGAATCTCTGATCACTCTAGTTTAAGAGATAAAGGCCTCCAAGAAGCATTTTGCTGCAGACATTATCATTGAGGAAAAGCCTATCTTAGACCCATTTAAAAAAAATGTGAAATACAGACTAGTTTCAAAGAACATGTATTTTTGTTTTTGTTTTTTCAGTTACACAAGAACTCCAAACACAACTGCAAATAAATAGATAAACTACTCTAAACTAACTTGGAATATTTTATTTATTTTTTTAATTTCAAAATTTAATAGAAATTTTAATTACTTTTTACTGAAAACTGCACTGAATGCTAAATGTCCACCTTTATTGTAAACAAATACAGTAATAGCAACTCACACTAAAATAAAACATACTTCCGATAGCCATTATTTTTTCTGTTTGGGACAGTTTAAAGTTTTTCTTTTGTCAGAAAATCAAGAATGTACGTAAACAAAGGCTCAAAATAGGCCATCTTTTAAAGGAAAAAGTGAATGATTCACCAAAAGCCTTGGGATAGAACAGGGAAATCTAATAGCATATGTTAAAATCAGCCACATCTTGCAACGCATCTGTTCTTGCATAAAAATATCACGTGAAGAAAAGAATTTATCAATATCTAAAAAAGTGGAGTTTGTTCCAATCTGAAAAGTTACCATAAAAAGTGTTTCCTGCGACATAAGAATATGCAACATTATTCTTGAACCCTGACAGTTTAAGACTTATGGAAAGGGGTATTTTAAAAATAAATGAAAGGCATTTCATATTGTCGAATTCAACAAATGTTTATAAGTCTCTAAATGTCGTTTGTTTGTACATCGTAAGTTGAAAAGAAGAACCAAAAATTTCCTACAGAGGCAGTAAGTTATAGGTAACCATAACATGATACATTCATAGAAGAAAGTATCATGCAACTATTAAAAAGACACAGAAGAATATTTAAATATTTTAAAAACACTATAACTGTAACTATATTGTATCTATATATATACAGTGTGTTTTTTTCTGCTGTGACAAAATAACGGAGGCAAAACAACTTAAGGGAAATATTTAATTGGGCTCATGGTTTCAATCCTTCGAGGTGGGAAAGACACAGGTATAGAACAGTTTATACCACAGCAGCCAAGAAAGTAAGAGAACATCTGTTTCGAGCGCCCCTCCCACCTCTACTCCACCTGGGCTCCAGCCTATTGGATGGTGCCACCCACATTTCCTCCCCTAATTAATCATTTTTGGAAATGTCCTCAGAGACACACCCAGAGGTATACTTTACTAGAGGTTTCCTAGGTGCTTTTCAATCCAATCAAGATGAACAACTTTAGTACAAAGGGGAAAAAAGCAATTTACGGAGCTGAATATATAACAGTGAGATACATTAAATGACAGTATTTGACTGAGTAGAACACTGTTAAATACTTCTGACATCAATGAGAGGCCTATATTGTAAGCACCTCTTTTATTTTCCCTTAGAATAAACTGATATTGGGGTTCAGGATGATTTAACTCTAACAGTTGTTAGACCCTTCCCTGGCACCTGGCTGTTCTGAGTGGTGGACTGTTCACTACTTTGAACACTCCATGGACATCTTGAGGAAGCTATACTGTAACCATAGCTGCTTGCTACAGAAACACAGCCTGAACTCAATAATGCACTATTTTTCAGTGACAACTGTTCAAATGGATCATACCAGAGGTTTTCACTATCACAAGCCTTGCTGTGCTCTAGCAGCCATTTTAAACTGGCTCATCAGGCCACAGGGAGGTCAAACAGAAGGCCAATCCTTGGCGTAAAGACAATCCTCCATTATAACTGGTACCCTTGCCACCCCCTTCTGGCTGCTCATCTCACTTTTAGAGCCAGCCAGGAGACCCCCCTCCTGTGCTGCCCCCTGGTGTTGCAAAATTAGGCCCACTGAGAACTCAATTCATAGTAATGTTAATTAACAAAAGGGAAATATACATTAGAAAACTAGTTATTTGTGTTTAAATTCAGACAGAAAGAATGGTTTTGAGAGAGGGAGCACATAGCAAAATAACTTACAATGTATATGTTTATTGGGTAATGAGTGTGTACAGTTCTTCACTATTTAATTCTTATGTGGAAATATATTTTTATATTTATTCTTTTAAATAAATAAACTTTAAAAAGTTTCTTTAAGGGTCTTTTTCTTGCCTTCTTTTGATCTTTATTATTAACAGAAAAGAGGTGAACTGGTAATGAGGAGATGGCAGAAGTGGTGGCAGAACAGAAGTGAAAATGGCAGGAGCCACCATTCTAATGGCAGCCAACACAATGGAGCAAAGACAAGAAACTGTGGGCCTCCATCACAGGAAGAGCTCCAGGAAGCTATCCAACCTTAAGAGCCAAGGCTCCTTAACCTCGGCCTATGACGTACTCTAATACTCGCTGCTGTGGGAGCTGAGGGTCCCAACATCCAGGGCTCTTTCACTGGCAGGCACCATCTGCTCCTACCTGTGACTGTCGCACTGCTGCTGCCCGCTGAGGATTACAGTAGCTGCCTGGTGCCAGCACTGCTGGTGGCTACAGTCAGAGTAATGTGCACAATCTAAGTACTTACAGCCACAGCGCCCGGTTTCTAAAGCTGAGTCAAGAGGCCCCTGGCTCTCAGAGCTTGGAGCTGTAAGCCTCTGACTCTGTCCCACTTAATAGGTGAGGAAATCAGAAGCACACAAGACGAATTTGCCTAAAATCACAATGCTGAGAAATAGGAAAGGCTAGGTTAAGAATAAAGTTCTACTAGTGTACAGAGCCCGAGCTCTTTTAACTCTTTCTCTCTCACACACACACACAAACTACACAACACACACACACAGAGAGAGAGAGAGAGAGAGAGAGAGAGAGAGAGAGAGAGAGAGAGAGAAAGAGAGAGAGAGAGGGGGAGAGAACAAAGTAGAGTACAGGGTACAGGCAGAAGGCAACGATTCAGAGGGAACTTGTACTACCTACAACCAGAAGGATCAGAGGATGCTCCCTGGAGCAGGCCGTACTTGATGGAATCTGGAAAGACCAAGGGAAATACACACTTCCCTCTAGGGTATTAATATGGCCTGGATGGCCTGGTATAGTCTTTTTTGAAGAATCAGAACAGACTGATAATCCAGAAGGAATCTAATAATATTTTATGATTAGAATAAATTCGTAGAAATTCAGAGTGAGGAAAACATTCTGATTTCCTATCATTACTATTCCTCTTTTCTCCTACCATTCAGCAATAATTTTGAAAAGAAATAGAATCTATCTCTAAATAAAACCTAATGTGATAATGAACGAATTTAAAAAATTCACAGCATTCACCCAGGAAGAAATTGCCTCTAGGTTAAGAAACTGGGCCAAACTTACAGAAATAATCATGTCATGGGTATGAAACCAAGTTTCAATTTATAAGTAGAAAAAAAACCAGGAAGCAAAATAAGTGACGAGGGACTACAATGCACCACATGGCAAGCACAGAAGTGAGTCAGCAAGACTTCATACAGTCCACTCAGGATGGAGGTAAAGACAGGAATTCATTGATTCGCGTGCTGCGCGTGTGTGTGTGTGTGTGTGTGTGTGTATGCGTGTGTGTGTGCGTGTTTGTAAAATGTCAAAATGGGGAACAGAGAAAATTGTCAGTTGATTTTTTTTTTTCTGTCAGTTGATTTTTTCCTAGTCCACTCGCAGATTTTCAGATCCAGTCCTTGTAGTTGCTTAGGTACAAATCCACAGAATTATCCTCAATTTCTCTCTCCTTTGTTCCTGTCTACTTTAAATCTGCCAGTAGAATCTGTTGTCTCTACCTTCAAAATAAATCTAGAATTGAACTACTAATCTTCTGCAGTCAGTCCTACCCAAGCCACCATCACCTTGTTATCTGGATTGCTGGAGAGCCTCCTAACTAATCCTCCTGTCTCTACCCTACCCCTCAGAGCTTATTCTCAACAACGGTGTTTCTTTCAGGATGGCTATGCTCCCTCCACACATAGTCAAAGTCAACACCCTTTACCAGCACACAAGAGCCTATGTCACCTGCATTTAGAACTCTGTACCCTATTTACCTCTCTAAACCCCACATAGTAATCTTTCTGTTCAATAACTGCTTCTGTCGCTTAGATCTCCTTGTTGTTCCTTTTACTATATGGTAAATTAAATTTATATAAACATACACATTTGTCTCTTCCTCCACCCCATTAGAATATAAGCAAAATGCATGTTCTGCTGACCAGCGATTGAGCTTTAGTTTGCACATTAATATATCCTGAGACTAGTCAGTGGGAGGCACATAACAGGTTGTCAAATAAAAACAGCTTAATGAATGAATGGCTAGTCTTTTAGGAAGCTATAAAGAGCTCAGTCATGTGACTGGGTTGCTCTACTAGGAATTTACTGAATTCCTTTCTCTTAAAAACAGTGTACACCACAGAAAATGCTTAATAAACATTTGTTCACTTGCTTCTTATTGTTGTCAACGGAAGAAATAAGTCTTACTACAAATAGTGCCAAATCAAACCCCTCAGTCCCCCACCCTCCAAATAAAATAAAACAACAAAAAGTTGTTTATTTGACCATTAATTGATCTGCTTGCTAGAGCTTGGGTAATGTGCTATGCCCAGGTGTTAGGGACGAAAGTAAAAGACTTAGTTCTTACTTTTAAATGGGGCAAAGAGGTTAAGAAAACACACCAATGGAATTCAGTCTATTATGGTTTTAACAAAGAAAACCCCTCATATGACAGGATCCTCAGAGCAAATCCATGGAGAAGCAGGGGCTATAAGGACCACCGCACCTCTTCCGCTAAGTTTTTAAGGTGTTAGTTAAGGAGCCAACAGGGATGTGGAAGAAGTCAGCGGAAGGGCCATTCTAAGTAGCGGCCAGACACACTAATCAGAAACAGAGGCAAGTATATGACTGCAGGGATCTTGGGCAGTTCAGCATAGGCTCCAGGAACTCAGGGGATATGTTCACTCTGCATGATTCATGTTAATGTAAGAGTTAAGTGCTGGTCACTACCGCTGCATATGCAAGTCCACAATTCACAATAGTCTGTGGCAAGTGTAGTTAATGAGGCCTTGAGAAAGGCATGGCATTTAAAACATAAAAATTTTTATTTTATGAATGTGTTTTGCACGTATGTAAGTGCACCTGTGCGTGCAATGCCCCTGGAGGCCAGAAGATGATGTTGGGTACTCTGGAAGTTAAGAATGGTTGTTAGCCACCATGTGGGTGTTGGGAACTGAACCTGGGTCCTCTCCACAAGCAGCCACTGCTCCTAACTGCTAAGCCATCTCTCCAGCCTCAGGCACAAAATTTTAATTCAGTTAGCAAGAGTAAAACTGGTAAGATAAAGAGCTCCAAGAACTGTAATTCTTGACTCAAAGTTATCTGACAACTATTACCACCACCATTATTTACTATGTGTTTCCAGTGGACTCAAAGAAGAGACCTGAGGAGAAAGATCTGAAGTAAGTTACAACCTGACTTTAAATCTTAAAGGAAATGAAACGAAGAGCAAATAAATAAATGTTCAGGAAAGCCTGGTTGTCACTCTGCTCACCGGAGAGCTCTTGGTGGTAGTCCCAGACTACATTCAGGAAAGTCAAAAAAAAACACCCGCTTCCTTCCCAACAGCTGGCAATTTTCTTTTAGAAAGGTACGAACACCCAACTGCTACTTGTGGCCAGAGTTATAGTGATCTTGCATGGCAACAGTAAGATCTTTCTTTGTCCTTAAAGCAAACAAGAAGGAATCAGATCACCTCACACATCCATTTTGCTTTGCCAGGGCACAAAGGTCTTTCTCAGTTGTTTCTTTTCACAGTTGTGTTAGACAAGCCTTAGGTTAGTTTGGCTTGGAGTGGGGTGGGGTGGAGAGGGATGCACCACAGACAATGGAAAAAGAACCAGAATGATCTTGCCATTCTATACAGGTGGGGAAAGCAGTGGGCTTTCTCTCAGTTTCAATCATGAAGTAGTCAGAATTTGTTAAGTTATTTTTACATCCCTGACAATATTATTCTAGAAGTTCAAAAAGGTCAAATTAAAAACCAGGCACAGAAGGATCCTGAGTACATTTTCTCTTTAAGGACAGCACTTGAAACTTGAGAAGTTAATTAAAAATTAAAGCACAAAACACTCATTATAAAGATCAATGGCTCCCACGTGTGCATGTGCATATTTCAGTAACACTTGCAAAAACAAAAAACAACACTGAAAAACAAAACACAAACTCAAGATTATATGTTTAATAAAACCAAGAAGGGAAAAATAGGAGGGAAAGATAGAAATCTTTTTTAAAAAACTATTATTTTATTTTATGTGTATGAGTATGCTGACTGTATGTGCACCTGTGTCAGGCAGTGCCTGAGGAGATCAGAAGACAGCATTGGAACCCCCAGAGCTGGAGTTATGAAAGGCTGTTAGCTGCCATGTGGGTGCTGAGAATTGAACCCAGGTCCTCTGCAGGAGCAGCCAGGGCTCTTAATTGCTGAGCCATCTCTCCAGCCTCATTGGGAGGAAATCTTAATGTGTTTCAAAAAGTTGAGAACAGAAACATGGCACTATGAACCTTAATGTCTAAACACCATTTGAGAACAGATTCAAAGGAAAATGTTCTTGTTTTTAATCCTTTTTACCCAACAATGAGTTCATTTTTGTATGAAGAAAAGTTTAAAAAAACGAGAAAAGTTTCTCAAAGATTGCTTGATTCCTCTGAATTTAAATGTTTACCTCTGGGGAACATTTTCTGTAGAGAAACAAGTAGGCTTGCTACTATTTAGGTAATAAAGGGTTTCAGTTCCTTCTTTAAATTCTGCTACTTTTTCTTCTAGCTTTTAACTCAGAGAGGGTTTTTTTTTTCTTTAACAGCGGAAGATAAAGAGGAAAGAGTCAAACTGGTTCTTCCTTTGTTTCCCTAGGAATGGTTCATCTAAAAACAAATGAACCAATTCCAATTAAATATGACCCAATATACAGGTTAATACACGACAAATTTTATGTTTAAACAAAACAATAAAAACTAAAATGCATGGTTTGAGTATCTCTTATTTCAAACAGCAAATCATTTTTTAAAAATAAAGATTTGGAATAGTTTCCTTCCATATACTCCAATATTTTACCTCTAATGAAGGAAAAGAATTCTCCTGATATTTTCCTATAATACAAAAATGATATCCAAAGGCATAATATTTAATAAACATATCATTTGATTTTAAACTAGAAGTGGCAGCACTAACACAATTAGCAAGCCTACTAAGTAGTTGGGAAACAGGGTCTTCTCAAATAAGAAAAGAAAAAAAAATCAAGAAAAAAACCAAAAAGGACCTAAATTCAAAAGGGAAAAATTACGAACAGGGGCTTGAGAAAATGAACTTGATCTTCTCATCTGTTGAATGGGAAAATTCACAGCCCTGCTTCATAGGATTATCATGAGGGTTCAACAAATGTGTTTTAAGAGAAATGGTGTCTGGGTCCACACTGAATGGTGAACTAAGACCTTCTAAATACTATTATGTAATATTGATACTCATTTTTGTTATTGTTGGCAAGAACTCATGTTATTAGACCTTCTCTGACTTCCTGCCCAGGAAGGTGAACAGTCTTGGGGGAATCTTCTGGAAATCTTGGCTACCAAGCTATGAGAGCCCTTCCTTATTTCACAGATGCCCAATGAAGAAACTACACAAGACTTTCTAAAATCTGGAACAAGCAGCAGTCATTAGAGAAGGATGACTATTTTGGATGCATAAAGGGAGGATGACACCTAAAAAAAAGAATAAGGCTTGTTCTGCCTTTCCCAGGGAGCTGGACATGAGTTCAACAGTGGAAGTCACAGAGGAAGTAATCGTTCAGTTGATTGTTTATAACCAGCAGCATGACAGCTGCTGATTCAGCATTCCTTCACTGTTCATTCAGCACTCTTGTTTCTGCATACCATACTCTGACCCATTTAATCCTCACCACAGCTACCTGGCTCCAGTCTGTGTTTCTAATAATCATTCCAATATGCTGCTCACCTCCCAGTACTGGGTTCCTGGGCAAGATCCTCACCACTCTGTGCCTCCATTTCCTTGTTTAGAAAACGAGAGCCACAATTAGCACTTATCTCAAATAAGTGATTAAATGAATGAATGCATTAAAAAGTATCTGCCCTAGAACAATGTTTGGTATACAGCCAGTACTTCATTATTTTTTATATAAACGTTATTACAATTTTTAAGAGAAACATTTCCTTTGACATCAACAAACCCTGTCTTGGCTGTTGTGGGTACAAAGGTCCATTAAGTAAGTGCAATTCAAGAGGAAACTTGCCTTCTAGGGCTGCTTCTCTGGCTAAATAATATTAGACATGAAAAAATATGATCAAAATGCCACAGCGAGACCAGACTCCCTACAATTTTCATATGACAGATTACAAGGTTCTATTTGAAAAGGTGAGCTAGTGCATCACTTTCTGTTCACTCTGTGATAGTGCTCAAGATCCTGAGCAAAATGTCATAGTACTTTGGTACCTAATTACCAAACCTAGTCCATTCAGTTCACTTCATTATTCAAATGCAATGTGGCGTTAAATATGGCCTGACATTCTATTCTCAGAAAAATAAACATTTCATAGGCTTCTAAATTCACTCTGACCCTGTTTTCAAATATCCTATTCTTCAATAATTAGAAAATCAATTAAATGCAAATTCATCTTTATGCATGTGTGTGTATGTGTATGTATATGTGTGTGTAGTCATTTCTCACACCTCAGTACTCCTAAAGTCCTGAAAAAGCAAGTCAACTCACCACTTGCTGATGATCTTTGTCTATCTTTGTCATCTTCCTGGTTACAGACGTTCTAACTCGGCTTGCCAAGGTTAACACTTATTCTCTGATGCTCCCCTAGAATCCTAGGGGACATCCACCCTCTCTGCCCTTCTACAATCTTCTACCAATCGATAAACAGCTATAGGAAAAACGTTCTATCTTTCCCTGCTAAGTTCTGACTCCCTGTCTTACTGCTAAATAAGTATCTTGAGTGTTTCCTTGTGGAAGTCTGAATAGGCTGAACTAATCAACGAAAGGTAACCTGACCTAGGTTATTGTGAATGGCAAACACTTTTAAAAACCCTTAAAGGTTCTGGCATCCAGCAGCTTTAGGTTTGGTAACCATTAACTGTTTCTTCCACCTACAATTTCTTTTAAACAAACACAATAAAGGAAAATATATCACAGAAGTTTATTATATATGACAAACTGTACTTTAAATGCTGTTAATTGTTTTAAGTCAAAGTTTACAGACTAGCAATACTAGTATCTTAAAAATGCTTTTTGGAAGAGGCGTGGTGGTTCATGCCTTTAGTCCCAGCACTAGGGAGGCAGAAGCAGGTGGATCTCTGTGAGATTGAGGCCAGCCTGGTTTACATAGCGAATTCCAGGCCAGCTGGGGCTACAGGGAGACAAAAAAAAAAAAAAAAAAAAGACGAAAACAAAAACAAAGTTTTTGGAAAGAAAATTGTCCCAGGAGCTAGGGAGCAATGATTGAGGTTCCTATGGTAATCTCAACTCTTAGAACCTTAGCTTATTTGACTTACCGTCCACAGAAAAGAATATGCTTACAGAAATAAAAGCTTTCATGCCTTCAAGGAAAAGGATCTGGTAGAAAGACCTAAAAGGAGAAAATACTAGGCATTTGAAAAGAAAGCTAGTCAGTAAGAGTAGACAGAGAAAATAAGGGAAGCAGCAAGAGCTGATCCTTCAGAGCTTCCTGAACCACAATTAATATATTTTGGTATACTCACAAGAGTAATAGGAAGCAAACACTTCTAAAAGGCTGAGAGAGAATGGACAGATACCTGGCCAGGATGAGCACAGTGAACACAAGTAGGAAAGAGAAGCTGGGGAGGAAAGGACCACCGTCTGGAGTGCGCTGGCAGCAGGGTTTCAGAGACCAAGACCAGGGTTAGAGTCTAGGAGAGAAAGTCAGTACGGCTTGATGAGGAGTTAGATGGTGGGCCAAAGAAATGAAGAGAGATGCCAAGCCATGTTGACCTTCTGCATCTACATACACATACACATGGAAACATGGAGTAACATAGCTTATAGAGTACAGGCCAAACTGTTAGCAGATGTTACCTGTGGGAACAGAGAATGAATTTCACATTGTAAAAGGCAGATATTTTTTTACGATATATATATATATATATATATAATCTAAATACTATATAATCACTAGATATACACTATTTTCAGTTAAACTTCACATGCAATTAAAAAAAAGAGAGAGTTGGTGAGATGGCTCAGTGGGTAAAGGCTCCTGCTGCCAAGCCTGATGACCTGAGTTCTGTCCCCAGGACCCACATGGAAGAAGGACAGAACTGACTTCCAGAAGTTTTCCTCTGACCTCTACAAAGGGCACAAATGATACATTTAAAAAATATTTTATATGACATTTTCCTAACTGAAAAGGACAGGAATATCATTGGGAGAAGGAACAACCTATCAAAATTCGGTCACAGGCGAGGCAGGATGGCCATGCTAGGAAAAGCTCTTGCTGTCAAGCTTGACTGACAACTCAAGTTTGATCTTCGGAACCCACAGGGCTGAAGGAGTGGACTGACTCCCATGAGTTGCTTTCTGACCTCCATACATGCGCTGTGACACTTGCATGCCAAAACATACAGACACACAAAAACACAATAAATATTTAAAAAATTTTTTGAAGCACAGACACATAAAAATGTGGTGTATTTAAAGAACATCAAGTAGTCTAGTACTTGCACAGGAGGAGAAAGGCCAGGTATTGGGATGGAAATGTGAGGACTACAGTCATTTTGGGGTACAGTTAGATCACAAAAGACTATACAGAACAGTGTAAATAAACTGCTAAGACTGCAGAGGATAGAAAGTTTTCAGATATGAAAGAGAAAAAAATATCCATCAAGTTTATACTTTGAAAAGATCACTCTAGAGTCAGTGTAAAGACTGAGCCAAAAGAGAGGTGAGCACAGGTAGGGAGGTCACTGGCAAAAATCTGTGCCAAGTGAGGGACAAGGAGGCTAGAGCGGGATTTTAAATTCATTTTAGAAGTAGCTTGACAGAACTTGGTGGTTAAGATGCATTTAACAGTCAGGGAGGAGGAGTCAAAGATGCTTCCATGTAGCAGTTTCAAAATTAGATGGTGAGGACATCAACCTGTAAGAACAAGTTAGTATGGAGAGAATTTTCATTTTGAAGATGCTGAGGTTGGAATCCCTCTGGAGGAAGGTCAAGGTATCCAACAGGAACCTGGATATAAAGGTTTGAACTGAGGAACAATCAGGGAATACAAGAACACTATTATCCAGAAAGTTTGAAACAGACAGTCTTACCCTTGATGTCATTTCACTGAACCTTGAGGCAACTGTCAAGAGTTGACCAGTTCCATTTATTCTCATAGTTGTAAAATTCCACACAATTGTTAAAGTCTGTAGGCATTAACTTTAAAGGGTTAAGTAGGGACTTTTGTCACAGTCTTTAAAGTCTTATTTTTCTTTAACCTTTTCCTTTTGGTCTATCTATCTACCTACTTATCTATCAGTCTACCTATCTACCTACCTAGGATAGATGAGGTATTATAAGGAAATAATATTCTTGTCTTAATTATAAAAGAGCACTCCATAATTCTATCTTTAACAAAATCTATGTTAAATATTTACTGTGTGACTCCGACTGATTTTTCTCTTGCAAATCATGGACCATTAATAACTAATATTTGCAAGGCTGTAGCTCTGACCACAGAGTTAAGCAGTTCAGTCCTGTTGCTTCACGGTCAGAAATCCAAGTCACGGTGTACCTTGGTCTAACAGAGCCCTAGTTAGGTGGGAGGTGGGAAGAAAATATCTGTTAGGAAGGAAACAGCTGCTTCCTTCCTGAAGGAGGGAAAACTACGAAGGTGACAGATGGGCAGGGCCCCAAAGCAGCCAAAACCTGCCCTGGCTTCTTAGTGGCAAGACTTTTAAGAACTGAGGCACTGGATAGTTTAAAGTCTATCAACAATTAAATGAATGTTGACTGTCTGGGTGTTCTGCTGAAGTTCAACAGGGCTTCCCACACATTTACACTGGAAAATGCTGACGTTCAAAGTGGTGCAAAGAACCTTGCCTTAGCCAACAAGCAGTGAGCCAAGACTGCAAGGCACTCTTCCACTGCTCTTTTGGGGTCATACCCAAGAAAATGCACTTTCTGGTTAATATTTTCAAATAGAAAACTTTAGGCTTTTTGTAGTTATATTAGTAATACTAGAATTACTATTAAAATTTCATTAGAAAAGGTTTTTCTTCAGTGTTTACTCCTATATACTCAATTTTAAAAGACTTGCTGCAAAAAGTTATAATTTCTTCTTTTGTCATCTCCCCTCCCACCCACTTTTGTACCTAGGAAATTAAATATCTAAGAACTCCTGGGTAAAAGAGACAACGACTGGACTGATATAACTATTCTTTTAAGGTGTAAATAGATAATGTCTTCAACAACTGGGAATTAGTAACCACTGAAAACATTAAAAATTAGTGTGGCCATGAAGTAAGGAATTTTAAAACATCAGTTTACTAAACTGAAATTTAACATTTATATTTTCATCAGAACTTAATAATCCCATAAATAAATAGAGCTCTCAATTATTTAAAAAATCAAGGGATAACATATGTATTTAGACATATTAGCAGCGTAAAATGTATGCTTCAACACACTTATTGATAAAAAGTTCGAAAATATTACTACACTGAATTCAAGGGCATCCGCAGGAACCTGACATAGAAATTCTCTAGAATAACATTTCAGGAATTTCCCAAAAATTAAAAAAAAAAAAAAAGGAGGTGGGGGTGGGGGCGGGGGAAGAGTCAAATAGGAAACAGCCTCAACTTAATCGACAAAGTTCAGTGCTTGTTCTAACTTGATTTTTCTGTCTCTCCGTTGCAAAAAGAAAAAAAAAAAAGTTAAGATGGGTGAATCACTTAGATGAAAGTTCATCTACTGGAATAAAGGGAGAGGCTGCTTGAGCAGGTGACACCGGAGAGTCGGTGGTACTGCTGACTTTCGCTGGTGAGTTACAGGAAGATCCGGCACTGCTGCTGTTTCCATCCAGGGTATCCGAAGATATGCACACACCAGGATCTGACAGCTGTGCAACGTCAGAGGAAAGCATGTTGGTGATGCCCTGGAAAAATCTCTTTGGCTGATACTCAGTTTCCATTTCACATTTTCTTTTCAATGGTCCAAGAACACTTGGTCTAATGCAGTTGATGGGACTCTGGCTTCTCCGGGTCGTAAATCGGGTGGTTGGGCTGGGGATCGGGCTTGGAGGCAATCCATTGCTACTCACAAAACTTTGCAAGGACGGTGAAAAACACTGCTTCCCAATTCCGCGGGTGGGCGACGGTGCTGGGGACACCGGGATGAAGTCGATGCGCTTCGGGGAGGCAGATTTCTCCACGTCGTTGTCACTCAGGCTGAAACTTTCCTCCCAGGAGTGGCTTATCTGCATTGCGGTCTGCACCTCGCGCTCGTGGACCGTCTCTCGGTTGATCAAGTCCATGCCCTCCTCCTGCTTGATTTGGTGCAAGCGGCTGCTGTGCATGCGGACCGGGGAGGCCGGGAGCAGCAGGCCGTGGCGGCTCGGGAACGTCGTGCTGTTCCGCCTGGCGCTCGGCGCCTCGGCCTGGAACACCGGCGAAGTGTCACTGAGGCCGTGGATCAGGGGGGCGCTGTTAGACCTCCTGAGGCCCCCGCCGCCGCCGCCCGGGCCACCGGCCTCCGCCGGGGTCACGCCCGAGCCCGGGGGCAGCTCCAGGTCCAGCTCCATCTTCTCCTGGGCCATGTCGCGGCAGGGAGGCGGGGGCGGTGCTCAGTCAGGGCCCTGGGACGCCCATTCCCCGCAGCCCAAGGCCGCCGCTGCCGCCACCGCCTTCGAGAATCTGTCAGCAGACTCGCGCCTCTGCGCAGGCGTGCCCCTTCGCGCAGGCGCCCTGGCACGCTCGTCCTCTAGGCGCCCGCTTAAGGCGTCACCGCGGCGCCGCAGCCGGTGGGGGAGGGGCGAGCAGTGGTTGGGCAGCTCCTCGGTACGCTCCTTCCGCAAATACCTGCTGGGCGCCAGCTCGCGGGAAAGCGCGTAATAAAGGCCGTCGTATTCCGAAGTATATGTTTAGGAAACAAACTTAAACTCAGAACGACAGGCCCTACGTGATGCGGAGCCTTATGATGGAGAATGAGATTGACCTAGTCGGGGTGGGCTTCCCAGAGGGAGGGAAAGTCTTCTGAAATCCGAAGGAAGAGGCGCTTTGTAGAACCTTCCTGGAAGTGAGAGGCCACCACTACCCAGCTAGGTGGCAGACGGAAACCAGGACGAGAGGAGGAGTGATAGCCTGGTGGTGGACGACAGCAGGTTCTGGTCTTTCATGAGTACAATGAAAACTCCCATGTGTTTTCAAGCAAGAGTACCGTAACGGTGGAATTGTAATGGGAAATTAGAACCCACAAGGAAAAGGCTAAAGAGGAGGGTACACTGTCAGAGGTCAGAGAGAGGTGATGAAGAAAACAAAAAATTTGAGAACTACTAGGAGATTGGGGGGAGCCTTTATTATTTATTTACAGTCATATTTCCGGCATTGGAAATATGTACTATCTTCTGTATGGGCTTTAAATGGAAGGAAAACCACTAGGTCCACACATTTAGAAAAACAACACTGTTCTTGGCTTATGTGATTAATGTGAACGTTATATATTATTAGAGGCCAAAAGATAGATTAGGAACCTGCTGCACAGAGCAGAGTATTGGCCTAGAGTTGTGTTAGTGGTGGTAGGGAGAAGTGTATGAACTGAGGGTGTTGTGTTCAGTTCAATCAATAGAATTTTCAGATGGATTAAATTTAGATAGTCAAAGAAATAGGTAATTCAAAGAGGACTCAGACTTTTGTCTGAAACTAGTAGGTGGCATTACATACTGAGACAGTGTGAAATGAAGAGTTAGGTTGGGTGGGTAGGGTTGAGATGGAGGTGACTTTTAGCTATGGCTATGAATGTGGCTAATATGAACCTGTTGATAGTGATTTTTTTTCCAGCTGAAGCAAATACGATGCAGATATCAGTGACACAGCATTGCAAAACTTTTAGTAGAGGAACTGGTGCTAGATTCTTAAGTCTCTTGTTTCCCAGCCCATGTCTTTCCACAAGCCTGGGATGGTGGTGCATGCCTTTAATCCCAGCAGAAGCAGGTGGATATCTGTGAGATCGAGGCCAGCTTGGTCAACACAGTTCCAGGCCAGCTGGGGCTACAGGGAGACCCTGTCTCAAAAAGAAAACAACAAAATCCTTATCTGGCTTTCCACGATATCTCAAGTTTTATTTGAAGTCCCTGCCAATATGGATCCTGATGATAATCATGCCTACAATAAATAGAAACTGTTTCTTAATGATTTTTAAGTGCCAGATAGTATTCAAAGTGTTTCACATGCAATATCTCATTTAATTCTCACAACAACCTTATGGAGCATTACTATTAACCCAATTTTGCAGGGGGAAACCAAACACAGATTAAGTAACACTCACAGAATGACAGTAAGTGGCAGAACCTGGCTTCTGTGGCTCCAAAGCCTCAGCATGATATTGCTTCCTCCAAGTACAATGATGTTTCAGGACTGAAAAAAAAAATCATTTCCATATTGCTGCTAGTGTAAAGGAAGTGGTTGGATTTGATGGGCAGGTAGGATTTTAATGAATGATATAAAGAAGTAGTAGATGATTACAAAACAGTGAATTTGACTAATAGATGAACTACCTGGAGAGAAATAAGTAATGAGAAAAAGATGAAATCAGAATAGAGGTGCAAATGCCTGGCAGAAGTATCTGTATTTAGCATGGGAGGCAGTCAGGAGCGGCTGCAGGCTTTGACAAGAAGAATGACGTAGGAAGAGCTATGTTTTGGGATCTGCTGGATATTTAAAAGATGGAGTGATGTGTCAAATTACAGCAAGTGGAAAGAACTAATGTTTTATGTGTCTATCTGCTACCAGTCATTTCAAACACCCCAAAGTCCCATTTTCTCTTTACTGAAGTTTTTTAAATTAAATTCTGACCTTATATGTTACAATTAGATATTGATATGGTTATGGAAGCACAGTTGTCAAAAAAATCTCAAAAGGCCCTATTGCCAGTAGATGGAAGAGCAAAGGCTGGAACCAATATAGATCAAGATCTCAATGTAAAAACCAGTATGTTACTGCTTGGTGAAATTCACATGGATTACGGGAGAATATGATGACTATGAGACAAAGGATGTTTGGAAACCAAAGCTAGGACCAGAAGGGGGAGAAGTACTTGGGAGACAGCAAGACAACAGAAGATCCTTTATATGGACAGCATCAAGAAGAGGACCGTTCATATGAAGAGGAGTCCCAAGTGACTGAAACTCAGTGTGAGTGGCTGTGAGAATGGTACAATGTTAAATAAACACAGAGGAGAAGTGTCCGAAAAAAATGAGGTAAATGATAGACAAATTATTTTATATTCATAGCATATTACTAAATTATTACTAATGTGGCTCAGGGATGCCAGTTATTGTTCATCCATGTCTAATAAACGGTCATTACTGTTCCTAATAAAACCGCAATATCCACGCCATTTAGTTTTTGGCTGAACCCACCAATTAGAGATCTCAGCTTGTTTTCATTCAGCTTTTGTCCCTACGGTCAATTCTCTACCCAGTTTTCAAGATAATCCTTTTTTCTTTTTTGAAAAGTTTGCATCATTGCTTTGCAGTTCTGAATCCTTTGATTTTGAAGATTCCCTCAGAAAAGGCTGAAGTCATCTCTGTCGGGTCTCTGCCCTCTCGTTGACCTCTCTGCTAGCCATTTTCCCCTTCACTAACTCCTTTCCAACCTGAGGCCTCCTTACCCTGCAGCCCATCAGACATGTCCCCACCTCTCTTTGATGACTCTTCTTCCAGTGGACATTCACACTACCCAATGCCTTCCCATCATTGCACAAATGCCATTGACTGAGAAGCTTTCTGACTTTCCCATACTTTTGTAACAGCAGCAGTTCCTAACACCAAGCCTGTATTCCCACACCTCTTAGCCTGTTTTTTTCCCCCCTTGGGAAGTATCACATGATTTCTCTTTAACTACCTCTATATTTATTCCTTTTCCTGTTTTATGTTTTCTTACCTCTTTCCCATCTGAGAATGTCAAGTTCCATATGAGTAAAACCCACCTTGCTTCAGGCTGAATGCTTAGGCTAGATCACAGCCACCCATGGACTAAATAAGTGTCTGTTGAACCATTGTGTGAGTGAATGATAAGGAATGAATGAAACAAATGAAGAGACTAATATAGGTTTGTCCAAAAGGATAGAGAAGTCTATTATTTGAAAATCCAGCCTAATAGGAATTTCTAGATTGATCCTAGGTGCTCCTTACTTTGAGAGTTCTTTTTCTGACACCAGGAATATTATGATTAGTTATACTGCCCTATAGTGGGCTATAAATTTGCTTTGCCATATGCTTGGAGGTTTGATAGTGGGAAATTGCCACAGGAGTTAAAACGGTCCATTATTTTAAAATCAAATATTAATCACAATAAAGTTTACTGAAGAGAGGTCTAGTTTTATGGTGCAGGAGTAAACATGAATATCAGCTACATTAAGTATGGTATTTAATTCATGAAACCAAAAGGGTTTGACTGGAATAGGACCCTCAGATCTTGTCTCTGGGACACTTCATCTTCAGCAGTTTGAATTTCATTTTATGATTGCAATGTTCTCCAGTTTGTCCTTGATAGCTTTGAAAGGACAATATATTAAACAATCCTTAGAATCTTCAGCATGGAGTATTTTAAATCTGTCAAGCATGTGTCAGTATAAGGTTGAAAAGGAATAGAACCACAGGGCTTGAGTTTCTTAGTTTATATAATAGTTCATTCAAATAACTTACCTTAATACTCACCAAATAAATGTGAAATATGGATTATATGTGTATGTATAATATGAGATGGGTGCCACTGTCTCAACATTCCACATAAACCACCATCACTAATATAAAGTGAAAATAATGCAAAATAAATCATACTCAGAAAGAATAGGTGCTTAGGAGTTTAAACTTTTACAACAAATTAGGAAAAAATTGTCAGTATATTAAAAGACAGTATATGCATTTCCTATGAATAAGCAGTCCCACCCAAGGATATACTGAATACCCAAGAGAAATGAATGCTCAGTTATACTAAAAGACACATATAAGAATATTCCTGATTTACTATTTATAAAAGCCTCAAATCGAAGACAAGCTGGATACCCATAAACAAAGGAATAGGTCAATAACTTATACAATGACATTCTTTACTGAACAAGATGTTTGAGTTACAGCATAATGCTGGATGGAAGAAAGAAAATACAAAAGTACCCAAAACCAGTCAATGGAGGTAAAAGTCAAAATAGTGGTTTTGCTTAGTCCTAACTGGGAGGAACACAAGAAGGTGTTCCATATCTTGATCTATATGCTAAGATTCAGGTGTATGCATATGTAAAATATATATCAAACATTTGAAATTTATATGTATGTCTGAAATTATGTCTCAAAATGTTGCTCAAACCCCAGGATTGGCAGCATAACTAGAGAAGGAAAGAACAGAGCAGGAATAGGAATGCAGTTCAGTGGAAGGAAAATACTTTGTGAAAACATTAACCATGACTCCAAAATGGAATGCTGAATTCCCATCTCAATGGAAAAGCAGCTTGTTGTCCCTGACAGTAGGCAGAGAGGAGATAGAACCCCTTCCCCTAAGCTTTGCTTCCCTTGGGTCCTGAGCACCCAGACTCCAGTGTCCTCATAAAACACTACAGACTTGCTGAGGCCAGTTACAGGTCATCAAAAGAGCTATAAGCTGGCCTTGGCCTTGCTCCCATAATCTCAACGCCAGCCACCTCCGAGAAAGCAGGAAAGAGGAAAGAGGCCCGGATCACTGTCTTATCTCCACTGCAAGCTTTGTGTGTCATCTTTAACCCAGTTGGCTCTGCTGCCTTGATGGTTCCCTCTGCAGAATTCATGACATGGAACAGAATTACACAAGCATCTAAAGAACTGCAGGGGTTGTGCAAATAGGCGAGCAATGAACATAGGTGTAGAGACACAGTTCTGGCCACCAAGAATTTATTCTGTCATAATGAAAAAGAATTAGGAGATAATCCCAGAAGTCTACCAGTCACTCATTATGCATTATTGAGGGGTCATTAAGTAGAGACTTGGTGTGGGGTCTACCTTCAAGTGACTGAATCTAATCTACCAACTTTAATAGCTGGAAACAATTGGGAATTTATCAAGCTGATACTGATTTCTCAGCTTTCACTTTTAATAACAGCTAAAAGCTTCCACACCATTGCATGAAGCCATATCCATGTGGAAGAAATACAAGGGTGTAAAGGGAAGAGGCTTAACAGCCTACATACATTCTTGGGAAGGTTCAGGTAAGCAGATGTGAATGGTCATTACTTTTTCAAAATTTTTTCAAGGGGCAATAACAGTGAAAACATTAAACATTTTAAATGCCCTTCTAGTCCCCCCATGTTCTAGTTTGCTTCCTGTTGCTGTGATAAAACCAAACTGACCAAAACCAACTTGGGGAGAAAAAGGGTTACTTCATCTAACATGGCATAGTCCATGGTTGAGTGAAGTCAAAGTAGGAACTCAAGGCAAGAACTAGGAGACAGGGACTGAAGCAGAGACTTCAGAAGAATGCTGCTCACTGGCTTGCTTCCTCTGGCCCAAGCAGCTACCTTTCTTATATAGCCTAGGCCCACATTCCTAGGGATGATACTGCCCAAAGTGGGCTGGGGCTCCTACAGCAGTGATCAAGAAAATACCCCCCAGACATGGCCACAGGCCTCTCTGAATAGGAAATTCCCCAATTGATGTTCTCTCTTCTCAGATGACTCTCGTTTGTGTGAAGTTGACAACAACCAACACATCTCTTTATTCCTTTATGTCTTGTGTATGGAACAGAAAATAGGTTTCAAGCACTGTAAGCAGTGCTCACCTTTCAGTGCCCTCTCTTTGGCACTCCCCTTAAGTCATAATCCAAGATTATAATCAGTATTATTTTCTGTAGCTGTATGTGCCTGTCTCTGTCTACTATACTTTGCAAAATTAATACATTTGTCAAAAGGGGGGAAATACATGATGGCTTTCAAATCATGTGTAAAATAAGAGCTAATAGATTTGACATAATGTATAATATAAGTTGTGAAAGTATGCCAAAGCTGTAAATCTATTCACACCAATATACTTAGGCCTTCCAGCTTGTGGATATTGTAATTTGGATCTGGTGTCTCCCCAAAGGCCCATGCATTCCAGGCCTCAGCCTATGGCTCTCTTGAGAGGTGGTAAAGCCTTAGAAAATAGGGCCTAATGAGGGAGGTTTTGGTACCTTTTAAAAGGCTTGTGAAACACCATATCTTCCTCTGTCCCTTTTATTCTCATCTTGAAATGAATAGGATTCTTTTGCCACATGCTCCCACTGTGATGCATTGCCTCCCCAGGGATCCAAATTCAACAAGACAAATGAGTATGGACTGGAGCCTTCAAATCTGTGAGCCCAAATAAACTTTCCTTCTTTTTAAATTGATTCCTGTGGTATTTTGTTACAGTAATGGAAAGCTAATTAACACACGAATGTTTAGAAAATTTCTATAAGATCTCCATAAATTAACACTCAGCAGGACTATATCAAAGAAAGCACTAAACCTGGAGTCAAGTTAGGGTAATTCCAGCACAGTACCCTTGCACCAGACTGGCAACTTTATAAGTATCACTTTGCTTAGTTATGAAATGGGGACACAGCTTCTTTGTTGTAAGAATCAAATAATAGGGTGCCCATAATAGGCTTGCAGACAGTAAAGGCCCTACACAAACTGGTTTCTCTTTATTACCATACTCTATGATCACACAGTGAGACTGTCCTGCTCTTTAGCTACCCAGAGGGCTTCCTGTGTTTTCTTGTTCTCCATCTGATCTGTGGAAGAAGAATCTTCATCTTCCCTCACACCATCGTAATTTTAAAGTCAGGCCTTTTCTGTAGCCTAAGAGATATGAATCAAAAGGTTCATATGACAATCAGGGAGTTTTCTGAGAAGGAAAAAAATTGACAGAATCATGTTCCTACAGTCTCTATGCTGGATATGTGTGTCTGAAGAGAGGTGGACATCCATAGGGCTGCAGCCATCCACTCAGAATGAGGCTGGACCGTGAACACCATTCCCACAGCCAGCCATCTATTAATCCCCAGCAGCACGGCCTTCCCCATAGTGCTGAGCTTTTCAATTGGGACTGATCCCAGAGGCTTACTCTTATTCATTCATTTAAAACTCTGCTTGGAATTACTGCTGTCATGTCACTGCCGTTCTTGGTATACAATATGCTGCACAGGGATACACATATTTGGCTGTGCCTGACAAGCTGAATTCAGCCTTTCATTAAAAAAATATGAGTAAAGAAGAGCAACTGGGGACTCAGTGTCAGTAGTTATTGTTCCTTAAGGATTGTCTTTGCCTTCAAGTAGCCATTACCTATATAGACACATTGTGAGGAACAGTACAGATGTTCCAAAGAACCAGGAAGCTAATGTCCCAGCCTAAAGCTTCCTAAGCAACATGTTTAAATGAACTTCATTGGCTTAAAGGATGACATTGCATAGGTAAGACTTATGTAACCCCCAACCTACTTGAAGACAGAAAGGTTTTAGTGCTAAGAATAGACTTGTAGTTTGTTGCTGCCTTTGTAACAGCTGTACTCTGAGCTAACCATGACAACAGTGTAACACAAAACCATAAGGGTGAGGTGCTCTGAGTCTTGTCTTATATGAATTGTTAAAATGAATACAACTGAAATTCAGTATCTGCATGACTTCTAAATATGTAGCTCAATTTGTTAGTAGTAAATGAAATTTTATTTCCCATGGGGTTCAGTCATCTGAATTCCCCACTTATAAGGAAATGGTACAGATTTTTCTTCTTCATTCTCCTTAAAAAGTTTTAGATTTGTGCAGGAACTGGTTCTCTCTATCCACCATGTGGGTCCTAGGGATTGAATTCAGACCTTCTGGCTTGGTGGCAGGAACCTTTATCTACTCAGCTATCTAGCCAGTCCCTTTACTCAATTCTGAAAATGCCAGTCCTCGAAATTAAGACACTTTTCACCACACAATGCTGCTCTCATTATAAGTATACAAAGGTAGTTTACACCTAATGTGGGTATCTGTGCCAAGCATGTACCTTAGTATTTTATGAATATTCTTTAATCCCTTCTAATCATTGCAAGGATTATCTTACTATACAAATGAGGGAAATGAGGCATAGAGGGGCTCACAAAGTTACTCCAGCTGAGTTCGTAGCTAAATGGTGGTGGCATCAGAGGCAGGGTCCTTAACCTCCACTTGCTGGCCCCCTCCTAAAATACTTCACCTGCTATTTTCCTGGGTCTTGGGGTGATCTTTAAAAAATGCTGGTGGCTTTGTGTCCAGACAATCCTTATTAGAAAAAGATGAGGCGTTCACATTGTTGTATGAGCTTATGGATGCTAATGACGTTACAAAACGAAGTAATTAATAATGCTCTATTTATCCCAAAGCAGTCAGGAAGACCGATGCAAAGGAACAGATTTTAGAAGTCCCCTACATGAACCTTTATCAGCAAGGAAACCAAGGTTCAGAGGGAACCAATGATGACCTTTCAAGGTCAGAAAGGCATCCAAAAGGTACCCACTGCTCAGAGCAAGGATGCTTTAAACGCTTTGGGTTGCTCCCTAATATTTGTTCCCTGGATTCTTTTTCACTGTGGAGCTGCATGCTGTTCTCTCAGATCTATATCCCTAGATAGGCTGACCTATCTGTCATCTCTAGACTGGCACATATCGGCATCTACCAGGCATTCCTACTGCGTTGTCCACAGGTTCTTCAAGCTCATCTTGTCAATGAATGGACAAACCCACATCTCCATACCATTAACGTACTTTATCTTCTGAAAACAAATTGTTGTCTTTCCAGACAACTAAGTCACAAACTTATCCCTTGCTCTCCTTCAAATTTTGACTCCCGTAGGTCAGACCTCAGCAGGCTGCAGGAAGATTGGTAGAAAAGAAGAGGAGAAGCATGCCTTTCCTCGGGTCCAGAGACTCTCTGCCTGCACAAGTTTGCACTGAAGGACAGCAGCTATAATGAGAGTGGAGACTGCCAACTTCACAGCCCTAGAGACTGATGTAACAATGAGACATTTATTATTATTTTCAGTTAATTAATTTAGTGAACAGAAGGAAGGTTCCTAAAATTTTTCATTTAGAAGGAAAGGAAGGTTTTTATCCACTGAATAAATTTTCAGGGAGAGGCAAAAATAAAGAGTTCTGTATACAATCCAGGAATGCTGCTTGTAACACAGAAAGGACAGAGGTCACTTGTTGAATGTGGAAGAGATGCTGAATAAGGACTGTTGTTTTGTTTGGGGCTGGGGGCTGCAGGCTGGGAGGCACGTGCTGGTGTGAGAGAAGACTCAGGTGGAGACAGCAGCACTGGGGGCAGGAGGAGACAGCAGGGCTGTGAAGTCGACTACACTTGAAACAACTCACCAAATGCAAGTTGAGAAAATGCTTCTTACTCCACCTGGGTGCCAAGTATTATGTTAGTTATTTCCTTGTGAAACCAGAGGAGAGCAGGCAATGTAACATTTATAGAAGGGATCATGGGAGGAGGAAGAGGGACAGGGTTTTAAAAAACTTTTTCAACCTTGAGAAGTGACCGATGGTTAACACCTATACTGATAAAACCAAAGTGAAGATCATCAGAACAAAACACCCAATAGTAGATGGAGGAGAAGGAACTGAAGACAAAAGGAACAGGTTACACATATTAATTTATTTGAAGTTTGTTACATAACCTAGAGTTTCACATAGGTCAGATGTGGGGAGCTTCATTACCCTCCTGGTTCTCAGCTCAGAACTAGCACTGCGTCAGTGTCACGCTTACTCTGCTGCTTCACTGACAGCATAACAATTCTCTCCTCTCGTCAGTAAAAGTGAAGGGAAATTCAGTGGATTCTGCTTCTCGAACACCCTCTGGACCTGGCCATACTGGCCAGAAGAGGGGACAGCAGAAGTGTCATGAAAACCTGTCCCAATTTCTCCTTCTTAATTAAGTGGAAAATATAAAATCCAAATTCTCAGTTAATCTTAATGACGTGTCAAAGAATAGATAGATTTCACAGGGCTAAAAACACTGTACATGTGAAGGATTCAGAAGGAAGAATGGGCTGGGGATAATGGGGACAATTCCCACAGCCCACAGAGGTCCCTCAGTCTTCTAACTTTGCTTTAAAAAAAAAAAAAGACAGGATCTAGCTATGCAGTCCAAGTTGTCTTCACACTTGCCTCCCAAGCGCTGGGATTATAGGTGGACACCTCCACACACAGTTTATTTTAATTTTAAAATATTTTTTTCAGTTAAAAATCACGGAGCATATTATGGGGCACAAACAAGTTGTACCTTCAGTGAAGCAAATACTTCATAATTTAATCAAGTATTTTCTATATGTTTTAATTAATGTATCCAAAATAACAAATTCTATTTATTTTTACTTTACCAAGTTTTTATTTTTTGCACTCATGTGTGTATGTATGTGCGCATGTCTGTGTCTGTGTAGGCCAAAGGAGGAACTTGGGTGTCCTGCTGTATTACTCTCTGCCTTATACCAGAAAGCAGAATCTCTCATTGAATCGGAAGTTTGTTGGTGGGTTGCTGCTGTTGTTGGTCTTTTGTTTTGTTTCCAAGCTAGGCTGAGTTTTCATATGGGTGCTGGAAATTCAAACTCATGCTTGTAAGGCAAGCATTTTCAACCACTGAGCCATCTCTCCATCCCATTATTTTACCAAATTTTATTATATACAGGAATGCATATCATATTACTTTTACTGCCATCAATTATTCATTTAAAAGCTCCTTTTTCAAAACATAGTTTACTGAGTTTTTCCAAGTATATAATTATCACTGTGAATCTTAGCAAAACTTTCTGGTCATCTTTTAAGGTACCACATAGATTTGTTTGTTTGAGACAGGATCTTCCTGTAGCACCAAGTTGCTTGGAACTCTCTATGCAGACCAGGCTAGCCTCGTTCTCACAGAGATCCACCTGCCTCTGCCTGCTGAGTGCTTGGGTTACAGGTGTACATCACCGCACCTGACCCAGTTTTCTCTATCAATCTGGTCTACTTCATATGTTAGTAAAGCTTCTTCAATATTGCACTAAGCTTACATTTCTGTGATAGACTCTACTTAATCATAGTATTTATTTAACACACAGCTAAATTTTACCTAATGCTATCTTATTGAACTGCTTTCTATCAATATTCATAAGCAAGACTGAGCTATAGTTCACCTGCACACAAACATGTACATGTTCATACACAACAACCATCATTGTGGATTTCTGGTACTAAGATCATTTTGACATATTCACAACAACACTTGAAAGTCTTTCTAAATGGTTAAAAAGGTGAACTGCAAACACATGCTTAGTCCTGCATGTCTGACCTAGAACCCATGCTTGGGGAGTTCATAGACCCCATGGGTGAATCTACTATTATTTTGCTAAATGGACATAGTATCAAACTGACCTCTAAATTTGTATCTCTATATTAATATTTGTGCACTTCTGAGACCACATCAAAGTAGTTTCTTTGTGCAGTGGACAGTGGTTAACGTAGAAACATAAATGGTCAAAGGGCACAGAGTTAAGTGGCTATGGAATGCTCAGCTACAAATGGCACATCTATAGCACACCCCTCCAGTCAAAGTTCAGGGACCATCATGGATGAGGATGCGGAAAGACTGTAAGAGCCAGAGGTCCAGGAGGACCAAGCAAAACAGTATCTTCTGGATATGTCAGGACTCTGCATTCATGAACTCAGAGCAGTGGTTGTGTACAGAAGACCTGTACAAGATCAGTCAACACTCCAGCATGGAATGGGGGAGGGGCTGATGAGCTCCCACCCTTAGCTGAGGAGCTAGGACAGTTGATGGCATCTGAGGGAGGGAGACTCAGTTTTCTTTAAGAGTGTAGCCTCTGGAAGGTGGCCTGTGCTCTAGTGGACGGACTCACACCAACGAGTTTATGGATAGCATGTTATAAAAGAAATGCTTATGGATAGGTATGTTATAAAAGAAAAAATATAGTACACAAAGTTGGGAGGGGCTGCAGAATGAGGATGGGTGTGGGAGGAGTCAGGGGAGCAGCAAGGGGTGTTGTATGCATGTATGAACTATCAAAGAGCTAAAAAATATTGTATTAGAAGTGACGAAATACTAACATGACCATATATTGATTTATGGGAAAGGGTTCTAGTAGTTTATTCGGTCCATCTCAGCGCCCTCATCTATAAATTATAATGTTGCCCCCTTTAATATCAATGTTGGAGGTACTTACTGAGTCCCTCTGGGGCTTACCTATGGATTCACCTGTTGAGAGCTGTCTCATTTCTTCCACAGTTAGCACTTCATCTCATTCTCTTCTATCTTGAGTCCTTTTCCTTTCCTTTTCTTTCCTTTCCTGAAGGCCAGGGATTGAGCCTAGGGACTATAGCATGCTAGGCAAGTGTTCGACCATAAAGCTACATCCCTATCCCACTTCTTTTAAAAAATTATTTTTAGGATGGCATACAAAGTAATGGGGTTCATCATGGCCTCTTTATACACAGCTGCCATTATGCTTTGTTCTCCATCGTCTCCTCCCCTGCCTCCCCTGCCCCACTGACTAGTTTCCTTCCTCTTCCCACTCAGCTCTTCCTTTCTTATCTCTTCCTTTTTTGATGTCTAACACTGTTCATTTTTACTTTTTCTGGTAATAAATGAATTATTAATTGCACAGTTGTACAGGATGTAATAGATGAAAATAACCAACAATCTCATCACTCAGAAATAATTGTCTTTGATACTGTTATGTAAACACCTTGAGTATTTATCTATGTACATATCTGTGTGTTTACATACATACAATGTTTACCAGCTTGCCCTCTCCATATTAACTGCTTTGAATATCTTTCCATACTAATAAATGCAGATTTATACCTTCAGTTTCAATGGATTTAAGTACAACTACATCACGGGGGCTGGAGAGATGGCTCATTGGTTAAGGGCACTGCTGCTCTTGCAGAGGATCCAGGTCTGATTCCTGGCACCCACCTGGCAGCTAATATCTGTCCATAACTCCAGTTCACCTTCTTCTGACCTCTGCAGGCACTGCATGACACGGGTGCACTTACACATGTGGGCAATACCCTCATACAAGTAAAATTAAAATAAATATTTTTAAAAGTATAACTACATCATAAACTTCTTATATTCGTGACAAAAAGGGATATGTAGTAGTTTAATTCTTAAAAATTGTTCCTAAGGGGGGTGGAGAGATAGCTCGGTGGTTAAGAGCACCAGCTGCTCTTGCAGAGGACCCGGGTATAATTCCCAACACCTACCTGGAAGCTAACAACTCTGGCTCTAGCTGATCCAGTGCCCTCTTCTGACTCTGCAGGCATTGCATGACATGGGTGCATGTATACTCATCCTGGCAATGCACTCATACACATAAAATAAAATAAAAAATTTAAAACAAGTATTACATTAAAATCCTTGTACATCATTTAACTAAAGAACAGACTGTTAAAGAACAGGCTGGTGCTACAGAGATAGCTCAGCACTAGCTGCTTTTGCAGAGGACCCAGGTTCCATTCCCAGTACCTACATGGTGGATAACAACCATCTGTAACTCTAGGCTTAGAGATCTGATGCCCTCTGCAGGCATTCATGACATGGGTGCATTTACAGACATGCAGGCAAAGCACTCATCCACAAAACGTAAAAATAAGAAAAAAAAAAAAAGAAGAAATGCTAAGTCCATGATAGTACATTTAAGATAATTTTATATGCCTATATTTCTTATATTAAAAAGGAGTGCAAAAGTCAAAGATTTCTTGCAACTTATTATCTGGTGATAAACCTTACTAACATTTTATGACACCTACCAGTCTTAGTGCTCCTTCTTTTAAACCATACATGAGACTATAAATACATATTTTGTTTGTAACTTAAAAATACTATTTTTCTACACACTTCATTCTATATAACTATAAATAATCTAATAGATGAAAGAATCACATTTTGAGTATGCACAGATGCAAATTTAATGAATGCCCAACATTTGATATAATGAAACTCACTGCCACCTCCCTTCTCCATCCCATTATTTTCTCTGAAAAAACTCCTAGAAGTAGAACATCTAGATTAGAAAATGTGCACTTCCAGGCTTCCTGCAGGCAAGTCATCCTTGATAAAGTCCATAGCAACAGGCATTCCAAAGAAGATTTGAGAGCACTCGCCTCCTCCACTTCAGCCTTGGTTCTACCTTTCTTTTGGAACTTAGGTAACAAAAAATATCACTTCTTTCTTGAATTGCTATTTTGTTTTTGTTTTGTTTTGTTTATATACAGAATCTCACTGCGAAATCCTGGTTGACCTGGAACTTGCTATGCAGCCCAGGCCAGACGCAAACTTCCACAGATCCTTTTGCCTTTGCTTTGCTTCCCAAGTTCTAGAATTAAAGGTGTGTACCAGGATGCTTGGCTCTTTGCTTGGTTTTTAACCTGTATTAAAAAAATCATTAACCTGTGTTTCTTTCAAGTGCTCTTTATTCCTTCCAGGAAGTCAGGGAATCACTTTATAAGGTTGCTTAGTATCTACCTGTATACAAGATAGCCAGAATAAATTACATTGCTGTCTTAAAGTCTTAGATCTTATTTTGCTGGAGAATTAAAAAAGAAAGAAAAACATGCTTGTATTTTTAAAAATAGCTCTTGAACTATGGCTTAGAGTTTCATTCTAAATTTATTCAAAGTTGGATAAAGGAGAACAACCGTTTTTTCTACATGGCACTTATAAAGACACATGTCAGGCATGTTTTGCTGCAGCACAGAATTCAGTATAGCATTGCCACACTTCCAAATCATCATTACATTGTAAGCATCTGGTCAACATTCCATTATAATACAGTCTCATCTCCAGCTGCTCCAGGGAACAGACCACTACAGTGGTGCCAGACACAAGCTCTGTTTTATCACGACGCTAACATCTGTAATGCTGTAAGTATTAAAAATGAGAAATGCAGCTTTTCTCAGAGCCTTCATTTTAAAACATTCTTTTGTTATGAACAATTGTGACTGATTTCTTTTGGAGCAAACATGGTGAATGCTTACTTTTTCTTTCTTTCTTTTTTTTTTTTTAACAGTTAAGAACAAATGACCTGTAAGTGAACTGAAAATAATGAGCAGTAATTGTAGCATTCCATGAAAGCATTTTTGTTGAGATGCCTAAAAACCACATGCAGAATACATGTCCCAAGACAGTGAATTAACATAGGCTTTCTCAACTTTTTAAAAGTCTAGCTTAAAAAAAAAATACCTACAGTGGGGCTGGAGGGGATGGCTCAGCAGTTAAGAGCCTGGCTATTCTTGCAGAGGATCCAGATTTGGTTCCCAGCACCTATATGGTAGCTATCAACTGTCCTAACTCCAGTTCCAGAGACTCTGATGCCCTTTTCTGGCCTCTGTAGGCATTGCATGGACATGGCACACTTATACTCATGTATAAAAAACATATGCACACATTTAAAAAACTGAAAATTCATACAACATATTTTAAATCTTCACCTTTTAGTAATAATTATTAAATAAATTGTGATAGTTAAGCTTACAAGCATAAAATCAAAATTTCTGGTTATACTGAAGCTTATAGTACAAAAATACAATTAAGAGATTGCAGGGAAGCAAAGAGTTGACTTTATCAACTACAACTAGACTAACTTGTTTGTATAGGCTAACATCATTATTTTGTTGCTTTGATAAACTATTTCTGAATTCATCTACATTTTTAATCTTCAGTACAAGGTAAAATTATAGTCTTAAATGATGCTATAAAAATCTAGTAGAAATGGGCTTGGAAAGATGGCTCAGCAGGTAAGAGCACTGGCTGTTCTTCCAGGGACCTGGGTTCAGTTCCTAGCACCCACATGGCTGCTGACAACTGTCCGTAACTCCAGTTCCAGGGGATCCAATGCCCTTTTCTATCCTCCTCAGGCACTGCATGACACGGGTATACTTACATGCAAGCATAACATTTATAAAAAATTAATTAAAAATACAGTAAAAGAAATATATTCTTAAAGTGAATGGAAAAATACCTTGATGATACTGTTTATTACAATACATATATAGCAACTTGATGAGAAAAAATCTTTGTTTCTCAACTCAGTCATCAAACTCCAGATCTAAACTAGATCTAAACACATAGAGCCAGAGCTGGTACATGAACATAAGGAATCAGAGACTTTCAGGCCTCAGGGAACTTGCTAATATGAACTTGCAACAACGGTTACAGCAGGCACAGAAAGGACGCCGACTCAGTCAGACAAAACCCAGCAAAGAGCTCGGGAAATGGGCCACAGGCAACCAGTTACTGTGGGGTGAAGGACAGCTGATTTTCTTTAAGACAGGCTGACTGGACTCCAATGGATGAACTTGCACTGAGGGACATCTGGGTACAAATGTTGGACCAGACAGGCCTTAAACAGAATGCTGAAATCTGGTGGGGGAGACACAGGGGTGCAGATGGGGGACGGGGTCTAAATTTGCGTAAGTTCTTAAATAATATTATGATTATGATCATCACTGCCAACAATCCTCACTAACATCTGCTGTTTGGTCTTACATGTTAGGCCCTGTCCGAAGCATTTTACTTATGACAACTCATTTAAAACTCCTAGCACCCTATGAGATGACTGGTATTTTTTTCTCTGCTTTACTAAATGGGGAATCATGGAACAGAAGGTTCAATGCTCTGTCTTCTCATATTTCCATGTTAATCTCACACATGTGTCACACTGGTAGACAGTGAGCCCTCTGTAGCTCTGAAATCCACATCCATGTACTCAACCAACCACAGATCAAAAACATTCAGTAAAAAAAGCAACAACTAGGCCTGTACCAAATATATCCAGCCTCTTTTTCTTATTATTCCCTAAACAATGCAGCATAATAGCTATTTGTACAGCAATTACCCTGAATTAGGTATTACGCATAGCCTGGAGATTATTTCAAATATACAGAAAGATGTAAGAAACTACATCTACATATAACTAATATGCGAATACTTCACTATTTTATATTCAGGACTTGGATCATTCACAAATTTTGGTGTCCTCTCAGAGTTCTGAAAATAATCTTCCAAAGATATAATCCAAGGGCTGTGTTCACAACTCATGGAGATGCAACAGGCTTTTGCATACCTTTGTTCATTCACAAAGATGGTTGGATTGGCCCAGAAAATCATTCACTTTTTTTCTTGCTTGACCATCTCTTGCTTCTCTTTAAGACTCAGTTCAGACAGCATTTACCCTGAAAGAACCTTTTCTGGTATTCCAGCATATCCCAGGAAGAGTGAGATGCTCCCTCTTCTGTGCTTCTGTTACGACATGTATCCAGTCACACATGGCATAAGAACTGTGAATCTGTACATAGTCTGTTTCTTACTGGGCTGCAGCCCTTCTCATGGGGAATGCCATGCGGACTACTGTGTAAGCCTTCCCAGTCTTAATCTGCACCACTTTGGGGGCCCTGTTTGCATAGACTGAGGAGTGATGGGCATCCCAACTCCCAGAGGGAAGGGTGTGGCAATTTTAGACAGAATGCTTATCACATTCCAAAGGTTATGGCACTAAGGTTGCACTCCTTAGAGCTTCTAAATGACTGAATGGCTCAGCAGAGTTCACCATAAATGTCACATAGAGCTTAGGCACCAAGCCTTCCCAATCCACTTATCCTCCAAAGAACTTAATAAAAGAAAGTCTATATTATACTAAAGGCAGGTATGAATTTTGTTTCCCAGTATAAAGATGTTCAGGAAGTTTCTGCTTTATCTTCACCACACCAGCTTCCTGTGTGTTTTCTCTAAATGTTAACAGTGAATTTTTAAGATTTCTCTCTAAGCCTCTGAGAACAGCATAATTAATCTGCAAATGGATGTGGCATTTCTACCAGAGATGTAAATAATTATAGCAAGAACCAGATATAAAAATCCACTCAAAAGAGTGGACTGAAATGCCAATGAAGAGAGTCCAATTTTTCTATTTTAATGAGCATGTTCACAATGATATTATGATTCTATATTCAGAGAAACACACTGCACAACTTGCTCAGCAGAGAGGAAAAAGTTTATCCTGAACTTTGGCAAACATTTAAGATATCATTGATTACGAGTTAACAAAAAATAAGCTGAGGCAATACATTTCTGTTTCCTTCACAAGGACACAGTTTTTGTCTTTCAACAAATAGGAACGTGGTCCTGAGTTTAAAGACAAACACCTTCTGGGGCTGGAGAAATGGCTCAGCAGTTAACACTGGCTGCTCCTGCAGAGAACTCAGGTTCAATTCCCAGCACCCACATGACAGCTAACAACTGAGGGTAACTCCAGGTTCAGGGGATCCCACACCTTCTCTGACCTCTTTGGGCATTGCACGACACGGGTGCACCTACTTACACACAAATAATACACTCATACATGTAAAAATAAAAACAAAAACAAAAAATGTTACCAGCTTTAAGAAATAGCTACATATTAGGCAAGCTTCATTGAAGAGAAATTCTTTAGTAGTTCAAGACATTATTCAGTTCTAACTTCTTAGACTGATTCTTGCTATGCATTAACAGTGAGAAAAAAAAAAGATCACAGGGACAAAAATCACTACCTCTGAAATGATCAGTTAAAATTGAATGGCAGGCAATATGACAGGTTGATAATCAGTTGATCTTAAATAAGATTTTCCTAGATTACTTGGAGAGCCTGATATAATTCCACAGATCCTTTAAATAGAAGGAGAAGAAAGAGAGTCAGTATCCCAGTGGGGCAGGGGAGGAAGTCTCAAACAGCTACTGCTGGCTTGGAAAACGAAAGGCAGCCAGGAAGTTCCTGGCCTTCTTTCTAGGATCTTCAAAAGGCAAGGAGATAGATTATCCCCCAGAGCCTCCAGAAGGAAAACAGGCCTGTGGCCATCTTAGTTTTATAACACAGATAAATTTTGGACCTCTCCTGTCCAGAATTATAAAATAATATGTTTGTGCTGTTTTAAGCCACTATGTGGCAGGAATAAGAAACAAATACAGACAATTTCACATGAAAAGAACAAATTGTTTCTATAATCTCCAATGTATAGTCATTCCTTTCTTTATCATAATTCTTCATACCTGTCTACAGAAATGATCTGAAACATATTCAAAGTGGTATGAAATTCTGAGGCTTTATACACACAAAATTTAAAACAGTTTCTGAGATGAGAGTCAGCACAGAAAAGAATTTCTGATCCATTTAGCGAATTTAAAAATGAACATAGCCAGGCCAGAAGGCCTTGAGCCACACCAGATTCTGGGTCTCATAACTAGTTCACTGTAGGGCCATTACAGGAACCCACCCTACAATCCAATTATTTTCCAATTCCTTATGTTTCTAGTAACTAGGATCAAGTGCTATTAAAAAAACTAAAGCTTCCGTTGTCAGCCAGATAACAATCTCAGTCATGAAATATATACACATTCTGCAAGGTAAAAAGTCTCAATAGGGCTGGGCATAGTGGTTTACACCTTTAACCCCAACACTCCTGGAGGCAGAGGCAGTATGATTTCTGTGAGTTCTAAGCTAGCCTGGTCTATATAGTAAGTTCCAGACCAACTAGGGATACTGGGAGACCTGGACTCAAAAAAATCAAACCAACAAAGTCTCAATAGGAATAATGAAGGAAAGAACTCTTAAGAATAGTTTTGAAGAAGCTAAATGCCAGCTAGGTTTAGCTGAGATGAGATTTTGTACTTGTTCACCTATTTTGAACACATTTGTGAGATATGAGATATGCATTATGTAATCAGTACTAGGGGCACATGTTTAAGGAAAATAGATACAGTTTATTATACTCGAAGTTACACAGAGGCCAACATAGTGGATCTTAGCTATAATTGAGAGAAGGACTCCAGTAGAGTGAGCTCACCTTCATGGCATGTCCAGAGCTCTTGAACTGTCTACAAATGCTAATAACTAGAGAGGTCAACAACCACTCCAAGAGTTGTGGGTATGTTCTCCTTCCTACAGAGCTCTAGCTTTGGAAGTTAAGAAATTCTCTGGACAAGGAGAGTGCCATAGATTCCACTTTTCATTACCCACCCTATTGCCTTTTATTTGGTTAGTCTGTTTTGCTTTTGTCTGTATGTTTATTGTTCTGTTTTGGTTTTGTGCACAGGACTTCTTTATCAGTTCCAAGTTGGAATGTAATATTAAGATAATTATTCTTCAGAGAAAGAGTAATCTGGTTGCTGTACTGTCAGACCTGATTTACTAGAACTAGTTCTTAGCGGTCTGTGAGAGGCAGTAGGTAGAGAAGTGACCTAGTATTACTTCCTCTTAGCTGTAGCTCTGCATTTGACTTAACCCCAAAGAAAGCTGTGGTCATGGCTGAGGTACATATACTGAGTCACGAAGCTGACATAACCATAGGTACTCGGCATGTCAAAACTGATTAAAAGCGCCATACTAGAATCAAACTCTTAAAGGACTTTCAGATCTTCTAATGTCTTAATGAAGACAGTAAAACAATACAGCTTTAAACCAGACCTTTCTGATTCTTGAAATATTCCTTTTAATTTTTTTGCAGAATTCTCTCACTTGACATTATTGTTGTCCAATAGCAATGTTAATGGAAGAGACACAAGTAATTTCTGTTTCCTGGCATTCATGGCTTTTTAAAATATAAGGAACTGAAAATTTTAATACTTTAACTTCATATATTAGGACCAGAGAGTTGGCTCAGAGGTTAAGAGCACTGGTTGCTCTTGCAGAGTACCCAGATTTGAATCCCAGCACCCATATGGCAGCTAACAATCATTCATAACCTCAGTTCCAGGGGAATCCAAAGCCTCTTCTGATCTCTGTGGGCACTGCATGACATGAATGCACCTATCTACATGCAGACAATACACTCATACACATAAAATAAAAATAATAAATAAAATATTTTAATATACCATTTTAGCAGATAGTTAAAAACTAATATGAAATTATATATATTTTCTGTTGTCTTTAAATTTTGCTATATATGTCTCATCTCACATACTAAGTTTTTATTGAAAATGCTTACATGTATTTATCTGACTGAGGATCTGTCCTTTAATTGGTCAGCTCAGAACATTTATATCCCATTATTTGTTGTCTATTTATTTCTTCTGTTTTCTTATTGCCCTGTTTTGGGTTATTTTACCTTTGTAGTATCCTTATGTTTTAAACTATATGTTCTCTCTTATGGTTTTTTAAGTGACTTATCTCGAGGTCATAAGGTACATGTTATACTCAGTGTCTGGCAGTCTCCTCACAGTGTGCTGCTGCCACTTCAACTGGAAAGTAAAAATCTTAACCTGTGTGTCCCTTCTGCAGTTATCACATACCATACACAGTGAAAGCCTTGATAAGACAATACCATTTTTTTCTAACCATTATACATATTTGAAGGACCTAAAGAGATTAATCTATGGTACTTTTCAGTCACCACCTTTGACTCTCTGTCTTTACTTCAGATATTCCAGGTTCCTTTGAACAGTATTTTCCTCTTGTCCGAAGAACTGCTTCAGAAACTTTCTTAAGTTGGGTCTACTGGAATGAATTTTCTTAGTTTTCATTCATCTGAGAAAAGGGAGAATTCCTGAATTTTCCAGATATAGACCTCTAGGTTGAAGTCATTTTCTCCTCGCAACTGTGTCACTTGCTTCTGGCTCCCATGATCCACAGGTGTCCAGATGACTGTTCCTCGGTAGGCAAGGCACTGTTTTCCTCTGGTTTCAAGGTTTCTCTTCATGTCTAGGTTTCAGCAGTTTGGTAATGTGTTTGAGTGTCTCTCTCTTTGGGTGTATTCTGTTTGTGGCTCTATGACCTTCTCAGATCTGTGGACATAGAGCACACTTCAGAATTTAATGTTATTTATCTAACTATTATTCCAGTGGTATAACTCTTTCCCTGAAATTCTGGTGCCACAAATGTCAGCATTCCACTGGTCCTTGAAGCTCTGTTTACCTTTTACCTTAAATCTTTTTACTCTTCCTTGTTAGATTGTTTCACTGACTTTTTCCTCCGTTATTTCCCTTCTGATCATGAGTCTAGTGGTTTTAAGTTCTTACATGTCTAAGTTTAAAATTGTTAGTTTTGTTCTTCTTATCATGTCCACTTGGCTGAGGACTCTTATTTATCTTTAATGTGCATGCATGTTTCACCTGTACGTATGTATCTGCACTCATGTCATGCAGTGCCTGTGGAGGACAGAAGACATCGGATCTCCTGGAATGAGAGTTATGGAGGTTGTTAGCTGCCATGTGGATACTGGGATTCGAGTCCAGGTCTCCTTTAAGAGAAGCCAGTGCTCTTGACTCTTGATCTGTCTCTTCAGACCCGTATTTTCTATGAGTTTCAAAGTGTTTCCCTTTGCTTGTTACACATTTTTGTAATAGCTCCTTTAATGGCTATCAGAGACTTCAACATCTGTGTCGATCTTAGCATTGGTTTCTCTTGAATACCTTACTCCATTCAAACTGAGAATCTGCCCATCTCTACACATGCCAAGTAATTTTGTGCCATATGCTAGATATTTGCAATACAACTTTCTAAGACTGTGGGTTTTGTTTAAGTCTTATTGAGAATGCTGCATTTTTGTTTCTGCGGGCAATTATCCTAGTTAGATTCAAGCAGCTAAACACTTTCTGTGGGTTGTGATTTCAATGTCATTTCAATTTTCAAAGTCCTAGCAGAAGAGACTTTCTCTGCTGTGCACAATCAAGTGAAGGACCAGAGTGAAGCCTCTTTTACCAGCCTCGTCAAACTTCAGATGAGAGTTCTTTCCTAAATCCCCCAGCCACTATTCACTGTCATAGTCTTCAAATAGCCATTCCCTGCATTCCAGCCAGGTTTTATAGCTGTGTTTAGTGGGTCAGGGTAAAGTGTATTTACTTCATCTTATCTGGAACTGGAATTTCTTGACTATATTTGGATTTCATAAAATTTGCAGATGAAACAGTAGTCTCATATATCCAGTTGCTCCATAGTGAAATGTTTTCCAGTGACTAGACAGAATATATGTTTTAAATTTTAACTAAATCTCTGTAAAAAGTCAATAACATAATCACTCTTCAGAGCTTAGTATTTCATATGTGGCCATAGATCATAATATGGGACAAAACAGGGCTGAAGTCAGATTGAAGAATCTGTAAGAGAGGGCAGGAGTATTACCATAGGTCTCAAACAACCATCTTCCAATACTTATTCTCCCAGGAAGGAAGAGGAACGCACATCTTCCAATGTCTTCTGTGCTAGTCTTTATCAACTTGACACAAGTTGAAGACATCTGTAAAGAGGGGACCTCAACTGAGGAACTGTCTCCACCAGATTGGCCTGTGGTCTTATCTGTGGGGTACTTTGTTGGTTGCTTGTTAATGTAGGAGGCCATCCCTGGGCAGATGGGCCTGGTCTGTACAGAGAGTAGCTGAGCAAGCCAGGGGAACAAACCAGTAAGCAGCACTCCTCCATGGCCTCTGCTTCAGCTCCTGCCTTGAGTTCCTGCCTTGGCTTTCCCCAGTGATGGACTGTGAGCTGTAAGCTAAGTAAATCCTTTCCTCCCCAAGTTGTTTTCAGTTGTGGTGTTTATCACAGCAACAGAAAATCAAAGTAGAACATATTACTTACCGAATGAAACCTGCTGGTTCTCCTTACAGAATAAACCAGAACTGAGTCTAACGAAGCTATGGTGTAAAGTTTCTTGTCTTTGAACTTTGCTACCTTTGTCAGTAGTGCTAGGCTCTATCTCCTAAGCTTCCTACCATGCCACAAATGTTAAGTTTTTATTAAGACAACAAACAGGAAGCCAAAATTCTAGAGGTGTGCTATCCAACACTACAAGGAATAGCTATTTCAATACAGGGATAACTGAGGCAAAAAGTACCTACTCGGTATTTTCTTTGTTTGTTGGTTGGCTTTTAAATAGCAGATGACCTTGTAAAGCCAAAACAGAATACACAGAATTTCATAGCAGCTACTATACATTTTTCAATGTCTATTTCCACCCACAACTATTTCAAGCTGACAAAATAAGAATACGAGGAATTCAGAAACTTTTCACATTACATTTCTAATTCCAGTGTGCTCTCTCTCTCTCTCTCTCTCTCTCTCTCTCTCTCTCTCTCTCTCCCTCTCTCTCTCTCTCTCCTTCACTTTGATAACAAAAGGGATCATCCAGGAGTTTGGGGAACTAATGGTACACAACAGAGGAAGACAGGCTGATCTGTCAGATAACAGTATCCTAAAGCATTGATGTAAAATATCACATGGCCTTAAAATTTTTCTGGAATTCAGTCTTAGAAATAAGGCACCATGTTCAAGCTCCTCTCAACAGAATTCTTTGTACACAACAGGAATGAACCTACATTTCTAATACCCTGGGGTCAGTGCCAGATGACTGACTGATCAAAGATGGCTAAGTGAAATCTACACAGCAGCTCGGGACAAAGTCAACTTTTAGAGGCCACCCAGTATCTCAGAGAAAAGGAGAATTTTGTTCATGTGACCTTAAGCCTCCCAGGGGTCAGGCAGGATCATCTGCTTTGCTTTTTAGACTCTCAGAGGACACATGGGTCAGTGATGTCAATGTAAAATGCAACTGTCACCTCAAAGAGGATAAGAGGTAGTTTATTCTGGAGCCAAATATAAGTGACCTGGTCTGGGAACAGAGATTTAGGTTACCCTAAATTCTATGTTTCAATGTAGAGGCAGTTTTCTGAAGTTTTTATAGTAACAGGAAAAGAAAGTCATACATCAAAGCAGCACTTTTCAAATACATTGATAGGACAGTAAGTAGACAGATACAGCAAACAAATTTCAGCTACAGGCTGATGATGACACTCAGCCTTTGGTTAGTAGACGCTAGGGTTTTGTTAATAAATCTCTAAAGGTTTTCATAGGGTAGTCACAGAATGCTAGGACTGGCACAGAGGTGGATAAGCAAAGATAGCTCAAGATAAACTGTAATTAGGCTTTGGACCTTCAACATTCCAAACTCTACAGTGGTTGAAATGCTAATCAGTTAATCATCCTTGCAGAAGGTTCAGTGTGAAGATACAAGTTTTCTCTGGGAATTTTTGTTCACACTGATCATTTAAGGACTGAGAGTGGACCCTGTGAGGTTACCCTGGGATTCATCTGGGGTACCAGCCACCTCTACCTTTATCCTTGCACAAATACCTTTCCCTTCAGTCCAATAGTCTAGTTTTCTCATTTTTACATGCTCTGCAGCTAGGAAACACCCAGGTAATTTTAATGCTCAAAGCATAGTACACATATCTGTAAATACAATGTTATAACAGCTACCCAAACACTGAAAAACAACTAGAAATGCCAATAGTGGCTACCTCTAGTGATATTACTTAAAATTTTTAATATTTTTCACAGTTTTAAAAAAGATGTGTGTGTATGTATGTGTGCATACATTCAGAGGCCAGAATGTGCTGCATCCCCTGGAGCTGGAGTTACAAGCAGTTATTAGTGGCCCAACATAGTGCTGGGAACTGAACTCTGTTCCTCCAAAATAGCAGGAAGAGTTCTTAACCATTGAGCTATGGCTATCTTTCCAGCCCCAATATTTTCCACATTTAAAAGGGCAAAACCCTATATTAGTCATAGAGGGTAATTTAATCATTTTTCTTTGAGAGAAGCACAAAAATTAAGAAGGGTCTATGTCTAAGAAGGACACAAATATATTTTGAATTAGTATCTCCTTTTTGCATTAGCATCAAATACATTTAGTAAACTGCTTGTGATATCCTTATGCAATGGTTACTCATGAATGTTCTTTCAAAATGCCCACGCTGCTAAACCAAAAAATAGGATCAGCATCTTCAGACAAAGATGAATTCTTTAGAAAAATCTTCTCCAAATTAGGGCACAACTAAACAGAAACTAATTTCTATTTTAAAGTATACACTTTAGCCATTCACTCATACTGTATAACTTAGGTCTTGATAGTTCTGTAGAAAAAAAAAAAAAACAAGACTTCATACATTACATAAGTTGTTGATCTACTTTTCTAACTTAACTGTGGTACATTTCAAATTTCTTTTTATAGATCTTTCAAAATTCAGCAAGATAGTCAGAAATGTCTTAGAATCTCCTAACTATGTATTAGGCTGGTATATTACCTTCTGGTGATGAGAGCTCTGGAAGACTACTTCTGTTCACTGCTGTGCATCAAGTAGCTGACACATAAATACCATGTTATTGAAAGCATCTTAGGCTGGATGTGGTGGTCACACATCTTTAATCCCAGTACTCAGGAGGCAGAGGCAGGCAGATCTCTGTGAGTTCAAGGCCAGCCTACTCTACTTAGGGAGTTCCAGGACAGCTAGAGCTACAGGAAAACATTGTCTAAAAAAAAGAAGAAAAAGACCAGCATTGCCAAGGTACTTAGAAGAGTCACAAATCATATATGACACAGTGCAGTGAAAATGATGAACAATGGAATCTGGAAGATAAAATTAACATTTGGAAATATTTTGATGATATTATGATAATCCATTGTCAAAATTCAGTAACATCACACATTAAAAACAAATCAGAGTAATTATACAAAAATCAAGTTCCCTTTATTCCTAGAAATAACCAGGTAGGAAATTTAATAGGCTAAAATTCATCAGTAAATTTAAAGAGAAATGTACATAACTGACATAAAGCCATAGAACTTTACTAGAGGATATAGAAAAATTAATAAAGCTTAATTTTAAAGATGTGATAAGTTCTTCCCAAATAAATTTAAAAATGTTATATAGCTGTAGCTAATATACCATTAAAAGTTTTCTTTCCAAAAAGATAAAATGGCTCAAAAGTTCTTCTTGAAGAATATAGTCTTTAAGAATACTTAAGAAAAGATAAGTAGATCGAGCTTGCACTAGCACATATCACACTATCTTTTTCAGCTATAAGAATTGTGTTCCATTCTTTAAAAAATAGTCTGAACGGGGGACTGGAGAGAGGGTTCAGCAGTTAAGAGGACCGTCTGCTCTTGCAGAGGTCCCAGGTTCGATTCCCAGCACCCACATGGTAGCTAATAACTGTAATTCTAGTTCTAGGGGAATCTGACAGCCTCTTCTGCCCTCCTTCGGCACTACAGGCACACGATGCATTTATATACATGCAGGGCAATACACTCAAACATATAAAAAAAAATAAAATATCTGAAAAATAGTCTGGATGGGGCTGGAGAGATGGTTCAGTGGTTAAGAGTACTGGCTGCTCTTGCAGGTGACCAAGGTTTGGTTCCCAGCACCCACATGACAGCTAATAATTATCTATATCTCCAGTTCCAGGGGATCTGACACCAACTTCTGCCCTTCTTGGGTGGCACCTGATGCATTTATATACATGCAGGCAAAACTCATGTACATAAATTATAAACAATTTAAAATTTGGGAAACTGGGAATTAAAAATTAAATTAAAAATTGGGAAACAAGGCATGGTGAAGCATGCTTGTAAGTCAAGCTCTTGGGAGGTGGAGGTAGAAGGATTAGGACACAAGGAGATCAGCCTGTATTACATGAAACCCTGTCTCAAAAACCAAAAATAACTATTGGAAGCAATACAATTTCATCATGAAAATGAAAGCACAAAAGTAACAAAGAAATTAAGGTAATATTTATACAGTAATGTAATGGAAAAGATCTGCCTAACTATGATAAAGATGAAGACAATAGAGAAAAGGAATACATTTGACAACATAAAATTGAAGGCAGGCAAACTGGAAGTATCTATAACATATGGCAGAAAGTATTGGTAATTATAATCAACAAACATTTTTTTAGTTCATTTTAAAGGTAAAGCACTCTCAAAAATATAGACAAAGGACAAATTAATTTGTAAAAATACCTTGCAATGACCAATATATACATATGTGATAAAATCAAATGTACAATTAAAAGATGTGCAATATCTTAAAAAATCAATGCATCGAGATTTTTTTAAAAGTGATTACTTGCAACTTTTTCAAGCAAGCTTGGAAATGTGCATTCCCACTCCTGGACTACATCTATGTAAATCTTTTTCTAGGGATAAATTTAGCAGTGTATATCAAATACCCCTACACCTTACAACCCCGATGACCTCATAAAAGATTCCAGGAATCTATCCCAAGGAAATGACCATGGATAGTAAAAGCATATTTCTAGTATTTAATGATTAAAAATGTTATAAAGGACAACTTTGCAACAGAAAAATATCCATTTTATCTTGTGTTTAAGAGCAAATTCAGCTAGGCATGTAGACCCATGCCTTTAATCTCAGCATCCCAGAGGCAGAAGCAGGTGGATTTCTGTGTTGTCTAGGTCAGCCTGGTATGCAAAGAGGTTTCAGGTTAGCCAGAGATACATAGAGAAACCCTGTCACATATACAAAATACCAAAAAAAGTGCAGATTCTATAACAGCATATTCTCTGACCTTTTATTTTAAAGAGAACTTGCAAATAAGCACAAACAAAAATGACCAAAGGATACACATCAAAAATTTACCTTCTTTAATTACTTATATTTTATAAGTTTTTTTACAATGAAAAAAATGTATTCTTTTCATGTCAGTAAATACATAGTTTTTAGGCACTGTAGACTTACTGGAGACTTCCTTGGGGAAAGACTAAGAGATAAAATGGGACTTGCTGACTCCAGGGTTTATAGGCTTAACCAATAAGCTCAGGTACTGAACTTTATTTTTATTTTAATTAATAATGCAATTAATTAATTAATTTTTGAGATAGAGTTTCCTTATAGCCACAGCTGGCCCGGAACTCAATATGCAGACCAGACTGGCCTTGATCTCACAGAGATCCTCCTGTCTCTCCCTTACAAGTGCTGGGATTAAAGGCATGCACTATTAATGCTTGGAACAGAATTTTATTTTTACAGTCTTTAATGATCCATTCGTTTCTCATATTTTCTCTTTCTTTCTGCTTTCCCCAGGTGATTTATCCTTTTTATCCTTTTTAAAATGTCTGTTTCCTTCTCTATTTTCTCTATTTTCAAAACTAAAAGAAAAAAGTCTACCTTGTTTGTTTTGGACACGGTGCCACTCTCGTTTATGTTTCATGGTAATGATCCTGCCTTTGAACCTCTCTTTGATCTTTCTAGTTTCAACCAACCGTAATACAACAGAACCCTTGTCTGCATTCCAGATAGGACCCTTCCTACTGGTCCACAGTAATGTCACTTCCTCCTCTGTCCCTTTGTTATCCCATCATAAAAACAGGATGAAGGAAAACGCACCCACTACAGCCTTTATGTTGGCTGAAAATGAACATACCCACTAACCAAGAAATTAGGAAATGGCTCAAAAACATATCTGCTCTGGACCTTGGTCCTTTGGGTGGGCAAAGTGCTCTTCTCCTGCTCATAGATGAGAACTGAGGAACCCAGAGAAGGACTGGCTAAAACACACATTGGAAATCACTGGCAAAAGAAGAGATGAAGTCAAGTCTTGAGACTGCTAGAAGCACAATCTCTCTGCAGTATCAGATTGCCAGACTGCTTGCATTGGAAAAGAGAGAAAGAACAGCTGAAAGCCTTTAAAGGACACCAAACTATATGCAGGGCTAGGAGCGCATATTTTTATACATGTTAGGTTGCAGTGTACTGGGACTGCACTGGATAATAGAACATCTCTGGGACTTGGTTACTTGTCTTATAGCAGTTGAGCTTCAGGATCTCTAACAGACAGTTCAAGGCCACTTCTAATAAACATATTACATTTTAAAGTTGCAGGCAAGTTAAAAAACAATATATACTCAATTTAATGAACATTTATTGGGCATCCATCAAAGCTGAGATACCATTATCCATACTGTGAGGCTGTAGCTTTGACTTCTATCTGTGCAACTTCTATAGCACATAACATCCTAGAAGAGGAAGAATTAAATTTTGTAAATGAGTCTACAACCACAGAATGTTAACTCTAGTGAAATAAACATTTGTCCTTATTCTTTTATGTAAAATATAAAGAATATTCTCCTAGTTAGCTTCAGCTCTCAACATGACCCAGCACAGAGTTATCAGAAAGAGTTTCAATTGGGGGATTGCATCCATCAGATTGGCCTGTGAGCATGTCTGTGGGGCATTTTCTTGATTGCTAGTTGATGAAGGAACACCCAGGCCATTGTGGAAGTACCATTCCTAAGCATGGGTTCTATAAGAAAGCTAGCTGAACAGAAGCTAAGGAGCAAGCCAGTGACAGTGTTCCTCCATGGCTTTGCTCCAGGTTCCTGCCTTGAGTTTCTTCCCTGACTTCCCTCAATAGTGAACTGTGACCTGGAAGTGTACAGAAGACAAATCTTTTCCTCCTCAAGTTGCTTTTGTTTGTGGTGGCCATGGTGTTTACTACAGCAACAGAAAACAAACTGGAACAGATATCATAACTTTAATAGCTCTTAATGATTATATAAAAGTGAAAAAGTGGGGAATACAGGCTTGAGTCTTGGCAATGCAGAAATTCACATAACCTAACACTAAACTTTTTTTGGAGGCAGGGATAGGGGTAGGGTAATCTAACCCAGGGCCTCGAGCATGCTAGGCAAGCACTTCATCACTAAGCTATGCCCCGAGTGCTAGAGGCAAACATTTCAAAGGGAAAGTTTATATATTCACAATGCTGTGAAGCCATTTGCTTCACTTCCCACAGTCCCCAGACTTCTGCAGGGCAGAAACACACTTCAAGCATAATAATCTGATCTTGATTCTGGCCATTTCCCAATGAAGCTTTGACTTGAGGAATGTTCCAGTTTGTTCAGATAACACAACCAGGCAGCTCACTCTAGTCAGGGGCATTCAACAATGTCTGTATATGGATTTATCCACAAAGTGAAGAGCCATACAGTACCTGGGACAGTTAATCTGGGAAATAACCCACAAGAATTGAAGCACATTTTACTAGCTGGACTTTTATGACCCAAATATCTACTGCCTCTGTTCTCTCATTTCAACTCACCTTTGTGTAAGTTTAGACAGACTATGGAAAGTATGTCTCAGATCCAAGCTCATAAGAGGTCAGTCTTTCTGGAGCCCCTACTGACGGGCAAGGTTTCTTTGATAAGTGTCTGCATATTTTCAACTGATAATTATAGATGTAGTTTGTAAAGAGATTGTAATTGCAAGGAGTAATTAAACAATACCTTAGAAATAGTCTTCTACATTAATGAAAAAGTTACAACTATCAACATTTTCTGAGGGTTTATCCTGCCCTTGACACAAGTCTACTTGCTTCCAATACTTCATTTCCATTTAATCCTTACAATAATGATTATAAGGCTATGGAGACTTAATGACTTCCCCCCAAATCATCCACATTATAAGTGGAGATTCAGAAGTACAGAGGTCTTACTGACGCAAGAACCAAATCTCTTGTCTGAGTCTGCCTGTCAGTAATGATTCCCAAACTATTGTTATAGGAAATTCCCACGACAGTTAGCAAAAAACCAAAGCCATAATGCTTAATTTTGAAAGGCACTCCTAAGCAGAAAAAGGGGGAAGAAACAGGGTTACAGCTTTGAAAGACACAGCCATTCCAACAGGAAGTCATAGGCAGGGATCCATTACTGAACATTGGTTCAACTATAACAAAGGTATTTTCATTCATCTATATGAAGGTATTTAATGGGTTTCCCACTTAAACATTTCCAATACTACTTGTTTTCCAGTCTCATCACCATCTAATTAACTACACCATGACAAATTTATGGTGCATGTTGTTGCCATTATTACATGCTAGGATGCAAACTCACCGGAACCTCTGTCTATTCATGGCCATGTCCTCAGTGCACAGAGGCACAATGGCCTAGTCCCCAGCTGGAGCACATTTCTGTTCATTACAAAAGTAGATGACAGTATCTATTCACAACACTCTCTAACATTTCACTGAAAACGGCTAAACACTGTTAAATATTTCACAAATTTGAATGGTGACAGTGGCACAATTCCTTAGTAAATTCAACAGCTCCATCACTGTGAAGAAAGCTGTAATTATGGAGTAAGAGACATATCATCAACAGATGGAAAAGGTTTGCTTGTTGTTAGAGTTGATCCAAGGTACTATCTAATAGGTTCAGGGAGCTCACCTGGCTGACAGGTAGTCCATGTACAGAAATGAAGCCAAGATTCCTCAGTTCATAGATAAAGTGATGGAAAGACAAATGATAGGAGGGAAAATCAATGAAAGTAGTAAAATTTCAAAACATGTTGATTTAAAAAATTACATTTATTTATTGAGTTGGAGTAGGGGGAATGTGTATTACAGAGTTCATGTGAAGGTCAGAGACAACTTGAGTCACTTCTCTCCTTCTACCATGTGGGTTCCAGGAATCAAACTCAGGTGGTCAGGCTAGGTGTCAAGCACCTTTATCAATGACCCACCTTGCCAACCCATATGTATTGATCTTTGTAAAAGAAATTACTTTTGGAAAAGGTTTCAAATATCTGCTAATTCTATCATAGAAACTACAGAAAACAGTGTGTGACAGACAAGTATGATATATCAATTGTTAATAATTTTCATATATTATATTTTGCTAGATACCAGGAGCTATCCTGGGGCCTTAACATATATTACACCATTTGAACATCCTTACAACAGTCCTATGATGTAGGTGCTATCATTATTTTATAGATAATGAAGCAGATTCAGAGATTTTCTAGGCTACCCATGACCACGCACCAGCTAGAATCAAGCCCAGTAGCACTCTAAGTTAGTAATTCTCAATAGGGAGCTATTTTGTCCTTGAGGTGATACTGACAATGTGTACAGACATTTGGGTTGTAGCAAAAAGAGAGAGGGATTATTGCATCTAACAGGCAGGAATGCTGTTAAACATCCCATGTGCAAAGACAACTCCCCTACGAAGAATTACCAAATGGCACTAGTGGTCGAGAAGGCTTGCTATAGAGGTAACAGTCTCAAAGGTAGAGATAGACCACCTTTAAAACAAGGCTAAAAGGGAGAACAAACAAAGATGCCTGAAATACATAGTTACCTTGACAAAGAAGCTTAAAGCTAGAAGTGCACTCTCTTATATTCCTAGGGATCAGAAGTCTAAAACTGTGACCACTGGGATGAAATCCAGATATCAGTGAACTATCTCCCTCAGGCTCTAGGGAGATTCTGGATTCTTACTCTTGCCAACTTTGGCCTGTCCTGGCTTGTGGTCAGCCTTGGCCTCCATTTCCACATCACCTTCTCCTCTGCCTGTCTCTGGAGTATCCTTCTGGGATGACATTGAGGGACCACATGAATAATCCAGGATCATCTCTACCTCTCAAAGATCTCTAATCATGTCCATGGAGACCCATTTTTAAAAACTAAACTAACAGTTTCTAGATACTTATAGATTCTGAGAATTAGATATAGGTTTCTTTGAGGGGGCACAAGTAGGTGGTATTATTCACATTTTTCCGTGAAGCAACTTAAAATCACCTACAGAAGAAAAAATCTTTAACCAGCAGGCCCCGGCTTAGCACAGGGACTACTGTGGTGTGCTGATGAGTATATTGGTGTTCCAAGCAAGATTTATGTCAGGAGAGCTTCCATGATGCAAGGGCTTCAAGAATATTTGTAATTTCATGATTTTCTTTACATCCTTTAGTGAACACTTTTTGTCTCCTAGGAGGTGTCTATTGTACAAAGAATGGCCTGTAATCCTTGCATAGAATTGCCTACCTCCTTCCTGCATTTTAAATATGCAACAAATTACAGCTTTAACTGCACATGTTCCCTTAGCACTTGTACCTTATTATGAACTAAAATCTCACTCTTGCTGTGAGAGGAGGTTACTGCCCACAGGGGGACGGATATAGTGGGTCTGTATGTGGGTGGGTACCAGGTTTTCAGAACCCCCTCAAATGTTTTGATACTAAAAATACTAGAAATTGAGCCATAAAAGGGGATGAAGTACTGATACATACTACAAGGGGAAAGAAGCTTGAAAACATTATGTTGAGTGAAAGAAGCCAGCATAGAAAGACACATATTATATGATTCCATGTAGAGGAAGTAGCCAGAACAGGTAAAGAAAGCCACAACCACAAAAAGGCAGTTGAGCAACTGCTCAGAGCTGACAGGAGTAGGAACTGGGCACTGTAAGGCTATATTGTGGAGTGGCAAAAATGATGACTGCCTCTATTTTTCACTGTAAACAATTGATTTATGTTCTATGAATACTGCTTAAATAAATAAATAAATATCCCATCTACTAAGTAAATTCCAGATAGACAACCTGTTTCTTTAACATGTGGCATTTAAACCATGTTTTCTTTCAAACTGTAGACTGAGTCCTACCCAATACATTATGACTTATATGATCTAGGACAGAATTTTTCATCTAGTTTTCTACATTTTGGATTTTGATACATCTCAAAGAAAAGTAAACCACACAGCTTTAAAATTTACTCTTGATTTTTGTAACTAAATTAAAAACACTGTAAAAAAATGTTGCCTCAAAATGTATAGAGGTGGAGGTGGAGAAGGAGGAGATTAGTTGTTTACTTGTATTTTCTTATAACAGAGGCCTTTGTGAGGTCATAAAATGAAAGTGCTGTGCTAACTCTGATGCACATTTCAAGTGCAAGGCACTGTTCGTGTACATAAAGATGCTCATGCTAAGTCAGTGCTGCTGACTTAGAATGCACTTTAAAATGGCACATCAGTATAACTAACCCACAGAATCAGTGGTTTCATTATTTCACAATTAATACACAGCAATTAAGCAACATGCGTCAATGGTTGCAATTTGGATGTGGTAACATCCAGACAAGACACAGCAGAAGAACTCATGTACTGAGATAAGCCACACTCCTCCTGAGAAAGTCTACCCAGGCTGTGGCCTTGAGGGGTGTGGGCTGCCCCAGTGGCCTTATGGGGAGTGGAACCCATCAAAGGAAGATTCATGACCAGAGATGGGAAAGTCTGCTGAGGAGACCTCAAGACTGAGAAGTCAGGCAAGAGCCACACCGAATTCAAGCTTGACACCAACTTTGAGAACCCAGACTCTACTTCTTGGTGGAAGGCCCCCAGGGGCCACAAGCTTTCAGGAATGTGGGCCTGAGCAAAAAGGGATCTGGAAAAGAGGTGATCTGCCAGGGGCTGCACTTTGCCACCTGGGCATAAGTGGCTTCCATTGGGCTGAATTGTAAGGTTCTCTTACTAGGCAGGTTCTAGCTGGGAGAGAATCTTTCCAGATTCAGCCTGGGCTGCTGCCCCATCAGCACAAAATGACAGTGGAGTCAGGCCAGCCCTGCTGCAAGGTCAGAGGACATTTGGAAAAGAGGGTCAGCAAGAGAAGCTGAGAGAGGACAAGACCAAGAGAGAGATGGAGTGCTGAACCTTAGCCATGCTTGCTGTCTCGAGCCTTCATCTCCTCAGTGGTGATGGATACTTCTATGCAATAAGTGGAAGAGCTGCCCTAACTACCTCCAACAAAATTCCTGTGTGTGTGTGTCTGTGTTCTGCCAGTCTGTCTACATGTTCATGTGTACGCATATGTTGATGCGGGTATGTGTGCACATGTGTCTGTCTACATGTTCATGTATGTGCAGTGTTGATGTGTGTGTGTGTGTGTGTGTGTGTGTGTGTGTACATGGGGGGGGGCTCATCATTGGTGTCTTCTGTCACTACCAGTGTCTGGTTCTGAGAACTTGGAGCTCACAAATCCTGCTACCCTGGCCGGCCAGTGAGCCCCACGGATCATCCCCCTTCTCCTCCCCAGCCACACCCCCAGAGCTGGGATTACATCATGTGCAGCCACATCCAGCTTTCTGCATGGGTGCCAGAGATCTGAACCGAGATGCTCATGCACCAACTGAGCCATTTCCCCAGCCTCCTTCAACGAAGTGCTTGATAGGCAGGATGATGAGTGAATGAGTTGAGACAGAGACAGGATAGGAGAGGAAAGACATTAGTGAGCAGAAAAAGCAGCAAAAGTTAATCTTGTGTCTTTATCAGCACTCTCTAAAATGTCTGTGTCCCATGTAACCAACACTCCAGATGGTGAGAGTTAGCACAGAAGACATGCATTTGGGGAAGAACGGTTTGTTTTAAATAAAAATAACTTTTTATTTAAAATAACTTTCATTCATTTATTCAACAAATACTTACTGAATACTGTTTAGGTCTATAGTACTGAATAAAACAGAGGTGAACTTTTCCATCTGATGAAAGGGAAAGATGATATTTCATGTAGTCTACCTAGAAACCTCAATCATTTGTAATACACACTATGAAGGAAATAAAAAGAATACAGTGATAAAGATTAGCGGGAAAGCTACTTAGGGGGGCAGACAGGTAGCCTTCCATGGAGCGGCAACAGTAGACTCCCGAAGGGGCAGAAGGAGCCAACAATGTCAAGAGAGAATTCTGAGCAAGCATGGTGGCTCTCTCCTGTAATCCCAGAACTTGGGAGGATGAAGCAGGGGACTGCTGTGAGTTTGAGGTCTCTGGCTCTGAGCCTGTGCTACAGAGTAAAATCCTGTCTCACAGAGGAGGGATGGAGGACTATCCCAGAGGAAGGGGCAGCTTCCTGGAGCTTGGTGCCTAGGGCCCAAGCTGTGGAGCAGGGAGGAGTCAGAGCAGGGGAGTGGGAGCAAAGTGGAAACCTGGGAACCTGTTTCAGACCATGCAGCTTGTGAGCCTCCAAGGGTACAGGATGTGAGAACCACTGATTCCCAAAAAGGTACCCTAGAGAGGCTGGAGAGATGGCTCAGCAGTTAAGAGCACTGGCTGCTCTTGCAGAAACCCAGGTTCAAATCCCAGCACCCACATGATGGCTAACAACAGTCTGTAACTCCAGTTTGAAGGGATCTGATGTCCTCTCTGACCTCTCTGGGTGCTTCACGACACAGGTGCACTTATATGCATGCAAGTGATATCCTCGTAAACATAAAATAATAGAAATAAATAAAATATTATTAAAGGTACACTAGAACGTTAAAATGGGGCATGCCAAGTAAGCCACTAAGACAGACTAGTCAAGCTCCAAAAGGAGGTGCCAGGTCTAGTAGATCTTCAAAGGACATGGCCACAACCCTTTTTACCCTCAATAAGGGTGCAATAGGTCAGGCTGCTGGTAGCTATGAAGAGAATGTTCAAAGCAGGTGGGCTGCCTCTTCCCTTCTAGCCTGGCAAGGGGTTCCACAGGACAATTGGGAAAGCAAGACACAGCAGTGTGACCGCATCAGTTCTGCCTGAGACGTGTGAAAGACCAGAGGTGGCTTGTTTGGATGCTGAGAGACGAGCCAAGAAAACCACAGCTGCACTAGTCTCAGCTGCCCCAGGCTCGGCCACACTGTGCTCAGCCACACCGGGGTCAGCTGCCCTCCTGCAGCATGTGGTTGTATATTTCCCATGGCTCCCTGTCTGCTCTGTGATATGGGCTCTATCAGGTTCTGCCCAAAAAAGGCCACTGGGGTAGCACGGAACCCACACAGAGATTTCTAGAGGCTGAGACATGAGTTTACAAAAAAGTGAGCAGCAACACCAAGAAGCTGGGGTAAGAGGTCTCCAGAGGCCGTGGCAGCAGTAACGCTGAAGAACCCACAAGAGGTTCACCAGAGAAAGAATCCACTGTGACACCCCCGACTCAAAGACGGCTCTCCTAGGATACCACAGGCCGTGTAAAACCTCCCACAATTGCTCTTGTTTCTTCCTCAAGCCTGAAACACAACCCAGAAGTGACAGCTCCTGAGAAGTATCTGGCCACAGCTCCTCTTCCTGCTTCAAGCCCTCACTGGAAAAATACACATGATGAGAGTGGAGGCTTTGATTCTTGCATGATACCAGGATTTTAAGGATCTGGCGAATTAACATGTGAAGAATAATAATGGTCATGTGATTGCTTTCATCCAGAAGCAGGAAATATTGTTCACTGAGTAAGTTCTAATGAGATGGTGGAAGACTAGACAGCCTTGGCTGGCATCTCATGAAGTCCATATGTTCAAGATAGATCATCTGCACGCTTCTGAGCAGTACATCTCATGGAAAATGCAGTTTCCAAAACTGAGGTCCATCACACCCAGCCTAGACACTAAGAGCACCACACTGTCTGGGTTCACCTTGCAGTGTGGTCCAAATCTTCCAACGGAGTTGGGATATAAAGCTCAGTTGCTTTAGACATAGAATGCATTTTCCCATACAAATAATGCTTCAAATCATAGAAGTTTAGAATTAGAAATGATCTTATCTTGTTATTTAGCAAAATGTCTCACTAAACCATTCTTTACCTTGAGGTTTGATGGTGGACAGCACAAACGGGCAGAGTGCTTGGTGACGCTACCAATGGCTCATTCACCGGAATGTCGTATGACTGCTTGTACTCACAGTATGTTTGTGAGCCAAAGAGACTTTGGAAGGGGCCTATAATGTCTCCAATGACCAGGAATTTGGTTTTAGATGAGAACTCTAAGCACTACTCAGATAATATACAATATATACAACTATATATATATATGTATATATATATATAAGTAGTATACAGTGTTAAGTGGAACAAAGTCATTTTATGAACTGAGGGTATAGTTCAGTGGTAGAGTGCTTGTCCAGGACGTACAAAGCCCTGGGCTTCATCCCTAGCATTGTAAAAATGAAACAAAACAAAACAAAAAGAGTAATTAATAAGCCAGATGCAGAGGTACAAGCCTGTAATCCTGGCACTTAGGAGGCCGAGGCAGGAAGACTGTTAGTTCAAAGTCAGCCTGGGCTACACAGAGAGTTCTAGGTCTGCTTGGACTTTATAGTGAGACCCTCTCTCAAAAAAAAGTAAACAGGGGCCAGTAAGATGGCTCAGTAGGTAAAGGCATTTCCTGTCAATCTTGACAGCCTGAGCTTGATGCCTGCAACTCACATGATAGAAGGAGAGGACTGACTCCTGTAAGCTGTGCTCTGTCTTCCACGGTGGGCATGCACACACCCTCCTCCAAGCCCCTGCCCTCCACCAAATAAATGTTTTAACTGTAATTTAAAAAACAAGCAAACACAATTATGAAAATGTATATTATTCAAATTTTGAAATTTGTTTTTATTCATTCTTACAAATATCTACTTATAAAAAACTATAAAGAAATAAACATGAATGATTATTCTATGGAGTGACAGAATATATTCATTCCTTTATAAACCTGTTACTTTTAAGTTTGGTTAAATGAGCAAGTAAAACAGCATTTAAAAATACCAAGGAAAGATTTTAAAATTACATTTATTTATTTATTGTATGTGTAGGTGTACATGCCACAGCATGCAAGCAGAGGTTCTTTCCTTTCACCATGTGAGTTCTGGAGATTGAATTCAGGTCTTCAGGCTTGGTGGCAAATGTCTTTAATTATGGAGCCAAAATGAACTGACCTCACACTTCCACTAACCACTCCCCACTTCAAAGGTGAAATGCCTCTAGCCCATCAAGTCCTATCTAAGCCCGAAATCTAAAACTCGGGATGACAACATTTACAGTCTGTGCCGCTCCCAGCTATCACTGTGTCTAATGAGCGTCAAGAGGAAATACTCTGTGGGGAAGGAGCAGGAATTAATGTGCACATTTATGTTTCACATATATTTGCCTTGAATCATATCACAGTTTTATGACATGCAAACAGCTTGGCTGTTGAAGGAGCTCTGGTCACTTCTGTCTGTTGTTACTACAAAAACCACTTCACAACTCCAGTCTACTGTCTTCTGTTGCATCAGAACCACTTCATACTAAATCAGCCCTCAAGGATGTCTAATGTCAATCAGACTGAAACTCTTTCTAAAAGCAGTCATATTCTAGTGGCTTCCGGTTTTTCGTTACTTGTTTGCTGGTTGAGGTGGGGAAAGTGTTCTGGGCAAGACCCACAAGGACACAGCAGCAAAGGGGGACTGGCTGCGGGTGGTGACATCAAGCAACTGGTTTTTTGTTTTGTTTTGTTTTGTTTTAGATAATCAAAGTGATTATACTTCACAGCCATAATGGAAAGCCTACTTCCTGCCCAAGGTGCTAACCAGAAACACATGACTCCATGATAGACCTGTGCCTTATAGAGAGCACACAAGACGGTGCATCACTCTCTTGGATTAAGTAGTAACAAACTCACCTTAAGAAGATGAAATTCGTTATACCTGCTATGAAGTCAGGGCAAAGCCTAAACCATGTGTGGGCACAACACCAGGGAGCCCAGAGTGAGACTTGAAAGGTCAAAAATGTCGGTGCAGGGCAGAATTCATTGTAGAAGAAGCCTAATGAGAAGTGTAAGAGAGGACTGCCAAATACTGCCAAGATTATTTCAGCACGGTGAAAAGCCCGCAGGAAGAGGCTGAGATGCATGTTTGAGTATAAATACAGAACTCTCAAACAGTTTAAGGTTTCAAAGAAAGTACAAAATGTGCTAAAGTGATCTCTCATGTTTATTCTGTCAATCAAAACAAAGGTGTCCCCTCAGTGGATCAAGAACCATATCTATGTACCCCTCAATCTGAAATATCCCACTATGAGATCTTAACCTAAGTAAATAAGATTAAAAAAAAAAACCCAAAGGCTAGATTGTGTGAAGATGTTTAAGCATCGTGTTCCCTGTGAGTATAATAAAAACACTTGATTATGGCTGATGAATAATCATAGGAGAAAATAACACTAAGGAAGAGTAAATTGAGGCCCATGAACTGTTTTTTAATTCCTTTACAAGTGATGGAATGAAGCACAAATTTGGAAAATTACACATGAAGTTGAAAAATTCACAAAAGACTGTGAACTTTGTTTACACTCAAACATATGTCCTAACTCTTTTGTAACCTAGTAATGCACAGATTCCTTTGACCCTGTGGCCTCTGCTTTTATCTTATCAGACTGTACTCCAGTTCAGTACACCTCAACAATCACCCTATGACCTCATTTAAGAAAAAGAAAACTCCCTTAGAAATCCTTTAAAGAAGGATCTTCAGAAGCCAGGAAAATCTGTATGTGCCTATTGTTAAGACACTTAAAAGCAACTCTTTCCAAAGAAGCTTGTACCCATGTCTGTCTTGGGTGTGAACTGTCTTTATAGTGCCTTTCTTTCCACTCTAATATCTGCCTTTAACACTATGCTAAACACTTTTCTTAATTGACTCCAACATCTGTTTGAAAAAAAAAAAAGGAAAGAAAACAACTGAAATTCAAAATTAAATGTTCACAATGGTTACGACTAAATAAAAACAGGGGTGCGGCTGAGAAGGGGACAGAACAGTCAAGACAGTACACTGCAGGCAGATGAAGACTGAAGGCCAGTATCACCTGCGGAAAGGCTAGGAACAGTCTTCTAGGCTGGTATAGGAGAGATTCATTCAGAAATCCCAAGGGGGTAGGCCTGAACCCTGAGCACAAAAACATGTTGGTTGTCCTTAGATCAGAGAGCTATTTTTCTAAGGCACTCTTCTTTTTAAGTGCTCATCTGTAATGCTTAGTGAACCTTGTATATAGAAGGTTGAAAATACAGATGGTCTAATACTTTCCTCAAAGGAAGCAATCCAAAGAGTTTGCAGACTGAAAAGCAAAGGACCCCTTTTCACAGAGCTTTAAAGAGTCTGTTGAATGTCGAATACTCGCAAGAGTCCACTTAGTCTAGAAAATTAACTAAACTCACCAAGGATCACAAGGATGAACTTGGGCAGCCTGACAGAACACAAGAGGGGAAATGGAGCAAAGTGAGCACCCCACCCCTCGCCACCCGCAACTTTCAGATAAGAACGCAGACCAAAGAAGGTGAGGCCCTGGGCTTACCCAACACAACTAGTCCATGGCAGTGCCAGGAATGGGGCCCACTCCTTCCCTCCCAGCCCAGCAGTCTGATACAGTGTTTTCATATCAACCAAGTACAGGTAGCCCTAGGCTTCCCTCACCGTGCCAGAATTAACCATAAAATAATCATTTCCACACATACATACTACTGCATTCATTTTTAATTGATGAATTTTAAGAAAACCCAAAAGGAAGAAAATCAACAGCAGTTTCAATTTTAAACACAACCTAAATTTTTAAAAATTCTCATTATTTTCTGCAAATTTGTTTATTTGATTTTGGGCTATTTTCATATTTGACATATAGCAACTTCATAATACATACTACACATATTTATTCTACAAGTCTAGCTAATTCATTAAACTCTATGCCATCAGTCATGTCATACACACATATGCACACATGCATACACACATACACACACATATATGTGACTGATACTTTTTGATTTCTATCCAAGTCCTAAGAGTTTTTCTTAAGCCAGGGCTAAGGAAAAGGCTGATTGTCTGCTAGTGGAACTTCTTCTCAAGCCTACTGGCACTCGGATATGGCATGTCCTATGAATTTATTTAATCATTCTGTCATCCACCAATCTCTCTCTTTGTGTGTATAAGAAGACCTGTGAGAAATTTTGGCAAAATGCTTCTGTGTCTGTGACAGCCTCTTCTAATTAAGAAGTACCTATCAAATGAGGAACCATGGTAAACTGGTCCTGCTGGTATCTAAGGATAGAGCAGTCTTGTCTATGGCACAAATAATTCCTTTGATGGTGATAGAATTTTTGCAAGGAAGTATTTTGTTTATGGTTAGTTTTAGCCAATGATCTTTCTCTCTCTCTGTCTCTCTCTCTCTCTCTCTCTCTCTCTCTCTCTCCCTCTCTCTCTCTCTCCCTCTCTCCCTCTCTCTCTCATATGTGTGTGTGTGTGTGTATGTGGTGTATAGGCCAGAGGTTGACTTTTGAGTATTTTTCTCAGTAACTCTTCACCTTCCTTTTTGAGACAGGTCTCTTCACAAACTCTGTAGCACATTGTTTCAGCTAGACTGGCCACCCATTGAGCCCTGCCATCTGCCTATCTCCACCCCCTGCAGCCCTGAGATTCCAGGTGGGTGCTGTCACATCTGGGTTTTATATAGATTTTGAGGTTCCAAACCCAGATACTCATGCTTGGACAGCAAGCACTTTATGCACTGAGTTATCTTTCTAGCTCTAGCAGTTAGACTTTTTCTAAATTATTTTTTTTTAATTTAGTAATTTGTGTGTGTGTGTGTGTGTGTGTGTGTGTGTGTGTGTGTGAGATGTAGGCATTCATGCGCCATATCTTGTGACTAGAGACCAGAGGACTACTGGACTACTTGTCTTCTTTCCACCATGTGGGTATTAAGATTGAACTCAGGTTGCCGGGCTTGGTGGCAAGCACCTTTATCCACTGAGCCAGCTTACTGGCCCCAGGTGGACTTTTTAGAGCACTATCCAGTTACAGTATCTGCATGCCTCAGGTCTCCTGAAACATCTCCCTCTCTCCAAGATTTTATTCTATGATCCCTGGCAGTTGCTAAGAGATCATATCTTAACTGATGCCTTTGGCACCCCAAAATCTGACTGTGTGTGTGTCCCAGAGATAGGCACTCAAATTACTTGAAAGATCTTTCACTGTTCACTGAATCTCTTTTAATGATGACTTTTCCATTTCAAAGATCATTTCTTGGATGAGATGTAAAAACAGTTTACTTAGTTCCATATAGATCACTTATTAATACCATTCCCATCTACTTATTTAAGCAATATTCTACCTATCTTCACTCTTCTAGTTCCAGGTATAACTAAGTAGCAAAAAAAAAAGCAACCATTCTCAAAAACATCAGTGACAACCAGACATGCACACATATTCCAAAAACTTCAACCAAAACAACAAAGAAATTAAATTCACACAACAATGAAATGTGGTTTCTATGGAAACATACCTTTGAGTATGAAAAAACAGAAGTTGGCGAGGTTGTAAAGAAAAGGACATAGTCACATATTTACTGATTATATAGCCATATATTTGGAGAGCAAATAGATAAGATGTTCATGGCCATTGGCCCAGGAACTCTACACCTGTGCATTTATTTTAACAGATATACTCAGAAAAAGAGATCAAAAGTATCCAAATACAGGTGGTATATGAATATCATACAAGCCCCAAACTAGATTCAATCTAAGAATCCAACACTCCACAGGAACAAAACAACATGTAAAACAAGAACTGTGACAGGTTGAATAATGGTCTCCCAAAGATATACTCAGTCAAATCCCCAGAATGCACCCGTGAATGGTACCTTGTATGGAACTTTGAAGTTGTGATTAAACTGAAGCTCTCCAGATGAGAGATTAATGATCCTGAATTATTGAGGAGGGCCAGTACAATCACAAGGGTCTGTAGCAAAGAGGGACAGGAGGATGAGATGGCCGTGGAGGTAGAAGAGAGCAGGGGCTGAGGGAGACTTAAACAGAGGAATGGCTGAGTCTGGGAATGAGACAGCCTCTAAAAGCTGGAACAGCAAGGGAAACATGCTCTCAGGGAGGAATGCAGTCCTTCCAGCACCTCTGACCTGCTGAGTTAGAGGATAATAAGTCTGTATCCTTTTAAGACACTAAATGTATATTAATTTTTCATAGTAACAACAGGAAACAGACCACAAACTACTACACAGCTGCTTAACCATAAATTGCCAAATAGTTTTACAATATGCAGGAGGCAGGTGGTATACATGCAACTTAATGTATGAACTATTAAAGAGATTAAAATTAATATGAATTAGCATAATATACAAAAAGACCTCTTAATTGGTCTCCCTGCTTCTGACCTTTAGTGCCTACCACCCAGAATGGGCAGTGTGGTCCTTTTCCAAGTGTGAAATCAGTTACCTTATGTCTCTGCTTAGAAGTCTTCAAAGGCTCCTATGCACTTGAAGCAAGAGCCCAAGTCCCAACAGCTACGTATGTACCATCTTCAGAACAGAACTTAGCTCTGGGAACAACAAGTTGTACATGCTGTGAATGGTGTCCACCTGCTCAGGCATGCATGTTGGCCCTCACTCTATCTCTCTGCCATGCAGAACCCACTCCAGCCTCACCTGCTATTTATGACAGGTACTGAGCATGCTCCCACTTCAGGCTGTACCTTCTTTCCCCTCTACTGAGACACTTATCCTAGAGGTGTGTGGATCTGGTTTCTGCTAAATGTCACTTGATTATGAGGGTATTTTCCACAATGTTATTTGAACATCAATCCCATTGTCCTATCCCAGAACTTTCCAAGTCCCCTATCTTTTTGCTATATCATGTATATACCCCCTGACATATTAAAAAGCTACATATTTTTTTACCCATCTTCCTGAATTGGATGTAGACTCCATGAGATCACACACCTCAGAAGCTCTGTTCATTGATATACTCTTGGGGCTTAAGTGAGTTCACACAGTGGGTGTTAAATAGAAACTTGTTCAGTAAGTGAACTTAGATCAGAGCTAACTTCAGAGAAATAAAAGAAGCTTCCATTTTAATACAGCTGGGTGTGGATGAGCCATATAAGTTCATACAGAAGAGTCATGAAAGTGTTTTAATAGACTAGAAGCCAGTAACTTCTGATAGTCATATTTTTAGAAATTCTCAATATAACTATAAATCCTTTCTTCATTTTCTGTGCATGACTTTTTAAAATCCCAATTAATCACAAGTTATCCTCGACAACCACATGAGTTCTTTTAGGTCTTTCTCTCCTTCTGGCTCTATCAGGAAGTTTTATCATATTTATGCAACCAGAATCCCTGACATTCTCCTCTCTTCTGGGTCATATAGCTTTTAAAAATCCTAAGGTCTATTTGATTTACACTGGTTAAACCTGTCCTGGTAACACATCTTATGGCCAGAATTTTTTTCTTTATACTTACAAATTCCAAGGGCTTGGAGACAGGAAATGCACTGAAATGACCCAAGAGCTGGGGCTAAGGGGAAGGAACTTATATCACTGGAGTTGTGCTCTGAAGAATACTGTGAACCTGGTCCTTCCTCGGCTCTCTTGTTTCATGGATGCCACGAAGTGAACCATTTTCTCCACCACACATTGCCACCATGATGTACTGTCTCATCACAACCAACTGACCATGGACTTGCACTTCCAAAACTATGAGTAAATGAATTCTTTTCTTTATCAACGTTGATTGTCTTCAGGTATTTCATTAGAACAACGTGGTTAAAACATCCCCTAAATCTAAAAGTGTTCTACAGTAAAGTTCACTAAAAAATTTTCAAGAAATCATGACCACTGTCTTCAAAGATTTTTCAAGTTTCCACATCATACAGTGTTTTGTCCTTAATGGTGAGTATTAAATCTAATAAAGCAAGTTCCTCTTAGAATATTAAATCTAATATTCTAAGTGGCAGGAAGAGGCCAACATGTATGGGGGCCTATTAATCATCCAGCAGCAGTTGATACAGTCACCTCCTATTGCTTTCCCCCGGTTTGTAGTATGTAGCAACAAGGTACAGCCTTGTCTTCCATCTGTCTGGTTGGCAAAAGATTCCCACAACAATCAAGCAGATGGGCTGCCCACTCCTGTAACCTCACCAAATGCTCTGCAGAATTGCCTTTCCATCAAACTGTAGCTTTCTACATAAGCATGTTCTTCCTTATCAGTCCCGTTTCTCTTCTCTTACCTAGACATTTTAACATCGTGAGTCTCTGAGCCATTTGAAGTATCAGTTGCCAAATAAGTAAAAAAGTAAAAGCATTCTACAAAGTAGGAAGGTCTTCAATAAACCCAGTCCATGTCTGCCTGCTATTGAATTCCTTACTAGCCCAGACAACTAAGCAGACAGACTTTGTTCTTGTCCTCCCCCATCTAGGACATCTTCCCATTTCTACTACTTCTTCCTTTTAAAAATATTTTATTTATTATTTCTATTTTATGTGTATGAGTGTATTGCCTGAATACATGACATAGGTGTGTAAGCACACCTATGTCATGCAATGCCTGTGAAGGTCAGAAGAGGGCGGCAGATCCCCTAGAACTGGAGTTCTAGGCAGTTAGTAGCCGCCATGTGGTGCTGGGAATCGAACCCAGGTCCTCTCTGCAAGAACAGTTAGTGCTCTTAACCACTGAGCCATCTTTCCAGCTCTGTCTGCTTCGTTTAGGTTTCACTAATTCTGCATGGCACCCACACAGAAGTGGCCCTTCTACAGGTGTGGCCTTTGTGAATACCAGTTAAAACTCAGCTACTTTGCATTCCCAGCAGTGCTGTATCTCATGAGCAGACCTCAACTACATTGTGAGCTCCTACTAGAAGGGGCCTCATCTACTTTTCTCTGTGCACTCTGTGCTCTGATCAATCAGGTTGTCTAAGAAATATTAGCGAGTGTTTTAACTTGCCACTGAAAGTTCATTTCACAGAAATTCAGGAGGTAAGGACATAATTATTCCATTTTATAACTGAAATCCTTAAGGAGTAAAGTAGTTGATTGACTTTTCTGAAGTCATATGGAAGTTGCAGAGTCAGAATTTGAAGCCAAATTTCAAGTTCATAATCACCACTGTGCATCTTACAGCCGCCTAACAAATGTGAGTTAAAAATTATCCCTGACAAAATCTAGGCATTTTAGTAAGGAAGGAAGGTGAAAATCCTTGGGTCTGTTTACCCTACACTAACTGAGAACACGTTTCTTATTACTCATTAATTAAATTTGTTCTTTGACAATTCCATACATGTATATATGTATTCTGATTATCCACTCTTTCTTATCTCTTTCTCATCCCTATCAACTGCCCTCTTCCCTACCAATCCCTGTGATCCATTTAGTTCAACAGGAGCCACCTAGGTGACCATTGGATTGGAATTATTCACTGGTGAGGCCACAAGTGAGTTCACAATGACTCTCCCTCTCCCTGAATTACCAGTGAGGGGTAGGCCCTCAAGCCCTTCTTCCACCCATGTCTGCTGAAGAGCCTGTTCTTGTGCAGGCCAGTGCAGGCATCCACAGCTGCTGTGAATGAGTTAACTGTGAAGACTTCAATTTAATTGTTCTTCCCCAAACCTAAACGTCCTCAAGCATTTGTATATGGACTTATAACAGGGATCAAGGGACACAGAACTTTAAAATACTCCTCAGGAAGCACTGTGCTTAGCGATGATTCTTTATTCTACTTCATGCACCAGTTAGATGGACTGGTAAAACAAGATGAACATGGAAACAGAAAATATCAACACTTAAGGGATACAGAAAAAGCAATTCAAAGAGGGACATGCACGGTTGCAAGTGCCTACATTAAAAAACAGAAGACTGAGCTAGCAGTTTCTACTTCAGTGGAGTGCTTGCCTAGAATGCACCAGGCCTTGGGTCCAATCCCTAGCACTACAATTAATAAATGAGGCTCATATACGTGTATGCATACATATTTCATACTATCAACCAGCAATGTATCTCAAGGAACTAGAACAGCAAGAACAACCCAAACCTAAAATTAGCATAAAGATCAGAGCAGTAATAAATGAAATAGAACTGATAAAAACAATATAAAAGATGATTGAGAGCTGAGCGTGGGGGTGACGTCTTTGATCCCAGCACTCAGGAGGCAGAGGCGGGAGGATCTACATAGTGAGATCAAGGCCAACCTATTCTATAAAGTGAGTTCCAGGCCATTTGGGGCCACAGGGACACCCTGTCTCACAAACAAACAAACAAACAAGAAAACCAAAAGATTAATGAAACAGTTGTTTTAAAAAGATAATTGACAGAACTTTAGACATATTAAGGGGGGGGACTCAAACCAAGACAAAAAGAAATAAGATAAAAATACACATGCCTGTACAGTTTGAACTGCAGTGTCAGCTGCAGTCACAGGCTTTGGGAGTGGGATAACTCAGCAGTGACAAGCCGATATACTGGAGGAGTGTCCCACATCAGAGCCACATCTATGCTTAGGGTCATTGTGCAATGACAAACCAGTGTGCAGAGTACCTTGTAGCAGCACCATATGCACACACCCGGGTAACATTCAGCAAGATCCCCTCAGCAATCTGCTTCTCATTTTCCATAGGCAATTCTGTGATCTGCTTCTTAGAGTGTCTAAAAATAAGTTACCAGCAATTCAGTCACACAGCACAAGAGTATTTACAATCACCTGTGGCCCTTCTCTAAATTAAACAACCTTCTCTTCTATTATAGGGAAGAAGGTACCAAGTTTCTCTGAAGGTGCAAAGCACTAAAACTGGCTCCCTTTTCTTCATCATCATCACCACCACCAAGACGGTAAGCTTTTAAAAACATGCTTACCCACTAAGCCAGTCATCATAATGCCCAATCCATTCAACCCAGAATGACTCAGCTTTGCCTGAGGGGCAGACAGTCCTTTCTGTTCCACTCTGCCCCTGCCAGCACTCTCAGGTCAGCTGCTACTTAATGCCAAGCTCTCCCAGACAGCTTTGCCCAGAATAAACACTTGCCTTCCTATAGCTGTTAGACATGTTCATTTGTTTTCTTTCAGGTCTCACTAGCTTCTCTTTGCTGAACCTAAGTGTCTGGTTTAGCTACCAGACTTGAGACCAGACTTGCTATGATCTCCTTTTCACAAACTGCAGGTAGCCACAGTTCTGTTTACAAAGAGCAATCAACGGATGAGAACTTTAAAACATGTCATGGCTAATTCCCCGATGTCAACAGAGCATCAGTTAGTAATGAAAAGAGAATGGATCTGTTTTGAATTCCAAACACATCAAAAACTGTAATTAGAGATGCTCTTTAGCTTGTAATATTGTGGCAAATAAACCCACCAAAAGCTGAAAATATTATTTCACTGAAAATGCCCTTAATATATCTAAACCTACCAAAACATCATAGCTTGGCCTCCCTAAGGTAAACATGTACTCTGATGTTAGTCTACAGTTGGTCAAGTCATCTAGCATAGAGCCTGTTTATAATATAGAAAAGCATTAAATAATACACTGAAGGCAAAACAAAACAGCTGTACAATTACACTGTGACGGAAATATAAAAGTGTCATTTGAACCTCTTTATGTTGGGAAAACAGTTTCAGATCATCTATAACAGCACTATTAAACAAAGGGATCCACACAATTCAGTCAGTAAAACTTTGCAGTAAAGGGAATTCCATTTGAGAACATTTTGAATTATTGAATTTATATTATTGAAAATTAAATAAGACCTTTCCTCACTCAAGGGATTTATGATCCAATAGTTAAGACATGCCTACAAATAACTGAAAATACATTTGCAAGGTGATAAAGTTCCATTAAGAGAACTGGAAATAAAATGCTTATCTCCTCCACATCACTGCTTACTCCAGGGTACTGGGAAGGATTCCAGGATTCAAGCTGTCAGCAAGAAGACTGCCTTGGGACCAGCCCACTGGGGTCCAGGAAGGATGCTGGGGGCAGAGGCGCAGGAATCCAGGCAGATGAAGCAGCAGGAAGAGGCTGAATGTTGTCTCCATGCCCTATTCCTCTGTCCACAGATATCATATCATCTAGTTTGCTTACTATAACATTTCCTGAAATGCACTGAAAAAAGGGCAATTTTCAAAACCAAAGGGCTAATTCTAACCCATCATCACTTTTAAAATTGTGATAATTTCATAGCCATGGATTTGCCCTGTGTACGAGCCTGTCTTCAAATCTGAAAATCATCACACTTTCTAACTTGAAAACTACTGTAGAACCTTAAAGCTGGCTCTTCCCCTAAGCGTAGACATTCAGCATTTTGCCACCTTACTTTACTTTTGTTTTGTTGTTACTGTTTTGGGGGGATTGGCGGGTTCTTTTTTTTTTTTTTTTTTTTTTTTTTTTGAGACAGGGTCTCAATGTGTAGTTCTGGCTGAACTAGAACTCTCATTATGTAGGCCAGGTTAGCCTCAAATTCTCAGAGACCTGCCTCTTTCTGCCTCAAGGGTGCTAGGATTAAAGACAGGCACCACCTTTAGTTGTATTACTTTTGCTTAATTGTGTCTGGTTTCCCTGGCTCTCTTAATCATTGTAAGTTTTTAAAATTTATTTATTTTTAATTATGTGTATGAATGTATTGCGTACTCATATATAAGTGCACCACATGCACGCAATGCCCATAGAGGTCAGTAAAGAGCATTAGATTTCCTGGACTAGAGTTGACAATGGTTGTTAGCTGCCATGTGGGTGCTGGGAACCAAATCCATGTCCTCTGCATGAAGAGTCAGTGCTCTTAACTGCTGAGCCATCTCTCCAGCCCCTATTGTAAATTTCTTGAAGGCAAGGGCCACATGTTTGTTTTTTAATAGCCAACTCACCCCAGCCCTTCCTTCCAAAAGTTCTCTTTCTGTCTTGGGAACCTTACAAAAAGCATTGATCCTAAAAAGTACCAGATGGTATCCTTTTGTTAGTTCCTACTGCCCACATTTCCTGATCACAGTTAACCTTCTCAATGATCCATGGACACAGGCAGCAAAAGCCTCATTTTAGACACCGTTCTTTTTTGAGAAGAGACTGAGTCCCCTTAGACCTGTCTGGCACACCAATGCAATGTCAAGTTTACCTCTTTCCACCTTCCTCACAAAACACATACCTGCTGCCTGGCACCAGTGATGGCAGAAATTAAACTGGTGATATATATATATATTCATGAACTGAAATATGATACCTTTTAGAGATCAAGAATTCTAGAAGAGCCTCCAAGACTCTAAAGCAGTCCTCAACCAAGACATGTGAACCTTGAAACCAAATTATCACATATTTTGAAAGGGATTCATAGGCAGGTGCTAAAGGTGACTTTCCTTGGCAATGGTGGCCACAGAGACCAGATCTGCTTACTTGTTAATGATTGAAGGACCAGCAAGGTGGAGCAGATTTTAACTGAGATTTCAAGGAAACTAGTATCCAGTCTGGACCCACACTGGGATAATCTTTTCTTACAAAATGGGGAGATGTCTAGGACCATTATATTAAAATTTTAAATCCAAAACAATTGAGAAATCCCTTGATCCCTTCCCTGTTTCTATCCTGGTTGGTGTCTATTTGTACCTAGTACATATATAAAAGCTACTCCACCCATGTTAAGGATTCTACAGAATTTATTGTCCCATTCCAATACAGTCCGGTGGGACAAGCTCAAAGGTCTTATTTCTCAACATAGTCCAGATCAAATTCCATTACAATGGCTCCTATGAGCTTACTAAAATCCTCTCCTTTGCTGGAATTCAGTAGTATATAAAGTCAAAGTATGCTATCAGCTAAGAATAAAGACTCTTAGAGTTTGTTTTAATGTTGTAACTAGATATGGGCTGTGATATAGATCTAATACTTTCTTTAAAGCAACTTTTAATCCAAAAATATGTTTTTATCGGCTGACATGGCTCACCTTTTTGAGATCAATGTTATTTCCAGTAAGTCATGAAGGATACTTCTACAATCACATTATCTTCGCCTATATTAGAAGCAGAGTCATCTACATACCAATTCCTGGCTGTAGGTATGAGGCACACCCCACATCCTGCTGATCTTGTCCATTATTTTCTACATCTTAAAATATCTTTTCTTTATGTGACTTATTTTCATCTGGGCATGGTAGCTCATGCCTGTAATCCCAGCACTCAAGAAGCCGAGGCAGGAAAATAGCTGTGAGTTGGAGGCAGGCCTGGACTACATAGTGAGTTTGAGGCCAGACTAGGCTATAGAGTAACAGCCTATCTCAAACAAAATAAAACAAATAAAAAACAAAACAAAGTGAATTGTACTGTTTTATATTCTTCATATGCAACCAAATGAATAATAAAAAGTAAACAAAGTCAAAGCAAGTTGTACATAGTCTATGCTTTCCTGTTTTTAGCAGGATACATAATGATAAGCAATTTCCACAATACTGTATTTTCTCCACAGATTTTTGCATAGTACTTTATCTTCAGATAATATTCCTTAGGAACTATTATAGTTTAATCATTTATCCAATGTCAGGAATTAAAATTATTTTAAACCTTTCATCCTCATGATTATTAACATTGTTTTAACATTGTTCTACTTTTTTCCTGTGATTTCTTTTCTTTCAAAAGAGAAATTACTGGCCAAGTATGGTGGCACATGCTTATAAGCCCAGTACCTGGAAGGCCGAGGCAGGAAGATCTTGATTTCTTGATTTTGAGGCAAGTCTGAGTTACACAGGGAAACCCTGTCTCAAAAACAAAACAAAACAAAATCTAAGCACTGAGTCAAAGGGTGTGTTCAGGGAGATGGCTTTTGTTGGTTCTCTTTAGGGCATATACCCCCTTTTTTTTTTTTTTTACAGTTTCATGGTTTAAATCAGGAATGTACTAACTTGAGTGATAACTATTATGTGTAAACGCACAACTCTGCAGAGCCATACAAATCTTGCAACATTTTATTTTTATTGAAGATTCATTTTTAAATTAATTTATTTTTGTTTTATGTATCTAAGTGTGCTCTATGAGTGTGTATAAGTGCACCTGTGCATGCAGCACCTATGGAGGGATGAAGAGGGCGTCAGAGCCTCTGGAACTGGAGTTACAGATGGTTGTTAGCTGCTGTCATTTTACCTTTTTAAAACCTCTTTTATCTTAGCTGCATTCCTTAATTATTATGGGTGATTACTTAATTTTATTGATTGTAACAATTTTCAACACAATGGCCCTATTATGAAATTATCTTTCTTTTACATTTTGGATAAATTAAAGATTTTTTTTTTTGTCTTTTTGAGACAGGGAGTCCCAGCTGGCCTGGAACTCACTGTATAGACCTGACTTTCCTTAAACTCACAGATATTTGCCTTCCTCTGCCTCCCGAGTGCTGGGATTAAAGGCACAAGCCAACACGCTTGGCTAAATTAAAGATTTTTAATATATCCTAAAAATAAGCCAAAGAATTTTTGATCTAAATAACACATTAGATTTATTCTTATTCTTCAATAATCATTGTTTTTAAAACACATACCTTGAGTATATGAAAAAGAGTTCTTAGGAGGAAATCCTATAATATTATGAATCTGTCTGAATATTTAGTATCTCCATTTGTCCAAATATTCCAAATTTAAGTTAAACTGCTCTTCACAGGTCCTTAGCCCTCCTATGCTCCTTAATTCACACCAGTACTCTAGGTGTCCGTATAGTCACTACTTTATAGCTATGACAGTTTTTAATGATGGCTGAACAAGTCATTAAATGTAGGAAAATCTCTAGAATTGTCACCCTATGTCTCTACGATGTATTGTCTCATAGGACAAACCATCTTTAGAGAAGATGCATATCAGCACAATGAATACAGGCATTTGTTCATAGAGAACCTGACTTCACGAGTGGTCCATTCATTCAGGTCTCCACTGATCAACAAAATGTTCTCAGCTTCAAGACTCTTCTTGACAACTGGCCTCATCATGAGATACAACAGAGAAACACTTTGAATATCTTGCTCCTTCACGCCACCCTCTAATGGCTTCTCATCACACTGAAAATAAAGTCCAGTCATTATCTCGTTTATAAGGCTCTATTTGTCTTGTACTAAGTACTCTTCTCGCTTCTCCTCCCCCAACTTGGGACATACTAGCTTCTCTCTAGTGTCTCTCACTGGTCAAATGAGCTTTGTGCCCCAGGACTTTGTACTAGTATGCCTTCTACTTGGAATGTTTTTCCTTGTATCTGCATAGCTTGCCTTCTCCACTTTGAGTTTATGTTATAAACTGAATGTTTATATCCTCCATGAAATGTATCTGCTGCAGTCCTTGTCCATATTACAGAATTAGTAACTAGGATCTCTGAGAAGTGATTGCATCATGAGGCTGGAATCCTCACCAGTGGCACAGGTGCTTTATAAAAAAAAAACAGAGAGAGAGTAGGCTTCCTTTTTCTCTGCTATCTTGGGATTCTTATTTTGTGTTTGTTTGTTTCATTGGCCTCCTCTACTAGAAATGAATAATCCCAGTACTTAGAACTGTGATAACAGGCATTGATACAATTGTTGATTTATGAATGAACAAAAGATAAACACTTTTTCAAAAAATGGTCTCAGAAAAACAATCAAGCCATCTTAGGACCCAGGAGCACCCACTATATACACTTTGAGGTGTCACAGTCAGCACCCTACCATGAAACATATACAGCCACCTACCTTAGAAAGATAGTTCTGGAGCTGAACCATTTGGCTTTGAACACTGACTGTGTCATCTTGAATAATATACTTAATGTTATTCAAGAATTGTCACCTCTATGTCTCTACAATCTCTTAATGTCTAGCTCTTGGCTTCCTCATTTGTAAAATGGTGATAGTACCTACCTTGAAGGGTTGCTCTGAATACGATCTAAGTTAGTTAACGCACCTTTATTATTTAGAATGCACCTGGACTACAGAAGATACTCAAAAAGGTGTTAGGTACTCATTAGCACAACACTCATTTTAACCCTTTCCTTCCTTCCTTCCTTCCTTCCTTCCTTCCTTCCTTCCTTCCTTCCTTCCTTCCTTCCTTCCTTCCTTCTTTCCTTCCCTCCCTCCCTCCCTCCCTTCTTTCTTTCTCTTTCTTTCTTTCTTTCTTTCTTTCTTTCTTTCTTTCTTTCTTTCTTTCTTTCTTTCTCATTCTTCCTTTCTTCTCTTTAAACACAAACTACTTTTCTAGTATTTATTTCTTAATATGCAGCTTATATGCTCTGCATATTTTAGTTGTTTGGTTGCTTTTATCTCGATGTTCTAATGACCAATATACCCATGTTTGATTTTCATGAAGGAAATCCACGTACAAGCCAATACAGCGATCTAGAAGACTTCGTGAGAACCAGCTCTTGCTTTCCCAATCTCTACTCATTCTATTCTTCCAAGACGATTGTTTTTAAAATTTTATGCTTTGTCTCATGGTGAATATTTCAAATGTCTTGAAAGCATGCTGAAATCACTAGGGCTTGACTCACATTACAAACTTTCTCACTGCCCTGCCTCCCAAAGTTTAATATACTGTTGTTTTAACTATTTTGTTCAATCACTTTGTAGTGTTAAGTACTCAAGTCTCTTTATTTCCACTAACTTTTAAAGTAAAACTGTTTTCACATATAGACATGATTATCTATGTAAAAACGTGTTTGAGAAATAGCACCTCACCCAAAAAGCATGTGAGATTGGCAAATAAGCACATAGTAAGATTACAAACAAAATTAGTTATTAAAGAAAGCAGTTTAAAACCACTGTGATAGACTTACAAGGCATCTAACATGAATAAATGGAGCACGCCAAGTATGCATGAGACACAGAGCAATGGAGATCTCCAGTGCAGCTAGCAAGAAGGCAAGTGCCACCAGTCTGCAATTCTAGCAACTTTCAACACTTATATCTTATTCCCAATTTGAAGAGAGAAGGATATTTATGGACACCTTTACCTTCTCACCTCTGCTTCCACATCCCACTTTCTGTCAACTTTACCTTTTCTTTTTTGAGAAAATTTGTGATATAGCATGCATTCAGAACCAAGTTATGCCACACATAGCGTTTACAGTCAGATGCCGAGGGCAGAAAACCAAGAAACACTCCTAGTATGGACAGGATGATGTTGTTATCCTCACTGCCAAGCTAAGTAAACAATTCAGATATTGGTGTCATATTAATAGAGCCAATGTCATCACTACAGATGCAATGATTCCTACTCCAATACATTAAACTCTGTAGTCAGATCCTGCTGACATTTAACACATATCACTAGACTATAATATTTCTATTACTATTTGGTTTTCACTGATATTTGAAGACTATTCAGTTAATTTCAAAAAACTTTGGAAGACTCCATAGGTAAGTGACTGGAGAGATTCTTGCACTGTACTGCAACAGCAGCACTAAATGAAACATGGATCTTTGAATGTGAGGCCTCATGTTAGGCTCTCTGAAAGGTGTGCTAAGTTACACCCACATAATAAGCAATGAAATTACTTAATAATTGGAGCATCCCATGCTACTTTGAACCCTATCCTATTAATTATTTGTTGTTGTCCAGCATTCTTTAACAAGTAAACATGAGTTTTACTTTCTTCAACAAGCCTCCATATCTAGACTCTATCTTTAAAGATAAAAGAAGCATGCTGATTTCATCACCCATAGTGAGGGTATGTTTAAATTCAGAAAGTCTCACCAATCTTTAGTAAAATGTCTCATTCCCGTCCCTGGCTGCTGAGACTAGGGAAATTTTTCTTTGTGGGGACCCCTTGGCTCAGATCTGCTTACCCACCCTTGCTATAAAGTCTTGTCCTAAGCATGACCTCTGTTTGTAATTCCTATAAAATAAATTCTCTAATGTGTGCGATACTTTTGCTCTGAGGACCTCAAAGGCCAACATTCTATTTGGTTTCTCAACATGCCTTTGATCTAGGTAAAGAGCCAGTGTATAGATGTTCATTCCAGATGAAGAAAAGAAAAGAAAAAGGCACAAAAGAGGTCAAGCCACTTCAACAGAGTTCATCGAAGTGTCAGCAGAGGGCCTAAGGAGTCAGTGTCCCTGCTTCTCTGACCACTGCATTCAAATTCAACTTGGGCAAATGTATGCAAAATATCACTTAGAAACACAGGAAGCTTGCTCTAATGAAACCAGGAGACAAACTGCATTTGAAACAAGCTGTAATAGGTAGAGAGAAGCTGACAAAAGACATTGTCCTCCTCTTGCATGTAAAGTGACAATAATGGCAAATCATGGGATTTTCACATGGTCTTGTGGATTTCTTCAGAACTTCAATTTCTTTCTTTTTCTTTTAAATGAGAAATAGAATGGTCATCTGTAAATATTTTGATGAAGCATTTTCAATTTAGTTCAAGGTATATCAACAGATATAAACCCTACAGAACCTAGAGTTGCCCTTTAGGAGAATCAGAATCACCAATAAAACACAGTAGCATCAGCTGTGGTGTAGAAGGCACAGGAGCCGAGGTTGGGTGGGAACATAGAGTGGGAGGAGATGTGGTCCCTGCTGTCAGGACTTGAGTCTGCTTGGAGAGATAAGCTGAGAAGCACTGACAAGCTAGCCTCCAGAAAGCCCCACGAGTCACAAGAAGAATGCCAAAGAGAAAGTGGACCCCAGAAACTGCTTCTGGAGAAGCAGGTATGGGGAGCAATGGGGTCCTAGGTGCTTTCTAGAACTAGATACATGTGGTGTCATGAAAATCAGATACTCCTTCCTCAGCAAAGAAAACAGAGGGCAGTTCAGTAAGTAAAAAAAAGTCTGAACCAATGTATGGGAAAATTAAATTGCAAATAAAGATTAGGGAACAGTATGTTCTGTTCCATACCATTTTCAGGGAAAATTTATTATTTATGTGGTTTTAATAATTTACAAGTATTCTTAACGCCATGGCTCCACCGTGGCATGTCTCCTTAAATCTGCCTTCCTTCAAGACTCCACCTGGAGATCCCAAAGGTGCCTTGTTTGCATCTGCTCCCATGGTTTGGACGACTGCCCACAGAGCCTGTTAACCGGGCACAGCCACTGTCTCCCTCCTGGGTCACTCTCTCCTACAGCCTCACCTACCTAGTCATCTCCTGCGCATCTGAAATGGATGTCCCAAACTGGTATGATCACAGGGTTCCTGCTCTGCCACCATGAACATACTGTCTCTTCTCCATGTTCTCTCTTGATTAAGCATTTCTCCCTGACCTTGTAAGCATTCACTCAAAGGCCAAAGAATCACTTTCTTTTACTCCTAATATTCTCCCAACATCTGTATCTAGGTAGGTTACGAGGTACAGTTCTTCCCACTTCCAAGTCCACTAGTTTCAGATATTCTTTGTTCGTACCTCTTTTTCTGACACTAACTCCTCAAGTCATTCCTCAAGTCTGTTCATTTTCCCTGTCTTTACTGCCTTCACTAAGTTCTCATCTGTAATTAGCCTCTCTGTCCCCAGTTTTTCCTTTCAAACTATAGAGCCCACAAGACTGGTCTAAACATGAGCTCACCACTTGTCCACACAGCTCTTCTAGTTGCCTCATTGCCTTCAGAGGAAAAGTTTGAACCTCTAGTACAGCTAATAAGGTATCCGTGCTGGGGCTCCAGCACACCATGCCAAATCACCTACCCATCCCCAACCTGCATCACCATATTATACAGATGTAGACCACTAAGCTCTATAGTTTCTCTAGTGCCTAATATATGGTCTGTGATATAAGAGCCTAAAATCTGGTAGCTGCTGTCATAGCTGTAGTACTGTAACATAATGTTACATGTTAATACATGTCAATAATGATAAGGAGGAAGGATGGCCAACAGTCACATAGGGCCAGACTATGGATGCTTCTATGGACCAAACCAAAGCAGGTAAGGGTTTGAGGAATATGATGATGAAATTAAACCTCTAGGAGGTTTCCAACTGAACAAAGGACGGGGAGGCATGGGAGCTGCTCAGGAGGCTGGTAAAGTTGGTAAAGGGAAGAAGAGCAGGAATGGAGGGGTCTCTCACATCAGTGACAGCACCAAAAAGCCGGATGAGGGTTCCAAAGTCGCAAAGCTGGTAACTTGGATGAAAACTCAGGATTTGGGGATGGAGGAAGGCTAAGTTTTTCAAAAGGTGATTGTGTAAGTATAGATTCCTAACAGACTCGGGGGTCTCAGGAATGAATGAGTCTCTGAAAAAGAGTGAGACAGGTGAAGAAATTATTCCAAATGCAAGCCCCAAAATATCAAGACATGGTAAAAAGGCTAAAATTTGGCAAAACACAAGACCACTTCTTGGGACAGGAACTTGAAGTAGAAATTAGGCTACAAGTCCGATTGTTGAAAAAGTTTAAAGGTGGGGAGAACTAGAAAATTTTAAGTTATAGCTTATACATGAGTAAATCTAGCAAATGCTACTTTCAGGCCATTTCCGGGCTGGACACTGGAGAATTGGCAGTGAGCAAGAAAAAGTGGAAGTTTGCATTTCAGTGGAGGAGGCAGACTCATGAAACAAGTCCATAGGCAACGTGCAGGAGTCGATCATCTCAAGCTGCTAGGCACGTGTGGAAGATACTTAGCACTCAGCTCCAAAGTGCTTCCAGAAGTCTTGACATATGTGGAGATGACTACTCCTTGTATACAGTTTGCACAAAAGGAAATGATGCATCATGCTTACATTATAAACTGCCATGTAGGAGAGGAAGTCTTGAGAAACTGCTAAACCAAATAATGAAGCCCAACTGTGCATGTACCTTAGAAGCCAACTTTCTATTTTGCTTCCTATAAACAAACATACACAAAAGTCATGTTTCTCTCATAGCGTGACAGACAGAACTCCTATTTGCTCAGTTTTCTATCCATCTTCAGCACCTGGTAAATTATACATCTTGGGGAAAACAATAAAAGGGCATTATTTAAAAATAGCTTGCCAGAGCAATGACTCAATTGTTTCTCTTCAATATAGAGAATTCCTAAGCAAAGCAGAGGCTACTTTACATCACCTTCTTGTTTATTTGAAGGTTTGTTGATGGAAGACAAAACCAGGAAAATCTGGAAAACTGCTCTGTAATTTCTCAAAAGGAAAGAGGAAGACCATTGGTAACCTGTAATTCTAAAGATATAAAAATTGAAAATGAAACTGTCACCAAAATAGGTATCAATTTTTGTCATTACAATGAAGAGAAATGAAAAGGTCTACACACTTATGCTCTAGACCAGATAAAATACCAAACACATTCTATTTCATAGAAATAAAAAGGAAATTTTGCCCATCTCAGCTTTTAAAAGTAGCACTTGGTGCATCTGAACATAAGGGAAATGTATTCTTTGTTGGCCAGCCAATAAGTGAAGAGCAAAGGATTTGAGCTTGTTGGTTCAACCAACAGAACTCTTGTGGCCCTCTCAGAAAAACTCCTTCCCTATCTTCTTCCCCCTTTAAAAACAGACAAACAATTTCAGGGGCTAGAGATGGCTCAGCAGTTCAAAACACTTGTAAGTCTTCCAGAGGAACTCAGTTTAGTTTCCAGCACTCACATTGGGCAGCTCACAACCACTTGTTAACTCAAACTTCAGGGGATCCAGCACTCTCTTCTGGCCTCCAGAGTCATGCACAAACACACACACACACACACACACACACACACACACACGCACACGCACACACACACAAATAAATATAAATTTGTAAAAAATAAAAGAGCAATTTCAATGAATAATCAGTCTTTCAGAAACCACAGTTCAGACGACAGGGTTATTACCTGGTCTCCCAGATCACAACAGTCTCAGCAGCAGAGCAATGAATAATGGAGCCCTTACAGTCTGGGTCTGAAATGACCCCCAGAGGCTCATGTCTGAAATGATGATGCTGTTTCGGGAGAATGTGGAACCTTTGGCATGGAGTCTAGTATGCTAACATAGGGTACTAGGGCAGGCCTTTGAGAGATAAGACTCATCTACAGTTTGGTTCTAGCCTTCTGTATTTCCTGCATGGGTCACAGCCATTGCAGATTTTCCTTTGCCACAGAACCACTCTAGCTGCCATGACTCCCTTGCCATGATAAACTATATTTCCAGAACCTTGAGTCAAAATAAATCTTTCTTCCTTTAAGTTGTTTCTATCAGGTATTTTGTTACAATGAGAAGAAAAACTAATATAGAGGTTCGTTTTTTAAAGCCATGGAGGCAGAACTCCCTCAAAATAAATGAGTAAGATCAGAGAAATTTTTCTGAAATAACAAAACGGGGCCAATTAGGGAGGAACAAAGAGAGTTATACCCCCAAACAGATCCTAAACAAAATGAGACACTGTCCTGTAGAGTCTAGGATTAGGGGAAAGAAGTGACAACTTTAGCATTCTCTATTTGAAAAAATTATCATAATCAATGTTGGTACTTTAAGGGACATACAAGCCCTCTGCAGATGGGAAATGTATTCTAGAAGTTAAGCAGCCTATCCAGAGACCTCCTTGATAGATTCCTTTTCATTTTATGTTTATGTGACCAATTAAAATGGGCAGACTGGATAATCAATGAAGTTCAGGCAGAAGAAAAAAGTCTCTCAATAATCCAAGTAGCTGGGCTTACAGGTCTACACCACTAAGGTCCTGATGGTCAGGCCACTTTATATTTATCAGTTCTACAGGATTCTACAATCCCCTGTCTTATTCAAATCTGAAAAATACGTAGACCATCAAGGAGAACACTTCAGTCTCTATTTTCTCAACAACTATTTGTTTTATGGAGGTAGGTTATATTAACCTCTACCTTTTAATTAAATATTATAATTTCTGAGGGAGCAAAACAGGCAACCCTTTTAAAGTCAGGCTATACAATGTGGAATCCTCTTTGAATATGAGCCATATAATAGTCAACTCATTGCACAGTAAGTCAGAACTGACTATATCCTTGAAGATCAAAAGTTTTTGAGCACAGCCTTATCAACTATACCTTTATCTTCTTTTCTAAAACCACAAGAATTTGCAACCTTCACATCCCTTGTGATACTCTCCTTCCTCCTCTATAATTTTAACTTTTTTATTAAGTAACTCATGTATGTGGTTCAATAATCAGAGGTTTAAAAAGGGCTGCAATTAAAAGCCTCCCTTTTCATTCTCTGCCCCCAGAGTGCCAGTTCACCTTCCCAAAGGCAAAGGAGGGTCACCAGTGTCTTGGGTATCCTTTCAGAAAGGTGACTTGTAGGCAATCTTACTTGGAAGTAATTAGCACAGAGACCATTACAGAAAAGCTGATCATGACAGCTATGCCATTAAGCAGGAAAGAAAGTCCAGGGGCAGCAGGAACCGTGTGAGGGCATATACATGATATCTGTGCATTTCATTTCTTCCCTGGAAATTCACAAAAAGGATATTTTTTAACGATAAAAGTGATGGCACTTGCCAACTTATTTATTCAACCAAGTTCTATGTATGCTGGTACTACACTAACTGCCATGACAAAGCTCAAAGTGAACAGTCTACACTCTTGATGCTATGGTTTGGTCAGGGCACTGCGTGGGTTCAGCATCACAGCACTGAACCCTTCGAGAAAGCAGACAGCAAGCCCTGTCTCAGAAGGGGACACGGTGAAGGCCTCCTTCTAAAGCAGCCTTACACAGCCAATTTGAGGAACACCCCTGAGGGATTCACATGAGGCTGTAGAGAGAGGGTCAAGAGCTAGCTGGTGCTCAGGAAGATGTGACAGCAAGTCATGCAGGGCAGACTGGTAGGCCTCTGTTAGGAGTATAATGTTCACCAAGGAAAGCTGCAGGAATAGAGGAGTGTGGGGCGATCCACAGTTGTTGGAACACCGACCATATTGTCAGGAGTCCTGGACATGGAGCTACAGGGTTTGGTATTTGCTGGTTTTCAGTCTTGCTTTAGTCTGATAATTCCCTGCTATGTCCTGCTCTGCCTTTTGGAATGAGAATGTTTATTCAGCATCACTGCATTTTGGAAGTATGTAACTTAAAAAAAAATTATTTGATAGGGTCTCACAGTGAAGAAATTGTCTTGCGTCTCAGAGGAAACTCCGGACTTTGAACAAGGTTGAAAGAGACTAGGGGGAGTTCTGGAGTTGGAATGGACGCATGCTGTATTATGAGATGAAATGTTACGATTTAAAGTGATGTGCCAGGTGTCAAGTTGACAAGCAGTGGATTTTGATGGCTAATCTTTGTTGTTAGTTTGACTGCTTAAAGATCACCTTGGAGGCAACAGACCTCTGGGTCTATCTGAAGCTGTTTCCAGAAAGGATTAACTAAAAAGATCCTGATCCTGGGCGACACCACCGCATAACCTGGGGTCCCAGACTGGATAAAAAGGAACAAAGGAGGAAGCAAGCTGAGCAGCATCATTCCTCGCTCTGTTTCCATGGCTCCGTTTCCTGTGACCAGCTGCCTCACAAACCCACCATTCTCCCTTCCCACCATGACCGGCTGTACTCTCAAACAGTAAGCCAAATGAATCCTTCCTTCTTTAGGTTACATTTGCCAGGTATTTTTGTCACAGCAACAACAACAAAAAAGTAATGACTACACACACACACACACACACCCCACACAACTGGCAGAGTTTCTTTCCAGCCACTCCGACTGGTCTCTACTATGTGCAAGGGAGAGAGCATGGGCTTCAAACCATGCTTTCTTTTTTTTTAAATCTACCCCACCAGTTATACAAAGTAACCTGGGCCTTTCCCCCAAAGCTGCTAGGATAAACCACAGATGAGAGACAGCAGTTTTGGCAGAGGGTTAAGCTTTACTTCCAGTCTATGGGCAGAAAATGTATCTGCTACACTGGCCACAAATTTGATGCTGAAGGGCACAGGACCAAGGTATATCCAGTTCTAGCTGGTGGCCAACATTCTTTAGTTTCTTGATAGAATAAATGATCACATTACTGAGAGTTCCACAGCACTCTAAGAACTTGCTATTTTGAGGGTGGTTCGGTGAGTCCCCAGAGTTTTTGAACTTACAGCTGTAAGAGCAGCTGATTATAATTATGAATGTGGATCTGTCTACATTATATGAAATTGAAAACATCAGAGTAGGATGTTATTCAGAATAAGTCCTCAGGTCATAAAAAGTGTCAAAGAACACCAGCATGAAGAGCCCTGGAAGTCAGAATTGGCTTCCAAGAGGGGTCAGCTGGACACAAGATAAAAAGATCCAGCAGCAGCAGAGTGCCAATTGGGTCTGCTCTGATCATATAAAGGATGATCACAACCTGGGTAATGCCTAGCGGGCAGCCATATGGGTTCAAGGCCACCAAAGAAGTAGGAAGCTCAGTAGGAGGAAACGGCAAAAATGACAAAGTGCAGATGGATGTGGGAATATTCAGGAAGAAGCATCAACAGAAAGTGGTGGGTTAGATGTGGTGGGTGGAAAGGATGGAGCCAAGGAGCGGTCCCAAGTTTCTGCTTCTGCTATTTGGTGGCTACTGCATTACAACTGGGAAGCCTGCAATAGTGTCAAGTATGGATAGTAAGATCACAATTCCTATCTTGGACAGGTGAAATTAGAGGTACCTTGAGGCTATCTGAGAGCAGGACCAGTTATGCAGTCTAGAGTTTAGTGAGGGATCTATGATGGAGACAAATGATAGCATTACTTATGATTTCTTTTTTTAAAAAAAATTCTTATCCCAAAGCTAATTGTAAGGTGTTAAGGTGTGAAGTAGAGTGTAGGCTTTAAAGTCAGAAAAGCCATGGCAATTACTTCAGTTGTCATCCTTTACTGACTCTGTACTCATGGACAGGTATGTTAACTGAACCAGTTTCCATTTCCTTGTCTATCAGCAAGAGCGCTGTGCTGTCCCTTGTAGATATATGGAGACAATGAAAAGAAATAGAACTTGAGAAGTGCTTAGAATAGCGTAGGCTCAGCAGTAAGTCTCCTTGAAAGCCAAGATCGTGTTTATGTGTTCTTGAATATCTCATGGCACCCAGCATTGCCTTAGCCAAAAGGCTCATCAATAAATAGAATATTGAATTGACTTCAAATATTCGGAAATTGTCAGAAAACCTCTGCTTCAAGCCAGGCATGGTGATACTTGCCTTTAATCCCAGGACATAGGAAGATCATGAATTCAAGGTTCAAGGTCAGTCTGAGCTACATAGTGAGACTCTCTCAAATAAAACAACCCACATGTACGCATGCATGTATGTACAAGTGAGAGAGGAGAGAGGGAGTGGGGAGGGAATGAGGGAGAACAAAGAAAATCACTGTTTCCTAGACACAATCACCAGCTCTCATGATCTTTCTTCCATCTGCCACCTATGCAAGAAAAAACTAAAACATATGTCATGCAGGAAGTCAGTGCCTAACCCCTCATCACCATGTACTGTGAGTTATCTCCTAATCCTGGGTGTATTCATCACTTGGTAAGATCAGTGACTATTAATAGCTTTCTATATGTGTATGTGTGTCTGTGTATGTGTATGTGTGTGTGTGTGTGTGTGTGTGTGTGTGTGTGTGTGTGTGTATGACCTGAAGTCCTAGATACTCAGTCCAGCCACAAAACTAGACTTGTTCTCTGTGGTCTACAAGGTTGTGAGAAAAGCCAAGACTGGCAGAAGGAAGATTTTTCAATGTCCCCCGGTATTTCTGATGAGTGGACAAACAGCTCTCTCCACAGGCATGGTGATTCACTTGGGAATTTAGAACACTCTGGCGGGCTGATGCTTCAAGAAACTCATTTAACATTTACTGCCAATTTTAAGTGTGTATCAGAGTTACCTGGAGGCCTGTTGGCACCGTGTAGAACCTTATCCACACTCAGCTAGAATGTGCCTTTTTTTAAAACAGCATCTCCCTAGTTCCAGCCCTCCTAGAAGTCACTATGTGGACCAGGCTAGCCCGTATCTCACAGAGATCAGCCTGCCTCTGCTTCCCCAGGGATGGGATTAAAAGCACACCCCATCACACACCACCATGGCTGGCACAGAATCTGCATTTTTTTAACAAGTTCCTAGAGGATTCTGATGCTCTCCAAGGACTATATTCTGATAACCACTGCCCTGGCATCTTTTGTAGTAAGTAGATTATCCATAGTTATATCTAACAGTTACAGAAAAACCAGTTGAGTTGAGAAATTTTATATGAAGTGTCAAAGCCTTGCATATTATCATCAACTGTCTTAATTCAGAGCTACGTGTGTTTGTCATTTAGATAGTCTTAGAGCTCCTTTTAACCATTTTGGAATGTTTTAGTTTGCACTTAATAATTTTTACTCATTGCTCTACTATTCTGTGTGTGTGTGTTATTAGTTACTTTCTTGTGACAAAATACCAGACAAAAGTGACTTTTTAGGGGCTGAGCGTGGTGGCACACACCTTTAATCCCAGCATTGAGGAGGAAGAGGCAGGCTGATCTTTGTGAGTTCAAGGCTTGCCAGTGCTGCATAGTGAAATCATCTCAAAACAAAAGACAAATAACTCAAAGGAAGGATTTCTGTGAGTGTAGTCCATCCTGATGGTAAGGCATGGCATATCTGAAAAGACCAGGAAGCAAAGAGCAAGTTATGCTGGTGCTCAGCTCTTCTTCCTTTCTCCTTTTCCTTCAGCCTAGGACCTCAGCTCATGTGATGGTGTCACCTACATTCAAGGTGGATCTTGTGTCCTCAAACACTTCCGTAATACTCTTACAGATACACCAGGGGTGTGTCCATAGGTGATTCTAAATCCCATTAAAGACCGATCACCACAGTGTGTGTGTGTGTGTGTGTGTGTGTGTGTGTGTGTGTATGTTCATGTGCATGTGTTTGTGCATATGTGTATGTATGAACTAGGATAGGACTTCATTCATAATCATGCCTAAGCAAGTGCTTATTCACCTAAACAAGTACCTCCTCCTCCGGAAGGGCTCATCATCATCCCAATGCAGCTGCCATTGCTAACATTTAAGCAATTCTCATAATAGATGCAGCAAGCCTAGGTAATGCAATGGCAGCCCACTCCATCTCACAGGACAGATGAGACTTAGCAGCTCATTCATTTAAAAATTTAATAAGTACCTTCTACTGAACAGCCACAAGGTAAACAGTGCTAAGAGCTGTTCTGTATGTATCTAAGGTGTGTGTCATCTTGGGTCAAGTGTGAGTTTAGGGATATGTACCATAAAAACAAGTGAAACATGAGTGTAAATATCCATTCTGATAAGTGTACAAGACATGAGAAAGGTCCTTTAGGTTAGATGATCAATCAGCTGATTAACTTAGAGAAACTTCAAGTTCACTCTTATCTGTGCACCCCAAGCCAAGCTCACTAATAGGCCATTCTGGTTCCTTAAAAAAATGTTTATCAGGTATTCTGAAAATGTGTGTGTATGTGTGTGTGTGTGTGTGTATCAGATAGTTTTGAAAAGAAATTGTGTGTATATATTTGGGTGTTCAGGTACATGTGTGTGTACATGTATGTATGTGGAACCAGAGGTTAACTTTAGGTATTGGTCTCAGGAGCTGTCTACCTTATTTTTTGAGCCGGGGTCTTTCACTAATCCTAGAGTTTGCCGATGAGGCTAGGCAGACTAAGGGATCTGCATGTCTCTGCCTCTCTGGCACTGGGATTACGAGCACACACAATCACCTCTGGCTTTTTATGTGAGTGATGGGGATTGAACTCAGGTCCTCATGCTTGTATATGGCAAGCACTTTACCAGCTAAGCCTGATCTCCTAGCATCATGAATAAATTTAGATTTGGATTATTCTTGCTAAAGAAGGGAAATAACTAAATATTATTCCTAAACATGTTACTTTTTAAAAGGTTTAAGAAAATAAAACTTCATACAGTTGGAGTCTACTGAATAAATATTGTTTAAAATGAAAAAGGACCACTGTAAACTAGTGTTCATCGGTCTTGTTAATATTTCTAAAATGGCTCAGAAAATAACAGAATCATTGAAATAATTAACATCCCAGGATTTTGAACACGAATGCATACGTTGCCGATTTACATACTTTTTAATTGTCATCGTTTGTCACAGCACTAAGTTCTGAAAATACAAATAAATAAAACTCGATGGCTCACCTTTTACCCTGACAAATATTCGCTGCACACCTGAGACATGCTCCCTAGCCTCTTAAGGAGGGCGCCACATTCCTTTTCAGCCACTGGTGCTGTTTTGCTTTTCTTCCTTCATTACTCTTTATTGCCAAATGCATGAGCAAGTGGTGATGACAGTGGGCATAGTTTTAAAAATAAAGAAAAGAAAGTGTGAATTAAACATTCAAATCCCAACGTGCAGCATGCCCGATCCACTGTATTCTTGTGCCAGTCTATCTATGACACAAAGAAGCACAATTTCATGACTAGCTATGTCTTTTGCCTCCTCCTCCAACTCCTTAGGCAGCATTACTGGCTTAAATACCACCTTTCCCCCCCGCTTACAAAATAGGTGAACTTCCTATAGTCCCATCTCCAAATTTTAGTTTTAAGTCAAGGTAATTATAATTTCCAATCTCCCAGCATTTGCAATTAGAATCCGTGCCTGATGCTCCATGAAAGGCATACACACCCATTATTAAAGCTGAAACAAAACTAAATACCCAGTGCTTTCGATTTCATTGCAGTTTTATAATTGATTTTCTTAAAAATATTTGGGAAAGGGGGACTAGAGAGATGGCTCAGCAGTTAAGAACACTGGCTGCTCTTGAAGAGGACCTGGGCTTGGCTCCCAGCATCCACATGGAAGCTAACAACCATTCGTAACTCCAGTTCCAGGGGATCTAACGCTCTCTTCTGATCTCCTCAGGTACTGCACAACATGGGTGCTCTTACATTCATGTGGGCAATACACTTGTAATATATGAAATAAAAATAGTAAATAAAATATTTCAAAAGATATTTGAGGAAGGAGTCTCAAGAATGTACAGGTCACCCATCTTGTAAACTCCCCCAAACATAGGGCTTATGTACTGTTTACTCTGTTCCACAAACAATACATAAGACAAGCTACAAGAGAACACATACTTCATGTGGCTGTGCATTCATAGTGGGATTAACATAGTGATGACACCAAGATGGCCAGGTGATGGAACAATCAGTCATATCCCAGTGGCTGTGTCCCAAATCATCCAGGAGTAACCCAATTTGGAGGAAATTCACATGTTTTCTTGTGAGCTCCCCACTTTTGTATATTTCTGATGAAGTTATGTACAGGGAGATAAAACTGAGAATAAATTGTACAAAATTAAGGCTTCTCTGTTTTTTTAACTTTTAATAAGACTTGGCTGAATAAATTCTCAGTGATATTTTCAATAAATAATAAACTATCAATGGCAGTCAACTGTTTATGACACAGTAGTCCTTAAATTTTCATTAAAAATAAGCTTAAGTTGATTGGTTAAAACAATACAAAACTAAATAAAACAAAATGCTAGGTTTCCTCCCTGCCAGTTTCTCTGCCTTCTAGAAGAAACATGTCCTGCTCCATAGATAAGGCCCCAAGTGAGCAGCTGAGCTACATAAGGTACAGTTTGAACTGGGCAGTTTGGAAAGAATTAAAGGGACTCCTTCCAGATTTGATACAAAGAGAAAATGGTTTTTGCAACAAATAATACATTTAAGGACTTGATGTTTTTCAGCATAACAATAATGAGGCTCATGCCAGAGGAAAAAAATTCTTTTTTTCTGGGATATTAAATGCTTCGAATCACAATTTAACAGAAGTACAAGTAAAATGCAAATTAAAAGTATGCACATTTATGATTTTACTGGCTGGGTGACAGGGTCTCCTTTAGCTTCTGCCTTTATTTACTTAGAAAACCAGCATGTATTTGTGCTTCTATTCAAACAAGTCCCTTTCTTCAAGCCCTGGTTGGAACAAAGTGTTAATTATGAGTTTGCTGTATCTCAGTCAAGAGAATGATAGTGAATAAATGAGAAGGGACACTTTTGTCCATAACTGCATTTATTTAGACAAGAAATTTTAAAATATAAACACCAAACCATTAAAAATGCACCTAATCCCTAAAAACTACCGGCAAACAGAAATTTTCAGTTAACTTCCATGATTTATAAAAAATTATGTCCTCAGTATAAATCCTGGTATAACTTTGAAAATAAATCTCTTTAATAATGCTATTTTAGCTCTGACCTTTGAGCCAGCATTCATGTGGCAATGAGATGGTCAATTTACCTCCTGACATTTCAGTTTTCTCACCCATAAATGGTGTATCTCTAAACAAGTTAAGATTGGTATTTGAATTCTTTATCAGAATGAAGCATATGTCAGCCCCTGATATAAACAACAAGGTCTGTTTGCAATATTTAAGATCCATTGTATTCTTTGTCATCATTCTGGAAAGAGAAGGATTCTTTAAAGGAACAGAAACTATGTTGGTTTTGCTAATGAGGTTCCCCCTCTGAAACCATGAGCCAGTATTAGCATCTACTGAAATTCTTCTCAATACCATTAAGTAAAAAAGAGTGACTGGCTTCTCCTCTCCTATGCCCTTTCATAAAATGGCACGTCAGTTTCTAGGAATGTACCCTTTAACCAGCTATACCTTACTAGCACGGGGTATAGAGACAAGCAACTGAGCATCACATAGATGACATGACTCTTCTGTCTATAGGGAAACAGCAAAGCAATGCAGGAAACATTGGAGATCAACAATGGACTCCTGGGCCAGAAGATTCAGAAGGCACACCTCTCCCCTTGCAGGTGAGTTACATCTGTGCTGGGAATTTAGATGTGAGATGCTATATTTTCCAGCATGTTCTCTTTATGAATTATTTCATTCATCTCCATGAATTTAACAGCTATATGGGGGTATTTATTACATACAAACTATAAAACTAAAAAAAAAGGGGGGTATTAAATCAACTTGTATCTGAGAGTATCTGAGAGTCCTGAATATTTTCAAGTGAAAGAGAAACACTAAACAGCATACATGGTAAAAGCATGCAATTTCCTTTCCCTCAAGTGGCATGTGGTGAGAATTTGGAGAATTAAATTAAAATTGCAATCAATAATTAATTAAATCTTCTAGTTGACAAAGAGTAGAAAGTTTTCTTCTCCCCAATGGAAATAATACTACTGAATTATAACTGCATATCTAGATACCACAGAATGCTAAAGATTGAAAAAGAAGCATAATTTAATGGGAGCGTTTAGTTTCCTATGAGAAAGACTTTAGACCTGGAAGTGATATGATCTGGCATAAATGTTGTGTTGGAATAGAACCCAGGTTACCAACCAGCATGCTGAACAGAATGACCTCATCCGGATCCCGAGTGAGACAATGGCAGAAAACACAGGCAATAAACTTAGTATCAGTAGATAAGATGAGGTCTCAGGAACCTCCACTAAGATGAGATGCATAGAAAACTCTCATTATCTGTCTGATCCTGAGTCTTCTAATCTGCTATGGTAATGAGGCTGCACTGACCACAACAAATGTAACTCTGCCCCGTTAAGAAAAAAACAAAACAAAAGTTACACAACTTATACAAGTACAGAGGTGGCTCTGAGCTATGAAGAGCAAACGTGGTTGTAACTCTAATTAGAGCCAGTTGTTATTTTGATCAGTCCCTGGATCAGAGGCTCCCATTCCTCCTGTAGAGATGTGGTAATCATCTTTATCCTGCCTCCCTCAGACATGGTTGGGATAAAATGAGAATGTGGGAAATATTTAAAAATTGTAAGACACTGACATGAGGTATTATCACATCCCTCCAGTTTTCTTAATTTGGACAAAAATGCAATGTGGCTGCATCTATAAGCAAAGAGAGAATGCGCAGGGTGCAGACTTATCTTAAGCCTTTCTCAATGTCCTCATGGGTCTCCACCACTTCACACAGAACTCAGCCTTTCCCTCCACTCAGAGACCATACATGACACCTTGAACTTGACCAGGAAAGATTTCTTCCAGGGGGTCCTACCAGCTGGTAACCTCTCACAAAAGCGTCCAAGAGCCCTATTTATTTCATCACATTGGAGTCCTAAGGAAAAAAATCAATCCTTGCACCTTTTTCCACCTCCATCAACTGCAAAAACAAACAAGAAACAAACAAACAAACCAAAATCACTTCGGAACAAAAGTCTCCAGAGAAGGGACAAAAGGGGTTCTAGAAGCCTAGGCACAGAATCCACAAGGGACCACTTTCCCCTTCAAAGTAACAAGTTCACAGCCCTTCACACCCTGTTCGTCCCTTCAGGGCATTCTTTTTACAGCTAGACCTCTTGCTGTGGGAGACTGTCATCAAGGGGCAGTCAAGGGATGTTACCTGGGGTCAGCCACACGCTTTCTTTAAACAGCCTCAGTGGTTTTGATGAAAATAATTTCGCCAACCTACCCAAACAACTTCTCTGGAAAGGGTTTCTACCCAAGCATGCTGGGCACGGCAGACGAGCTAGCTTGGGTGCGGGGGGACGGAGGGGGTTGTAAAAATGAGAACATGCTCATCTGCATAGATGAGAGATAGCAGACGTTTGTTGTCTTCCGTTCTGGTGACTACTGGCACCCGGGTGGTAAATGTAGCTCCGATATTCTCGCTCCCCAGCGCCCCACACTCCCAACCCCCGGCCCCAGATGTTGAAGCATCATGCTGACACGGCCGGTGGAGAGCGGGGACCCACAGAAGTCCGCTGCCGCATCTAGTCGGAACCATGCGGCACCTGTTCCATCCGGCGTCGGAGTCAGAACCCACCAGAACACAGACTCACAAGCCCCTCTGGGCATCCCTAGGGCGCCTAACAAGTTCGCCGCTGTGGAGTAGCCTGGGAGACTGCCAGGGACACATCCCCCGCGGCTGTCAAACTCTGCAGGTTCCCCAGAAACTGGAGGGGGCTCCTAGCTCAAGTGAGTCGGAGTGATCGCCGGTTGTCACTGCGGCCCGAGGGATCCGGGTGGCGAGCCGGAGGGGGCCCGCGGGGAGCGCGTAGCTGTGGCCCGGGAGGAACGAAGGTCCTCCTTCGGTGGCCACGGGCGCCCCCTCCACGTCACCCCCAGTACAACGCGGACAGCAGAGCGGAGGGGTGGAGAGACCGTCAGGTCCCGGCAGAAACACCGACCCCTTGCGCGGCGGCTAGGGAGGGTCTAGCAAGGGTTGCCCGCGACGCGCAGGAAACTTACCTCCCTGGGCCAGCGCGCCGGAGCCTGGGCGGCCAAGACCAGTTGCGCCACAGCGGGCAAGTTGTTGGGATGGTACGGCTTTCCCAGCGGCGGCGCAGCCGCGGGGCCGGAGGCGGGCGGGGCAGGGCCGGGGGCAGCGCCGGGGGCGGGCAGGTGGCGGGCCCAGCGGCGGGGCCACGCTCGGCCCGGACGCGCCTCGGCGGGGACGCGCGGCTGCGAGTGTGCAATGCGCGCGCGCGGCGGCCGGTGTGCGTGTCCCCGCTTTCCCCTTCCTTCCCCGCCAGCAGAGCGGGGAGCCGGCCACCCGCACCCGGCCGCCTCGGGGCGGCTGCGCGTCGGCGAGGCGCGATCCGGGACGGAGGCCGAGGAGCGGCGGCGCCCCCCGGGCTCGGGTCCCCGCGCGGCGTGCCGGAGTCCAGCGAGGTGCGGAGCGAGCAGGCTGCGCGGCGCCCCGGCTCCGGGAGGCTGCAGGCCCCGCCCGCCGGCCGCCCAGGCTCTTCCCCTTTTCTCTCCACCCCCTGCTTCATCCCGCACGCCCTGCAGGGAAGCCAGACCGGTTTGCAGCAGCCGCGCCGGCCGCTGTCGGACCCGGCCTCGAGACGGCGCGTGGGTACGGGGCGCCCTGTGCCGGTGCCGGCGCCGGGGACCGAGGACAGGCTAAAGCGCCTCCCCTGCATTAGCGGGTTCCTCCGAGGCTCCCGGGCTAGCTCGGGGCTTCTCCGCGCTTCTGTCTAGAAGCCGGGCTGCACAGCGAGGTGCTGGGGGTAGGGCGTGCCCTTGCCCCAGGCCTCTGAACCCCGGCTACCCCAGACTTGATTCCAGTCAGTGGCGAAGCCCGCACTTTAGCACAGGCGCCCCTCTCCACCGAGAAGGGGCAGGCCAAGATTCTGAGACCATGGCTGCCCCGTGTAGAACGGCAGGTGCTTTCTGGAAGGAAGACCTATCCAACAGGTAGGGACAAGCTGGCGAGGGGTCCCGTGCAAGTGTGCTATAAACAGGTATCAAGGGCTGAAGCGAAGAGGGTAGGAGCCAGATCTAAAGAACCTTTTGGGGATATGCTGTGCCGGAAGCTAAAGTTAAATTCACTTAACAGGCACCGAAAGGTTACGAACCCTCTCAGTTAAGTGGAAGCAAGTGGCATTTTTCAGCTTCATCACTTCCTTCCCCCTTTCCCTTCTCAAACAAAGCGAAATACTAACATGTGTGGGAAACGTGGTTTCCATTCTGTCCCGGGGAGACTAACCTTTGATAAAACTCCTTGTCAGCTATCCCTGGCTGGCGGGCTCACCCTAAATGAATTTGTTTAAGAGGACAGACACTCCCTTGGAGCTCTGCAAGGAGCACCTTATCTGCGGTTTCGACCTCTTGTAACTCCCAACCCTCCACCTCGGGAGAGTTTGTTGTGGTTTAATGCCATGTTGGAATAGAGTATAATAATTCCTTAATAACAAAAGATGCACTATTCTTTTTTAAATTTTACTGAGGTCAAACTGACAAATAAAACAGACACATTGTTCTTTGGCTATATTCCCTACCTGCTGTTTCCAGGTATGACTGGCCACGGCTGGAGATGGAGGGTCTCATTTACTTAGGACCTTCTGACTTGGGTCTGATGTTATGCTCGCATCCTGGAATTACTAAAACACAGAGCAGGATCATGCATGTTGTCCGGGTTACACAGTTTCCAGATGAGAAAAACTATACTTTAAGTAACTCAAGGACTATAGCACGGTGTTCTTGACTCTCAGTTCCCAAACAAAAAGTAAGAAAATAAGAAAAGCATTGTCTTAACAGAGTCCAAGGTGGGGCCGGTGGAGGGGGCAGCAGAGAAGGAGGAGAAGTTCAAAGATCAAAGTGCCTGTCAACTGTCTGATAGGAATTCCAGTGTAGGGGGCAGCATCACACCACTGTAAGTTGCAGGCTAGCTGGGATCTGGGGAAGGGTAATCCCAGGCTCCCCTACCTTGCTCCTCAAATTTCTGCTCTGAAATTCAAGGAGTGAGAAATGTATTTGCTTCCCAGAGAGGCAATACCTGTAAAGATGCAGTCAGTCCCTGTAGCACAGAAGGTGAAAACAGGCAAAGTCAAACCTAATGAAATCACAGCACATCCGAAGTGGTAAAATACTTTGTATACCCACACCCCAAACAAGTACTTTCACACCGCCATTTTTCCTTTTAGTCTAGCAGACTGCCTTCTGCAGTGACAGATACCTCTGGCTTCCATAGGGAAGACTTAAAACCAACCATCTACTGGCCATTTGGAGAGCAAACTATGAAACTGGACTCTAAGAACATGCTTGAACCATAAAAGTACAGCATACCCAAATTTCTTCCTGATTCTACCTCTTATTAGTAGGAATTTGGGAAAGTCACCCTCTACTGGAAATGAAACAACATCTATGTCACTTACAAAAGCCAGGAAATCTCAACACCTATTTAAAAATCAGAAATGTGATTTTCTTAACTTCACATTTTGTTTCAGTTAATTCTAGATCTTGGTCCAAAATCTTAATATTACTATTCAATGCTGTCCTTTCACAGGAAACATGCACGAGTTTCTTGCAGTAGATCTTTTAACACTAATTGATGATCTCCCTTTACCCAGAGTCTTTCCTCCTGGGATCAACCATGTAATCTACTTTGGCCAATGGGTGGAGAGCATACTTGATATAATAGAAGTCTTGAAATCTGCATTCTGCATCAGGTCTTGAAATTCTACCATTACCAGAACAAGCCAGCTGCTCCACAAAGACCCCATGAAACAGAACTGAGTCATCATAGTGAAGATCATCCTGACAAGCTAGCCCTCAGTTGTCTTCAGAGTCACAAGCAAGTCCAAGTGAGATCAGTCAGGTTTGGTCCAAAGCAACAGACCACATTCCTAACCTATTGTCCTAGCTTGCTTCCTGCTGCTGCATAAACGCAATGACCAAAATCAGCTTGGGGAGGAAAGTTTCTTTCATCTTATATTTCCAGATAATAGTTCTTTAGTCAGGGAAGCCAGGGCAGAAACCTGGAGGCGGGATCTGAAGCAGAGACCAAAGACAAACACTGTTGACTAGCTTCCTTTCTCTGACTTGCTCAGCTGTCTTTCTTATACAGCCCAGACCCACCTGCCTAGGAATGGCACTGCCCACAGTGGGCTGCCTCCTATATCAATTAGCAATTAGGGAAATGCCCCCATGGACAGGCCCACAAACCCGTCTAATGGAAGAAATTCCTCAGTTGAGACTTCTTCTGAGGTATATCCAGGTTTGTGCCAGGTTGACCAAAACTAAGCAGCACATTCATGGGATCATAAGAAAAATAATAGTTACTGCTATAAGCTACTGCTTCAGGTATCTTCTGTCACATAACAAACCACTCCAAAACTTGATAGTTCCAAACACTGATGATTTACTGTATCTGACTCTGTGGGTCAACTGATCCCAGATGAGCTCTAGAAACTCACTTGGCTTCATTCAGCTGGCAGCTGGATAGAGCTAGAAGGTTCTAGAAGGCTCCACTCACACATCTGGTGTCTCAGTTCTCCATCCAATGTCTTGCTTCCCATTGGCTGACATGGGCACTCATACTTCTTCTATGACATCTGGCTTCTAAGAGGGAGGGACTAGAAACTGCCAGTTATTTTAAGGACTGATCTTGGAAGTTCATTATTTCCATTTCATTCTATTGGCTAATGCAAGTCACAAGACCAACCGAGTTCAGGAAGAGAAGAGGCAGGCTCTGCCTTGATTTAAGGGGCAGAATGTGTAGAAAACGAATCAAAGTAATTTCAAGTCAGCCATTCTTTGGGGACTATATAAAAATGCACTAAGTTTTGAGAAATTTGTTAAACTACATTAGACAACCAGTGTTGTTAGGATTCAGCTTAACCTGCCCTTTTACGGTCTTGCAGCCATTTTGTGTTGAAACTGCCACGATTACCCTTATTAACCCTGGTCTGTTTTCCTGCATCGTGTGAATACAGAAGACTTGAGAAGTATGTGACCCTTACAACTGGACCCTGGTGATATCAGTGCCCAGAATATACCTGATGTTAACTTGAGGTAAACCAGGTGCACGAAATCACCTTTGTCCTGACCATTATATAAGCCTCCTTTCTTCTGTCCCAAATCACAAGGTTCTACCTGCCCTTGCTGCCACTCAACATACAAATCCCACTCTGTAGAGTTCTGACTCTGTTGCTGTCCTTTTTCCTCCTCATGAAACCTTATGGCTAGTTCTCATATAAGAGACTGAGTTCGTCCAGAACAGTTACATTCTTCATGGCTTTGGGACTTTGGATTGATTAAAAATCTTTTTTTTTCTATGAAATGAATGAGATTGAGTTTTTCTAAATTACTGATATACAGTATTTCCTCTAGTGCTATTTGAAGAGAGAAGAGATTCTAATAAATGTTCAGTTGCCAGAGGAATTTGAGGAACATTAGTCAGCTACAAGCAGTTCATCTGTCATGTATGCTGCAAATGGAAAAAATAAATAAGAATCCATATGAAATGCTAAGAGCATATCCAATAACATCAAACAGTAGAGCTGTGGCGATGCCACAGTGCTGTGGTCCCTGGTTAAAGAAAGACTAACTCTTGAAGTAGTTTAATCCAGGAGTGAGCCCCGTCCATTCTTTACACTGCTCCTTTCTGATCTCTCTCTGCACTGTTCCCCTAAACAAAGGGCTTTCTCTGTCTTTATTTAAATAGTATATCTGCCTTGATATGGGAAAAGAACTTTGTCTTGAAGAATCTTTAACCAGAGAAGTTTACTTTTTCTGACCTCTACTGATTCAGAACAGCACACAAAACCACAAACAGATGTTATCAACCTAAGTCCACATGTTGTTTTGCAACATTTATTGTGGGCAATTTGTTGCTTTCAATGTGCTTCCAAGGTACCTGCTTTCAGTGATGATATTATCACAGCATATACACACACATACACTATTCTGAGTCAGGGACAAGGAAAGATCATGAAGAAAAAATAGGGAACATAGTTTTTTAAGATTAAAGTTATGTGTTTAGTTTAGCTTATGGAGAGCCCAAGGCCTAATAAAGATTGTTTACATGGTTTTCCTAAAGGCTAACTAATTTCAACAAACTGATTGCAAAGTAGGAAGGCAGATTGAATACATAGTAATAAATGATAACTTGGTTATAAGGTTAGATAAAATTTTTATTTGTAACAGAAAACATTCTTAGAAAAGTCATTCCCACATAGAGCCGTTGCTCTTCACAACTCTTATGGAATTGTCCTGGCACATTGCCTTCTTTTCCTGGAAACTTCATTTCTGAAGAGACAAAAAAGTTTAAAAGTTTTGTTAATACCCCTTTATAGCTTGATTTTTCTAATTTCAGAGGACTAGTTTACTCTGAAGACCCTATGCTTGCTAACCTCAAATTCATTCTTAAGATTAGCAGTCTGGAAATCTTTTTTTAGATTTTCATTTTCTTTTTTAAACCTTCCTTCACTGTTTTCCCTTTCTTCTAATAACTTTGTCTCTTTCTCACTCTCTCCATCCCTCTTTCTGCTGTTTCCCTTTTTTCAATCCTTTCCATCCACCCATCTCCTTATTCCTCCTTCCTCTTTCATCTTGTGTTTCAGAAGAGTATTGAACTCAGAGTCCTAAGACCTGTGTGGTGATTTGAATGAAAATAATGGCGGTCATAGGCTTCTGAATGTGAACACTTGGCTCCTGTAGGTGGCACTGTTTGGGGAGGTTATGGAACTGCTGGGAGGTGGAGTCTCGCTGGGTAAGTACATCACAGGGGCGGGCTTTGAGGCTTTATACCCTTGCTGTACTTCCTGCTTTCTCACTACTTTCTGTGTGTGGATGGACATGTGACCAGCCAACTTCTTGCTCCTGTCGCCATGCCATGTCTTCCCTATCTCTGAAGACTCTATCTCTCAGGAAACAAAAGCAAAATTAAAACCTTTCTTCCCTCAGTTACCTTTGGCCATGATATTTTATCAAAGCAACAGAAAAATAACTAATACAACCTGCCTTCTCACTCCACTTCTGTCCCTACAGCAGTGGAGTCTGCATTTTCTCTTGGTTTCAGATTCCTGACGTTGGAGAGACATGCTCTGAAAAGTCCTTCATCTGCCTCTTATTCTAGGATCTGTGAATGCCTTCTGCAGTACATTCAGTGGCAAAGTTTGGAGAGGGTGCAATGTTAAGGACTCAGAGCTCTTTAAAGCCTATGATTCCCAGTACCTCAAAACTTTTTTCCTTATAACTAGAAAGCACGCAGTTTTTCCACATGTAATCCCCGTTTATCTTCTGCTCTTACCCTGAGGTTACTTTCCTTGCTTTCTTCAAAACTCGCTGATGTCTGCGTTCTTCAGCAAGAAACACTACAAAAACTAGAGGCCTGATGTCTGGCATAAAAGTCTAACTCTAAAATGTTCTCCCCAAAGAATCTTAAGAAATGTGAAAAAGAGCTAAGTAAGATTCCCTAATAGATTCCTGCCAAAGCAAATTATATGCGCTAAGATTATAAATGCATGAAAAATTTGTGCATGAGCAACTCTTGAGAGAAAATCATTAAAAACTGAAGTACTCATGCTAAGAGTGGGCGAAATCTAACATTTTGTAATAGATGTCATAATGTTTTTACATTTCTTAAAAGTATATACCAGGAATCCCTTAGAACTCAGTCACTCTGCATGGTGTTTCCTATTGCGTTTACCTACTCTTTTCCTCTTCAGAATCTTCTTTCTTGTTACACACAGACTCACATGAACATCTTTTCTAGGTGAATGTCCACTTTGCCCACAAGTTGCAAAAACAACATAAGCTAGAAGATGGCTTCTTTGGAGAGCGAACAGGAAATAAAGATGTCAGAATAGAGGCGAGAAAAAGAAAATGAATCTCCAGGATGGCAAAGGGAACCGAGCTGCACTTTAAAGCATCGTCTAAAGACACAGCATGTCTACACACAAATCTGCAGATGCTGGTCATTTATATAAAATGGCATACTATTTGCATATGATATATGCATTCCTATCCTTTTTGTGGTGCTAGGAATCAAATTCCTCCCATATGCTTCAATCTTTATAATATAATAGCTAGCAAAACATAAATGCTATGTAAACAGTTGCTATAATATATTGTTTAGGAAATAGTTACAGAATGTGTCCGTGACACATTTGTTTCCCAAATATTTTTGATCCATAGCTGGAATAGTTAGAATCCACAGATACACGACCCAGAATATAGGAACTATAGTGGAATCTGCTGGAAGGCTGAAAAGAAGGAAAGGTAGAGACTGGATGAAGACATTGATGCTTCCTAAGTAGAGCAACTCTGTTCAACGAGCCTCTAGCCATTTCCGGAAGTGCCAGGTGATTAGAGTGAGCATGTCTGGACCCTACCCTGGATGGAGTGGCTCTTCCAGGCCACGCTTGGACTCAGTGAGCTTCATTTTCTGAAGGGAGGCGGTACAGTACATGTGAACTAATAATACAAGAAATATTTGTGGCATAGAAGTGGTTAGCTTTAGTCCTCTAGTGAAGTCCTCCTCACAGAAAGATTTCCATGTTTCTATGATTGCACTTATAAAGATAATGTCGACTTTGCTTTTACTTTATTCTTTTAAGTAGCAACTGTCCTTCTTGAGACATTTACATAGAGACATCCTAGCAAGCCATCCCCACTCAGCTTTATTTGAAGTTGGGTGCTTTACTAACAAAAGCAAAGTGGAGATTCTTGTTCCAACATCCCTTGAGAGACCCTGTCAACAAGCTGCCACAGCAACCTAAAAGCTACCATGCTAATCATGATATGCAAATTGATTAAACACACCCCATCAGAATGTCAGTGCACTGACACAATTAAAGTTTGTTCCTTGTTCAGATATCTACCTAATGAGATCTGGTGATGGGGTTGGTCGTATGCAATCATTGAGGAATCCAGTTCCTTCTGTCTTCAATAAATGACCTCCAGAATCTCGGAAGTGAAAGAGTGAAAGGTATAAGACATTAGATGTGGAAGTGACAGGTGTTTGGGCCACATCCCACTGTTCATGCTCATCCCACAGTTCCATGTGGATAACACTGTGCCTGGGGAGAAGGAGAGAGCCTGAGCTTTGTAAGCTCTCTGTTCCCTGCCCCCAGGACTGAGTTAAAGATGGAGCCATATATCTTACATTTACTCTTGCACAACTATGATGGGAGGCTTATGATAGAGGTTTCAGTAACATAACTAGTCTCTTATGCCAGCATGTATGTAAGTGCACCCATGTTGTGCAATGCCCACACAGGCCAGAAGAGGGGTCTGACCCCTGGAACTGGAGTTATAGAGGGTTGCTAGCTGCCGTGTGGGTGCTGGGATTCAAACCTGGGTCTTCTGCAAGAACAGCCAGTGTTCTTAACTTTGAGCCATCTCTCCTGCCGGATTTTGTGTATTTACAAATCCTATTCTTATAATATCAAGTAAAATCTAATATATTATGTGTATCTTTCTTTAATTATTTCCATCAATGCCATTATGAATCTATAAGGGCTTCTTTCTTACTGATTATATAAAATTAAAGCAAAAGATCTCATTCTCTCTCTCTCTCTTTCTCTCTCTCTCTCTCTCACACACACACACAATGAACCACAGATGTGTGTGTGTGTGTGTATTGCACATGCACATACACACCTGTATGCATGCATGAGTTCCTAGTCCATGGGTAAACATAAAACAGGAAGATGGTAGAAATTCCAGGTGTATCTGGTTCCTTTGCTGCATCTTGCTACTCCCTAGAGCCATGACTGTTGCTTTTCCCTCTTCCCAAAGCTACAGAGTTTCCAGTTTCAGCAACTCCAAAAGCTGATTGCATGGATTTCATTTTCACCAGTGATAATGGAATCAATAGAGTCCTGGTGGCAAGAGCCCCAGAAGATACTTTTAATTTTTTTTCTTTTACTATTTTTGTAGCACTGGGAATCCAATCCAGGGTCTCACACCATCTAGGCAAGCACTCTGCCACTGAGCTGCAAGCAGTCCCCATAAAGACTTGATTGAGAGAGTGCTGAACCCAGACTGTTGCCTCTTTATGCTCCCATATTTAACAAAGCAATCCAAAACTGCACAGAGGTGGGGGCAGGGAGAGCCTGAATCCAATTTGAAACTACCAAGGTACAAGCATAGTAAAGGAAATAGAAGATAAATAACAAAAAGTTAATGTGCATTTAAAAAACTTTGGGAAAGCAGAAAGAGTAATTACTCTTAATTTTATTAACCTTGGCTCTTTGTTTTCTATGCTTGTTTTAGAACATTTAATGCTATTTTAAAGGCTAAAATGATTGGTACAAAGGATCTAAACAGACAGTTCTCCAAAAAAGACACACAAATGGTCCATAAGCACATGAAAAAATACTCGGCATGATTTGTGATTGACTTGCAATTCAATACCACAATGGCATCACACATTATACCCATGAGAGGAACTAGAACATTAAAAAAACAAACAAACAGGTGATAAATTGCTTGTGTGCAGGTAGAGGAATTGGAATTCTTGTCCATTGCTGGTGGAAATACAAGATGGAAGAATCTTGAAAACATTATACTAACTGAAACAGGCCAGACACAAAAGTTTATGTGATTCTATTTTTAATAAAGTCAAGAATAGGCAAATCTATAGGGACAGAGGCAGCTGGGTTGAGTTCCAGAGGGGGTTGGTGGGCACATTGTAAGTGACTGTTGACAGGTAGGTTTGGAGATGCGTGGTACAGTGTTCTGAAGTTGTAGCAACCATGCACGCGCAACCTTGGGAATGTTCTGAAAACTACTGAACTGTATTCTTTTGATGGAAGAATTGAATGGTATGTAACTTGTATCTCAAGACATGTTTAACACACATCAAAAGATTAAATAGAGGAGTCTAAACTTCCAAGTGAGATTTTTCTTTTCTACCTAACCTCAATCTCCAGTTTGAGTCTCAGGTAAGACAGTGTTTGGATGCTCCTGGAGTTGTTTGTTCTTCTTCTGTTCGCTTCATGTTTAGCATGAAATAATATGATTGTACTTTTGTAAATGGAGCTATTGTTTTAAAAATTATCGTTGACATTGTATTCTGAAAGAGAAAAGGCCTTGCAGCTTCACTGTTCACCATACCTTCTCCCCCTTCGGCTCCCAAACATTTGATTCTTACTTTTGTAAGGTTTTTTCACTTTTATAATTTTAAATAATATATTCAAGTCTCTGTTTCTTAATTTATCAATTTAAGACACCATTGATTACCAAGAAGAAAGTAGAATTTGGGTATTTCGTGGCTAGAAACTACAGGGGAGAAGAACTAAGTAAAGTTCTGAGTCCTTTCCACAGAAGACTGCTGCCTGCTCTGCTTGATTACGATTCTGAGAACCTAATTAAATGTTTCTCAAAGATGTTTTAAAATTTGGCTAGGTGATATTATAATTATCCAAGAATTGATGGCAGTGGAGGAGAGTGCTGACTATGGTTCCTTCACGCCAAGAATGAGGAGAACAAATCCTCCCTTCCCCGCTGTACTCAATAGGTGTTATTTCATCCAGTTTAAAAAGAGACCACTTCTGCTGATGGGAAAAACCAGGAAAGTTGGACAGGCAATCACTGGGCTTCTTTTCCCCCTGGAGATCTTCCACCTGGTGATTCTGAAACTCCGAATTTGTAGGAAGAGTAGCCTGCCCTACCCTCCTACCTGTACCTCGATTCTGGTTGCCACAGTGATGGTCTTGGACCGGGCAATGAACAGGGAATGGTGGAGTCCAGCTTGGGATTGGAACATTCTGTGGAACCCAGGGATAGAGAAGAATAAGAAAGGGCAGTGGTGTGAAAACATGCCCTAGATCTTCCCCATGATAGATATCGCTGGAAACAAATGATACCCGCCAGCAGCAGTACCGGGAAATGCAGAGGGAAGGAGCTCTCAGGCACCCCGCATGCTTCTTAAGGACGAGGGAGGAGTGCACTATGTACCATTTCCTCTGCCCGGGGGTTTGCCTGTGTGATCTCATTCAGTCCTCGAAAGTAATCTTGTTATCTACATTCACAGTGGAGCAACTGAGGCAGAGAGGCTGAGTTCCCAAAGTGAACAGGTAAGATTCTTATTGGCTCCAACAATGAGAAAATGAAAGCAAAGTAACAATTCAAAAATTGAATGCCAGGACTGTAAATGTGGCTCGACCAGCAGAGTGTTTGCTTAGTATGTATGAAGCCCTGGCTTCACTCCCTGGCACCTCTTAAATCAGGCATGGTGGCACATGCCTATAATCCCAACACTTAGGAAGTGGAGGCAGGAGAATCAAGAGTTTAAGATCATCCTCAGCTATACAGAGAATATGAGGTCAGCTGAGTAACATAAGATCCTGTCTTAAAAAACACACAAACAACCTCAGTATTCTTCGAGAGAACTAGATGCTGTAGATGATTTTTTTTTTCTAGAGAGCAACTTAGGAGTCTACAATTATCCAATCCTATATTCTAGTCATGCCATTTGGGGGTATGTAATCTAAAACTAAAAGTATATACCACCTGGTGGGGGCTTGGGGGCTGGAGAGGTGGCTCCATGCTTAAGAGCACTGGCTGTTCTTGCAGAGGACACAGGTTCAGTTTCTAGCACCACACGATGGCTAACAACCACCTGTAACTCTAGTTTCAGGGGATCCAATGCCCTCTTCTGGCCTCCGTGGGCATTGTACTCATGTGGTGCACTTACATACATGCAGGCTAAACACTAATACACATAAAATACCAAGAAATAAATTGAAAAAAAAAAAGCATTTTAAAAAGATTGTACAAAACTATTCATTGCACTGACACTTTGACACTCTTTAACACCAATAGGGAATATACTCATATCAAACAATTGAAGACTGATCATGTTATAAACCACAACTAGAAAGGAGCCTTGTGGAATGATATTCATATGCAGAAAATATACACAAGATGTTAAGACAAAAATGGCACACAAAGGGTCTGGGGAGATGGCTCAGTGGTTAAGAGCACCGGCAGCTCTTGCAGAGGACCTGGGTTCAGCACCCACAGGACAGCTAACAACCATCCATAACTCCAGTTCCAGGGGCTCTAAGACCCTCGTCTGTTCTCCTTGGGCATTGCATGACACAGATGCACTTACATACATGTAGGCAATACACTCATACACATAAAATAAAAATAATAAATAAAAATGTTTAAGTGGAATACAAAAGATACCGTGTAAACAGTGAACCAAACATTACATTACATCTGTAGTTTGGGCATGTTGTATTTATATTATTCACAAGTCTATACAGACTTTTTTTTAAAGTACAAAGTAGTGTATTGAGTTAAGACTCCAGGAACTAATTCTACATTCTCTTCACTGAGATCCATTTGACGTGTGAAGGGACATATGAGAAAGAGGAAGAGCTGTAGCACACTATGAAAACAAAGAAATTCTGCTAGAAAGAGAGAGCCTGTGTTGTGCTGTCTGATGCTCTTTGAGATGAAGGATCCATGATTTCTTTGCCCTGCTCTTGACACGAACTGCTCAGGGACACAGGTTTCATTGTTCAAGGTTTGCATTGAAGAGTCTGTGACCACAGAGAACCAAGTCAGCTCAGCCTAAGACCTAGGTCTTCCCACTCTCTCATCATCACTTTGGCCTTGCACCTGCCCACCCAAGCCTTTCCTTCTGAGTCCTCCTTCAATTCACACACCCTAAAAACCTTCCTAAACACCCCCTTCCCACAACCCCCATAGCTCTTTCCCCATCTAATGAACCTTCACAGGAGGTCATCATCACCACTTTTGGATTTCTTACAGAACTTAGAATCCATGCACGTCTGCTGACATTTCACAGCTCCTGTCTGTCTCCAAGTAGCAAGAGAATCCAGTTTTCTGTAAAAACTGTCCACATTTTATCAGTGCTTCATAAAATGCTTTGAAACACAGCTCAGAGTGTTCAGTCAATATTTGTGAAGTTGCCACCTATTCCTTCTGAAAGATAATGTTAATCTCTTTCCCCATGGTTCCCTTAATTACAGTATTAGTGTTTCAAGCACAGTCTTGCAGACAGACGGATTTAGAGCAAATATGCCCTTGCTCATCATTCTTGTAATGCCAAATTTCAGTTTCTCAGTTTGTCTGAGTTCATTTCCATGCTCACTAAATAGCGATATAAACCCTCTCATAGGAGAATAGTAAGGACCGGAAGGATGCCTGCCCTTTTGCTCCCAGTGGATTACTTTGTTCAACATCTCTTTCTTGACTCCCTCCTCACTTCATGCTTCTATGAGAGGAGTCTTCCTTCGGTGCTTCCAAACACTCTAATAAGGAACTGATGTAAAGAATACTATTCTATCATGGGTACCAGGCTAGCCAATAGGTAGCTCTTGCAATGTGACTGATGTGACTAAGGAACTCATTGTGAATATTATTTCATTTCAACTTAAACAGTAGCAAGTGGCTATCTGATTGACCTCTACAGCTTGAAGGATTCCCATTGTTGACCACAGTTGCACATCTCTTGTCAGATGGAGCTCTGTGATTAAATTCGTATGAACTGTGATGAGCACTGTCACGTACATCCACAGCACCTGGCACAGAGCCAAGCACATGGGGGTGCTCAGTGTGGTGCTTTCATCATCTTCAGCACCATCTTGTTCATATATCCTACAGCTTAGCCCAGCACACACTGTAAGTGTGCAGGAACTCTTTGCTAATTAAGTTAATTAATTTCTAGTCTTACAAACCAATCGATCATCTGCTCCCAAAGTATGTTAGTTACTTGTGTCTTTTAAAAACATGTCTTTGTGTTACAAACATATCTCTAGATTTGAATCCCAGCACTCTTACTTCCAAACTACCTAGCCTCTGATATGTCATCTTTTTTAATATCATACATCTCAGTGTATGGTTTTGTAATATAGGAACATTGATGATTCTGTCTTATTGTGCTATCCGGAGGTGACATGTGGAGGATAACAACTGTCATTTTATAGAAAATATGTTATATGACACCGTGAGGTGCAATTACTAACTTTAAATGTTAGATATGTGAGAATATATCACAAGAGTTCAATCAACAAAATTTAGAATGTAGAAAGTTAGGAAATTGAGACAGTTTTAGGAAAATGAGTGGTCACTAGTTTTAAAAAAAAATCCAAGGGCCAAAACCACCAGTGAGAGGGGGTTCTGCCTTATGACAGTTTATAGTAGAGCAAGCTCTGGAGGGAAGAAGGATGCCGGTAACTGAATACTGGGCAGCCATCAGCAAGGGAGCTGCTTTCAACTGTGCGTGGACTGGCAGGTGGGGAGAGAGTTAGCAGGCAGCCAGTTTCAGAAGATAAGGCCCCCAGGCTTCAGGTTCTATTTTTTAAAAGATGTATTATTAATTATTTATTATTATTTTAATTATGTGTATACGTGGGTGTGTCTGTGTGAGGGAGTGTGCGCATGTGCACATGGAGGGCAGAGGTGTGGGATCCCCCTGTAGCTGGAGTTACAGGCAGTTGTGAGTTGCCAGAAGTGGGTACTGGGAGCCAAGCTCAGGTCCTCTGGCAGAGCAGGAAATGTTCTTAAGCACTTAGCCATCTCTTGAACTGCTGGCATGTCAGTCACAGGGATGTGCCAATTAATCCCTCAGTTGTTCCACGAGGAGCAGTTGCAGGAAAGGCTCTTCCTTTCCTCATACAGAAATGAGAGTGTGAAGATGGGGGTCGAATGGTGGCGACGATGAGCACCCAGAAGAGCTGTCGGGTTCTGCCGCTGCAAGTTCCCGGACTCCTCCCGGGGTCATCCTTCTACCTTCTCATGTGGCATTTGTCGGCTTCACCGCATGTTCTCCACCCTCAAACCCAATTTGCTATTCTGAATTGAGGGTGAGGTGCTAGTCTGTCTAGAGAAAATTTTGAGCTCTCTTATTTTATAAAATTAAGCAAACTAGACGAGATGCACACATATCACTATGAAGACGATGGCGCTTCGGCAAAGTCACGGCCTCCGCTTCTGTCCACCGACTCTGCTCTCGCCCGGTCCAAGGAACCAGCACCTCTCCACGGGGCACACATAAACCTTGCTTGTGCCTTGTCCCCTTGTCTTGTTAAAATCCACCTGCTGCATCTTGTGCAGCAGGACCTTTAAAGCAACGCATATCAGATCATGTCACTGTGCTGCTTAAACTCTTCTAAAGGTACTGTCTCCATAATAAAGTGAAATTTACTGTGGCCTTCCAGGCCCTGTGGATTCGAACCACAAAGCATATATCTTTGATTTCAATGAGGACCTCTCAAAGAACTTGCTCTCTGAAGTTCCAAACATACATTGTTGCTTTCTGTTTCATGAGCATATTGAACTGGTTTTTATGCTCAGAGCACTGAAACTTGCTGGTCTCTCTGTCTCTGTCTTTGTCTCTCTCTCTCTGTCTGTCTGTCTCTGTCTGTCTCTGTCTCTCTCTCTCTGTCTTTCTCTCTCTCTCTCTCTCTCTCTCTCTCTCTCTCTTTCTCTCTCTCTCTGTGAAAGGTTTAGAACAATACAGTGGAAATTTCTAGTATTGCCAAGTGTTATGTTTTTCCATTGGACCATTTGTTATCTAACTTTACCTTGCACATTCATGCGTTTCCTCTTCATTGGTTAGTCTGCCTTTCCTCCTTCTTAGCTCCACAAGCCAGGGACTTTGACAGTTTCCTGCATTTATATATCTCTAGCCCCAGAGACAAGTCTGGTATTTGATTAGTGACAATGGTCTAAAGAATTAGCTACAGAAAAAATATGATACAAGAGAAAAAAGACTAGGAGCTAGCCACTGATTCACTTGACCCTTGGGCTTCTTTGGAGAGTTTCATCTTTAGCTTTTCATATAAATATATTTTTACAAAGGTAATGTGGGTTTTTTCATTTCAAAAGAGTTCAGCTTTGGCAAAACTTTATGCTGACATGAACAATTTCTGGTTTGTTTGTTTGAGACCAGGTCTCACTTACTATGTAGCCCCAGCTGTCCTGGAACTTGCTATGTAGATTGGGATGGCCTCAAGCTCAAAGAGATCCACCTGCCTCTGCCTCCTGAATACTGGGAATAAGGGTGTGCACCACCACACCCCCACACCAACTGATCAGTTTGTGTAGGCTGTTGACTGCAATCTCTGTATCTAAGTTCACCTACCTTTTGATTGAGAAGTTATGTGACATTCCTCAGGGAGAACGCTCAGTAGTCAGGCTGCTGATGTAGCTAACAGAACACTGGGCTACCTTGTCAAAGACCCTAGGGGCTTCTGACCTGCCTCTTTCCACTCCTGGTGAGCTCATGGGCCTCCTTACTTTGTCCCCTTCAATTCAGGAACTCTGTTCAGTGTGGCCCTCGACACGGTGGAGGTCAGCCAGGGTCGGGGCTAGAGTGAGAGTGACTCACACTAAGTGCTGAGCTCTACAATGGGCACAGATGGCAGCCTGATGAGCACTGTGATTTTCCAGGCTCAACCCCCATGACCTGTGTGGCTCATTCCCTGAAACACTGCATCAAAAAGGAAAACTCCCAATAGCCACCAAAGAGTGTTTAGCATTTGGGAAAAAGAGAAACTTCTACTGTCTGGTCCTATTCTGGTTAGGTAGGAATTTTAAATGTTTGACTTGCTTTGGAGTCTCTTAGCTAAAAACCAAAACAAAACAGACTTCCAAACGTTACTGGTAACTTATGCATCCCCACTTTTCCTCAGTGGCAATCAGTAATAAGCAATGTTCAATTCTTCTAAATGTGTCTTTTTTTAATTTTAAAAATTATACAAAGGACTTTGTTATGCCATTTTAATAAATATATCGTGTGAGTTGAACATATTCAACCCCTTTCCTAACTCTCCTCTTCTTTTCCCCCTTCCAGATCCCTAACACGCTCCTTTTCACTTTCCTGGCTTCCCTCCACTAAATTCCACACGTGAGAGAAAACATTTTGGTACTTACCTTAGTGAGTCTGGCTTAATATACTTAACATAATGATTTCCAGGTACAATTATTTTTCTGTAAACAACAACAACAAAAATTTTCTTCTTACTTCTTTCCTCATTTATGTTCATTTATGTTCTACCACCGAGATAAATCCCCAGCACTTTTTAGTTTTACTTTGAGACAGAGTTGCCTCAGCTAGCCTTGAACTGTCTCTGTAGCTCAGGCAGGCCCTGAATTCGCCATCTTCTTATCTCAGTCACCCAAGTAGCTGGAATTACAGGGCTGTGTTACCAGACCCACTTCATTCTTCTTCATGGCTGATTAAAGCTCTGTTTTTAATATATATTTTAAATATATATTAAATATATATTTTAAATATATATTTCACATTTCCTTTTCCATTTATCCCACTGTGGGCACCTGAATTTCATTACCTGGATATTATGAATAGTGTAGCAATAGACATGGGTATTTAAGTATATCACTGGTAAGTTGGCTTTGAATCTTTTGGCTATAATATTGGTTACTTTGTTGCTGTGATTAAAACATCATGACCAACAGTGACTTATGGAAGAACGTTTATGGTTCCAGAAGAAGAGCCCACCATGGCAGAGTAGACAGCGGCAGACCATGGGAGCAGGAAGCTGAGAGATCACATCTTAACCACACAAGGAAGCAGAGAGAGAATTAGAACTGGAGCAAGGCTATGAACTCTCAAAGCCCTCTCCCAAATGGCACACTTCCTCCAGCAGGCTACACTTCCTAAAGATTCCATAACCTGCCAAACAATGTCACCAACTGGGGACCAAGTGTTCAAACACCTGAGCCTCTTGCGGACGTTTCTCATTTCAGCCTTCGCAGGTTGTATACCAAGAAAAGTTGAGTAGAAGGATCGCATGAAAATTATAATCCTAGTTTTAAATTTTTTTAGTTTTATTTTATTTTAAATTTATATGTGTGTGTGTCTGTCTCTGTGTGTGGATGTGGATCTGTGTGCAGGTATCTGCAGAGACCCTTGGCTCTCTTGGGTCTGGAGTTACAACAGTTGTGAGTTGGCAGCTGACCTCAGGTCATCAGTACTCTTGACCTCTGAGCCATCTCCCCAGCTCCTAGTCCTACTTTATGAGCAAGCTCCATTTTGAGCTCCATAATGATTAGACTAATTCACTTTTCTACCAGCAATGGGTAAAGCCTCCCTGCCCCCTCATCCTTGTCAACATTGTTAACGTTTTCTTGATGGGCATTCTGAGTGGGTGTGATAGAGTACCAATGCCATTTTCATTCATGTTTCCCTGACTCCTAAAGATGATGAACATTCTTTCATGTATTTACTTGCCATCCAGTTGAATTCTGCACTTAAGGAGAGACAAAGCCCTAGTTTCATTCTTCTACATATGGATATCCAATTTTCCCAGAATCATTTGTTAAAGAGTTTTTTCAAATATTTTACATTTAGCAACTTGGTCCAGTCACACAGCTGTAGGTACATGGGCTTATTTCTGGATCTTCTGCTCCATTCCATTGACCACTGTTCTATATGTCTGCTCTTAAATTTTTTATTTTGTCAGCACCATACTGCTTTTGTTCCTATGGCTCTACAGTGTTGTTGGAAGTCAAGCATTGTGATACGTCCAGCATTGCCCTTTTGGCTCAGGATTTGGCTACTCTGTTTCCATATTGTGAATGAAAGTTCTCAGAAAAACTACATCTTGGAACTAAACCTCCCATTAAGGATGTTTAACCATAGAACTTCAGTGATTATGGAGAGTTTGAAATGTTGCAGGCCCAAAACCTAACTGTAATTTATTCTGGGCTATTGTGAGCCTCCTAACTAGCCACTCCTTGCCCACCTTTGTATCTGACTTAGCATCCTGTGACTGAAAGATAAAAATCCTTTAGGAATGTATAACAAAGCTCTAGCTCTCATTAGCCAGAAGGCTGAGTGTCATTAGAGAATAGTTTGAGGCCCACAGCTGAGATTTCTCTTTTACTGTAACCACCTACTTAATGTTTCCACCAATGTATTTGAGAAGTGTCAGGATTAATAACTTTTATTTGTTCTGTTACTATAAAAGTTTCATGAAACCGCTTCCACATTGGAACATGGAGTTTGGTGTAACCCAAATCTGTGTTCCTAGACTATGGTCATTCATATTTGGCTTCAGAATTAACTATCCCTTACCTCTTTTGAGATAAGAGTTATGCTTTTACATCAACAATATGAGTTTTAAGATTGTCTTTTCCATTTCTATGAAGATGTAGCCCTGAATCCATCAATCTGATGTTACTAGGCTTTGCTAGTTTTAAGCCTTTATACAGATCATGTATTGTTTGCAACTTCTTTTTATTTTTCAACATTATATTTATGAGATATATCTTTATGATAAAGTATTACAGTATTTTGCTTGTCAGCTTGGCTAGGCTGTGGTTCCCAGTTCAGTTAAGCACTAACCTAGGAATTACTGAAAAGGTCATATTCAGTTGGTTTTAGGTAAAGGAGATTATCCTAGAAAATCTGCATGCATGGATTCAGTTGGTTGGAAGGCACTAGAAAGGAGGTTAAAAGGCAGAGCTGAAGCTTTCTGGGACAAAAAATTCTACCTACAGGCAGTGCTTGGCAGCCATTCCTGCCTGGCTCTTTCAGCCTTCCTTTCCCAACATTCTGCCCTGTGACTTCAGATATACCTGGTCAACCCCCATCCGGAATCACACAAACCAGCTCCTTGCAGCAAACCACTTACCTCTCTGACTTGTTCTTTTGCTTTAGTTAAAACCTTACTGATACAATATATATTGCTCTGAAGTTTTTTCATGGCTGCGTAGCAAGGGTGAGCAAACTTTTCCTGTGAAGGACCAACAATAAATATTGTGGTTTTGTGAGCCATATTATCTCTACTGTGACTATTCATCAATGTCATGGTAGCATGAAAGCGTTAGAGATGGTGAGCAATAGATAAGTGTGCTTGGGTTTCAATAAAGATTTCTTTATAAACAAATAGGTATTGGGCTGGATTTGATCTTGGTTGTAGTTTGCTAATCCCAGATATTCATTCATACATCCTCCAGAACTGCGCTGAGAGGCTGGGATGCTGGCAGGAAACGTTAACCATCTCATTAACACAAGAGATTTTGTCATTCCACCTATCTCTTTAGCATGACTTAAGGTGAACCTGCCTTCCTAGGGGTGGTCCTCTGACCAGGTGATTGACCAGTGAAACTGGGGAGTTGAGTCTTTATCCATACTAGAGATGCCAGAGATTGTTATTCTCTTGACCAGTTAATCTTATGGAATTTTTTGCTACCTTAATATTTTTATGTTATGAAGTCAAGTCCTTTGTTCGTTATTCGATTTACAAATGTTTTCTCCCAGTTAGTAGTTTGTCTTTTTATTGTCTAAAATGTCTTCTGCAGGGCAGAAGTTTTTAGTTTTGATGAAGTCAAAGTTTTATTTGTTCTTTTATAGGTTGTGTTCCCATGAACATATCTAGGAAATCTTTGCTCAACCCAATATCACAAATATTCTTTTCCTATGTTGCCTTGTACTTTTAGGTTTCAAATCTAGCTATGGTAACTTTTCAGTTAATATTTGAATATTGTTCAGAAATAGGTCGAGGTTGGTGATTGCAAGTGGATGTCTAACTTCTCCAGTGCTGTTTGTTGAAAGACTTTTCTCTATTGCTTTTGCATATCTATAGAACAAATCAATTGATCATATGCGTGTGAGACGATTTCTGGGTTCTGAATTCTGTTTCATTGATACAGATGGTTCACTTTTTGTGAATATCATGCTGTGTTGATTTTTATACTTTTATAATAATTAGCGATATCAGATAATATGAGTGTTTAAATTTGCTTTTAGGAAACTGAATTTTCTAATTTCATCTTTTCATATCAGTATCGAAATCAGCTTGTTGATAGTAACAAAAAACAAGCCTGTTGAGATTTTGACTAGAATTTTGTTGACTCTGTCTCAATCTGGGGAGAACCAACCATTTTAAAATGAACACAATATGTGTATTTCCAAATATTTAGTTACCTCTTCTTTCATTAGTGTGCTCCAGTTTTTAGCACACAAATCATAGACATATTTTGTTAGAATTATACTAAATATTCTCTTTGCTACTTTAAGTGGTATTTTTATTTTTGCATATATTTTATTTATCACTTTTATTTTTTTATATGTGTATGAGTATATTTCCTGCATGCAGGTAGGTGCACTAGTGTCATGTCATGCCCAAAGAGGTCAAAAACGGGCATCAGGTCCCCTGGGACTGGAGTTTTTGTGAACTGTTGTTATCTGCCATGTGGGTGCTGGGAATCCAGCCCAGGTCTTCTATAAGATCAGCCAGTGCTCTTAACTGCTGAGCCATCTCTCCAGTCCTTCAACAATACTTTTAAAAGTGTTGCTTTCCAATTATTCATTGAGGTATAGAGATCCACAATGGGCTTTTGTACACTGTCCTTAAATCTTGCAACCTGGCTAACCTCATTAGTTCTGTGACTTTCTTTATGAACAATTTGTATATTGGTCTGAGGCATTTTTTTTGATCTGCAAGAGTTCTTTATGTGCTCTAGATATTCATTCTTTACACAGTATGCTGTTATAACGAATACCTAAATAACTAATTTATAAACAGCAGAATAAAGTTACTGTTCTGGAGGACAGGAAGTCCAAGGTGAAGGCACTATAAGACTTGATGTCTGCTGAAGTCTTGCATTGTGCTCCAAGATGAAGTCTTGTTGTGCCCTCACATGACAGAAAGAATGGAAGAATGGAAGAGAGAAAAGGACTATAAGAGTCACCCAAGCTCTTTTATGAGGTCACTAATTCCATTCATGAGTGAGGACCCTTTTGATTTGATCACCTCCTAAAATGCTGCTCCCTTAGTATAACTACCCCAGTGGATGGGTTCCCCTAAGTGAATGGGATGGGATGGGGAACGACACTCAGGACACAGCAGAAAGTTCCCTGTCCAGTGACGCATATTTAGGAGAAGTTGGGCAGGAACTTGGGATCCCACAGGTCCTGTCTTCCTAGGTTAGATTATTTTTTCCTTTATGACCCTATACATTGGTGATTTGGGGAAATATACCACAGAACACACAAGTCAAAATTATGGACATCAGATCCCCAGTTACAAGTGGTTGTAAGCCACCAGACATTAAGTGTTGGGAACTAAACTCTTAGGTCCTCTATGAGAGCAGCAAGTGTTCTTAACTGCTGAGCCATCTTTCTAGCTCTTTTTCTTTCTTTTTTTAAAAGAATTTATTTTTAAATTTAGTGGGTTTTCTTTTGAAGCTCAGGATAATTTTATTGAAGTTTAAGAGAAAAACATAGAACAGGTTAGGTGAAAATCCAGGCAGCCACCAGGAGATGAAGGGATGGAGTCATGCCTCTCAAGTTAGCATGAAATAGAAATAACTTATTAAAAAAGGAAAAAGCATGCTCAAGCGTAGAAGTAGACTAGTAGAAGTGGAACACAGGAGAGAGCCCCAATACCTAATTTTAATTTTAAATACTAGCATTTTTGAAGCCTTCTTTATGTCTTAATCATATATCCTCTCCTTCCCACCTTGACATAAATTTTTTTTTTTGCTTTTGAGTTCATTAGTTCCTTGATGGTGTTTACACATTTCCTTCTTAAATATGTAGGTCTCAAAAAATTTTTACTTTTAAAATCCAAAAGGGCAGGTTGTGTTAGCTAAAGGTGTTCTTACTTCTAGTAGGTAGAGATGCCCTTGAAAAGATCAGCTGAATTCAGGGTCTGAACTAAGTCTGTCTCAGATTCTGACAGTGTATGTAAGGAGGCATCTCTAGGGAGTTCAGTCATAAATGATAAGGGAAGTAAAGGTTAACACAGGCTTGTAACAATCCGTTCCCACCCACCAAACCTCAGCCACATTTCCAGGTAAATCAGGTGATGGCACTTAGGAGCAAATCGATAAGGCAGACTTTCCCTCAAAAATGTTTCCATCCAAATTGATCTCTTCTGTTTCAATTGGTTCCTGTAAAGAAGCATAGACTATGGATTAAAGAGGTCAGCTGGCTTGAAAGTGGTCAATGTGGCCTGGAAATAAGCATTTCCTACATGTCTAATGAATGAGCTGTAAAACTGAGAGGCTCCAAAACAGACACTTTCCTTGGGGAGCAATTCCATACGTGGTTTAAAACTCATCTGTTGAACAGACACCAAACGTGCCGTAAAGCAGGAGAATGAGACAATTTTTGAAGAAGAAAGCTGCTCTCTGTTTGTGTCTGCTATTTGCTTGTGTCTTTTGAAACTTGAATGAAGTTTGGTATAGAATACGGTCTACGAGTTGCATAGTTCCACTTGACAAGTGGATGCTTTCTGTGAACTCTATGTAGATTAGTTCAGATACCAAATGTTTAACAGAAGCACAGTCAGTGGAGCAGCATGCCCCAACCAGTGTCTTCCACATTCACCACATTTTTCCAGTTTTTAAGAATATGGTAAACCACCTGATATACTCTCTCACCTTGTTAGCATGACTACTATAAAAACAAAAATCCCTCAGAAAGTAACCAGTGTTGGCAAGGATATGCGAAACTAGAAACCTAATATCTTGTCTGTAGGAATGTAAAATGATACAGCTGCTGTGGGAAATGATATGACAATTCCTCAAAAATTAAAATAGAATTCTCATGTCATTCAGAAACCTGGCTTGTAGGTATATACTTGAAGTCATTGAAAGCTGAATCTCAAAGAGGTATTTATATGCCTGTGTTCATAGCAACATCATAGCAACGACGAAGAAATGAAACCAACTCAGGTGTCCATCAACGGGTGAATGAGAAACGCAATGCTACGCTCACATGTGCGCGTACAATGGACTATTTATTATTCAATCTTTAAAAGAAAGGAAATTCTGGCATATTTTAAAGACACTATGCTAAATGAAATAATTTCCATAAAAGGACACTGATTAATCCACATATGTGGGGTACCTAAATAAGAAAACTTCATAAAAACAGAAAGTTCCCCCTGCTCCCCTAGTGGGACCAGGGGGAGAAAAGAATGGGAAGTTGTTGTTTAAGGGTGTGGAATTTCTGTTTTGCAAGATGAAAATCATTCTAGTGACTGGTCACACAACATGAGCGTGCTTCACAATTCTGAATTGTACATATAATAACAATGTTTAAAATTCTACTCCAGAATTTAAAAAGTAGAGTAAAGCAGATCAATAAAAATTCCTGCTGGTCCCAGGAGCAGGATGAGCGGGACCATCAGGACCAGCAGGATGAGCATCTTTGCTTTTCCTTGCTATGCTCCTTTTATCCTAGGGCATGCATGGGAAATATATTTGGGGGGGATGTTCCAGGAAACATCCTTCTTCTGCTCTCATATATAATGATAGTTCAGACAAGTGTAGATTTTAGAGAGAAATCATTTTTATTCCAGAACATTGGATGAATGCCTCTATAGCTTCAATATCATTATTATTATTATTAGTAGTAGTAGTAGTAGTAGTAGTAGTAGTAGTAGTAGTAGCAGTAATAGTATTTTGGTTTTTAGAGACAGAGTTTCACCATGTAGCACTGGCTGGCATGGAACTCACTATGGAGACCAGGTTAGCCTCACACTCACAGAGATCTGCCTGCCTCTTCTTCTGGAGGACCCGGATTAAAAATGTGCCACCACACCCAGCTCTCTATTGCTTCTTATTCTGTGGTTGCTGTTGAGAAATCTATATACACTCTCATATTGCCTTTCTGTGGCTAATCTATTTTTCCTTCCTCCTCTCTTGGTGCTTTTAAAATAATTTCTCTCAGTTTATATCTCCACATAGTCACTGTTTAGAGAAACTTAATAATTTTGAACAGTGTGCCCTGGTGTGAGTTTATTACCATGTTCTATTATGAGTCCTGTGGGCCTGGCAATGAATCTGCTTCAGTTCTGGAAATGTTTCTAAAATAAAAATCTAACTTTATTGAACATCAGAGTAGATGGATTTTGAAATTATTTTTGCATCATAGTTAATTTAATAATCCATCTGACCCATTGCAGTACTTAACATACAAAGATGATTACTTGTTTTTGTCAAGTTTGTACTTTGTTTCAGTTTTATATTCATAAATATATTTAAATCTAGGTAGTAAGATTTGTAATTTGATTAATAATACATGGTAATACGTGGCATATACACTGGTAAGCTGGTAATAAAGGATCAATTGCTCTGCAATAACTTTCCATCTTATGTACAATTTTGAATTTTATGCAAAAAATTCTGGTTTTACTCTTACATTAGTGAGAGCTGATGTCAGTCAACTATAGGTAAATAAATACTTTTGTTTTCTCCCTGCCAACCAAATTAAAATATAAAACATGGCATTTTCATTATGCAAGACTTTGTTTTTACATTTCAACTCTTTCTTAAAATGACAAGGGTGCTAATGAAAGAGGGCCTTTAATAAATATATTTATCTAAATTAAATCCTTCGGTAAGAAATGGAGAATTTTCTGCCTTTACTTAGAATAAGGCTATGTAAAGTTATCTGTCAACTTACAAGTGCAGTTCAACATCATTCCTTTATTGGAGACATCAGTATTTCCACATCGCAGTTCCCAAAGGGACTTAAACATCTCAAAATTCTAAGTCTCCTTTGGCTTCTTCTCTCTTGACTTCATACCATCATCTCCATCTTCATAAATCCCTATAGAACATTCATTAATTCCTTACTGGGATCTGTTTCAGCATCCTCCAAAGTCTTTTCCTTCTCCTTGCACTCTCTTCCACCTGGGTCATGTAGTCCCACCGTGTGTTCTCCTCTTTCTTTTTATATAAGATACTGTCAGTCTTGACCTTTTCTGAACCGCCTTACACAGAGATGGGTTTCAAGATTGTTCACAACCATGGTCTAGCCTTACATTTAGGTTTTTTACCAGATGATCAAATGGCCTCTTTGTGAAATGTAGCTGCACGTTCTCAGTGGGAACCTGCTTAACTACAGTCAGGGAAATGTAGATTTCTGCCAACTTATTGATTGATTCCATCCATAATTACTGATCTTCACCACGCAACCTGTTGTAATGGGGGCAACTACCATAGCTGGCTCTTCATCGTCAAGAAGTCTGGTTTCTTCTGTGATTTCTGTTGCATCTTGTTCCTTATTTCCGTCTCAGTCTCACGTGTAAGAGCATCATGCACTCTTCTTAGTGGAATTTTCAAACATTTCCGCCTCTTCTAGGTCTTTCTGTAACCCCTTCAAAGCTGAGGCCATGCTCAGGCTGGTCAGGTGGAACGCAGGAGCTGCAGTACTGGACCGGAGCAGGTAGGAAATGCCACACCAGCACGCCACTCACCTGTGTCCAGTTCTGGAAATTTCCATTGAATTAACTTATCGATGATTTTATCATCACTTTGTATAATTTCTCATTTGTCAGTTTGTATTATTTAAGTACTGACAGTTTTTATGGCCCCACTCTTTATTTATTTATGATTTTGTCTTTTTCTCCCTTGGTCGCCTACTCTGCTGTCTGGAGACTGTTTCCGCTTTATCTTTCTGCTTCTCTGTCCCACTTGTTTTCCTGTCTAGTTTCTATAAGCCCTTATAATTCTCTCCATTTCCAACTTGATTACAGCATCTTCCACATCTCTGTGGAAACTCATGATGACTCTTCATGGAGAGCTGATGCTTTCTTCTGGAGTTTCCTGTCTCTTCCAAGTTGTTTTTGTTTGTGGTGATCATTGAAGGTTTTCCTAAGTTGTCTGATAAGCTTGATTGTCTGCTCATGGTAAAGAAAGGAGAAGGAGGAGCTTGAAATGCTGACTGGATCCACTGAGGGTTAAGCATCCTCATAGGGTCAGGGGGTAAGCTTTGAGTCATTCATCCTGGATTACTACACAAACTGAACCCTTCCTGAGTTTTCAGTCTCCTGCCTAAACGGCCAGTGTCTACTGATGAGTGCTCTGGATTGTCAGCGGGAGAGAGGACCTAAGGTCTCTGTTAAGTATTCTGAATACTTACAGACAGTAATTTCCCCATCATTGAAAAAGTTCCAATTTCCACGTTAAAAATAATTTTTTGGGACCAGCAAGATGGCTCAGCAGATAAAGGTCCTTGCCACCAAGGTCGACGACCTGAGTCGGATCCCTGGAACCCAAATTGTGGAAGAAGAGAACCGATTTCTACATGCTGTCCTCTGACAACTATGACATTCCTGGTCTGCCCCTGGAATGCATACAGTGTCATACATTTTTTTAATTGTTCAGTGGATGAATTATAACTTATCCACTAGGAGATAATACAAACAGAACTGCTTTGCAGAAAAGAGTGTTTTTACATAGCTGTTGTGGAGCTCCATCTCTGGGTTCCTTGTCTTTGACATCATTCTTGGGCTTGACGCCAGTGTATGTGCTTTCACATTTTTCCATCTTTATAAACCATGTGTACACTTGTTAGGCTTTTAACACTTCACACTCACTTGCTTATTATGCACAGGAAAGGTGTACCAAATCAATTACTATTGATGTGTCTCAGATTAAAGAGTGTGACTCACATCAAGAATAAAGAAACTATTGTACGTACATACCAGAAGCAGTATACCCTTTGTCCTGATGCTTTATGAGGAAGGATCTGAAAAATTACCACAGGCTAGACTTCATGCAAAGACATCAACACAGGAATGTTGAGACAGTGGTAGGTAAACAGAGGCCACCAGCTGCACCTTTGGTAAACAGGGTGGAGAGGAGGACGGAGTGCTTCCTTGTTTTCATTTGATCAGGACCTTATCCACTGCCTCACAAATATAGTCCACTCTGGAAAGATGAGAAGACAGAAAGAGAAGGAAGTCGGGTTCTAGAAAGGAGGAATTATCCTGAAATCTGGCTTGTTTGGAGGAATGGCACCAAAGTGGAAGCCTGAAGGATGAGAATGAGCCTGCAGGCTTGGGAGGGGGTGCAGAAGGATTAGACTCAGCAGAGAAAATGATTAGCTGACAAGAGGGACCCCATCAGGCAGCAACTGGATGGTTTAGAGAGTGATAAGACAAAGGAACCAAGTAGGAGCTTGAGAGGATTATAATAAAAACAGCAACCAAGTTATCAGTACGAATTAGTATGCCAGATGCTTCATTCAATACATTATCCTCAGTCTCCATTCCAACCTTGCAGTGAGGCATCAACTTCACAGAAAAGCTTCCTCCGTCCCTCACTGTAGGTGCAAAAGTGGAGGCTCCAGGAGCCCCACTGTGGCCTAATCTGTCTGCTTCTAAACTCCAGCTGACTTCTGTTACACTAGTCTGCCTTCCCGATGTGTGCCAAATTTATACACTCAGACAGACAGACAGACAGACACTACTTACTAACTGATAAGCTATATGTGAAAACAATATCTGCCACTAGGTGGGAAAGACCCCAACCATCATTCTCCTGAGATACGTTAATTTTCTCAGAGTCTTGTTTGTAGGACTGCTAGCCCCGCTCCAGTTCCAGTGCATCGGGGCTGTTTTTGATTGGGAGCTTCTCTCCTGTCTGTGGAAGGCCAATCTTCCTGCCTGACGCACGTTCAGGAGTGAGGTCCGGAAGCTCTCCTTCAGATGGACCGCCTCACCTCTGCCGCTTGAACCGATGAGGACAGGAGCAAAGAAGTGCTTAGTACTCTTGTCTGTAACTAAGATTTATAACAACTCCTCACCAGTGGGGGGAAATGACAAAAAAGGATTCTGCCCCCATCTGGTAACAATGCTGTCCTGTCTCATGGTGCCCATATGTGGTATGTGGCAGCCACCACGTTTCACCCACGTCCTGGCCCATGTGCAGGCATTCAACAGGCCTTCTAAACTATAAAACTCACAGATTTCTCTATATGCACACTGACAAGTGGGTAGGATCATACATTGTGAAAAAAATGTTCTATGCGATTGTGTGGGTCACATATACAACTGTCACTTTCTTTCTGGTAATGAATTAATCTTCAACCTGATAGGTATTTTCTGAGTGGTGGAATCAGAGGCATGTAACACTGCACCTGGCCTTTACAACTATTTTCAACACAATCAAGGGCTTACATGTGGTCCTAAATGCCTAAGGAGAAATATTATTTTAAAACTAAACTACTTCTGCAAGTGGAACTCATAAAGAAGTGACTTGGGAATAAATTGATACCAAGAATTCAGTTTTTCAGAAAACATAGGTTGGGATGTTCATTCATAGATTTACTTTTCATTTGAACTCTAGACATCTCACACAGGTTGCAAACAGCATGGGCAGCACCCCTGCCCCAGTACCTGTCACGTTGCATCCCTGTAAATGGCATCACCATCCGCCAAATTAACCAGCTTGGGAATCACTCCATTCCTCGGCTCCCCACTCTCTGCCATCATCCCACATTGGATTCCATGGGTACGTCTGGCAGGTATATCTCTGGAGTGTCTCTTTAAGCTTTGATCTCCACTTTCCATGGTTCCCACCCAGTCTTGGCGACTGTTGTCTTTCACCTAGACTCTGGCAATGGCCCCCTCATTGATCCACCTTTCTCTTCTTGTTTTAGCTTTAATCTGTTCTCCTTGGAAAGGCATTTAAAGCGTTAAGCCACATCTTCTTTCCTCAGTGTAAACTCCATTATGTTTAGGAAAATACTTGTCTTGTCTTGCTGAATCCTTTCCTTCACTTTCACAGACTGGCTCCTTCTTGTATTTATGTTTCAGTTTGATATCCCTTTCTCAGAGAGATGCTGCCTTCCTTACTCTTACTAAAATGGGCTCTCTCTATAATCCTATTTAATTCCTGCTCCCCTATAGTGTTTATCACAAAATTTAAAACATAAATTTATTTATTTGTTTGTCTATTTATTATTTATTGTATATGAGAGAGTATGTACATGCTATGGTGTGTGTATATAAGTTGGAGGACAACTTGTAGGAGTTGGTTTTCTCCCTCTACTTTGTAGATTCCAGGGATCAAATGCAGGTCATCAGGCTTACCAACAATCACCTTTACCTGCTGAGCCATCCCACTAGCTCCTAAACCCATGTTTGTTCATCTGTAAAAAGTATTTTATTTATTATTTTTATTTTTGTGTGTATGAGCGTATTGCCTGCATGTATGTATCAGTGCATCAGTGTGGTGAAATGCCTGCAGAGGTCAGAAAAGGACATCGGATTCCTCTGGGAATGGAGTTCCAGACAGTTGTTAGCCACCATATGAGTACTGGGAATTGAACCCAGTTCCTCTGCAAGTGTGGCCAGTGTCTTAACTGCTGAGCCATCTCTCCAGCCCTTGTTCATCATTTTATTTTTCCTCACTGAGTTGTCCTTTCATTGAAGGACTGTAGTTATTCCTCTTAAATGTTGTATGTCCAGTAATCTGCATGGTGCCTAGTGAAAGTTTCAATATGTGTATAGTACATGAAAGTCAAAATTATACACACAGTTCCCAGAGCATGTTTCAACACTGAATTGGGATTTCATAAAGCCCTTAAGTTTTGGGTAGATACATTTGTGTGCAGAGAATTTCTAAAGGTCCTATCAGACCTTTAGCAACATCATCTCATTATGAGAATTCTAAGGGATCATGATTTCTTTGTGAGCAAGAATCACTGCTGATAATTTTTTCATGTATGATGGACTAGATGCTGGCTCAAATAAATCACACTGGGTATAATTTTTAAAAATTCCTCATTGACTACAAAGACAAACTAAAAAAATCACATAGCTCTTTCTCCATCCCTTGCCCTGTTGAAGATTTTATCTCTATAGGTATTTTAGCTTTTGATTTAGCAAGCAATTGATGTTTGCTAGAAAGCTGAATTATCTACCACCTGCTTTCTGAAATGGAAAATTAAAGCTTCAAAATCATAGATTTGTTTTGACTCTGGGATACAAACCATCCATGCAAACTAGCCTGAAAGATTTGAGATGGACTCAAAAGAACAGGCTGCAGACAAATCAGCATTTTCATAAAATTTGAGATTTGGAGGTCCTGCTCTGGTGAGGTATATTATCGGGTGCCTACTGTTCATGCCATTGCTAAGCAACAGGTGACTCTACACATTCTTTAATTTGCCATGCGGTGATTCTCGTCTGACTCCTCGGTTATGTCTTTCTCAGTGTGCTTCTCTGGGGCTTTTCTCCTAGCTGCTGCCTTCTTCTCAGCGTCTCTGAGCTTTGCACTCAGCTACCTGTTTCGCCTGCACTGTCTCCTGCACCATCTGGCCACACACTTCCCAGTTTCAAGATCCCACTTAAATGCAGATGGGACTCAATTTTCTATTCTCTGCCTAAGAATCTCTCTCCAGAGCTGCAGATCTGTATTCCCTAAAGTCCTCTTCAGTGTGCTATGAACAGTTCCAATTCAGCATTTGCTAACAACCTTTGAACTTTAAACAAAACAAAATATTCCTGTTCTTCCTACTGTGGAAGCTGTCACTAACTCAGCTCCTCAAGACAGGAAGCAGGAACCCATGATCTATCTTCTTACCCCAACTGACATCTTACCATATCAAATACTTTCACTATTTCATAGACTTTTCTTCACTATTCTACATCCATTGTTTTGTTCAGGCCCTCAAAAGATAAACGGAGAACACAGTTAAGTTTGGTTGAACACCATTCCAAGTACTTTGTATAAATTTTCACTTAACCCTGCCCAGCTAATCTCATCAGTTATAAACCTCATTTGCCCAAGCTAGTGACCAAACCACCTGGGAAACTGAGGGACGCAAAATTCACTTCGCAAACACCAGGATACACTGCCTCGCAGTCTCCAGCCTACAGTATAGCAACAGTTTCCCCCATGTCTGCTGTCTCTTCTTTCTTTCCCTAAAGCCTTCTATGTACTCCAAAGTTTCCTCAGTTATATGGATTAAATGTGTTCAAAACCATTCAAAATTACTTGTCTTCTTTAATGTCCATCACTCTAACTTGGGCTGTAATTCTGGAGGACGTGGAGAATGAATCCTATAGACAGTTTTATAGATTAGACATCGCTGATGTACTGTGAAACTTCTGACACATAATAGGTGTTTACTGACTATGTATGACTTCAAGCATAAAAAACTTGGACTTTAGAGCATGTAAAGTGATAGCTTAAGCACAATAGAATCTGCTCAGTGAATTTTATATGTATTGATTTCTAGAAATATCCAGTCATTATGTCTAATCATCTATCTAATACATGATCATTTTCTACAATTCACTCAGTCAATAGACATCTCTTGAATGCCTTTTTGGAGTCAGCACCATACCAAGAAATAGGCAATATGGAGAAGAATAAGGCACAGCATCTGTTTCTGATAAGAGCACACTCATGCAAGGGCTTAGTCTAAGCATGGGGAACTCAGATAAGTACCCACGTGGTATGGAAGAAACCATGGGGCAGGAAGACACAGTGGATTATGACAGCACAGAAGAGGCCACAAACCAATAATGGTGGGAAAAGAGCAGGCACCTCTGGATGTCACTGAATCTAATCGTACAAGTAAAAGAGGGCAGGGGATTTGTGATTCCAGAAAATAAAGAGACTATGGACTTTTCTGAGCTCCGATGCCATTTGATTTCGTTAAATAACTAAATAAGAGACAGGAAATGGAGGATATTTAAGGGCCTTTGTTTTTATCCTAAAACTTGTGGGGAGCTGGGAAGGGTTTTAGACAAGGGAATGACCTAACCTGTCTTTAAATGATTGCTCTGGCAATGAGAAACATAGTCTTCTTTACTGTCCATCACTCTGACTTGCCAATGAGAAACATTCTGGGGGCTGCAGTGGTGACTCAGTTGGTGAAAGGCTTGCTATATGGGCATGAAGACCTGAGTTTGATCCCTAGCACCCATGTGAAAAAAACTGGGTGTGGTGGCACGTGCTTATAAGCTCAGTGTTGGAGAAGCAAGCAAATAGCTGGGGCTTTCTGTCCAGTCAGCATGGCCTACGTAGGACTGAGCTTCAGGTCCCAGTGAGAGACCCTGTCTCAAAAACAAGGTGTATGGTTCCTGAAGAATGGCACTTGAGACTGACTTTGGGCCTCTAGACACCACACACATCACAGCACGCATATGCACACAGGCACACATACCTGCACACATTTGTGCACTCAACACCCTCCCCCCACAGACAAATAAAAAGAGGTAATAAGATTCTGCTGAAAGGTCCCTGTGAAGAGTGAATAGTAAGCAATAGGAACTAAGCAACTAAGGTAGAATAGTACAATCTAGTGATTGTACTTGGACAAGAGAGGGAGGAGTTAAGTTCAGCTTTCTGACTGGGGAAGGGAGTGACAGAGTCATTTGGAGGGATGTAGGACATGGGGAAGAAGGCAGAGGATTTGGGAAATGAGTTAATGTGGACCTGCTTGAGATCGCAGAGTTAGATAACTATAGAAATAGTCCGTAGAACTGACTCAAAGCCCAAGGAAGGTAGACAAAGTATGAAAAAACCATCAACATATGGACATTAAATGATGGAAGAAGCACGGAGAATTAAAGAAGGACCCTAAAGAATACTGATGCAGGATATAAGAGGAGATGCTATTGAAGTGTTCTTCTTCACAGAGAAAGAAGTCATGAGATCATACCATCTACACACAGTTACTCATACACTGGAGGGATGCTGGGGTCAGTGTCAGAGTGAGACCTGTACTGTGAAGCATATATGATTGCTACTACTAGACCAATGGTTTCTTCTGCTAGAAGTAGGCTGTAACTTTATATATTTTTTAAATTATTTATTTTTATTTTATGTGTATGAGTGTTATGCCTGCATGTGTGTAAGTGCACCCCTGTTGTGCAATGCCCATGGAGGACAGAAGAGGCCGTTGGATCCCCTGGAACTGGAGTTACAGTTGATTGTTAGCCACCATGTGAGTGCTGGGATTTGAACCTGGGTCCTCTGCAAGAACAACCAGTTCTCTTAGCTACTGAGCCATCTCTTCAGTCCCCTCAGGCTATAACTTTAATAGCTAAGGAATAGGATTATATTTTTAAATTTCCAATATAAGGTCAAGGAGATATAAACACAGATGTGAATAACAATCATTATCCCTCATGGCCGACTATTCTTGAATATTTTTCCCAATATGTTAGTGTCTACCTATTTGATTTAGTCTGACCTCTAACATGTGTCTTTTCAAATTTTCATTTTTTAAAAAGAACACTGCTAAACCCCAATAAAATTCATTAATAATATAGAAGCCCAAGCATTTCAATTGTATTGAAGGTTCATTATGTTTCGAGGGGGAGGAGCAAAATGCATAATAGAGAACTGAAGCCTTTTCTAAGACTTATTTTGCAGCTCTCTGCAACAATTCTTTGGTCCTAGTGGGCAGGTATGTTTATCTATGTATTTATGTAATATGCAATCCCCCCTCAGTATCCAAGCACCTGGAAAATCCAATTAGGTTGGTCTTGATTGACTGCATGCAGGGTAATGCCACTGTTTGCCTTCTGCTCTTCATCTCCTACAGTGTGTGTGTTGATATGAAAATGAAGACACAGCCAGAGTTTCCATGAGCAGCTGCCAAGTGGGCTCCTTGTGGTATGTTGTCTGTACAGAATAATTGCCTATAAATGAGGTCTCTCCACCAATAAGGGGCTGGGAAGTAGGCTGTACTCAAGAAGAAATCATAGCAGAAGGTTTAGTGAATATAGCTCAGTTACACTATTAGCAGCAGATATTTTCCAACCCTTCTTGAGGATAGTCCACCAGTGAATGCATTGCTACTAAGGAACTGCAGCAAAAAGAGCAGGAAGAAGAAATTCAAGACTTGTTATGTTTTGCTTTATTACTATTCAGCAAAACATTTCTATCACATTTGACTCACCGTGCAAAGCTACAAAATCCATCCTGTAGAAATGAGTCCAACTGTGCTTTGCAAGTAGAGAGGAACTTAAAATTGGGGCATTGATTACTGAACCTGAATACGGGTGAAGTGTCCATAAAGCTAGCAGAACTTAAGCTCTCTGGCCTTCCACTTGCAAAAGGTCTTTCAGAATCCCTGTGGTCATGATTTCTATCTTAAAGAAAGGCCCCGAGGGTTGAGCCAACTTTAGGTCCCATCAAATCTGAATCATTCCCTGGCCTTTAGTTGAAAGTTACCTTATGGCATAACCCCTTAATTATTTCATAGGATCTGGTCTCCTTCCCTCATGGTTAGTGGTCTGGTCATCCAGGCTTGCTTCAAATCTCAGACAGGCATGTCTGCTCAACCAGAGGATATCCCTAAGACTTTTGAGAAGCTGGATGGGGCATATGATGAAGAATTTTTGTCGATAGGATATGAACAGAAACGTAAAGTGAATTACTATTGTTTTCCTTTTCTAGGGGTGTGTACTGCCCTTTTCTCTCCTTACTTTCTTCTGGCTGGCAGTGACATTACCTAGGAAAAGCCACCTTGATCCCAAAGAGAAAAGCCGCATGTCACCAGCTAAGAATAGCCTCTGGGATGTTACTTGAGATAGACAGAAGCTCATGTTTATTTATGATTGTCTGCTTCTTTAAAAATTTTTTGATTTATTATTTTTACTTTATGTGTATGAGTGTATTGCCTGCATGCATGTAAGTTGTTGTGCAATGCCCATGAAGGTCAGAAGAGGCCATGGATTCCTTTGGAACTGGAGATATAGACAGTTGTTGGCTGACATGTGGGTGCTGGGAACTGTACCTGAGTCCTCTGCAAGAGCAGTCAGTTCTCTTAACTGCAGAGCCATCTCTCCAGTCTGATGACTGTCTACTTTTGGGCTCTTTTTGTTATATCAGCTCAGCCTATATGTTTTTCCTCATTAAGCTCACTGAATCAGGATCTCTCCAGAGGTTATGTGAAACTTAAAAGAGGTGTCAGAGTAAGCCAGAGTCAACGGCTGTGAAGGAAGTCAAAGATAGATATAAACTCAAATGGTTAGGAATCATGTTAAAGAGAGGCTTCAGTCAGGAAAGGGGTAGGCATGGGATGAGAGTGGAAGCAAGAGAGCAGGCCCAGGACATTGCCTTTTGGTGCTTAAAGCTTGGCAGTGGGGCTTGGGTGTTTAGCTGTGCTGTGGGAGGAATCTCGGAGTCTGGGCTGTGTAAGACGTCGCATGCTGTTCTCCTGACTGTACTTTCCCACTTCACCTCAGCTGATGGACTCAGGGATGAGTAGCTGAGCCTGACTGTCATTTGTGGGTCATCTAACTGTTCATCACTGATCTTCCCATAAGGATGTTGTATTCTTAATGGTACTGAGTACTCTAATCATATCCTTTCTTATTTAGAATTGAACAAGAAGCCGAAGAGAGAGCCAGTAGTTGGGAGAAGGATATTAGTTATTTTTCTTCATCATTGGAGGCAAATGCTTAGTGCTTCATAAGATTTGGAGGTTCTGAAACTTCTGAGATGAGGCTGTCCCTTTTAATTCTGTATATGACATTCTAATAAACCCCCTTCACCAAAATAAACTGCCAACATCAAGATGCAGAGCTGAGGAAAACCTGCATTGCATCACTCTTAAATTCTATCATTCTCTATCTGGATTCATAATCTTAATGATCAAGCTTCCAAATAAAAGAAGAAAAAGTGAAACAAGAGAGATTGTGTGTGTGTGTGTGTGTGTGTGTGTGTGTGTGCGTGCGTGTGTGTTGTCTTAAAGGTACAATGTTGAAGTTAGAAACCAGAGTAAGTAATGAACCATGTGCTCTTTTGCATATAATTTGTCTGACGAGCCTCATAACAGAGACACCATGTCACTGTTCATGTTCACGGCATGAACATAGAATAGTTTGTGGGTATTTAGTCTCCCTGATGGAGGAGCTGTTAGAACATCACATGCTATTCTGGTTCCCTACTGTGAATGTCAGCTACATTGTCAGGAGGGGAAGTGGTCTTCTACTGTGTTCTGAAGACATCCATCAACTTTAAGGAGCTATTTTTTTGAAAAGGAAAGATGATAGCCTTAAAATCCTGGTGAGCAGCTATGGACCTCACAGCCATTTTCACCCTGACTCGTCCTCATGAGTCCTTGGAAAGCAAAATTATGTGAGCAGAAGAAAATTAGAAAATGAAGTTCTACCATACATGTACTTTTCCCTAGACCATCTTCATCTCCAGCTTGGTTAGCCTCCCTGACACCTTGCTTGTGCTTTGGGGCTATGGGCCTTTGCAACTCCATCTCTGAGTGTGAATGCCCATTCTTCTGTTGGTTAAGACACTGCAAATCTCGGGCCCTCTTTGAATTCATGTACCAAATATACTGGCATGTATCAAATCTATGAAGACAATCTGTTTTCATTCAGGTGGTAAAAAATGGTCAGCAAACTGTAGTCTCTGTCCCAAATCTAGCTTGCTCTCTGTTTTTGTAAATGAAGACATAATTCATTTGGCTGGATTAATATTTATTGAATATAGCTATCATCATCTTCTTTACATATGTAACTGTTTTTAATGAATCAGTGGTTCTTGCCATAGACCTAAATCATGTACTTTCTGGTTTTTTAAGTGACTGTGTTGAACCTGACCTAAAGGAAAGTAATCACATTCAGTCTAGCATCTGACACAATGATATCTCACGGAAGGAAAGAAAGAAAAAGAAGAGGAAGGAAGGAAATGTAAGAAGATAAAATGAATTTTCTTCAAGTAACATAAAGAGAGGCATTAAAAAGAGAGCGAGACAGATGGGGCTGGGAAGACGGCTCTGTACGTAGATTTTCTGTCATACAAGCATGAGGACCTGAGCTTGGATCCCCAGTACCATGTAAAAAGTCAGGAGTGGTAGCATGTATCTGGGCACCCCCTTCCCCTGCTCCCCTGCGCTGAGCAGGGCAAGGGAAGTGGTAGAGACATGTGGGTCCCTGGAAGCTCATTGGTCAGCCAAAATGTTGAATTGATGAGTTCCAGGATCAGTAGGAGACCTGTCACAAAAAAGATGGAGGGTGATCAAGGAAGATGCTTTGTGTTGACCTGTGGTCTCCATACATGCACATGTACCTGCACCTGCATACAAAGACAGCAACCAGAACAAGATTAAAATCAGAGTATATTCTAGATGACTGTTCAGTATTGAGACAGATGAGAGACAGGCAAGGATGATTCAGAATAAAAAGTGATATTTTAGTTGACTATTAGTGGGTTATAAATTACATCCTATGACTAAAATTCCTTCCTGGACAACATCTACCCCCTTCTTCTAAGGTCCTAGTGGCAACCCAAAGTATGATTCCAACACAATTTGCCTTGGAGAACCAATGAATTCTGTGACAGTGACTTTTCTGGGAACACCTCCTGTCTCACCTAACTAGTAACCAAAGTTAATTTTATGCTTTGAGGTCATTTAACACTATTCCATCTCCTACTGCATAATCAGCTTATTTAAATTTAGAGAGTCTTTAGGAAAACATGGTAAAGACTCCTACTAGGCCTTGGACTCCTCTTGTAATCAACTTTTACAAGTTGAGCTAAACACAATTTTAATCTTAAACTATGCTCCCTATTTCTCCCTTACTAATCACTTCTTGTTCCTGGTCCAGAATAGTTTGTGTTTGTGTGGGGGATTGGGGGTTAGGGGTTGGGGAAGTGTGTATGTGCATGATAATGTCATTGCTGAAAGCAACAAATTATCCATGGTATATGCTGCAAATAACATGTGGGCCTAGGTGATAACAGCTGTGCCTGGTTTTGTATGCTGTTCTGGGTTAGTAGGGGTCAAAAAGGAAAATTCTTCCCTGATAAGACGAAGTTCCTCATTCCTTTCCTATATCCTATATCATGCTAGATGTACTGCTTAAATAAATAGAGAGTACAACCTTGGTTGGAGGAACAGTTGTGAGAGAAATAAAAAAGGAGCAGTTCTGAGAACAGATCAGGCTCATGCTTGGTTTAAATAGCTCCAGGAGTTTAGTCTTTCATGAATCAGGCACCACTGCATTGTGGAATCTGCTACAAGTTTATTGACCTCACTTATAGAGCATAGGTGATTCCTGACAGGAGCATGTGTTACCTTGGAAAACCAACACTGGAAAGTCTTCACTCTACGTGGATGATGGCTTCCCCATAGCTGCAAAGATGGAGCCCTCATCTCCTGGCCTTCTCCAGCCCATATACACTTGATCTCCTCAAGTTCCCCAAGGTCAGTACAGTTAGGACAGAACTGCATGCTACCGGTTAGGAGGAGTGACTGACTACTAGGTGAGGGTTCAGTGACTCTCCCTGCCCCCTCTTTGTATGAGTTAATAGTTAAGGAGCCCAGCTGTGATGGATGTTTGTTCACAAGCAGATACAGGTAGTCTTATGAAGATGATGGATGTTCTGCTTGGAAGATAGTGCTGTACAAAATCGCCAACCCTAATGGCTTGAAAGTGCCATTTAATACTATCTTGTGGTTGTGTGGGTTGCAGGAATCGGGCTTATCTAGTTCTCTGCAGTGTCAATGAATATCATTATATCATTTGGTAGCAGTTAGCTTGTAAATGTGATGTTTTTAAAGATCCAATATGTGTCTCATGCCTCTATGGGACTAATCATGGGGGGAACTGTTCTGAAGCTGTCTGCCTTCAGGGCAGTCAGACTTCCACTGACAACTCATGACTCTCAGAGCAAAGGTTCCAAAGAATAAGACAAGAACCTCATTGTCTTTGATGATCTAATCACAAAAGTTATACAATGATACTTCTACCTCTTATTGGTTGAAGCAGTCATGAGCCAGAGCATCAAAGAATTTGTGGGCCATGGCTGAAAATCAGCCCAGGAGGGAAAAGAATGGAGTAGTTGAGAGCAGATAACTAATATTCACTCACAGGTTTTCATAGCTCTTTCATCACATCTTCATATAAACACGGTATTATTCCCATCCTACAGATTAGGGCTTGTGTTCAAGATTGAATGACTTGTAATGGAGTTATACAAGATGACTGAGCTAGTGGGTTACGGAACTGTCACTGCGACTGAGAGCCATTTAACGCCAGCTGTGGTACTTTTGTCCCTGATACCTATCAGAGAAATGAAGCCAACAACAGCAAATGGGGAAATTATGGGGGTTAAGGAGTTAAAAGGAAAAGGCTGTGGGCTTTGTCTTCTTGTTCTTGGGAATTAAAGTTGTTGCCAGCTGACCCTTGAATATTCTTCTGAGAAGACAGAATTTCCCGGTATAACCACACCTCCTGGAAGCTGAGTCTGTAAGGTGCCACATCAGCTCCTCCAGTTCCTGGTCAGCCATACTACTCAGATTCTATCCAGGATCATCATACTTTGATAATTAAAGAGGGAGAAGCTGGTGATCAGCTCAACCATCCTCTGTAGAGTGACGCTTACATTTCTGCCATCAACCTGAGACTCACACACAAGGACCTCCAGGTCTGAATTTCAGACACTTCCTGAGAAGCCCCTCCCTTCCTGTGTTGTCTCACCTTCTACTCAGCGTGACAGCATCACTTTCAATGCCAGCCTCTGCAGCTTCTGCCCACCTGAGTTCCCAGGTCACTGAATCCTCGCTGACGGCTCCTTGGCTTTCTCCCACCCCGAAGGACAGGGTGGCATTGTACTTCAGTGAGTGGACTTGGGACTGCTGCCAGGATTGGAGGCTTTGATGCCATCTCCTAGCTACTTGACTTCAAACAAGTTCCTTCATCTTTTTGAACTTTTCTCTTTCCATTTTTTTAAATTTGTGAAACGGCAACAGTAACAGTACCCTCAGAGCATTTTAGGAGACTTGATCAATATATTGCAGTGCCAATAATATTTGGCACATAATATCACTCAATAAATGTGAGATGTCATATCTAATTGGTCTCCCAGCTTTTCGTGTATTTGGCATATGTTTTTTGTTACGGCATCATTGTCTTCGTCAGAGTCTTTATTACTTTATCTCCATAAAATTGTAATGACTTAAAACAGAGGAGATCTGTGTCCTTGCTTTCTCCAGACAAATCCATGCACCATAAAAACTATCACGATGTATTGATCCCCTAATGTCCTAGACACTACACCAAGCATTTTAGAGACATCTATGACCTTTGTTAAGTCAATATGACTTATTCTTCCTATGACAGATGAGAACATTAGCCTCAGAAAAGGAACTTATCCAATATCCCACAGATAGTAAGAGGCTGAATCAGTGTTAAGATAAGAAATCTTACACAGTATTTTTACCCTTTTATGATATCAGACTTCAATGTCTTTTTGCTTAGAAACTTAAACACAAACAAACAGCCCAATGACTTTGGGAAAGGAGTAGAAACCCTCAAAATTGTTTCTATTACATATAGGATTTCATTTTGTTCTGTCTAGTTTTTTTATTCTCTCTCTCTCTCTCCCTCCCTCCCTCCCATCTTCCTGTGTGTGTGTGTATGTGTGTGTGTGTGTGTGTGTGTGTGTTTGTGTTGTGCACATTTGGAAACGTCAGAGGACAAATTTCTACCATCTGAGTTCCAGGGGCTGAACTCAGGTGGTCAGGTTTGGCAGGAAGTGTCTTAATCAGCTCAGCCAACTCATTGAATTTTTTGATAAGATCTCATGCCACCCAGCCTGGCTTGACCTCAAAATCACTATGTAATTGAAGCTGTCCTTGAACTCTGGATCTTCCTGCCTCCACCTCCCAAGTGCTAGGATTACAGGCATGTGGCTTAGTACAATTTTAAACAAAGTTTTTAATGGAAGTTTTGCAAATTTTATACAATATATTTTGATCATATTTAGACCTCTCCTCTACTACCGCCTTCCTGATTTCATGTATTCTAGTGTGTATATATATATATATATATATATACTATATATATATATATGTATGTATATATTTAAGGCCTATTATTTGTGTCTCCTAAATACTCTTCAGTGTGGATCCAATCACTGGGATGGAGAGATGGCTCAGCAGTTAAGAGCACTGGCTGTTCTTGCAGAGGAACCAGGCTTGATTCTCAGAACCTGCATGGTGGCTAACAAGGCCTGTAACTCCAGTTACAGGGTATCAGATACCCTCCTCTGTCCTTCATAGGCATGGCATGACATGGGTGTACTTACATGCATGCAGACAATACATTCAAATAACAATAATAATAATGGTAATAATAATAATAACTAGCATTCAGAGGAAGTGGCTTCCAATTCAGTTCCATGTCCATTACTCCAAACCCTGTGTCCAAAGTGTGTTCTGTCTTCAGCAATAGGATTTTACCTTTAATTCTGAGAGGTGATCAAGGACTGTGGCAATAGCCACTCCTTTTGGGAGTCTCTTTGACCACCGAGGAAGGTTTTTCCTGGCTGACAGTTTCTTGTAATGTAGCCTTCAGCTATACACATGGACTAATGTTAGAGATATTGCATGTGTAATTTGTCATTAGATTGTTGGAAAAATATGATTACCCCATGGCAGCTCACAACTGTCTGTAACTCCAGTTCCAGGGGATCCAATGGACATTGCGTACTTGTAGACAAAGCACTCATATACATAAGAATATATAAATAAAATATTTAAAGGTGGTAATTTATCCTCAAATGAATTTTCTAGCTAATCTTCTGGTGCTTCTCAGTCCCACCCCTCTGGTGTTAACCTAATCTACTCGCCATTCCACGCAGACCACAGCTAACTTCCATTTCCAAGTCTTTTTTTATAACATTCACCCAGCTGGTGTGTGTACTTCCCCACTGTTTTCTATCTATCTAACTGAAGTATACCCAGATCGTAGCACAATTCCTATTGCCTAGTGGACAACCTGATGGTCAAGAACTATGAAAAGCCTGAGATATGACTTCACTCATAAGTTAGCTATTTAGCCATCTGGTTTCACGGGTGTCGATAGAAACATGAAACTCTTGTCATAGACAAATGACCAAATGACATACTTTCACAGACTACAGTAGTCGCAGATACAGCACATGCATTTGTGTCAGCACCTCTAGTACTGATGCCAAAAGGGGAATGTGAAAAGGGCCTGGTGAACCAGCACACATAGTAGGCTGCTTTGCATGTGAGGAACACGGAGCTCAGAGAATTGGAATCTTTCGCTGTGGACAGTAAGCATGCCTCCCTTTCATGGCCTCTATCTCTAGTGTTGTAGCAAACCTACCCTGTTCCTTGTAGGGAGACATTGCCTCTATCTTTCAATATTATTCACTATAAGATCCTCGGAAAGATAGCCCAGAACAAAGGCAATCAATATATCTGCTCACAAGATCATAAAAAATGGAGAGCTCCAGGGAGAATAATCTCTCAACACTGATAACCCAGACCTCCCTGAGTGCCAAAGATAGGATTTCTGTAGCTTGACAGCTATGCAAAGGCCTCTGAGAAAACAAATTCTCATGGATTCCCTCAGGTTCACATGAGCATTTCTATTTTAGCATTATTGAAGTGCAAGCAAACCTCAGCGTAGTTTCTCAGCTTTCATATCGCCTAAACTCTAGGAAGTAGGGGGAGAGGCAGGTATAAGTTACATTGAAAGCAAAACAAAAAAGTCAGCCAATTTCATCAAACTTTGCTGTAGAAATTATTGTTAGGCTCAAGCTAAATTGTTGGGGCAGGGTTTAGTAATAAAAAGAAAAGAAGTCGTGTGTCTACATTTACTCTACTCTTGTTATTTTATTTCAGTTGTTAGGGGTAATGCTTAAGTATGGATATGTTGTAGAAATAACAATAATGGTTTGTTTGCTCATTCACATTATCCAGGCCTTCCAATGAACCAAAATTAAAATTTAATTTGAATGTTGCTTTGCTTGATAAACTCTGAAATGTATATTCACTGAAGGTTTGTTAGTTCTTCTGAATTACCAGAAACTGTGCTACATGTGTTTTTTAAAATTTTAGTTCCTAGTGGTGTCAGTATAGGAAAATAATATCTGATATTTTGTTTTATAGCTATCAAAATTAGTAGTTATTTTAGAGTTAATGACCAAGAGTATCAACATATACATATATATGTGTATGAAATCAGAAGTTTATTTAAGAGCAGTAATAATATTAGGTGAGATTACAAGTTATTAAGTACTTTTTGCTTAGTACTCTGCTATAGTTAGTACTAATAATAGCAGTGTATGTATTTCTATATTTCTTTCTCATATATATGTCTTTATTTTAGGAAAAGCCTTATTTTTTATTGTTTCTTTCTTGATTAGCATGCAGAGCAATTGGTTTTATCATGGTGTTTTCATGTATATTTATATTTGGATGACTTTTGGATCTTATAAATATTAAAAATAGTGTTTTAAGAACAATTTGTTTGCTGGGCGTGGTGGTACATGCTTTTAATTCCAGTACTTAGCAGGCAGAGGCAGGCAGATCTCTGTAAGACTGAGGGCAGCCTGGCCTACATTGGAGTTCCAGGCTAGCTGAGGCTACAAGAACATCCTGTTTTAAAACGACCGATATATATATATATATATATATATATATATATATATATATCGGTCATTTTATATTTGGTCATATATATATTTGAAGAACAATTTGTTACTAAGTCAGGTTTTCTTCATATCATAGCTTTTTTTTTTCCCCTTCCTGGGCTTTAAACTCCTTGGACCCCTTGCAGACTGGAAGGTGCCCTCACAGCAGGGCACCACTGCAGATACCTGTCATTTTCCTGATGGCAAATCTAAGTCTCCATTCATTAATAGCGTGGGAAGCTAAACTGTTACTTTAGGAAAAGGTTTTTAGCGGCAAATTATCCACTCTCTAGGACTCTGATGCAGTGACAGTGGCAGACACAGCTCTTCTAATGATGATTTAATACAGCACAAACCCATCTAATAGGGAACAAGGGCTAGCAGTATGTACAAGCCAAGGTGGCCACTGGAGGGCTGCTTAGGACTCACACTTTCATACATGCCATATTATACAGAACATACTTTGGTCACTTTTGATGATTACAACCAAGGCAATCACATTAAAATATTCTTCATAAGAATTAAGGATCTCCAAGAATTTGTCTGCAGACCCCTGAGAGGCCACGGACAGTTGTCTTACAAACTGTTGCCTTAAATTGTCTTTGGCTGTGGCATTCACTGCCTGGCCTTCCCATGCCTTCATTTATTTCCTAGCTGTTTTCAGTGTCCAGATTTCTGTTGCTTTTCTGCTTCTTGGTGCTGTCTTCTAACACTAGAAAATTTTTTTATTGACTTGAGGATTTCATGCACCGTGTTTTGAGCAGACCTCCCCCCTCCACGCCCATCTCCCTCCCACCGCTATTGACTTCATGTTCTCTATTATTATTTGTCTTTTTAAAAAGTCCTATCAAGTCTAATCAGTTTCCTAAATGCTCTTGGGTGTGGGTCTAACCTTTGGAATCTGGTCAGCCTACTGAGTGACACACCAGTAAGGAAAATGAACTCTCTCTCTCCCAGCAGCTATCAGTGGCCAGCAGATCTTCAGCAAGGGCTGAGGTTTCCTGCCCAGCTCTCTCATCCATGCTGGGACTCTGCCCTGTGTGAGCTGTATAGGTCTAGTGCATAATGTCACAAACACTGTGGATTTATATGTGCAACTACCACGTGCGTCCAGACAACCCAGTTTCCTTGTATTCATCTACCAACTCTGCCTCTAACATTCTTTCTGCTCTCTCTTTCACAGTGATCAGTGAATCTTAGGGAGTGGGTGTGAGATTGGTGTTCCATTAAGGGCTGAGTACTCCACAGTCTCTTATTCTCTGCACATTGACCAACTGTGTGTCTGTGTTAATTGCTATCTGATGATGCAAGAAGAACCTTCTTGCTTCCCCACAACTGTTTACCCAATAGATGAATAGGCTTTTCCCTTCTGTCAGTCACTTCTTTGCTTTGCGTATAAGCAGCTTCCCACCTTAGAGTAGCCTCTTCACACAAAGAGTGTTCCCTGGACGGACGTTAGCCCAGGAGGCTCCCACAGCAGCGGCAGCTGGCTCCTCAAGAGAAACTCAGGCACAAAGACATCACATTTGCTAGAAGTTACTCCTCTGGGGGCTGGAGAGATGGCTCAGTCGTTAAGAGCACTGGCTGCTCTTGCAGAAGACCTGGGTTTGATTCCCAGCACCCACACGGCAACTAACAATTGTCCATAAGTCCAGTTCCAGGAATCCAATACCCTCTTCTGACCTTCTCAGGAACTGCACAACACCAGTAAACCTACATGCAGGCAATACACTCATACCCAGAAAATAAAAGTAATTAAAAAAAAATTAAAAGGAAGTTACTCCTCTGGCCAGGGGCCAAATTCTCCTCACTCCTTTTAAACCAGATTCATTCCCATAGGTGAATGTGAACACTAATCCCCAAACAAAAAAATAGTGTGAATATGGGGGATCACTGTCTGGTTAGAGTCACTTGTCACCTTGACACACCAGGAAGAGGGATTTCCTCTATGGGCTTGACCTGTGATCATGTCTGTGAGGCATTTTTTAAATTGTTGAGTGACATAGGAAGACCCAAGCCAATTTAGCTGGTGCTGACCCTGGGCAGGTGGTCTTGGGTTGTATAAGAAAGCAAGCTGAGCTCAGGCCAGGGAAATAAGCCAGTAAGCACATGCTTTCATAGTTTGTGCTTCAGGTGCTGCCTCCAGCCACCTGCCCGGAGTTCCTGGTCAGACTTCCCTCAGAGATGAACTGTGACCTGAGGGATGTAAGATAAAATAAACCCTTTCCTCCCCAGATTGGTTTCAGTTAGTGTTTACATCACAGCAATAGAAAGCGATTAGGATAGTCACAGTTCCTTCTGCAGGACTTTTGTTGTTTATTGAGATTGGTGGTTCAAATATCCTTCTTTAAAATTGTGTGTGTGTATGTGTGTGTGTGTGTGTGTGTGTGTGTGTGGTGTGTTTATGTGAGGGCATAAGGATATGGGTGTGGGCATGCACGGGCCACAGCATAAGTGTGGAGGTCAGAGGACCACCTTAGGTGTTGCTTCTTGTCTTCCACTTTGATCACTGCATGCACAGTATACAAGAGTCTCTTGTTTGCTGCTGTGGATACCAGGCTAACCGGCCAGCGAGCTTCTAGGGATTCGCCTGTCTCCACCTACCATCGAGGCATGGAGCACGGGGATTTCAGACTCATGCTACCAGGTCTGGTTTTATGTAGATTCTGAGGATCCACCTCAGGTCCTCATGATTGCAATGCAAGCACTTTTTCCATTGAGCCATTTACCCAGCCCACGGGGTTCATAGACTTCTTTATCTCGATTCTCAAATCTTTGAAAATAAAGAACAATCTTGGGACTTGAAGCAGCATAAAATCTGGCCATCTTGAAGTACGTAGATCAATAACCCTTAATCCATTCACGTTATTTTGCAACCACTGTGACCACCTATCTCCAGAACTCTTCTCCACTTGGAAAACAAAACTCTAAGCTCAGAAGATAACTTAAAAATCCCCCTTTTACCTGTACTTTCTGGAAACTCCCCTCCTAATGTCTGTCTCTCGATCCATTTTAGGGATCTCATGTAAGTGAGAGACAAGTACATGTAGAGGCCGCTTCTGTTCTGTCTTTCCCACAGGGAACTGCCCTCTCTAAGATCCTGGCTCCCATCTGACGAGTTTGTCCTAGTTTACTTTCAGTTACTGTGACAAAATACTGATCAAAACCACCTTGGGGAGGAAAGGGTTAATTTCCTCCCACCCTCTACAGTCCATTACCAAGGGAAGTCAAGGTAGGGGCTTAGGGCAGGAACCTGGGACAGAAACCAAAGCAGAGACAGTGAAGGAACACTGCTTACCAGTTTGCTTCCTGCGGCTTGCTCAACTACCTTTCTTTACAGCCCAGGACTACCTGCCTAGGGATGGCACTACCCAAGATAGGCTGGGCACTCCTATTTTAATTAACAGTTAAGAAAATCCCTCACAGACATGACCTCGGGTCAATCCAGTGGAGGAAATTCTTCAATGGAAGTTTTCTCTTTTCAGGTGTGTCAAGTTGACAATTATATGTTACATTTCTGTTGCTGGGATAAAACCATGACCAAGGCAATTTAGAGAAGGAAGAGTTTATTTGGCTTATGGTTCTAAAGGGACAGCTTACTTGTACTCTTAGGTCTAATTCTCTGATTAGATAGTCAAAGACGCCCCCTTTGAAGCAGCCAGTAGCAGATATCTTGGCTGTGGCCTGCACAGTCCGTGTGGATGATCCGCTATCGCCATGTATTCCAGATGTTCATTCTGGCAGCAATGAGTGACACCCAGCCCACTGGGTTCATGTGCTCAAATATTTGGTTTATGAGAACACAACACAGTGCAAGCTATAAAAAATTAAATGGAAAATGGCCCTACTGCCACCTCAGACCGCATTCAGTGACTCATTCCTCTCTTATAATTAAAGCCCACAGAGGAGGCAATTTCATTAAGCAATAAACCAGTAACCACATGGGCACCTTAATGATGAAATGCGCTCAAGAAAAGTCCCATGCATGTGCATCATAACTTTGAATGGTGGCCATTTTAACTAGGGGAGGTGGAGCAGAGCAGGACCAATGAGACAGTAACTAGGACTTAAGGCATTGAGAGCTGAATTGTGTGCTCCCCAAAAGGTGGGACCTACAAATGTGAACTTATTTGAAAACGGACAATTTACAGATGATCCAATTAAGATGAAATCTTTAGGATAGGTCCAATGCAATATAGGTGTGACCTAATAAAAAAGAGGAAATTTAGGACTGGACCTGTGGCTTACAGCATATGACTAGCATGTATGAGGCCCTGAGTTCAAGTCCCAGCCCCCTGTCCGCCCCCGCAAAATAAAGGAAATTTAGAGCATACATCCAGTGGATATTGCCCTGGTACTGGTTCTTAAGTGGCCATCCTATCATATGATCAAACCACTTGTTTCAGAAATTGAATAAGACAATGAATTCAGGGAGTGCAAACCCATCACCATGCTTGATTTTAATTTAACTTGAGCTCTTTGGACAGGGACAGTCCTGTATAGGGACTATGATAATGAACAAGGAACTCCATAAATCTAGTTTCTTTGGCAGGATTATGGGTCAGGAAAGCATGTCCACAGTCAGAATAATTGCTGTTTAGTGTGAATACTTTGCCAGCCAGTGAACTGGTGGCCTCTCAGTTGGGCTCAGTGTTGGTTTCTGCTGTTGGCAGGTGTGGCACTCAATGCTGGTTTTACCACACTGCCTTGGGTGACTGTAAAGACATATTACTGAGCCCAAGGATAAGCTGTCCCTCCCACAATGGCCACACATTACCCATGAGCAAACAGGAGTTATTGGAGAGGGTGGCTGACACAGAAACAATTGCCTAGGCTGTTGAGAAGACAGGCTGTCATCTGTAGGCTATAATAGTCTGCAAATGTCTGCTAAATCCATTTGATCTACAATGCATGATAAATCTGAAGTTGTTTTGATTTTGTGTTGGTCTAGATAATCTATGCATAACAGTGGAGTATTGAAGTCATTCAGTATTATTATATCTGGATTTGTCTATTCCTTTATGTCTCAAAGATATGAAATTGGGTACACTAATGTTTGTTACAAATGTATTTTACACTCATATCTTCTTGGTGGGTTGTTCTTTTTATTAGTATGTAGTGACCTTTTTATCTCTTCTAATTTTGACTTGAAGTTTACTTTGTCAGATTTGAACCTAGCTATTCCTGCTTGCTTTTGACTTCCATTTATTTGGTACACTGTTTCCCACACTTTCACTTTCAGTCTATGTATGCCTTTATCAATGAGGTTTTTTTGTAGACTACAAATAGTTGGACCTTGTTTTGTGAATCCAGTTGGCTAATCTGCATCTTTTAATCAGAGAAATAATTAGGGTTATTACTGACAAGTTGTTCTGGTTAGCTTTCTATTGCAGTGATAAATCACTCTGACCAGAACCAACTTGGGGAGAAAGAGGCTTCATTGACTTACACATCCCAACCATGGTTCATCATTGAGATGAGTTAGGGCAGGAACTCAAGGCAGGAACCTGGTAGGGTGGAAGCTGAAGCAGAAACCATGGAGGAATTCTGCTTGCTGTCTTGCTTCTCTGGCCTGTGCTCAGCCTACTTTCTTCTACAACCCAGAACCTACCCAGGGCTGGCATCTCCCACAGTGGACTGGGCCTTCCCACATCATTCAACAATCAGGAAAATATCACACAGACACGGCCACAGGCCGATCAGATAGAAGAGATTCCCCAACTGAGGTTCCCTCTCTCAGATCTGCCAAGCTGACAACTGAAGATATCCAGTACACATTTATTGATTTCTGTAACTTTGGTCAGTTTTGAGTTTGGTTTGAATAGTTTTCTTTTTCCTTTACTATATTTCTCTACGTATGTAAGGGCAGTACTGGTTTGCCGAGTTGGACATGTTCTCATTTGGTCATCTATTTGAAGTTTGTTCTTTACTGATCTCAGGTGTTTGTAGATATTTTCTTCCCCTTCAGTGGAAGAAAAGTCTCTCTAAGTCTCTTCTGAAATGATTGCTTAAGGGTTAGGAATAACTTTAGTTTATATTTATTTGGAAGGTTTTTATTTCTCCATTGATTTTATTTATTTTTATTTTATGTGTATGAGTGTGTCAGTGCACCCACATATACAGTACCCATGGAGGACAGAAGAGGGCATCAGATAACCCTGGAACAGGAGTTATAGATGTTGGTGTTGGGAATTGAACCTTGGTCCTCTGCAAGAGTATCCAGTGCTTTTAGCCACTGAGCCATCTTTCCAGCCTTTTTCCATTGATTTTAAAAGGTAACTTTGCTAGATACAGTAATGTGATTTGGTAGTTACTTACTCCCATGGTTTGAAATAAATTTTTCTATGCTTTCTAAGTGCTTAGAGTTTCTGATGTGACATAGGATGTTATTCTGTTAAGTTTGTCTTTGTAAGCACATGGGTATTTCCCAGTACAGCTTTCAATATTGTTTCTTTGCTCTATAGTATTAGAATTTTAAATAAAATGTGGCATGGAAAGGTTCTTTTCTGGTCATGTCTGTTTTGGATTCTGAATGATTCTTATGTTTATATGTTCCTTACCATTTTTTAGATTTGGAATTCTGCTATAATTTCATTGACCAGATTTTTTGTGTCTTTAGTTTGTATTGCAGATCCTTTTTCTACTTGATGGATTCTTACATTTGGTATCTTGATCATGCTCCAGTTATGGTCATGCTTTTTTGTTTTTTCCTTATTAATGTCTGAATGCTGTATTTCCTCTGCTTCTATATTTTTCCATATTAAAAAATGTTGAGGTCTTAATCTAGTCTATTGGTGATTTACTCCACTGTGCTTTTAACTTGATTTAGTGAGGTTTTCATTTCCAATATTTCTGCTTGATTTATAAAAAGATTTATTTTTATTTGCATACATGTGAAGAGAATGTTAGATCCTCTGGAGCTAGAATTACAGGTGGCTGTGAGCCCCCAACATGGGTGCTGGGTATTGAACTTGGGTCCTCTGGAAGAGCAGTCAGTGCTCTTAACCACTGAGCCATTTCTCCGGCAGTTAAAAAAAAAAAAAAAACCTTTTATGGTTTTTATTTATCTAATTTTATTTATACACTTTCATTGTGTCATTGTGCAGCATGAAAAACAAACAGCAAAATAGATTTCCAATACTGTCCTGATGTACAGGAAGAATCTCTGTCACACCAAATCCCCCCACTATATTTAAGGCTTATGAGATTGTGGGCTTGCCCTGAGCTAGCTTTGCCAGCCTGCCTTCACCAGGGCCATCTGCCTTACCTTGTGACTATGGCTTTGGCCTCTCTTCCCCACGTCCGGGGAGCCTGAGCTGGAGCTGTTGGTTTCCTCCAACAGTTTTCTGATAGCTTTTCTGTTTCTCCATGCTTTTCAGCTGTGCTGTCACCTCTTTTGTTATTTCTAGCAATCCTCTTCTCTTCGACTCTTCAGAAGAAAATCTGTTCTTTGTGACCGTAACTCTTCTTCTTCATGGAGTCACATAGAGGCAGGTTCTAATCTACAGTATCAGGGTGACCCTTGAATCAGGTCTGTATCTTTCTCATTGGACTGATCCTAGGAAGCACACAATGGGAATGAAAGTTGGTCCTTACCAAGCAAATAGTAAGTGCCGCAGCTCTTATTTCAAAAACTTACTTTTTGCCCTCTGGACAAATGTGAGCCACTTCATTCAATGAATTCTGTTGAGCAAGCTAGGTGTGCTCAGCTTTATGACATGTAGGCCTATTAATAACTAACAACTTGGCCCCTCTGTGAATGTGTGGCCTATGATGAAGTGTTCTGTCTGTGCTAGAGTTCAGATACAAGACACAAATTATGTCTCAAAAGAAAAATAGATGCCTACAGAAGATGGTATGGGTCTATTCCAGAACCCTAATGATCCAACCCATGGCTCACCCACAGGGACCACTCCAAGATTCCATGCAGGATCTATGTCTGGCCCAGACACTACAGTGACAATGGACATGCTGCTGCTCATATGCCCTACTGGCAGAGCAAGTTGAATAGCAGACTGATAGCAATAAGTAGGTTAGAACAACGTGCCCAGATAGGATACACGTCACCTCCAGAATTCAAGATGCTGCTGGCCGTTCAGCCTATTTCTTAGTGATACTTAATGATAGGGGAACCCAGATGCTGTAAACTATTTTGTACCTTGTAAAGAAAATTTTGACATGAACTGTACAACTAGACTCCTGGGAACTTTGCCTCTGTGGCAGTCCTGAAATTTTGCTCAATTTATCTTCCTTCCTCTGGAACACAGGTCACCACTTATTGTCATTATTAGGGTAAGCTCCATTCTGTGGGTTTGACAAACTATGTCTCATGTAGCTACCATTATAGAATTCCACAGAATCATTTCACTCCCCTGAAAATCCTCTGTCCTTCCCCTAATCATGCCTCTTTCCCTTAGCCACTGCTCATCTTCCAGCATCTCCAGATTTGCCTTTAAGGAGTATCAGTTATTAATGATTAGCATGTAACCTTTCCAGGCTAGCTTCTTTCACTTAGTGTCATATGTTTACATTTCTTCTTAGGGCTGGATGACTCAGCTCTGCTTAGCACTGATAACATTCCATTATGTAATGGGTTGGGCTTTAGTTAGTTGCATGAAGGACCTCTTGTTTGCTTCCAAATTGTAACAGTTTAGAAGAGAATTGCATACACAAGTTTTTGTGTGAATGTAAATTTTTAGCTTATTTGAGCAAATACCAGTGAGTTCAATTGCTAGGGTGTTGTTCAGTTTTGTAAAAAAGGAACAAAAACATCTGTCTTCCTGTGCTCTGCATTATTTTGCATTCCCATAGGCCGTGAATGAGAGTGCTCATTATGCTTTATCCTGCCCAGATTTGATGTTACCAGTGTTTTGGGTTTTGGCCATTCTATCAGAACCTTTTCTTTTACTTTTTTTTTTTTTTACAATATACATTTTTATTGATTTTTTTGCATTTCATACAATACATCTTAATCATAGTTAGGCCTCTCTCCTCTATCCGCACCCCATAGGGTCCTCCCCCCTGCCGGATTACACACATTCTATTATATATGTTAAGGCCTAGTGAGTCAAATTTGTGACTCCAGATGTCCCTTGGTGTGAGTTCATTCACTGGAACCTGGTCAGCCTATCTAGAGTCACCCTCTTAAGATCTGCTCTCCCTCACTCAGCAGTGATCAGTTACCAGCAATTCCTCAGCTAAGGTTGGGGCTTCTTATCCAAATTTCCGGTTCTATTCTGGGTTTTTGTTTGTTTTGAGTTTGCATGGATTCTGTGTACGCTGTCACCATAGCTGTAAGTTCATATGAGCAAGTTCCCAGCTTCCTGGGAAAGTTTCCTTGTGGTCATGCTCCACCCCTGGCTCTTACAGTTTTTTCACTCCCTCTTCCACAATGGTCCCTGAGCCCTAGGTAGTTAAGATCTAATATAAGAGTCCTATCCAGGGATATACTCTCCGGTCTCTTATTATCTACATTTTGGCCAGTTGTGGCTTTCTGTGCTAAGTGCCCTCTGTTGCATGAGGAAGCTTTGCTGGTGAGAGTTGGGAGATTAATATTCTCCCCACCCTCTGTTCCACTATGTGTCACTTATGGTTGGGCATCTCATAGACACTTACTCTCTGTGTTTGACCAATTGTGGAACTATGTACTAGTCGTCATCTGTTGCAAAAAGAAGCTTCTTTGGTGAATGGTGAGAGGTACACTTATCTGTAAATAGAGGGATACATATTTAACATACAGTAAAAAATTGCATTTGTCTAGGGATGTGATAAATGTAGGTTTTCTCCAGTCATGTGTACTTGACGATGTGTATAGTACTATGCATTATCTCTCTCCTGTTGATCAGATCTTAAGTCCAATTAGACAGCTGTTGATTACTCCCAAGATAAAAGTACTACTTACTGCACAAATATATTTGCTGTGCCAGTCATTGTTATGATTATTAGGTTTTATAGCTGGAGCTGGACCACTGATTTTCTTCCATAGCAGCTTGCATAGTATCCTGTGATGCTATGAGAACTAGTCTTCAGAGAAGAGACTTCCAGGCCAGTTCCAGCTCCATTGCTCCAAGTTGTGTCCACAGTAGGTCCTGTCTTCAGCAATAAGGTCTTACCTGCAGGTTGTGGGAGACAATAGCTGTGGCAATAGCCTGTGTTATTTTGGGGAGTCTCTTAGACTACCCTGACCAACAACTCAGAGAGGTTTCTTCTATCTGGCACTGTGTTTCTTGCTATCTAGCCATCAACTATGCACATGCATTCATATTACATTTATTGTATTTGTATTTTTCAGTAGGCTTTTGAGCCACATTTCCCTCTGGTTTTTCATGATCATGACTAAACATTATTCCCCCCCTCCCATCTAACCCTTTCTATTCCCTTCCCAATTCCTTTTATTTTAAAACATATTTTATTTATTTTTATGTGTATGAGTGTTTTTCCTGCATGTGTGTAAGTGCATTTATGTCATGCAATGCCCACGGAGGCCAGAAGAGGGCACCTCTGGAATTGGAGTTATAGATGATTGTTAGCAGCCATGTGGGTGCTGGGAACCAAAACCCTGTCCTGAGCAGCAGATAACTGCTGAGCTATCCCCCAGCATACTATGCCTTTTCTTAAGGAGTGAGGTAAACCACACACACACACACACACACACCCCGGATTTCATTATGGCCATTCTTCCATTAGAAGAAGGAATAATATTTCTCTAGCCTATTCTTTTCCTTTTCAAAATTGTATGAAAAGAAAAGAAAATTAACAAAAATAAATTCAAGAAATTAAGGAAAAATAGAATTATTCTTTTTCAAAATAAATTTAAATTATCATTGAGAAAAATTTTCATAGCCCACATCATTTAGAAACTTTTATACAGGATTGGATATGCCTGTTCCAATACTTGGCAGAACTCACCATGAAATCATTTCGCCCCAATGGTAGCTCTTAGCCTTCTTCTTTTCCTCTGTCCTCCTTCTTTTCTTCTTATTGTTTGGGGCATAGGATAGAGTTTTTAATATAACAACAGCTTCAGTTTCTTTGTCATTATAGGTCCAGTTGGTTTCTGTTTATTCTTGGTTCGTTTAAACAAAATTATATTTTCCTGGGAAATTAATCAATGTTATCTAAATGATCAAGTTTATTAGCATAAAACCAACATCATTTAAAAATTATTTTTATATTTGCTTTGTCGTGGTTTATATTCCCTGTTTCATCTTGTTGTATTCATTGTGTTCTGTGTCTCTCCTTTTTAATATTTTTAGTTTTGCCTAAAATGTGTCTGTTTCTAACAAATGTAGAATATTTGATTTACAAATTTGATTTGATCTTTTTATTGCTTGTAAATGGAAAAAAAAAACTTATTTTCCACTGTTATGGCTTACCCATGAGCAAAATTTCCTAACTAATCCTGACTCCTTTCCTATCCCTACCTGCCTGGGTATCCCTGCCCGTTGGAGGACATTCATTGGTCCTGTTCTTGATTGAATTGTTTTAAGTCACCAAGAGTACTAAGCGCAGGGAACTGGATCGCTTTCTGAAGCCTTTCAGAGCAGAGCAGCACAGCGGCTTAGGGGCAGCCTGAGTCTGATTCTCTCTGCTGTGTTGTTTCTCATTCCATAAATGGAGGGTGAGCAGTGGCAACTACCACCCATGCTTGGCTCTTGCTTTTATCACACCTTTCAAAATAATTTGTCGTTATTGAAGATGATCATTTCGTCTTCGTAGATGTGACTTTTAAAATCTCTCACCGAGCTCAGAGTTTGAGGGTGATCAGGGAAGCCATTTACATGGCTCACTCAGATGCCACCATTTCTTTAATCCCACTAATCTGTGTTCTTTATACTATGGGTTCCTGGTGTTTTTCTTAGTTGACTTTATGTTCCTTTCCTCTGCATGTCCTTGCCATACTGTTCCTTTGGGTTTTAAATTGAATTGATTTTATTTAATTTGAAATAATTACACCTTCCACTATAAATGTCTTCTTTTACTCATAAGTGGATTACAGATCTGCTTTTTCAATATTTAAAAATTTTTATTTCTGAACAATAACACATCATGAAGCTGTACTTTTTTTGATGGCCATAAAAAAGCAAAATACTTTAATTTCTATTCCCAAAGGGAAAAGCTCTTTATGATGTGAGCATTTCAGAAAGAAGCAAGAAAACAACTTAAATATCAGCCGTTAGTGTATCAACCAACAGAATGTAAAGAGATGACACTGATATTTTTCATAGATTTCCCCTTTTATATCAAATAATCTCTGCAATTTGTATTACTTGAATACTTTTTAAATGGAACTTTTCCCTCATGATATTTCTAATATGATATTTTGTAGTAAATATAATCATTCTAGCTTCTTAAAGTTAGGATTTTATAGAATATTGGAAATCAAATGACCCTAAAGTGAGTGTCTTGCTCATTGTGTGAAAATATAACTTGCATTCCATTTTTCCATGACTATGTTTCATTTAACTCAAGATTTTTAAAATTACGACTCTATAGTTTCCCATACTGTGAGTTTCCCATACTGTGACTGGGGAGGCTGTAAAGTTGCATGTCACGTGGTTGTTGCCCTTCCTGCCATCAATGCCATCTTCACAAAGCACAATTTTGCTGAAGCACATCCGAAGAGCATTTTGATAGTTTAAAGAGATCTGTTCTCAGTAAATGTGTCCCCCCAACAGTAATGATTTTTTAAAAATATATTTATTTTTATTTTATGTGCATGAGTGTTTTGCCTGAATGTAAGGGCAACATGTGTGTGCAATGCCCATGGACACCAGAAGAGGGCGTGGGATCCCCTGGGAACTGAAACGAGGTTCTCCTTAAGACGAATTATGTTTAGTACACAAGGCAGCCAGAAAAAGGCATTGGATTCCCTGGAACTAGAGCGACAGACAGCTGTGAACTGTCATTTGGGTGCTAGGAACTGAACCCTGGTCCTCTACGAGAGCGACGTTGAGAGGAGAGGGCATGATGTAGGCGTTGCACTTAGGGCCTGGACTTTGCAGTCTTATTCTCTGCATGTTGACCAGTTATGGGTCTCTGTGTTAATTACCATCTGGTGCAAGAAGAGGCTTCTCTGGTGAGAGCTGAGAAATGCATTAATCTATGGGTATAAATATAAGTCATTTGGAGTTGATTTAATACTATGTCCATTTAGTAAGATAATAATGGTATGTTCTCCCCTCTGGCCTGTGACCTGTCTCCCCACAAGTTCTTGGCCCTGATAACAGTGCCGTGTGTGAGGTCCATCTTGTGAAATGGGCCTTAAATCCAAGCACAAAGTGGTTGGTTACTCCCTTAACATTAGTGCCACTAGTGCGTCAGTGGGCCTGTCTTGCCTTAAGGTAACTCATAGCAATCATAAATGGATAAGATTGATGATTATTTTTTCTCTTCTTGTACCATGTATAGCATCTTCCAGCATTATGAAAGTTAGCCAACACAGATGACTTTGAGGTCAGCATCAGTTTGATTTCTCCATGTTTGTTCTATGACTTAAGTACATGTTGTCTTCAGCATAAAGTCTTACCATCAAGTTCTGGAGAACTAAAAGCAGGGGCAGTAGCCAGTATTATTTGAGGGTCTAAGGGACCCTGGTCAACAACTCCAAAAGAGAAAGCCTACTCCTGGCACTGGAATCTTTAAAAAAATTTATTTTATTTTATGTGTATGAGTGTATTACCTGCATGTTTGTAAGTGCACCCATGTCATTCAATGCCTGTGGGGGTCAGAAGAGGGTGTCAGATCTCCTGGAACTGAGTTTAAAATGGTTGTTAGCCTCCATGTGCATGCTGAGAATCAAAACTAGGTCCTCTGTAAGAGCAACCAATGCTCTTAACTGCTGAGCCATCTTCCCGGGCCCCATTTAAACTATCTATCTATCTATCTATCTATCTATCTATCATCTATCTATCTATTTTTTAAGATGCTTCTGCAGTAGTGGGTTTTCATATGACAGTATACAGTGGAATATTATTCAGCTGTTAAACAGTTTGCACATAAATGGATGTAACTGTAAGCAATCACCCTGAGTGAGGCAACCTAGACCTAGAAAGGCAAATGTTACATTTTCTTTCTCATGTGTGGATGCTAGCTTTGAATCTTAGGTTTGTGTGTTTCAATTGGAAAATCCATAGAGATAGGAAAACTAGTTAGGGGCTATGGAGGGGTGTCCTCCTGGGAATGGAGGGGATAGAAGGGGGTGGGTAATGGAATAAGAAGCGTTAAATGAGGTGGTGAAGGGAGGGCTTGGTAGAGGGGGAGCATGAGGAGCGATAACTAACACTAAATATCCTGTTTATATCTTTCCAGTTATATTTTTTTTTGTCTTTAACATTTTAAATCAATAACCAAATATGACCTATTCATTGCAATTGGTTTCTTAAATTTCTTTTGGTTTATACACGCCCCTTCCGTTTTTTCTTGAAGTTTTTGTTTCAGAATCTTTTTTTTCTGTAGAATTTCCCACAGTCCAGATTTTGCTAATTGTGCCTCCACAGTATTTACACTTTCCTGTGTTTCCTGTGAATTCTAGTTATTTCAGAACTATCAGCTTGTTTGCTTTTGTTTTGTGTTTTACAAGACTCCGTCAAAGTTGGTGTTGTGTATATATCAGGAAGAGCATGACGTCTGACTGTTCCTCTTGTGATGTTAGTGATGATCATTGTTTAGATCAACTGTTTCCATAATGTAAAATGGGGACACTCCGTCATTTCTTTTGCAGTTATTAGCTCCCATTTGATACCTCTATTTCTCCTAGGGTGGTTCTTTGGCTTTACTGCCACAGAACCACTTTCAGCATTCTGTACCACAGTTTCTGGCCCTAAGACAAGGCAATGTATTCCTAATTTCTGAAGAAGCTTAGCTAAAGAATGTGAATTTTCTTTTAAAGACATTTCCCCATAACATTTTTAATTAAGTTTTTAGGTTAGCACAAAGTGTTGGGTCTCATCATGGCATCTTCATCAGCCTGTGTCATACTTGGTCCTCATTCTCCCCTCCCCTATCCCCTCCTCCGTTCCCACGTCCCCTCCAGCTGCTTTCCTGCCCTGACCTGCACTTCTGCTTTCCTATTACATGTACTCCATCTCCCTTTCTATTTTCACCTCCTTTAATATTGCTTCCTCCAGTCTCATGATCCCCTGCTAGTCTCTCTCACCACCTATAAATACACATATATGCACACACAGACACACACACCACCCTGCCACACACACCACACACACACACACACACACACACATACACACACGGGAAGAGAGAAAGAGGATTTTAAATCTAGATTCTGCATATGAGAGAAAACATGCAGAATTAGTCCTTCTGAGATGATGTTTTTAAATAGTTGATGTAAAATGGACTTTTATTTCTTATTAGTAAGACATATTAGTCAGGGAAAAACTCATAAGCATAACTGATTAAAGATACCGTATGTCCTTTTTCCTTTGACAATGCAGAGAACTACACAAAATTTTGTAATAAATTCTTTGTTTCTAGAAGTAATTTTTTCCAAAAAACCTGAGCATTCATGTTTCTTTAAAATATATCTCAACTCCCGAAGCCCTCCAATCTCCTTTCAACTCCACTAATAACGTATTCTAGGAGGGAATCAGACCTGTCAGTGTTCCCTGGCAATTTGCAAAGGGCACTGTAATTTCAAGTGTTCTGACCCATAAGAAATGTAAGAAATATTATCCCAGAAGAAAGTTTTTCAAATTTGTGGTCAGTGGTGTATGGTGTCTCTGGCACCAGAGAGATGACTCAGAGGTTAAGAGCACTGGCTGCTCTAGAGAGGGTTCAGTTCCAAGCACCCACATGCTGCCTAACAACCATTCATAACTCCATTTCCAGGTGATCCAACGCCTTCTTCCGACCTCTGTAGGCATTACGACACAGGTTCACTTATGTACATGCAAGCATTACACTCACACACATTAAAAAAAAAAACCCACAACCAAAAAGCCCTCTTGAATCAAGCACTCTGGAAGCAGAGCCCAGCAATCTCTGCTATAATAAACCTTCCAGGTGGTTCTGATGCCTGCTCACATCTGAGAACCACCTCACTAAAAGATCAAGATCAGAAGACTGTCATTGGACACAAAAACTCTATTTGGAGGGGAGAGCAATACTGGTGTTAAGATATCTTAACCACCAAGCCAGCTCTCCAGTCTTGATATTTGTGTATTTTAGAGACTGAGAAGGGCACCATTTTTATGAAGATGTCTTGAAACCTTGAAACACTCTACAGATTTTACTGGAGAGTTACTGAGAATTTTGGCAAGAGAGTTGGCGAGGAAGAAGCCAATACAGATTACAGAACCGGGACTGGAGGTCTTTACTCATTCACTCACTCAGTTATTTTTCAGGCACAGAATATTCATCCAGGACTGTTAGAGACTGAACAAAATGGACAGCAAAGCAGACATGGCCTCTGCTTTCATGAAGTTTTCATCTGATAGGTGAGAGTCATCGATGACATAAATGAATGTTGAATTACTAAAGCAAGACAGTCATCCTGAAGCAAAAGAGCAGTTTCATGACAGCACAAGGCAGAGGAACCTTTCCTAGACTGGGGAGTGAGGGTGGCAAGGGGACAAGGGAAGTTCAAGAGGATACCCCTAGGGAAGTTCTCCCCTAGGATCTGAAGAGTGAGTGAAGCCAGGCTGGGCTGGGCTGCAGGTGAGCGGCTGGGGAGGAAAATGCTCCAGAAAAGAGAGTACATGGAAGCCCTGTGAAGGAAGGGGGCGTGGGGAGTTTGAACAATTGAGAGTGGGCCAGTGTGACCACACTGAAAAGCTGGACAGGGAGTGGGAATGTGTCCATTAGAAGTCAAGTTCAATGCCTTAAAACAACTGGTGAGTGTGAAGACGTCAAGTGCTTTGTTCTCTAACTTAGAAGTCGGGAAGAGGAAAGTTAAGACTTATCCAGTGTTTCCAGCAAGTCGTCCTTAACCTAAGCTTCTTTCATCTTGTTGTCTTCGGCTCTGCGGTTGAAACATCACAACTATACTCTAGGCATGGAGGACTGGAAGAACAAGGACAAAAGCGTATTTTCATTTAATAATTTCTGTGTTATTCCTTTCCATATGGAGATTAAGAATGTGGGGTGTGTGTGTGTGTGTGTGTGTGTGTGTGTGTGTGTGTGTGTGTTTCTGGGATACACTATTATCTCAATGATTAAGTTTTTGTAAAGAAGAATAAAAACGACTATTATGGGAAGGTAGACTTTGCCACATCATCAAAGGATTTGGGCCATGGTTTTCTGCAATCAATGAAGTCACTGCAAATGTGAAGGAAGGACAAAGCGTGACTGGCAACAGTGTAGTGATAGGAACAGGCCCAGAAAAGCAGAGTGAATGGGGAGATAGCCCAGGGCAACTGAGAAGATGGTGCCAATAGCAGAATCAAGATTGCTTTTGAGAGGCGCTGAGCAAGTGAAGGAGGTAGACCTTGGCGACAAGCTGGGGGTGCTTGAGAGAAGGGGAGGCAGAGACGGTTCAAGCTGGGTGAATAATGCTGCCACTCAAGCAGAGAGTGAAGGAAGAGGAGAAGATCACAGACACTTCCTGGACAAGTTGAAGAGGAATCGCTTCTTGGCAGACACTTTGTAAATAAGTAACTGGGCATCTGAGTCCAGGATACAAAGCTTTGGCTTGTGCTCAGGGACAAATTGGTATTAGTTAATGTCATGGCTGAGAACGAGGCTGCTCAAAGTGAGAGAAGAGTCTAGGTCTGGACTTGGAGAACTTCAGTGCTTAATGGGTGGAGGAGGACAAAGAGCCGGAAGCCAAGAAGTAGATGGAGAGCTATGATGAAGTGTTCCAGGAAAGAAAGTCTCAGCCAGCGGGACCCTGCCCAATGGCAGTGAAGAGTCTCTGTGGTGAAGACTGAAAATGTCTTCTGGCGTTGAAAACGTGGACACCATTATGGATCTTAATGAGTGTTCTTTTGCGGAATATTTGAGCTAGAAACCAGATGTTTCGGAGCTAAGGAGTGAGGCAAGTTGTTGGCAGCAACAAGTACATGCTTGGCTAAAAGATAGGCTGAGATAGAAGACTTGCAAGAAGGTAAATATGGCCAAGGTGGGTGGTCTCATTTCATTTCCATTGCTGTGATTAAATGCCTAAACAGCAACTTAGAAGAGAAATGATCTATTTCAGCTTCCAATTCCAAATTCTATATATTTCATCGTTGTGAGGAGTCAAGGCAGGAACTGCAGGCTCACATCAAACCCAGTCAAGAACAGAGAGAGAATGGATGCATGCATGCCCACCTGCTTGCTCACTGCCTATGGAGTGGTGCTGAGCACAGTGCACTGAGTACTCCCACATCAACTTAATTAAGACAGTCTTCCACATACATACCCACAGGCCAACCCAATGTAAGCAGATGCCCCTTGAGACACCCCTCCTAGGCAATTCTAGGTTGTGTCAAGTTGATAAAGCTATCACAGGAGATTTATTTTAATATGGGGAGGCCTAAAATGGGATTAATACTTCAGTGGAGGACCTAGTTGAGAGGAAAAAAAGATAACAGATATACGTATATCCACAGTATAGGCTGTGGGGTGGCCCTAAGAGGCTGAAGAGAAGGCATAGTCAGAATTGGGGAATAGATATGGATTGGGTGAGGTAACGGGATGTCTTTCTTATTCCAAAGTATAGCACCTTTGGGAAACTCACACCACGCAAACAGAATCTTTAGGAAATGCATGGGCGGTATTAACGTTCTCATCATATCTTAAGTACTTTTGTGTCATCTCTTCCAGGCATCTAGTGCAACTGGGGCCTCAATAAAATACTATAGTGAGAACAGGATTTACTGAGAACTGATAATGGTCTATTATACAGAACTGAGTTGGTACAATGTCCCCATGGGATTGCTGCTAGTGTACACTGGACTCTAGAAATAAGGAGACCAAAGTTAGAGAAGCTGGATAAGTGGCCTGGGCTGCTCACTATCTTAGAACATCATCAAGATTTAAGGCTTTATCTGAGCTCCAGTGTATAGCATGATCATAAACAATAGTACTTCAAAATTGCTGGAAGTGGAGGTTAAATGTACTCACCACAATGGAGTGGAAGGATGGAGCCTCATGGGTATGGTAACAGCCTGCTGGCTAGATACTTTACTCCAAATAGCTATAACCTCATCAGAAAAGAGGTGGACAAGTCCATCCAAATCAAACAGCCTGAGAAAGAAGGTAGGTGAACGCCCCCTTAAAGATCAGACTCTGTGTTTATGGCTTTGAGGTTAAGGCATCAAAGATTTCTCTTCTTAACTGTCACAGGGTGAATGGAAATAACAATGACTTAGAAAAGGAAGAAAACCAAGAGAAATGAAACAAGAAGTGCTAGTCAAAAAAAAAAAAGCTCATTTAATCAATGTAAACAGAAGGACAGGTATCCATATGGCCTTAAACTTCTCGGTAAGTACGTGGCAGGAAAGACTTCTGACCTTTTACTGTGAGCCTGGGGCAAGTCTGTTATGGGACAGAAAGACAATGTCTGTTTCAATGTCATCTCAAAGGACTTGGCTTTCTTCTGGTCTATGACCTTTTTCAGAGGGTTTTTTTCTTAATGCTTCAAAGAAATGCCAAACACAATCCATTGTGTTTCTCCCTTGATCTGGGCAGCTTCCTGGAAGCAAACGACTGCCCAGGGTTTTCTCTAAGTAGTGGGTTTTTGGTCATTTTTTATGGGCAGTAGAGAAACCTGATCTGTGGGAAGACTCTGCCAGGGTGTGTGGATGGGTGTGAGTTTACTTCCCTTTCTTCAAGCTCCAGCGACTCCACAGGCAAGGAGAGGATGGAATAACTGTCAGGGGCTGCTAGAGTTTCTCTTGGGGAGGGGGCACGGCCTTCCTAAGGAGGAAGCCAGCCTCTAGCATGGGGATATCCTATCCTTGCTGCTGGAAGCACTTTCCCATCCCCTCCCCTTTGACTCCACTTATAAAAGGAAAGATTTTCCCAAACCTGCAAACCACAATGTTCTTAAAGCACTAACACAAGTCACATTTTTTGTTGAAGGCCCTTTCCTTTTAGCCTCTTTTTCAAAGAGGCCTTTGCAAGTTGAAACTAGAAATGTTGGAAGATTTTTTTCATCATTCAGCATATGCCTTTTGTCCAGGAGGTAGCTGAGGGCCAACTTTGGGCCTAGACTAGTAATTTAACAGCAAATGACAGTGACTACCTTATGAAAGTTTGCTTTCTCCAATGGTCTCACCTGAGGGGTAATGGAATATAAAATCCGTGGGTGTCATGTATTCATGATTTTACAAAGCAAATTATTTCTGTTCTAGTTCTTTTACTTAAGTTTAGATCATTAAGGGAAAACTTGGATCCAGTCAGAGATAAGTCTCTCAGATTTCTGCCTTATCATATATTTTAGAAACTTTTGCTCCACTGGCTTCACAAACTTTCCCAAAACCTTAATATCTCTAAGAAATTGAACTTAAATGTGGAAATAAGTGAGAATGGTAGAAGAAAACCAGAAACATATTATCAACTATGATTATACATGTAATAATAACACAAACGCTGCCTTGTATTTATTTTCTAGTCACTAGGCTAAACTCACAGGAATAACTTTATTTTATGGTCTGAAAATAAAATGTCCCCCACAGGCTCATGTGTTGAAGCTCCTATCCTCAGCTGGTGGTGCTGTCTGGGTAAATGCTGGACACTTCAGGACTTAGGCCTGCCAGGAGGAAGTAGGTCACAGGGCTTTGTCCTTGAGGCTTAGTCTTGTCCCTGGCCCCTTTGTGTCAATGTCCCTGTTTCCTGTCTGCCATGAGGTGACCCTCTTTGCTTACCACATTTCCCTTGGCATCATGCTCTGTCTCACCACATTGGGCTCAGAAACAGCAGATCCAAAAGACCAAGGACTGAGTTCTCTGAAACCAGAGAGCTCCTTGTCCCATTAAACGCCTTTTGTAGAGTTTTGGTCTTAGCAGGGAAAGTCTGATACACTTTATCATGTCCTTACTTTCTGCTGAGGAAACTGAGGAACTCCAGTTCAGAGGCTAGGTCTTGACCACTTCTACCTGTCCCAGGAAATGTCACTTAATACATGTGAATTGCCAAGCAGAGAAGCCAAAGATCATAGTAACAGAAAGTAGAGATGTTATTTTCATTGAATAAGAAGACCTTGGAATCCAAAGCTGGAGAAGATTGTATCCTCTTTCAATCCTCTCTTCCCAAGCTTTCCTACATGGTCATGAGCGACCACAAAGTGAGAACTGATCAGATGAAGGCTCAGGAGCTTCTTTTGTCCCCTTCATCCATGGGCTCATACCCAGTGCTCAACTTTGCAGTGATGTCTGCCTCTGCTTCTGATTTCCTGCAGCTCTTCCAGGGAATAAAACTCCTTAAAGCAGTTGCTTACGACACGTTATTCCACTTTGATGCAATTACTTCATTTTATCTTTACTGAACCTTGAGAAGTAGAGGAGGATATTCATTAAATTTCAGTCTTTTTATTATTTTTCCACAGACAAGGAAACTGAGTGATTCCAGGCTGCAGGGAGCCGGTCAGCGCCATTACAAAATGGCGCCGACTTCCTGGAGCCGCCTGTCAAACTGCTCCATTGAGGAAATGTTTTGGCGCGCAAGCCATCCCGAGGCTGCGCATGCGCGTCAATTCGCGCGTCAATTTAAACTCTCCCGAGCCAATCCCGTGGCTTTGCTTGTGGCGGGCTGTCAGCATCCAATCCCGAGCTGTCATACCGCCCTGCTTACTATAAAAGGCCGCTGAACAAGCCCGCTCTTTGCCCCTCGTCATCAACGCCCATCAGTCAACCGAGAGGCTCTCCAATAAAGTGCGATCCAAGAAGAATCTTCGTTGTGGTGGTTTTCTTCCTCTGCTGGTCGGAGGGTGTTCGCCGCAAAGTGGTGCCGAAACCCGGGACGCCGGGTTGCAGTGCGGCTACCTGGCGAGGGGCCGAAGAGGATTCAGAACTTGACGCACGGAGAGGAAAGGCGCCGGTAAGTCATCCCCATGATCGTGTCTGAGCTGCAGCTCACCCTGATCTGTGCTATTGCCCTTATTTTGTGGTTCTTTGTGGTTGCTGTTTTTTGCCATTGCCTCCGATGTGACGACCCGAGCAAAGCGTGCTGCCGCGATTCCGTTTAGTCAGCGGCGAAAAGGTGAAAGTAATTCCTTGATAGTGAGCAAAGGCGTTTCCCTTGTTCCTTAAGAAGGTTTAAGCTCTGCCTTAAGGTAAAAAAGGGCACGCATTTGCTAGTTATGGGTCACGGTCCCAGCTCTGAAATTCCGGGTGGGGACTTTATTACACCTATTAAGGAGTTACTTCGGCAGAGAGACATCAAGATCTCCAATCAGACCATAAAAAAGATCGTAAGGGACCTGGATGCGGCCGCTCCATGGTTCGCGATCTCGGGAGACCTTTCTCTCCCTTCATGGGAAAAATTGGGTAAAGACCTAGAGAGAGTCAAGGAAGAGGGAGAGTTAGGGAAAGGTACCCTCCCCTTTTGGAGATTAATCCATTCGTGTCTCAGCAAAGGAAGCCATACCAATCTCATTAAGGAGGGAAGAAGGGCACTAGTAAGGCATCAGGATAGCCTCTCAGAGTCAGATGTGAGTGGGGAAATGCAAGTAAGGCCTAAAAGAAAACAAAAACAGAAGGAAAAAAGTTTAAAAGAAGAGCTCCAAGAAGCTAGTCATAGTAAAGATCCCGGTGAAAGGGATATTAAGAATGAAAAATGGCGGTCGCCGTCCCCTAAACCCTTATATCCTTCCTTGGAGGAGTTTGCACATTTGTCAATACAGGGACAAAGTTCTAGTGAGGAGGTATCTGAAGAGGAGCAGGAAGTAGAGGAAGTAATTATCCCTCGTGCAACAGGGCCCTGGCACCCCCCGGAAGGAGGAGGGGCCTCCGTAAAGAAAAGGGCTACTGTTTCGGCGGGAAATTTTAAACAAGGGGCGGGGCCTATAGCACCCCCACCCTATGCATCCAACACGGGTCAGTGTTGTTTTATCCAGCCAGGAACCTGGTCTCGTTTATTTTCTATTTTCCCCGTGTTTGAGGATTTAGCCACTCATATTAGAAGGCATGAGCCAGTGCCTTACAAACAGCTTAAAGATTTAGTGCAGGCGGTCAAAGATTTTGGACCAGGAGCGGATTACTCGGTAGCTTTGTTACGGAGAATTATAGCAGTCCCTTTGACCCCCACAGATTGGATTGAATTGGCCAAGGCTTGCCTAACAAGAGGCCAGTTCCTTGAATTTAAATCGATGGTCACAGATAACGCCCAGACTCAGGCTAGAAAAAATGCTCAGGATGGTCACCCACATTGGAATATGGATATGCTTTTAGGTCTTGGACAGTTTATGATGCATCAAACTGGCTACCCGACAGAGGTGTATCAACAGATTAATGAAATTCACTATAAAGCTTGGCGAGCTATTCCTAACAAAGGAGAAACAATAGGACACTTAACTAAGATTGTTCAAGGCCCTACAGAGCCGTTTGCAGATTTTGCGGCTCGGCTCATGGATGTGGCTGAAAAAACTGTTGGCACCGCTGATCATACCATGCCCTTTGTTCTACAACTAATCTATGAACAAAGTACAAAGGACTGCCAAAAGGCCATAAACCCCATAAGGAAAAAGGGATTGGATGCCTGGATTAAAGCTTGTCGGGAAGTAGGTGGACCGTTGTCCAATGCAGGTTTAGCAGCTGCGGTGCTTGCTGCCACTAGGGCCAAGTCCGCTCAGCTTACCAAGAGATGTTTTAAATGTGGACAGCAGGGTCACTTTAAGCGCCAGTGCCCCCAGTCGGATGGCTTCCCTGGAGGACCCTTAGCTCGGGGAACGCGTATAGCGCGGCCTCCTGGTACCTGCCCTCGATGTAAAAAGGGAAAACATTGGGCTAGTGACTGTAGGTCCACTAAGGACATTAACGGGATGCCTATTCAGCCAGTAGTAACAGCCCAGGAGTCAAAAAACGGAGTGACGGGCCCTCGACCCCAGGGCCCGCAAATCTATGGGGCACTCCAGGCACCAGCTGTCACCCTGGGGCCACTACCGTCCGAAGAGCCACCTCAGGCTCCGCAGGGATGGACATCTGTGCCGCCTCTGGGACAGTATTAACACCTAATATGGGAGTCCAAGTTTTGGAGACGGACGTCTGCGGGCCACTAGATAACAATAAGGTTGGCCTGTTGTTAGGGCGCTCCTCCTCTACCCAAAAAGGACTTGTTGTTCTTCCCGGGGTTATTGACTCAGATTATCAGGGGACCCTTAAGGTTCTCTGTCATTCCCCTTATGGGGTTGTTTCAATTGCCCCTGGTGACTGCATAGCCCAGTTGTTGTTTCTACCTTCCTCACATTCCCATTATCCGACACAAGACAAAAATCGCCAAGAAAGGTGTCTTAAGTCCTCAGGTATGGATGTAGCATGTCTTTCTATGCAATTGGATTATAGGCCTATGTTAGATCTTAAGATAGAAGGAAGGATTTTCTCAGGCCTTATAGACACTGGCGCGGACCGTAGCATTGTCCGGATGAGTTCATGGCCTCGAGCCTGGCCTCTTCAAAACTCTTCGCAAACATTACAGGGCCTGGGGTATGCAAACTCCCCAAAAGTCAGCGCAAAAGAATTGTCCTGGAGTACAGAGGAGGGACAAAAAGGCAGGTTCCAACCTTATGTCTTAGAAGTACCCGTTAATTTATGGGGACGGGATATTCAAACCCAAATGCAATTACGCCTCACCAATGAGTATTCGAAGGCTAGTCAAACTATGCTAAAAATTCAGGGGTTTGTTCCAGAGAAAGGTCTAGGGAAGTACTTACAAGGACAGGTTAAACCCATTATCCCTACACTCAAGCAAGATCGCAAAGGACTGGGTTTTACCTAGGGGCCGCTGAAAACCTTGCCTCCACTGAGGACCCTATACCTATCCCATGGCTTTCTGAAAAGCCAGTATGGGTCCCTCAGTGGCCCCTATCTTTGGAGAAACTGGAGGCAGCTCACAAGTTAGTTTTACAGGAAAAATTGTTAGGTCATTTAGAGTCTTCTGTTTCCCCCTGGAATACTCCTATTTTTGTTATAAAGAAACGATTGGGGAAATGGAGATTGCTTCATGACTTAAGAGCAGTAAATGCACAGATGCAACTATTGGGACCAGTTCAAAGAGGTCTACCCCTCCTCTCAGCCTTACCTAAAGGCTGGCCTGTAATAGTGCTTGATATTAAAGATTGTTTCTTTTCTATCCCCCTCTTTCCTGATGATAGAAAACGCTTTGCCTTTACCCTTCCCTCCATTAATCATGAACAACCAGATGCTCGTTTTCAGTGGAGGGTTCTGCCGCAGGGCATGGCTAATAGTCCCACCATGTGCCAATTGTTTGTGGATTTTGCCCTTCTTCCGGTACGGCAGCTATTTCCTTCTTTGCGTATAGTCCATTATATGGATGATATTTTGTTATCTGCATCTACATTGGCTGTTTTGCATGACTCCTTTAGGGAGACGGTGAAAGCTTTGGAAAAAAGAGGGCTCGTTATCGCCCCAGATAAGGTTCAGCAGTCAGATACTGTCTCCTTTTTGGGATCTCTCGTTTCCCCGATTACCATCAAGCCACAAAAGTTATGCATTCGTACTTCCCATCTATATACCCTGCATGATTTTCAAAAGTTATTGGGAGATGTTAATTGGCTTCGAGGATTTCTGCATATTCCCCGGTCAGAATTATTGCCACTTTTTTCCATCCTTGAGGGTGATCCAAATGTTTCCTCCCCCCGTGTTCTTACATCAGCAGCGCGTGGAGCTCTAACTAAGATTGAAAGTGCACTGAGTGCAGCTCAGCTTGATCGATATGAGCCGGCTGAGCCACTTTTATTATGCATTTTAAAGACCAAAGATGTTCCCTTAGGAGTGGTGTGGCAAAAAGGACCTCTGTTGTGGCTCCATGGAAATAGTTTAGGTTTTCGCACATTACAATATTTTCCTCAACTAGTAGCTCAACAAGCTATTTTAGGGCTTAAATATTGCTTGATGTATTTTGGTAAGCTGCCTGATAAGTTGATAATTCCCTACACTAAACAACAGGTGGAAGTTTTGGCTGCCACGGTGGATGATTGGAGTATATTAGTATGTGCTTTTCCTTATAAAATAGATAACCATTATCCCAAAAGTCCCATCTTAACCTTTGTTGAACATAATTTAGTGTATTTTCCCAAGGTTACTGCCATTAGGCCCATTACAAATGCTATTACAATTTTTACTGATGGATCCAAGACAGGACGGGGAGCCTATCTTGTACAAGGTAGAAAGCCTGTGGTCCGCATGTTTCGACCCGATGCTCCTCAGGTTGTAGAGTGTATGATTGTGCTGGAGGTTTTCCAAACGTTTTCTGAATCTTTTAATTTATATACGGATTCCCAATACGTGGCTAATGCACTGTCCGCCTTGGAGGTGGCAGCTTATGTAAAACCTGCTAGCACAGTTTTCACTATTTTAGTCCAACTCCAAGCATTAATTTTACAACGAGCTTGCCCTTTTTTCGTTTCACATTTACGTGCTCATTCTTTGCTTCCTGGTCCCCTAACACAAGGCAATGATATCGTAGATCAAGCCACCAGGATGGCTATGCTTTCCCTAAATGATAAAACATCACTTGCCTTTGACTTCCATAAATTGTACCATGTGCCTGCTGAAACTCTAAGGCGCAAATTTTCCCTTTCCCGTCAAGAGGCACGAAATATAGTTAAGGCTTGTCAAACCTGTGTCACCTTTTTACCATCTCCCCATGTTGGGGTTAATCCTCGTGGCCTTCGCCCTGGAGACTTATGGCAAATGGATGTGACACATATTTCTGAATTTGGAAAGTTAAAGTATGTTCATGTGTCCGTGGACACTTGTTCTGGCATTGTTCACGCCACTCCCCTGACGGGAGAAAAGGTGCTTCACGTAAAGACCCATTGCTTGGAAGCTTGGGCTGCCTGGGGAAGGCCAGGTCGCCTAAAGACAGATAATGGTCCAGCGTATTCCTCTTCAGGTTTCCGTACTTTTTGTGCCTTAATGCAAGTAGCCCATGCCACTGGCCTTCCATACAATCCACAGGGCCAAGGTATAGTAGAAAGGGCTAATAAAACCTTGCAGGCCATTTTGATAAAGCAAAGAAAAGGTATTGCAGAGAATGCAACCCCCAAGGAGCGAGTTTCCCTCGCCCTTTTTACAATAAATTTCCTAATATTAGACCCTCATGGCCAGTCTGCTGCTGACAGACATAGTCAAAGGGATGTTTCTAAGTCCCGCGAAATGGTCATGTGGAAGGATGTTATATCCAATAAATGGATGGGACCGGATCTGGTTATTAACAGATCCAGGGGAGCTGTTTGTGTTTTTCCTCAGACTGAAGAATCGCCTCATTGGGTCCCCAGTCGCTTGGTGAAGACCATCCAACCCGCGCTGGACGATGCCTCTGCACAGGGCAAGACGGAGCCTGCCAATGTTGCTGATCCTCCTCCAACTCTGGACATCGAGTGAAGGAGAACAACGCTGGGGATTTCTGTCTGTCTTCCCAATACCTGTTCCAGTTCGCCATGATTCGTCGGTCTTTCCTCGCTTCTTCACAACTGAAAAGGACTTAGGTTTGCCATTGCTTCCGGAGGACACTCTTATTGCATTCCTACAGAGTTCTCGGAGTTTTGTTGAGACTGGTGCCTTGTGTTTTACTCTTGATACTCCCCGCAATTCTTGCATCCCATTGAGGCAGCAGAGTTTTGCATGGTTTAAGGACAAAAACAGCAAAACTTATGTTGGTATACCTCAGGTTACAGATGTAGAAAATAACACAAAGCGGGTTCATAATATGACCTTCATCGACACAGCTGTCTGGTTCAATGGAACCTTGCCAGATGTTACACACTGGCACTCTAAGGAGACACTTCACCAGCCTCGTCTCGCTCCACATTGTTCAGGCACATATGAACAGGACCTTTGGCCTTGGTCTGAGTGTCAGTCCACTTCTGTCAATTGGGCAGATGCAGGCAGGTTTTTCACTTTTTCACCAGACATGCGTGGCCAAAGGCCGTTTCAAAATACATGGACAATGGGACCTTTTCTACAAGATGCCAGATATTATCCTTTTACCAAGTGGTTGTTGTGTGGGGTTAATGGAAGTTGTACTGATATGACGCCCTTTGTTCTCTTACAAGGAGGGTCCGTAGCCTATAGCAGTATCACATTTACTAGCTTGGTATGGGCAGACAGGTCAAAACCACCTACCCAAAATGAAGGAGCATCATATACAATCTTTAATACAACAGGAGGAGCGGTTGTAATCAATCGCCATTTAGACCCAACAAAAAATAAGACTTATACCATAACTCCAGTTTGTGTATATCCACCCTTTCTATTTGTGCTTAGCAATTACACCTTTAATAGTTGTACTAAGAATACATGTGCTCTTGCACAATGCTGGAAGGCTAATCAATGGAAAAGTGCTCTAGTGCTTAGAGTACCCCGCTGGGTTCCAGTCCCTGTGGAAGTCCCTGGTACCCTAACCCTTTTCCGCTCTAAAAGGGACTTTGGAATTACGGCTGCAGTAATTACAGCTATAGTTGCAGCTACCGCTGCCGCTACTGCGGCAGGAATAGCCCTAAGTCAGAATGTCCAAACTGCAGAGACACTTAATAACATGGCCTCAGAGACTGCACAGGCCTTAGACTCTCAACGATTCTTAGATTCTAGAGTAAAAGGAGGGATTATGATATTGAATCAAAGAATAGATTTGGTACAAGAACAACTTGACATGTTGTGGCAAGTAGCCCAATTGGGATGTGAGTGGAAATTTCAAGCGTTATGTGTTACAAGTGTTCTGTATGATAATACTTCTATAGCAGCAGATTTGTCTAAACAATTGTCAAATTATTTAGTGGGTAATTGGAGTGACGCTTTTGATAAGGATTTGGAAAAACTTCGGAGAGCTGTTATTACCATTGATTCCACCCGTGTGGACCCCAGCCTGACAGGTGGGTTTGTTTCCTGGTTTTCCTCTGTATTTTCGCATTTTGGGGAATGGGTGGGAGTAGGCATGTTTGCGGTCTGCAGCATTGGAGGATGCATACTATGTCTGTGGTTAATTTGTAGGATGAGAGCCCAAGCAAAAAGGGACAAAGTTATTATTTCTCAGGCATTAGTCGCCTTGGAATGTGGAGAATCCCCTCAAATATGGCTGGCAGCCCTAAAGAAATGAAAAATTGGCTCTGCCCTGGCCCTTGCACCCTCTGGGATCAGTATGACCCATTGCACGAGGATGGGCAGTGGCAGAGATATTTTTGGCCCAGACTTTGCCTTGGCACGCCCAGGGAGTATTTGCCCATTGCACGGGCTTAGGAGGGACTGTTTGGCCTTTGTTTCCCTTGATCGGTCGGCACATCATGAGGTGAAGACCAGATCGGGAACGTTGTATTTCCTAGGGCTCTGCTAGCATATAAGAAAAAAGGGGGAGCTGCAGGGAGCCGGTCAGCGCCATTACAAAATGGCGCCGACTTCCTGGAGCCGCCTGTCAAACTGCTCCATTGAGGAAATGTTTTGGCGCGCAAGCCATCCCGAGGCTGCGCATGCGCGTCAATTCGCGCGTCAATTTAAACTCTCCCGAGCCAATCCCGTGGCTTTGCTTGTGGCGGGCTGTCAGCATCCAATCCCGAGCTGTCATACCGCCCTGCTTACTATAAAAGGCCGCTGAACAAGCCCGCTCTTTGCCCCTCGTCATCAACGCCCATCAGTCAACCGAGAGGCTCTCCAATAAAGTGCGATCCAAGAAGAATCTTCGTTGTGGTGGTTTTCTTCCTCTGCTGGTCGGAGGGTGTTCGCCGCACCAGGCACCAAATAGGTGAGTTAACTTGCCTAAGGCACTGATCTACTTTAAAGAAGAACTGGAACCGTTACTGGGGAATTTCAACTTTTTGATCCTATTTGTTTCATGGTACCAGATCTCCCCTTTAGCATCAAGACACACTTGCTTAGCATTTGCTTGGATTGGTCTTTGAATGAAGCACACTGCATGAGAAAGTTATTGTAATCTCCACCCCGAGAAGGCCTATTATTTTCTTTGGGAGATAGCCCTTGTTCTCATTCAATCATTAACCACGCAGGAGGCATTTCATTGCTTTTTCTGGGACTCTATTGCTAGGCCTCTTCTCATTCCCCTGGGAATTTGTACGTTGTCCCTGTCTTTTGCTGGTGTGCTCTGTGTTTGTGTCTAGGAAGCCACACTTGGTTAACAGTGACAGCTTGGTAGAAACAGCAGAGAAGTTGAGACCCAGGCCAGTCTATGCTCAGGTCCTACATCTACACTTGCTGGCTTGTGTGATTCTAGGCAGGAGCCTAACTTCTCAGTGCCCCTGGTAACTCCAGGGAAGGTCACAATGTTTACCTCTCTGAAATGAGGTGAGGACACTGAGATACCTGGCAAAGCAAGCATGCAGGAAACCTTCCCTGGTGGGTCTTATTGCTATTAACCTATCTAGCTGATCGCCTTCCTGGGAGAGGCTCAGCCAGTCCCTTTGGTCTGCAGAGCTTCCTCTGTCCATTTCAACGTGTACTTGTTGAATCTGTCACTGCAGGAGGTTCTCTTTGATCTTCACTCAGGCAAGGAGGATAATCACATTCAAGGTCACAGTCCAGCCAAGTGCAACTTAGCACTGCAGCCTCCTCAGGCGCAGGGATGTGTGTAATACAATCCACCTGAGACCCTTTTTGACAAGTGCCAACTCTACATTCCAACCAAGTTCACGTAAAGCATGGGTTCACTTTGGAATAAGAACCTTGGGGGCAGAACCCCCTGTTGCTATTTTTAAAACGATTTCTATTTATTTTTATTTTATGTATATGAGTGGTTTTTTACATGTATGTGAGTACATGACATGCATGCAGTGACCATGGAGACCAGAAGGGGATGGTGAATCCTTTGGAACTGGAGTTACAAACCGTTATTAGATGTTATGTAGGTTCTGGAAACCAAACCCAGGTCTTCTACAAAAACAGCCAGTGCTCTTAACCACAGAGCCATCTCTTCAGTCCCTCCCACACACCATTGCCATTTCTGACATCCCTACCCTAAATGCAAGGGTGACAGGAGATGTAACTGAATGCTCTGAGTATTTCCAACAGGACCAGCCACCATTGGAAACCAAGTGACTGCCCCTCTGCTGGACATCCTCCTTTCTTTTGGTAGATCACACTGTTACAGACTAAAGTCATTTCCAAGAGAGCTGACCGCTGACCGCTCCCCTCATGCCAAAGTTAACTAGATTGTCCCATGAACCAGCCCACTGTCTCACAAGATGCTGTGAGGCAAGCCGTCTTGGCTTGCTGATATCAAATATGCTCATTTGTTTACCTCAGACCTGCCTCAGACACGGGAAATGACGCCTTGGTTGACAGAGTCTGTGGTGGACAGAGTAAGCACACTGTGTCACCGATCAGGTGCCTTAGTATTGTCCTCATAACAGATGAAGTCCTCTAGGTTCAGTCCCTGGAGCTGTCAGCACTGTGATTCAGGTAGGAGGTGGCAGTGATGGCCTTGACTTCAGAGTCACTTCCCAGGCATGGAAACAGACTTCTTTCCATTTCTTCATCCCTTACTCTTTTTCTCTGCCCTGCTGCATAGACTGGCATGGGCAGAAGAACCTCCCTCTACCGTAAGCTAGGTACTCAGCACCAAAATACCTTAAAATAACTTACCAGTACCTCCACTATCTAGAACATGTCCAGGTGAGCCTCCTGCCATTCAGACAACTGCTTTTCTCATTTCGGAGACTACCAGGCTCTGCCTCGCTCTCATTGTCTCATTTAAAGTTGACAAAGAGCTCATGAAGCCTATTGACTATCACATCCATGTTGCTGTTGAGTGCCTCCAGACTCATGCCGTTAACCTGCGCCGCAGTGTTTCCCAGTTGTGAAATGCAGTGTGCTTGCTCTCTGTTGGGATTAAAGCACCTTCAGGGTGGGGAACCAAGTCTTATGTTCTGTCAGCTTCTCAGTTTGGCCTTACTACCATAAGTGGCTGTTTCCCAAATGCTACGGTCAGTCCAATTCTCAGCAACAATTCACACAAAGAAGCCCTTATCTATTCAGAGCCTTCTAGGTTTGTTACTGTGTCAAACCGTGCGAGGGTAGACAACTGTAGTACATAAGCTTTTTAGTGAAGATCAGCCCACATGAAATGGAAATCTGTTACATTTAAGCACCCCAAAAAACCAAGTGTTTCTGCACCCAGAGAAAGGGGAGACCAGAAGAGAGAGATGGGGTGTGAGGCAGCCTTCAAAGAATGGGGCCAATGGTAAGGGTAGTGGGGGAGAGAGGGAGGGACAGGGGTGTGGGGAAGGGTGGCCCTGACCATGAGGAGTTGGCCTGTAAGAACATAAGACTGTAATTTCTCTTTAGCATCTCATTCTGCAAACCTGATAGACTCTCTTCTCTTTATTAAAAAGCAATGCTTCTTAACTCAACAGACAGATTTTCTACTGGGATCTGAGAAGGGAGCAAAGGACTCGTGTGGGATAATGTCCCAATTTGCTTCTCTATTGCTGTGATAAAACACTGACCAAATCCGTCTTATGGAGGACAGGGTTTATTTGGCTTACACTTCCACAGCGCAGTGGTCTGTTACTGAGAGAAGTCAGGGCAGGAAATCAAGCACAGACCACAGAGGAATGCTGCTTCCTGGCTGGCTTGCTGGTCTACTTCTCTCACATAGCCCAGGCCCACCTGACCAGGAATGGCACCTCCCATAGTGGGCTGGGCCCTCTGCATCAATTAACAATGAAGAAAATGCCCCACAAACATGCCCATATGTCAGTCTGATGGAAGGAATTCTCTAACTAAGGGTCTTTTATCCCAGGTGTCTAGTTTGTGTCAGGTTGACAAAGACTAACCAATACACATAAGGTCTGGAGAAAGAAGGGTCTCGCTTGTCCCCTCCAGGTTTCTCGGTCTCCTTTATCTATCCTTTTCTGCTTCCAATTCTTTTCTTTGAATTTAACTTTTGGAAACAAATGTATGAAGGTCTTATTTCTGATCAGCTGGCTGGGGTCCTTTCACTCCATCCTGATAGAAATCATGTATAGACAAAGAGAAGTCAAGTACTGGTCTTTGGCAAGTTTCATGTCCTCGGGCCTTCTAGCTGTGGGTGGTGTCAACACGCAGGTGGGAACAGCGGCAGGTGGCACGGGCTAGTGCTATAGCATTGGTGCAGGCCTTCAGTAGCAAGATCCTAGCTCCGCAAATGTTCCAGCTCTTACATAGGCCTGGGAAGTTGAGAGTCCTCAGCCCTTGGCAGTAACTCATGTTGTAGCCTCTGGAAATGCCTAGGAATTAGGATTCTTCAGCTCTTGACAGCAGCCAGTGTTATAGCTCCTAACCCTGGGATATCTGAGCCCCTTGGTCCTAAAGACTTGGAAGCTCTCTGGAACTCTTCTGGTGACCAGGGCCTGCAGATTAATCTTCACTGTCAACCAGACTGGATTCATAATCACCCAGGTGATTAAGGCATACCTCTGGGTGTGTCTGTACCTTCAGGTTCACCTATTGGGTACTTCAGAGAGGATTAACTGAGGTGGGGAAAAGATTCAGCCTGAATGTGGGTGGTACCCTCCCATAGGATTGGAAGGAGAAGAGAAAGGAGAAAATGAACTGAGTACAAGCGCTCATCTCTGGGTCCTATTCCACTGGGATGTGACTTAAGGAGTCCAGGTGACTCCTGCACCATGGGCCATCTTCCATCTCCCTGCTAAAATGGACTATACCCACCCAAACCACGGGCCAGAGTCTTTCCTCCATCGAGTTGCTTCTTGTTAGGTACTTGCTTGCAGCAACTAGAAAAGGAACTACTGCTCTAGCTCCTTATTAGCTCCTGTCCTCTGGCCTCAGCTCCCTGCCCCCTCTCTCTGTCTACCACCATTCAACCCCACCCTGGCTGTTCTCTTGGACTGTTCGCCAGCATCTTGTTGTCATGGCCACTGTCACTGTTGCTGCTGTTAGGGAGGCAGCAAGCACTGCTTTACCTGATACTGCTTCCGTTGCTGTTGGGCCTATGGCTCTGCCTCTTTTACAGCTGTCAGTGCAGCCAGCAGCTTGGCCGATTTTGCGTCCTGCCTTGCAGACCACTCAGCTCTGCCTCTCTCCGGCTGTCAAGCAGCTGTTCGCTCCACCATGTCTCAGGGTGCTGGCTGCTCTGCTGTTTCTTTAATGTTGTTTCTTTCTTCATGTTGCAGCTCTACCTGCTCTAAGAAAAGTAGACAAGAAAAGACCTTCTGAGAGAAGGTTTTTAAGGGCCTAATGCTGTAACACCATTGGAGGCAGCTCACCAAGTTCAGTTCACCAAGTGAGCTGACCAGCCTGTTGTCATAGAAAGTGTGACAGTTAGTATTGTCTACTTGACAGGACCCATAATCATGGAGAAGACAGTCTAAATGTAGGTGATGATCTTCTGTAGGCTTGGGTGCTGGACTGAATAAAAGGGAGAAAGGTAACCAAGTATCAGTGTTCACTGCTCTGTTTCTCAACTGTGGGTGTGAGGTGACCAGCTGCCTGGTTACTCACCTCAAATTTTCAGGTCAAAGAAAACCTTCCTTCCAATACTTTTGTCAGGTATTTTGTCATAGTAACATGAAAAATAACTAGTACAGCTGGTTAAAGAGTATTTGCACCAATCACAAACCTCTCTTGCAGATGAGTTTGTGTCTGCACCAATTATAGCATTGCTCCTTCTATTCCAGTCACAGCAGCCCCTCTGCTGGGCCACCAGGGGAAAGAGCCTGCAGTGAAATGGTTCCAGTCATCTAGAGTTCACGACTTGTGAGGGCAAATAGTCCAGTACGAACTGTTTGTGACAGTCTTGTCTTGGGTTCCATTTTCAGGAGCCAGATCAGGCAGCTGTGATCCTTGTGCAGTTTCCTCAAGGCACCCATGGAGTATTCAAAACAGCATGTGCTGGCATAGTGTAGCTTGTTGGCTGTTGGCCTCACAGTCCTTTTGCTCAAGGGAGCAAGGGAGAGTCTAACAATTGCCAATTTGGAAGTCAAATTGTCTCATCCTTCAGTGTCTTTGCCTACTTACAGAAAAATGAACACCAGAAGGAATGCTTTCAATGAGAAGTTATCATTAATACTAGTAGCAGTTTGTACAGGTCACTAACAAGGCTCTATACCTGCTCAGTGCCCCGGGGTTGGCTGAGTCTCCCACATATGTTTCAGCTTTATAAGTAGAATAATCCAACCAGAGTTAGCATCCTGACTGCCACTCCTTAGCTGTGTGCAGACTTTGAGGATGAAGATGGCTAATCGTATGCCTCGTATACTAGGTGATGTACCCAGTACTTTGCATGTGCTGAGTCTCCAAAAGGAAGGTAGTATGTTAGCTTTTCCCATCCTCTTTCATAGATGACAAAATGGGGCATAGAAAAAATTAACGAGTTTACCTAAAATCACACTGCTAGTCATGATGGGACTCCTCCGACATCCATGTGACTTCCACATATGTGCTAAAGTCAAGCCACTTGTCATCACTTCCCAGGCCACTGAACTTCTTGGAGAGCCAGCTTCCTCATTGAGAAAGTATTCATAAATATTAAGTATAATAAACAAATTCATAAATATTAGTACCTGATCCCAAGATGGAGACTAGAGAGATGTGGCATGATAATATAAAGCATGATTCTGGATCGGGGGCGCTATATTGGGGAATGGAACCCAAAGCCTTGCACTTACCGGGCAAGTGTTCTCCCACTGAACTATCCCCTGGAAACCTGAATGAAGCCTCTAGCCCATCTGTGAAGGTGGTGGCCATTCAGAGGCACCACTTACTGCCGCTTTCCTCCATTCAGAACCGGTGAATGTTTACCTCGGTTTCCTTATATTTCATCTCCACAGCACCAAAGATTTTGTAAGCACTCAAGAAGAACTGTTTCACAGTCCTCTGTCATTCTCAATCTCTGCAACACAACAAAAGTTCCCAAATTGACACTCAATCGTTTTTGTTTTGTTTCCTTTTTAGATCTCTCTCCTCTGTTTCTTGGTCTTCTTCAAATAGTTTTACAGATCTCACTGACGGTAAAAATAAGAAAGTACTTCTGCAGAGGGAGTCTGTATGTAATAAAAGGTGAAACAAGGCTCTGCTGTCCTCTGGCAGGGGTGACTGACCCTGGCTGCCCTTAGCTAAGGCATTGAATACTGTTCTCTAAATCCTCACATGCTGGGCAGGTGTTTGAGCAGGTGTGGCAGCCTTGGGGAGGATGCTCACTGCAGCACACCACAGGTTAGTGGTTAGTGGATATAATTACACCACTATAAAAATGAATGCAGTTCTCCTCCCCTGAGGTGTCACAGCTATGAGAAGGCTAAAATAAATATTTTAATTAGTTTTAGCTTCCAAAAGAGTCTTAGCAGGTCAGACTTCCAAATATGCCTCTTATAGGAAAAATGTTTCCAAATCCCAAAAGTTGGCTGCGAATCCTCTAGAACAAAACCCCAAAATCCATGCTTCTAAGTAAACAAGTGGCTGTGTTTCTGAGATACACAATTTCAGTTTGCCTTTGGCCTAGACTGGATGATACCAACCCTGCGCAGAAGCAGAACCTCCAGTTCTTTATTCATGGAGCACACACTGTGGGAGGTCAACACCAGGGCACAGTGCATCCTGTTTCCCACGTCCCTTCATCTGGCCAGTGGGAAAGCACAGGTGTGTCGTGGCCAGCTGGGGGAGCCAGCGCTATAACCAGCCCCTAGTGGGTTTGGGGTAATCGTATCTTTTTAAAAATGTTCACAGGTGGGGCTGGAGAGATGGCTCAGTAGTTAAGAGCATTGGCTCTTCTTGCGGAAGAACTGAGTTCGAATCCCAACACCCACATGGTGACTAACAACCATCTGTAACTCCAGTTCCAGGGACTGTAAAGCCCTCTCTGTCCTCCACAGGCACTGCGTGACATGGGTGCACTTAGGAAATACGTGCAGGTATAACACTCATACACATAAAAATAAATAAATAAAAAATTTTTAAAATGTGCACATGTGAATGTCCTTATTCACAGCTCTCATCACCCTTATAGAGGGGGTCAAGGCTGGTTCTAAATGATTTGCTCAGCATCACGTGGTCAACGCCAGTCTTGGACTCCAGTGGTCTGACCCATTCATTCCTAATCTTCTGTGTTATGTAGTACTGGCTGGCCTGAACTCACTGTGTAGACCAGTCTGGCCTCAAACTGATAGACATTCGCCAGCCTTTGCCTCCTGAATGCTGGGACTAAAGCGAGGGCCACCATATCAGCCTACTTCACCCCTGATTCTAATCCTCTAATCCCCCACGCAATCTTAGAGCAGTTAAAGACAAAATGTAGCCCAAGCAGGGAAAACAAACTCTTGCCAAGATGCCGTACTGTCCAACAAATATAATACCTTTACTTGATTAGTAAAGAATTCCACAGTCTTTTTTGTTTTTGTTTTTGCTTTTGTCTGAGACAGTCTCCCTGTAGCTGCAACTGACCTGGAACTCGTTAGGTAGATCAGGTTGGCCTAGATTTAACAGATATTCCTCTGCCTTGGCCTTCCAAGTGCTGGGATTAAAGGTACAAACCACCATTCCTGGCTGAATTCCGAAAGTTTAATGTGACCCCTAGTTTGTTTCTGATAAACTTATGTCTCCAGTTTTGACTCAGAAAGGAAAGGGAATTGGAATTAAGCATGCTGTATTTTAACCCAAATGCTTTTATGGTTATGCATTTGTTCATTCAAGAATTTTTTAATAGACTCATCTTTCTTTTGGATGGACTACAAGTCACAGAACAGTTTCTTTTACATCATTTAATTATAAAGACACTCAGACCTGGGGTTTTTTATCTTTCTGTAATTTTCATTCATGTACAAAATTATTTAATAGCAACAATCTTCTAAATTCCCTATACTGTGAGGTTTCAGGTAGAACTTCCTCTCAGACTGTGAGCTTTTCCTTAGCAGACACTTCCAGAGAAGTCTAATAGAAACTTCTGGGGTGATGGACATGCACAGTATCTATATCTATACTGTTTAGTACTGTAGCAACTTACCACATGTGATTATTGAACATTTAAAATGTATAACTGGGAAACTGAATTTTTATTTCCTTTTAATTAATTTAAATGTCAATAGTCACATGTAGCGTCTTCCCTGTTGGACAGCCCAGATCCCAAGGCAATGAGAGATGCTTCCAACAGGAAGTCCTCGGCATCCCAGCTGGGTAAACGCCCAGGCTAAGAGCGACAGGGTCTACACAGTTAAAGGCATTTATAGTAGGCATCCCCAAGTATGGGGGTGTACGCAGACTGGATGTAAAGGGGGCACTGATCATACCTGCTGGAAGCCCGTAGATCCCACTCACCCCTGCTGTTGCCAACATTCAATACCAGATGACTTAATACAGAGACATGAGTTTCTGACTTCTTCCCAAAGCAAAGATAGTCACCACTGAGTCTGCGTTTAAGTTTGTGAATGAGATTTTATGCCAGAATCTTCAGTGGTCTCATTTGGGAAGACATTGTATGTCTTCCTGTTTCCTCTTAGCTCATGCAAAAGCCCCTAGAAGCTGCTTAGTGTGGAAAGAGACAAGGAAAACCAAGTGAATTTCAACTTATGATGGGAAGAATACTCATTAAATCACTTATTGCTTGACATTAAAAATAATATTTAACTCTTATTTCAGTGACTTAATTTTTGATATGTATAATTTGTTTAAAATTCTGTAAGAATTTAAATGATATAAAATTAAGGCAAAGCATTCTGACTTAAGAGCGTGACGGGATGGGGTAGAGCCCCAGCTCTGTAACTGAGCTGTGGGGCATTGATGGATTTACTTACCTACTCTACCTTTTTTCAAATTATTCCAAGAGGAATAATAGCAATATCTTCCTTTGTAGAGTTTCCTTTTTAGATTTTTTTCTTTTAAAAAATTTTAGATGTTGGAGTGTTTCGCCTCCATATATGCCTGTGATCATATGGTATGTACAATGCCTGAGGTTAGAAGAGGATGTTGGATTCCCTGGAATTGAAGTTATAGATGGTTGTCAGCTACCATTCAGACGTTGGGAACTAAACCTGGGTCCTTTGCAAAAACAGCAAGTACTCTTAACCACTGAGCTATTTCTCTGGCCCTTGTAGAGTTTTCTTGATGTTTAAGTGAGACAACTGTCATAAGAATTATTAGAAAAAAATCAAACCTCAAGGGAAAGCAATCAAGATAAGAATAGACTGTCACTTGTGTACTTTTTTTGGAAAGGACCAAAGTACATAGATAATACAGCATGAAAATACCCTCCACAGAAACATGCAGAATTGTAGAGGGTTGCTCTATGTGGAAAACCTTAGTGCATCTTCACTAGCATATAAGGTTATTAACCAAGCATTACTTCCTCCCTTTGTCAAATCTGCCAAACAATATCTCTGACTAAAGGAATCATTTGGTGGCTGGAAAAAGAATGAGGCAAACGGAACTGAGAGGGCGGGAAGAAGAGATTCAGGTTTTAAAGTACCTTGATTTAGGTCAGAAGATAAGGAATATCCATCTGGTTTTTGCTTTCCATCTGCATGTCTTTAAACACTTGAGGATGGGACATTCTGAATAGAAGCATTGTCTTCTTTCTCCACTGGTCAACAGTGGCTGGGAAGCTTAATGTCCTCAAACACATTGAGGCACAACTCTGTCCTGTAAAAAACTCTTATACTGTCCAATCATGCACTGACACTGGGTTAAAGATAATTCCAACTGAACAGAGCAGATCTCAGAAAGCCAAAATGAGGATGGCATTTTGACCAAAGGCCTTGATGGGAAGAAACTCCGGGGCATTCAGCAGTTTATCTTCTTTTTATTATGTCCAACTTATTGTTGTTAGGGGAAGATGCTCAAATTCAGTTTCAAAGTAATATAGAACGAATCACAAAGAGGACCTGTGATATGATCACATTGTGGTAAACTAATAGGAGACAGGTTGGAAAGTGCTGATTAGAAACTTTTGTTTGTAGTTTTAAGAATTTATAGGAATTTTTTTAATTCATATATGTGTGAGTCATAGTGTAAATGTAGAATAAAAAAATGACTTTAGGGAATCAATTCTCTCCCTTTACCATGTGAGTTTGAGGGATTGAACTCAGGTCTTCAGGCTTATCAGGCAATGTCTTTATCTACTGAACCATCTCTCTGACCCAGGGAAAAGAATTTATTGGAAGAATATGGAATTTTGTAGATGCATCAGTTAGCATTACTGTATAACAACTCCAAACTTAGTGACTTTAAAAAGTCAGCTTGGGGTTGGATCAATGGCCCAATGCTAAGACCACTGGCTGCTTTTGCAGAAGTTTTGGGTTCAGTTCCCAGCACTCACATGGCAGCTAACAACCATCCATAACTCCAGTTCTAAGGAGATCTGACACCCTCTTCTAGCCTTTGAAGGCACTGTATACACATGGTATACTTACATGAAGGCAAAACACTCATGCACATTAAAAATAAGTCAGTTCATTTAGCTCAGTTAATGTAAGCTTATATTTCCCCTGTATCTGATGGCAGCTGTATGTCCCTTAGGTGGTCCTACTTCTGAGAGAGAGAGATAAAACCTCTCCTCCAAGTGTTCTCATCCTCCCTCAGTCTTGGCCTGCCTTGTTCTCATGGTGGAACCAAGTTCTGAGACAAACTGGAAGCACCCCGTCCTTCTTGATGTTGGGCTCTGAGCTGACACATCATCATCACTACACACACACACACACACACACACACACACACACACACATATTCTATCAGGAGGCATCTGATGCAAGGAGTAAGGAATTAGACTCCAGGTCTTAATGGGACTCTATCTTTCACAAATGGCAGGAGTTTAGACGCCACTAATGGAGCCATCAACATGATCTGATAGAGTTAAAGATAAAGAATTAGTCTTCAGAAGGCTCAGGACCAGAGCTACTGATGGGAACTGACGGGTGAACTCACTAGCTGGGGCTCCTTCCCAGGATAAGCATTTTCAGCTCCCAGAACTCATTTTGCTGGAGGCTGAAACCTCTTTTTGTCCCTTGCTTACTGCTTTGCCAGTGGAAGATCTGACATGTGGATTGGCATAACAGCGCCAGAGTCAACACTCCCACTAGAAATGCTATGTATGTTGATACACGTGGATTCTAGAAAAGAAACTACTGTGAGTCTCTGTCTTCTCATTTGTAAAATTATGAGAAGAAATTGGTCCCCCAAATAGTTTCCATTTATGAATAAAAAGTTACGCTACAAATCCAAATTTTCTTGATATATTCCTATATCTTATTTGGCACCTCCTCTTTGATTTTACGATGTTTAACTCTAGAACTCATATCTTCTCTGCAAGCACATGGAAAGAAAAGGTTATTTCTGTTTCCTTCTCTGTGGTCCCTTCAGCAGATACTGGTACGATGGTTTCTGGAAGATTACAGAGACCTAGCAGATGCTGGAGCTTGGCACTTGCAGATCAGAAACCAGTTCCTGTACAAATGTCCCTCCCCAGCCTCAAAGCATCTAGAGAGAGAGAGAGTTCTCTCTCCACCTCAACTCACAGGGGCTGGCCTATATATTGGAACAGGATTGTCAAATTTTACAGGATGTTCAATGAAATGTGGGTTTCAGATAAACAGCAAGTAAATTAAGTACTAGAAAATTATGTAGGGCTTTTTGGAATGCTCATGCCTTATATTAGTAATGTATTCAGTTTTATATGGAATTCCAATTTCATTTGCTGAGTTTGGCAACCCTATTTGGTATCTATTGTGGTTTTGTTTGAAGCATCCCCCACAAACTCCTGTATTTGAATATCTGGTTCAGAGCTGTTGGTGCCATTGTAGGAGGTACATAGCCTGACCGGTGGAGCTGGGTCACTGGAGATCAGCTTTTAAGGATTATAGTCAGACCCTGCTTCTCGTCCTATTTTCTGCTCTCTGGTCAGTCACAGTGTTAGGAGCAGCTGCCTCATGCTCCAGCAATCATCCTGCTCCAAACATGCCGGGCTATGAAAGTGTAAGTCAAAATAAACGTCTCCCTTGAGTTGTTTCTGTCAGACACCTTATCACAGCAATGAGAAAAGTAACCCAGATTCCTACCATGATTTCCTCAGGATTGCTCAGGTCTCAGGAATCTAAAAAATATACAAGATAAATCACATTTAGGTTGAAGAAAGGCAGACCTGAAGCTTCTAAATATTTTGAACATATGAAAGAAACCATGAGGAGAGACACATAATAGAATGATATTTCTTGTCTCCTGTGGTCATGATGGTCAGAAACAGACATTAAAGTCTGCTCCAAAGCTGGAGAAAGAAGCTTTTTATTTCCTTGTTTTTCATCTTTTTCTCATTCTCAAAAATATGTATTTTTTCCTTCAAAATGTAAAGCAAATAGAGTATTCTTGGATACTGTAATATTGGGCGAGGGCTCTCTTGGTTTAGGTGTCAGTTCCATGTGGAAATTGGTAGCCACCCTTAAGAACAAGTTATGCTGATAGGTACCTTGCTTTGTGCCATTTGCATCTGACCTTCGTGGGCATCCGTTGCTGTGTCTCCTCATTTCTGGGCATCATAATGACGTTTGCTACTAGGCTGGGACTCTGCAGCCAGCTCTCAGGAGTAGGATAACCTGAAGGCAAACACAACGCAGTAGGATCTTGGCAGACATCCCTGACTACCACAGCTCCGTGCCTTCTTCCTAACACCTTCCAAGCCTCAGGGCACAGCTGGACACCTCAATACCTTAGAAAAGAATAGACAGGGAAAAGATGCGCTCCTGGGAGCTCCTGGGGAGAAAGTGAGCTATTTATGTGAGAAGGTTGAATCTGCCTAATTAATACCTAGTAATGGATTTTCATTGCTCCAAAATCTTCAGAACTCCAAAAACAGATACTATAGTCTTTATTTCACAGATGAGTGAAACCTTAAAGAGATTCAGTAATTTATGTGAGGTTGAACAGTCCCTTTAAACACAGGCCTATTAGACTCAAAAATATTCTTTCTTCCACTCTCCTGTGCCATATTGCTCCTTAGTGTTACAAGTTTCAAGAATATATTCTGTAGATCAAATCAAGCTTCACTAATCTGACGTTGGGCAGCATTGTTTCACCAGTATAACCATTTTCAATACTTGAATTTAGATGTCTTGAATTCGAATGACACAGCCACCACTGTTCTCTACTGTGTTACACATGACTCAGATCATACACTGAGTCTCCTGGACTTAGTGCTTGAAGCCTCTTACCAGTATCATTTAATGCCCTTGCTGACTGTGTATAGACTGAATGATAGATTTCAATCAATGCTGAGAAGAGTGATAAATATGCTCAGAACTAAAAAGTATTTTCCCAGAGTCCTCCACTGATAATGAGCACAGTCAATGTTTTTCTCCCTTTAACATAATCAACACTCCACCCAGAACAGACTGAGTGACCCACCCTGTCTTAGGTGAAGGTCATTGTACTTCAAGGATTTGAATTTGAGTAGAAGGAAATCTAAAAAAGATGAAGGAAATTAGAAAAGACTTGGTTCAAAGCTGCTTTGTATTTTGCTCAAAGTTTAGTATAGTGAGGCCTCTGCTCCTTCAAGCTTCCAGGCTGTCTCATTCAAAAAAGATTGGGGATACACTGGAGGAAAAGAAGAATTGAAGTACAAAGAAATGCACTTCGGCAGTGCTGGGCCCCGAGAGAATGACAGCAGTTAGGAACGGCAGATGTTCCCTCTGACACTCTATTTTTGAACAGCATTCAGTATAGCAACCTTTGAAATGACTACTGATTTCTGGTGCTAATGGAAGTTGGTCTATTTTAGCCTCTGTTGACAAAAAGGAGAGGGCAGTCAGGTGTCCAGAGCACGTATCTGTGGAAGGAGAGTTTCATCTGTGTTTGTAATGGGTGGGATGCCTCAGATGGCAGAATTCTATTCTTTGGTTATGTTTCCTAAACAAAGCCTGATTCAATTGTCAAATATGCCAAACAGACCCATTCATGCATCTCTTATTTATGTTCTTTCCTCGTTTCGTGCCAGTTATAAGTCACGGAATCAAGGTCAGGTTACCTTATTTAATGTTTGACTATCAAGCAATATTATTTATTTATAAGTAATTGCTCATTTAAAACTGATGTTATCTTCATTGGACAGAACTATTATCACCCCTATTTTACAGATGAGGAAACTGAGGCATGCAGTAGGGAAATGTTTCCAAGTAGCATCAGTTCCACTACTTACTGTGGAGAATACATTTTCCTGGGTGAGAGGGATGGGGATGAGGATTTTAGAGAAATGCATGTTGATAGAGGAGATGAGAAAGAGGAAGTACACCGTAGCTGGTCTGGTAATCCTAGGACACAGTTGGAATCCACCACTCTCAAGGATTCAAGTTCTGGCTTCCCCGTATGAGGTGCGTGTGTGGGGTGTCATCTCAAAAATGATTAGGTAATTTCAGACCGGAAATACCGCTTTATTGCCTGCTTCACCTTCTGAAATTTGGCATCTCTGGATCGATCTGAAATATTCAGAAGTGTTTTAGATTTTGCTGAGGCAGGAATAAATTCCTTTTAGAGCATTAGGAAAACTTGATGTAAAGGAGATGTTATTATTGGCTGCATCATGTTATGGCTTGAATGAGAGATGTCCACCACAGGCTCATGTGTTTGAAACATTTGGTCCCCTGCTGATAGTGCTATTGTTAGAGGGCAGAGACTTTAGGATGTAGAGCTAAGCTGACTGACAAAGCCACTGGGAGTGGTGTTAGCTCAGTCCAGTCTCTCTGCTTCCTGATCTACAGACAGATGAACAAGTCTAGCCACAAGTTCCTCCTGTCACAGATCAAGCTGGTCCAGTCCATGTTTTCCCTTTCATGGACTGTGTCCTTCAAGCAAATAAACCTCTCCTTCCTTAAGTTGGTTCTGTCAGATGGTCTGTCACAGTGATGAGAAAAGTAAGCACCACAGATGGTGAGTGTGATGACTGTACACTGTACCATCTAAACGGGGACGCAGAAGAGCGAAAGGGGGCATTATCGTCTCATATATATCTCATGGGGACATATACCTCACATGTCCCCACGTGAGGACAACTGACATGAAATCAAGGCTCAGCTAGGTAAGTGAGGAAGGAGGTCACCCTACAGACCTCTAGCGATGACATAGGTTAGGTTGTATCTAGTTAGGATATCGTCGGAAACCCTGGCCATTTTTGTCTTGGGTGGTCACTAACTAGTCAGTGGGACTTGCTAAGTGCTGTAAGAACTAACCTGGAGTTCTAATAAGAACTGCATTGGCAGCCTGCAAGCCTGCCTTTGTCCAACCTTGATGAAGTCTCTCAGTACAACACCTGAGACCCCCCCACCTGAAACTAGATTGAGTCACCACACGAACACCAGGAGCCAATCAACACATGACCAGCTGCCAGAGTGACTTCCCTTCAGAATTCACTTGATCTGCTCAAGTTCAGTAGAGAGTGACAGGATGACAGCTTCCAGACCCTGCCAACTAAGACACAGCAGAAGGACATGGGAGCATTTAGCTAGGTGAAGAAAGACTCAGGGAGCTGAAAGTCTGCCATGGGCTAGCAACTTGATGCTGTGCCAAGGATCAGGTTATCCCAGGCTGTCCAGAGTTCAGGCAATCAGATTTCAATGTAATGTTTTTTGTTTGTTTGTTTTTGTTTTGCGACAGATCTCACAATGTAGCCCTGGCTGGCCTGGAACTCACTATGTGGACCAGACTGGACTTGAGCTCAGAAAGATCCACCTGCCTCTGCCTCCCAAGCGCTGAGATTAAAGGTATGCGTCACCACGCCTTCTTCTCCCCTTGCTCAGTCCTCTCCAGGAATGTCCTCCCCAGGAATACCCTGGTATTTATCTTTTCATAGCTATCTTTTCTTTTTGGCACACATAAACATAGTCCGAACATACATGTATGTCTGATGTATGTGTCCTACCTCCTTGTTTATTTTTTAAAATATGACTACAAAAGGGGCATATCTCAGAAGATGACAAACAAAGGTCCTCAAATGTGATTTCTAAATGATGTTATATAAGAGATACCCTACTAAGGTCTGAAAAATATAACTTTGCTTACTAATGTAATTGAAGTTAGGTTTGTTTTGGTGTTTTGTGTGTCTATGTGTGTTTTGTGCTGTATGTGTAGTGTGTGCATTGTAGTATATAGCATGTATATGAGTGTAGTCTGTATGGTATATATGTATATGGTGTGTGTAGTATGTTTGGTGTGTATTGTGTTGTGTGTATGGTATGTAGTATGCATGTTGTGTGCGTGTCTCTGTGTGTGGTCTGTCTGCATATGTGCACATGTGTGCATGTGTTTGAGACAGATCTTGCTGTATTGTCCATGCTGGCCTCCATCTTCTGGGCTCAGTGATTCTCCCACCTTACCCTACTGGTTTTCTGAGACTACAGACACATGTCACTGTACTCAGCTTGATTTGATGCTTGGGGAACTGGAAATAGATATTTTCTTTTTATACTTGTTCTGAAGAGAAAAATGTACTCGGATTACTTCGGCTCTTTGGGGCTAGATCAGCTGGCTGAGTGTTTAGGCAGAGGCTGTTTGACTAGTTGGTTGGGAAGTTGTAGAGAGTGGGACCCCAGAGGGAAAAGTTGGGGGGTGGTTGAACGGGTGCCTTTCACTACAGGGCTCTGATTCCCTGCCTGAGAAGATTGTAGGTGATGCCTCGTGAACAGGAGCATCCATATCATGCACCCAGCCTGGCTGGTCATGGTAGCTGCTCACTACCATGTGACTAGGATACCGAGTGCCTTCAGACAGCAGTTCCTGTCTCAGTTGCTCTTTGAATATTGGGAGCTTTCAACTTGAGAACCTGGGTTTAAAAGAAACTAATTCCTCTATAAACATGGTGAGTTTTAAATTTGCAGCAAATGCTGTACATTCCTAGGAGCATGGCAGGACAGGAAATTATAACTTTACCTGTTTCCTGCTTGACATTTCATCAAGATGGGATTTGGTGGCTAGGAAAAATAATATTAAAATAGTTGACCTTAAGAAAGAGTCACTGAATGGGACTTCAGTGCTCAGATGCCCTCTGCTTCTGTGGAGGTTGGACAGGTGTGTTTCTTTCCTTTTTATGTAAATAGGTGCGAGCATAATCATTGTATGTACATCTCAGCACTTACAGAAGAGCCTGTATACTTTTACCTCTACTTACCAATTATTAGCATTTGACATTTTTCATTATGTATATATTTATCTGTTATTACTATTGTCACTATTGCTAGAAGCTACTGGAGGTAAACTGCAGATATCAAGATCTTCCTCATTCAAACACTTTAGCCTGTGGCTTTTAAGAACAAAGATATGTGGTTACACTGATGGCTTAGTGGTTAAGTGTGTACTTCTCTTGCAGAGGACCTGAGTTTAATTCCTAGCACCACATCTGATGACTCAAAACTGCCTGCAACTCCAGCTTCAGGGAATCCAACACCTCTGACCTCTGCAAGCATTTGCACTCATGTGTGCATGCATGCACACACATACACACACAAAAATTAAAATAAAAATAAGTCTTTAATTACTTTTGTTTATGTGTATGTGTGTTTTGCCTGCATGTAAGTGCACCTGTGCATGTAGTGCCCACAGAGGACAGAAGAGGACATAAGATCTCCTGGAACTGGAATTACAAACAGTTTTTAGTTCCCATGTGGGTGCTGGGAATCAAAGCCAGGTCCTCTGCAAGAGCAGCCAGTGCTCTTAATCTGTAAGCCATTTCTCCAACTCCCCCCAAATAATTCTTTTTTTAAAAGACATAATTAATGCTTAACTAGTGTAAAAAAATCAAAGGCAATCATATTAGTCCAAAAACCTACTGAAAAATTACACATACAGTGGCTCTACATGAGCCCATGTACATAGCTGAAGGCTACATAACAAGAAACAGTGCCAGACAAGTGAAACCTTCCTTCGAGTTGTTGGCCAGAGTAGTCCAAGAGACTACTCAAATTACACAGGCTATTATCAGAGCCCCTGCTTGCCTCCCAGAACTTGAAGGTAAGACCCTATTGCTGAAGATAGGACTTGTTTTGGACATAGAATTTGGAGCAGTGGAGTTGGAACTGACCTGGATCCTCCTCCTCTGAAGGCTAGCTCTCATAGATTTGGAGAGCACTACACAAGCTGCTAAGGAAGAACATCAATCAGTTATCCAACCCCAGCTTTAAGGCCTAATAACCACATCAGTGACTGACACAGCAAATGACATTGGTGCAGTAGTGGCACTTTTATTTTGGGGGTAATCAACAACTGCCTAATTGAACTTAAAGCCCGCTCGAAGGGAGGAAGCCCATGTGTGGTATTGTAATCATAGCCAAAATACACATGGTTGGAGAGGTCAGAGATCTTAGAGAAATCCCCAAGACTGTCACATCCCTCGACTAATGTAATTTCTTACTATGTGCAAAATATGTATCCTTGTATTTACAGTCAAGTATCCTAGTCACCACTCATCAAAGAAGCTTCTTTTGCAATAGGTGGAGATTATTACAGAGTTTCACAACAGGTCATACACAGAGACTGTCTGTGAATTTCTCAAGCCTATGTAGCACACTATGGTGCAACCTCTATACCTAAGGCTCACGAAACATAGAACAAGGAGTAAAGAGAACACATGCATCTCTCAGTTCTCATCAATGAAGCTCCCTTATACAACAGAGGGCCAGGGACACAAGAAGTCTCAAATGACCAAAGCATAGAAAATAAGAGTCTGCATGGGTCCTGTGTGGGTCCCTGGACAGGATTTATGTATTAAATTCTACCCACCCAGGGCTCAGGGACCATTGTGGAAGAGGGGGCTGAAAGGTTGTAAGAGCCAGGGAGGAGATGCATGACTGTATGGAAATAGAGTCCTACAGGCTCCTGGGACCTTGCTCATGTGAACCTACAGCAACAGTGTCAATATGGACAAGACCCATGCAAACTCAAGCAGACAAAAACCCAGCACACAACTGTGGAAATGGGCAGCAGGCCCCAATCTTAGTCAAAGAATTATTGGCAGCTTATTGCTGCTGGGTGAGAAAGAGTTGATTTTCTTAAGGGAGGGATTCTGGATGAGCTGACTATACCCCAGTAGATGAACTTGCACTGAGGGACACTAGCTTGGCATGATGGGCCTTGACACAGATGACAGAATGTATGAATTCCAGTTTGAGGGGCTCTGTGGGAAGGTGTCAATAGGAAAACAAGGTATAGAGATGATTGGGATGTTCTGTGTGAAATACACGAAAATTCAATAAAAATGTACAAACAAAAACAAAGACAGTATAAGGATCACACTTAGGAAATTTAACACTGATATGAACTTATAACAGTACAGCACAATAATATCTACATTTTTCCAATCTTTCCAGTGTCTGTGTACCATGTATTCTCAGTGCAGAATTGCATATTTAGCACTTCTTATTTCAGAATAATTCTCCCACATATGTCTTTTAAATTTTGTTTTAATAATAACATGCATGTATAAAATGTAGTGCGATCATATTCACCCCATTTACCCTCTCTTATCTCTCTTGCTGACTCCTTTATTCTTCCCAACTAGTCTCTCTCTGCCCTTGTCTTCTTTTTTCATGTCTTATGCAGGTAGGTAGTCACACCTGCTTATATGTTCGTGATACTGATGGCATGCCATACCCAGAAGTCTATGCTTCATAGCGATCCTCTTCCTCTGACTCTTATAATCTTCCCCACCTCTTTTTCATGACATTCTCAGGGCCTTGGAATGGGTGATATAAATGTTCCATTTGGTCTGAGTACTCAACAGTCACTTAGTCTCAGAACTTTGACCAATTGTGAGATTCTGCATTAACATTGCCCTTTGTAAAAAGCAATCCTCCCTGACCCAGGCTGACAGCAGCACTAGTCTACAGATATAAGCATACATGTATAGGAGGTAGTTTGCTTACATGCCAATTTAGCAAATTATAAATAGTACATTCTCCTCTAGGACCTGTGACCTCTACAGCCATAGGCTTTTGACCTGGTTTTCAGTACTAGGCATGCATTCCACACCACGGAGTGGAACTCAGATCCAATCAGGCAGTGGTTGGTTAAGCCCCAAACCTTCTTGTCACTATTGTACCAATGGACAAGTCTCACCTGGCTGGTTAGAATTGTAACTCACAGGGTCCACATCTGGGAAAGACTGTTGACGACATTCTGCCCCTGCCCATCAGCAGTCTTCATAGCACTGTGAAAGCTAACCATAAGGAGGAAGCTTCCAGTTCGGATCCAGCGCAAGTTCTTTGTTTTCTGCATCTAAAGCATACGGCGTCTTCTGCAATAGGATCTTACCATTTAGTTCTGGCATCCGCCCACTTCTTTCGTGATGCTGGAGTGTTTGAACAGCATGGGCTAGCATTTTTCTAGCATGCCCCTGGAGAGGTGTTGCTTGTCTTGTCCTGCTGAGATTCTATTATGCACAGGCTGTATCTTCCTTGGCTTATCTCATCGGGAACTCCATGATGTTAACCCATTGTGGATTGAGCTGGTGTCCATGTGACCTGTCTACTCCAGGGGAACCTTGTCCTCTGATAAATAATTTATAGGCAATACTAATTATCAACTTGCTTTCTTCACTCTAAAACTTCCCCTTGGGAGGCTGGCAAGATGACTGAGTGAAGGGGTCTGTTGTCTGATGTTTAGTCTCTGGCATCATATGGTAAAAGGAGAGAAGTGATGTCCACAAGCTGACCTCTAACCCCCTACTCACACTGTGGGGTGTGTGTGTGTGTGTGTGTGTGTGTGTGTGTGTGTGTGTGTGCATGCAAAAAAAATGAAATAAACTTCTCCTTTTGTTGTTAAAAGTGATAATTGGGAAGGTACTTATAGAGAAGGTGAATAATTAGTTCATAAATAAACTGGCTCAGCATCCACTGATGACCCTTGCCTGAATCAATGACAATACCATCATAAGTAAATGTTTTTCTGAAAGGGAGTAGTGTAATATTGTTTCCTCCATGAGTCCCTCCCTCCATGAATTCTTAACTAACATCAAAAGAGAAGCCAACTCAATGGACTGATACATAGCGAGTTGTGGCTAAAAGTCCTGACAACACCTCTCCATCATCCTCCAATTCAAGATCCATCTGGAGGACAAGCAGCCGTAAGACGGCAAAAAGAGCCTTGGAGGGAGAGTCATCAAGTTTGTAGCCTGGCCTTTCCAGTTGGAGGACCCACGGGTTCCTCTAAAATGAGTGTGCTACAACCTGTATTCCTCAGGACTCCCCCCAACCTTTGCCTCCAGCAGAATTCAAACCAGTGAACGGCACCACTGTCTACTCAGCCGCCTGTGTCAAAAATCTGAGCATCGCTCTCAACTTCCGCCTTTCGTTGTTCTCCGCATCCAACCAGCCACCGAGTCCTGCCTGTGTGGCAAGAACTTCCAAGTACATCCAAGAATTCGTCCGGTTTCCACCTGGCGCGGGCAGCCGTCACTTCTCACCTGCTCGTCGGTGAACGCCTCCTGCCCCTCCACCTGCCTCTAGCATTTTCTGTACTGTAATCTTCTTTTCTCATGTCAGTCAAAGTGACCTTGTGAAGTACAAACCTTATATATCTTCAAGTCCCCTTCTCCATTGTAGTTCTCCATTGCTCTGAGGATCATTTTGTTAAAGTGACGATTCCAAACTCTAAGCGGTGGGCATTAAAGGTACCAGAAACTTTTTTTTTTGCCGTGTGTCATGGTGCCACCTCTTACTGGTCTCATTTCAAGCCAGTCAAATCTCTGGAATATGTTCTTGAAAACACACATACAAAGCATATGTGCACATGCAAGGCAAACATTCTTTTAGAAACTCCTGGAAATCACCATTTCTAGGAAATGCCACCAAATGGTGATTCCTTCTCTTAGTTAAGTTCCTACCAGAACATTTTGCTCTTGGGGTCAAGTGGAGCCATTTAAAATTGTGAGCCACCAGAGGGCGCACCATGACCCCACAACAGGCCTGAGGAGGATTGGGAGAGGTGTCATATTTGTTATGTCTCAATAAAAGTCAGTCTATCTATCTATCTATCTATCTATCTATCTATCTATCTATCATCTATCTATCTCTCTATATTGCTATATATATTAGCTGTATTTGTTTACTCTTTCTGACTATCATGTATATCTGTGGTTTTAGGACAAATATGCTCAGAAAATCCTTTTCTCATCATTGAATGGACAAAATATTATGAAAATTCAGCTATTCTTTTCCTCCCAAAAGTCAAGTTCCATTTAACACTTTAAATTATTAATAATTCATTAAGTAATGTGTGAAGGTGCATATGCATGTGTGTGTACATGTATGTGGAAGCCAAAGGTAGATTTACCTAGACTGACCAGCCAGCAAGCCCCAGGGGTCCTCCTGTCCCCACCTCCTAGCACTGGGGCTACAGTCATATGCCTGGCTCTTTACATGAGTGCTGAGAATCAAGCGCAGGCCTTCATGCTTGCATGGCAGAAGCTTTGCCCACTGAGCTGCTTCCCGGCCCTCCAGACTCCATTTTAAATACTCTTGCCTTAGGCCTGAACTCTTGAGTCACTGCAGAAATGCCTAATCCTCTGCATGGCGCATCGCTATAAATGTTGAAAAGGTCCCCAGCACATTGAAGGACTTTGGGCAAATGACCCTCTATCTCATGTTGGCATTCTAGATACTACCCGAGAGTTTTGCTGCTATTATAAGTAGGTGTAAGTGCCTTTAAACTCAGATAATGATATTTGAGATTTACTATTCCCATTTTGCAAGTGAAGAAACAGAGGCGCAGGGCACTTAGGCCACTTGACTATGATCACACACTTGGGATTTGAAGAAAGACTACCAGATGTCCTGCTCAGTGGGCCACACTCTGTTTCTAGAATGTTCTCTTTATCCCTTGGGAGGGGGGTGCTCTAAGCATCTCCTATGAACTTGACATATTCAACACTTGATATACATTTATCTTGACAGTCCTTTAAAAAAACTAGAGTGAAATTATTTTTTTCTTTTCAAGTAAGAGAAATGAAAGAAAGGTGAGTGATCTGTCCTTATAAGTTTTGCTACAATGGGGACTGGAGAGATGGCTCAGCAGTTAAGAGTACTGACTGCTTTCGCAGAGGACCTGGATTCGATTCCCAGCGTCCACATGGCAGCTAGCAACCACTTAACTCCAGTTCCCGGAGATCCAACACCTTCTTCTGACGGGCATTGCATGCACAGATGCACTTACACACATGGAGGCAATATACTTATACACATAAAATAAAAATAATTTGTAAAAAGTTATACTATCACTATAGTGATATCCCAGAGAGGCCTCCGAACAATACAGGCTATTTCCATTGCTCTTGGTTGCCAACCAGAACTTGATGGTAAGACCCTATTGCTGAAGATATCACATGCATTGGTCACAAGACATGGAAAAATCAAATTGTTACTGACCAGGAAGCTTCTTCTCTGCTATCTGGAGTTCACAGTACCAAAAAATGCCAAGTGGGCTCTGTGGGGGAGGGGAGAACAAACAATCTTATCCAGCTGTGAACTACAATATTGATCAGCGTAGCAAGATTTGCCCATGTGTACAATAGTGTCATGAATGTTTTGGAGGTAACCAATGACTTTCTGATTAGATTTAAGACCTGCTTCACAGGAGGAAACCACATGCTTAATACTTTAAATTTGGCCCCAGGGGAAGATCAACTACCAATATTTTGTTAAATGAATATTGTATCAAAATATTGTATTTCTCTAATTGTAGATTAGTGAAGCTCTCAAACCTCATCAAGGAAGCTTCTTGGTGCAATGGATGATGGTTAATGCAGAAACTCATAACTGAGCAAAGTATAGAAATAAGTATCTGTGAAGCACTCAGTCAGAGATGGGACACCGAAATCATACCCTTGCCCCAAGGCTTAGCAACCATTGTGGAAGAGGGAAGTAGAAAGACTGTAGGACCCAGAGGTCAGGGAGGACTAGAGCCACGTCTTCTGGACAAGACATAACCACTGTACTCATGAACTCACAGCAGTTGCAGTTGCCTGCACAAGACCTGTACAAGATCAAGCCAGTCAACATTCTAGCACGGAGTGGAAAGGAGCTCATGAGTCCCTCAGCCCTAACTGAGGAGCTCTGGACAGCTGATGGCTTCTGTGGGAGGGAGAATCGGTTTTCTTTAAGGTAGGTTTGCTGCATTCTAGAGGATGGCCTTAAGCCCAGGAGTATATGGGCAGTACAATTTGGATATGATGGGTTATTCTTTTTAAAAAATCCAAAGTTGGGTGGATCTCGGAGGAATTAGGGTGAAAGGCAGTGGGGAGGGTTGTACATAGTCAAATATATTGCATGACATTCTCAAAGAATTAATAAAATGTTTTTAAAAATCAGGACTCATGGGGGCACTGCACTTCTGAAATGTGATCTTGGAAACTAGATATCTAAGAATGCCTTTAAAAGAGTGTGGGAGGGAAGGGCTATATCCAACTTCACTGCCAATTAAAAAGTCTATACTCAGCCAAACTGTCAGTTAAGTACGAATGTGAATATAACGATTTTCATAAAATTTTTATCCTCTGTGACACTTCTCAGGCTCCACTAAAATGAACTGACTGATGTACCCAGGAAACTAAGTGGGTCTAAGACACAGAAGAATCCAACTCAAGAGAGGGGGGATGCCAGATGAAGGGCTTTCCAGGCTTGATGTGGGGCACAGACCAATGAGCACTTGGAGCAGGGGAGGGACCTTCAGGCAAGACATAACCAGGAACATTGTGAAAATTGACAGATGTGGAGCCAGGAGAGTTTGAAAAGACTCAAGGGCCACGTGTGGACAGCTGAGGAAGAAATGTCTGCAGTGATCGCTAATTCTAGGAGAAAGAGAATTGGAAAAGGAAATGAAAACCTACCTAACATATTACCTGACTCAGCAGAGAAGTAGATTTGTGGTGTTGTGGATTTAACTAGATTTTTTAAACCACCAAATACAGGTAGGAGAGAAGAGCCAAGTCAGAGAAGTGTTAAATTTTTACCTTTTCTTTTTCCAGAATTTCAAATTTATATTCTGAGAGATAATTGCATATTTTTAGTTTTGAAGATTACATCAGGTTAGTTATTACAATACTTTCTGTTTCTTCTTTTTAACTTCCTTGTGATTGTGATTTTTCTCTTTACAAGTTCAATTAGGGCTTATGTGAAGGCTGAGTAAGCATAATTAGTTGCTTAGAAAGCAGCTGAAAAACAACGGAGAAGTTCTGGTACACGGTGATGGGAAATGTCCACCATCAAGGCCTGGACATCCAGGACCACGTGTGGAGTGAGGACCACAGCTGGGCCTTGGAAGAGGTGAGAGATCTGTTCCAGAGAATCAGTCTCCTCAAGACCAGAATGTGCAAGTAACAGAGGCCTCTCCGCTTCCCTGCATAAGAGGCAAAACCTCTGACATGCATAGCCTGGGACCTCAAGGAAGAGACTGTGGGGAATGTAGTCACTCAGAGAAGCCTGAAATGGCTGCTCAACTTCGGGAAGTCCTCCCTGCTCTACTCGGCTCCACCTTCGGCATACCACCAGAGCAATGTGGAACGGTGTCTCATGGTCGGACCACAGTTCAGGCTCATGTGAGGGGAGCACAGCTCCAGCTCACAAGAGGAGACCATAGCTTCAGTTCACAGGAGCGGACCACCCCCATGACCCCCTCCTGTGAATTTTCACTTTGAACCATTAGAAAAATCAACAGAATAATTTTACCCAAAACTGGCAAGAAGTGACATATCAGTATATTATTTAAAAATATAATAGAACAAACATGTCAGAGGAAGCAGTTAACAGATTTAGAAGCAGATCTTCCAGGAGCTATATTCAGGAAGCAAGATCTGATATAAAAATCTTTTTATTAATTTATTTTTATCTTACGTGTATGAATGTTTTACCTGCATAAAAGGAAGTACATTCATGTGTGCAGTGCCCACAGAGGCCAGAGGAGGGCATCAGAACACCTGGAACTGGAGTTATGGCTGTTTGTTAGCCACCTTGTGAGTTCTGGGAACCAAACCTGGGTCCTTTGCAGGAACACTTGGCTGTGCTCATAACCACTAAGCCAGCTCCAGGATCTGAATTTTTTTTTGTTCTCAACTATGCAGTGATGTTTAAGTATAAAAATGTATACATTACTCTGAGAAAAAGACTAGTTACTATTTTTTTTTAAATATTTTAATTTTATATATATGAGTGTTTTGCATGGCAGGTGCACCTATATTGTGCAATACCCACAGAGGCCAGAAGAGGGCATTGGATCACCAGGAACTGGAGTTACAGATAGTTGTTAGCTGCCATGTAGGTGCTAGGAATCGAGCCCGGGTCCTTCGGTAGAGCAGGCAATGCTCTTAACTGCTGAGCCATCTTTTCCAACCTCTTAGTTGCTATTTAAAATCTAATAAATGTGCCAGGTATGGTGGCACATGCCTCTTTAATCCCAGCACTTGGGAGGCAGAGGCTGATGGATCTCTCTATAAGTTCAAGGCTAACCTGGTTTACATAGGGAATTTCAGGCTAATCAGGGCTACATAGTACTAGACCCTGTCTCAAAAACAAAACAGACAATCTAATAAATGCATACCTAAATCCACAAATATTTGCACACAGCCTTAGGCTCTGGTCTTAGATCAGTCAGCTGCAAGTTTCGAGACCCTGGGTAAATCCTTTCACCTCTTTGGGTCTCCATTTCTCCATTTGGAAGATAAGGTTTGAAGACACTGGCTGTTATCAAAATGCAAACTGGTAAGATACCTTGAGAAAGAGTATTCTTTAATCACACAAGCACATTTTTTCCCCCTAGATAATACATTAGCTCAACAAACTCTTTTTTGGTCACAGCAACAACAGAAGTAGTATAGAGGCTCTGATGATGTCCTAGAGCGTTTTCAACAGCCAGGCAAGCTTTGTACAAAACACACTTTTTTCTTCTAGGCCATGTGGAGATTAAACATGACCTTGGCTGTTCTCATTTTCACCTGCTTCCTATTTTCCCTCAGGATAGTTTTAGTAGTTATCAACCTCTAAAAGTTTAACAAACCAGAATTCAGTGTCGGGTAAGGAGCCAGATCTCTCCACTGAAAAGCCCCCTGTGTCCCCTGCTTGTGTGGAACTAATGGAGAAGAAGTTCTGACTGGATAGAATTAATTCCTTCTCTACCCTCTCCAGCTTCATGAGCCCTGTCAGCTCCCCCAGAAAGGGGCAGCAAAGAGTCTTTTCCAAAAGGAAGAAAATCAAAGTTGCAGCTACCACGACAGAGAGGGAACTCCAGCTTTGCTTCCCGCTGCCTGTTCTTTCTTCTCTGTTCCCTTACACCGCCCACACAGCATCTTCCACGCAGACGCTGTGCCATTCCAGTCCTTGAACCTCGTGTTCTCTCTCAGCCCCTTCAGGCACGATTTGTTCTTCTCTGAAGTCAGAGCTCACCCGCCCGGCTCCAGGAGGTCTGGCTGCGAACAGGTGAAGTTATCTGTGTCTAATTTTCAAGGAACTCGTTCTGTTTCTGATCAGAGCAAGCTCTGGGGATCTGCTATTATTAAAACCTCACTTCAGGAAAGTGAATCTGATGGCCCCAGGGCTCTTGATTAATTTCTGTGCCCAGAGTTGAGGGGCAAGAGCAGAGTTGTTCTCTGGGTGGCTCTGGCAGGAGCGTTTTTTGACTTCTTCACTCAGGTTGGTTGCATTCTGCACAAACTACCACATTCCCATTCTAGGAGTAAAGAAATGGAGGAACGGAAAGGCGAAGACTGCCCAAGTTTACGCAAGCAGGAGCTGGTGGAGTCTAGCTAGAACTGAGCGCCCTGTTACTCCAAAGCTGGAGACTGCACTTGGTGTGCCTGTCTCCCCAAAGGCACTGCTGGCTCTGCTACCGACCCTGGAGCATGAGTGAGCTGGGAGTTCCCTCAGAGGGTTTCAGCGCAGCCCGGGGACTGCAGCGACTGTGGACCAATCCACTCTCTCTCCTGGACTCCCATCCTTTTGCCTCCAGGGAGAGCTGAGAAGTGACCACGCGTGACAGGGAACACCATGACAGAATTCCAGGCCGACTTGGTCACAGAACGTGTATGTACCCAGTGGCTGGACTCATGCTCTGCAGGGCAGAGGAAGTTCGCTGCTCCGTCTGCGTCTTCTTTCTCTGCCTCCTGTTTCTCTCCTCCGTTAGCATCTTCCTGCGTGTGGCTGGTCTGGGCGACTCTAGAGCAACTTGCTCCTGAGATGTTGGCTTCTGTGATGTTGGCCCCCAGGTTCTGAGGCTTGGCTTGGAGCCTAGTTTGTACCTCAGCTGTGGAAGAGAGCCAGGGCAGTCTTCAGGAAGGAGTGTGGCTGCCCAAGCTGCCCTGCTGAGATGTCTGGGGCCTCTGGGTGCTGCCGCTCATGCTGGTACAGGGAGCCCTGGCAATTCGGAGGCTGCGTCAGGCAGGGCGTGACCTCAGCTAAGTCTCCTGCTTACATGACTGCTTTTTATTTTTATCACTGCTTTTTATTATTTACTTTTAAAAAGCCTGCTGAACTTGTTTTATTTCAATAAAATTTAATTTAAAATAACATTTTTAATATATTTGGAGGAATTCAAATGAATTATATATCCATTGCAGAAAACTCTGGGACTGGGAGTCCAAATTAAATTTTTAGAAATAAATGCAGAAATAAGAAAAACAAATATTTCCTGTAATTCTCTCCATTGCAGGTAAGCATTTAATCCCCCCCCCCAGGGCCTCTCTCTATTCACTTTGATTCATAGACATGGAACGCTATTGCAGTTTGCCAGTCAACCTTGACTTGGTTCAGATGCAGGACAGCCTGACAGATGGCGAAAACCTTCGGCAGCCCCGGGGAAGGAAAGTTACTTGGTTTCTAGGTCATTCAGGATAACTCCACTTACCTTGCCAGTAACTGGTATGATGTCATTTTGATTATTTTGATCCAAGTAGCACAGAAGGATATATGTAGGGAGTGCTGGGGACAGTTGGGAGGGGAGGGAAGTGGAGAAGGGGGCCTGGGAGAAGGGAGGAGAGGTGGGGAGAGGAGAGATAGACTGATTTACAAAAAGAAACCCCTACCTGATCTGCATATTAGATGGGTGTGTCTGACACGATGGCAGTTATTTTGCCAAAGCTGAGACAAGGGGGAATCAGCTTGATGAGGAGGCAGATGAAAGCCTGTCAGGCCCAGGAATATTCCTTTCTTAAGTTTCTGAACTAACTAAACGTATAACCACACAGAAACTGGGCATCTTGTTTAATGGTTAAGATAAAATCTTTGTCACTTAGGATATTTAAGATTTTTCTGTCATTTGCAAAAAAGACATCTAATAGCATTTTTATCTATGGTATTTTAAGTGGAATTATATTATATATAATTATATAAATATAATATAATACATAATATAATAAATTAAAAATAAATATAATAATATATATAATATTCTATTATTATTCTACTTGGTTAAGTACTGCATTCATGAAACCACTTCCATTTTTTAATGCTGAGTTCTCTCTTTCTCTCTCTCTCTCTCTCTCTCTCTGCTATTTGAGACAGGCGGTACCCTAGGCTTCCTTAGAACTCACTGTGTAACCAGACTGACCTGCACTCATAGTAATCCTTCTTCCTCAGACTCCCAAGTGCTGAGGTTATAGGTGTGAGCAACTGTGTCCAGTAGACATGGTTCTTGCCGTGTTTGTTATTATGACATTGTTGAAGGGGCGATTTGCACTTATTTCTTATGTCCTTAGATTAAATTTGGGATAGAAAGTTATGAATAATTTAAAATATTTTTTATACACAAGCCAAGTTGCCTAGTAGTCATTACTGATACCTTTTTTTACTGGCCTTTAAAAACAACTTTCCTGAGCAGGGCATGGTGATGCATATCTTTAATCCTGGCAGCTGGGAGGTGAAAGCAGATGGATCTCTGTGAGTTCAAGACTTGGTCTATATAGCAAGTTCCAGGCCACATGGGACTACAGGGAAACCCTGTCTCAAAATGACAAAAAAAAAATAAAAATAAAAACCTCCCTGCAAGGCCCTGTTCTCTCTCTCTCTCTCTCTCTCTCTCTCTCTCTCTCTCTCTCTCTTTCTCTCATTTGTCAAGCACTGTTAAAAGAATCATCAAAAAGCATCAAGAAGGTGGTGAAGTAAGCATTGGAGGGCCCCCAAATGGCTTCCTGGACTACACTAAGGACCAGGTTGTCTCTTGTGACTTTAATAGTGAGATCCACTCTTCTCCCTTTGATGCTGGAGCTGTCATTTCCCTCAACGATCACTTTGTCAGTCTCATTTCCTGATATGACAAGGAATTTGGCTACAGGAACAGGGTGGTGGGCCTCGTGGTCCACATGGCCTCCAAGAAGTAAGAAGCCCTGGGCTATCCACCCTCACAAGAACACCACAGTACAAGGAAAGGCGAGGCCCTCAGCTGGAGGCACCTTGCCCCAACTTAAGTCCCCAGATCCACCACCCACAAGCTGGAGAAACCAATAATGTCAGTGTAGTCTGAGCCTAAAGGCTTGAGAGGCAATTGTGAAAGGCCCTTGGTACAAGTTCCAGGCTGAGTATGAAGCTGGAGAACCTGGAGATTTGATGTCCAAGGGCAGGAGTGTATTGTGGTCCTCACTCAAGCAGAGAGCAACTTTGTCATTCCTTTGCTTGTTGCATTTTTGTTCTGCTCAAGCCCAGATGAGCTGGATGATGCCTACCCACATGAGAAGATAAACATGGCATACTTATGCAATGCAATTTCATCTGAAAGCTAAGAGGAATGAGCCGGGGCTAGATTCATCAAATTAAAAAATATCAAAACCATAATATTGAGCAAACAAACATAATTTCCAGAAATGTAGATACAATTTGATGCCCTTTAAAGTTTGTAAGATACACCTTTATTTTGTACATTATTAAGGAAGAAAACACAAATAATTAAATTCTGATAAATGTTTTCTTTTCATGTAATTGTACACTATACTTTAAAGACATATGCTACACATGTATGAGAGAGGGAAATATATATAAGATCAGTCAGAATATTCTCCAAAGTTTTTCTGATTTGACAGAGTCCTTTTCAGATGCCTGTATTTTCCATACAACAAACCCCTCCATCCAAGTAAACTATTAGTGTTAAAACACTTTCAAAAAGAATGCATGAGAGAAGGAAGCCATTGCACTGGATTCTTAACCTAGTTTTGCAAGTAGCTGTAGTTGACCCACTTTTAGCCCCTAATTCAGAACCACTGCTAATGTTTCTGATCTGCCATCTCCCCGACCCCTTTACACAGACATTAGATTCCCCAAGGATAAAATGAGTCCACTGTCATCGCCATGACAACCCCGTGCTTCTGAGACCTCTTCTGCAAGTTCGTCCCTGGTTCCTGTGATACTGGAACAAACACAGGCAACGATACTGTGGCACACAGCCACTTGGCTGACAGCTGCTGCACGATGTCATCAGCTATGAGTCTATCTTCATATCTTCATTTCAGTGATAAGAAAATGTGAGGAAAAAAAATCCATGTGCCTAAGAAACAACGGCATATGGTGGTTGTTATTCAAAGATTTACAAACCTAAGGAGAGGGCCTGGGTGTAGCTCAGCAACAGAACACTTGCCTGGCATTAGTTCTAGGCTAGGGGTTTGATGCCCAGCATCAGGGGAAAATAAGCTTGTGTAAAAACCATGTAAATCTGTGCACCGAGGTGATGAACACTAAATGGAATGACCATATGAAAATGAAGATGTGTGATTGGGAACTGATATGCCCAGACCTTTAAGGGAACTATCCAGGCTCTATTCCTTAAGCTAATGGTAGATGCATGGGCAGGTGCTTGTATTTTCTGTATAGTCTGTACATTTCATAGCAAATATTTCTCAATATGAAAAGGAAACTTGTAGAGAGCTGTGGATTGCCGCGCCTTAAAGATGGCGCCCGCTTCCGCCTTCCACCATCCCGAGGGTGAGTGCTCTTTGGAAATAAACAGCTCCTTATTTGGCTATGGCTGAGGTCTAAGCATGCTTCCGTATATGTGTGCCTATCTACTGTTGCCACGTGGTAGTTCGGGGTTGGCTAGCAGGAGAGTACTTAAGTTGTGGGCAGGCTTTCTCCGGGGTCAGAAGATTGTTCAAGGTTCCTGAATAAACTGCATAAAGAAGAGTCTGGTGTTGCGTCTTCCTTGCTGGACCAGGTGGTCGTGACAGAAACTGTCACAAGGGCACTATGTGTGATTCTGCTGTGAACTGGCTATGTGGGTCTGAGGAACCTGTACAATTTTTTCTTTCCAGTTTACATTTTGAACGTGGGAACACCTGCCGCAGAAGAATTCTGGATCATTGTGAAGGTGGAAGAGCAAGTGCTTATGACTACTTTTCTTAAACTGTCAAGCACCACACAGAGAGTCTGCCATCTCCCGACCCCTTCACACAGATTCCTCTCAAAAGCTAGCCAGACGTAGTATGTGTGGCAGGTGGTTACAGTAATGGCTGCAGTGGGTTGGCCTTTATATTTTGTTTGCAATGAGGCTCTTCCACTCCTGCTACCAACTGAAGCTGTTTCTTTTTCCATCCTCAAATCTGGGCTGGCCTTGAGACTTGATTTAATCAATAGAATATGGCAAAGTGACAATATACTAGCTCAAGAGCCCAGACCTTAATGGCACAAAAGGCTTGGGAGATGGCTCTGCTGCTAAGATCACTTACTGCTCTTCCAGATCATCTAGGTTTGGTTTCTAGCACCCATGTGACAGCTAAAACCTGTTCTTAATTCTAGTTCCAGGAAATCCATTGCCCTCTTCTGGACTCTTTGGGCACCAGAGATGCACGTGGTGTGCTAACATCTACACAGGCAAAACACTCATACATATTTAAAAAGAGAAAGCCTTATGTACAAGCTTTGCCTTGTAAGTTAGGATGTATGCCACATGCTCCAGAAATTCTCTTCACAAGGAGCTATTTGCAAGACACTCACACCTGCGTTTTTGGAGTAAAACTAGTAGAAGTAATCTAAATGCACATCAATGGAGAATGAATAAAATGGATACACAAACCACTCCCTGTATTATGAAGAAATCTTGTTAAGGATGAGCAGCCATATGAAGAAGCAAGAGCACCCATCACTGCAAAACCAAGTGTCAGACAGGAGTGAGGCCTTCGTAGACCGTCTAACCCTGCAACCCTCCAGTTGAATGCTGTAGACAGATCACTGTCCAGTCAGCTCACTGGGTGGAATATACATGAATAGCTTCTGGGAAAGGGGACATGGTCACTGTTCTTAGAGGAGGTTTGTGCTGCCCCAAACTCTACCTGAAGCCTTTGAGAGTCTCAAAGCCCTGATTTGCAGTTTGGTATGGTCATGTTTGCAGACTACAAGATACTGCCATTGCTAAATCATATTGTGTAGACATTTATTAAGTAATAAACACTAGATATTACAAAGCATCTCCTGTGTACAGGTTACTAGTTAATATCCTAGATGTGCTAGATATCAGCCAGCCGGGCTCCACAATCACATGATTGTATGACGGATACCCTGAGGTACAGTGTCATCACCAGGCATCTCTGTGTACCAAGCCACATTGAGCTGTGGTTCCAGAAGTGAGGGCACTACTTGAGGTGCATAGCACCATTTCTGGGATAGATAAGCAACACTTCTGCAGGGCTAATTATTCAATATTGCAGAATATCTTGAACATTCTCTAATCCTTCATTACTGTTTGCATAAAGCCCCACAGTGTATTCATCCATTTAGAGGATGTGTTCTTAGCTATGTGCATAAAAGGTGCTTGAAAAATAAATCCTAGGTAATCATTGTTGTCATTATGTTAATCACTAGAGAGCTTTTCAGTGCACACATGGTGAGACGCACTGCGGTCTTCCAAAAGAGCCTGAAATGGCTCTGTTAGATGACTGCATTCCTGGAGAACAGAGGTGGCTGCTGTGGGGGTGAGTGGGCTGCGTGCAGCCCAGTCTGTGCCCTCCGTTCATCTGTGTGTTCTGTATTAATTCTGGCTTCTTCAGGAAGAAATGATGAGAAGCAGATATTCTGTATCGTCTGTAACGTGCGCTCTTGAGACATGGCAAACTTTAACAGATTTAATATACCCCGCACATTTTATGAGTAAATTGAGCCAAAGAAAATCCTTTTTGTACCAGGTAAGCAGAGCCAGACTGACGCTGGTGAGATGGAGATGCTGAGCTGGTGTGCCTCCTGGGTTTGAAGAAGACATTCTCGTGGGTACCATCCATGCGGTACAAAGTTCAAATCTGAGAGGAAGGCAATATTTTTTTTTGTCCTTAAACTTTTTACTTCAATTTTAATATCTGTTCATTTTTAATTAAAATTTTAAAATATTTTATAGATTCAAGAGTTTCATACGATGAATTTTGATCATCTTCAGACCTCCTCCCTCCTCTCCGCCCAACCTTACCCCCCCATCTGACTTCACACATTCTATTATTAATTGCCTTTTTTAAAAAAAGGCTTATTGAATCTAATTTGTGTCTTCAAAATGTTCTTGGGTACGGTCTATCCTTTGGAGTCTAGTCAACCTGCCAGGTGACATACCGGTAAGGAAAACTGACTCTCAGTCTCCCGACAGCTATCGATTGTCAATAGAGGCAGCTTCTTGTCAACCTCCCCTATGCATTCTGGGATTTTGTCTAGCATGGGTTTGCACAGGCCTTGTACACACTCTCATAAGGTTTGTGGGCTCATATGTGCAACTACCCTGTGGTGTCCAGACTACACAGTTTCCCTGTATTCATCTACTACCTATGGTTCTTATGATCTTTCTGCCTCCTCTTCCACAATGATTCCGGAGTCTTGGGAGGAGAGGATGGGATACAGGTGTGCCATTTAGGGATGAGCACTCCATAGTATCTTATTCTCTGCATGTCAATGAGTTGTGCATGTCTGTGTTAATCACTGTCTACTGAAAACAAAAGATATTTAAATAAAATAATAATGATATTAAATAAAGTTGGTACATTTGTTTGCCAAGAAGTACAAATAATTTGAAACTTGTAGATCGTTGGTAATAGAAAAATGTATTCTAGGACTGTGTAAAATGACAAAGACAGAAAACCCTAAAGTGCAAAAAGAAAAACAACATTAAAGGAACAAATTCCAGTGTCTCCATTTCCTACAGCTAATGACTGATGAAGGCAGAGTCCAGGAGCGCTGGGCCTGAAGTTCTGTCCTCTTCCACTAATCCTTTCTTAAAAACAAAAACAACAAAAACAAAACTCAAGTGCTTTTATTTGGAACAATGATACATTTTAGAATTATAACACAGTGAAAGAAAAGAAAATTTCTCACTGTTTTCAATTTTCTGGCCTGTTGCTTTTTGAGATTCAGGATAATAAATCAGAGATTTCAAAATTATGGTTATTTTAAATGTACTTCTAACAATCGAGTCATCTTTAAGCTGATGGCCTTATAAATAAATACAAAATTGGATCCCTCCAAGGAAGCACGAGGACCTCACTGTCTCTCCCTAGTGGTCGTTCGGTGTTTCATCAGGTCTTTCCACAGCGGTTTGGGTCATGGTCTGGGGATTCTGGCACCCTCTTCTGGAGGGCAGGAGAAAGCTCCTGCATTTTTGAATTTGCAGAGGGGTTACAAAGAAGCCTGCTGACTCCAAAGCCAGGAAAGACAAACTGGGCCTGCCAGAAGAATCAAACATTGAATTGCCTCTGCCAGGGCATGTGAATATTTTTCTCTTTCCAAGACTTCTTAAAATCAGAATCAAATGAATTCTCACTTATTCTTTTAAGATGAATGAATCTCGTGCCTTTGTTTGGGTTTTTGGCTTTTGAGACAGGATTTCACGATGGACCTCAAGTTAACCTGGAACTTGCTATGTATCCCAAACTGACCCTAAACCCATGATCTTCGTGCATCTGCCTCTTGAGTGCTGGGGTTACAGGCCTAACCTCCATGTCCAGTTTGTATGTCTTTTTTATTGAAGACATTATTTAATTATCCTGTGACAATGAAACATGACTTCAAAATTAGCCAGTTTCAGAAGCATGATGACTCAAATATGGCCTGTAGATCAAAAGACAGAAAGCAGACATTGTAGTCCTTGGACCACTGCTATTGATTCAGTTTGACATGACAGAAGCCATCTTGTTGCCATTTATTGCCCAGGGTAACACTGGTCAGTTTTTCCTACATAGTTTTCCAGTAAACTGTGGGTAGACAAAACCATTAGAGAGAGCAATATGTGGATCTTCACTAGCAGAGTCTAGAGTCTGGAATGTCCCTGACTTTGATGTTATCTTAAGATAAGCTAGGTACATCCCAGCTGGAGTGAGGTCATTTGTGTGCTAACCCCTCCTAACTCAGGTTATGGGATCCACTCGGTCTCCTTGCCACCCAGAGCCATGATTTCATCAGTAAGTTAGTTTCTCAGTAAATTACGCTCTGCGTATTATTAGATCTGCCTCTCTTTCTGCGGCTTCAAAATGCCTTGGGGTGGGGTCTCAATGGATTGGATTGTTCTGAAATACTTCTACAATGTTGGCTAGGTTTTGCAGATAGAAGATAGATATTAAAGACCAGGCTGTCCTGGTTCCAATTTGGGGTCTGTCACATACAAACCACGAAGCAGACAGATACCTCATCAGCTTCTTGAAACTTCATTTCCTTTCCTGAAAAATGAAGATAAATCCCAGTTTTTTCCTTGTAGGACTGAAGTGAGAATGCCTGGTGAGTGTATAGCTGGTTAGCTGGTACCTCATTCTTGGTACTCACTAAATGTTAGCTACCACCAACTAGGAAGGAAGACTTGGTTTTTATTCTTATTGTTTGTTTTATTGTTATTGTTTAAGACAGGATCTCCCTATGTAACACAAAGGCTGAACTTGAACTTGTAATCCTAAATTCTAAGTTATGGGACAACAGGCTTGTTCCATTATATTAGACAAGATGGACATTTAAACATTGCTTACATTCATCCTTGCCTTCTTAAAACAGAGTACAATGACTGACATTAGCCATCTTTTCAAAACTCAGACTTTAAAAAAAAACTGACTCTGCATTGTTTGCATAGACTAATAAATTAGTAAGAAGCAGCTGAGGTCTGAGTGTGGTTCTGTTGCATTTCTTTCCACCAGCTGAAGGTGAACTGCCTGCAGCCTGCAATCCTTCTGGCGGTCCTTTCTATCTCTACAACCTTGCCACTCCTGAGCCCTGCCTGCATTCTAACCTGCTGCACAACTAGAAATGCAATAGCATAGCTTGTGAGGGCTCTGTTTATGCAACAGATTAAACAGCCTTCAGCTGACCAGCTCAAACAGTTCTCTGCGGAATGCATACCTTCCTTTCTCGACATGTGTATGTTCTTGAGTGTTCTGTGTTCAATGTTTCTTTTGTAGGAAAGAGCACTCATTAAAATCATTGGAGCCATTAAACTGAAATGGTCTCCAGTATCTCAGCTCCTATGCAAGCAGACTAAAATCAAATTCATTGTAAACAGTAAAACGAAGCCCAAGCTCAGGCAACTCACCCTAACTAGAGACTTTCTACCTTGACTAATAAACATGCTTTCTTTATCTTACTTTGGTCAACACCTTGTAAAAGTTTCCTCTCTTCGCCCAGTGGAATGCTGAATCGTTTATATCTGGAGATGCCCAATTCATGAATCACTGGGTGCCAAAATAATTTGTTTTGAGACAAGGTCTTACTAGATTTCCCAGATTGGCATCAGACTCATAAGCCTCCTGCTTCAGCCGCCTGAATACAAGCATTGTAACATATTTCACCATGCCTGGGCCTCAGCTGGTCTTGTTTAATATATAATTTCCTTATTTTGCAGGATTTCATTCATTAGTGTTGCGTCTGCATTGTTTCCACCCCAAGAGCCCCCTCTAACTCTTCTTATTTCCTGTCTCCTCTCTCTCAATTTCTTGTCTTCTTCTTTGATTAGTATGTTACATGTACATACATCTATGAATGCACACATATATAATGAGTGGTGCTCATATGTGCATGTGTTTAGGGTTGAGTACAGGATTAGATAAACTGTCAGAGAGCTAGTCTCTGAGGAAAACTGATTCTCCCTCCCTCAGCATCCTTTGATTGCCTGTGACTCTTCGTCTAGTGGTGGGACCCTGTGAAGCTTTCCCCGTCCACACTGGCATGTCAACTGGTGGGGTCACAATGCTGGTCTTGGTAGGCTACTGTACTGTGGAGATTTCTTCAGTACAACTCAGCTCGTCTTCCAAACTATTTTTTAAAATCTATTTTTATTTTATGTGTGTGAATGTTCTGCTTGCGTGTTTATAAGGGCACCTCTACCATGCAATGCTGTGGAGGCTAGAAGAGGGGATTGGATCCCCTGGAACTGGAGTTATGAATAGTTGTTACCGGCTATGTTGGTGAGGGAACCAAATCCGGGTCTTCTGCAAGAGTAGCCAGAGCTCTTAACTGCTGAGTCATCTCTGCAGCTCCTCAGCTGATCTTTTAACACAGCCTGTAAGATATTGACCTTCTTTCCATTCCCTACATCCTGCCCACCCACACCTTTAAAGACAATCACTTTATAAAAGTCAGGGCTAGGGAAATGTGGAGTGCTTATCTAGTGTGCTTGGCACTCTGGACTCAATTCTCAGCACGACCACAAACAAACAACCTGTTCTCAGATGCTGCAAACTGAGTGGCTCCTCTCTTTCCTTTTGGGTTCTTGACAGACATGTATTTCATTAGAGAACCATGAAGTCTAATGTATTTTAAAGCCTGTTTATTTTAATTGGCTAGTTTATCCATTGTGGTCTTTCACACTAGAACACACCCACGAGCCTGGCACTAGACATTCACTAGAAGGTGAATGTCTTAGATGGGGTTTCCAGAAGCAGACCCTGAACCAAAAGTTTGAGACTGGGAGAGTTACTAAGAAGACACCGCTAGGAGAAGCTGCCCAGGGAGTGGAAGGAGGATGGAGAAGAGGGAGAGGCGAGCAATGGTGTGATGCTGGAAGACAGCCAGAGTCCCCACCTGATCCTGTGGGAGCACGGAGCAGAAACCACTCACTTCTCAGGGCGAGAAAAATGCCATGCCAGATGCCCCGACCCAGAACCCCAGTTGGGCATTGGTAGGAGACATTATGGGGCGGGGGACAAGATCACTTCAGAAGCCATGGTCAGAGTTCTGAGAAAGGGCAAATCTGGTAGTAAGAAGCAGAGCTGTGGAGGCTGGCCAGGAGGGTCTGGAAAGGGCCAATAGCTTCCACCGGAGTTCCCACGAGATGTGCAGAAAGTCAATAAGCAAATGACCCAAGGCCTCCCCAACTCCCTTTATTTAGAAACACTTATTCTATAAAGAGTCTTTCTTAATTTTATATTTACATGTATTTACATCCCAGTTACATAGTGTCCAAAGACTAAATTTTGGTAAAGAAACATTGCCTAACCTGAAAGCTAATCTTTTCTTGTTTAGGACACCGAGTGTATTGATCAGAGTTCTCTGAGGGAAAAAACTAATGAGATGATAGAGATAAATAAAATAGCTAGATACATACATACATACACGAATAAGTTGGCATGAGGATTGGCTCACACAGTTGTAACGATCAAGAAGTATGCTGTTTGCAAAGCTGGAGCAATAGGAAAACTAGTAATGTATTAATAATTTAATGCCAAGAGTCTGAGGACTTAGGGACTACTGGTGTAAATCCTGAGGACTAGAGGCCCAAGAAATTAGAGTTCTGATGCCCAAGGACAAAAAAAGATATATATCCTAGATCCAAAAGAGAGACCAACTTCATCCTTTCTCCAGCTGAGTTTTATTTGGGCTCTCAGCTGTTTAGATACCGTTGCCCGCATTGCTAAGGGTGGGTCTGCTTTACTTAGTCTGCTGATTCAAGTGCTAATCTCTTCCCAAAACATCCTCACATAGGAACGCCCAGAAATCATGTTTATCAGTATCTGAGTGTAATGGAACTCTGTCCTCTGGGCATGACAGGACCATTGCTGTCTTAAAATCAGCAGCTGTGAGTACCCACAAGAGACATTCAAGTGAGCTAGTGACAGTCCCTCATAGCCAGGGATAGTGAGACATGCCTGTCATCTCAGCACTTGGGAGATAAAGGCAGGAAGGTCATGAGCTTAAGGTCATCCTCAGTTACAAAGTGAGCTCACGGTTACACTAGTCTACAGACAATCCTGTGTCAAAAAACTAAAACAACAACACCCCCAAACAAAGTATAATAAAAAAAACTCCCTCACTTGGGGATAGGGGGCCGTCATTAGATTTAATATTCTAGCCACATACTCTCTCCTGGCCCTATCCTGATGCATGTAATCCTACCCTAGCTGATCTGGTATGAATTAAGTTCTGGGGGTAAAGGGTGTTCTGGAACACATCAGAAATGGAAGGTTGGTTAGAACTGGGGACTCCAGAGCTGCAACTTTCACAAGTCGTCATCCATATCAGTGGTACCTTTCAATGATGCTCTTGTAAATGACCCCTGATCCACAGTCCTATGACCCACTGATTAACTAATCTGGATTTATGGAGTAATTTCTTTGGTCTGATGATATCCTATCTTGAAAGAATAGGCATTTCTGTATATACCCCTAGGAGAAGTTATGCAACACTGGGCATCCCTTAGCCCAGTCAAGTTGAGTTTGGCTCTATCATGGCTGAGATGGAAGGACAAGTCTGTTGCCAGAGTAATATCTTCCAAAGATGAAACAGGCAGATCATGATGTGTATGTGTGTTGGAGGGGATCAAGCGGGAACACACCATGTTAATAGTGAGTCATGAAGATAATATGCATGTGCACGGGAGAGTGTCATCAAGTACTCCATGACTGCAAGCAGAAAACAGGACTCTGAAAATCCACACTCAAGACAGCTTAGAGAGGTGAGTACAACCTGGAGGGAAGAAGATACTAACGCCAGCGCCAGAGCAGGCACATCTACAGCAGATAAAATGTCTACGAAGGGTTTTATATGGCAATGCACTTGCATTAATTATTTTTCTCATTGCTAGAATAAAATACCTGACAGAAGCAATGTAAGAACAGAAGAGTGTATTCTTCCTCACAGTTAGAGGGTGTAATCCCTCACAGGGGGAAGCCATGGAGACGCTAGCTGTGGCAGCGGGAAGGTGAGGCACCTGCTCACACTGCATCTAAGGTCAGAAAGTAGGCAAAGATGAATGCTGGTGCTCAGATGGTTTTCTACTTTCTCCTTTTCTTCAGGCTGGGACTTAGCCATCCACATTCAGGGTGGGTCTTCCCTTTTAAGCCCTCTGGAAACACTGTCACCAGCATGGACAGGGATGTGTCTCCTCGATTATTTCAAATCCAGTCAAGTTGACAATTAATATTAACCATCGTAACATCTCTTACAGGATGATAAGGGGCACCTGAATGATACCCTCAAACTCAAAGTAACTGGGCCGCTCAAGAGCAGAAACACCTCACTACCCGCTATTCCAAACATTGGTGATGTTTACTGTGGTTAAGATAGGAACTTGCTTAGGACAAATTTTACACATTTTTCTGCATTGAGATGGTTATGGTCAAATGATACCTTTCCTTCTTAAGTACCTGATAAAGGACCCCAGAATGAGTGGGGCTACAGTAGAAACATGTGGACCTGAGTAACGTGTGCACAGAAGCCAGTGCTGTCTGATTTAGAAGATTCAGAAGAGTTTGTTAAAATCCTGTGTGTCCTAGAACCATCTTAGAAACAAACGAGGAAAAAAAGCAAAAACAAAAAAACAAAACCAGTAGATCCTGATTCTCCACTAGCTTCCTAGTAGTTGAAGACATGAGATAAAAAGGTTCTGAAGGGTTGACTCTCAGTGTATGATGTTTTAGAAAGAAACCCAGAATCTTCCATATTTAAATCTGTAAGCTTCCAGTGCCCTTTTCACTGTGGACAGGTGCACACTGATTTGATGGATTAAGACAAAGAGTGACCTGATCTTTGACTCACCCTCTAAAGGAAGCAGAAATAGAAGCCCTGACCACAGACTTGGACATGTTTTAAAATTGAGAGTGCTCAGCTAATCCAGACTGGTAGGACAGCTGAGCTCTAACCAGTAGTAATAACTTATCACTAAGGGAAATTTCTGATTAAAATCTTTTGTTCTATCTATTTTTATTTTATGTGTATGAGAGTTTTGCCTGCATGTATGTAAGTGCACCCATATCATGAAGAGCCCACAGAAACCAGAAAAGGGTGTCAGATCCCTGGAACTGGTGTTATAGATGATTATTGGCTGCCATGTAGAAGATGCTTGAAATCAAACTCAGGTCCTCTGCAAGAACAGTCAGTGTTCTTAACCAGCTAGCCACCTCTCCAGCCCACCAATTTTATAGTAAAATATAAACAAACAAAAAACCTGGCCTATTATCCTATGGTATACCTTGATCTGCATTTGGGGTTTGTGGTATGGAGGCAGGGTTGGGTGTTAAAAACATGTGGATGGAACCTTTGACCTTAAGAATATGAAAATAAATGTCTGTAGTAAAAACAAAGGGCATCTTTAGTCTATTCAGACTATATCCCAAAACACCAGGTAGCTGGCTTATAGACATTAGAAACTTAGTTCTGATAGCCTTGGGGTCTGGGAAGGTGGCAGCAGATATGGTATCTGGTGAGGGCCTGCTTTCCAGTTCATAGACAACACCTCTTCACTGTATCCTTACAGGGGAGGTAGAAGGCAGTGGTCGGGGAGCTCTTTCATAAAGGCATCAATCCTTCCAAGGGCTCCTGTGACCTAACCGCGTCCCAGTGGCTCCACCTCCTAACTATCATCACATTTGTAAATGGTATTTTAGTGTGTAAATCTGGGGAGACACAAGCATCCAGTTCCTAGCAGTGGTCTAATCGTGAATTGGAGCTATTCTCTGTTGAAAGTTTGGGGTGGAGATGTAACTTTCCAAAAAAAGATTTTGGATATATGCAGAAATATTAAAATAGAGAAGAAAGCTACAAAGAGAAAGAGTCCAGCTCACCTGTGACCCTACATATGGGCAAAGTCGCTGCCCTCTGACCTTGGGGAGTGTATCTCATTCCCATCATATCTTGGAAGGTTTGTCCAGACTCAGTTCACCGCACTAGCATAACCGTCCAAAGGGAGAATTCCTTCGAGCAGGCTCAGACCTTTGCTTCTTCCTACCCATCATTCCCTGGCACCATGGCCTAAATACGCCCTTAGAAGCCATCTTCTTCCTGACAGTAGCTGTCACACAGTGAGCTGTGAGTGGGGTGGGAGATGAGAGGAAGGAAGACTCATCACTGCGGACACATTATCTGCAGGCTTCTAGTTACCCGCCATGACTTCCTCTGCGGCTGCTGCTCAGCCAGCACACCAATGCTGAGAAGAAAACACGCCAGGCAGAGAGAACAGAGAGAGAAAGGAGGACATGTAAGGGAAGAGCAGAAGGTGAATATTCCTGGCCAAGCGAGACAGGCCTAGCCCAACCTGAATCTTAACTCAGACTACAAAAATTCTTGGTTATGTTCAAACATGGTCACAATGAATTGGGTCTTAATGTCAAACTATTTGATCAAAATAAGACCCGTTGTCAACTTAAGTGAATTATTTAAACTATAATGTATTTGCAGTCCTTTGTGGATAGATTACACACAAGTAACTTAGTAAGGATTTTATGATAAGTTAAGTCCTCTCAGTCTTTTTTTTTTCAACTCTCAGAGTCTTGAATTTGAATATAAGACTGAAATGATAAGTTAACATCCAGTTTTGAGATAGGAGGAACCTGGGCTCCAGCACAGCGAAATGCTCAAGATCATTTTACTAACACATAGATAAAGATAGATGTGGTATCAAGGGCTATATTTGAAATTCTATAAATGGTTAAAAACTGCCATTTTCACCCCAGGATATAATCAAAAATCAATATAAACCAGAGAAATAGCTCAGTGATAAGAATGTATGCCGATCATATAGAGGTGCTGGGATCCAATCCCCAGCACCAGAAAAAGAGAGGGAGAAGGAGGAGGAGGAGGAGGAGGAGGAGGAGGAGGAGGAGGAGGAGGAGGAGGAGGAGGAGGAGGAGGAGGAGGAGGGGGGAGGGGGGGGGAGGAAGTCTTTGTTGGGTATCGTCATTCCTTCTTCCTGTTCCCAGAAGCACATTCCTGACTCTGCACTGCTGACTGGGGAGCTGGGCTTCACTGCCAGGGTCCTGCTTGAATCACGCTCTTTGACTTCGCTGCTCTGCTGACTCTCTTTTCTCCTGTGGATTCTTTCTGGTCCATACAAAACAGAAAGCCTGAGGGCCTTAGGATCCTAGCCTGAGAAGGCTCTGGCTCCCTCTTCTTCCCAGCCTCTGCTTAGGCCATGCACTCCCCACTCCCTGCTTACTTCCGCTCTCCTTGGGGCCAAGGTCTCACTTTTCTCAGAATCATTTTTTTTTTCTCAATTAAGTTCCCCAATCGTATAAACCTTGTGATTGCTGTTTACTTTTCGCCCCCCGCCCCGCGCCCCCGGCCCACCACCTTGTGCTTCCTGGGGACAAAAAACCCTCTCCATCACACTGTGCTTTCCTTCTGTGCCCACTATTTCTGGACCAAGTGAATGAGATAAAGAAAATGGAAAAGTGGTCTTTGTTTACACTGATGGCTTTCCCTCTGAGGCAATCAGCCTTGTCCAACTGCCTATGAAAAAGCAGAGTCAGAAAGGAAACATTCCAAAACTCAAGCTTCTTTCTCCTTCTTGTGGCAAATGCAAGGACTTGAAGAATGTAAAACCAACAGCAATTTTGGAGATGTGTTCATTCAATAATTGGGGACTTAATTCAGGGAGTCTCTAAAAGCTGGTGCTGGTGGGCGAATGAATTCACTGTCGTAAGAAGAACAGTCCAAACGCCTCAGATTTCTTCTCCTGGTTCACTTTAAAGCCCTGAAGCTTGAGATCTCTGAAAAAATGATAATTCCATAGTCAGATATTGAATGCAACCAGGATAATTTTCTTCTGAGGGTGTTGCTCTAGTTCAGGCTTTCTATTGCTGTGGTAAAACACTGACCAAAATCAGCCTGGGGAAGTAAGGGTTCATTCAGCTTACAGATCCTGATCACAATTCCTCCTTGAGGGAAGACAGGGCAGGAACCTGGACACAGAAACTGAAGCACAGACCCTGCAGGATGCTGCTTACTGGCTTGCTCCTGGTCTTGTGCTCAGCCTGCTTTCTTATATAACCCAGAACCACCTGCCCAGGGTTGGCACCACCCACAGTGAACTGGGCCCTCCCACCTCATCCTACAGTCCTGAAAATGCCACACAGACTTGGCCACAGGTCTGTCCAATAGAGGAAATTCCCCAATTGAGATTCTCTTGTTCCGGGGGTGTCTAGTTGACAACTCAGGCTATCCAGCACAGGTATCTAACCCTGGCTGATTGACTCAGTAGCCTAGGATTTCTTCCTTGTCTAACCCACTGTTACCTCAGCTCCTGGCACAGGACGTGGTTGAGGGAAAAGGCTGGTAAAGGGTTTTTGTTTTGTTTTTGTTGTTTAGAATTTCATAGGTAAGTACAGTATTTGCATTATTTCCACCTCCAAGTCCCTCCGACTCTTCTTGTACCCCATTCCCTCTCAGCTTCTTGTCCTCTTCTTTTATTATTTCTTTATACACACACACACACAGAGTACATGAAATTGGGCGGGGCAAGGAAGGGGTTGCAGATAGGAGAGGAGAGCTAAATATGATCAAAATATAGTGCATGAAATTTGTAACAATTCAATATAAAAGATGCTCCATAGAAATACTTTGACACTTCCTAATTCATTGTGTTTTTTAAATATTGGTTTCTTTTTTAATCCATATTCATTTACTTTTTCATAAACTTATATTTGCAACTTTGGACATAATATGAAAAAAATATGGGGCTGGAGAGATAGCTTAGTGGTTAAGAACACTTGCTGTTCTTCCAGAGGAACCAGGTTTGATTCCCAGCACCCACAACTATCTATAACTCCAGTTCCAGAGGATCTGACACTCTTTTCTGGCCTCTGCAGGGCATTGCATGCACAAGATGCACTCACATGCATGCAAGCAAAACACTTGTACTAATAAAATAAAAATAATTTAAAATACACTAAAAATATCTTTATTTTAAAAAAATCAGAGAAGTTTCATGGTCTAGGGTATTTACTAGTTCATCTACACCCACCATCTTATTTTACAGATGAGAGCAATGAGTCAAGGTCACCAACTAGTAACCAAGTCCAAGACAAGTTCAAGTTTCTGTGCTCAAAGGTCAGGTCCATGGCTATTATGTTCTAAAAGTTACATTGTTAAATTCTCATTGATCATTTATCAGAAATATGATGTGAGGCATTGTTTCATATGTTAGGTTGTGGACTTGTAGTTAGAAAACAAGGAAAAAGTGTTGACAGATACGAGAACAAGCAATATGGGAAGAGAGCCATACGGGGCAGGGAGCTGTGTGAAGAGGAAGTTAGATTCTAAAAAATAAGTAATGGTAGGACTATCGGAAGGAAGAGAATAAAAATTATACTAAGGAGCCAAGGAGATGAGATGACCCAGTCAGTAAAGTGCTCGTCACACAAGCACGAGGGCTTGAATTCAGATCCCTAGAACTCATAGAGAAGCTGGACACTATGGCGCCCACCTGTAATCATAATGCTGGAGGGGTGAGTGGAGGCAGGTGGATTCCTGGAGTTCACTGGGCAGCCAATTTTGCTAATTGGTAAGAAACTCTCAACCAATAATGTAGAAAGTGACTGAAGACATGTTAATATCTGGCCTTGATACACATGCACAGACATGCACAGGTACCCACACACAAGTAAAGACACACAGATGTTATTGCGTATAGTCAGTTCTCAAAAAATTAATTTGCCTGTAGTGGGAGTGAAAACGTCGGAATATGTTTGGACTTGTCTTTGATCTTTTTCTCTCATCTTTATTGTCCAGCATGTTTTAGGCCTCATGAAATTCATCTCCTCCTTCTTCTCCTCCTCCCCCCACTCCTCGTCCTTCTCCTCCCCCCCTTCTCCTCCTCCTCCTCCCCCTCCCTTCTTTCCGCTATGGATTGAGAACTTTAGCAGGGAATAAATGGAGCACTATAAGGTATTGAAAATCTGTTTATGGTTATTAGACTTGCCAGGTTAACAAGAAACCTCCCTAGAAGGACTCCTTCGTGGGGATGCACACACTTTAATAGCCTAAAGAAATTTTCCAGTGTCCCTTTCTTAGATGCCTATTCCTGCTCTATGTATATAGCCGCAGACATCCTGTTTTATGATGGTTTGTACTGACTCAGGCTACAGAAATAAACAATTATTAATAACCATGATGTCAACCTATTGGAAAATTCAAGCTTCGCTTTACACACACACACTCTGGGGAATCTTCATTTTGCAGGTTGTAAAACCCAAATCAGTTCTGTAAAGGGAAAAATATGATTTTGTAATTGTGGAGACAAATGCAGTTTTATGTGGATGACTTCATGAGTGACCTCAGTGTTTGACAACCTTACTAAGCTGCTTTTTAGAAATGGGAGGTTCGGGTCAAGCTCTCATCCTCTGAAACTGTCATAAGCTGCTTTGCTGCACTCAGTAATTCATATCAGCACACTTCTCTGTAACTGTGGAATTTCTAAGTTTTCTACAATGCATATGAGCTGTAAACTTAAAGCAGTTTCAAAGGTTCATACCCAGAAGTGGATTTGGTAATAATTTAGAAAGCCACATTTGAATCTTTAACTAAAACACTAGGAAGTGCATGGTGGAACACAAAGGCTAGCCTGGTCTACAAGCAAGTTTCAGGCCAGCTGGAGCTACCGGGAGACCCTGTCTCAAAAGATACACAAAATGCTACAAGTTACTTGAGCCTGTAGCATCCCTTGATCTAAATCAGCTTGGTCAGCCCTGGAGAACTAAGCTACATTTCCCAGCTCCTCTTTGTGAGGAAGAATAGCTAGTCCATAGAACAACTCCACCTCTGTGTGGACTCCACAGGACATGTGGTCCTCAAACTCTCGTGCTCAGTGGGCAAGGAACTGTTAAACACATCTTCCGGGTGTGCCCAAATCTCTGCTTCAGTGGATCTGACGTGGTACTGGATCAAGGGTAACTAAAGGTTGTGTGCGTGTCGATGTAGTTCCTGGAGACAGGCAGAAGGCAGGAAGGAGAGAGGGAGGGGAAAGGGCGAGAGAATGTATTAATTAATGTATTAGTTACTTTTATGATGCTGTGATAAAATACCATGACCAAGACAACTTATGGAAGAAAGAGTTTATTTTGATTTACAGCTCCAAAGGCGTTAAGACCCTATCATGGCAGGAAGGCATGGCAGCAGGAACCAAACCCTGAAAGTTCGCATCTTCAATCACAAACATGAAGCAGTAAAAGCAAACTAGAGGTGGGGTGGGGTTACGAACTCTGAAGGCCCGTCCCCAGTGACACACTTCCTCCAGCAAGGCCACACCTCCTAAAGAATCTATGCCCTTCAAACATTGCCATTAACTAGGAAAACGTGTTCAAATACTCGAGCCTATGCGGTGGGGGGGGGCGGCATTTCTCATTCAAACTATGAGAGAGAGTGAGGGGGGATGAGAATGAGAACGAAACAAAATAATTGTCAAATAGAGATAGGTATTTGGGAGCTCTTTTTTATATTAATTTTTTTGTGTGTATGTGTGTACAGTTGTGTGTTTGCCACAGTGTGTACATGGAGTCCAGAAGACAACTTTGTGGAGTTGATTCTCTCCTATGTGGGTTTCAAGGATGGAACTCAGTTCTTCAGGCTTTCAAGGCAAGCATTTAGATGTCCCCCAGGAAATCTTTATTCATGGTGTAACTTTTCTCAATTTAAACTTATCTAAGAATAAAAGTTAAAATTATACCATAAAATTCACACTTGATATCCAGAAGGAAGGAAGAAGGGAGGGGTGTTTAGAAAGAGGAAGGGAAGTCCATATGAATAGAGTCCCTGGCCACTTGTCTTGGGTTTAAATCATGCCTAGCACTTAATGGTCTGTGGTGTCCCTGCTTGACTCAGAGTCTGAACACACACATGGATTTCTGAAGCACATGCTTAGAACACAGGCTATGGGCAGTCGTAAATGTGATTCTGTTTCTGTCATTTACCAGCTCTGTGAGGCTGGCACTCATTTAACCTAGAGCTACTTCACTGTGTTCCAGATGATTCTTTTTCCAAAGAGAACAAAGTAAATGATGTTGTCCAGAGTCCTAAATGACTATGGCCTTGGTTTAATCTTTCTGAACTTCAGTTTTCATATCTGTAGAATGGGAACAATAATCATACCTAGAATGGTTATAGAGGTTAGATAACAATGCTTATGGTGTTAACACTGTTGCTTGGTTTCTACTAATTGCTCAAGAAATGGTGACTGAGCTGAGAATCACAACTTCCCGACTGGAAACCATGGGTTCTTTGAGGGAGACATGGTCCCCATGGTCCCTTCCAGCTCCAGTGTGATAGTGTAGTGGACGTTCCATTCAACAGCCAGCACAGGCTTTTCTCTCTCATCGTTACAACTACTATTGCTGCTCCTCAGAAGACTTTGATGAAAAGCTATGATGAACATGGGAAGTATTTCGTTATCTAACTGTGACAAAGAGATATTCTCATGATTTTCTCACACTATAAAGAAAAACCATGTCTTCTTTGAAGTGGGCCACATGAAGGGCAATTATTTTGTGACTCTCAAGACCCAGAATATCACTGTCTATATGTTTCATTTCCCCCTCAAGACAGTACACTAGGGATTTTTAGGAAATAAACATATATCTCTAAGAGTTACTTAGCTGAGGAGCAACAGATCATTGTTGGAAAAGTCACACCAGGTGCTAAGCACAATTAGCCAGAGAAGCAAGATATTAATAAACAGTTGAATAAAGTTTAGTGTTGGGGCAGGGAGATATTGTTCTGAATCCTATCTCTGAGTGGGACATGGGGAGCTAGCATTTGGTTTCTTTGAGCACACAAAAGACACCTGAGCATGTCATAGGCTGGGGAGCAGGAACTTTTCCTAGTTCTACTCTGAGTATCTCCTAGTCCTTAGCCCAGTGTTCTCTGTCCTCATCTATGAATGAGAGGACTGGATACCCCAGGCCTTCTCAAACTACAAATTTTGGTATCCTTTGCTAAAATCAGCTTTATGAAAATATTCAGCTGAATATCAAATACATGTAGCAGTTCCCTGCTGGCATTGGCTGCAGTAGCTCACTCATCTCGTCTCTTGCCTCTGAAGCTCCCAAGGGAAATCAAAAGGACCCAGGACTCCATGGAGCAGACTGAAAACCACTAAACTGAATGTGCTGCCTTCCAGCTCAAACACTTCACCCTCTGACTCTGATCTAGTTCCTCAAAGGAATGACCATACTTAACATGAAATTCCATAAAGTTCTACTTTCTCAAATCCTCCCCAGGCTCTTTTATCTTCTAACAGCTCTGTATGGAAGCCAGTGTTAAGCCAATTTTGTTCATAGGCACGTTATTTGCCCAAGGCTTTTGAGGGAGGCAGGGTCAGGGCCAAATTTAAATGCAAGGCTTCCCTGTGGTCCATAGACTGAAATTAAAGAATGGCTTTAACATTTGTTTCAGCTGTGAGCACTGCAACTCATGCTGCTATTATTGAGTCAATGTTTTTGAGGTGGCTCAACCCTAACCTTCTGTATAATTGTGTTTCTACAGCCAAGAATCAAGTACAGTGAAACAGCTATCCAACACCTCACACTCTCCCTCCTCCCGGGCCTATCTTGGGCCACGCAGCTCATGCTCTGTACCAGCCTTGTGAGTTAGCTTAAACCTCACCCACCCCTGCCACTTTCCTCAGAATCCTGAACCTAACTTGCGCTACACAGCTTAGACACCAGCCCAGCCTGGTGAGCACCCCACCAACACACTCCCAGGCATAACCGTGACAGCACAGCCCAGGCAGATCCAGCCTGGGGTAACATTGCCACTCTTTGTTCATTACTATCAAATTGGAGTCACCTCTGTCCCTCCAATCAAAAATCAACACTGAGATTCGGGCGTGGTGGTACACGCCTTTAATCCGAGCACTTAGGAAGCAGAAACAAGTGGATCTCTGTGAGATGGAGGCCAGTCTGTTCTGTGAAGTGAGTTCCAGGTCAGCTGGAACCACAGGGAGATCCTGTCTCAAACAAACAAACATCAACACTGAGAATCTGAAGACTTATCAACTAGCTTTTCACGCCTGATTTGAAGTCAACCAACCTTAGAAAACAACAAAAACAGAACCAAAGGTAGACTAGATCTGGTATCACACCAACAGAAGAAGGCCACATGCTCAGGTCATATTGCAAAAACAAATAATGTGAAAATCCAAAATAATATATGCCCCTAACCCTCTCCCCCGCTCCTCCCCAAAACACCAGCAGTCTTCAAGAGATGTTCTGCAGTGAGAATTACCCTGTTGAATGCCAGGACACAGAATTTAAAAGAACAATCATAAACATGATCAAAGAATTCAAGGAACTTAAAGAAGCATGAACCCCGATGAGCTCAAAGAAGATAAATTTCTGAGTGAAGTTCAAGAAAACAAAACTAGATGGATAAATGAAATGACAGACACAATTCAAGATTTGAAAACGGATTCAGTAAAGAGATAGAAATACTGAAGAAAATTCAAGCTGAAATGAAGATTCAGTTGAAAAATTCAATAACCCAATTAGAAAACTCAGGGGAAAGCTTGGCCAGTAGAATAGATATGTAGAAGACTGAATAGTAGGACTTCAAGATAAAGAAAAGGAATTGTATCACTTAAAGACTATGAAAAATTTAAACACACACACAGAATATGCAAGAACTTTGGGACCCATGAAAAGGCTAAATCTATAAATTATAGGAATAGAAGAATCTTAGGCCAATGACATAGACAAGCTCTTCAACAGGATTATAGAAGAAAACCTCCCCAAATTAAGGAAAGACATATCTACAGCGACACAAGAAGCCCACAAAACACCAAATGGAACCAGAAAAGGAACTCCCCATGACATACACAGTAAAAACACTAAATATACAGAACACAGAGGGGATATTGAAACTTCAAAAGGAAAAACTACAAGCTACATATAAAGGAAAACCCATCAAAATAACAGTTGACTTGTCAATGGAAACTTTAAAATCCAAAAGATCCTGGAGCAAAGTATTCCATGTTCTGAAAGGCCACAGATGACAATTCATACTACTTTACCCAGGAAACCTATCTTCCGCAATTGAAAGAGAAAGAAAAACTTTCCATGATATAAACAAGCTAAAAGAATTCGTGTCCACCAAACCAGAGTACAGAGCATACTGGGAGCAATACTACAGACCTAAGAGAGGAGCAAGCATAGCCAAGCAGCTACAGAAAGAAAACAAATGAAGTCATAATTACTAAAAAACAAAATAAGAACACGAACACGAACAGACAAAAATGACAACATTGACACACAGTTTTCAATAATAACTCTAATTATTAATGGCCCCAACTTCCCAATCAAAAGAACCAGTTTAGGTAGTTGAATGGATTAAGAAACATAATCGATCTTTCTGTTACCTACAAGAAACTCATTTTTCTTGCAAGGATAGACACTGCCTTAGAGTGAAGGGGTAGAAAAAAGTATTCTAAGCAAATGGAACCAAGACACAAGCAGGAATCACTATCCTAATATTTGAAACAATAGACTTCAAACTAGGATTAATCAGATGAGATAAAGAATGGCACATCATTCTGATCAAGGAATAATCAGTCAGGAAGACATTACAATCCTAAACATATATGCATCAAACTGACACACCCAATTTTTAAAAAAGCATACTACTGAACTTAAAGACAGATTAACCCCAACTCAGTAATAGTAGGTGATGTTAGTATTCCACTTACTTCACTAGAAAGGCTATCTGGAAAAAAATCAACAGCGAAACATCAGAATTAAATAGCATCATACATCAAATGAACCTAACAGACATTTACAGAATATTCTACCCAAACACCAAAGAATACACATTCCAGGGAGCTGGAGAGATGGCTCATCAGTTAAGAGCACTGGCTATTCTTTCAGAGAACCTGGGTTTGGTTCCCAGAACCCACCCATATGGCAGCTTGCAATCATCCATAGCTCCAGTTCCAGAGAATCAGGCCTCTTCTGGCCTCCACAGGCATTGCAGGACATGAATGTATATATATGTGTGTATATATATATATATATATATATATATATATATGTAGGCAAAACATTCATACCATAAAATTAAAAATACAGATAAATTAGTAGATAAATAAATTTTTAAAGAACATACATTCTACCATCAGCCCATGGAAGTTTCTTTAAAATCATTATATACTGGGACACAAAACAAATCTCAAATATACAACAGCTGAATAACTCCATGTAGCCTACCTGACAACAATGTGATAAAGTCTAAAATCAACAGCAAAAGGAACTCTAGTAATCACTCAGACTCATAGAGATTAAACAGCATACCACTAATGATGAATGAGTCAAAAGAGAAATTAAAAAAAAAAGAAATCTAAAAACTCCTGGAATTAAATAAAAATGAAACAATCCAGGCACCTTTAATTCCAGCAATTGGGAGGCAGAGATTGAGGCTAACCTGGACTACATAGTGAGTTCTAGGCCAGTTGTGGCTACAGGGAGACCCAGTTTCAAAGTCCAAAACAACAAATCGGAAAGAACAGAGATAAATGACTTAATGATGTAACTCAAAAATCTGGAAAAACAGTAACAAACTCCAAACACAGCAGATGGGAGGAAATTAGATAATAAAAAAAAATGGAGCAGAAATCAACAAAGTAGATACAAAATAAAAGGCATTAATGAATCTAAGAGCTGTCTCCGAAAATACAGTCAAGATTGACAAGAACCTTAATCCAACTAACCAAAAGAGAGAATTAACAGAATCAAAATAAGCACAGAAGAATTACAGCAGACACCAAAGATGTCCAATGCATTCTAAGGACTACTTTCAAAATCTATGCTCCATTAATTAAGAAAACCTAAAGGAAATAGATGAATCTTTGGATTCAATCAAACCACCAAAGTTAAACCAAGATGAGATTAACAACTTAAGCAGACCCATAACAAACAAGAACATTGAAACACTAATGCAAAGCCTTCTGTCTAAAAATGCCCAGATCCATATGGATTCTCAGCACAATTCTACCAGATCTTCAAAGAAGGACTCAACTAATTTAAACTACTTAAAAAGACAGAAACAAATGGAGTACTTCTAAAGTCCTTCCAAGAAGCCAGTATTACCCGAATAGCAAAATCAAGCAAAGACACACACAAAGAAAACTATAGGCCTAGATCTCTGATGAACATAGATGTAAAAATTCTCAATAAAATACTTGCAAACTACATACGGGTATAAATAAAAACAATTATCTGTAATGATCAAGTTGGCTTTACTCTGGAGATGTAAGGATGGTTCAACATATGTATGTCAATAAATATAATAAATAGGGACTGAACATATAGTTCATCAGTTAAGAGCACTGGTTATTCTTGCAGAGGACCCAGGTTTAGCTCCCAATACCCATGTGTCAGCCCACAATCATAAGTATCGCCAGTTTCAGAGGATCTGACACCTTCTTTTGACCTCCATGGGAATTGCATACGTGTGGTACACTTACATACACACAGGCAATACACTCATACATATAAAAGAAAATAGATAAAAATTTAAATATATAATAGATATATAAATGGACTTAAAAACAAAAGTCTTATTATCATCTCAATGCAGAAAAAGCCTTTAACGAAGTCCAGCATTCCTTCATGATAAAAGTCTTAGGAAGAATAAGACTGGAGTGAAAATGTATCAACATAATAAGAGCAATGTTTGACAAACCCAGAGTCAACATCAAAGCATTCCCAATAAAATTAAGAGCAAGGCAGGGCTATCTATCTTCACTCCTTTTCAATATAGTGCTTGAAACCTGAGCTAGAGCAATAAGACAAGAAAAGGAAATTAAAGGGATACTGATAGGAAAAGAGTCAAATTATCCCTATTTGCAGATGATATATTACACATAAGAGATCCCTAAAACACCACCAGAAAACTTCTAGAAATATCAACACTTCCAGCAAGCTGAGAAGATACAAAATCAACTTACAAAAATCAGTAACCCTTTTACATATCAATAACAAGCATGTGGAAATACTCCCATTTATAATAGCCTCCAAAAAAATCTAGAAATAAACCTAACCAAAGACATGAAAAATCTCTACAATGAAAACATTAAGCTTCTAAAGGAAGAGGTTGAAGAAGACACTAGAAGATAGAAAGCTCTCCCATGCTCAAGGATTAGTAGAATTAATATTATGAAAAGGATCATCATACCAAAAGCAATGTACAGATTCAATGCAATCCTAACCAAAATCACCATTGCATCTTACACACATACACACACACACACACACACACACACACACACACACACAAATCCTAAATTTCATATGGACACAAAAAAGTATCCCAGATAGCCAAAGCAATCCTGAGCAAAAAGAATAATGCTGAAGGAATTACCATACCAGATTTCAAGCTATATCACAAAGACTCAATGATAAAAACCAGTGTGATCCTAGCACAAAAACAGACATGTAGCTTAATGAAAGAAAACAGAAGACCCAAACATGAGTTCATGCAATTATAGCCATGTGATATTTGACAAGAATACACATTGGAAGAAAGACAGTATCTTCAACAGATTGTGCTGGGAAAACTGGATATCCACATGTAGAAGAATAAAATTAGACCTATATCTATCTCTCTGCACAAAAATCAACTCCAAATGGACCAAAGACCTTAATGTGAAACCTTAAATGCTGAAACTATTGGAAAAAAGCATAAGCAATACTCTACAAGAAATAGGTATAAGAAAAGACTTTGAAAATCAGACTCCATTAAGGAATCAAGGAATTAGGAATTAAGATCAGTAATTGACAAATAGGACCTCATTAAACTAAAAAATTTCTTTACATCAAAGGAAACAATTTAGTGAAAAGGAAGCCTACAGAGTGGAAAAAAAACTTTGCCAGTTATACATATGATAGAGGATCCATATGCAGAATATGCAAAGAACTCAAGAAACAAAAAAAAAATCAAGAAAATAAATGACTTTTTAAAGTGGGCTACAGATCTGACAGAAGATTTTCAAAAGAAGAAATAAAAATGGCTAAGAAATGTCTTAAAATCTGTTCAACACCCTTAGCAACTGGGAAAATGTAAAGTGAAACTATTTTAGGATTGTGTCTTACCCCAGTTAGAATGGCTAAGATCTAAAAACCAGACAACAACTGCTGGAGAGAGGATGTAGTGAATGGAGAACCATTCACTGCTGGTGAGATTGCACATCAGGGCAGCCACTGTGGAGGAAATCAGTGTGGAGAATTCTCAAAGGCCTGAATGCTGATCTACCATGTGTCAGATATACCACTCTTTGGCAAATACACAAAGGACTGTATATCCTACTACAGAGATTCTTGCACAGCCATGTTCATTACCACTCTTTTCACAACAGTTAGGACATGGAAACAACCTAAATGTCCTTCAACTAATGAACGGATAATGCAAATGTGATAATTATACACAATGGAGTACACTTGTAAAGAAAAATGAAATCATGAAACTCGCAGGCAAATGGTTGGAACTGGAAAACACTATATTAGTCAGGTAACCCAGATCTAGAAAAACAAATAGCACATATTCTCTCTTATTTGTGATCCTAGATCTGAACCTTTAGATGTGAGTATATAACTTGAAGTAACTATAGAAGTCAGCAAAGTAGAAAGAGACCATGGGGGTGGGGGAGTGGGAGAGAGAGGAACAGCAGGGCATAAGTATTCTCAAAAGGGACATGGGAAAATGATGTGGGGACTTTAATTGGGTAAGGGAGAGGCGGGTAATGCAGGGTAGAGGGAGGAAGGAACGAGAATACTAAGAATGCCTGAAAAGACACAGAGAAACATATTCTTTTATAAACTTACTTTAAAATACATATATAACATGTATATGCATGTGTGTGTGCATGCATGTGTGCAACTAAAGGGTATCTAACAACAAAAAAAATCCCAGTTCCAGGCAAGGGAAATGCCCCTTCAAGTTGTTGGCTAGGGTAACCTAGGACACTCACAAACAATAGAGGCTTTTGCCATACCTCTTGGTTGCCTCCTAGAACTTGAAGGTAAGACCCTATTGATGAAGACACCACACACTTTGGACACAGAACTTGGAGAAATGGATCTGGAACTGACCTGGAAGTCTCCTCTCTAAAGACTACCTCTCACGGTAATGGAAGGTATTATACAATCTGCCAAGGGAGGAGAACAATCAGTAAGCATGCCCAACTATGAACCACAACAAAGACAGACCCAGCAAAATATCTCTGTTGGTGCAATCTTGGGAATAACCAACAGCTATCTAGTTGAACCCAAGCCCCTTAATAGGAAGTAATCCTTGCCAGGTACTGTGAACATAACCCAGGACTGGAGAGGTCACAGACTCTAGAGGAGAACCTACTACTGCCATTTCCATAAACCAATGTAACTTCTTATTAGAGTCTAAACACTTACCTTCTTATTCATAGATAAATGCAGCTCTCACCGCTCATCAAAGAGACATCTTTCTTCAATAGATGGACACTATTTCAAAGTGCCATAACTATTTAAAATGGAGAACAAGTGACTATGGGTGCCTCATCACAACGGAAACATCTACAGTGCAACCCTTACATCCCAAGATCAGGAAACGTAGTGGAAGAGTGGGGCAGAAAGATCGCCAGAGTCAGAGGACCAAGAAGCCTATATTCCAGACATGGCAATGAAGCTACACCTATGAAATCTCAACAATATGGTTGCTCAAACAAGACTTGCAAAATGACAACATCAACTGACATGCCAGCATGGATGGAGGAAATTTCACAAGATCCCACCTCAAGATAAAGAGCCACTGGCCACCAATGGATGCTAAAGGAGAGAGAATCAGTTTTCTCCAGGAACAAGCATCCTGATTTGTTATCTATTTCCAAGTAGTCGGCCCTAAACATATGTCCATACAAGTACCACTAAGTGGACTCAGTGCATTATATACATGTATATGTGTATATATGTGTTTGCGTATATGTATATGTAACAATAATAATCAGGGAAGAGGTCACCAAGTTGAGAGGGAATGGGAGGAGTTCAGGGGGAGATGGCAGGGAAAATGATGTAAATATAATGCTCATGTATGCAACTGTCAAAAAATAAAAAAGAAATGTCATACTACTTCATTTATTAGTGACCAACAAGTTGCTGGAAAGCTTGGAGAGAAAGCAGATGGTTAAAAAGTATATATGTTCTGTTCCTGTAAATCTGAGGAATTTTCCTATGAGAAATCACAGCTCATTATTATCCTTGCTGTACCTTTAGTCAGACAGATGGCACAAGGCAGGGAACAAGGACTGTAGAATGTTTCCATGGAAATTGCTAGAAACCCTGGGCCTCTTTGCAGTGCAGTATCTAGATGGAAGGTGATATTGTACAGACTCTGTAACACAGCAATACCTACTGGGTGTAAGACAATTGAGTATCCCTCCTGAGCCCCTTGTCTCAAAGACAACCTAATCTCCTAGCTATTGAGGAAGGAGAAGGAGCTGTCAAAGAGTAAACGTGGCCTTTCCTTCCAGTCAATGTGTAAGTAGCATAGGGTGTATGTGCATAAAACCAGAGACTGTGTTATTAACACAGCCGTTTGTGCTAAACAACAGCCATCCAGTTAAGCAGAGGCAAGAATTAAACCTTTACAAGTGGGTCAATTATTAGCTTCTTTATGTACCACAGAAGAGTCATCATAGCCCTGTAGCTGCCTCTGTTCAAGTCCCAATTTTTAGTGGGGCAACTCTGAATAAGCTACTTGACTTTGATTTTGCTCAATTTCCTCATCTATAAAGGTGGCAGGTAAATGCATTTAAAAGCACACAGGGTGGTTAAGAGGATACCATGAGGTAACATGCATTGAAGTCTCTTCTGCTCAGGCCTGTAATCCCAGCTACTCAGGACAGGAGGATCTCAGATTTGAATCTAGCCTGAAATACAGAGTGAGTTCAAGGCTGGTTTTGGCATTGGGTCCAGAGGTTCACTAACTTCTTACCTCTACAACCCATGAGGGAAATCAGAGGGGACCCAAGGCTCCAGAGAGCACAGGCTGAAATAGAGGCCTGGGGATACAGCTCAGTGGCAGAGTGCCTTCCTGTCATAGACCAAGCCTTGTGTTCAGTCCTCCGTATCTCAAAAAATAATTACAACCCCAACAACTCCCAAACAATAGCAACCAGAAACCATGCATTGGAAGAATGTGGAACAGCATAAATGTTCACTATCTATTAAGGATTAGCAGGTAAAAGAAGCCATGCATGGGAGGGCCATGGAACAGCATAAGTGCTCACTATCTATTATGGATTAACAAAGGTAAATGCCCTCAATACAGCTTGTTCACTAATTTTTCAAAAGGCTACACTCTGACCCAAGGTAGAGATGGTCACGTGGTCAGGGTGTTGCTATCCTCCAGTTCTGTCGGCGTCTTTTGTTGAGCCTTCTCCTCCGCACGTATGAAATAGAGTACAAGGTCTACCTGTTTGGGTTGTCTGAAGAAGAGGGTAATGTTAGATTTTACACCTCAAGTTTTGTTTGGATGTTGGGTTCCTGAAGCCACACAGACACCACAAGGATATGTCTCCCAGCCTCCCCCCACAAATACAGGCCTGAGAATGATTTAAGGCCATGAGGAAAGGAGACTGGCTGTTGTAGTTTGGATCTGAAGTATTCTCCTAAAGGCCATATACTAAAGGGTTGGTTACTAGCTCAGCGCCCTCTGAGGGAAGTGCCGTGCAACCTTTAACACACGGTGGATGGAGGAAAGGTTACCTGAGGCATGGCCTTGAAAGAATGAAACCCAAGCCCACCTCATCTCTTTTTACTTCTTGCCCCTGTGACGTTCGTTTGTTGGCATGCATTTTTATTTATAAACACATAGGTTTTTTTATTTTAACATTTTTAATTGAGTTTTTGTGTATTTCATACAGAACATCTCAATCAATCTTAATCACTTTTACAACCTCTTCCTCACTGGCACCCTACCACAGCCCCCATCCCTACCTCTGAATTCATTACACTCTGTCATTGGTGCTAAGGCCTATCGTGTCAAGTTAGTGTTCCCAGAAATTCCTTGGTGCAAATTCATTCACAGAGGTCTAGTCAGCCTATCCAGAGGCCCTCACTCGAAGATCAGCTCTTCCTCACCCAACAGTAAACAGTTGCCAATATTTCTTCTGCACAGATTGGGGTCTGCTCTCCATTCCTCCAGTTCCTTGCTGAGTTATCATCTGCTTGAGTTAGCATAGGTCGAGTATGCCAACATCATTGCTGTAAGTTCATATGTGCTGGGTCCCAGAAGCTTGTAGGATTCTATTTCCATGTGGTTATACACCTCCTCGCTGGCTCTTACAATCTTTCCACACCCTGCTATGCAATGGTCCCCAAGTCCCAGTTAATATAGGAGCTTCATATAGGAGTCCTGACCAGGGATACACACTCTGTAGACTTATAGTTTCTACTCTTTGGCCGTTTGTGACCTTTTGTGTTCCTAGCCCTCTGCTGCACAAGGGAGCTTCTAATATAATTCCTTATATTTACAGTCAAGTATCCCAGTCAACACTCATCAAAGAAGTTTCTTGTGCACCAGATGGAGACTACTCCAGGTACCACAACTGGTCACTTACAGACATTGTCTGTGAATTGTCCAAGTCTAAGCAGCACATATACAATGCAATCTTACACATAAGGCTCACGAAATATAGAACAAGGGGTAAAGAAGGCACTCAACCTTTGCTCTTTTAAAGTTGTTTCTCTTACGTGTATTTGATCATAGTCATGGAAAACTAATGTACTGGTTTTGGTTTTTCACTGTGGTCAAAGGACAGTGCTGGGATAAGAACGCCCCTTTTCAGGTGCCATTTACATGGTTTGAACTTCCATTGGTGCTGAGCAGAACACCTGTGTTCCATCATTACTTTGGCCACACAAGTGGTAGAAGGGACTAGAGGGACTTGAAACCCATTAGGGGTGAAACATAGAAAATGGGGTCAGAACATCAGCCATGGTGGCTCACACCTATAATCTCTGCCCTTGGGATGGGATTCAAGCCAGCCTTGGCCTTGACACTACTGCAAAAACTAGTAATAATAATAGTAACAAATAATAAATGGAACAAAATGAGCTCAGATTATTTACTAACTTTGGGTGGTTGCTGTGAAGACTAAACAAGATTACACACACAAACAGTTTGTAATTTAGTTACTAGGGAACTGCAAGTTCTCAATAAATGTCACCATTTAAAGTAAGTTTTGTTTATTTAAGAGGACAACTTTTAAAACTCTTCTTAAGAACGTAAGAAGCAACACCTGCTTTATCCTTGTTGTATTTGTTTATACTGGATTTTTTTCTAAGCCACATGAGAAGAAACAACTACCAGCCTTCCTCTGGCTACCCATCTCACACTGATTATCACTTGGAACACTCTCCCATAGAAACAGTGTTATAAATAGAGTCAATTCCCAGAGGAACCTTCACTTTCTTTGGAAACTGTAAGACAACTAAAATAATCATTGATGGAACAGAGAATGCTGAACTCTACACCAGCCCCTGGGCCTCTCATTGTCCCAAGCTCCACTGGATCCCTGAGTGAGACTTAAGGTTTCTAGAAATCTGGGTCAGGTGGGGTTGGTGAAGGAAGAACCCATCTGGTTACACCCATGTATAGTGACATCTGCTCTTCCTCACAGTCTCTCAGTCACACCCCAGTGAGATTGTCTTGTCAGGATTAAGGTTATCCCATATCTCAGTGGGTGGTATAAGGTCCAGAAGCCCAGAGAAAGATAACCCCTAAATGTGGGAGGTGCTATTTTAGCATGCTGAGCGACTTTAAAGGAAACAGAAATACCTTAAAAGCGCTCTAGCTTCTTTTACCCAAAGTCAAGAGCAGTCATAGAAGAGTGGCTTCATCCATAAATTCCTTTATTCTCCTTAAGTCTAGACTCCAAGAGAATACAACTGCCTTCCATCTGCACCAGGAAACTCTATGACTTAGTTCAGAAAGGACTGAGGAAAGTGACCACACTTAGATGGATTTCCCTTACAAAATAATGTCTACACCTTGCACTCAAACTCTAAAGAGCCCTGGACCAATCAGTCTCTACTTACAACCTCACAGCTGTCACACTTAGATCCTCTCCTCTCCTACAGAACAGGAGCATACATTTCTGAATTTCTGAATCACGTTCAGTGAGTAGCCGCTCTCCCATGACCGCCCCATCCTAGGCTGTGCCTTTTCTCTTTTTCACTTTAATGTATGCTTTTTTTTTCTATTCAGTTTCTATTAGTTATTCTAGGGAACCTGGAGAGGGTGCAGGAGAAATTTCCCTTTACTTGTACAGAACCTGGGGGACATTCCCTTCCCAGCCATCCCAGGAAGAACTTGGTTCCAGGCAGGAAATGTCTACTCCAATGGGGGCCTTTGTTTTGGACTGAAGAGGAAGGCAGGATCTTTTAATCTGGAACCGCTCTGTGAAGTAGGGAAGTCCTGGAGTAAGAGGTTAGGCAGAGCAACTTGGAAGAGGCTGGGATCAAGACCTGAGGCAGCACAGAGCCAACCCTACAGTGGGGACGGCATCTGCCAGAGGGAAAGGCCACACTGGACTGTCTTTCTGTCTATAGATCTTTATTTACAGCTGGTCCTTCTGTGCTTCAGGAATCTGTGGATGGGAGATTGCATGGAAGAGACATCTGCAGCAATGTAGATGAGAGTCATGCAAGGATGCAAAAAGAGGCCTACAACGTGGAGAGCAACAATCAAGGGCCAGCTTAGCAAGTGAAGGCAGCAAATTTGCAGAAGCAAAACATCAGAATCACATCCTCACAGAACATTTGAAGTGTGACAGACTATTTTAACTGAATGCATTCAAACTTTTGACTCATACAGTTTTGTAACTGGGGAAACAAGACACAGAACAGCTAAATTATGTGCCCAGTATCAGACAGGTGGAGGGGGACTGGGCCGGAGAATGAATAGGCCTTGCTTGTCTCCTGCAGCAGGAAACTTATCCAAAGGCTTTATTCTATCCCCTGCTGATGCACTCACCAGGAATAGCCCCCAAAATACACAGCAAGGTGTTAAATAATAGACAAACAAAGCTAGTGAGCACAACTTTCCTTAACCTAGAGTGGTCTATGTGCATATGACGTACACCATGAAAACCACTTTTTTTTTTTAATTGAAAATTTCTTCACTGAACTTAGCAAAAGTTTGGGAAAGTGAAGTTGATCTTTTTTCTTTTTCTTTCTTTTGAGACAGAGCCTCACATACAAATTGACCTGGAAGTTCTGATCCTCTTACATGCTCCTCCCAAATGCTGGGATTACAGGCTTGTCCATTTTAAAAGACCTTATTTCATATTTAGATATACTATTGTCCTACTGGCACTTTACTGGAAAATGTCTGTTGCTTGCCTTGTTTCTATGTGTCTAGCTAACATTTTGTTATGGAAATTTTTTAATACCTGTATACATACCTAACTGATGAAAAAAATATAAAACATTCACCATCTGTCTTAAATGTTTAAACTCTTGTGAGTTGAGTATATATTTTAAAGCATTTTCCTTTGACAGCAAGCTACTAAATATTCCAAATAAAGATATTTAGACTTTGTTCTCTTGAAGGCACTTCCATTATTTATTGCTTGATGGTACCATGGAAAAGCAACACCAAGCCCCTCATATTGTTGTGTGAAATGTAACCACATTATTCTGTCTTTACATGTTAGTCACTACAGTGAAATGGGACACCTCAGGCCACTGCTTATCTCTTCCTAAGGTTTGTGCCCCCAAGGCGCACCCCGAAGAGGTCCTTGAGAAAGTGAGAGTTTGAGAAGCACAGCACTTCCTGCACAGTTGGTTCTAAGGTCCATGAAAGATAGCAATAATCAAGCCTCAGACATGGTAGACAATCACTGACTATTAATATTAATTCATTAAATGATAATTCTTAGTGTTCATTGAGCCCACTGCTATGTACTACTCCTTGCATGTCGGGATCCTTATTTCATCTCTGCAAAACTGAGGGTGTCTTTTTGTCTGGTTCATGACATGCAAAGTTTATTCTAGTAGGTAACCACAACCATCCCAACCTCATTTCCTCTTTCCAATCCGTTTACATCCGGTTATTTCCTGGTCCTGAATGATGTCATCCCTGTCCCTTCCTTTTGGACTTTTTCTTTGGGAGGGAGGGTGTGGTATGGAGTTTAACCCAGGGTTTCATGCATGCTGATTACAAACCTCCCATGAACCCTGGGCTGGACCCTCAGTCCCGCACTTTCCAATTTCCTTAGGTGGACTGACATACCCTCTAAGGAGTCCTGGCCCTGGTTATTTTTTGCCTGGTTGCCTAAGGGTGGAAACCCTCCCTGATCCTGTCAGTTAGAGAGCAAACTCTCTCACCAACCTCATTTTTTCCCCCAAATATTTATCAACCATGTGGCAGGTAGTATCCCAGGCCCCAGAGACCTATGGTGAAGAAGACAGGCTCCCTTATTTGAGGGATCTGAGAGACACCACCTTGCTATCTGTCCTGTGAATTTATTGAGGTCCAGAAGTGGGAACAATTTCATCCAATGAACAGGCTGCAGAGACTTGACTGAGGACTGGTGCTATACTGTTGGCATGCAGAGGCTTGGCTCCTTTCTAATGATCTCACCAAAGCCAGCCAGGACCTCCTCGATGTGGCCCACTTTCCAGATGCACCTAGCATGCCCCATTCTGTTATTGTCTAGAATGTGTACCACGGACCATTAGGGAATTTGCTACCTTTTCAGAGAGAATTATGCTTTATGTTTTATTAGATCCTTTATTTTAAGTTGCTAAAATAAGAATCTGAATGGAGTTAGGTTTTGCTCTCTCTGTGACTCAAGACCTGAGCAGAGAAAGCTGCAACCTTCCTAAGGAACTTACAGTCATTCAATAGGGCACAGTTGTTCTCCTTGGGCTTGGCCAGGTGTTGCATTGTCTTCAGGATGTAAAGGGAAGAAGAGATCAACTAATGCTTATTCTACATTTACTCATGTCTGTGGTGCAAATTATTTTTAGACAGATACCAAGAGTCGAATGGCACTTGCTTTTCCTCTAAAATAGTGGGTCTACATTACTGAACCACTGCAAAGTTTATTCAAGTACATGGCCGGGGACTGTAGAAATGGATCAGTGGATAAAGTGCTTGTCAAGTAAGCATGAAGATCTGAGTTCAGATTCTCAGAACCCACCTAAAAGCCAAGTGGGTGTGGCAGGCCCCCTGTAATTCTACTGCTTGAAAGATGGAGACAAGGAATTCTTGGAACAAGCTTGCTATCCTGACTAGCCAAAATGGCAAGTTCAGGGTTCAATGAGAGACCCTGTCTCACTGTATAAGGTAGCAAGCAATCAAGGAAGACAACCAGTATCAACCTTGGGCCTCCGTATGCATGTGCATACATGTGCATATGTATCCCAAACTCTCCTGTACATGTGAATATACAAACATACAGCACACATACATATGCAAAATAAACAAACAAATAATAAATAAATAAAGCAGATGTCTACTTCCAGAATTCCTAATTTGGTAGATCTGGGTAGTGTGTGAGCGTTTTCCTGTTAAACAAGTTCCCAAGTGATGCTGATACTATTGGGTAGGAGACCACACAAGTCTTAACGAATCTACTATTTCCAGTTCTCTTATATAAAACATACTCACCTGTCTTTAGGTGAGCAGCCCAATGGGAGTGTGGATTTTAAAGAAGTTTTAATGAATATTCATGAGATGAGTGACATATTAATGAGGGAAGGTGACCCCTTTTTCTCTTCATAAATCATGACTGACAGAATCATTTTTTAGGATATTTCTAAGAGTCCCACAAAAGGGGAAGGGTATCCAAACCAAATGCAATTATGATATCATAAAATGGTATTTATAAAATAAAATCACATTATAATGATGCTTGGTCTTTGAGGATACAAACCTTTGGTGCATATGTGTGGGCAAATGCTCTGGTGCCTTGGCTTCTGATTTAGTCAGAACCAACCTAATTGCAGCTTCAAGGATGTCTGAACACAAAGAAACATTCTGACAATCAAGATGCATGGCTACCAAGATGCAGCTGTAATTTCCTTCATTATTTATACATAACTCCTACATACCCAGTAGAATTTTTACATGTTTTATAGTGACTTTTAGGATTTCTCGTACCTTGTTAAATATTAGGGAATATATTCTTTTACTTTCTATTCTAAAGTCCTAATAAATGCTCTTTTTGTGTAAGATGACACTGGGCCTAGAACCCAAGGCTGACTGTATATTAAGTACATGCTCTATCACTGAGTTACATCCCTAGCTCTTAAGTAATGCTCAGACCCCCAAATGCCTCCCACCTGAGATGCCAGGTGAGATTCATTTCTGTCTTTGATGATGAACACTCCATACCAGGGAGACTTGCCTCCTGAAATTAGACATTGACTTACTGAAAGTTTGAAGGTCCATGACACTGTAAGAAGCCTGTCAAGCTCTCTTACTGGCTTACCTGAACACACTGATTCTACTTTGTACTTCTGTACACACAAATATTTTAGCAAACGCTATCAAAGTTTTTCTCCCTCATAGATAAACATCTGTGAATAAAAGTATGATTGATTCTCCTCCCGCTGTTCTCTTTCTCCTTGGGCACAGGGCGGTTCTTGTTCTTAGCACTCCAGATCACTAGACTACTCTCTTAGCCCAGACCTAGCCACTGTGTCCTAAATCCCCTTATCAGATCAGTTCAATATTTCAGTCTAGTTTGTTAGAGTCTTCAGAGGCTGTCCCCACCCTCCCAATGTGCCACTGCATTCCCGAGACCAGCCTTCTACCCTGGCAGTCCCCACTCCCAACTTGTCTTGGATTCCAGAGACTAGCCTTCATCCCTGGTAAATGTGATTCTGTCCACTGCGTCTTCATTCCCCTACTGCTGCAGCAACTGCAAACTCCCCCAACCCACGTCCTGTTCTCCATCTAGCCTTGGGCAAGGCACACTCCTACTCAGCCCCCCAGATCACTGGACTACCCTCTTACCTCTGGTGGGCTATGAGCTCTCCAAATTGCATGGTGCCCATCCTCGTATATTGACACCATCTGTAGTCCCTCCCACTGCTGCAGGGCTAGGCTTTTGTGCCCTTTTGTAGGGGCCCAGACCTTGGAAGGCTGCATGAGAAAGGCTGAATTCAGCCTCTGCCTATCCATTGTCCCAAACTGTGCTGTGCTTGCTGGTTAGAGAGACCCTTAAGAGAGGGCCTGAGAGCATCTGATCTCTCCCTAACCTGTGCCTCTGAGGGAACTCTGGAGCAACAACTGGACTAGAGACATCTGTTTCCTCCAATATAAAATCAAAAGAGAGAACCCGAAGCCTTGACCAACTGGCATTTGATACCCAATAAGAAAACAACTAAGTCACATCAAGCGTACAAACAGGATCAGACTTCAACTAAACAAAGGAAGACTTGAGTCTTACATCAGAATCACAAGCAACAAAAGAAACCCACATGCAAAGATCACAATGAAAAAAATAATACTATGAAAAACACAAATAATATGTCCCCACCAAGCATCACCAGTTGTATGATGAGTTCTACAATGAGAACCCCATGGAGATAAGCCAGGACACAGAATTTAAAAGAACAGTCATAAACATGATCAAAGAATTCAATGAATTTAAAGAACACACAAACAATCAAACCAAAGAACTAAAAGAAGATAGGGATAAACTTCTGACTGAATTCACAAAAGAGATAGAAATATTAAAAAATGCTCAGGCTGAAATGAAGAAGGAAGTAAAAAACTCAGTAAGCCAACTTGAAACAAGGGGAGAAAACCTCACCAATAGAATGAATGAAATGGAAAACAGAACATCAAGACTGGATGATAAAGTGGAAGAACTGGAGCACTCAAGCAAAGATCATGAAAAAAATTTTAAAACACAGGACTGAAATATGTAGGAAATGTAGGACACCATGAAAAGACCAAATTGCTCATCATAGACATAGTGGAAGGAGAATCTCAGGTAATGGTATTGATCAGCTCTTCGACCAGATTATAGAAGAAAATTTCCCAAAATTAAGGAAAGACAATCCCATAGAACACCAAATAGACAGGACCAGTAAAGAAACTCCCCACACATATCATAGTAAAAACCCTAAGTGTGCAGAATAAAGAGAAAATTCTGAAAGCTGCAAAAGAAAAACAAGTCACATGTAAAGAAAACCCCATCAGAATTACAGCTGACTTTTCAATGCAAACAGAAAAGCCAGAAGAGGCTGGACCAAAGTATTCCCAGTCTCAAATCACCATAGACGCCAACTCAGAATATTTTACCCAGCAAAAATGTGTATCATAGTTGAAGGGGAAAGAAAAAAATCTTCCACCCATGAATAGGCTGAAGGAATGCATGTTCATAAAACCAGCCCTTCAGAGAATACTTGAAGTAATACAAAGAGCTGAAGAAAGGAATGACTATACCCAAGGGGCAACAGAAAGAAACTGAAGGTCTAACTAGGAACCACAATGTTAGACCAAAGATGCAAACAGAATTTAAAATGATGGGAATAAGTACTCATCTTTCAATAATAACTTTAAATATCAATGGACTGAACTCTCCAGTCAAAAGACACAGACTAGTTGAACAGATCAAGAAACAAAATTCATCTTTTTGTTGTCTGCAAGAAACCCATCTCACTCCAGTACAGACACTATTTAAGATGAAAGGATGGAAAAAAATATTCCAAGTAAATGACACTAGGAAACAAGCAGGAGTTGCCATTCTAATAGCTGACAAAATAGACTTCAAATTAAAAATAATCAGAAGAGATAAAGAGGGTCACTCATTCTGATCAAAGGAACAACTAACCAAGAAGATATTACAATCATGAACATATATGGACCAAACTCTGGTGCACCCAACTTCATAAAATCAGTACAACAGGACTTTAAGACACAGATTAACCCCAACTCACCTATAGTAGGAGATTCCAACACTCTGTTGTCTACATTAGACAGGTCAACCAGACAGACAGCAGAGAGTCATCTGAATTAAACAATACCATACATCAAATGGACCCAACAGACATCTATCAAATATTCCACCCAAGCACCAAAGAATACACCTTCTATTCAGCACCTCATGGAACTTGCTCCAAAACTGACTACATACTGGGGCACAAAACAAACCTCAACAAATTCAAAAAAATTGAAATAACCCCATGCATTACATCAGACCACAATGCAATAAACCTTAAAGAAGCCCTAGTAAATGCAAGACCTAACAGAGACTAAACAACACACTCCTGAATGATGAATGGGTCAAAAGAGAAATTAGGAAAGAAATCAAAGTATTCCTGGAATTAAATGAAAAGAACAATACAATCCAGCAAAACCTCTGGTACACATTAAAAGCAATCATAATAGGGAAGTTTATAGCTCTAAATGCCTACATTAAAAAATCAGAAAGAGCACAAATAAATGACTTAACATCAAAACTCAAGAATCTTGAAAGCCAACAACAAATGAAATCAAAATTTAGCAGACAAGAAGAAATAACAAAAAGCAGAGCAGAAATTAATGAAATAGAAATAAAGAAAACAATAAAGAGAATCAATGAGTCCAAAAGATAAACAATATAGACAGACTCTTGGCCCAGTTAACCAAAAGGAAGAAAGAGCAACTCCAAATTAACAGAATCAGAGAAGAAAGAGGAAATGTCACAACAGCCTAGAAAAAGATCTAGAACATTATAAGGGAATACTTTAAAATCCTACACACTACTATATTTGAAAATCTTAAAGGAATGGATGTACATCTAAAATCATGGGAATCACCAAAACTAAACCAAGATCAACAGTTTAAAGAGACCCATAACATATAAGGAAATTTAAACAGTAATCCAAAACCTCCCAACCAAAATTCCCCAGGCCCAGATAGATTCACAGCAGAATTCAACTGGACATTCCAAGATATCCAATACTGCTTAAATTATTAAAAGAGATAGGAATGGGGAGGTGGGGCTCCCAAATTCCTCCTATGAACTGAGGATCACATTAATACCAAAACCAGGTAAAGATACAACCAAAAAAGAAAATTATAGACCTATATTCTTAATGAACATAATGCAAACATCTCAACAAAATACTTACAAACCACATACAGACACACATCAAAAAGATCATCCACCATGATCGAGTCTGCTTTATTCCACATATGCAGGATTAGTTCAATATATGTAAGTTAATAAACATCGCAAAGCACATAAATGGACTCAAGGACAAAAATCACACGGTCATTTCAATAGATGTAGAAAAGGCCAATGGAATATAACTGAAGATTCAAACATGAGTACATGAAATTTCAGCCACCTGATATTTGACAAAGGGGCCAAGAACAGTTAAAAGATGGGTTAGGATCTCAGCAGAGAGACCTCAAAAGAAGAAATCAAGATAACTGAGAAACATTTTTAAAAGTGTTCACCATTGTTAATAATTAGAGAAATGCAAATTAAAGCCACCTTAAGATTTCCTCTTATCCAAGTCAGACTGGCTAAAGATCAAGAGAACAAAGGATACCAGATGCTGGAGAGGATGTGGAGAAAGAGGAATGCTCATTCACTGATAGTGGGATTGTAAGCTCGTGTAACCCCTATGGAAAGCAGTGTGGAAAACGCAAACAAATAAAAATGAATCTACCATTTGACCCAGTTATACCACTCCTGGGCATATACCCAAAGGACTTATTCTATTGAAGAGATACTTACATCTATGTTTGTTGCTGCTCTTTTCACAATAGCTAAGGGATAGAAGCAACCTAAGTGTCCCTCAGCTGATGAGTGAATAATGAAAACGTGGTACATTTACACAATGGAGTTCTACTCAGCAGTAAAGAAAGATGAAATCATGACATTTGCAGGGAAATGGATGGAGCTAGAAACTTTTATGTTAAGTGAAGTAACACAGAATCAGAAAAACAACAAATAACATATGTTCTCCCTCATTTGTGGATCCTAGGACCAAATCCTTATATGTGAGTATGTATCCTGTTGCAACTGCAGGAACCTGGAAAATGGAAAAGAACCAGGGAGATAAAGGGAAAGAAGGAACTTAAGAGAGAAGAATAATAGGAGACAGGTGTTACTAGGGAAAATAGATAAAATCGGAGTATTTAAGTGGGAGGGGGAGGAAAGGTTATACATGGAACTATGGGATAAATGGAAAGAAGGAGCTCAAGACAGGTGGGGCCTTAGGAGATTGATATTATCAAGGGAGAAATGGGGAAAATGGGGACACTTTAATGGGAAAAGTCTGAAGGGAGGATTAAACATGGAGACAGAGAGAGGGGGAGATAAACAATGCCTAGATAGTGTCAGACACCAGAGGGAATCTTATTAGTCTAACAAGCCAATGACAAATTCCACATACAAAATCTCTATATGAGTCCATGTGCATAACTGAAGCCTACATAACAAGAAACAATGACAGACAGGAGAAGCCTTCCTTAGAGTTGTTGGCCAGAGTGGTCCAAGAGACTCCCAGAATTACACAGGCTATTGCTACAGGCCTTGATTGCCTCCCAGAATTTGAAGATAAGACCCTATTGCTCAAAACAAGACCAGATTTGGAGCAATGGAACTGGAACTAACCTGGAAGCCACTTCCCCGGAAGGCTAGGACTCAAAACTCTGAAGAGCACCATGCAAGTGCTGAGAGAGAACCAGCATCATGATCAAATAACCACGTTGATGACTGCCACAGCACTTGACACTGTTGCAGTAGTGGCACTTTTATCTTGGAGTCATTAGCAGCTACCTAATTGGTCTTAGAGCCCATTCAATGGGAAGAAACTCATATGTAGTACTATAATCATAGCCAAATACACATGATTGAAGAGGTCACAGATCTTAGAGAAATCCCCAAGGCTGTCACAGCCCTAGGCTAATGTAACTTCTTACTAAGTGCAAAGTATGTATCCTTATATTTACAGTCAAGTATCCCAGTCACCACTCATCAAAGAAGCTTCTTTCCGCCATATAGAGACTACTGCAGAGTACCACAACTGGTCACACACAGACTTTTCTGTGAATTGCCCAAGCCTAAATGTCACATCTTCAATGCAGCCTCTACACTCAAGATTCATGCAATACAGAACAAAAAGTAAAGAGCGCACTAATGAATCTCTCAACTGTCATTAATGAAGCTCCCTCATGCAACAAAGGGCCAGTAACACAAAAGATAACAAATGACTAAATCACGGGAGTCTGCAGAGTGTGGATCCTAGGGACAGGACTCTTACATTAAATTTCACTCACCAGGGCTCAAGGATCATTTTGGAAGAGGGAGCAGAAAGATTGGAAGAGCCAGTGAGGAGGTGCATGACCATATGGTAAGAGCATCCTACAAGCTCCTGGGACCCTGCTCATACGAACCTACTGCAAAGGTGTCATCATGCTCAAGACGCATGCAAATTCAAGCAGACAAAAACTCAGCATGGAACTGGAGAAATGGGTGGCAGACCCCAACCTTTGCTTAAGAAATATTGGCAACTGATTGCTGTTGGGTGAGGATGAACTGGTCTTCCTAAAGCGAGGGACTCTGGGTAGGCTGACTAGACCTCAGTGGATGAATCTGCACTGAGTTCATTTGGGACACTTACTTGACACAGTCTACGTTACCACAGATGAAAGAATGCATGGATTCCAGCTGGGGGCTGTGAGAGGTGCCAGTGGGGAAAAGAATATAAAGACGATTAAGACTCATTGAGATGTTTTGTATGAAACACACAATGATTTGATTAAAAAAAATTTTTAAATAAAAATAACAGAGGACATGAAGTCAGGGGGTGGCAATGTGGGGGTGGATGGTGTAGAAATGATCAAAATCCATTATACGAAATTCTAAAAATATCAATAAATTTTTTAAAAGTATGATCAAATAACTAGTCCCTGTTTTGTTTTTGTTTTTGTTTTTGTTTTTTTTGAAAATTAAGTACTGTACTTAGTAAATAATTATTGAAGTGTTCACTACAGGGTGACTACTGTTCCGTCTCCTGTGGTTTCCTGTGGAGGGGGTGGCTGGGGAAGCATATTAGACATACTATACTTCAAAGACTTTATGTTCCTTATAAAGGCAATAAACCCAGTTTGACTATTTTTAAAGTGCATGTCACAGTAAAAATTTTCCTTGAACTCCGCAGTCTTGTAGAACTGTATAAAATGAAGTATAGTCTTCACAAACAAATCTATGTTTAAATGCTAACTGTCCCCTTGGTTGTCTTTGCTTTCCCAGCATACTTTTCCCCAGGAAGCTCACAAGAACTAAATGGAAATCTTTTCTAAATAACATTCCTTTGCATAACAACATCATGTAGGATGTCTCAAGTATTGTTTCATGCTCTTGACTTTGGTTAACAATTTAGACCTGACATGGTGACCCAAAGCATTAATCCCAACACTCATGAGGCAGAGGCAGGTGGATCTCTGCAAGACTGAGGCCAGCCTGGTCTTCGTAGTGAAGAGAGTTCCAGACCAGCTGAGGCTACAGGGAGATCTGTTTAAAAAAACAAAACAACAACAACAAAAAAAACCCATATTTAAACCTCAAAACTACCTTGTAAAGGTAGGACTGGAACTCACTATGTAGGGGTGAGTCTGGCCTCAGTCTCACAGAGATCTGCCTGCCTATGCTTCCCAAGCACTGGGGTTAAGGGTGTACACCACCTCTATGCCTGGTGACTCTGCCTCTTTCCTTGTGTAAATTTTTAGTTGAATTTTTGTGTATTTCTTACAGAACATCTTAATCATTTTTATGCCCTCTCCCCACTGGCACCTCCCATAGCCCACCCCCACTGCATTCTGTCATTTGTGTTAAAGGTCTATGGAGTCAAGTTAGTTTCCCTAGACATCCCACAGTATACGTTCACCCACTGAGGTCTAGCCAGTCTATCTAGAGTCATCCTTTAAAGAAATCAGCTCTTCCTCACCCAGCAGTGATCAGCTGCCAATAGTTCTTCAGTTAAGATTGGGATCTGCTGCCCATTTCCACAGTTCTATGCTGGGATTTTGTCTGCTTGAGATTTCATGGGTCTTGTGCATGCTGACATCATTGCTGTAGGTTCATATGAGCAGAGTCCCAGGAGCCTGTAGGATTCTGTTTGCATATAGTTATGCACCAGCTCACCTGGCTCTTACAATCTTTCTGCCCTCTCTTCTGCAATGGTCATGACTCTGTTTTTTAAACTTAAGTTTATTTCTTTGATTGGTTGGTCCTGGAATACTTAGGATTGAACCCAGGGCCTCATACATACTAACCAAGTGCTCTACCACTGAACTGCATCACTACTGAACCACATCCCCAACCCTAAAGTTTACTATGAAAGGAAACTGCAAACCTCTACTATAAATGGAAAATCAATACCACTTGGTATAAATAGGAAGTGACTATGAAAATGGAAACAATGAATGCAAGATTGTTATTAAGCCAGGCATGATGGCGCACACCTCTAACCCCAGCACCGGGAGACAGAGGCAGGCAGAGCTCCTGGAGATCAAGACCAGTTTAGTTTACATATTGAGTTCTAGGCAAGTTGTGGCTAGAATGAGAGCTTCTACTTTGGTGCTCTTGTCTGCCTGTCTGGGCTTTGCTCTCTCTTCCTTAAGAGAAGGAAGAAAATAGAGAAAAGCAAGTGAAACAAGGCGTGAAAGATATATTAAAGCCAAAATATAATGATAGAGGCAATCAAAAAAGGAACATTTATTAATAATGGAACAAGACCTTCTCCTTAACACAATCATAACAAATGAAATATTTTCAAATGCAATAATTTTCTTATTGTGGGATCTGATGGCCAAGTTCTGCTTTGGGATATCTCGCTGCCCTAAACCTCAGGTTTCTGTCTGAAAGTGAGAACAATCCCCCAGGCTGAGACAAGCCATCTGTAGAGCCTGGCATACAACAGAGAGTGAATCATTATCGTCAGTATTTGCCACATGTGGGCAGAGAAACATATATCAGATACCTTAGCCGAAGCTTCTTGTCAGAGATCTTGTGTACGCTATTCTCCTTTGAGGATATCAGCACTGCAGAGGCAGGGAGTGGGGTGGGGTGAAGACTCATATTCTATTATGACAAGCATAAGATAAGAGACCTTTGGGTAGCTGCTGATGGAAGGACTCTGCTGATCTCCCGGGGGGTCTCCAATGAATGCTCAGGAGACAGAGACTTCAAACTTGCATGCTTAAAGCTGCAGGAGAATATAGGATAGAACAGAATCTTGACCCTCACTGTCAGACGGTTCTCTGAGCTGCAGGACCTGTAGCTCAATGCCTGTCTATAATAAGGAGAGACAGTAGGACCCTAAGCCTTTGCTCCAGATGTTCCTAAAAGCCTCCTTTTGCCCAAGCCACTCTAGCCTCAGAAAGCTAAAGGCATTGGAGACCTATAGCCTATTATCTCCACGGTCTGGATCACAGGTTCTTAGTTTACAAAGTTGTTATTGGCTTTAATGCTATCTACTAATTTGCTAAAATGTTTGTAGAAAAACAGTAACAAAAAATGTAACTTTCTTGCCAACTCTCAATTATATCAATATTTTTAAAAGGAAGGGGGCTGGAGAGATAGCTTAGTGATTAAGTGCACCAGTTGCTCTTGCAGAAGACCCGGGTTGTGTTCCCAACACCGACATGGTGGCTAACAATCATTCATAACTTCAGATGCAGGATATCTGACACCCTCTTCTGGCCTCTGTGGGCATTGCATGCACAGTTGCATGCAAAACATACATACACATAAAAATAGATAAATAATCTTTTAAAAAGAAAATAAGAGACTAAGAAAAATATCCATACAAGGAGCTGATAGATGAATGGTCTGCCCTGAGGAACTTTCCTTCATGAGACAGAGCCTGCTGAGCCAAGCTACGGAAACATGACCTGCTCTTGACATGTGACCTGGAGACAGCCAGCTCCTCCAAACGATAATGTGAGCTAGACACAGCAGAAGCTTGAGTGAAGCAGCTGTGCAAGCAAAGATCAGATCAGGATCAGGAAGTCCGGAACTCTCTCGAGGGGCCTGATGTAGGCCACAGTCAGAAGGTTAGAGGAGGAGTTACAGAGTCCCAGGAGGGGCTGATGTGGGATATTTTGAGATCACCAGAGCTTTTCCTGGATCTTGGCAGGCTTAAGCAGTTAGGTAAGGTGCTAAATGGTAGATGGTCTCCAAAGTTTCCCAATCCAGTGGCTTCTAGGTTCCTTATCTCACACCCAAGAAGAGTTTGGAAACATGGGCTGGGGGTGAGCAGAGAGACTGCAGAAGCTATATATAAAGGTGGGTCTGAAACTCAAGTCCAGACTCCAGCCCCTTCCGGTGAACAGCTTTGGAACTGGATAGATTTTCATGGTGGAAATAGGTTATATCCGTCCCCCAATTTCAAGCAATCTCCTAAGTGATTTTAGGCTTTCAATTCTTGAGGAAGATGTTCCACGTATTAATACCCTTGGAAGCCATTGAAAATGGTCCCCTCCTTCCCTCCTGAGGCCTCCTGGTTGAAAAAGAAAGGAATCTACACCTACTGTGTCATGGAGACATGACATTCTGATCTGCTCCAAAGGTTAGAACATTGCATGCTATTGTCCCCTCCCTTAAGAGTTAATCCAGCTGGCCCTGGCTAAGAGACCATCCCACAGGAAATCTGATTCACATGAAAAACTAAAGCAATTGATGGAAGAATCCCCTTTATGAGATAAGGGATTTACACTTCCCCAGGTCCCTTTCCCCACACAGCTCCTTATGCAGCCTGGACTACGGAGCTTTGCTAAGCCTGCCCAGCTTTTCTTTTTCTATTTTCTATCTCCTTTCATTCAGATGCTGGCCCAAAGCTTCAGCATGCTTTCCCTGAAACTCACTCCTCTGAAGCCGCCCTCACCTTCTGACATGCAGCCATTTGCTGACCTCCACGGCTCCTAAACCTGCCTGATTTCTGGGACTCCAACCGAAAAAGTCTGATTTTCCCTCTTCTCTCTGCCCAGAAGTAGACAAGATTTCCAGCTTGCCAGTCCTGTTGTTTTTCTCTTAAACCTTAATAAAATTGTCCTTGGGCTTCCTCCTGAGTCTGTTTTTAAATTCTTATATTAATTCTTTTATTAGTGTGAGTAAGAACCCACAGAAGAGAACTGGTGAATTTCCCTGGTAACCTGGACAGCAGCAGCTGATTTGCTCCCTGCTGACCCTCATGCTCCCGAGCTAGCCTTGCCATGTTTTCTTCAAAGTACTGCCAGGCAGCTCCCCACCTCCCTCAGAAACCTGGGTCCCAGTGTCACAGTTCTCTCAGAATCTTCTTTCCGTTGGAGGCAATGACCTTGCCCAAGGACAAGCCCCTTCCCAGGAATGACCTTTGGTCAGTGGATTGCTGATGCCAGGAGACAAACACTAGCCTCTTGCTTCCACTGGGGATACCTTTTAAGGGTCATCAGCTCCAGAGCCTCCTACAGGGTTGATTAAACCCTTGGAGTTGCAGGCTGTATTAGTTGCTTTTCTGTTGCTGTGATAAAATACCATGTCCATAGTGGCATCCAGAGCATGGTAGCAGGTGACCAGAGCAGGAGGCTGGGACTCACATCTCAACTTCACACAGGAAGCAGAGAGACAAATCAAGAAGCAAGGTGGGGCTATAAAACTTCAAAGCCTGGACCCAGTGTAGTCCCTCCATCAAGGCTCCACATCCGAAAGGCCCCACAACCTCACCAAACGGCACCACCCACTGGAGACCCAGGGTTCAAATACAGTAGCCCAGGGAAGACATTTCTCATTCAAATCACAACATAGCCTCCATGAAGGTCCGCCTCCTCCTGCCCATTTCTGCCTTCTTCACTAGTGCTGTATGCAGTTCTCCACCTCGGTGTTTCCAGAAGCCCAAACTAAGCCAAGGCAGCTGAAGTTTAATGTGTATAGAGCATCGCTGTCATATGGGATGTTTGCAAAGAAATGGAAACATTATTAGAGTCTCCAAAAATATTCCATTGAAAAAAGGGAGGCATGCCATGAGCATTCAACAAGTAAGGACAAGGGAGAAAGAGGGAGAAGAGTTGAGCAAATCCTTATGAAACATTAAATGGGAATGAAGAATAAGTACCCAGAAGCAAAATAGCCACTGAAGAGAGCCTAATGAATTCCCTGGTGCTTTCCCATGAGCCTTAGTGTGTAGTGTTCCCCAGAGCCAGGAAGGCTCATCAACCCTTGAGGCTTCTTTGTCTCCCAAAGACAGAGCAGGGAAACACTACCAGCGGCTTGGTTAAGACGCAACTTGCTCCACCAGAAGAAGCTTCTTGTGGTCTAATGGGGTACTGAGCACTTGTTTTGCCTCTGCATCTGGTCAGAGGCATGGAGTTATAGCAAAATGGCCTGTGCTCCCTCCCTCTGTGTTGAGCAGCTCCTGAGTGAAGTAGTGGAGACTGGAGATGCGGCTGAGGAGGACACCGTCCTTCATCCTTTCTTTCCTCCCCTGAAACCTAGGCTAACCTTGCAACCTTCACCATTTCTGACACTTATCCAGCCTGCAGCAGGCAAGCATCTGTACTTCCATTGTCAACCACACTGTCGGAGTAGAAGGGATGGTTTGGCTCAGCCTCCGTAGTGCTTGCAGGGTGCGGTCCATGAACCTTCACGCCTGTTCCAGGATAACTAGAGACTGTGTAATTGCTTTTTATTAAAGTCTAATGTGTCGTTTTCTGTGTTACCTCCTCTGTAACTCACCCATGTTTGTCTGATCAGCAGGCTGGTCAGCACAAGACAGTTACGTCACAGGGGTAGGGTGGGAGGCAGGGGTCAACCACACTGTAATGTTTAACTCTATTACTTAAAGCAACTGGAGAAAACTTATTTTAATTTTCAACTTCAAATAGAGGCCCAGGACAAGGGAATTATTATAGTATCTCTTGGGGTCATGTTAAGGAATAGGAATGTAAAAGGAACAGGCCTCTATTATCCGGAGCCAGCGAGTGGCCCTACTAGGTCCTCTGTCTGTAGGCCTGGCATTGACCTGAGATGAGAAGAGACAGACCAATAGCAAACGGCAGTAGGAGTACAGAAGAGGACCACAGAGACACTGGGGGATATCCTCCTGCCTCCTTCCCCACCCCTCACCTCTGCGGTTACTGATGCCTGCCCACCACACCTGGCTTTTACATGGGTGCTGGGGATTGAAACTCAGTTCCTTATGCTTTACCTGCTGAACGATCTCCCCAGCCTGCCCGTCATCTCTTACACATAGAAGCTTCAGAGTTTGTCACCCTCTCTGGCTTGTGTAAGATCGTTCCTAAACAGCACACAACCCACCTGAAGTTCTTTGTTGATCCTCAGATCTCTGCTCCCTATGAGATCACAAACCTTTGTGAGGCAAGGCTGGGCCTGTCTTACCCCTTCACCATGGCACTCACAGCACCAGGCCCAGAGTCTGGTACTCAGCAGTAGCATAATCATTGCTTTTTTCATGGACGTGTGAGGGGAACCGTCTCCAAGACATTTCTTTAAATAATTTTAGTGGCCAATAGTAATTTTATTTCTTTAGATGGATGTCGGACTTCATGCAATAGTCTATATTCTATGGTGTTTAGACCTTTTTAACAGTCTAAAAAAAGACAGTCAAGTGCAACTGATGGCCACCTTCATAATGTGTCTGATTTTTACCATTCATTTCAGAGTAAGGTCCTGGCAAATCAAATCCAAACAATGACTTGTTACAGCCTGATATCTTGTTCCGTTGTAACAATACTAATGGGGCCTAAGAAGGGACTTGATGCTTCTATCTTTTATTTTAATTGCTATGAGCATTCTGAGTGGACATATTGAGTAAGCAATTGAAGATTTGGGATTGGAACTGGTAGAGCTAGAAACAGAGATGATACAGATTGCAGTAGATGGGTAGATGATGTACAGATTGAAGCAGAAGTGATTGCAGAAATAAAAGATTTGGGAAACATAATGCACACATACCTGACAGAAAGTGTCCATTGGTGAGTGTAAAGAACCAACAAGGTCTTCTACACTTGTGAGATGAACAGCATCTAGAAAGATCGCATCCCCATCTCTAACTTCCAAAGATTCGGAACAGCAAGAATCTTATCAACCCTCACCAATCTTCTCTTTTGAATCATTGACTAGGATTGGTCACATAACTAAGATCAAAGGTCACACGACTAAGTCACTGGAAAAGGGAACAGAATGACCATGGTTGACTCAGGCTGGTTAATATCCTCCCCAGTGAGACTGGGAAAGTCGCCACCACCACCATCATCACTTAGCAGTTTGTTAGAGATACAAAATCTCAAGTTTTGCCCCAGCCCTGCTAATAAGACTTTGCAGTTTCTTGAGATTCCCCGGGTGATTCACATGACCTTTGTCTGAGAAATGCCAGCCTGGATGCCAGTGGTATCCACAGGGTCACGTTGATGGCATGGCCCGGCTCTGTTGTTCTTACCTTACTTGGTCTTCTGTCACAAAACCCAGAGTGCTTCCAATGCTTTGCAAGGCTTTGCGTAATCTCCTCTGTTAATAGATCCTTTCATTTTCTGGAGAAGAGGCAGGACAAGGATTTAGTACAAACTGAGTGATCCTCCAGTTTTAACCAGATGAAGCCTTATTATTGTTCCTTCTCATCTCCGTGTGTGTGCAAGATGTGTAACTACTGCCCAGGTTGACATTACCACTTTGGCTGTTGGAAATGTTTGTATTTTTTAAAGCCCTGGGAAGCATTTGGGGTGTTTGGTTGTTTTAATTTTTTTTGGTATAGCCCTTCTTACTACATCCACAGGATTGCAGATTCCAGTCAGAGCTTTTACACAAGGGTCTGTGAGGAAACCCTCTACCCTAGGCCTCAACAAACATTGCTTAACAGGACAAGGTTGCTTTTAGTGATGCCTGTCCACTGATTGAGATTTTCAGACTTCAAGAAGTACAAAGGGACCTGGAAACATTTCAGGAAAGAAAAAATTTGGTTAAAGAATTGCAGAACCAAATCTAAGAGAAACTGTTAAAAAATTCACTGCACTAGGCTGAAGGAGGGGATAATGAGAAATCATTAAAAGTATAGAGTTGGACATTTCACTGAGGCACTGTCCAAGTGACTCCTTGCAGTTTTTTCTTTTAAAAAAAATGCACACTCAGAATCTAATATAGAATAAAGGGTTGATATGTAATGTCTTTCTTGAGCTTCCTTCCTTCCTTCCTTCACTCCTTCCTTCCTTCCTTCCTTCCATTTTTTGACTACCTGGCAAGTACCAGGCACTCTCTTCTCATAGCACTATTATTTTACTTCAGTTAGCATGAGAACATATTCGTCTAAGAAATATAAATATACCTAGACAAAAGCATTACTTTATTGGAGACAATATTGCTCTAATTCGTACAAACGTGTGGCCATCTCAGTGTGCAATATTGTTTCTTTCTGGGTCATCAGACTCCCACAGTCATCCCCAGGTGGCTTTTCCAGTCCATTTTTTCATTCTTCCTCTGGCTTTTCTACCTCTTCTGTCTTTTTGGTCTATTAACTTTTGCCTTGAATGTGCCAAACCTATCACATATTTCCTTAACCAAGTACTTTCCTCTTCAACATGTCTTTCTGTGATTTGAAACCCTCAAGTATTTTAAGTACATCTTTAAAACTATACAACCTGATCACTTAACATTAATCACCTTTACCTCAGATAATTTCTCTAATGTAGCGCTTATGCTTTGGTTTAATGATTGCTATCCTTTTTGCATTCTAGAAGTTTGCTTGTATGCCTTATGGTAAGTTGTCAAGGGACAAAGATCCCACCTCATTTTCTGTGCTCCATTTGGCACCTGGTTACATGCCTGTTGAGCAGAATTAGGTTGTGCACCCATATTTCTGGCCATTCAGGTTGTATAGGCCTCTACTGGATTTACTGTTCTTGGGTTCTTATGGTTGGTTTGGGAAATGTGGCCAGTTATCACCAACGAGTTGTAACAAAGTGGCATGTGACACTTCTGGGTGAAAATGTTAATTACAGTGTAGGACCTTTGAGGTTTACATTTTCTCTTATGGCTGTCATTATTTAGCTACTGGATCTGCTGAATCCTAAAACCACAATAATGTCAACTTACAGCAGAGCCCTAGTTGACCCATGACAAATACTGATTGAACAAGAAATGAACTTTCAGCAATTAAACTCACTGAGATTTAGAGTTGTTTGCTACAAATCAAGGCCTATTGTATCTGGATTGATACACTTATAAAGAATAGTGCTCAATTAATACTATGAACCTATATTCTGGAAATCTATAAGGTGCAATGGAGAATTTAATCAACAACTGTGAATCGTTAAGAAAATTAACAAACTTAAACTAAAATGTCAGGAGAAGCATTGTGCCATCAGAGGAAGAGTGTTGTTAGACATGACATTCAGGAGGTCATTGATCCTCTGGGAACTCAGCATCCTTCATCTACCGTGAGAACTTGAAAAATTGTTGAATAAATGAAAGACAGCAAATGAATGTGCTTGGACATGGTGATAGTAAATTTTTGTAAGGGTTGTCCTTGATCTACTTTTCATAAAGAAGCATGTGAAGGTAAGAAGTGCAAGAAGTGACATGTATATCTATTTAAACTAAAGTAGCTATTGTTCTTTTTTCCTATATATCCATAGCAATTTGATCCCTTTTCTTTGATCCATCTTTCAAAAATACCTAAGCTCGAGTGCTTAAAAAACTACTACTGATTATAAAGAGATAGTCTAAATTCCACTTTCTCATCCTAAGAAACATTCTTAATGATTTATTTAATTTCTCCATGTGCTAGACACCAGTAGCTCACATTTAATAAACAGATGTATTGAGGAAAGAAAAGAAGACACAGCACTTGCTTCTTGGTGCTCGTGGACAGAAAACAGAGATCATCTGTTCTACAACTGTCAATTATACTTGCAAGATAGAACAAGTCGTCCTGAGCTTGATGGTAGGACCCCCAACACACCCATGGGGGTACAATGTTGCTTTTTGCCTTCCTATTTTGATGTCCAACCCTTTTTCAAGTGCAGTGAACTACTCAACTCAATACGCTTAAATAAATTTCTTTCACAATCTAGACTCACACTCCTATGACAGTTTATAGTTACTGTCATGGCAAGTTCACGGTTTGATTAAGCTCCTGGCTCTGAGAATATGTAACTGCAGTCCCCTGTCATAAATAGAGGCTGAGTCATCCTTCTGCAGTAAACAGCAGCTTGGATACAGTAACATAATCTTTCTGCTTCTTAATACACCTGTAACAGAAACACACCCCTCAGAAGCATTTGTCCATATTGTGATATATTCTAGGAGAAACACTGTATTCCAAAGATTGATTTTTGTTTCTAAGACCTTAATAACAGGAAGGAAAATCACAACTTTCGTATTTCATGTTTTAACAAAGATTAGGCTTACATAAAAGTGAAAAAACATAGGAGAAGGGAAATCAAATGAAGGTACGGCTACACACTTCCTCTCTTCTTTCTCCTTAGTCTGGCATTGATCCTCACTTATTCAACTGATGGAGGAATTGGACTGAATGAAAAACATTTATAAGGCCACTATAGCCTAGATTGTAAGGCTCTACAAAGCTGACATTTCCTCTTTTCTCATGCATCTTATTATTTAGTGGGGAAGAAATACAATCATTGTATTTCTTGATGATGAATTACTAAGGTTCACTCAAAATATATACTCACAAAAAATAATGCGTTTTTTAAGAACATGTTCTAGTCAAAAAGATAAAATACGAAATCACATGTACAATGGGATATGGTCCTAACTCTGTGAATTAAGTCCATTCATATCCTTTGTCCTCAGGCGGGAAATGGGGCATCTAATTGGCAGACTGAGCACACCTGTCTGTTCTTCCTCTCCTCTAATTACACTGAAATGACAAACAAGGAAAATAAACATCACAGCTTGGATATTTAGAAGATTTCCTGGAATAGATAGAATTAGATTGACAGAACAATAAACAAAGACTAACGCAAAGGTCAATGCTGATACAAACATGAGTGTACTGCAGGAGTTTCGAGCTCAGTTACCCGGTAGAGTACAGGTAGGGATTTGTCAATACTTATCTGACCCATACATTCAAAGATCACATTATGAAGTGCTGGGCCAGTTAGGACCCCCCCAGGTCCCTCCTGTGCTGAAGTTCTGTGGCTATGGTGGTGGCTCCCATGCTGAAGCTTCGACACCTGCTAATGTAGTATGGAGCATCCCTTGGAAGGACTGACCGAGCAATGATACATGGGGCCCAGTGTGATGACATAGATAACTGCACTCGTTGGGATGAGGAAAGGAGGGAAGGAGAGAAACCATGGGCTTCTGATAGGAGAGGTTCCCAGACCTCTTATTCTAGGAGGGGAAACTCCCCCACCAGGGTAATCTACTGAACACCGGAAGATTCTATCCTATACCCTGGTATATCCATACCCAGAAGCTGGCTCCTTCATCACAACCTTCATTCACAAAGGATGACTATGTCAGTCATGAAACAGAAAAGCAATGCTGTGGAAGAAACAATGAGACTTCCAGATTATGGCGGACATAATCCACTATTATATAAAATTGGGTAAATATGCAAATGGACACATGAATATTAAACTAATGAGTAGGAACACTGGTCAGGGAGCACTTCCAGAACCCAGAGAGTAAAAGGGATTTCCAGAAGTTCTGTCACTCTAATGAGTATTCAAGGGAGGCGACAAAGGGAATAGATAAAAAGGACATTTATTTTTTTTAAATCAGAGATATGACAGGCATGGTGGCACATATTCTTAATCCCAGCACTCAGGAGGCAGAGACAGGCAGATTTCCATAAGACTGAGGGCAGTTTAGTGTACACAGTGAGTTCCAGGCCAACTGTGGCTGCAGGGAGACTCTGTCTCAAACAATAAAAAATAAATAAAAATAAGAGATAACTTTTTCAGCATGGTAGAAACATCCTAAACTCTATAAACTCATGTTTTTGAAGATTTATTTTATTTTATTCATTGATGTCTTTTTGTGTGTGACACTTTTGTCCCTAGGTTGTCCCGTTTGGGGACAGTACTATTCACTACTGGGGACAATTTGGTATCCCCAGAAGGTGTTTAGCACTTTGGGAAACATCTTTGATTGTTAAAAGGAGTAGACAGGGATCCTAGTCAACATCCTGTTAATGCACAGATGGAAAGCCCTGCATCAAGGGCTCTGTAGTGCTAAGGCTGCTGGGAGGCCCTTCAACTTGACTGCTGTCTCCCCTGGGCATAATTCCTGGAGCTTTAGTTAACTTCCTTGCTTTTTGGTTCAAAATTATGTCTCTTGAGTTTCCTGACTGTGATCTAAATCTGCTGTTTCTACAAGGTCTTTGGGGAAATAGCCGTAAAGAGTGCAGTGTGTGTGTATCTGATGTTCTTTGCCACTGTTGTCATTGCTTTGGGAAGCTTCCTTGGTGCTAGGTCAAAGGAAAGAACGAAATCATGAATTCATAGGTATTTAACGTCACATTTAAGATTACACAGATCTTCTTAATTCTTTGAGTTTTATTTATATTTCTGTTTAAAAATATTTATTATTTTATTTTATGTGTATGAATGTATTGGCTGCATGTGTGTAAGTGCACCCTATGGGGTCAGAAGTGGGCATCAGATTTCCCTGGAACTGGAGTTACAGACGATTATTAGCTGCCATGTGGGTGCTGTCGATTGAACTTGGGTCCTTTTCAAGAGCAACCAGTGCTCTTAGTCACTGAGCCAACTCTCCAGTCCCTTATTTACATTTCTTTGATACTATACTGGAAATTTTGGTCTGTGACCATTATATATATACATAATATATAACTTTTAAAATGATATCTTATATTCTTGTGAATGATAAAATTACTGAATTCATACTAAAATTTATTTATAGCTTTTACTTTATAGTATAGTCTTACTCACAAAATAGAAACACTGCATTTTATGTTTATGTAAAACAAATATGTACTTTTCAGTATGTAATCACGCTGATAAGAAGGGAGATTTACTTCTTGCCTTTGCAAAAACATGAAAAAAATGGGACTTTTTCTTTGCTTTTTTAAAGTCTTGATTTAGTTTTGTTTTTAATTGTGAATTCACTATCTATATGTACTTGCAATGTCACAACTTTTTAAAATCCATATTCAAGGGGCTAGAGAGGTGGCTCTGTGGTTAAGAGTGTTGGCTGCTCTTGTAGAGAACTGGGGTTCAGTTCCCAGAATCCATTTGGCAGCTAACAGCCATCTGTAACTACAGCTCCAGGGCATCAATTGTCCTCTACTGGCCTCTATGCACATTGCATGAACAGGTGCATATATATATATATATATATATATATATATATATGCAGTCAAAACATTCACATAAAACAAAAATAAATAAATATTTTTAATTTAAAAAGTCATCTTCAGACCATTCTGTCTTCCAAGTAACCTTGATCCTCTTAAACTGCCCTCTCTCCTTCTAAAGACAACCATCTTAAAATTGATTTTGTTTGACACTGTGTTTCTTTTAGATAAAAAAGAGGCACATGTAATTTGTATACACATACATTTTCACACTTACAAACTTTGTTGTTTAATTTGCCTTTTTATCTTATTATATCCTAGAGATTATTCTGCATAGTGTAGAGATATTGCTTATTCCTTTTGCACTGGACCAGACATCACACAAGGCACGGGAAAGTCCCAGACACAGAGGATTATGCCTTAAAATATCCAAAGAGATGACACTGAGAAATGTAGGTTACTGGGAGCCCTTCATAACCCCTGGAGGGTTGTTATTTTGATGTACCTTAGTTTGTTAACTGGCCCCTTTCTCATCCACTTGACTATTCCCAGTCTTGTGTGTTACAAACAGTGGCAATACAACAAGTAGATGTGTACATTAAAATTTTTTCACATCTGCAGTGTATCCTTAGAATCAGTTTCTGCAATTGTGACTTCTGAATTAGAAAGAAAATGCAAATAAAATGTTGTTAGATGCTGTACACCCACCAGAAACATTCAAGAGAGCCTCTTCACCACTTTGCCAACAAAGCATGTACTCACTATGTGAGAATTTTACCAGTCTGCTATGTGAGAAGCCACATTTCACTGTTTCCCTATTATAAGTGACGGTGAGCACTTTTAAAGGCTGTTTTCACTTATTAGCCAGCCACTCATATGGTTGGTATCAATTTTGTTCATTTTATAGTAAATGAAATTATTATTTGGAAATTCATGATAATATGAACACAGTGTATAAAAATTTGTGGATTTGGGGGGCTGGAGAGATGGCTTAGTAGTTAAAGGCACTTGTTGCTCTTGCAGATGACCTGAATTCAGTTTCCAGCACTCACACAGCAGCTCACAGCTTTCTGTAACTCTAGTTCAACTGTGTCTGACACCCTCTTGCGGCCTCTTTGGACACTTCACATACGTGATACACTTTAAGCACATAAGGCAAACATTTATTCAAATTTAAAAAACAAAAACAATTGTAGAATTTGGATTAACATGGCACATAAGAAAACAATACCTTTAATTATATTAAAAAATAAGATTGGAAATGAATTAAACATTCTACAGAAGATATTGCCAAAGAATGGTGAATAAAAGCATCAAAAGTAGACTGAAGAAGCTATTAAAGCCGAAAGCAAAAATGATAAAATATAAAAGTAACAAAAAACAAAACTGCTAAAAATCCTCATTTACAGGCGATAGTACCAAAAGAATGTTCAAGTAGACTACTCAAATTATTAATGATAAAAGGAGAAATTATTAAATAAAAACGTAAGACATCTCTTTAAAAAAAAAAAAACCTTAAAGAGATCAAATGCCTCTTGGGGAAGATCAATCCATGAACAAGCTTTGAAAATTTTCTTTGTTTGGGAAAAGGCAAAACAAAACAATACACTCTGGGCTGTCTCATCCAGGCAAAGAATGAAGGCACAAATCACAATGTCGAGTACTGGAGAAGTTCTACCCGTTGGAGAGGATTTGAAAAATATGAGTAATTGCTACGTGATATGTATCTGAACAGAGTACAATGTGTAGATTTTGTATGTATGTGGCTAAACTGTCAAATTGGTAGAAAATAAATGGAATAATTTCTAGGAAATTAAATTATGAGATTTATTTTTAAAAAGAAAACCTTAAAATTACCAGAAGATTTTGAAAAACAAATAAAAATACACCCATTTAAAATGGTGCCAAAGATAGTTCACTCCTGCCTTGCGTGAAGAAAGCAGGACGGAGTCTCTGGCTATAATAAGATAGTCTGTAATCACAACTTGCCTTGACTCTGTCAGAGAACTGAGTGAAAAACTGACCAAATAGCCTGAAACCTAAGGAGCACAGGAGCCTCAGCAGAAGCCAGACAGAAGCCCTGCTTTCCCATGGTGGGGAGGTGGGAGTCCCAGGAAGGGCTCCGAAGGCCACACAAGCCAGTAAGAACTAGACTAATACTTCTAATGTGTTGCCAGTTTCCAAATGTGGACTAACTTGACAGTACAGAGTCACTGGGTGCTGCAGATACTTCTAAGCTTCTAGACTGTTCTCCATGAGTTGTTGAAGGGAAAGTGCTGAAGCCCTTCCAGTAAGCTGCTGGGCTGGAAGGGCAGAAAGGGAGAAACTCTTTCTAACAGGACAAGTGAAAACCCACGTGGCTGGAGAAGAAGAGAAAGAAAGCCTTGCTTTCTGGACAGGCTTAGGTTTTATGAGTGATTTCTATTCTATCTTTAAGGATAACAAAGTTTTGCAATTGCTTAAGCTATTGAAGAAAAAGAAAATGGGTATGAAGAGCAGAGAGGTGGGGTGAGAGGACCTGAAGGTCAATATTAAAGGGAATTTCATGAAATAGGATATAGACCTGCATCATATTGACAAATCCCTGGCCATCATGCCACTTGATAGACACTCAGGAAGTCAGATTGTCCCCTGGTCTGAGATTCCTGTTCTATTCTAGGGTTGCCACAGAAGTGTGGTCTCTTTCAATTGTTCAAGAATTTTTGAAGAAATAACATGTGTTCTGGCTTACATAGGTTATGTTGGAAGTTGAGCTTTTTCAACACCAAATTCTTCTTGTTTGACCCATAGATATGATCCAAACAAGACCAAACCTAGAATCAGAAGTTAGGCTGCCAACTTGATTTTTCAAAAATTGCTTGTAAATAGGATCTATCCTGATTAGCATGTGTTTAGGCACTCAAACCCATAAACTTGGCATTGTGGGCAAGTGTCTCAAGGGCCCCACCCAGTTCTGGACTTGCTCGGAGTCTCTGTCCTGGAGACCCATCAGCTCATGGTTGGGTGAGTGGCTGCCTCTTGAGTTGCCTGGCTTTCCTGTGAATTTCCTGAATTGCTGTTTATTCTTTTCCAACCTGAAGACACCCTTCATTTCAATCTTCTCCTGAATTGGAGAGGGGGAAGGGGAGGTGGAGGGAAAGGTTCAAAAACAAAGAAAACAAGAAGGAGGAAATGACCCGTGCTCAATGAACCCACAAGTGTGAAAGGCTAATCCAGTAACCACCACCGTGAGGTCTGGGTGAGGTCTGGCTGGGCCGCATCTCCTGTTACGCACATGTTGCCCCCCTCCACCTCCCACAAAACCTCCTTCCTGAACCCAAGTGACTTCCGATATCTGCCCCCTGCCTCTCTCTGTGCTTGGCACCAGGCCCCTCCTGTGCCACAGCCTCCGTGGTTCATCAACTGCTTCCAAAGTCCCCACCTCCTCTTTCAGAGAACCTGTGCTTTCCCCGTTTTCAAGACAAGGGCACTTGTCCTGGCACCCTGGGAATAGAAACCTGGGTGCAGAGACCTGTGCCACATCCCAAGGCTTTGACTGTGCTGCAGGGTGTGAAAGAAAGGTGACTTTCCAGGGCTGTGATGTGAACCCAGAGGCAGGGCAGTGCTGGAACCCAGCAGCACACAATGTTCGGAACAGTGTGGACACTGTCATGGGTCTGTCATGCTCAAGGAAACAGTGTTAAAAGAGTCATTATGTCTTAAGATGTTTGGCTGATGGCCAAATAACATATTACTTACTGCTTGATGCCAAGTCAGACACTTTTGTTCATTTGTGGATTTTTAAAGGAGGAGGGAACTTGGTGGCAGAAATAGGATTTTTAGAAATAAGGCATCTTTTCTTCTACGGCTTTCTTCTGGATGGAGGTGGAACTGGAGATGGAGGAGGGGCGTTGCTTGGTGTCCAGCCGCCTAAGAGCCTCTCTCTGTGGGGACTGGCATGCTCTGTCATGGCATCCATTTTCCCGTCAGTCCCAAGCTCTTTCTATGAGCAGAGTGAGTCTTCCTTTTCTGTCGGTCCCTTTATGTGACCCCTTGCTGTATGGTCAATGCTGGGCTAGGGGCAGGGAGGATAAGAGCAGACAAGCTGGTCTGGGGGAGGGGACTGATCCAAAAGATCTGGCAAAGCCAGAAAGCTCAGCTGAAGGGTCAAGCCCCCTGAAACTGACCCTACAAGGCAACGTCCTGCTGTTTGCTGACTCTGTTGGATTCTTTCAATTTTCCCCAGCCCTGTTCTTCTGTCTGGGTTTTTTCTTCTTCTTAGATGCTCAAGAAATAAAATGCTTCCTCTCAAAGAATGTCATGTTTCACGGCTTTTTTCTTTTCAAAATTGTTTTTGTTGCTAGTGACTGTGGGAAAAGACAGCACCTCGTACCACAGTAGGGAAACAATGAGTAACATGAATTTTTTTTTCACTGTAAGTGATTCTTGGTCATTTTTGAAGCATCAAGGGGATTAATGTTTATAGCATAGTGATCCCACATGGTTCAGACCTGAAACAGTCACAGTATATATGTATGTATTAATTATTCAACAGCATAGATATAATAATAAACCCAACACACAATAACTTCAAGATCACCAGTGTCTCTTGATCATCATGTGGGAGATACACAGCTCCCAGACACTGCATATTCCCATAATGTTATTTTCCTTTTTTCTCCGATTTACTTGGCTCCTGCAGATTCTCCTACACTTTCTTCATTGATGCCCCATTGAGCCTAGGAACTTGTTTTTTATTTTATATAACTTTTGTATTAAAGAATTGAGTCCTTCCTTCCCATAGTTCTTCCTAGATTTTGCTTTCTCTTACTGAATTTCTCACCAAGGCACCACTAGGGCTTTCCACCACCAATACAACCAGTGCTCTGGAGTGACGAGAGCCTCAGCTCAGATGCTGGAGACGAAGAAGCCTGTCTGGGAAACCATGAGGCCCTGGTTACAGGGTCTTTTATCGGTCTGAAGAGGGAAGGTGTGCAGATAGGCTTATTCGCTCATGTGTCCCTGAGATCACAGACTAACCCCAATCTTTCATCCTCCTGTTGCATCCTCCATCCCTTCCCTGACTCCCTGCTTTTGATCTAAAACAAGTCTAACTCAGTGGTGGATCGTTCTCATCATGAACACTAGCCTTCCTTCATCTGATATTTGTTAGGAGCTACAGGATTTTATCATCTTCCTGAACTTGGGACCCAACTCTCCGAAGACAATTTAGTTGGTAATCCTGGGCTTTGGTTACTTTGGGTGATAACAACAACGATGGTGAAGGAGACTGTAGCTGACCGCGGTAGAGTACTGCATGCCATACTGTGATAAGCATGTAATATGGATTGTCTACTCTGATTTCTAAGTCCTAATAGAGCTGATTTAGTTGTCTATTGCTGCCTTAAAAACTGCCACAAACAACACACATGTTCAATCTCATGGTTTCTGTGAGCCAGGAACCCAAGCATGACTTAAACATTTCCTCTCCTGGAGTCAGTCAGTTAAAACAGAGCTTGAGGGTCATCTCAGTTGTATAATAAATTGTTCCTCACTATACATGCTTGTTGACAGGGTACACTTGCACCTGAGCTGATGCACTAAGGACAATCATTGAAGGGTTCTTCATTGGCTACTGACCAGAAAGTGCTTCCAGATCTTTGCTAGATGGGTCCCATCCAAGAAGATGGCCTTGTTCTTCAGAGTTAGAAATTGCCTTTCTTTTGTAACTTAATTATGTAAGTGATATCATCTCTGCTGTATTCTACTATTTAGAAGCAAATCTCTAGGTCCAATCCACCCTCAAAAGCAGGGAATTGCTTACACAGGAGACAGGAATCACTAGGATAGTCCTGGGAATATGACTGATGACCAGTTGGGTAAGAGGAGAAGGAGGTATTTTTAAACTGCAAAGAAAATACCAAGCACAGAAGAATGAAGTCGTTCAAGGTTGAAATCTAAGCAAATAAAGCTAAGGGTTAGTGTGTAGAATGTAGAAATGCCTTATACTGTTTTTGATCTAATGTCTCTCTCTCTCTCTCCTAACCCTAACGTGAAGGTGGAGCTAATGAGAAGGTAGGCATAAGGCTAGAGAGTACAAATGGAACTAATAGGACACTGTACAAGCAAATCTTTTCCCATTGGAAAATCTAATGGCAATAGAGTAGAGGGGTGGAATAGCAACCAAGAAAACGGAAGAAAAGAACTCCAGGCAAAAGTGACTTAAGCCCCTATGGGAGGAAGATGTTTGGCAAAGACATGCCAAGGCATTGAATAGAAAAGGTAGGAAATAAGGTGACAGCCAGAACTGGAACGAGGTGTGTGCAATCACAGACTGTCAAGGAGAAGGAAACAAACTCAAACAGAAGACACAAGGCTAACTCAGGTAAGCTTTTTAAGGCAATGTTACACAGAACAAAGACGGAGAGACAGGCACCAGGGATGCTGGTAGGCGGCATCAGCTAAAAGAAATTTATTTAAGATATATTTTAGGGGGAAAAGTCTCGGGAGTTTCCAGAGCCTCTAATTTGCTTAGTGTGATATATGAAATGGTGAGGTGGGGATGGAGGGTGAGGATGTGATAGAAGGCATTTCTGGCATGTGCCTACTTGTTCTGCATGGCAGCTATAATATGCTCCAACTTTGGGTAAAGGGTCTCATATCAAATACCTATGGACCTTTTGCGAGAGCAGGAAGGATGAGACTTAGATGAAAAATTCATAGTGAGGCAGGAATGGTTGCCTGTGCTTGAGCAATATAGAAAAATATTCAACAAGCACCTGATAACCAGAAGTGAGGATGGCCTTGCAAAGTATGGACCCCAACAATCAGAACAAGAGTCATCAGGTCACCTTTTTATAATAACTCCCCTATGCCCCCAAGGTTTTGGGGAATTCCATAGTCATTTTTTCTAATATGCTCCTTCTGCTCCTGGAAGGCTCATCTTGTTAAGGGAAGGATCATACCCTGGACTCATCTCTTGACGTTTTCCTAGTATCAGAGTATAGAGATAATGAGGTCGGAGAGGCATTAAGGGAGGCAAGATGAAAATGCTAAGAGCCTTGAAGACATGTCTTTTTAGTGCAGAGGGAGAAAAAGAAAGAGGAAAGGATTCCTTGCCAAACCACAAAGGCGATAGTTTACACAAGGATGCTAACTTCTCTAGCTTTCAATGGAGATTTACCCACGGTGAGGTCAAGACACCAGCACCTTCATAATCAAAACATTTGGAATCTCTCTTCCAATACCTGAAAGCAGCTGAGGGCCCACCCACCAACCACAAGCAAACTGGCTACATGCAGCCTCCCCTTCCTGGAGGACACCGTGTTATGTTTCTAGGTTCCCCCTTGAGGATATTACAGTAACTCAGTGGTTAATGAATAGCTCCCCAGTACCTGCTTCATTTAATTGTCCAAAGGCCGTTTGTTCCTGCGTATAAGGCTGTGAGCTGGCTAATGAGTGCACTCCCCTGAGCAGGCCTGGAAGCAGAGGAGTGGCAGGGTCAGCCAGGCTCCTGAGGAGCAGGGATGCAGAACAGGACTGGCCTAGTTCTCTGTGCCCTTGCCCTCCTCACTGGTTTCCTGATGATCTGCCTTGGGGCTTTCTTCATCTCTTCCAACTCCATACTCCACTGTCAGAAGAACCTGGTTATAGCTTACGTGCTTCTTCCCGTGGGATTTGTGATCCTTCTGAGTGGAATTTTCTGGGGCACCTACCGTCAGGCGAATGAAAACAAAGGGGTGTTCAGCCATGTGCTTAGACAGCACCTTGCTCGCAGGGACCTGCCCCTGGTCACCGTGGACAGGTATGTGCTGGGCACTAGGGAGAGTGAGAAGGGTAGAGATGGGTCACTATTTGGAAAGTGGAGTGACTTCTAATCCCATAGTGGATCCACTTACATGTCCCACTGGGCTGTGCATCTCAGCCTGAAGTCCCACAGTGAGGCTGTCACTCTGGGATTGTAGAAGAACATGACCGCCTTTGGGCAAAAAAAGATAAAGGGGAGTTTTCTTAGGGTAGGATCCCCACACTCCCTAGTAAAAACCCACCTAAGCCAACTTAAGGGGTTCAACTCCTAGGGTCTTCTTATGTACTGGGTGCATTGGTTAGAAGCAGGTGATGACCAGCTCTTCCCTGTGACCTAGTAACTAAATTACAAGGAAAGTAAGTCCCAGACCAAATTCTGCCCACAGCAAATGAGCAAACAGACATCAAATAAGTCCAACAACTTCTGGACTAAAAGAAGCCCTGGATGACTGTCTTTTTAGATATTCTGATCTCACCTTGAATGAAGGATTCATTCAAGGCAAGATGCTCAAATGTCAATTCAGGATGGATAAACAAAAGACAGCTTATGTACACATTAGAATACTACTCAGCTTTAAAATGTAACAAAATCCTGATACACACAACAGATGGGTACACATTGAAACATGTACTAAGTGATATCTGCCCATCAGAATGGACAAACACTACATGATTCCATTTGTACCAAGTATCTATCATGCTCAAATTCATGGTGAGGAGAACTAGGACAGGGGTTCCTGAGGCCTTGGGAAGGGAGAATGAAGACTCGTTATTTCATTAATACAAAATTTTAGTCTGAGGTGAAAAAGTTCCAGGGGTGGTTGCACAACAACATGAGAGCATGCCCTGAGCTTTCCCCTTACAAATTAGGACACTTTAAGTTACATATAGTTTACTGCAAGAAAAAAACTCACAAAGGGCCAAGTAACTTTGTGACCACAAAGTTAACTGAGTATCAACCTCCTAATTCCTATCCAAACACCGGACTATTTAGGGTTAAAACACTAGTCATCATTCTTGAGGTATAGGCTGTAAGAATCCATAAGTCCCTCTGCTCTTTCCTGCAAGAGCAGGGAGGCCATAAAATGTTTTAGCTACTCCATGTACCTTGAATACGAGTCATCTCAGTCATCTTGCCCATGACCAGGCATTGTTGACATCCGTCACACCAATGACAACAACCAGAACTTATTTCCAATGTTTATTAGACTAACCAGCAAGGTCTTTAAAAATGAAGACAATAGAAGTGATTGTAGAAGATGCTTCTGAAGTGATGTGTGTGTGTGTGTGTGTGTGTGTGTGTGTGTGTGTGTAACTCTACAGTGTGAATTCCTGATAAGAGTATCTGAGTACCTTTAGGATGTAGCTGAAATGCACCAACACATGATAATATTATATCATAGGTGCTGGAGTATTCCAGAGTAAATCATGAGTGTATCAACACTCCCACTTCACTGCTTCCCGCCACATACTGAGATGTTCAGGCTGCAAACTGAGAAGTTTCATCTCTCAGAAGTTTTGCACTCAAAATGGGTAGCAAGGCAGTGATATTCAAGTGACTGTTTCTCCGGTGCTAGAATTCAGGGCGGGAGTCCTCCTGGAGCCTCTCACATGGCTCCAGGGAAGAGCTCATTTCTCTATTCCCATGACTCAACCTTGGCTATTCCAGGGGAAAGCTGAGACTTACACTGTACAGTAGGCATCTCCTTTGGCTATTTGGCTCTGGGCCTCGTAACATTTGGAGTGGAGCTGTGGCTACAAATGGCGGTCCCTGTTCTGTTGTGGTTACACACCATAAACACTCCCTTTGGCACTTGACAAACTTGCTCTATAAATACACAACTCATCTAAGCTCACCCCACCCCCACCTCCATTCATGGTAGAGAAACCAGAAGGATTTAACCACTGGCAAGATGAGCAGGATGCCCAACGAGTCCATCAGCTCAGGGTGAATGACTTTTTTAACCATGGACAGGCCTGCAGAGAAAGGCTGCAAGAGCATAAAACCTCACACAGCGGTGAGCTGAGTGTATTCCTGTATGGTTTCTTGGAAACTAGCTTCTGACGCTTGGAAGGGTGTCAGGGGAAAGTGGTGGTACCTGCTCTAGTTCAGGGACCTGTATGTGGTTGATTTCCATTCGTTATTTTATTGCCTATGAAGGTCTGAGACCTTGAATGCAATGGGATAGAATGAGACATGTGAGCGTGATGGAGAACTGAATACTGGCTAGACAGGCTCCACAGTCAAAATCCCCATGTTCCCTAGGCTGGTAAGGATCTCATTGTGAACAGCTATTTTCGGGATTAAAGGAGCAAGAGAGAAAAATTTAGCCTGGAGTAGCTCTCTGGAAAAAAATAAAGCTACAGGCAGGTGCACTACATCTATAAAGGCATTCTGAAAGGGTGCATATTTTTGAGAAAGTGGGAACGCCAGGGAAGAAGTGCATCTGTTTCAAACTCAATGTTTCTTAGCAGTTTAACTTCACACAGTGTGAGCTGAGAGAGGCAGACATATGCCTCTTTGCCATCCATGTCTAAATAACACATGCATGCCTGTGGCATTTCCTCCCCCAGACCTGACTTTTACCCTCCAGCTTACGAAGATGGCCTTGGTGCTGAGAAACAGGCCTGTCTTACAGGTGGAGGGCCCTTGGACTTGCCTCCACCTCTGTACACAGAGACCATCCTTGAACTTGAAGATGGAAATGATGCCCAACCAGAGGCCCCACCATCCTACCAACAGTGCATAGCAGCTGCAGGGGCAACAGCGACAGCAGAGAATGCCGAGCGGCCCAGAGCAATGCTCCCAAAGGCTGTCTCAGGGACGGCTCTCCAGCACTCAGAGCTCACCAGCTGCTAAGAAAAAAGCCGACGTAGTACGGGATCCTTGAAGCCCGTGCCAGCTCCAGGCCGACAGGGCAGAGGGCTCCCATCAAGCTTAAAGCACGCAAGCCTGGGGTCACGGAGTTGTGCGGCTAGACCTTCTGCCTTGCCTCCCAACACATCATCTCAGCTCAAACGCCGAGGAGTACCTACTGCTGGTGGGACAGCACAGCCCTTCTCAAACTGCATTAAGAAAGAACCTCAAAGGAAAGAATGCTGGGAAGCAGCTTTAGGGACCCCCCCGCCCCCCGCCAGTCCTCCTGAGCAGCACCATAGCGCCCATCACGAGAAATGTCCTGAGAACGCAGGAGTGCTATTGTGTATCACTTTATTTTAATTATTGTATTTTTTTCTATATGAAAAAGTGTAGTAATTCTCTTTCAAATGGTTTAAACACAAAATGTTATTTCCTAAAGTGATCCTCACGCAAGCATGTATTTCCTATAGATTCAAGCTGAATAGATAGAATGCTTAATTCATGACACACAAAATCCTGGGGGAGAGGATAGTCATATATGATTTGCTACAAATCCTGCAAACTTTAAAAAATGTTTATATGCAAGTCTCAAGGAACCCCTTGTATTTTAAAACTTCCGAATGTAAAAGATAAAAACTATACTGATATGTTTTCATCACCAGTGACTTCTAAGCTTGAGCAGTTGTTTATAAAACCTGGTGGCTCCTCCTTGGTTTTACTTACAGGAATCTTCATAATCAGAGAACAGGTCAGGGGGCAAGGTACTGAAAAGACACACAGACTGATATTCTGAATTTGGATGAGGATGCTTATCTCTCAGGGCCACTGGTTCTTCCTCAAAGTGAGGCATTTGTGCTGGGCCTGATAGCTAACAGTTGTAGCATGACTTTCAAATGGCAGGTTCAACTAGGCATGTTTCTTAGCTGGCATTCTGTTCTTAAGAGATGGGTGATGTGATCATTCCTATTTTACAGATGCACCTACTGAGCCTTTAAGAAATTGAGAAAGGTGTTCAGTAGTACACAGTGACTTTCAGAAAGATGAAGAAAAATTGGCAGAAGGATGTTAAAGGACCTACTTGCTTCATGTTTAGGCTAGGCTAGCCCTAGTCTTCTCTCCTAGGAAACAGTTTGGGTTTCTCTTTCCACTCAGAAAATAATCCCTAACAGAAAATAGTGCCCGAGGTCACTGAAATGTATTTCACCCTCTGGGACACAGCTGAGGTAGCTTAGGATTATTGGACTTCTCCTTTATGACATCCATTGGCCATGTTTTCTGTCGGTGAGTTGGGCCCTGACCTCACAGTGCAGTTTTCCTACACCCTCAAGATGTATCTTACAGATGGACAACAATGATGATGGGTGCAAAAGAGTCTTGAACACTAAGAGGGAAGGACTCAATCTTTCAAGAAAGAGGGTACCAAGACTGGGTTGGTCTCCCTGGCCTCCTTCTCCCTGTCATTGCTGAGTACATAGATTATATGCATCCTGCTAAACATGACACATGAATGAAAATCCTGGCTCATTAGGTACACACTTAAGAATCTGTCCTTTACATTCTCAACAATGAGGGTATGACAAGATAGGGAGATCACTGGAGATTGCCCAACACGAGCGATACAAGTTTTTGTGCCTTTTTTGTCGCCTCTTTCCATCCCTCTGCAGTTCTGAATAAGCCGGGGTTCTATCCACATGAGCATCTGGAATAGCTGGGTCCTCCACCACTGGGAGCCAGCTAAAAAATGTTAAATTTAGTTTACATCAATTGTGTTCATCTCTCTAAGGCAATGGATTTTGTATTCAAATTTGTTTTTAAAAGTTGTGTGCATGTGTGTTGTATGTGTGTATGTGTATGTGAGTACATGCACCTGTGTGCATGCATGCGGAGGCCCAAAGTCACCATTCCAGCCAGGCTAGCCAGTGAGATTCTGAGGATCTGCCTGGGGTCACTCACATGTGTATGCCCAATTTTTTATGTGGGTGCTGGGGATTTGAACTCAGGTCCTCTTGACTCCGCAGCAAGCACTCTTACCCACTGAACCATCTCTCCAATCCTTTTGCCACTATTTGTATCAGAAAACACGTCATAGAGGAACAAAGGTCACAGGATCATTCTTCACAGTATCAAAATGAGTTCATATTTCTGCATACCCAACATTATTGAATACCAACTGTTGATTCAGAAAACAAGCTGGTACTTCCTTTTGGAAGGGAATATTAAAGCAGAGCATAGTGGCACATAACTGTAATCCCACTACTTGTGAGATGGAGGCTAGAGGATCAGGAGTTCAAAGCCAGCCTTGGCTACATAGTGACATAGTGAGTAAGAGGCCAGCCTGGACTACATGAAACCCTGAATCTTGGGGGCGGGGGGGAGAATTACATTAATATATACTTCTTGATTCTTAAAAACATATGCATTCTGTTTCAAGAGTCAAAAATCTGGATAGTACCCAAAACCATCTTGCATTTGAGAGTCTGCCTCCTGCCCAGTACTGGGTTTAAAGGCATGTGCCACCACGCCTGGTTCATGATCACTGAGTTCAAATGATTACAACCTGTACCCAGAATATGAGGATGATAAGTCCAGGTACCAATTTTATGATGCTGTATCTTTGCATATCTGAGATGTATTGGGCTCAGTTTTGACCCTTCCATACAAATCTCTTAAGTGTTTTTACTGACTTACCTGTTTATCCTTCAAGATTTTTACTTAAACATATTGTTTTTGTAAAACATCATCCCAGCTCATCTACATGACAGAGTACATGCTAGGTACCGAGAGATATATAAAGAGGTAAAAATTCATTGGTTTGCAATCCATGTCTCCACTGCATTCTATAAAGTTCCGTGACAACCCAGGTTGACTTACTTAACAGTAAACTGTCAACTGCATGAGCTTTTTCTACTGGTAAAGACTCCAGTTGGTTGGAGTGGAACAAGCGTTCTGCTAAGCTCTGCCACCTCGGATAGTTTCTTGCCGTTTATAACCGCTGAAGGTCCAAATGTTGATTTACTAGCATTGCATCATTTCCCAATGCACAGTTGCTCAGACTCTTCTACCTCAGCAATGGAAATCTCTTCAGGGCACATGTCTCAGCCTCGCTGTCCACTTCAGGACATGATCCAGCAATAGGACAGAGTCATCTACAGTTCCTACAACTTATTTCACATCCCCTACACCTGCCATAGCTAATAGATCTGGCCACCAAACACCCATGCTTCCCACTGACCCACAGGTGGCCCATCACAATCACCATAGCATTGTTCTTTCCCTGGTTCAGTGCAGGCAGCACTCAGCCTGGGGATCTGCTATGGATGAATACCAATCCAAGGCTGCTTGTGTGAAAACATTCTTATCTTAACCAAGTCCTTTAGCCTGGTCTGCCACACTACTATGTGACTTGCAAGTATTGTGGATGTATGCTGCACCTTGGAATCATAAGATATGACCTGTTATCTCATTTTAGTGATCTATCCTTTTTATGTATGTAGCTATGTATGTGTACACGTATGCACATGCTTGTGGATCTCAGATGCCCTCTACCTTGTTTTTTAAGACAGAATCTCTCACTAAACCTGGAGCTTACCTTTTCCACTAGATAGGCTGGCCAACAAGCCCCAGGGATCCTGCAATCTCTGCCTTCCCAGCCCTGGGATGACAGGTGTGCACTGCTATACTTGGCTTTTATATGGGTGCTGAGGAATGAAATTCAGTGCTTATGTTTATGCAACAAACACTTTACTAGCTGATCCATCTCCCCTTTTTAAAGGACAGGTAATAAGTTCAAGAATCCTGGGTGAAACAAAACAGTCCTTTTCTTTTGGGGGAAAACAGCTGTCACCTGACAAGCAGGGTATTTGGAATCCTGGGTCCCCTCATCCTAAATGCATCTCTGGTTCATATGTATACACATTTCCAACTCCCCTGAGTTAAGAACATACATATAGTGAGGAAACTCTTCAGTACTAGAAGATTATCAGAGTGGGTTCCAATAATTGCTACACTCTGACCTTAGTCTCTTCTGCAGTTCACTCTGGTGGTCTCCACAAAGCTTTTTCAGGTTTCAGGTCCTTTACTCTTCAGTGTTTAAAAAAATCATTACTGTTTTGTATAGATGTAGAGCACATGAGGTTGCATATGCCAAGTGCACATATGGAAGTCAGAGAATAACCTTAAGGAGCTGGTTCTCTCCTGCCACACTGGGGATCAAACTTAAATTACCAGGCTTTCGCAGTAAGCATCTTTACTGACTGAGCCATCTTGTCCATTCCTCATGCAGTTTATCTGAAAGGCTTGTTTTTGGAGCTCCATCTTTTAAAAACATAAGGAATATTCTGTATAGAAGAGAGGTCTGCTGACTTTCATCAATAATGAGAATAAGGCAAGAATACATACATGCAACGTCCAGCAATGAAAACTTGGGTTAAGGCAGAAATAATACTTTGGCAATGTGAGGTGGGACAGACCTAGAGACAGACTGTGTTCCAAAATCATCCCAGGACCTTCCCTTTGGTAACACACTGAGAAAAAGCTCAGTGAAAACAGGTAGCTCTGCAGATCTGCTCCACCTGATTTCATGCCCCGTGTCTGCCTCAGCACCACCCATCACACCAAACTCTAGGTCAGGCCCAAAGCCAGCCTCCTCTCTATGAGTCCTGGCTGTTCCATTCACCTATGGTAAATTATGTAAATGGTTACAAATCCCAGGAAACCATATTCTTCAGGAAAGTTCTCTTATTCCTGGCATCCCACCATCTCCGGGTCAATTGTTCTCTGTGTATTCAAATGCATAGCTTGTATTCTGCTGTAACATTTATGTCTCTCCAATACCTTGGGATTGTTTGTCATTGCCTAGGAATTTCCAGACTATGAATTCATAAGAACAAGAATGACTTTCTCCATCATCCTGCTGTACCTAAATAGCTACTCAGCTAGTGAATGAATTAAGGAGTGAATGGATTGATAGGTGACTATAGATTGGGCTACTATATGAGTTCATGGTGAATCCAAAGAAAACAATGTTTAAGTTAAGACTAATTTGAACTTAAAAATTAGATATTATTTAAACTCAGCAACTTAAAAGATTTGCTTGCCTAGAGCTGATATAGTGAAGAATCTGACTGTGCTTATCAATATGTCTACAGTTAATGAATATATAGATGTTATCAGGGTCCTTACTCCAAAGATAGTGAGAACAAAGCTGTAAGGCACATTTTCCATTGGGAATGTATTTTTATAACTCATTCTTTGGCTCAAAGCCACCTTCCTATTATTTTGAAATAAAGACTGTTGTAGCAAAGGGCTAGATGCCATTTTGATTTTTGCAGATTCCCCAAACCACTTTTGAGCAATTCGCTCGTTCTTTCCATCCCTCAGGTCATCAACAATGAAAAAAAAGTCCTTGTCTGCATTCTGGAAGGTAGATGTATCCGTCTAGGTGACTATTACTGGTGCCGCTCAAATGCATAATGCATGAATGAGGGGAAGCCCACGATCTTTTAATGAGATTAAAATAAGGAAGTTCTATTTTATTGACTACTAAATATCCCAGCAAGTTTCTGATAGAAGCAAAGATAGAAAATAGAAACAAACACCTTGCCGGGACTGGTTTCCTTGCTTGCACTGACCTTGACTGCGGCAATAATGCCTTGCTTAACAGTCAAAGTGCAGTAGGTCATCTCCTTGACGCGAGAAGTGAACCTGCTGTTCCCAAGGAAGCAAAACATAAGCAAACACATCCCATGGCTGAGCGAGCGATTTGCCTCAGTCTGAATGCTGCTGGAGCTGCAAGACCCTTCCCTCCCAGGCAGAGCAAGCCCTTTGCGACCCTCTGTCTCTTCAGCTGATGGGCCCCGTAGCTGTCCCCCCAGGTCTGTAGCCACTTGGCTTCCTGTTTGTTCAGCATGTTACCTGTTACCCTCCCCTTTTCCAGCCACTGCAAGCAATAACTGTTTCCAAAGATGTGTGTGATCACAGGCTCCGTGGGAAAATCACGGATGGTGGCCATGGTGGTATTTTTGTCAGGAGGAATTTACGCAAACTCACACATGGACCCCTGTGACGTAATCAAGGAGGCCTCTCCCTCAGTTTCATCGGACAGTCTTTTTCAGAAACTCCTTCCCCATCAGCACAGGAAATGGTTACTGTCTAAGAAGTGCAGTCAGATTGATAGCTAAACTAATATCATTAGCAAATGAGAGAAGAAAACACCACTTTATATATGTCTTGTTGAAAGTGTGCCACTGTGATTTGTAGAAAACTCTAGAAAATGTGAGAGAAGGTGGTGCAGGATGTTGGGAGGTTGGGAAGCATGGGCCATTGGACAGCTGGTGAGAGGGGGATGGGTCCCAGGAGTTTCAGAACCTTGCCCCATGATAGGTCTGAGCAGGGACACAAAGTTGAGCCCTCCTCCATGGTAGGGGGTCTCTGGGCCTCCAGGACTTCCGGTCAGTCTAAGATACAATTCTCTCACTCTTTTGTGATTAGGGAACCTGTTCTCACGAGGTACTAACAATGCTCAGGGGCTGTGATTAATTAGGATGGGATCCCATCCTAATCACCTGTTTTTCTCAAAAGGGGAAGCCCATTTGTGTGATGAAATACAGACATCAAATGAGAGTGCGGTTTCCACAGACAACTAAAGACCCTGTTGCATTTGGAGGAACTGAACAAACCAAAACAAACAGGGCTCCCCACCACCCCCCACCCCACCCTCCCGCCAGCAGTAAAATAGCTTTTGTTTCTCCAAAGTCATAAGAGGCACAAACAGGAGGAAGAAGACATGGTGACGCGACTCTTGCTGAGCACTCTTCTGCCTTAGTGAGAGGTCTTTCCTCTGCTCAGGTGATGACGGTAGGTCCCCTCCGGCCAGTCCTCTCGTGAATCTGGGATATTTTCAGTGCGATGGCTATGAGAGGGCTCAGCACTGCCTGGAAGAGAAAGAAGGATGGTGACTACGTTGAACCGGCTGCAGATTGGCCTTTGGGATGGATTTCTGTAGTGAGCATGTGGACTCGCATTCCAGTTTGCAGCTTATAGACAGACATGGAGGGCAGGACAGCTGTCCTCCTATGAAGGAGTCTGGAGGGGGCAGAGCACAGCAGTATGGCAGAGAGCATGCTCTGTAAGGTCTCACCCAGCTACAGAAGAAACTTACCCACAACAGGGAAGTGCTCAAGCCTGCTGTAAACAGGACTGTGAATGCAGGAGTCTGGAAACTTCTGTTCTTTTATATTACCCACTTCCAGTTTTATCCCCATCAGACACTTCCCTACATTCAACCTGGGGCTAAAGATCATTCTTCATCCTGAGATCAGGTCTAAAGAACCCTAAATCCTGATGCCCAAATCTAATGCTATAGAAGTAGCTGGTACCTCGCTATTCCTAGGGAGCTAGGGATACCTTAGAGGGTTCAGGAACAGAGTTCAGCAAAGTACTAAGAATCAGTTTTTGCCCTTTTGACCAGTCACAGCGATGACGCACATACCACTGGAGATGATGTCAGATGATGCATATGTAAGACATCACTTATGAAACAACAAGGGAGCTGGTCTATTTGCCATTTTTCAATTCTGCTGCTTTTCCAAGAGTAACCTTTTTGCTGCTGACCTTTAGTGCCTGAACTAAGACAGTCTGTACCTCGGAAAGGAATTACATCAATAGAAACATTCTTATGTTTATTTTTATGAAATTCACTTTTATGTTGCACTCATATTTATCAAGCAGTATTATTTTTTTCATGCAAGATGCTGATGTAAAATTACATATAAATAGAAGTGAAAATAAAGTAAATCTAATATAGGACAAACACTAATACAAAGACACTGATAGAAAAGTCCTGAAGCAAGAGAACAAAGATCCCATCCTTGTGGAAAATCAAGCCAGTGCTGGGAGAGAGGGCAGCCTGCGTTTTTTTGCAACCTAGTGGACACAAGCATGAAGGATATTCAAATATTGCATCAGAGAGCAAGAACACAAGTATGGGGCACAGCAAGCACAAGTAGTCTGATGTGTCCGGAGTACACAGAAGAATCCTAAAAGATACGAGAGCCAGCCTGATGTGTCTGGACCTAAGTGCGAGGGTGAGGTGCAAGGATGTAATTCTTTTTATTTATTTATTTTGTATTGTATGTGTATGAGTGTTTTGCCTGCATGTAAGTGCATCATATGTATGCAATGCCTGCAGAGGCCAGAAGAGGGCATTATCTCCTTGGAACCTGCCATGTGGATGCTGGAAACTGAACCTGGGTCCTCTGAAGAGCAACAGGTACTCTTAACTGCTGAGCCATCTTTCCAGCCCCAAGGACGTAATTCTTTAGGCAAAGGAAGATGCTGTAGCTGTCAGTGCTGTGCTTTGGAAATATTGATCTGGAAACAAATCTAGTAATTTAATTCATTTGTGGTTATTTCATGTACTTAAACCGCACAGATCCAATAATAAATAGCCACAAAATAACTTCATTAAAATAACTAATCTGAAATTATTTCAATGGAATAACCCCAATAACTATTGAAATGTGAGGATAAATACAAAGGGAGGGGTTTCAGCAAAAATTAAGTAGGTTTTTTTTTTAGAAACAAGGGGAAATTATGAGTAGCTTATCTATTAAGTCAGATGTGGCTGAGATTCTGTAAAATATTAGTGAGAAATCAAAGAAGTATAAAAGAATTCTTCAGATTGCTTCATGATTGTCTTTAAGTTCCCACTGTACTAACTGAATAGGAATCAAACATAGTTATTATAGAGGACAGATTATGGGTACGGATCTTTTGAAGAAACAGAATTGTAATGATAAGCAGGAGACTTTGGTCAAAGTCTTGAACCAAAACTAAGTGATTGGAAAATGAATGCACACCTGCCTGCTTAGTGTTAAAGGTATGATGATCGGGATATGCATTTAATAACTTCTTTGAAGTCTTTCTGTATTAAGGAGCCAAACTTGTTTCTTGCTCTGATTATATCAGACATAAGGCCTTTAGTAGTGATTATGTAAGCTGAAAGGAAGGAAATACAGACTTGGAAACCACACAGGGAAGACCTTAGATTCAAGGATTCCCATCCTGTGCTCCAACCCCACCTGACACTGTTGGAATGTCACCTGCCTTCACAGCAACATGAGGGTTTGGGAAGAAGCACAGCACAGATGACTAGCACAGACTGAACATCAACAAGGCACTTCCCTGACGTCCCACTGCTACGGTTTGGATAAGTGTCTTCTGTAAAGCCTACTGTAGAAGGTTTGCTTACCAGCTGATGGGCTTTGGGAAGTGATGGGGTTATGTAGGCTCTGAGTTAGGGCATTAATTCACCAATGGAAACATAATGTGGTGGCATAATTAGAAGGTGGGGGAAATTTCTGGAATGGGGGGGGGCTAGCTTCAGGAAGTAGGTCACAAAAGACATGGTCTAGGGATCTGTATCCTATCACAGTCCCGAACTCCCTGCTTCCTGACTCCCATGAGGTAAGCAGCTTTGATCTACCACATGCTTCCTGCCATGATGTTCTGCTTCGCCTCAGGCCTCAAAGCAAAAGGGCCAGCCAGTCATGAACTGAAATCTCTGAAACTGTAAGCCCAAATAAATCTTTCTTAAGTTGTTTTTTCCTCAGGTATTTGTCATAGTGGAAGAAGGCTGGCTGACATGCTTGTGAGTCACATAACTTTAAATTTAGAATGATCCAAGAGAGTTTGAGGAGAGCTTCTTTATGCTCAAGGTTGAATTCTTCCAGTCTTAGGGAAAGGGAGCTTCAAGTCAAGCTTCCAGTGTAAAGGATAATAAAGTAATGCATTTCTTCCTCTAACTGAGTATGTAACAAAAATACATGTGCTGGAATGAATGGCAACATCATGTGGGCAGGAACTTTGACCTATTTGGGGTTCAGAAAAGTGACTGTTGCCTTAAATATATTCAATAAATATTTGTGGAATAAATGATGACATGTGTACTTGATGTAATGATGATGAGACAGGCACAGACTTCTCTGGACACTCATGAAAGTCATTCTGGGTGTGTGGGAAGGATGGCTGTACTTATCTTTTACTGTCAGTTTTCTTGAGAAGTCACAGTTCTGATACTTGTAAATCCCACATCTTTCCCATATTACCAACCCATGCCTTATTGGGGAGGACTTTCCCAAGATGAAAGGAAAGACCATTGAACTGGGACAGGAGAAGAGGGGCTGTTCTAGCTTGCTTCTTCATTGCTGTGACAAAACATTCTGACCAATACCAACTTAGGGAGGAAAGGCTTTATTTGGTTTACATCTCCTGGGTCACACTGTTCATCAGGGAGCCCAAGGTGGAAACTCAGGTCAGAAACCTGGAGGCAAGAGCTGGAACACGGGCCATGGAAGAATGCTGCTTCCTGGCTTGCTCCCCTGGTCCATGTTCAGTCTGCTTTCTTATACATTAGACAACAACCTGCCCAGGGATGGCACCACCCAACTCCCACATCACTCAACAATCAAGAAAATACCCCACAGACATGAACACAGGCCAGTCCAATGGAGGAAATTCCCCAATTGAGACTATCCAGCACAGGGGCTAAAGACTTCTGACATAGGACTGGAAGCACAGTGTTTGGAAAACAGAGAACATGCGATGATCTAGTTTGATTCCTTCACATCATATGAGGAAACTAAAGTCCAGAGAAGGTGTTTGCAAACCTGCTTAGCAGTTGGACTGTGGCAACGTGGGGATGCTGTCTCTCTATTTTTCCCATTGTACAGTTCTCATAGAAGTTCTGTTAGTGACACAGAAATCTAGAGAAGATGAAATGAGCCTAAGGGAGGGGTGAGAGAAACATGCAATTGTTACCCACTGACCAAAGTTCTACATCCACTGAGGGATGGGATAGGACTGTGCAGCCAGCTTTCCTGACCCAGAATAGGTAAGCAGTGGGAAAGAGGATGTGTTATCACTTATGTGCATCATAATGAATATGCTGGAAGTTCTAAGATGACTCTGCTTGACTAAAGGAGGTACAATCTCAGAGGCATTATATTAGGAATATAGGGTGCTTGCTTGCTTTTTTAAAAATTCCAGTGCTTTTTAGAATATTTGGTATACCTGTTCTACAGTGAGGAATAGAAACAGTAAATGCTTTTTTTCTCCCCAAGCCATGTGGGCAGTGTATCTACTTGACAGAAGTCACACTGTGGCTCAGCATCAGTGGCTTCGTGGATGCTTGCTGTCATTTTGAATTAATAGTAGTACCAGGCCTCAGAGGAACTGAGTTAAAATTTGAGGGGCTGGGGATAGCTGATAAAATGCCTGCCATGCAAACATAAGGACCTGAGTTCAGATCTCCAGAACCCACATAAAAATCCAGACACTGAGACCTACATTTATAATCCCAGTGCGGTGGAGATAAGCAGATTTCTGGAGCTCACTGGCCAGCCAACCTAGCCAATTAATGAGTTCAGTGAAAAAACATGTGGACATCATGTACACCCAGTCCACTCTAAAACTCACGGTCTTTTAAAATATTTTATTTATTTATTTTTTTGCGTGTAAGAGTGTATTTTCTGCATGTATGTGAGTGCACCTGTGTCACGCAATGCCCTCAGAGGTCAGAAGAGAGCACTGGATTCCCCTGGAACTGGAGTCATGGATGGTTGTTAGCCGCTGTGTGGGTGCTGGGAATCAAACCTGGGTTCTCTGGAAGAGAAGCTAGTGCTCTTAACCATTGAACTATCTCTCCAGTCCCAGACTCAGTGGATTTTTAAAAGAGCACATGAAGTCGGGAGGGAAAAGTGCTAGGACAGGAGGAGACGGAGTGAGAAGTGGATCACATCAAAACACGTCATCTACATGTATGAAAGTCTTAAACAATAAAAATTATCAGAAAATGTTTAAAAATAATGTGGAGAGTGATGGAAGAAGACACCTGATGACCTTTGGCCTCCACACACACAAACATCTATACACATACATCACAAGTAAAAAATGTTTTGATGTTTATCACCAATCATTTTGCATTTCTTTAGACTTTAGGAAATACTGAACTACCATGTTTATTTTGATTAGTGAGCATTTTGACATCTTTTCCTTTTCTATTTCTACCCAGTTAGCCTCCACATAATCCTAGCTCTCTAGAAGGTCTGAACTTGCTCGTACCCGCTAGAAAAGCAGAGATTTATTCTTTTATTTTCCCCCATCTTCTCTTTTGCTTTCTGTTGCGAATGTTTGAATCCACATGCAGACAAATTAGAGCTATAAAGCAAGAACTAAGGAACTGAAACTTAACCCTGATGGCTACAGAGAGGTGTATATGATCTGAATGCTGCAAGACCCAAAGGAAACAGCTCTCATTTTGGAGAGAAACACATCTCTTTTAAAGTGATACTTGTCCTGGGTTATGGAGAGAACTCAGAGCAGTGTTGATCTCCACAAAATGTGTGTTTGTAGGATCAGGAAAATAAGGGGTGGGAAAGAAGAGCAGGTGTGGAGAGGTGGGTCAGCAATAACAGTATGCCTCATAGTGCACTTTGGAGGGGCAGGTAACACAGTGCTTGGACCACTGATCATCCAGCTAAAGAGAACAGGGATACCCCAGCATCTATAAAACAGGAACTTACTCCCCAGAGTCCAGCAACATCTTGGGCTGAATCCTCCTAATCATGGAATGTTGAACTTTCTCTCATTTTATCAAAACATTCCTGTTTAGTCAAAGTGTTATTTGCTTAGTCTACGGCAGGAGTCAGTCTCAAACTTGAATCTACACCAGAATCTATCTTCAAGGCCAGATTGCTAGGCCCCTCCTCCTGAGTTTTTGACTCATGAGGTCTAGAATAGAGTCCAAAAATGGCATTTCTAGCAAATTCCCTGGGCATCCTAATATTGTTAATTGAGGTCCACACTATTCTAGTACAACTGGTCTTTGTACCTGCTGAATGCTTTGCTACAGCTGAAAAGAGACTAGTCTTGTTGGTACCACAGCAGACTGCACCAGAAGTGACTCTCAGCAGTATGGGCAACTAATCCATAAGCTGGCTAGCTGTATAGCACAGGGTGAAAACTTGAACTAGTGGATAATTTTTCCCCTCAGGAAGTTGAACTGGTTAATAATAGAATAAAAGACTGTCAGTAATGCGAACAAAATCAGACTATAATTAACTAACCACTAGGGCATAAGGCTCCATTGTAACCTAGGATTATGGGAATGAAGACTGAGAAAGAGACAAAAATAAGAAAGGAGAACAGAACAAGGTAAAGGACCTGGAGTTCTGCTCTCACAGTCGCTGCCAGTTTGTCTTCTCCTTCTCCTCCCCAGGGACTCCCTTCATACACACTCCTAGTCTCCATGACACACGGGTGACATCAGAAGTGATCTTTGGACGTGCAGGTCTCTTCACTGGGTATGTCTACAGATGATTTCAAAGCTTTTCTTCATGTAGAATGTACTTGCGAGTTGAATAGAAAATGATTCCTCTACCCCTTACAAATTTTTTAGCAGAAATAGAGCTGCAAGATGGAAACCAAATTTTGTTTTTTTAAAAAAGAGACTGTATCATGGCTGGAGAGGTGGCTCAGTAGTTAAAAGCACTTGCTCCTCTTACAGAGGCCCCAGGTTTGGTTTGTAACACCCACATGGAGGATCACAACCACCTTATAACTCCAGTTCCAGGGGATTCAGTGTCCTCTTCTGGTCTTTGTGGGCACTTCACACACATGGTACACTTACATAGATGCAGGCAAAACACACACATAAAATAAAAATAAATAAAAGTTTTAAAGACTATATTCTCTAGAGTTTACGTCACTCTGAGCCTTCTCTCTGCCTTCTCTTTCTTCCTCTCTTCCCTAAGACTTCAGACATTGAGATACTTGTTACTAGCTTCATCCTGGTGTTCTGTTTATGGAGCTCAGGAGGTCTAGTTCCTTAAAGATAAAGTAAAAGTAAATGCATCAACAGATCTGCCAAAGATTGGTCAGATGCTGCTACCCAAGGACCAGCTGAGAACCACTCAAGGAGACTGGTTGTAGGTTCTAGCTAGTCAGAAAGATAAAATATTCATGTTCCTATGACTCCTGTGATGCACAACTCTGAAAAGCCTCCCAAAGTGATCCTGGAGCTTACCCAGGTCTGGAAGCCTCTCAAGCACTGTTGTGCTCCTTTCTCCTAAGAACTGGATAGTGGTTAAATGGATGGACTCTGAAGCCAAACTACCTGGTATCAACTGGGTCTACCCATCATGAAGTGTGTAACCTGGGTAAGTCATTTAACCTCTCTAAGCATTAATGTTTCTCACATGAATAGCAGTACTTGCCTCACATACAGGTGTGAAGCTAAGCAAGCTAGTGAATAGGAAACAGAACAGTCCCAGGCACAAAGGACAGATAGATAAACAACTGTTACCTTTCAACCCAGGTGTGGAATTGGAGCATGTAAACTGGTAGTCTAATGACTACTTGGTCTACTTTATGATTGCTTATTTTCACCAGTATAAATCAATGCATACTTTTTCGACTATCGAATGAATATCTTTAGAATGTACTGCAGTCCAAAACAACTTTCTGTTTTTATGTCCTGTTGCCCTATTCGCTGTGATGAGTTATCAGCCTACTATGTGGAGTTCTGACCCCAGAGTTCGCCAAGAGGACTGTGTCCTGCATTTGCCCTGGCTCTTCATGAGCAGCTGGTCTCCACAGCGATGTGGTGGGTGTGTCAGTGGTGTGGGTACACACCCATGTGGAACATGCAGCAGAAACTTCCTGACCAGAAACCAGCTGAGCTTCTAGGTCTCAAGCTAGATCTCATACCTTTGCCTGCTGGGCCTTAGGATGTCTAATCCATGCTATTGTGAAGACATGCTATTGTCCTCATGTGTTGGAGGCTTGACTCTCAACTGAAGACATGGGAGATGGCGGGCCTTTAAGTGATGGAGCCTAGTGTTAGGTCCTTAAGCCAACTGGAGTGCACCCTCAGAAGGGACTGTGGGACTGCAGTTTTCTGTCTGGTGATGGAGTCAGTACCTTCCTACCTACTCTGCCATGACCCCATCCTCTGTTAGGCCCTCACTAGAGTCTGAACCAATATGGCTGCCAGATCTTGAACGTTTAACCTCCTAAATTGAACCAAATAAACCTCGTTTTTGTAAGAAGTCTGCTTTGGCTATTTTATTATAGTAATGGAAACTCAACTAATACATCTTAGGACCTAATGTGGAACTTATGCCAGAGCTGTAGAATGCCCCTGAGGAATTTTTATTTGTTATTTTATTTTATGCGTATGCTGTAATGCCTGCATATATGTAAGTGTACCCTTGCCATGCAGTGTCTTGAAGGTCAGAAGAAGGCATTGGATTGCCCAGAACTAGAGTTAGAGACTGGGAATCAAACCTGGGTCCTCTTCAAGAGCAGTCAAGCCTGTGCTCTTAACCACTGAGCCATCTCTCCAGTCTGAATCTTAGCCATAAGGGGGCATGGGTTTTTTTCACAGTGTCCTTCCAAGCCAAAAACCTAAGCTTGGAATGCCAGCCACCTTTCCCCATATTTCCTCAAATGCATATTTCCTCAAATGTCTGTTGGATTTCTTAATTTGGTTTGTGTAAGAGACTCTGAACACATTTGTATACTTGTTTTCATTTGTACAAACTAATTTTCAAAAAAAAAAAAGAATTGAAAATATTTGTTTCTAAAAGCTTTCCTGGTCAGAACTCAGAAATGATTCAAAATGATAACTATAAGCTCCCCTTCCTGCATGGCCAGATTTGCTCTCCATGGCAGTTGTTAGTCCCACACATTAATACCTTATGAGAGCCTAGGAGAGACTATGCTTCCAGGTCTTCTCATGATCAGGTATGGCTATTCCTAGCTAGTGGGTTAATAATAGATGATTGTTTTTGGTCAAAGCATTTCTCTCTTTGCACGGTGACTGGCATGTTCTAAATGCCTGTTTCATGTTCCTGGACCCTAGTGTAAGAAGAACCTGAAGAAGAAAACCTACCATGGGAGTGATGAATGTCTGTGAACAAGAAACAGACCTTAGCCTGGCATGGTGTCGCCTGCCTTTAGTCCCAGCACTTGGGAGGCAGGGGCAGGCAGATCTCTGTGAGTTCAAGGCCAGTCTGGTCTACACAATGAGTTCCAGGACAGCAGGGGCTACAGGAAGATCCTGTCCCAAAAAGAAAAGAAAAGAAACAGACCTTGTCTTCAGCAATTTAGGTTATGTATGTTAAACATATACTCTGCCACTGAGCTACAACCCTATTTCCTGGATACTGTGATTTGGGGGGTTATTGCTTTTCTATAACATTATTTAACTTATCCCGACTAATGAACAACGCTATTCACCAATGTGAATAAGGAAAATGCCATTTCAAAAATATTTCCCAAATCAAAGGCTATGAAGAAAGAGACTATTTGTTGGAGACTCTATGTTCTACGTTATTGGAGTGTATTTTGCTTTTAGACCTGGAGAAGTCTTTATTATGCTGTGTGTTCTGACGTCCACTGCTATAGTTCAATGTTAAGTGTTTTCCAGTGGTCTATGTACTAAAGTCTTGCTGGTAGAGCAGTGCTGCTGGGAGACAGTAAAACGTTTGGGGCAGGGGGACTATAGGTCACTGAGTACATGACGCGAACCTCAGCCCCTTCCTTTCTCTCTTTGTTTCCTGGAGGTGAGGTAGGCAGCCCTGTCACCTGTCACAGCCATCTCACATCTGCTGGGGGCCCACAGCATTGCCCCTCCCTCCAGTCCTGGGCCCTCTATAACTGTGAGCTAAAAATAAACCTTTTCCTTTTTGTAAGTTGATTATCTTGGCTATTTTATCATAATGATGCAAAGTTAACTAAGGTACTAAATAAAAGGTAAAAATAGTAAGGCAGTTTTAAAATATGGCTATGAAATCTTTGGAATTCCTCACATTAACAGGTGGGTTCTCCTCCTTCTTGCCTTGAAATTCAGCAAGATTTTGAATTCCAGCTGCAGAGTTCAGAAATTATGTTATGTGAACTGTCAGACTGGGTTCCAGAAGGCCCTGAAACTTCCCATCAGGCCTGAGCGATGTTAAGAAGTCTCACTATTCTTAGGGATGTAACAAGGGTATAAAGAAGTCTCAAGAAGATTCCAGCTTCAGTCATTTGAGTCACTCTCCATCTTTCTAGGTTTCCCATCAGACCCTGATGTCACAGAGTTGGGTGAGATAACCCATTCCATGGATCCAGGCAGGATCCATGGGCCCACTACATATGTCATTGTAACATACTATTAAGCTGTGAGGAAGCTTGTTAAGAATATCAGCTGACAATGACAGCCAAGGTCACAGAGCATTAGGCAGACCTACTGCTTGGCAGTTAGGTGAGGGAAGAGGTGAAGGCTGACTAACATGGGAATCTCTCTGGTACATGGGTTGACTGCCTGAATTAGGAGGTCCTGGGTTTATTCCCACCTCTAACAAACCAGAAGAGGCCCTTCAGCTCTCATGCTTTATTATTGAGATTGGAATCTAATAATAGTTCCTGCTGCACAGAGTTGTAAGCATGAAGTGAAATGATATATGAAAGCACTTAGCAAAGTGCCTATCACATAGTAAGCAATTAATGATAGCTATTAGCAGTATTATTATTGAATGGTCTTAGGCAGTTTTAAGTTATGGTTTTTCTGCAGACATCAAAGCAACTCTCAGACACAGAATCTGTTTGGTTATCTCTTTTCTCTATGGACTAGCAATTACAAGTCAGATCTGAAGGCCATACTCCACCTGCCTTTAAACTGACACTAAGCCATATTTCAGAGCTGTTCTTGTGAATTAATGCTAATGAGAACGGACTAAGGGATCTTTTTCTTAACTCATCATGCAGCAAGGGCCCTCTTCATTGACTTGTTCCACAGCTGACAACAGCATTCAAAAACGGGTTGGCACAGTGGCTACCAAGCAGACAGATGTATAAACAGCCTTCTCCTCAGCAGCACCCCACCCAGTACTCAGGGTTCTGTCAGTGAGGCTGCCAAGAGGCCTCGCCCAGGTACATATGCAAAGCACAGCACAGATTCTTGGGCATTTGACACCTTCTCGCTCTTGCCTAAGCGGTACTGGAGGCTCCCAAAATACCATGTTTTCTGGCCGAGCTTAGCTCACAGGCAATACAACTGGCTTCAGCAAAGCAGAGAATTGATTTTTTGGCTTTGTCCTTGGATTCTGAAGTTTTGGTCCTTCTTTAACATTTTTTAATAGTGGATGCTGAGTACTGATCATGAATAAAAACATTGTTCTGAATTCATGTTTCAAACTAATCTTAATAATAAGTCTATGAGGTGAAGGTATTACACCATTATCCAGATGAGGAAACTGAGGCCCAGAGGCATTGTGCTAACTTGCTGAGGGTCACATGGCATGCTAGTGCTCTGATTTTAGCTGTGAAGTTGGACTGTCTTGCTAACACATACGGCCCTCATCCAGACGGATGTTTTCATTTTCTGAGTTTTGAAAAAGAGTTGTCTTAATGCCTGTGCTGTAAAAGATTTCTATTCCAGGTTCAGCATTTGAAAACTGCCCCTTCAAGAACTGTGAATGTTAATAACTTCAGGGAAGTCTATAAAGTGTAACTCACTTGAATTATTTGTAAACCTGATGCTTTTACTTATAAAACAGCCTGAGCTGTAAGCACTCCGGTCTAATTGCTTCCTCTCTCTCTTGTTAGCAGAAGTACAGTCAGCACGTAAGAGATGTTTTGGTAGCAGCTTTCTGTGAGATTAAAGGCTTCCCTTCAGAACCATTTTTATCATGAATGAGTACCACATTTATCAACTGCTCTGTGTCTCACTTCGCTTCTCCTCTCTAACTTAATTGTCCTTGTGATGGTGACAAAACCTTTTCATTCTCTACTACATAATTTTTACAAGCATCCTCTGTCGTGAAGAGAATGTTATGTTTATGCTGTTTGGTGAGGCTCGGATATGCTCATTAAGTCGGGTGTGTTGACGATACTATTTTCTTACTAACATTATGTCGGCTGCTTCTAAACATCGCTGAAGAGGTGTTAAAAATATTCTGAGATTATTAAGGATTTCTTTTTCTTCTTAACTTTTACCAGTCTTTTTTCTTCAGAAATTTAAATTTGTATTTCCTGTGAGGAATTAAATCTGTTTTTCATTTTGAAGAGTCTGTATCTTCAGCAATGTTTTCTACTTTAAAGTCTACCTTGTCTAAAATGAATAAAATTATTTTTGGTTATCAGTTTATATATTTTTTTTTCCATTTAAAAAACCTTCATATTCTAAATATTTTTGCTTGAGATGGCTTTTGTATTGAACTTTTATTTGCCTTTTTAAAAAATTAGTTAAAAGCAATAACCAAAGTATTCCCATTTAAATTTTACATCTTAGAACATGCTTTTTATTTGATCTCCATAGTTTTTGTTTCTCACTGTCATGTAGTAAGTTGCTCTGTTTTTCTATCCTAGGAACTTGTGTTATTTAAAAAAAATTTTTTTTTAGTTTTTAGTGTTTTGGTTTTTTGGTATTTTTTGTTTTGTTTTGTTTTTATAGTCACAGCTGATCTGGAACTCACTATGTAGACCAGGCTAGCCTAGATCTCACAGAAATTTCCCTTCTCTACCTCCCCCAGTGCTAGGATTGGAGGCATGTACCCCAAAGTCTGGTTTTACTCTTTTTTTTTAATGAGTACCTAGAAACTATAACAGAAAACTCTGACCTACCAAAGTTTAATATTTATCTAGACCTTGACTTTCCTTTAAGATATCCAATGTATATACTTAGAGATTTTACCTTGTTTATAATTATTTTCCCAGTGTTCACAGTTACTGTGTTTGTACATTTTAGTTGTCTACATATGTTAATATGAAACATGTTTAGCATCAGATATTACAATGTTCTATACAGTCACTGCATCACCGGATATTATTACTGGTGTTCTATACAGTCATTGTTCACTTATGCCAATCATCCTTTTAATATTTCTTTGTTTTTATTCCTTGCTTCACTTTATTCCAAAAGTTCACTTGGGATCATTTCCCTCTGCCCCAAAACTATCCTGGGGACCTTTTTGTGGGTAGTGTGCTGGTGCATTAGTTTTCAGTGCCTATTGTTAGAAAAGATTGTTAGTCTGCTTTCATTTTACAAGAAGAGTTTCACGAAATTGGGACTTCTAGACTGTCAGTGATTTTATTTCAGTGTTTTAATTTTCACTGTTGCTGCTAAAAAATTAGCTGTCAACCAAACCTTACTTCTTTGTCTTCTATTTTCTGTGATTTCAGTCCTGTTGGTCTAGACTTGAACTGATTATTGTATGTGTTTGGCCATCTAGTTCTAGTGAATTAACTCTGTGTTGGCAGGGAGAGTTCCTGCTGAGTGGAGCCCTGGGGGTATACCAGCTCCTTTCTCCTTCTACCTGAGGAACTGCCAAGGCCTAGGCAAGGACCTTCATTGACCAGATGGTGGATGGCCAGCTTTTACCATCTCCTTCCAAGCTAATCGATGACCCAGGCTGCCCTGCATCAGTTACACTGCTTCTCTGGGGAGAGTTAATAGGCTCTCTGGATAGTTGCTACCCTATAGCCTGCTGGATGTAGTTTGTATGGTGACCTCCAGCTCCCAGAGGATGCAGACTTCTAAGAAGGCTAGCCCAATGGAAGGGACTTGAAGACAAAGTGGTCTTAAAGGCAGCCTTAACTTCTTACTAGCTGGAATTGTGGAGCTGGAGGATTAGACCTGAGAATAGTCTTTGAGGATAGATTGGTTTTCAGCACAAAGTTAGATGCTCTGTGTATGCCAGGCTATTTTTCAGAGCTACAGGATCACCCCCATATTCTTTCATGGTATCTAATAAAACACCTTAGTTAAGACCATGCACTTTGGACCAGATTCAAGGTTTAATTGTCAGGTATGTTCAACTGGAATCATGGGTCATTCAAATTCTCAGGGCTGGAGTTTCCTCATATGTGAAGCATGGGAGGCAATGGCATGTTATAGGAATAAGATTAGAGGCAGAAGACCCAGAGCATTTCACCCGGCCCATATACAGGCAAACACACGCTGTGCACTGATGACCATTTTTTCTTGTTTTTCTTGAAGAAGCAAGCATGGGCTGCTAGGTGGAGCATGAGGATCTTCCATCTTCTCTCAATAGGTTGATCTTTGAAAGATAGACAACGACCCTCTACCTTCAACTCCCTCTGTCCATAAAATGAAGTTCGTTTACCTTTTCTGATGAAAGGTCTAATGAAAAAAAGACTAAAAGATTAAGAACACCAGAGTGTTCTCAGCTGAGTGAGAGCCACTTCACAGCAACATCCTCTAGGTCAGTGAAGTGCTTAGCGTGCTTTCTGTTCCCTGCACTGATCCCTGGAGCCAGCCAAAGGAACAAGATCAGATTGTAGTTGGATGGGGGGAATGGTGAAAACAGTGGGAACAGATGCCACAGTAGATGGAGCATGTTCCTTAACAGCATAGCAGGTCCCTAGAGCAATAGCAAGGATAGCCATGTTAGGCACTGACTAGCAGGGTTGATCTGCAAAAGCAAAGAGAATGGAGACCTTTTACTATGAGAGCTACAGGAGTCTCCTGGGGAAGGCAGATAAACAGAACACTCAATTCATACCACAGCCTGGAAGGATGGAATGGGCCCACGATAAGAAAGGCCTCTACCCTGTAATATAAGGCCATTAGTGGAGTTCAGGATGATTACTATGTATTTTATGGTGCACTTTGTCTTAGGAACATATTTTTTCCATGCTCTTTGCCTTGAAGATTCAGTTCCCACATAAACCCTGAGTGTTTTTTAAAATTCCCCTTTGCTAGTAGTTGAAGCTGTGCTAGACTGTCTACCAACAAATTTAGCAAGACTTCCATGTCTTGGAAAAAAATCAAATTAGAACTTTCTTAACTTCATCCAGGGCTTATTTTGAATCTCTTGGCTTAACTAGGATAATCGTGTGAAGAAAACAATCACACTTGCCGAGTTGATACCGAGGTACGGTTTCTATGGAGACGCAAAGTAAAACTGATTTTCTTGTTTCTGTTTCTGTGAATTGAGCTGAAAATCAGGAACAGGTCTTCAAGGGTGTCAGAAACATTTTTCTGGGCTGTTTTCTATACGCTTGGTAATTTTCCATGCATGGGAGGGGACAGAGGAGGCCAGATACCCTTCTGCTAGTTGGTTTGGCACTAGAAGATTTATGTGCAAGGAAGGCCAGCCCTGCAGAAGAGGGGGATAGAAGGGTCCCAAAAGTCATCTCCAGAAGACTTCTCAGGCTTTAATGTGTATATGAATCACTTGTAAGCTTGTTACAGTGCAAAATGTGCTCAGTAGGTCTGGGATGGAGCTTGAGTGTGCATTTCTGAGAAGCAACCTTCTTCTCCTGCTGCTGCTGCTCAGAATTCTTTGGGAAGCAAAGTTCCAAGAAGTATGATAAACAGTATAAAATATACCTGTCTTATAATTCAGTAAAAGAAAAGTAAATTTGTCTATGTTAGTATGAAATAGATAATGCTGACATAAATTGGAACGAACAGCTTGATTCGTCAATACAAAAACACACATAGAATCAAAGACAGTGTGACATGCACAGCTGGAGAATCTCAGTCCTACATCATCAAAGTGTCAGTATTTTGGGAACACCATCTTATCTGGAACTCATGAGGATGTACCTAAAATCAAATAAAGAACAGAAAGCAAGAGCAGCCTCATTACTTGCTGGGGGATGCTGACTTTGGAATGTGGATCTGGAGGTGACAGTTAAGTCATCTGAAATGGGATCCTTGTGACCTGGTCCTGGAAACCCATTCACACTAGAATAGCTTGGGGTAACTCTTAAAGTGGCATGTATTGTAACATTTTAGCAGGGATGCCATTTGGACTTTTTTTTTCATCCCATTTATCTATTTTCTTCTGGCATAGGTAAAGTGTTGCTCACCTAAAAACTATATTTAAGCAACTGCTTGAAGTAATAGAAACAAAGAAGAAATCTCTGACAAAAAAAACCCCAAACATTTGAAAAAATTAATTTCACAAATATAAATATACTTTAAACCATTTTCCTTTCATATCTGGTCATAATCAGAAGCTAATAAATTTAATCTCAGAAGAATAATTTTGGTGATTTTTATAAAACCTTGAAATTCCCCAGCTATGAACCCCGTGAAAGGTAAAAACTATCAATATGGCAAGGCACATCCATGGGTGAAATAGTGGCAGGAATGTTATGGAGATAACCAACTGTTTTCTGTCAGACTTAAGGCCAGATCCACATGAAGAAACACATGCCTGGTACTGTAAATCTGGCCAAGAACATATAGTTGGAGAGTTCATAGGACCTAGGGGTGAACCTATCACAGTCATTCTGCTAAACAGACATAACATCTCTCTACCTGGAGATTAGTGGAGTTTTGGACTTCAACAGAGAAGTTTCTTTGTGTAGTAGGTGGTGGTTAATGCCAAAACTCACAAAGTACACAGAATGAGTGTCAGTGGAGGACTCAAACAAAAACGGGACATCTATATCTCACCCCTCAAAGCTCAGGGACCATCACGGAAGAAGGGGCAGAAAGATTTTAAGAGTCCTCAGGGAGGATGGGAATGAAACAGTGTCTTTTGGACAGAACAGGATATTTGCACTCATGCACTCATAGCTGCTGTGGTTGCTTGCACAAGATCTGCAAAAGATGAAGCCAGTCAACATTCTAGCATGGAGTGGAAAACAATTCATGAGACCCTCTGCCCTAACTGAGGAGCTAGGGACAGTTGGTTGATTCTGAGAGAGGAAAAGTCAGTTTTTGTTATTACTTTTATTGAATTTTTGTGTATTTTATACAGAACATCTCAATCAATCTCCCTTCTTCTTTGGCACCCTCCCACAGTCCTCAAGAATCAGTTTTACTTAAAGGTGTTGGTCCTGGTTGGTTGACTACACTCCACTGAATAGCCCCACACCCAGAAAATAGAGGGGCACAAACTGGAGTCAGTAAGGTATTAAAAACAGAAGAGGACATGAAGTTGGGAGGTTAGGGCATGGGGTAGAGTTGGAGGGAGGAGTTAGGGGAGGAGTTGTGGGTGAATGTCAATAAAATACTCTGTACAATATTCTCAAAGAATTAATTTTTTTAAGCAAAAAAAATCCAGTCTTTTTAAAAAGTTAAAATTCATTTCATTCACAAGCCACACAAATACCAGTGTGATTTTTACCTTTTCCAAAATAAACTGTTTAGACAAAGTCATCTTGAATATATGTATCACTGAATGCATAAACTGTGTAAAGTGTGTCAAGTTCAGGAATCTGTGAGGCAAAGACCAACATGTTACAATTCTTGGTCTGAACCAGGCCTCTACTTGGCTTGGATATAGCCTATGAACTAAGAATGTTTCTTTTTTTTTAATGCTATTAAATGATCTTTAAAAATCTGAAGAGTGGGGGCTGGAGAGATGGCTCAGTGGTTAAGAGCACTGGCTGCTCTTGCAGAAAACCTGGGTTCAATTCCCAGCATCCCTATGACAGCTAACAACCAGTTCCAAGGGAATCCTACGCCCTCTTCTGACCTCCTAGGGCATTGCACGACATGGATGCACTTATATACATGCAGGTAATACACTCAAACAAACAAATAAATAGATGAATCTGAAATCTTTGTGACATGTTAAAATTCTAGTACCCACAAACATGGCTTTATTGGAGTATAGTCTCACAAATCTGTTCACATATTATCTGTGCCTGCTTTTGTCCTACGACAGTCATCAAGACATTGAGCACAGACCATAGGAATAGGGCCATGGACTGAACTATGTATATGCACACCAACATCCCTACATTATAATCCCAACCTCCAGTACCTCAGGATGTCACCTTATTTTGGAGACAGAAGTAATCAAGTTAAGTCAAAGCCACAAATCCATAATGGCTTGTGCTACAGTTTAGACTTTAAATGTTCCCCTATTCATTAAAGGCTTGGTCTCCAGTCACTGGTACCATTAGAAGGTAGGCTCTATCTAGTACAAGAAGGTAGGACAGAAGGCACCTGCCCTTGAAGGACATGTTGGGAGCCTTGTCCCTCCTCCTTTTCCTTTTGCTTTCTGACCAACATGAGGTGAGCAGCTTTGCTCTGCCACACATCCCCACCATGACGTGCTGCCCTGTCTCAGGCTGAGAGGCAACAGAGTCGACCAACCATGGACTGAGGCCTCTGGAACCAGGAGCCAAAATAAGTCCTTCCTCCCTAAAAATAGATTACCTCAGGTATTTTGTCACAGTGATGGAAGGCTAATTAACACAATTAGTATTCTTACATAAAGAGGAAGTTTAGATTTAGGAGCATACAGAGGGAAGACCATGTGAAAAGACAAAGACAGCTATGGGCAAGCCAAGATGGCAGGCTTGAGACAGACCATTTCCTTGTAGCCCTTAGAGGGAAACCACCCCGTTCACATCTTGATCTCAAACCTCTATCCGGAAGCTGAGGTGGTAGGTTTTGTTGTTTAACCCACCAGTCTGTAGTGCTTTGTTACACAGCAAACCAATGCAGCTAGCTATTTGCTAATGGGCCTTTATGGAGAAAACTTGCTGATCCGTGCTCTAAGGGACTGTTTTTTCTGTTTAGCTCTGTAAAACTATCAAACACATACTTGGTGACCAGTAACAGAGACCATCAACGATTCCTTCGATAGGCCTATCCTTCATCTCATATTCTTCTAGTGTTTATGATCATGTTTATGATCATACACCAGAAACGGCCTAGAGATATAAAATGGAATCCCTGTACCAAATCAGCACACTTTGCTCCAAGAAAGGTGAATTTACTCTATGTACTCTGTAGATATAAGGACCCTAGCATATGGGAAGAGTCAGATAGGTGGAGAATCTCAAGTTCATTTGGAGCCTTTCCCCACCACACAGTATATGCAGAATGCCATGGCACAGGCCCCAGCAAGAGTCAGGTTTTCAGGAGCTATCAGCTCTGAGGGAAGACTCCCCTAGAGCCAGTTAGGTGCTAATGGTAGATTAATTCTAAGACAGCTTAATTCCATTTAAAAATGAGTTACTAATTAGACAGAGAAGATTTTATACTCATGTGAGCAGAAAGTAGTCTGCACTGTTACTAATAAAAATCAGGGCAGAAACAATCATAGGAAATAGTATTTAGAAAGCATTTATTCGTGAGCCATACATTGGTCAAACTTTTTAAAATTAATAATCTAATTTAAACATTATTACAAAAGTCTGATGAAATAAAAAGTATTTTTAAGCCTCACTGGACTGATAGACTTCGGCTTAGACAAGATGAGTTATATAGTCTCACAGACAGGGGAAACAGAATTATAGGACTGAAAACCAGAAATATGACTCTGAAGCTCATCCTCTGACCCAGAGGCCATCAGTCTGGAACTGCTGGTACGTGATGAACAACCTTGTTGAATATACGTTGCCCCCTCCCCCGCATTTAGCCACCTAAAGAATGGTCTCAGTCTGCCATTTTCTCTCAGTATTGAATGTCTGTTTATTCTTATACTTCTGCATCTTGGGACCTTGCTGATGTGGGAGGGGCCACCCTCCCAGGGTCAGCTATTTCTCAGAGGTAGAAAACGATATACACTAGAGTGCCTTCCACCTGCAGACTAACCATTTTTCATCTGGTTCACACTTAGGTCAGTATTTTCCTGCCCTACAAGGTCAGGTACAAGGCAGTTAGGACAGTTCCTGTGCCTTGGAGCTTGCTGAAATGTAAACCAACCAATTCTAAGCCTTCATGCCCTACCTAGTCTATCTTTACCCCTTGCCTCCTGGCTGCCGTGGCATGTGACCTGATGGGACATGTGCCTCCTCTTCTCCTGAGAGCTGTGATAATACATTGTTTCGGTAGCTATGGTCCTCTGATCTGCTAGCTTTGCCATAATGGAAATGACATTTTAAGGCATTCTTATGGCTTATCTAGCTTCCATTCCCAAATCATAAAGTACACAGGAATACACAGGACTCCGCTGACCAAACAGAACCTCTTATGGTAATTCCTACAACAGATGCACTTAGAAACAAGGCCCCCAAAGGAACTTAAAACCTGAACTTCGTAAACCTTTCATTGCCTTCCTTCTGCCCAAGGTCTAGGCATTCTGGCATTGTCTTCCAGGAGTTCCTCTCACTTCTCAGCATTCCTGGGAGGCAAAAACAAGGATCCTACATGCAGCTTACACAGGATTTCTCAATATGGCAGTAGGACATTAAACGGAAAACCAGCCAAGAGTCAAGGGAAAGCCGAGCCAGCCTTGTCCCTCCCTGATAGCCGAGGCTACCTCCCCACACTGGTATGTGGCTGTGGTGTCATGTGGCAGCACCCTCTCCAGGGCCTGGATGATCTAGAGTTTCTTCTGAAGGTCTCAGCCAGTGGCCAGGCTCACTGTTAATATTAATTGCTATGATATACTCTTGCTTATGAGCAAAGCCAATGATTTATTACCCACCCCCAAAAGGGCACTACTTCAAAGGAACCTTGAGTCATCACCATGAGATGTTAGCTTTCCACTAAAGGGTACCAAAATTTGGCTGTGCTGAGCATCTGGGCTGAAACAAAGAGGATGCTGGAAAAACTCAGATTGTGCAGGGCACAGCTTGTCAAAGCCATTCATCTGACAAGAGGAATTAAACCAGTGACCCTCTGAACTTGTGTGACCAGTGCAAATTAATTCATGCTTTCTTCTCAGGATGAGTAAACAAGATCCACCAGACCGACTCCATGATTTGTGGACACAAACAGCTGGTGAGAAGTTGGAATTTTATGTTACTTTTATAAAATCAGCATAACACCAGAAGGAAAAAAATTAAAAGTTAGATTTCCTTATGCTTGTTTTTAAAAGCGAGTTTTAGTTTTATTTAGAACTCCATGTTGGCAAGCAAGAAAGACAAATATAAGTGTTTAAGCTTTAAGTTTTCTAAACCTTAATTTAAACCTAACCCATAGCCAGAGTTAAGGCCCAACTTTTAGCTCTTCAGTTTTATCTTGTTAAGATCACTAGGTTTCTTGAGCAGATTGTCAATGCAAGATTCTGTTACAAGATTTAGGATGGGAATCTCTTCAGTGTATGCTGCTCTAAAGGGGACATGAGCTGGGTTCTGTCTGTGAAATTGGGTAGCCACCCATTTTCTAACAGGTTCTAGGCAGGGCAGAGGGTGGATGGGCAGGGCCATCACACACTTGGTACTTTGAAAGGAATTCAGATCACACAGGCTGGCTAAGGAAAAGGCTTTTTATCATCCAAACTCTAAATAGCGCTGGTCTGTGACACCATCCCTGAGAACTGTCTGTCAAATTATCAGCCCAAAGGAGATATTCACATGTCTTCATATGCCTGACCATCCTGGAAGCTTCTCAGCTACAGGGAATAACATACAGAAATGGTGGAGGGCGGGGGGCGGGGGGTCCACATTCCAACATTATGGCCAGGAAAAGGACTGTGGGCCTCGTTTTTTGTTTTGTTTTTGCTCAGGAAGTAATTCACCTAAATGAGCAGAAATAAAGAAAATTCATGTATCTGGACTGAGGATATGGCTCAGTGGGTAAAGTGCTTGCTATATAGATATGAGAATCTGAGTTCAGTTCCTCCAAACCCAACACCCAACATTAATCACAACCACATGGATACAGGCACCTGCAAACACATGTGCACACACATGTATACACCACACACGCACATGGGCAAGTAAAACAACAGCAATAAAACCTATATGACTGATGAAAAGGAGAATGTGGTCAGTTCCTGTCTATACCGCTAGAGGGAAATCTAACCTACCTCACTAGACTTGTTTCTTTTTCTTTAAAAAAAGAAATATATTTATAAATATATATATAAATATGTATATATGTATATATATGTATAATCACAGAACTAATGTTTTAAGGCTGAAAAATGTTTTAAGATATTATCTAGTAAGTCCTTCCCATTTAAAAATGATTATTAAACTACATCACGGCATAGAGACCCCTAGAAAAACAAATCAACTATCCTAGCTCAGAAAGTAGCCTATATCACCACTGAGAAACTGGCCTGACAGGCACTCTGAACGCTTGCTAGTGCAGCTTGAGTTTATTTGCTCAAATTACATATTCATTACTATGGAGAACAGCCGGTCATCTTTCTCCACCTCATATTATTTTTAAGTTTCTGAAAAATGTCTAGGGTCATGCCTCTCTTTCAAGTAAATGAGCTTGCTTTTTAACTTGACAATAGAGTTTACAGCCCAATCCTTCATCACACGTTTCTTCTCTAAACTCTCCCTTCACTCTACATTGCAGCAATGCAGACTAAATGCTAAGGAGGAAAAAAATAATAAAGTGTTTCCTCTGATTTTTCTTGCACATGTGGCCATTAAGACATTCCTATGCAGATTTTTTTAATAAGAAAGTGATGTTTTGCTATATATTTATCCAATATGATCCTAAACTCATGCTCTCTCAGACTCACAGACATATAAACACGCATATATAAATATGCATATCCACACACATTTTCATCACATCATGAAAATGGAATGGCTATGTAAATGTTCATTTCTGTCTTTTTTGAACTCCATTATGTTTTCAATTCTCACATCACAAATGCTACAGTTTCTAATTCTATTCACCAAGTTTTTCACTAATCACTCCGGATCCTTTATTAGCTATAAGATAGAACCAGTATGTGTTAAGAACATAATCCTTTCAATACGGTTTTTAAAACTTGTTCATTGCTAATAAAATTAAGGGAGAGAAAAATTCATTACATATTTTTGTATGTATGGAATGATAAACTATAAGCATTTGGGTTTTTGTCCCCAGTTCCTGGCATAGATCTAGAACTGTTGGAACTTCCTAGATGATGAGTATTTTTATTAATCATATTCTGACTATACCCAACTTCATGCTAACAAGGTTAGGGGGCTGGCTGCTAAGGAAACACCAGGTGGTTAGACAGTTTGAACTTTCGGTGATTCCCTGGTCTCTAGTTTGAGTTCAACAACCAAGGGCAATGATTTTATGAAGTATATCTGGGGAAACCTCCATAAAAGCCCCTACACAACAGGATTTGGAGAACTTTTGACATGGTAAATACACTGACTTTCTGGGAGGGTTTGGGAGGAGGACATGAGAGCCTGGAGGGGGCGTGGAAGCTCCTCAACCCCTCCCTGCATCTGGCCTTGTGCGCTTTCCTGAGTTCTGGTAAATGTGAACTGAACTAAATTCTTAGAATCCAGTTGATGCTAGAGTTATAAAGAATTGGTAAATGTGGGAAGACAAACCTCTTTAGCCATAAAACTGAACGAAACCTCCAGGTGTAGTGCTGAACTAAGACACAGGTGAGAAATCCTCTTTCCTCTTCTTAGCCATTAGTCTGATCTATGGAACAGACCATTTCTGAATTAGAGGTCTTATAACAAAACAGCCCAGGAATGACCAGTTGCATAGATCAGAACACCCCCACGTCTTTTCCTCTCTTGCAAAACAGGAAGGTAACCCTGCCTTGGAGGTACCTGGATGATGAATAACATCTGTGGGGAATTTAAAAGGAGGCCCGACACATTGCAGATCTTTTAAAAATGGCAGCTTATTTTATTCAAGCCCTCTATGATAGAAAGGAGCCTGATATAGTACCAGTATTCATTCTGGTACAGGGTACTTTAGTTTCCCATATGACATCATCAGCTCAGGATATTCCAAAGTACTTAACATTAAATAGTTTATTAATTTGACAAAATTTTATTGGAAATTTACAAATAATGGATGCTCTTATGGGCACTGACACAATACACAAAAATAAAACTGAAGAGTCCAGGTCTTGGAGAGTTGGCTCAGCGGTTAAGAGCACTGGCCGTTTTTGCAGAGGACCCAGCACCCACATGGCAGCTAAAAATCATCTGTAACTCCAGTTCCAGGAGATCTGACACCTTCTTCTGACCTCCATGGGCACTGCATGACACAGGTGTACTTACACACATGCAGGCAATATACTCATACACATAAAATTAAAAGGCAAAGTCCTAGTCTCCCAGTCTACCATATAGGGATATATAGTTTAAAAAAAGACAAGTGTGTGCATGTGTTGGGGGCAGGGAGAGACAGAGAGAAAGAGAGAGAGAGAGAGAGAGAGAGAGAGAGAGAGAGAGAGAGAAATGCTACAAAGAAAAATAAAAGAAGACAGGATGGATGCAAGAACTCTTTTATATATAATGGCCAAGGAAGCACTCCTTGAGGATAAAGGGGCAGGCCGTATAGCTATCAGGAGGAAAAGCATTTCAGGTATAGGGAACAGTCATTTTCAATGTCATGTGGAAGGCAGAATGCTTTTGGTGTGTTCACAGAACAAAGAGTAGAGTGGAGAAACAAGAGAGGTCAGAGATGAAGGTAAAGGAGAAGGGTCACTTCAATGGGGCATTCAGAGCTATGGTAAAGGTTTGGTCTCTTTTCTAAGTAAGCTGGTCAAAGGAAGGAGTCTATCAGATCACTGGGGTGCTCTGACACGTTTTAAAGGCATTGCTCTGGCTCCTGTGCTGAGACTCAAGCAGGGACAGTGGATGGGCAAGCATGGTAGGGTGGAGATAGTCAGGAAACTACCACAGTGATCCAGGGGAGAGCAGTGACTGACCCTGGATGAAGATGGCGAAGGTGGTAAGACAGGGTGAGAGCTGGGTGTGTTTTAAGGTCACCTGGTAGGATTCACTGTGGAACTAGAAGTTGGACATTAGAGGAAGGTGTCAAAGAGGAGTCCTGGGGTAAGTGGGCTCAAGAGAGGAGAATAGAGAAGACACAGAAAGGAGTGCAGGCTGGGAGCAGCAGACACCTAAGAGGAGACACGTTGCCTTTATGATCAACAACTAAGGTAACAGGCAATGGAGATGGAAGTCTAGAAGACAAAGAGCACACAATGTGAGAAGGCTCGAGAAACAGGTGCTGCCCTGAAATCATGACTTCACAGTTCTCCTCGTTCTTTGCTCTAGGAAGTGTGGCTGCTAGACCAGCAACAAGGTATCCACTGGAGGCTTGAGAGCTAGATAAAGTCAGGCTAGGGTGTAGCTCAGTGGAGGGGCACTCACCCAGCATGTGCAAGGCCCACGGTTTGAACCCATTTCCAAGGAATAGCGGGAGCAACAGAATATTTCATCTTCCTCAAAGTCATTTTTAACTAGAATCCCGGGTGATCAGTACAAAACTGAAGTTTGGCAGGTCTTGATCTAATTAGAATCATCTAGTTAATGCTCAAGTTCTACCTCAGGATAATTCAAATAGAATTTCTGAGTGTAGGCCTGCACGGATATTTCTATAGCTCTCTCCAATGTCTGATGAATCTGGACTGGGCTTCTCAGGTCTAACTCATCATTTCCCACTTTTTCAGAAACTCCTCTCTAAGGAGACAGTTCTATAATAGGATGAAAGCATGTATCTGGCTTATAGGGACTACTCTCAACAAAAATATTAATAGTGCCTTCATCATGGCTTTTATGTTCTCCCTGTATAAAACAAAATGGCCCTATGCAAATGTATTCTATGTATAAATTCACAGTAGGAACTGGTCAAACAAAATGGCAGATGGGCTTGGGCTTGACACATGAATCAAATACAGAAAGACTACTGTTGCTTCTTTAGAAACTCATCTCCCAGATGCTACATATCAGAAATGCATAGATCCATCAGTTTCAAGGAAGGTTCAGGAGAATCAGCTCCTCCCCGAGATTGGAGTGAGCTAGGGTGTGGTTCTGTCTTGATTAGTCCTAAGCCGACTGTCATTCCCTGATTACCCTAGCCCTTCACAAAACATTCCTTTTCCTTTGGACTTGGCTATTGTTCACTAGCCACTCCACCCATGATCTCTGATGGACAAGGAAGAAAATGAATGAGAATTAATTCATCAGTCTTGCTAATAATTGGGAAGAAAATAAGATGGAACAGCAGTACGTTTCTAGTTACCTGTGAATTTAAACCCTTTTGGCTCAGCCCTTTTCCCAAATTGTTACCAGCTGGATTGAGAGCTAATTAGAGGCCAGCAAAATTAAAATAGCCTTGTAGTTTTAAAACTATGTAAATTCCCAGCCATCAGCCTTTGGGGAGGTTTTCTTTCCTCATAGAACAAAGACCAAAAAGGAAAGCTATGAAAACATCTTACCCTTGTGTCCTCCCTCCACGTGTTAGTTACTTTTCTGTAGCTGGGATAAGACACGGTGACCGAAGGCAGGCATGGCAGCAAGAGCAGAAAGCTGACAGGTCACATCTTCACCAACAAACATGCGTCAGAGCCAATGAACAAGAAATGGGGCAAGGCTATGAACTCTCAAAGCCCACCCCAGTGACATGCTCCTCCAGCAAGACTATACCTCCAAAAGGTTCTGTAACCTCTCCCCAAACAGCACCACAAATTGGGGACCAAGTGCTCAAATGTTTGAGCCTCTGAGACAGTTCTCATTCAAACCACCACGCTCCTCTCACTAACAAATCATTGGTAAGTATGGATGTGTGGAATACTTTAAAACATTTTGATGTGGGTAAGAAGATTATTTAACATCAACTTAAAACAAATGGCATAGTCACTTGTGTGGAAGGATACAACTGAAACTCTACCTCTAGGGGTCGAGATGCCCATGGGTATTGACTATGTCGCCAGGATTTCTTGTTAACTTGCTAGGATAATATGAATACTTCTTCCTCAAGAGTTTAGAATTGCTTTGCTTATGTGTTTAAAATATCTGAAAAATAAACAATCTACGTGGAAAGTAAAATAGCCAGACACCAACAAGGCAGCTGAAGGGAACTCTCTTTCCTTTTGCAAAGTAACTAGAAGGTAGATGGCTATAGAGTTAGGGTGAGAAAACATTTAAAATCTCTTACGGAGCAGCAGATTAGAGTTCTTTAAGAGCTATGTGCATGTGTGCCTATGCACGAGAGTCTCTCTGTTTTCTGGGGGGTAAACAAGCACAAACCTAAGAAGTAGAAAGGTTTCTCTCTGCAACTAAGAAAGCACAAACTAGTCTTTACCTGTTAGGCAGCTGCTCAGTAGTGATCCAGCAGCTTTACATTGTCATATCTTTGATCTCTGTTAACAGTTAAGCACAACCTTTTCCTGCCAGGGGTTTTGGAAGGCAGAAGTAGTTTGTCCTGGAAAGCAGCATTTATGAAAGCCCCCCAGAATGGAAGGGCCTAAGTAGGGCTGAGCAGTAATTAGCACAGGTGGGCCTGCTCTACCCGCTTCTGTTCCCTTCCCTTGTGGGTTTAGAATTCTCTTAAACTTTTACTATTTTGTCATGATCCAAATATATTATGCAATAGTGAGTCAATGATCTGTGCTATTTTAATAAGGAATTCTATTTTAATACAGAATTTTTAGCTAGATCACGTGCTAAATGCTCTGAACCCCATCTAGCTGGGTCTGGGCAAGGACTCCTATTAGAAAAGGAGAGAATGGCTCTGATGAGAAGAGCAACATCAGTGAGGGGATCCCTCAGCCGTTCAAAGTGGCAATCAGTATATGAGCAGGGTGGAAACGGAGTAATGGGACTAAAACCAGCACTATTTGTTTTTTCTTTATCCACACATCCTTCTAAAAGAAGGCCTGTGGGGTTTTCTGGCTTCAAGGAAAATCTCTTTTAAAAAGTACCTCTTGCTTTTATGGACCACCTCTGAGACTCATTTGTGTACAAAATAGCCTGGAGGATGTCCAACAAGGCGGGTAAATAAAAATAAGCAAGAATCATAATCTCTTATCCTGTGCAAATAGAGAAGAGAATGTTGAGAAAAAATAGTCTCAAATCCCAGTGAGTCAGAGCTAGAGAGGCCAGGAATATCATTCCTCACTCTGTGCGTAGCGCCTGCCTTTAATCTCCCTTCCCTACAAGAGACGTAGAAGACAGTTTTATTCGGAAAGAGAGTGTAAGCCTCCATCTAGTTCTTGCATGGTTTGGTACTATCTCTGGTGAGATATGCTCACTAACAAATTATTTTGGCAGGGCATGGGCTATCCCCCGCATGGAAAGTTCATGATCCAGAGAGAAAGGGCAAGGACTGAATGCTGGCCATGGGCTCTACCCGCTCATGCTCCTGATGACGCTGAGAACGCCTTTCGGGCCTCTACTTTTCCTTCTGGAAAAGATCTTTGTATGTTATAGGAGCAGGTAGAAGAATTCATGGCCCTGTGATTATCAGGTTCTTCAAGGGTCTCCAAAGAAAGGTGCCATGAACAAGCAAACTACTGACAGAGAAAGAAATCTCCCCATAGCACAGTGTAGCTGGACGCTTTGAGCAGTTTGTGATGAGAAGTAGTCTGTACTTCTGCTCTGTAACTTTTCCAAAAATAAATAGAGCCAATGTTTCAGCTCAAAGAACGATACTCTTGAATGCCCCCAAAACCAGATCAAAGTAAAGACCAAGGAGGCGGGAGCAGCTGGCAGAACAGCACCATATACTCAGCAGAGTGGGCTCTTACCCGTGTCAATCAATACTGTCTGGAGCTTTCGTGAATGTGGCTCTACAGCAGCTTGTTTGAGGCATTTGGGACTGCTTCACCAATCAAAGAGCAGAACCTTGGAGTGGCATTTGTATTGTTACCACAAGGTCACGACACCCAAATATTTATAATTTACATGAGTACAATCAAAAGCCTGACCAATCTGGACTGGAGAAATGGCTCAGCAGTTAAGAGCACTGGTTACTCTTGCAGAGGACCTGAGTTTGGTTGCCAGCACCTACATGACAGCCACCATCTATAGCACCAATTCCAGGAGATCTGATGCCCTCTTCTGGCCTCCATGGGCATTGCACACACAAGTGCACTTACATACATGCAGACAAAACACTCATACACATATAGAGAAATATATCAAAAAATTTAAGAGAGTCTGGCAAATTTGACTAAATTTGAATTTTTTAAATATATTCAATGTGTCTTCTAACGATCACCCAAGTTGAAGTGCCTGACCTTACCATAGATACTGGAGAGCAGTTTTTCTGCTTCAAACACTGCAACGAATGAATACAAATTTTGGAAGTCACAATCAGCCTGTCTTCCACTGGAGCTACCAGTAAGGCTTTGCACTAAAGGTCCATGGGAGCTCTCTAAGTTTACCAGGAAGTGCCAAGAACACAGCTCTACTTTTGTACCTGTGGTTCCTGATCATGACCGCTGGGATCCCTTTCGTAGCTCTCTGCATACAATCTGAGAGTGGCCCGCACACCACTGGAGGAACTGAGCCGGAAGATGAGCCGTGATGCATCGGAGAAAATGATCCTCAGGCCCTGGGAAAAAGAACATCCCAAATGGCTCAGTGAACAGGTGCACACACAGGCAATGCTAACTGATACGTGGGCGGAGAGCAGAATGGTTCTGTGGTTTGAGGTCCACCAAGGCCGTAGCGATTTATTTGGCTCATCCAAGCATGGCAGAGTGGTAAAAGTTTCTTGAGGCTACCCATTTGTCTCTTGATTCTATTTTTGTTGTTTTGTAGTTAATGTTGGCAGAGGGTTAAAAACGAAACTATGAATAGGTGCTCACATTTTCTTGGTCCGGCAATATGAGAATTTGAAAAACAGCAGAGGTAAAAAGGACAGGATGATGTGGTGGTTTGAGTGAGAATGTCTCCCATAGATTCCAAGTATTTGAATACTTGGCCTCAGTTGGTGGCAGTGTTTATGGAGATAAATTTAGGAGGTAAGGCCTTGCGGGAGGAAACACATCACTGGAGCCAGGCTTTGAGAACTCTTAAGCTTTGTCTAATTTCCAATTTCTCTCTCTGTTTTCTGTGGCTGCTCTGTAGATGTAAGCCCCTGCCACCTCTGCTGCCCTGTCTCCCCACCATGATGGACTCTTATCCCTCTGGAACCAGAAACCCATATAAAAATCTACCTTCTGTAAGTGGCCTTGGTCATGCTGCTTTATCACAGCAACAGAAAAGTAAATAATACAGATAATATTTTGTAAATTATTCCAGAGAAGGTTAATTGAGGAGGAAAGATCTACTCTAAATGTGGGTGGCATCATCTCGAGGGCCTAGATCCTGACTAATTAACCAAGGGAAAGAGGAGAAAGCCAGCTGAGGACCAGCATTCCCCAGCCTTGCATTCTTGCTGCCATGCCTTCCCTACCATGATGGACTGTACCTCTGCCTCCTACAACTGTGATCCTAACTGTGATCTTCTTGGGTATTTGGTCTCAAAGACAAGAAACGTAATTGCTACAATGTCTGGTAAGAACCACTTCTATGTCTGAAGAGCTGGGTGGAGGATTGCTTTGCAATTTGCATGCTCCTTCTGTGAGCATAATGAATTGCCACCCAAACATGAACCATATTCTTTCTAGCAAGAATCATCACCTACTATTAATAAAACACAGGCCAAGGTTGCCACTGGATAAGACTTGCCAAGTTTCTAACGATTTCTTCATTTTACGACAACAGTACCAATTGTAAGTTTCTCTTTTGTTTTCTGGGTTATAGCAGAGGTTGGCATAGACTAACTGTACGTAGAATTTATCCTGCCTGCCACCTATTTTTTATAAAATCAAGCTTCTTTGGGGCACCACCTTGCCCATCCAGTTAGGGACTGCTTATAGCTGCTTTTGCACTGCAGCTGAAGAGATGAATAATTGTGACAGAGGTCATCTAGTCCATGAGGACTAAAATATTTCCTGCATAGTCTTCTACAAAAACAAAAAGTTTGCTGACCTCCAGTTTAAACCATTATTACATCATGCACAGCATGGGATGTTTTCCCTTCAACCTTTCAGCAGAAACCAGAAAATGTTGCCAGCCACTATATCAAAATTTTGGTAGACAGAAATGACTTCATGAAGAATGCAGTCAGGGGGTCCAAACCTCCATTCCCAACAGCTCCAGCTCCTAGCCATAGATTCATCTGGATTATATTTGACCCAAATCAATTTATTTCTGACCACCTACTCTTGAAATAAATGGGTACACTAAACTTAATTTTAGTTTTCTATTTTCACTTTATTGCAAGGTGTGCTACAATACACACGATACCCGTTTTCACAGTCACTACAGGAATATTATTAAACACTATAGGAAGCTCCATGTGAGGCATTGTCTTGCCAGCCAAGTCCAAGTGTTTGAAACGCCTTTCCTTCCCTGAGGAACTGGACTTGTTTTACTTTCTGACCATAAGCACTTTGTAACTAACCATATTTCCCTTTTCACTGTGGCTGCCAGGACACTGAATGCCAAACTTGAAGCTGAGTCCAAGAGGGTCCTTATGACTTGTACAGCCATGCCTTTTTCTTCTTCTGTTCTTGACTCTCTGATTTATATATTCCCTAGTCTTGATTTCTGTTTCTTATTTACATTCTAACAACTTCATTATGTGTTTCTGCTGCCACAAATCCTTTCAAAGAGACAAGGCGCAGAGCAAGTGAATAAAACAAGTTCCCATTATAGCTTAACCAGAAAGTGTTGGACCTGCTGCCTTTTTTCTTTGGGTCATTCATTAGCCGATGGGCTCTGGGCGGGGAGAGACTCGAATACCTTTCCCACCTCCATTTTAGTCACATACTCCAGACAATGCTAGGCAAACAGCAGACACTGCATAAAGACTTGGTGAATGATGTCACTGCGTGTTTAGCAACTGGAGTTAACAACATTAGAGACTTCATCTGGTGGTCACTGAAAGCTCCAGGCCAAGTGGAAACAAACACATTCTCCATAGGTTCCACCTGGGAAGGTGGTTGTAGAGATGATAATAATAGATAGAACTTTCCAGGCACGACATGATGATGGCAGCTTTTCTACTATATTAACTAATCCTTCATTCTCACAATGTCCTAAAACAATCGATAAGGTTGAATCAATGATTATGCTGAAGAGATGAATCAGGGGTTAAGAGAACTTGTTACTCTTGCAGAGGACCTGGGTTTGGTTCCCAGCATCCATATGGGAGCTTACAACCATCTGTAAGTCCAGTTCTAGGGGAACCAATGCCCTCTTCTGGTCTTCATAGGTATTGCATACATGGATGCACTTACATATAGGCATACACACAAGAAATAAGAATAAATTTAAAAAATTTTTTAAAGTATTCACAAACAAATTGGAAACTTTGTTACACACTGGACTTACCAGGTGAGAAGAGTATCTTTGAAAAAACAGTGCCAGGCTCCTGCCCCAGACATGATAATTTAATTTGCTATCCAGAGTCCCTTGGACATTGGGATTTAAAAGCTCCAGGTGCTTCTGGTGTTATGGTTATCAGGGATCACTGAAGTAGGGTCTTTTCTGTGAATCAGCTGCCTCATCTTGATGGTGCCTGAACTGTGCTACAGCTCAGTTTTAAGGAAAGTCCCCTTCAGATCTAAGGCTTCCTACATACCTTACCATGTGACTGCAGTCCTTGGAGGACTGGGACACAGCTCTGCAAATGGAGCAACACTGCACTGTTGAGTCCTGAAAGCTCCTCCAAGGGCCTTGTTAGCAGTGGATCAGTGACAAAGACCTCTTGAGCCACTTGACACTGACTGTTGTACGCACAGAATTGTAAGGAATAATCAGAGCAGCGTGAAGGAATCTATGACAGCTCTGTAGTAACAACATCTGCAGAAGCTAGAATGTCCAGGATGACACACAGCTACAATTTTAAAAAGTGGAAGAGGGTGCTTGTCTCCATGAGCAAAAATCATGGGGCCAGGCAGGCGGTATGAAAGTTCCTGCCTTGCATTTGCCTGTAGTGCATACTTCAACATTGAGAGTAGGGTTTGCCCACCCTAGTTCTGTTACAGTGGGGAACAACTGTCAAAGAGCCTGACGGCCCCTGCTGCATGAGCTCTCTCCGCATAAATAAACAGCCTCCAATAAGCTTCCAGGCACCACAGTAGCATTTCTTTTTCTTCTCAGATTTGCCCTCTAATTTACTGTTATGGAAAGTTTGGAGATGGTTCAGGAACAGCAACCAGATACACCCAGGCTAGAATTCTGGCTTAGCCACTTGCTAGCTGGTGGTCTCGAATAAAGTCACTTAAGCCCTCTAAGCTTTAGTTTCCGAACTGAGATGAAAAAGAATATGGCCTTGCTTACTGAGTTGCTGGGGAGCATCAGATCAGAAAATGTGTTAAAAGTTCTTTGAAAGGTGTCAATCATTATTAAAAATATTGTGATTTTTCTATGTGAAAATTGAGTGATTTTGAAATAAAACCTTAATGTTTTATGATACAGTGGTACACACTTCTCTATTTTATTACATTTTATTATTATTACTGTTTTTATGTGTGCCTGTACGTGGGCACACGTATATCATGGTGGTGGTATTGGCTTTTGGGTATTAGTTCTTTCCTTCTACTGTGCGGGTCCTAGAGATGAAATTCAGGTCATCAGACTTGGCCGCAGGTACCTTACTCTCAGATAACAACATTTTTGCAATTAGGCAGAATTCAGATTAGTATTCTAGAATGTTGCCTGCCCTCTGAAATCACTGATTAAGTCTTCAGCCTTTTCCCACTTATCCTCTCCATGTCTGTTGCTGAATTGGCTTCTTTGAAAATAAAATACTCCTTTATAAACAGCCATTAGACCTTTAAGGACCCGAAGACTTCAAGTACGGTTCTGGCTACTTCTTTTTATGGAGAAGGAAGGAAACTGAAAACTTGCTCAATGTAACATACTGAGTATAGAGCTTAAAACTTCAATCTAAGTCTTCTGACTCCAAGTCTATGATCTTGATACTGACCCACATGAAAACGCTCTTGTTCCTACGTTATTTCCCATGCAAAAGTTTGACCAATTTCTCTTATGGTTTGTATGGGCCTTAAAGCTGGCTTAGAACCTTATATAGAGTAAGTACCTGATAAATTGTTGATAAATGAGCGTTGGGGGGTTGTTTGGTTTTTTTTTTTTAAGCCCTCATGTAAATCAATGAAGAGAAATCTGTTAGTTGCTAAATCTACACAGAGCTGCCAGATGTTAGCTTGGAAACCATAGGACACGTTGCGGCCAGGGAGGAGGAGGAACTGTGCATTACCAACAGATATTTGGCAACATCTGACTTAGATGAATACTGATGTAGGATGAATTCCAGGGGAAAACAGCATACGGCTCTGAAATCTGGTATGATGTTGCATATACAGTCAGTTGGCCACAACAAGACATGTGAACCTGGAGGCAGGACAACTTTGGAAGAGATTCTATGAGGCTAACTGTGATATTATCTCCCACAGGAAATTCAAGACATCTATCTGGAAAGCTTCAAGGTAAAAATATTGCCATGTAACTAACATCTGAATCATATTTCATAGAAGAAAGCATGCAGCCCATAGAGCAAGGGATTTGGATGGAACACGCGTATGCACACACACACACACGTGCGCACACACACACACACACACACACACACTATGTAGAACTACCCATGCTCTTTTGCTTAAATCATAGAATTAACTGGTAGCGTGAATTCAAAAATAGTTGAGCAAGGCAGCAGCTAGTCCATACAGTGCCTTTGTGTGAATTACAAAATAGAATCCCATCCAAGTGGACACAGGACAGAAGAGCATCTTTCCTCTTGGCTAGCTTGAACTTTGGCTACACCTTCTGCATTAGGCTGACTACCTTTGTGCAGTGCACGGACCACATAGCTATACTCAGGGACAAATTCTTATTATGCCTTTTTAAAAAGCAATTAACCAGCCCTTCTGGGTATAACAATCAGAAAAAAACAAAAGAACTATCTGGGGGAAATTAAGGCTAAATGATTCCCTACCTGCTCTTGCAAAGCACTCGTCTAGCAGTCAAGTCTTACATGATGAGAGGGCTACTGGAAGATAAAGACTTAAAGGACATTTCTCACCAAGATTTGCACTATCAAATGTGGGCCAGCAGAAGCAGATCACACACATATGTCCATTTCTAGGCCAGAATGATTGTGGATCTCTGTTCACACTACACTGTACTACACCAGCCGTGAATCTGGGAAAATTACAGTCAGACACACTCGCCCCAGACACAACAGCACTTCCTTCCTCACTTCCTGTGGAAGTTTGTAGCTTTCCTTTTCTGTATTTGTGCTCCCTGTCTTCCTCCTGACTCTGCAGAGACACTAAAATTTCAGTGAGAAGTATCTGTAAATGCAGAATGTTTAGATTCTCCTCATATTTCAGGAGAGCCCTAAACCTACCAACTTTTGCCTTAAGAAGGTAATTCATTGTAACTAAATTCCAACTGTCTAGAAGCAGAATGAAAAACTTCCCAACTAAGAAGAAACAGTGTTGCCATCGCTCTAATTTCACACCAGTAAGCTGTGGGTCATTATAAGAATTGACTATGTGTTTAGTCCTTGAAGGACATATGGGAAAGCCTCAGGAAAACTATTAGAAATTATTTTTAATCTACAATTTTCAAGATGTCTAGCCAAGAGTTATATCTAATACAACATATAACTAAATCATCTTTATGCACCACAACTACCGTAACCACAGGTAGAACATCCCATGAGAATGTACGTAGGAAACCCCAGCTCTTTGTCTGGAAAATTACACAGTCATATAACCATATTGAACTGAAGCAAGATATGGAGTCTAAAAGAACGGTCTCTCAGGCCACAGCTTAAATACCATCTCCCCATAAAGAACTTTCCAGAACCCAGGTTTAAATTAACTACCTTGATATGTATGGCTAACTAAGCTCTTTGTCTGTAATACTGTTCAATACATTCTGTAGTATTTACAAATTCAACATCAAGTTGCTGTCCCTGCTAATCTATAATTAAACAGAAAGCAGAAATCTCGGCTGCCCTTCACATGGTTGGATCCTCAGTACCAGAGGGCTGACTAGTCGCAGCTGTGTGATAAATCCTCATCCAGTAGGTCAATGCATGAATGAATCAAACTTCAACTACCTTTACCATATTTTGCTGAGTTAGGAAAGGAATGCATATTTATTAGAGGGACTGTTTTCCAGTGTCACAATATTCCTGTCATGGTGACTCTGCACCCCTTATACATTTCTGTTACTTGACATAGTGGGACAATATCCGGGCGCTAACATTCAGATGTAACTAAACCCTACAGGTGGACTACCAGTGTGACTGGAATGGCTGGCAAAGTTCTCCTTTTAGATGCACAAACCACATTCCAGCAAATGGCATGTGACAGAGCAATGGTAAGTTGCCACTGTTACCGTCTTTCCCTTGGTTCATTTGATAAGGACGTAACCAAAATGGAAAGATAAAGCTGACGACTGACCAGTTAGCCCTGAAGAGAGACACACTCAGCCTTGGAGTTTTAGAGTTTTCAGTTGGTATCTTTTGGTGATCTTTTCATGATGCAGTGGATGATCGTGGTTCAGTAAGCTTCTCTGGAGAAATTGTGGCACACAAGGGAGATGCTGCAACTGAGGCATGATTTCCAGACTGTCTATTTATTTTCTTTATTGTTTCTAAACACTGAGATTAACATGTATAGAAGTTTCTTCCTGAATATTAAAATAACAGCTCTGAAAGCAAGCAGTCTTCAAAGTGGACTTTTTCTCTGAACTAATTTCAAATGATTCTTCCAGGCTGAGAACATCTAACTGTTCCCATATAGCCTATATAACTGAAGTATTAACATGCCCCAAAGTACTCCAGAGTTAAACAGAATCAAATAGAACTTGGCTCTCCCTAGCAGTTAGCTGTTATGGATTTATTCACATCAAGTTTTTAAATGTCGACTGCCCTGTTACTTTCCAGGGATTTCAGCACTGATACTATTTTATGATTTCTGAGACTGCTAAGTGGAAATATGAAAGCTTTGGATGAGTATAAAAAGAGATTCAGTCACTTAAAATTTGCCCCTGAAGGATTAAGTTTTCTCATTTCAAAGCAAATTTTCAAGACGCAGGTTATAGTTTTGGACTGAGGCCATGATGGCGGCACTATGCCAGCTCTTGGTGTGTGATCACTTCCGCCAAACTGCCTTTCATTCACAGCATCAAGACTAGAATATTCCTTCCTTTTGCACTGGTAGAGTCTCATAATTGTGAGCACCAAACAGACATTCTGGAACTGACCATAAAGAGGAGGCGGGAGGAGGTGGTGATAAGAGACTGCATCTTGGTATTGACCATGTTCCTTGGGATGCTGATGGTGAAAGAGAGAGCGTGTGCCCAGCACGAAGGAAACCTCGGATAAAAAGGTAAACCGAGTTTATCCTTGAAGTGAGACTCGGGCCGCAGGGACTTGCTGAACCTTCCTCATCCTTTCCATCTTATCACAAGGTACACACCGGGAACTTCTTAAACTAATCAGCAATTTGATGAAACTGTTCACCTAGCGGCTTAGTAACTATTGGCTTATTTCTCACTCCTAGTTGAAGAGTCCCATGACTCCATTTTACCTAGAATGAACAGTAACAGACCCCCAAAGGAAGTGGAAGAACTTCAATGAAACGGAACCTCATTAAATTGCTATTTCTAAACCCAACAGACTCTTGGTCGCAGATGGCATCAGACAGCTGGAGGCAAATCCAGGAAGGCAGGAAAGCACAGGACCACAGAGGGGCCCTAGGAACCAGGGTGGGGGTGCTTCAGGGCTTCCTTTCTGTCCCTTGAATGACCCTCTCAAGATCTCAGACCGGACAGGCTTCCCTGAACATCTCCACAGCCATGGGGCTGGCCGGGGGCTTATCACCGCAGCAGAATTTTAGCTGGAAAAGCACTTCTACTTTATCTCTAGAGATGTATGTGAACAGTTGTTTTTTTTCTTTCAATTCATGATTTCTTTCCTGACTCCTGACTCTGACCTCAAATTAAGGACAAAAGAGAGACTAAGCTTCCTTAAAGGACCTTTTCCTTTCTGAATCAGGATGTGTGTGTTTGGGGGTGTGTGTGACAGTGGGGGTACAGAAATGTGAGTCTGAAGCAGTAAGAGATGACTCAGAAACCAGAGTCCCACTCAAATCTTCACATGATACCCTGAGAAGTGTATTTCCCCTTGATTTTCTTATTATATGTGTGTCCTAGTTTGCTTCAATTGCCGTGACAAAACATTCTGACCAATACCAACTTTAGGAGGAAAGGGTATATTTGGCTTACATCTCCTGGGTCACACAGTTCATCAGGGAGCCCAAGGTAGAAAACTCAGGACAGAAAACTGGAGGCAGCAGCTGGAGCACAGGCCATGGAGGAATGCTGTTTACTGGCTTGCTCCCCTGGCCCATGCTCAGCCTGCTTTCTTATACAATACAGGATCACCTGCCCATGGATGGCACTGCCCACATGAGTTAACAGTCAAGAAAATGCCCCATAGACATGGCCACAGGCAACTCCCCACTTGAGGCTCTCTCAACCCAGGTGTTTCAAGTTGACACTGACACTATCTAGCACAATGTGGCTCATCAAATGCCCAGATCTCTCTTTCACAGGATGTCCTTTTTGTATTGTATTGCGGCAGTGTTGTGGACACTAGGAAAATGTCTAACCACTGCATTTCATCCCCAAGACTCTCAAGGATGCTTCTTTAACTTAAGGAAGCTTAACAAACCACTTACTGATATTTGTTATTTGCGGGATTTTACCTGTGTTATTTGATTCTCCCAATGGCTACAATGAGGTAGCCACTTACTATTCCTGTTTTCTCAGACAGGATGTCATGTCACAGGAAGGTGACAGAAAGCTAGAAATGATAGCTCAGGAAGTTGAGACAGAAGGATTGCCACAAGTTCAAAGCCAGCCTGAGCAACAGTGTACAAATTCCTTAGAAAACTGAAAATTGAACTAGCATATGATCCAGCTTACCACTCCTGGGTATACACCCTAAGAACTCTAAGTCAGCACACCTGTACATCCACATTTACTCACAGCAGCCAAGATGTGGAACCAGCCATCATTAACGGATGGATAAAGAAAATGTGGTATCTGCACAAGACCTGCATAAGAACGAATGAGCCAAAATTCCAGCAATAATGAAAGAGTGGTCCTGAGACCCCACACCTAGCTGAGGAGCTATTGGCAGTTGATGACTGACAGGGAGAAGGAAAGTGACTTTTCTTCAGGGATGTGTCTAGTGGAATGTATAAACTTTCCATGACCCAGTGGATAGTTCAAATCTCATGTGCATTTGGGAACTGCTAATCAGACTCAGTGAATTATATAAGAAAGAAAGAAAGGAGGGAAGAAGTGAGGGAAGGAGGAAGGAAAGAAAAGACATGGAGGGAGAGGTGTTGAGGAGGCCTAGGCGAAGCTGAAAGGGGAGTGGAGGCGGGTGGACGTGACCAAGATACATTGTGTACATGTGTGGAATTTGTAATAAATAAACATTACTTAAAAGAAAATTTAGTAGGTATACCCAATGAAATTTTGTTCAGCTGTAAAGAAGAATGAAATTTTTACACTTTCAGGAAAATGGATGGAACTAGAGGTCATTGTATTAAGCTAAATTAGCCTGAATCACACAAATATCCCATGCTCCCTCTCGTATGAAGAACCTAGATTTTGGTTTACACACGCAAGCATGTACATGCACACATGAACACATGAAGTTCTGAAGGGGAACTATGAGAGGGAGGAAGAGGTCTGAAGGGAAGGGTAACAAGAAGCTGTAACGGAATGTATGTGGCAGAAGGAAGTACTTTTGGGGAAAGGAAACAGGAAAGAGGGAAGAAGAGAGATTATGGTGAATGGCATAGAGTGATGAAGTAAAACAAAATATAACGATACATGTATGGAAATGTCCCACTGATACATATGCTTCGCATGTGATGGTTACTTTTGATTGTCAACTTGACACAATCTAGAATCTGGGAAGGGTCTGGAGGGATTGCTTAGACTAGGCTGCCTGTGGGCAGTCTGTAGGGGATTATCTTGATTCTACTAATTGAGATGGGAAGACCCACCCATCGTGGGTGGCACCATTCCCTAGGTGGAATCCTCAGAGGATTCTGGACTGCGTCAGAGTAGCTACAACAGCTAAGGACTAGCATGCATGCATTCCTAGCTCTGTTCCTGGTGATGGATGAGATGCATGCAAGCATTCCTAGCTCTGTTCCTGGTGATGGATGAGATGCAGGCAAGCATTCCTAGCTCTGTTCCTGGTGATGGATAAGATGCATGCAAGCATTCCTAGCTCTGTTCCTGGTGATGGATGAGATGCATGCATGCATTCCTAGCTCTTTTCCTGGTGATGGAAGAGATGTGAGCAGCTCCCTCAAGCCTTTGCTGCTGTGACTTGCCCAATATGATGGACTGTAACCTGGAACTGTGACTTGAAATAAACTCTTTCTCCCCTAAGTTGCATTGGTCGGGGTATTTTATCACAGCAACCACAAAGGACACTAAGAATGAAATTATAACTAAAAAATTGTATTGTTTTTAAGAAGGTGGCACAATTGAGACAAACCTTAGACTTCCAGACTTTGCCTTAAAGGTGACTCATGTGTGTGGCAGTGTGGGGTATTTTAGAGCAAAGTGCCATGCTCAAAGATAATTTCTGGATCAACAAACAGCAAAACATTTGTTTAAAAAAAGTATTGTGGGAAGTCATGTCTGTTATCCTACTTTGTCAAATTTAACCAAACTAGAGATGATATCTAGGAATAACCACTACCTTGAGACCATTAATCCAAACCTCAAATTTTACTGCTAAGTATTTTAAGGCTAGGGAAACAAAACAGATTTGGAGGATTTTTTAAGCTATTTTTTTTTAACTAGAATTTTAGGGAAAATCCTCAGGGCAGGCAAACCATAAATCTCAGCGTCTGCCTTGAGAAAGACAATGGAGAGAAGGAAATAAAGCTATAAAGCCATAAAGCCATGCTAGCCTGCAGCAGCCTGGAGGTTAGACACAGAAGACTTGCAGCCACTGGTGGGGAAGGGAAGATAGCTTTAGAGAAAAAGTAAATAAATACGAGATGTTGGGGCAGCCCAAAGTGTTAAGGAAAGCAGAGTTAGAAAAGAGGTGTGAAGAAGAGGATAGGTTACACATTTCTGAAGAATCCAGAAAAGCAGGCAAGACCTAAGCCACACATCTATGACCTGATCCACAAGAACCGCACTAAGAGGAGGGGACTCTGGGCAGGCAATGTTCACATCTCACTGACAGTATTCTGCCCATCTCTTTAACATGACTTGAGGTGAACCGCCCTCTGAGGGTTGGTCTGTCCTATGACCTGGGGATCTGGCAAAACTCAGAAGTTGGGTCTTCATCCAGGTCAGAGATTAGATTCTTCACAAGTTTTAAGGCTTCTTTGCTACTGTAACATAGGAGAATGCTTGTATATATCAAAGATTTATTTTCAAAACTATATGGTTAATGGTATGTGTGTGTACTTGTGCATAGGTACACACAATCTGGGAATAACAGAGAAAGAAAGAGGGATTCATCCTTTCCTTACTCTGATAGTCAAGGATTCTGGACAGGAAGGAGGAACACATATTTGAGTATGGATTAGCTATTAGCCAGTGTCCTTGGAGCTTTATAGAACTTCTCTTCAAATATTTTTCATTACTGATTTCCACACTGTTTGTCCCCACCACCACCTCTTGAGGTTCAGAGTAATTAAAATATCTAGACAGTGACAAAGACAGCCTTCAAACCTGTGCCTGATTCCAAATAAAGGATGGGATGCTGAAGAGGACCACAGTGAGCTACTCCTACAGCGAATGCAGAATTGCAGGATTTCGTTGAGTTTTTGCATGCTTCTGTTTTGCCTTATGGAGATTAAATTTCATTTTTTTTGAGACAAGGTCTCAGTATATAGCCCAGGCTGGCTTCAAACTCATAATATTTCTGCGTCAGCTTCCTGGGTGCCAAATTATTAGTACATGACACCACATTCTGCTTCTACATTAATTTTAAAAGAATCTAAAATGTAGTATATTATTTTAAAACAGTATTTCAAAATAAAAAGCACAGACACAAATAACAAGAGCCAGCAAAGGTGTGGGGACACTGGACCTTCTCATTTACTACCAATAAGAATATAAAAGGGTGGAATTGGTTTTAAAGACTAGACAGTGGTTCTTTTAAGGTTTAACACAGCAATTCCACTCCTAGGGGTGTGTGTGTGTGTGTGTGTGTGTGTATATATATATATATATGTATATATATATATATATATACCAAGAACACTGGAAACTTGTGTCTGCACAGTGACTATATAACTGTACATGAGCATTAGCCATAATGGTCAAAAGTGGAAACCATTCCACTCGATAATCTGATAAGTGGAAAACAAAATGTGGCCATGCACACAATGGAGTATTACTTGGTCTAAAGGGAATGGAATGTTGATGCATGGTAAAACACAGAAGACCCAGGAAGCATTACACTAAATAAAAGAAGGCAGTTACAAAGTCCACATTTGGTTCCATTTATATAAATGTCCAGAATAGGCAAATCCATAGAGAAAGAAAGTAGGTCATCAGTTGTCAGGGTCTGGGGATAGAGGGACGTTGGAAGGGAGATGATAGCTAAGGAGAACAAGGTTTTATGGTGGGTCATGAAAATGTCCTAAAATTGATTGTAGTGGTAAGTGCATTACTTTCTAAACATAGAAACTATTTACACCTGTGCTTTAAATGAGTGAATTAAATAGTATGTGAATTATATAACCATAAAACTGTTATATATTTGTCCCTTAAAAGCTGCACAATGATAAAAACCAAAATCATATATTTTATAGTGTCTCAATAAGTATCTTTTCATCGAATGTACCCAGTGTATTTTATTTTGAAATCATCCTAGTTAATTAAAATGCAAGTATGTTTTTAGCGACCATTACTCAAAAAGTGTGTTTATTTTACACAATATTACCTTAAGTGTGCCAGAACTCAACTATCCTTGACTTGAATGTTGGTATTTGCTGATCATCCAAAAGTGCTACACAACCTGACTGCACAAGGAGTCTGACCTACACAGCACCAAACAGGAGGAACTGGCAAGATCACCTGTGACTGACTGGTAATGCAGATGCAGCTCAGTGTTACCAGATCACTCATCATCCTCACTGAGCAAAACCCAGACCTTCAAATGCTCCAGGCGGGCCCAGCACCACCATTAAAGGAGGGTGTCCCTCAAGGGACCCTGAAAGATGAGAAAGGTGGTGTGCTCTTGGGAATCGAACCTGAGTCCTCTGCAAGACCAGGCAGTGCTCTTAACCACTGAGCTACCTCTCCAGCCCCCAATTTTTGTGATTTTTATACAATATAATTTGATGGTGTTTAGGTTCCCTCTCCTATCCACATGTCCGCTTATTGCTCCCCCATGCAATCTAATGTACAATATTGTATATATAATAAGACCTATAGTGTCTAATTTGTGTCCCCAAATGCCCTTCAGTGTAGTGGGTCCATCCACTGGAGCCTGGTTAACCTACCAAGAGCTCCATCTTGAAGGAGACTGTCTCTGACCCTCCCAGTAGCATTTAGTGTTGCTTGTCCCCCCTGCCACTCCTCCTCTGCCCGCCCTCCCACTCCCCACCCCATTTAACCCTTCCTAGTCTAATTGTTCCCCTCCCCACTTCATATCACTGCATTTTTGGGGGGATACAGTGTCCTCCTGTAGTTCAAGCTGGTATGGAACTTGTTGTTACACCAGGTTGGTCTTGATCTCGCAAGGATCTACCTGCCTCTGTCTCCTGAGTGCAGGGATTAAAGGCATATACCACCACGCCTGCTCAATAAAAAAAATTTTTTTATTTAAAAAAGAAAAAAAAGCCAAATCTCTTGTCCCTATCTTAACTTAGGTTTAAGTTTTAACCAATTGATTAAACAGTAAAGAAAGAGAGATAAAGAGATTTCTCTTGATAAAGAAAAGGCAAAAATAATGATTCTACATAACAAATTATAGAAATAGAAAAAATTAGCCACCACATAAAAGAACCTGCAAGCTATAGCCATTCCAAGAAGGAAATGCTGGGCCTAAGTGTGTTTAAGGTATTGGTCCATCAGTTACCAAGTGTAAGCAATATGAGACAGAGGCGGGCCTCCTAATCCATGCTCCATCAGTAACTGGTGAGGTAAACTTTACTGAGGCTCTGCTGTTCAAAAGGAAGGGCACAGAGCATACCGTCCTGAAAGATTTCTCCAGCTCTGAACACTCTGCCCACCAGCTTTGCCTGATCCATATCCTTCAGTGATTCCCTCACAAGTACCTGTTTCTTGGTCACGGTGCCATCCACGGGATCCACATATTCGAAGCTGTCTGTCTTTGCAACACTGTAAATGTGGCTCCCCACAGCAAACTGCTGGCCAATGAAGGACTTGTCTGTGACCAGGACCTCCAGGTCCCTCATGATGTAATATGTTGCCTTGGGCTCCAGTCCCTCATAGTCAAACCTGTTGAGAGAGGGCAGAACACAGAAAGAACAAAGCCCAATCAGACAACCAATGGCTGAGTAGCTCCCTTGTGGCTCTGGTTTCAGGAAAGAAGACACAGAAGAGCAGAGGAGACACAGGAAAGCATGCTCAGCTGGTCTTGTTCCTTCCAAACAGTTCTAACAGTTCAGTCCCACACAGTGACAGTAGCCTTATAAAACTCAAATTATGCTGTTCCTTTCCTATAAGCCCTTCCCCAAACTCCTACCATGCTCAGAACAAAACCTAAAACTCCATCCACAGTCTTAGCACACACTGTGAGGTCCAACCCCGTCCTACTTAACTCAATGTGACCATTGAGTCAATGTGACTCATTCCTCTTTGTTCCCTGGGTACTTGCTCCAGTCACCGTGGCCTCCACTAGCCGTGGCCTCCACTCTAGCCCACCCCTCCACCCCTGCCTTTGCTCTTGCTACTTGCTTCTCTATTTCACATGTCCCTATGCTTCTCTGTACCTGGTACATTCAAAGAGCCAGCTCATCCCCTGTTTCCAATCTTCAAACCTCACGAAAATGACACCATGAACAATAAATAGGTTCCCTCTCTTTCCCTGTCCGTCATCACCTATATACTTTCTTTCCATTCTCTTATGGATTCCTCAGTCTTATTTCTATCATTTTACTTATTGTCTGTCTTTGCTTTCCAGAATGCGAGCTCTGGGAGGGCACAGATCTGAGCTTTGGCTGCCGCTGGAGCACAGGGAGTGCAATGTGAGCGATCTGGAACGAGGGAGCAATGGAGGGAAGATGGGGACGAAGTGAGGGAGAAAGTGACCTGAACAATGACAAAACTCTCCTGGAACCTTGGAAGAAATGTAGCAATTGTTCCATTAAAAAAAAAAAAATCCAACCAAAAGAATCAAATTTAATAGTAGGTGGAGAGGTGATTAGAAGAAAATAAGACTGAAAATCATCCCGGTCCACTTATTGCTGTGGAGTTTAAAATATGATAATGCATACCATGAGGCTGGCACAGTGCCAGGTGTCAGAGGTTAAAATCCTGTTCGTTGCTCTTTTCACACATGAAGTGTGAAGTTTTCCTGTCAGAATGGGGACAAGCACAATTGGAACATGGCCCAAGGAGCTTAACTGGCAAAGGAAGAAGCCAATCGAGTCAGCTACCTCTCCCAACCAACCAGTGACTTGAGTTGTATGTAGGGGAGGGACTAGGGGAGGAGACAGGTGACGAAGGTCAGAAAATTCCACAGTTCCGGTTAAAATGAAAACACTACAGCCCGGCCCCACTGGGAGGATCCCACCCCGTCTCCCTGATAATCACCTTATAAGTAAGCCCAAATAAACTTTGATCTCCCAAGCTGTGATTTGATGAAATCATCCATCATCCACTTGGTTGTTGCAGACCTAGAGAAGAACTGAACGCCTCCTGTCGCTGAAATTCTTAAAACCCATGTCTAGCAATTGGTTTCAAATGTAGATCCTGTTCTTTCATGTAGATCCTGTTCTTTCTCCTACACCGGGTATTTCTTCCTCCACCTCAGGAACAGCAGGAAAGTCCTTAGAGCATTGTCAAGAAATGTGCTCTAACACGAGATTCTCTTTAGAGATAGCCATTCAGGGAGGATAATGACCCAACTAAGAGTCAGGCATGGTGGCACAGACTTGTAATCCCAACTCTTGGGAGATTTAGACAAGAGGATCAATTCTAACTTCAAAGCCAGCTTAAGTACCTATTTTGTAAAAAAGGAAGGCAAAGGCTAGGATTAGGCCGTTGGGAGATGGAGGCAGATTCAAATATTGAGAAAATTCGCTAATGAGGTAGATCATGAGGACACAGCTGAGTTCATGTTCAAGGAACCTGACCAAGTGTTCATATCCAAGCCCAAGTAGTTCCTAAGCCGCCCTCCTCCCTCTGCTCTGATGGCCTCTCTAGCCACCATCACCACCATCACCTTTTCAAAGGATGAAGCCTCTAAATAGAGAATTGCTTCTGGGGTTTACTCAGACAAGGAAAATTGGGAGATTTTCTCATATTCAACTTCAGGCTCAGTATTAGTTAAACTGAATTTGCTTTGCTATTTTCTTCCTGCCAAGAAAATTGTCAAGCTAGAAACCATTTATTTCAAAAAATATCTTTCGACTTGCTGTTTTCTGCGAGTGAAAGAAATGTTTGTCTTTCATTTTCCCTATTTCCTACTCCTTTCCCTTAGTCTCTGTGATCTTTTTGGACAGAAATTTGTAACATAACCCAATATCCTATAAGAAATTACATTTCTACTGCATACTATTCTATAATATGGTATTTGTTATGAAAAAATAACATTATAAGCTCTTGGCCACAAGAATGAAATATATTATAAATATGCTTATCATAACACTACTTCCTCAAAACACTGAAAGAAACCTAGATAATCATCGCACAGATTATAAGGAACACAACTCTGACTCAGAGCAAGAGCTAACAATGATGATATATTTTATCAAGTTGAACATTTTTTTAAAAGCTTTATGCAACAAAAGAATTTCATATGCTAATTAGTCTTTGAATGTAAAAGTTTAATTTATAACTGTATAATATGCTTTACAATACTGTACATAACACTATAATAATTTAAAAATATATAAACTTCACAAGAGTCACGGGTTTGGGGCCTTTGTTAGAAATATTGATGAGGGAGCTGGAAAGATGGCTGTATGGTTGAGAGCACCAGCTGTTCTTGCAGAGGACCTGGGTTCAATTCCCAGCACCTACATGGCTGCTAATAACTCCAATTCCAGGGGAATCTGACACCCTCTTCTGACTCCAAGGTAATTGTGCAACACTGGTACACTTACACACATGTAGGCAATACACTCATACATATAAAATAAAAATCATAAATAAAATATTTTTAAAAGAAATATTGAGCAAAACAAGTTCTTCCTGCCTTGATAATCCCTATTTTATGATTCGGTGACTAATTTGGGGTGGTTTGCAGGTTACTACATTCCCAGTCTTCTTAACTAAACAAGAATTAAAAAATATTTTGGGTTGTCTATATTTCCCAGAACATTGTAATCTCTTTGAGCTTAATACGTATGATGACAGTCTTCCTTGGTCTCTGATACTTATCTAAGTAGATTGCTTCATAAAAAGAAGAAACAATCACCTTATAAGGGAAAAGTCTAAAGTTTCAGCTCCCTCAAGCTCTCGAAACTCAATTAAATATCCAAAGCTCATAACTACTCATAAGCAAAACAAAATGAGCCACCACAATCTCTGTTTTTAACAGTTTGGAGCTACCCTGAAGTTCCTTTGCCTCACAGAGTTCTCCTAGTTAACACTCTCTCCTACCACCCCTGTCCTAAACCAGGGCTCGGTACTAGGTACACATACCTGGGACACACTTAGGCTCACATACGTAGCATAACTCCAGAACACTCGTACTCTGTCTTACTTCAACAGTAGGACAGAGATAGAGGCAACCTATCCTGGTTCCCACCCATCATTCTTTCATTTGCCTCCTTCAGAGTTCCATCGTCTGTGTCTCTTTTTATGAGGTTAAACTGCAAACAATATCCAGGGCTCCTGAGCCATGTGGCTCCTGCAAAGGGTGCCATCCTGGGCATGTTAGACATCCTGCGGTCATTAGTGTAGAGGTTAGCCCAAAGTAGGGAGAGGATTCCAAAGGCACCTGACCTATGTGGCTTTGTGTCTGCCCCCTTCCTTAAGAGGATATATGCAGAACAAGAAATGTGTCTGTTTTAACTCTAGGAGTCAGAGCTGAACTCCAAAGGGGTTCTCAAAGTTCTGCATTTAGATACTCTTTTGGGATGACCACCCACCCACCTTACAACCTCAATGAACCAGTTTAGAGTGGCGTGCTCCCCAGCACAGTAAAATGTGTGCTTTGCAGTTTCATAGCCCCTGACACTACCCCAAACATCGCTTGATGTGACCCAGCTCCAGCCTTCTGGTCCCTCAGATGTTTCTGAAATATGTCTCCTTCTTAAATTCTAGCCCATCAGTTTTAGAAAACATCTCCAAGAATAGTTTTCCAGGACACGGGCAGAGACCCTGCCCCTTCTCACCTGCAGTAGTAGTGGCGGCCATATTTGGCCCAGTGATCTCTAACAATCTCCTCCACACTCTGCTTCCGGGCAGCAATGATTGACAGCCAAACCAAGACAGCCCAAAGGCCATCTTTCTCTCGGAGGTGATCAGAACCTGAGGGAAAAACAAACAACGAAGATTCTGTTGAGGATTCAGTCCAAGGGGACAGCAAAAGCAAAGAAAACTAATGAGACAAGTCAGCAGAGTAAAATGGCTGGAATCGATAAATCATAATATATTTTCCAAAAAATGTGCAACTGAAATTCAAACTATTTAAAATAATACCAAAAATAAGATAATTTGGAAATTATTCCAAATCCTGGAAATTTCTGAAGGAATCAAAGACTCAAATTGGCATCACATTAACACGATGATATGATTAATTCATTATTTTATTCAATAAATATTTGATGACTCCTACAATATTCTGAGCGTTTTTCTACATCCTAGGGATAGAGCAGTGAGGAAGAGAGCTCTTCACTCAAAATCAGAATTCAAGTAGACAGAGACAGGCACAAAGCAGACAGACAGAAGAGCAAGGCATATCAAATAAGGACAAACGCTTTGAAGATGTTAACATCAGAGCGGCAATAACGGCTGCTTTATCCATGGTGAATGGTGGCTCCAAAGACACATCCTCCTATAACCTTTGAGCATGAACTTATTTTGGGGAAATGGTCTTTGCAGACATCATGAAATGAAGTTATGCGAAGACATGAAAGAGGAGAAATACAAACACAGAGCAGAGTCTAGAATTGTTATGATCTAAAGAGTTGAGAGTCACCTGAAACTGAAGAAGCAAGGAAGGGTTCTGCACTGCAGCCCACAGTGGAAGCATAGTCCTGACAGCATCTTGTTGGGCCTGGTCTCTAGCACTATGAGAGGGCAAATTTCTGTCATCCAAGCTACCTCGCTGGTGGTTACTCATTCTGGCAGCCTGGAGACTCAAGTTGTAAGACTCAGGCTAAGTGAGTTGATAACACCTGAGAACACAGACTCGGGATGATGAAATCTACATAGAGGTCTGGAGAAGGAGTCCAGGCCAAGAGACTCAAATGCAAAGTCCCTAAGGCAGGAATGATCTAGAAAGCCAAATACTGCAGCTATCCATGCAAAAAAGAGGTATTTCTTATAGTGGCCTTCACACAAATAACACATTGCAGCCTAAACCAGGAGTTTCCTGGGTGGTGAGGACAGAGAAGGTTGTGCTGCACGCACACTTGAACACTGGTCTCTTGGCCAGTTGTAAGCTTTCTCTGAAGCAGACAAAGTCCTCAATTCAAAGGAACATGTGATAGTTTGAGAAAAACATGAGACAGGCTTTCGTATGAGGAGCTGAATCAATCCCTGCTACTTCCTGGGTGTGTAAAAAGTTATTGTAAAGTTGCTAACCTTTCTGAACCTCAGTTTCTCATCTGTAACATAGTGATACCATCACCAATCTTTTGTGACCTTGCAACAATTCAAGTTCAAAGGCAGGTTCTAGGGCATGGTGGTACATGCCTATAATCCGAGCTACTCAGAAAGCTGGAACAGGAAGACTGTGAGTTTAAGGCCAGCCTGGGTAATATAGCAAGACCCTAGAGAGTTAGGGGGATACAGGCTCTCAAGACTAATTTTGCATGTTCAAATCCTGTCTTAGCCACTTGTTTTAGTTTGTTATCCTCATCTATACACAGATAGTAACAGCCTTTTATCTCACGCTCCTTCTGGGCCTAAGTAAGTAAATATCCAAAAGTGTTTAGAGCAGAGACTGAGATAGCACAGAGAATAGTGGCTGATGGAAATTCTCATAAGTCCTGAAGTGTTGATTCCAGAACCTGCTTTGAAACAAGTTCTTCTGTTATTTCCATGACCTTTGTTTCTTCTTCTACCCCTAGCAATAGAAATAGCTTTCATAATTTTTAAAATTTTTATGTGTGTGATTATTTTGCCTTTATGTATATAAGTGCACTGTGTGTACAATGCCCATGGAGGCAGAGGAGGGTGTTGGATCTCTTAGAACTGGAGTTAGACTTGTGATTACCACCATGTGGATATTGGGAATCAAGCGGGGGTCCTCTAGAAGGGTACCAAGTGCTCTTAACCGCTGGGCCATCATTCCAGCCCCATCAGCAAGGTGATATCTTAAGAAACGAGATTGGGACCAAAATGGATCATTTTTATATTGCGATCAGACAGTGAGAATGCACAAAGACACTCTTGATTTTAGGATGATGAAACATCCATAGAAAAACAAATAAAGAAGATTCATGTCACAGAGCCGTTAAAAGCTTGAAAATGGGACAAAATAACACCTTAGTTAAGTTAGACATCTGTGAGGACTGAAGCTAAAGTTACAGACAGCTTACTATTGTTGTTGCATATACAGTATTAAATGTTAATACTGGAAAGGAAAACATGCAACCAGAGAGGGCAGTAAAGTTATTTTTTCAAGAGGAGAAAGGATCACGCCTTAGTCCTTAACACTCAGTGATCAGTGGTCTGCCAATGACACTGATACATGGCCCATGTGGTTGGCTCTAAGTTAAGAAGACCCTCAGCATTAATCATCACACCAGAAAGTGACTGGTCTCAGCCAGTGAGTTCTTCACACTGCTACAAAAATGGAAGAAGTTTGGAAGACTCGGTCTTAGCAATATGGCCAACTGCCAAAACAACAAGTCTAGGAAACCCTGCCCAGTACAATCATCTCAAAACCTTTTGTCCTTTTATAGCTGAAAAAAAGTCACTTTTACTTACTGGCTGGAGAAAAATACCCTATTGTTCTAAAACAAGGGCTTTGCATACCTTGAGTCTCCAGCTGGATCACATTACTAGAGATAGAACTATTAGATGCTGTTAAGTCCCTAAGATAAGATACCAGAATTTAGTGGTACAGAGACACAGAGTTCTTTTATATGGATATAAAAAAAATACCTCAGTCATTTGTAGATAACTGCATAGTAAATGGTGAATAAGCCTGGATATCTTTGCCAACAAGCCCAACATTTGCCAACATTCATAAAGGGCCAATGATTCTGTATAAGTTCTTTGAGGAAGCGAGAGACGGTGATGCTGCTGTTTCCACTGATGATCAGAGGACATGGAGATTCTTTTACAACCTCCTTAAGGCCAGAGTGGTGGCACATGCCCTTAATCTCAGCACTCAGGGAGGCAGAGGAGGGAGGATGTCTGTGAGATCAAGGCCAGCCTGGTCTACATAATGAGTTTCAGGCCAGCTAGACCTACAAAGAAAGACTGTCTAAGAAAAAAGAGACAAAAACAAAAATACCCCTTTAAGGCAAGCAAACTCTAATGTGCGATCAGTGCCAGGCAAATTACATAAGCACACAGAATGTACAAGCCGTGTGGCTTTCTAAAAGTGCACTATAAACAGAGTCAAAATGGGAGAAAGATGTTCACACGCTATATATGACAGAGCTAACAGACTTTATATTTTTAAACGTTTTCCCCAGTTAATGAGAAAAGAGGGACTCCAATAGACAACCCCAGCAAAGGGTACAATGAAGAAGTTTTCTCTGGGGGGTTTGTAGGATGGAGATCAAGCCTTGGTCTTGCACATGCGAGGCAGATGCACCACTGAGCCACATCCCAAACAAGCAGTTTTCAAGAGGCAAATAATAATGACCAGCAAACAATTGAGCAAATGTTCAATCTCACTGTAGTCAGAAAGGAGCCAATAGGGTAGGATAGCATTTAGGGACTGTCGGATTAGCAAAGATTGGCTGGGGAAGGAAGACATCTAGTAATAATAAAGCCAACATCAACAAGGGCAGTTTGGGCCAATAATTTGATAATCGTCCTAGTTAGTGTTCTATTTCTATGATAAAACACTGACCAAAAATAGCTTGGGGAAGAATGGGTTTATTTCAGCTTTTGACTCTCAGATCACAAGCCACCATAGAAAAAAGTCAGGGAAGGAACTCAAGGCAGGAACCTGGAGGCAGGAAACAATTAAGGAATGTTCCTTACTGGCTTGTTTCCCTGACTTGCTCAGTTACCTTCCTTACAGAGCCCGGAGCCACCTGCCCAGGGATAGCACTGCCCACAGTGATCTGGGCCATCCTTCATCAAAGACCAATTTAAAAAATGCCTCATAGACACAGCCACAGACCAGTCAAATGGAGGAAGTTCCTCAAATGAGGTTCCTTCTCTCTTTCCAAGTATCTAGTTTATGTCAAGTTGACTAAACTGACCAGCAAAATAATAATGATCAAAAGCCTTTAAAAATTGATCATGTTGGGACTAGAGTGATGGCTCAGAGGTTAAGAGCACTGACTGCTCTTGCAGAGGACCCAGGTTTGATTCTCAGCACCCACATGGTGGCTGACAACCGTCTGTAACTCCGGTTCCAGGAGATCCAACTCCCTCTTCTGACCTCTGTGGGCATTGCACAACACAGGTGCACTTACATATATGCATACAATACACTCATACACATAAAATAAAAACAATAAATTTTAAAAGTTGCTCATGTTTAGACCCCACCTAACCTTTACTCTTAAAGACATTCACTTACAGAAGTAGCTTAGAGGGAAATATCAGAAAAATAAACATCAATGGTTGAACAATAGGATGATTATGAAGAAGCCATATGAGAGCCTCTTGCACAAAGTATTAAGCAAGAATCTTTAGCAACACAAAATAAAGTTTATCCAGTTTTAATAAGTGGGAAATTAATTTAACAAAAGAGAATACTGAATGCATTCTTGTGGAAAGTGCATGTTATGTGTGAGGGTGCAGATGGACAACAGAATTACCAACTCTGAACTGACAGAATAGCGATGCTTTCCTTCTCTGTCCTTTGCTTTGCTTCTACGATAAAATGACACTTTATTTTCAGAAGAAAACCTAAAATTTTAAACTTGCCAGTGCTGTCTAGAAATTCACATTTGAAAGAATGCATGTACCAAAATGTTGGATTCAGACTGTGTGCAGCCGTTGCCAATTAGCTTTTTTCACTCTGTAACAGGCTCGTCTGTTCCTCATTGCCTTTCATGGCTGGAGAGCGCACCTTTGGGGCACTTTCTGAAGCCTGGTTCCTCTGGCTTTCTGGTTATTAGTACAGTCGGAGCCTGCCACTCACTCTGGACAATGCAAGAACATAGCACTACTTCCCAAAGTCTGGAAGTACCAACCAACTTTCCAAGCCAGACTGGTCCAAACCCACTCCACCTCCCTCTGCCTGCCCTGATCCACAGACCTCATGCCAGAGCCCACATGCCTGAAGAAGAACACACAGTTCTTCCCGCCAGACTCCAGAAAAAGTCAGCACAAAAGGGAACTATTTTCTCATCAGAAATATCACTGTACTCTTCCCACTCAAGTTCAATTTGGAATTTTCTCAAACTTTAAAACTACATTCTTTGGGTCTGTGTGATAGTTAAGTGGGTAAAAAGTACCTTTCACACAAGCCTAATGACCTGAGTTTGATCCCTGTAATACACAATGGAAGAAGAGAATCAGCTCTCAAAAGTTGCCCTCTGAACTTCACACACACATGCCCGTACTCACAGACACATACATACATGCACACATATAATAACAACAATAATAATAGTAACAACAACATTTCCTTAGGTAAGTAGTATATACCAATAAACACACTACACTCACCAAAGAGGACAATAAATAAAGAAGAATAAAAGGAAAAGCAGACAGAATTTTCTTCATATGGAATCCCAGCATGGACAAATCAGTAAAACATCATGTACTTTGCTAGCAGATCAGATCATCACAACTGAAACTCAAGAAATTCTGAATTTGTCAGCTAGAAAAACAGATCATTTTGCAATTCGATCTCACATAGCAGGGATGTCAAGACTGTGACTGTGTCCAACACAGGCCAGCAGCTCTCTACCTTGGACGGCACATTAGAATCACTAGAGAACTTTAAAAGTGCCCATGTGCAGGTCCCTCTCAGGCCAAGCACACCACACTCACAGAGGAATTCTTTAAAAAGTGCTTTGGAAAGTCTCAGACAGCCAGGACCGGGCGGGGATGCTGGAGGAGAAGGAACTTCACAGTCTCACGTCGAGGTAAGAGTTCAGTCTCTGCCTCCTTCTGCTCAATGTTGGGACAAGAATATTGTCTCTGCTCTCCCATTCTATAGATGGCACTGGCCTTATGGATGGGCCTTTAGTGGATGGGCCACTAAAATCCACTCCAGCCTTGCTGTTTCTTTCTGCCCTTTTACCTGAAAGAGTAAGGACTTGACCAGCTTTGGAGTGATCAGTTCATCCCAAGAATTCCCCAGTCCCGTGACCTAAGACTCCTAGCAGAACAGATGCTATTCAGGAAGGAGCACTTATTCACAGTGGTTCCTGGTGATGTCAGGAAATGTGAACATGCAGCAAGTACCTCAGCATACACATTCCCTGGAACCCAAAACCGTAGGTGCCATGCAAAAAAGAGACACTGACCCTAGAAACAGAATTATAAGCAAAGTGAATTCCTCCAGAGATAACAGTGAGGCGCCAACATCTCCTTTCTAAGGTTTGCAATTTGATAGTCCCTTCTTACCGATAAGAGATGGAGTTAGGTCATTCAGATGAGGTCACACAGCTGCTAAGTAGCTAAAAGAGGATTTGAGCAAGAGTAGTTTGACGGCAGAACCTATGGACTTCCCGGCTACTGGACATCCCTGTGATGACAGCAGTCCCACTAGGCAGGCCACGTGGGACTGCTGAGGCAATCCATTAAAGATCTGGGGAGTCCATTTGAGCTTCTTTCTTCTCCACACTGCAGGAGCTTTTATCTGCTCACTTATCATCTTTACTCAACTGCAGTGAAATTCTCTCCATTTTCCTTTCATCTACTCAAGATAGGGATTTATTTCTTTAAATAGAAAAATCATGTGTTAAAACTAAGGGATCAACAGCCTTTCAGATGGATTTGAGAACGTGTTAAAGAATCATGACAGAACCTTTTTTTTCCATTTCTCAAACTATTTATGTTCAACTCTCTAACATCTGGCATAGATAAGAAGGCTCACTAAAGTGTCACCCTTCTATGCTAAAGAATAATACCCTTAAAGGCACAGATGCTCATCAATAGGAGAACGAAGATCACCTGCCTAGAAGAGGGTCAGAGCCAGCTGTAGGTTCAGAAAGGCCATGCAGCAGCAATTGCTGCCTTCAGGTCATCTGTGCTGTGGGCCACTTAGCTTCTAATGAATAAGAGTTATAGAAATACATTAATAACATGTAAAAATATACTATTACCACTAATAATAGCAGTATTTCGTACAACATGCTTCTGGTTAATCTGATGACTTTATTGACACCACTTGCAAACTCTACAAGAAAAGGCTTGCATCTGAAATTTCGCCTCACTGTATCCCTGGCATGGCTCTTAAAAGGCATGCAGGAAACATACTGAATAAATGCATTAATGACAGCATGAACCTCTAGTTCATCAGAGTATCTCCTTACTAAAATTGAGGCTAACAAGAGCAAGCTAAATCATTAGAACGGGAATACAACCTTCATAGGTCATCTTATTGGAAGATGCATATCATGAATGAGGAGACGGAGATTCACAGAGGCTAAACTCTTAATCCAAGACAGTTGAATAGAATAGCCGTGTCAAGATGGAGCCAGCTCTGCCAGCTCCGGGTGCTGAGCCATTCGAAGGACATTATGTTCCAAGTTACTTGAAATTAATGACAACTCCATCTAGAAGAATAACAAGGGCACTGGAGAAGCCAACAAGATTGAAGTTGAATCCTACTTTAGCCAATGTGACCTTAGCCAGTGGCTTGACCTTCCCTTAAGCCCAGTGTATTAGCTTGCTTTCCTGTTGCTGTAATAGAATCAATGACCAAGGGAACTTATAAAAGGAAGAGTGTATATAGCTTATGGTTCCAAAGGGGCAAGAGTCATCATGGTGGGGAGGCATGGAGGCAGAGGTGGCTGGAGTAGACCCAGAAGATAAGCCCTCACATCTTCAAGCAGGCACAGGAAGCAGAAAGTGGCTGGAGATCCAGCAAGTCTTAAGAATTCTCTAAACCTACTCCCAGTGACGTGCTTCCTCCAGCATGGCCATATCTTCTAAGACCTCCCCAAAAAGTGCCACCAACTGGGAACAAAATATCCCAATACTTAGAGCCTATGGGGGACATTCTCATTCAAATCACCACACCCAGTGATTTCGTCTATAAAACAGGGGTCATTATGGTCCCTACTTCATCTCAAGGTGGCAAAGACTCAGTGAATAAAGTACAAAGATATGAGCATCATGACTCTCACTTAAGAAATACCCATAAATAATACACATTAATTCTGTTTGATTAACTCCTTCCCTATTGAATCAACCATCCAGGCCAGAGGAAGGAGCACTTTAGCAATTTCATGGCCAACATGTTTCCCCCATGAGAACCCATCATCACAGGAATTGGGACATCTTAACTTAACCCATTCTTTTGCACCGAGGCTGACAGAACAACAGAGCTCTCTAAGAGTTGTTCCCAAACAGGTTATATGCTAAACCAGAAATCTCTCCAGTCGTTTTCAGGCTGAAGACCTATCATTGACCTACAGTTGACCTATAATCATTGTATCCTGTCCTCAATAAGTCCTCTTGGTGGTGAATAATCTCCTCAAATCTATTAGGAAGCTTTAAAGCACAACTTTAGGGATTGCATCTAAATCCCAAAAGATAAGCCACCTAGTTAAAATGTCTGTTTGCAGCAATGGTGACAGCACAAACAAGACCCATGCAAACTCCAACCCGATCAAAAAATAAAACCCAGCACGAAACTGGGGAGATGGGCAGGAGGCACCAACCTTAACTGAGAAACCATTGGCAGCTGATCACTGCTGGGTAGGGGAGAGTTGGCCTTCTTTGAGTGAAGCTAGATCGACTGACCAGGCTCCAACGGACGAACTCACACCAACGGACATTTGGAGACACAAACTTGACTCGATAGGCATTAACATATATGACAAGAATGCATGAAATCTGGTCAGAGGGTATAGGGAGGGCCTTCAAATAGGAGAGGAGAACTAAATATGATTAAGATGTGTATGAAATGTACAAAAAATCAATAAATATTTATTTTAAAATGTCTGTTTGAAAATTCTAACCTTGTGAGCAATGGCCAGGATCTCCCAGGGCTCCCGCTCCCAGTGTACATACAACCCAAAGGCACCAATCCTTTGTTTCCATTAACAAAACACTCTCTCTTGCCACTTTTCATCAACTTGGAGGAGTAACTGAAAGACCAATGGAACTGATCCCACGAAAATCCCAATGGAAAGTATTCTGTGTGATGGAGACATTCTTCCCACTCTCGTTGGAAGCCCTGATTGCAGCACAGTGCGTGTGGGTTTGCAAAGGGTTCAGAAGGGAGTTTCGGTTTTCCAACTTTATAAGGAGGCTCTTGGGGGGTGTCAATCAAATACCTCTGCACTCCACCCAACCTAGGTTGGATTGCACACATGTACAGCCTACTTCCAACAGCCCCACAGAGAAACTGTTCTAGTGCTGATAGTGCTGTCGTCACAACTGCTCACCCCATGTCTGCAACTCAGCCAAATTTATAAGCACTGGCCACAAAGAAGAAAAATCACTGTAGTAGGACCTTGATCATCTGAAACTCACAGATATATGGGCCTCTTTCTCCCTCCTGCAGACTGAGCAGAATTGAAAACAGCCCAGTGTAAAGGCAAGAACTCTTGGTAGAGAACAGATGTAAGCTTTCCTTTATATAACTTTGAGAAATATAAAATAGTTACATAAATGAGAGAATTAAACATTCAATATTTGTGCCACAGCACTGCTCTGAACCCAGTCTTGAGTTCAGATGTGTATAGTTCATATGGTGTAAAACAGAAATAAAGGGTAGTCTGAGAGTGTTATAAACTGTGAGACTACTAGAAGAAATAAAATTTCCTCACACAAAATAACTGGAGGATGAGTTGATAATATAAGCCACAAGACAAAAGAGCACAGGATGACTATGCTGAGGAAGGAAGATTTAGTAATACCAAAGATATCACAAAAGATGGAACCAGGCCACTGTTAAACACAGCCGTGTCCAAGTTAGTGTCAGCACCCACAGACATGGGGAGTGGACAAGTTAGTGGCACCAACTACAAATACTTTAAAATCTGTCCACTAGGGGGCTGGAGAAATGGCTCAGCAGTTAAGAACACTGGCTCTTAACTCTAGAGGACATAGGTTTAGCTCCCAGCACCCACATGGTAGCTAACAACCATCTCTAACTCCAGTTCCAGGGATCCAATGCCCTCTTCTGGCCTCTATGGGGACTACAATCAAATGGTGCACTTATATACATGTAGGCAAAACATTCGTACACATAAAGTAAAAACAAATAAAAATAAAATTTGTCCACTAGCAGTGATTTCAAGAGGGGAGCTCTTCTGAGAAGCACTTCATTAATTACAAATCTGTGCAGGTAACTATAGGGTGATAAAAATATCAAAGCTTTCTTAAATTTTTACAGAATTTTGGCTTTACCATGCTTCATTTTGTCCCCTGTATCTGGTCTCTATTTGTATGGTTTTTTTGTCTCTACAAATTCTCCCAAATGCCTAGATACCTGAACTTTCAGATCTTTAGAAACACATCCGTTTTAGGAATGATAGAAATACAACTGCTGATAACGGGAGGGAGAAATCCTCCCTCCTTTTTTTCCCTCTTTCCTCCCATCTAGCTTTCTGTCCTTCTGTCAAACCTGCAAGCATTACTCAGGGCTTACCCTATATAAAATGTGCTGGCCTTTGTCCCAGTACATTTACAGCATCTACACAGCAAGCTGAGGAATCCAGCAGATGTCAGAACAGCGGGACGTTCTGTGTCATAGCAAGTCCCAGGCCTCTTCTTATTGTGTTAAAAACTGATTGTGAAAACCATCAATCTAAGAGCACCAGATATCAAGAATTCACAGGAAAAATTTGATGAAACAATTTGGTTAAATTGCATTGCCATCAGATTTGTACTGTAATTCCAAATTTCTAAAATGAGATGGGTATATACAAAACCTTACGAATGCCCTAATATATGACAGAGGCGATGACAATAACACCAATATTCTGGAAAACAACACATAGTACTTGCTTATAAGTAATCAATACTGTTTATAGCCTGACTTTATTTGATAGAGCTTCGATATTATAAAGATAATAATACTGAAGATGGCGGTCAATCTTGGAGATCTTCCAGTGATTCACACAAACAGCAGTTCTCCAGGGTTACCTGCAAAGGGACAAATTCTACAAACTCTAAGCTAGAACAATTCATATGCTCCCAAAACATCACAATTCTTAGAAAGCTGGTGCCAATGATCGAAATCAGAAGAAAGTTTGGCTTTTTAAAAATTCCTAATTTTAGTATATCAGTACATCCTCTTTGTGTATTGGAATAAGACCAGATTCCTTTTAAATTGGAAGAAGAAGCCCAAATGCTATTTAGATGAGCAGCTTCTGCTTGACTCTCAGTATTACTTTCCCCCCTGTAAAGCAGGGCCCTTCCCAAGACATGGGGCAATATCTAGCCTAGTACAAAAGATCCTTCTTCTACCACCCAAGTTCTTTGATCGAGCAATGAGCACAAGGGTCCTGCTGCTTGGAACCTGGAGTGAATCCTGAACACAGACCCGGCTCTCCAGCCTGCTACCTTCACACTGTCTGGGAGCTCAAGCCACCAGGAAGGTTGTGGCCATCAAGGGCGTATCTTGTTCCTTGTGGATCTAACCCTGGGCATCGTCTCAGCATTCTTGTGCCTGAGGTAGATCCTTATTTCCAAGTGTTCTTGGCACTGTACTATGCATTCCTTGTTGGTACACAGCCGGTGCCCCAGGGAGCTCCATGTTCCATGCCCCAAAAGCCTCTACTTGAAAAAGCTGAGAATCACTTTTAGAGGTTTCTCTGAATCTTTCCATCTCTCCCCTTATGATTAGTTGTTGATGCTGAAAACCATATCATAAGATACAGCTCCTATGATGGGCCAACATCTGCCAGCTGGAAATCAGAGTCAGAGAAGCTACTTAGCTGGCCCTCAGCGGAAGGCGAGGGTCCTGATTACAGGTCACCAGCTTCCATGCGCTCTACTTCCTGGATCAATCCAGCATAGCATCTCAGGGACACTCTAGTTCCCAGTCCTGGTGAAAAATAAAAATAGGAATATTCGTTCCCTGTTCCTGGTTATACACTAGAATTTATTTTATTTGTTTATTTTGAGACAGGGTCTCATTATGTAGCCTTGGGCGGCCTGGTCTCTATGCAGACCTAAAACTCACAGAAATATGCCTATCTCTGCCTCCCAAATGCTGAAATTAAAGCCAAGAGCCATCATACCCAGCCCAAAAGTATTCATTTTAAATTCAAAGTATCAAGTCCCACTTTGAATCACTCTCAGGGACTTAAAGTCAGGACAAGATAGAAAAATACAGATTTTTATCAGGCTTTTCTATAATTCTGACAGTCACCTCAGACTTTCTAAGACCTGGTATTAAGGAAGACCAAAGTAAGAGCAGAATAAACACCCCCGCCGACTCAATGACCCTGAACCCACAGGGCTGAAGTGCTCACACAAGGCCTAGTGCTACAACAGATGAATGAGTCACTGCTTTTGTAGATAGACTGACAGGCACAGTGGAAAGCAGCTTGTCCTGAAGAGCAAAAGACCTGTCTTTTAGTTCTGCTAAATTTAATGCACATGAAGATATTTTCCAGGCTCTGGTGCCCTGGGAGAGTCAGTTCACTATTCCTTGGGCTCAGAGGTATCATCTATCACACTAGACAAAAGTCACTTTAACCTGCCAAATGGCAGAGGCGGTAATACTTTTAAAGCCACAGACATGGAAAAAAAATCTCTTGTGCTCCTTGAAAGGAAAATGATAGACAACTGTAAAACTGAAAGACCTTTAAAATTCCTTTCCAGTCCAGCCTTCATGCTGCAATCAGCATCACTGCCTGAAAGCAAAGCTTGATGAAATTGACCTCCTCGCCGACTTGCAGATCGTGGCGATGGCAATTACTGAGAGTCCCAGTCTCTAAACTCCATCTGCCTGGGGCTCAAAGTCTGCAGCAATGGGCTTCCCCTCTGCTGTCTCTGGCACTGTTTCTTGAAACTCTCTCTTCTACCACACCATGGGTATCCTCACCCTGGGTATCCTCACCCTGGGTATCCTCACCCTGTTTATCCTCACCCTGGGTATCTTCACCCTGGGTATCCTCACCCTGTGTGTCCTCACCTTGTTTATCCTCACCCTGGGTATCCTCACCCTGAGTATCAGACATAACAAATGACAGTCATGGGTCAAATCTGGACTCATGCTTGTTTATGTGACTAAGACTTGATTGGAAGGCAGCCAGGCTTGTTTGTTAATTCATCGCCTGGGCCTGCTTTGCGCTCAGTGGTAGAGCAGAATAATTTTGGCAGAGACTTCATCTGGCCTTGTGGCTGATAAAGCCTAAAATATTTAGTGTCTTGCCTTTTGTAGAGAGTTTGGTGACCCTTGCCAAAGACTTTTTCTACCAGGATCTATAATAAATACACTTTATCAAGAGAACTACTGTACAATATCTATGCATGTGCATATTTATATATATACGGAAAATTTCCAAGACACTATCTTAAATGCAATGCGCTCTAATAGTGTCTACTTCTTAAAACAGTTGATAATAGTCTAGTAATCTCATGATCCCAAATGATCCATATTTGAAAAACACTACACTAGAAACACAAAGCATTAAATTGGGCGGGGGCAGTCAGGGGACGTATGGACAGGAGATGGGGATCTAAACACAATTAAACTATACTGTATGAAAGTCACAGATGTTCTATCAAAAAAAAAATAGCTTCTTTGGAAAAAATTAACACAGAGCAATTGACTACTTAAAGACACAGCCCTGCTCCTCCACCTCCACTCCCTCCTGACATCACTCTACCTGACAGGGAGTTGCTCTTTCATGTATAAATCCTCCTCATTCTTCAAGTAAAAGCTCAACTTTCATCTCTTTCAAGAAGCATGCTTTAGCATCCCAGTCCGAAAGCATTTTCTCCCACCTCATCTTCAAAAGCACAATCTCTACACCTCTCCATGGCACTTCAAAGTTTCTGCTTTGTAGACCGTCGTCTCTGCACCTTCTTTAGAGCTATGGTCTCGAGCACTTCAGAGGCAGCACATCATCCAGTGTAATGTGTTATAATCAGGAAGTACTGAATAAATGTTTCTTAAGTTGAGATAAGTATTTATTAGTAAGGGTACTGCCTGGCTTGCACATGTAATATTTTATCTTAAGAGAGTCTACAGCACATGGTGTATTATAAGCATGTAGTAAATGCTGGCGAAGACAGAAGAGAAGGGATAACCTGGGCTTCCCAGTTTCTATTCCTGTTCCTGTACTTGTTCTGTTTTGCTCACAGGTGAACAGAATTACCATGTGAAATTCAGAATTCCTGACTTTTGTATCGTGGTCTGTGAAATAAGCACACGCAGTGCTAAAGGGGAAGGGAATAGTTCTAGTTGTTCAGTCTCATCAGAGATATGGTTTGACCACCGTGAATGTTCTAAGCAGAGTTGACATCAACACATCTTGTATTCAGACAATCATACTTGAGAAAGCTTGCTATGGTCTCTTTTTGTCCAAGGAAACCAAGAACATGCCAGCCTTCCTGGGCTGCTAATGATAGTCTGATTGTTTTGGAAAAAGAAAATACTCCAGGGAAAAAAATTCTTCTTGAATTCCAGTATGGCCAGAAACACTGCCAGTATGACCATTTAAAGTGGCTTTACTGAAATCTGTTTAAGCATGACCAAATGACTTGCTCTTAAGACTTCAAGAATTGCTTTATATCAGAAAATCAATAGTTTCTCATTACAGTCACATAATGAGGAGAAAGAGTATATTAATATGTAAACTCTAACAGGGCGCCTGATAAATCTAATAGCCATTTCTAATAAGGTTCTAAATTAAACAGGAATTTAAAAAAAAACTAATTACCTAAGGATGATACAGATGTTATTGATATTAAAATACAATGATCAAAATAGATGCTAAGACCTGGCATAGTGGCTCATGCATTTAACCTCAGTACTGAGGAAGCAGAGGCAGGTGGATCTCTGTGAGATCAAGGCTGCCTAGTCTATATAGTGAGATCCAGGCCAGTTGGGTTATAGGGAGACCCTGATTCAATGATAATAATAATAATAATGATAAAATTAAAAAGATAGTCAACTATGGAAAACCAGGCATTATTTAATATTATTTTGAAGATGGTAGTTGTGTAATAAGATATGAAATAAAAGATACTAATCTTGGGAAAAATATAAATAATTGATTATATAACTGAATACCTAAAAAAAATAGATAGCATGGTGTTTCTAGAAAATAAAGCACTGTAATTAATAACAGACTCTGCTAAAGGGGTCGTAAGCTAGGGGAAAATTGTGTCAACAGCTTTTCTTTGGGTAAACACGGATAAAGACAGAAAGGAAAATGAGGATAACAAGGTCAAAAAATTAAAACATACAAAGCCCTATGGAACATAACACAAATTTAAAAAGACTTTTGGGCTGGGGATATAGCTCAGTGTTATATCCCTTGCCTAGCATATATAAATAAAGCCCTGAGTTTGATCTCCAGCAACCCCACAAACTGCTAAAAATAGACTTAAGAGTCATATTAACCAATTTCATTGTAAAATCTTTTGCTTCCTAATCAGAACAAACTGTTGGACGGGGAAAGAGACAGAGACTAGGGGAGACATCTTAAGATGTTGCTTCTGCAGTCCCATTTCAATACTCTATTACACAGAAATCTGTAGGAGAAAGCTTTGCGATCGTAGGAATGAGAAAAGGCTAGGAAATCTGAGAAATTTTCCTGAATTCATTAGAGATCTGTTCCTACAAAGGAAAAGGGACAGTGAATTCTAAAAAGTGACTCCAGAGAGACAGGACACGTGCAAAACCAATCTCACCTTTGCCAAACACAGGAGAAAGGAGTGACCACTGTAGAAGCAGATAAGGAGTCAGAAGGAGTTTATAACATGCTGGAAGAGCAAGCATAGGCTGCAGTGTTAGTTTAAAAGCACAGGAATCCCAGCTGTAAGGGAGAAGCACTTCCAAGATCTGTCACACAAGCTTTACCTGGCTGCTTTCAAGAAAGCTCATGATAGGGAGGGAGACTTGGAGGTGTAAACATATAGGAATGGCTGCATCAAGCCCATTCACCTCCCTCAACCCATTCTTTCGTATGAAACAGATTGAAAACCTCGTCCCATGGGTCCAGGTGAAGATCCATGATTGCTGTGTGAGGGGCAGAGGGAAAAACCCATCTGATCTTTTAGAGAAAGTAAGAAACCTTCTTGGGCTCAGAATCTCACACCAAGGCTAAGCAAAGGCACTGCCATGGAAGGAAGGTCAAGAACCTGATGATGGAGCTTTTGATGTCTATCTCAGACATGTAGCAACTGCTAGACGCTAAGCATGAAGGAGGAACATGTAAAGTAAACAAGCAAGCAAAATAAAAGCAAACCCCCTGCAACCTCTCACCTCTAGTTTCAGTATATAGCCAAGTATCCCACTTCCAGAAGAATTTTAGGCTTGTGGTACCCTAAAGCTTATAATGAAAACAATAAAACCCAAGCCCACCTCAGTTCCTATCAAGATGAACTTAACCTTCCACATGAGTGGCCTGAAGAAAGAGGAATGACCACTTCTGGACATAAATATTATTTGCCTATCCATCTACCATTCTTATCCTCATACTGTCCAGCATTCAATAAAAAATTATGAGACCCACAAAAAACCTAATTCGTTGTCTAGAAGTAACATAATCACCACAACCAGAGCCAGAAATGAAACAGATGTTGGTCAGATTCAATGGAGAAGACCAACAGCATATATAAATAGATAGGTAATTTCACTGGAGAGATGAAACCCACCTAAAAATAAAGATAAATGTTAGAAATTTTTAAAAGTCAGTCATATGGGCACACACCTCTAATCCCAATTCTTGAGAAGCAGAGTCAGGAAGATTTTAAGTTCAAGCTAGCTTGAGTTACTTAATGAAACCCTATCTTAGAAAAAAAGATCTCACAATATCAAAGTTCCTTCAATAGATTCATCAGCAAGTTGGACATGGCTAAGGAGAGAATTAGTAAGTTAAAAAAAAATAAGTCAATAGAGACAATCTAGACCGAATCACACAAAGGAAAAAAGAATGAAACAAATCAGACTAGTGTACATTAAAGCCCTGAGGCAACACTTATGGTAATGAACCATCTAACCTACGGTGTAACTGGAATCCTACACACACACATATACAGACACATACAGTACATATACACACATAAAATACACACATAAAATGTATACCATATAAAATGTACACAGATATAAAATACAGACACATACCTAGACATATTATAATGACACTGCTAAAAATCAAAGATTAAAAAGAAGATATTTAAGGTAGCCAGAGGTATAGGGCTTAGAGGAGGCACTTTATATAGGTGAATAAAGATATGAATTATAACAGAATTCATAGAAACTGTGCAAGACAACTGAGTGACATCTTTAAAATATACTAAAGAAAGAAGTTATTTTTAACCATTTTAATGTGACAATGGTGTCATAGTTATATGCATTTTCCAAATATGTCTTATATTTAAAAACTCAAACTGAAATATATTCAGGAATAACAAGATGAGGAGATGTTGCTTCATAACAACCAGGAAGAGTAGCTCTCTTTGTGGACAGAGGCTACAGATAAAGCAATACTGATGATGAATTAAAGGGGGAGGATAGCACTTGCCCAGCATTCAGGAAGTAACAGCAGGAAGAAGACGAGTTCAAAGTCAGCCTGGGTAGTAAAACTATGTTTCAAAATATAATTGGAAAGAGCACTTTCCCTCAGTACTTCAAGGTAAAATTGATAATAATGATAAAAAGATTGACCATGAGTTGATGATATCTGGAATCACATGGTAACCTTGATATGATACGCTGTCTACTCTTATGCATTTTTTTCTCTCATAACAGAAAATATTTTAATATTTAATATTAAAACATAAGAATGTTTTAAGATGGCCACAAGAGGTGAATGTGTCATGGCACACATCCTACACAGACTCTCTGATTTTGGCCTCTCAGTCTTTGATGCACAGAAGATTTACAATTCTCCAAAATGGGTTCATAGAGCTGCAGCCACTCTCACTGGTAACATCAGCACAACCTACCAGTGCCGAAGCTCTCCTCTCCACATAGAGAGCACCGTCCAGAGTCCATCAGGTTTGAGAAGAATCTCCATCCAGCAGGGGTCTCATATACAGGGACCTTCATTGATTTAGCCACTCTGAAAAATGAAATTTGAGGCAACCATCAATTCATATGCCTTATTTCCTTTCTTTTCTCAGCAGGAAGTCTTATGATCTATTCATTCCATAACTAGATTTCAGAATCGTTTTCCTAGTTGAGAGTTTTAAAGCATTAATTAGAGAATAACTACCATATCCCAACGGCATTCAATTGTTTTTTTGTCTATGGTATGAAAAATATTGAGTCTGTGTATGAACTATTCTCACATTGATTCCCCTATGATTTTTTTGTCTTTTTGATAAGACTCTATTTGGAAGCAAGAAAGCTTAAATTAAGACGATATTTTAGTATAAACATTTGAAAGTATTATTCAACAGTATCTACTAAATATGAAGGTGCTCATATCCTATGGAATATAAATTCAGCTCTAGAAATAACATGTAGTAGATGCTGTAGTACACTGCTCAGAGTCGGCCTCCAATACACAAACACACACACACACACACACACACATATATGAATGTGCATGCACATACACATGCACACAAGTTATTTTATGGCTGGTATAGTCCCTGTGACAGCATCTAAGAGTACTGTTGGCTGGCAACTCACAAATATGATTCCCTGTCAATAAGAGATATTTCACTCCAAGTCCCAGTCCTAAGTCAACCCATCCAGTGATGGGTCAGGGTGGAGTATTCAAAGATGTGACCTCCTTCCTCAGTTTGGTTCAATTTGGTACAACTCAGTGGGGACATTTAAGCTCTAGAGCTCCTCAGTTGTTGGCAGGGCCTTTCATGTGTCTTCAGTATAATCAGACTTGTCTGTCTGATCCTCCTTTCTCACTGTCCTTTTACTATAGTTTGGAATAGCATTTGCCTTAAAAGTTCGTGTTTTATGCCTCGGTCCTCAGCTGGGCACTATGGGAAGGTAGAGAAGACCTTAAAGGGGGTGACAGGGTGTTGTTTTCATCCCCTTTCTCTCTTTTTACTTCCCTGCCATGAAGTGAACAGTTCTTTGAACCATGTGTTCCCACATGATGGACTACCTCACCACAGGACCAAAGACAGCATGGTTTGCTAGCCATGAACTAAAACCTCCAAAACCAAAGCAAACTCCTCCTCTTGTTAAGTTGACCAGCACAGATACTTTGTTACGGTAATGGAAAGCTGATTGACATCATGTTGATCTTAAAGGTAACTGATCTTTAAGATAGAAAAGATTAAACTTCCTACAAGCAAATTTCTTTCAAAGTTATTTCCTGGGGAAGGCAGTATGTGATGGCACTCAACAGACTGTGAACACAATAATTGGCAAGACTGATTCTGAGTCACCATTTACAATAACTGAAACAATCCAAATAAATCTTTAAGGAGAATAGAAAATTTACAACATTTCAATGGCTAATCTCAACAACTTAATTGGATTGAGAGACATGTAGGAGATCAATTAATCATACCATTAGGTAGGTGGTAGGGGTATTTCCAAAGATGATTGGTCACGAGGAGTGTGACCTAATCAATGATTCAACCCATTGATGGATACAAATTTTGAGTCAACTATTTAGAGGTAACAAAACCATAGATAGTGGAGACTTACTAGAGGAAGGAAGTCACTTTGGGGGCCATGCCTTCCAGGGCCGTGGCCACATGCTCCTGCTGCCTTACCTCAGGCCCCAAACAGTGTCTGGAAGCAACTTGAACCAAAACATTTGAAACCATAAACCAGAATAAACATTTCCTTCATTCCAATTATTTTCCAAGATATTTTGTCACAGTGATGGGAAGCCCATTAAGACAGATACAAAAGCATCATCGAATGAATAATTGCTTTATGCAGTACCCTGAATGAGTTTCACCAACATACAAAGTAAAGGGAGACTAAACAAAGGACATATGCCATACTGTTGTGTAAGACTTAGATATTTAAGTGGTCATTTCCCTCAAAGCTTCTATCTTATCTTCTTTTCAATGTTGCAAGGAAAATATACAACCATGCTTACATCCTGGGAGGAACAATGAAAGAACCCTCCACAAACTTTAGAGCAAAGGAAGTTTTCAGAGATGCTAATTTCATGGTCAAGAGTTCAGGGAGAGAGGAATGAATCACATAGAAGCCCAGGGGTAGTGCATAGGAACCTGGGTCACAATTAACAGATGGAATGCTTGAAAGTGCCAAACAGAAGGTACGACGTGGGGCAGAGGTGAGGGTGAGAAGGCGGCAGCAGGGAACGGGACAAAATGCAATCTTTGTCCAAAATGCTCTCGCAGGTTCAAAGCCAAGTTGGCAGCATTGAAGGGAGGGGAAAGGATTTCCCCAGTTCCCACCCTTCCCAGTTAATCACTGTCAGGAGGGCACCAGCCTGTGCTGTGGCTGGAGTGTCAAGAACTTTTGTAGCTATGAGGCACACTTGTAGCTATGCAAGATAAGATAACAATATGGGGAATTAAATTCCAGGATCCTGAGCTTGAGTTGATTGTGTCCTGGGGTCAGAAAGGAATTCCTGTCCTCCTCCCTCGCCTGAACTTGGGATTCATCCCAAGACTAGTATGCAGCAGATACCATGCATTAGCCTGCGGTTGGCAGGAAGTCCCTTGGAATCTACAATCCTCTAATAGGGAAGCTGAAAACAAGCTGCCCATGCTGCCTCATCAGGGCTACCATGTGCCTCTTCCCAGGAACGGACCGAACAGGAAGTAAAAGGAAGGCAGTCTCGGCCAGGAAGAATGAGCCCTGGTAGCTAAACGAACATGCTGTGTGTAAGCCAGCTCCTCGGCCAGGGTCTGCAGACCTCCAAGAAGGTGGTTTCCAGATGCTTCCGGAGGGACATGGTCTCAACATCACTTTACAACAGTTTCTCCCTTCACACACAGACACCATCACTTCCACCAACACACACTCTTGTGTTCTCTGCTCCTAAAAGCCTATGCTCTTCCTTACTTCCTGGAGACATTCTTGGAATTTGGGATTGTTGTATACTGCTTAATCCTTCTATGAACTGCTCATTTAAGTCAGATTAACTCCCTTTCCAGTCTTTGTCAAAGCTTACTTTAAATCTGCCTCGGTGCATTTTGTCATGCTGAAATAGAATGCTTGAGACTGAGTGATTTCTAGAGAGCACAAGGTTATTTCTCACAGTTCTGGAAACTGGGTGCCCAAGTTCAAGGTGCCCAATTTAGCTGGTGAGAAACTTTTTGCCATGTCCTCACATTGCACAAAATGGAAAGGCAAGCTTGCCACCTGTTCGTGAAGCATCTTTCATAAGGGTTATAATTCTGTTAGCAATGAAGGCGACCTCATGACTTGTTCATCTCTTCAAAGCCCCATCTTTTAATCTTATCACACTTTTAATACCTCAGTTAAGAGGGGCTTAACTTTCAACATGAATTGTGGAAGGGACAAAAGCACTCAGACCATAGGGGGGCCAGCAGGTGGTCACCAGTCCCATCCCATCTTCTCAGACATACAACTAGGCTGTTTCCCCACAGCTCCCTGAAGTAAGCTGTGGCCATGCAGACTTAGTTCTAGCTGGAGGAACTCCTCCTTGGGTCTGGCTGTCAAAGGTTCCTGTGCTTGATGTTCGCTCTCCTTGTGCTGGCTCAACATAGAAGAGCCCCATAATCTTAAAGCCATGTGTTAGAGACAGCCAACTCACAGGACAACCTGGCCTGCACTTCTGATCCTCATTTGCAGCAGAGTTAACCACCAGCCAGTAAAACCTGTCTTTAACTGTGACACCTGAAATAACCTTTTCCTGTGTTTGAGTCACTGCACATCTCGAGCTGCATTTTGTAGTAGCAGGCATGCCATCGCAATGAACACAAGTCCCTTACTTGTCACAGCATTCAATCCAATGTGACACTTCGTGCCATTATTCACTTCCTAACGTTTAGTGTGAGCCTGTGTGTTCACTTTGCCACTGTGCCTGTTGTGGACCTCAAGTACACTCGCCCTTCACATACAGACATCATCACTGCCACCAATATGGTACAAGTCCTCTGCATCTGACATGTCTCTGGATCCTTTGATACCTACGACCCTGTAGGACTTGTCCTCAGTCAATGTTGTATGATTTCAGTTGACTAAGAATTGTCATTAAGGTGTGTTGTTGAACAGTAAGGAGCTAAGTGTGCCTAGTTTATTGTCTTTCTTTCCATATAGCTTCTAAAAATGTAATTAAATCATTTCTACATGTTTTACTTAGACATTTTAGAAAAGACAATTTTCCAGATGCCAATTAGTGGAGCCACTGGGGTGAGACACAGGCGTATCTTTGAAGGGCAGTAGTACACATTATTTTTGTTTGGTCAGTCTGATGGTCAAGCAAGATAAAAGATACAAAAGCATTTTAAATATACCGTGAGAGTCCATTAAGGATGGGGATGCTGGCATAGCCATCTTAGTGTCCCTAGCATCCAGCCCAGTTCATGCCCAGAATAGGTTTTCAAATATTTACTAACCCAAACTACTGTGTCTTTATGTGCGGGTGCTAGCATATCATACTGATGGCATTTAAACGACTCTTTCAACTTGTAAGAGAATAAACACTGACTGTTCTCATCAAGTTTCTCAGGCCTACCCAGCTGATTTTGTAATTTCACTTCAAGAAAGTTATAACAAATTTAAAGGGGACAAGATCTTAAGCCCTCTTTGTATATTTAAATGCCACCTTTCATAAGAGCTGAGAAGAGCCCACAGTACCATGTTCTATGTGCCGGATGCTCAGCCCCCTTTTCAAATCCCTCATCTGCTCAGTCTGGGAGACAGTATTTGTACCACAGGATACACAACAAAGATCTCATGCACTTTCCATTGTTTAACTTCCTATAGGTAAACATCATGGTACAATGCCATACCATAGGACAACAAATAACAAACTTCCACTATGTAAAACAATACAGATAGTGACTGACATAAAGATAGCATAGAACGAAAGAAGCAGACTCAGGGAATACTAGATATATATGTATATATATGTGTGTGTGTGTGTGTATATATATATATATCTGTCTGTGTGTATTCAACTTAGACACAGATCAAAACAAATTAAATGAAATGGTGGCAGAAGTCAAGCTAATGCTTATCTCTGGGCTAACCACAGGGACAGTGATGAGACAGGACCAAGGACGAAGGACGCTTGAGGGGCACTGTTCTGTTTCTTGATACCAGTGGCAGCTGCATGCATGTGTTTATTTTGTGAAAAAGTCCCTTAGACTCTAGAACTTAAAAGAACTAAACTTTCTCTATATGTACAGAACACTTCAATTAAGTGCTTATTTAAAGGGATGGAGAGATGGCTCAGCAGTTAAGAGCACTTGCCACTTTTCCAGAGGACCTGGGTTCAGTTCCCAGCACCCATACTGGGCTGCTCACAACTATCTGTAAGTTCAATTTCAGGAGATTCAGCACCCTTTTCTGGCCTCCACAGGCACTACACTCACATATTGCACATACTGACAGTAGGTACACACACATACATAAATAAAAATAAGTAAAAATTTAAAAAGCAAGCTTTAGCTAGGCATAGTAGTGCACAACTTTAAATCTCAGCACTTGAGAGGCAGATGCAGGCAGGTCTTTGTGAGATTGAGGCCAGCCTGGTCTACATAGTGTGTTCCAGGCCAGCTGGGGTTACAGGGAGACCATGTCTCAAAAAATACAAAGCAAATTTGTGTAAAAGCTGGGCATGGTGGCACAGCACTCTGGAGGCTGAGGCAGGAAGATTAAGAATTTTAAAGCAAGATGGCTTCAAATAGTGAGATCCTAGCTCAAAAAAAAAAAAAAAAACACCTATTTTTAAAAGTCCATTTATATGAAAAAGCCCTCTGGAATATTTAGGATTAAATGTATGTTTGAATTAGCAATGTTTATATATGCTTAGGAAGCAAGTGAGCATTTGTTAATATCTAGCAGGCATTTAACAAAACAATCCCCAAGTTCTTCAATATCTTCACATGACTGAGTTTATTCTCAGACCCCTTCTTTGATGTCTGGCACCACTGGCTAGGGCTGCTCTCTAGTAAAACGCTTATATGAACTTGTACTTTAAAAGCCTCTTTAAGGGAAGTCTGCCCAGCTCATAAATATGAATGAGGCAGAGTTCAGCTAAACCTGGTTTTCTAATAGCAATTTTTCTCTCCTCCACCCACCCCTCCCCCCGCCTCTTTTTTTTTTCTTTCAAGGCTAAAGATTGAACTCTGGACCTTGCATATGCTACGGATGAACTCCAGCTTTGAGTTATACTCACAAGCCTTCTATAGTAATCTTAAGCCTATTCTTAAACCAGTTTTATGGACACAACAACTCATAATTTCAGTTAAAATGAACATAAAACATTGGGCTTTAGGACTAAAATGACTGCAAACATTTTTCAATCACATATAAACTTTAGTGGAGTGCTGTGTGACCTGGGGCCTAGAGCATCTCAGCATTTTCTAAACCTCAAAACCCACATGTGAAATAATACCATTCTGCTGGTCTTATCAGAGAAGCTGTGAGGATCAGATTGATATCAGGCAATGAAAAGAAAATCCGCTCACAAGTGCAGAAAGGCTTACTGGGTTAGAGCACCATCCATGTTCTCAGTTCTGGGTTTTTCTGTTAACCCAAAGGGAATGGGGTATGTATCAGCTGAGCGTGTTTAAAGACAAAGAAAAAGATAACTGCATGTTTTACGTTTGACTTCAAGGTGCTGACCAACTATAAAACAATGGAGGGTCTCCAGCCCAGGAACTTTGCTGCCTCATCTTGACACTTCTGTATCTTCACTTTACATCTGTACTATGGGAGAAGGTAGAGGACCCTTCCCTACCACATTTTAAATTGTGTCAGGCGACATAAGGCAGGCAGATTTCTGAAGATCCTGACTTTACTTTAAAGGAAAAAAATCTTGGCTTTAGAAAACTGACCAATGATCCAAGAAAATAAATACGTCTAATTGAAACAACCACAGGTTTATTCTCTTAAACTAGTAAATAATCTGGACTCCTCTGTGTGGGAAATTACGTGTCTATGTTTACAGTCTTGATGTTAGAGCACTTTGATGTAAACTGCCTGGTTCTGATTATCTCCAAAAAAAGAAAAAATTGCTGAGGAGCTGAAACTAGAGGAATTTTAAGTTCCAAACCCTCCAAGCCAAGCTGAGAGATGGTCAAGAGACAGTCCTGTGTTCTTCAGATTCTTGTGTGCTTGTACACTGAATAGGGAAGAATGAATCATCTTATTTGGTTTTTGTTTTGCATTGTGTTTCTTGACCTATGGGGACTTTTGGTTGAAGCTTTATAAAAAGTCTATTTAATACCTTCAGAAGGCAGAATTGACTCATTTGTTTCTACAGATCAAAAGTGCTCAGAACTGACAAGACAGCTCCAACCCAGGAGATAAAACATTACAGTGAAACAAAGCCTCTAAAGTTTGTAGAAATGTTGCTTTTCTCCTCTTCTGGATTCTATTAGCATCTTTTCCTGGATGGTATCCTAGAAATCTATGGAGTCTACAGTATACAAAATAGAGAAAAGACACTCTGAGCTGAGAAAAGACACCTGGGTATTCAGTGTGCACAAAGCAACCGTGAACAGAGACTTGCTGTGAAGGAAGAACAAAGACCAGAGGAAATTAGCATTTGCATAAGGCTGCATTACCACTCTATGGGGACAGAGTGATCCTGGGACAGAAGTCTACACTGAAATGTCATGGGATGATCAATTTTCCCAAAGTCAACATCTGGTCCTTGTTCTGATGTTTCATACTGGAGTCCACTTCAGTACAGCCACAGTGTCTGTCCCCAGTGTCCTGTGAACCCACTTCTGACACAAGCTCATTAATATAAGCCAGAATTTGACAGAAGAACATTCGTAATCTACTCCCATGGGTTATTGCAGTAAGACTTTGAAGGAACAGGAGAACGGGGAGACGATGTATCTATTTAAATATAAACAAAATGTGAGGAGTTTAGTTTCATTAAAAAATTACAAATATTTCCATTTTTACCAAAAAGCACCTGAAAAGGAAGTAAGCCATAGATTTAGAGACGATACTTAACAACAATACATGCTGAAGGATTCACAGCCAACCTACATAAAACACAGTAAATCAGTGGAAACAACGCAAATGACCCTGCAATCCACAGAGGAAAAAGACTGACTTGCCAATCTGAAAATACACAGTACATCATAGCACGGTGATCAGATAGTATTTCATGCTCACCAAAGGGGGAAGGGAGGGGAGGGGAAGGGAGGGGAGGGGAGGGGAAGGGAGGGGAGGGGAGGAGAAGGGAGGGGAGGGGAGGAGAAGGGAGGGGAGGGGAGGAGAAGGGAGGGGAGGGGAGGAGAAGGGAGGGGAGGGGAGGAGAAGGGAGGGGAGATTCCAGTAGAACCAAGTATTGGTAGAAATTCATGGGAAAACAGAATCCTAAACATTGTCAGCAGGATTATACAGTGTTACTTGAGAATTTTTAGTAGAAATGATCATGTTCTATTTTCCGGCAAGCCCACCTCTGGGTAACTATTTGCAGAAACTTGGATGCATGTTCAAAGATGTCTGTTTCAGCACTATTCAGAGAAATAATGCCAAATCAAAGCAACCTTATTATCCATCAAGAGAGAAATAGACGAACTATAGCTTATTCATACCATGATCCATACACAGCATGACTCAAGGGCACTATAGCATAGAGTGCGAAAGAGTCACAGAGACACTGTGTACTTTGTCTTAAGGCATTATCACAGACCTTTGTGTGCCAATTACTGTTCCCCCTCGATAGTCCAAGCAGAGAGCCTACTGGATTGTCATTCCTACTCTCTAATTGTGGGTTTCAAATATTTGCAACTCTGAAGAATTGGCTTTTATTTTAAAGAATTATTCAGCTAGAGAAAGAGATGCAACACCATCTGGCTCAACATCATCTGGCTCAGAGGAACAGCCAGAATCTCCCAGTGCCACCAGAGTCCCACAGGAACTTGGAAGATCTGCCTGCCCCTTAGTTGTGCCTCTTGGACCAGAAAGCAAGTCCATACATGCTGGATGTGGCCAGCTGTAATTAATTAGACTGGATCCATCCTGAGATTTTGAGTGCCTTTCACTTGAAAGGACAGAACACAAACCCCTTCTTTCTTTAAATCAAAGGATGTTTTCATTTTCTGTGTGTTTGTACTTGGAGCAATACCCCCTCCCTGTCACTCCTTTTCTCTTGCTAACCTGCCCACATACCTTGGGAAAGAAGTATCCACAGTCCCAGTACATATTCCTAGTTCCTAACTAATACTCATTTTCAGCTCTCTCTAGGGAGATTCTGCTTCTTAGATATGAAGGCTGAAAATCCCTAAGCCTTCAAACTCTCCAGCTTCCAGGAGTCAATCCCCTGAGTAGGCTTGTATCCAAAGCTTCAGGGTCCTTGGAGCTATTCACGCTGTGTTTGGAAGGCTATGGACTGAGCAGTACTTTCTATCTGACCTTCACCAGGCACCATCTCTATACCAGTTCTGGGAAAACAAGCTCCAGTCAAGGGACAGCAGCAGCCACCCCACCTGAAAAGCACCACATTTAAGGCCGTGCTTACCTTCCCAGGGTTCTTTGGTCCCTCAGGATTTGGTTTAATTTTACCGGCAAGTACCAGGAAAAGTCATGCCACATTAATTCTGCTCTAGTATGAATTATCTTTAAAAACATTTCCATTTAATGAGCTGGAGTTACAAGAAGATCAGCTGATGGAAATGTCAATGTTCTTCAGCAGGAAATAGAATTCTGCACTAAAAGCTAAACTTGTTCAGGCAGAGAGAGAGGGCAAGCACTCAATGCCCTGGCATGGATGAGAAGAAGAACCTCTAGTGCCCTTCCAACTCCACCCCTTCCGGGCTGTGTGAACTTGGCCAAGTCACTCACATCCTTAAACCTAGCTTTCCCCCCTGCACAGTGCAGTGATGAGCCACCCTTTACCTGGTGAGGACCAGGTGGAATGACGCCTGGGAAGCCCCGTGCTCCCAGAGCACTCCAGAATCATCAGCAATAGTTCCACCTTTGCAGCTTCCTGCTGCACTCTCTCCTCTGAAGTGACAAACTGCTCTTGTGATGGGGCCTCCTTCAATCCTGTGTATAGGGATGCTTTGTCTTGGTGAAGGTCCCAACAGGAAGAGATGACCTCCTCCATGCGAATAAGTGGAAGAGAATGTCATACCAGAACTATGTACGCAGGAGAAGTATGCTGCAAAGTCCAGCCTTCTTGGGCAGGTACCAACTAGGCTATCACCCTCTCACCCCTAGATCCATTACTGGAGTCTAGAGACAGCTATGCAAAGGCTCTGACACACGGGGGCCAGGACCTTCAGACACCTGTGTTGCCAGCCCACGGAAATTTGTAAGAACAGAAATAAATGCCTGACCACATTCTCTTCTGCCAGATATCTTCAGTATTCCCAACTGTTCAGACTCAACTGAATTCTGGAGGCAACAGGAGCCTGTTGATGGCATACAGGGCCCAGTCTGTAGGTCACAGGACTGAGAGAAGGATGGAAGAGGTCTTTAGGGGAAAATGAGAGACCCCCGCTTGAGGCAGGCAAATAGGGAATAGCTTAGGAGCTTAGGACTCCAGTTGGTATGAACTATGCACACACCCCTCATTTAATAATGCATTTAAAGCCTGACACCCTTATCTCCATGTACTATGCAATACACCCCTCTCAAAACAATGCATCTAGCAACCTATTAGCAATCTAAGACCCGCCCCCCTGCATCAAGTTGTATGCAGACTCTTCTAGGAATAGTGGAATAATTTTCTCCTCTTTAACAATCCTCAAAAACTCCTTTCGTAAACAGTTTCTATTCAAATATATTTCAGAAGATACCAGGCATTGAAGGTAGGGGGCCAGTCCTGCCTAGACTGATTTGTAGGCATGCTTGGTTAAAATAAATTGTGTCCTCTGAGTGAATTTTTAGGAGGAAACAAAACTGCATTTATTATACTATGATTATGCATAATTGACCACGCATATGAGTAAAATCAGATTGATCATGGGGCCAGACCTGAACAGTGAACAAGGGTTTGCATAATCTAATCCTGTCAATCAAAACAGAGAATGGGCTAGCAAGATGGCTCAGTGGTACATGTTACCAAATTTGACAACTGAGTTCAATCTCCAGGCCCTGTATGGTGGAAGGAGAGAACTGACTCCTAAAAGTTGTCCTCTGATCTCTACACATATACTATGGCATGCACACACACACCACCACCACCATCAACAACAACAATAATAATATTTTTTGAAAAACAAAAAAGAGCCCATGTTATGCCCCTTAACAACAAAACTCCTCCTCAACTCTATAAATGGAAGCCCCAAGTAACAATCAGGGCCCCGGAATACCAATACTCACGTGGTCTACTATCACTTTTGGTAGTGTATTTCTTTCTGATCCATACTATTTATTTTTTAATAAAATTTCCTTGCTACATTGCAAATCTATGGGAACCTTTATTTCTTTTTTAAAAGATATACTATTTTTATGAACTTCATACAGCGTAGTTTGATCATATTCAACCCTCACTTCTCCTCCATCTCATACAAGATCCTCCCTACCTGCCAACTTCGTGTTCTTTTTAAGAAATAACCCACTGAGTCCAATTTGTGCTGCCCATGTACACTAGAGCATGGGAGACCTTCCAGGGCTCACATCATTAATGCTAACTGCCTCTCCGTCCCCCAGAAGCCACCAAGTTTGTCCATAGCTCCTCAGTGAGTGGTGGGGGCTCATGAGCCCCTTCCTCCTCCATGCTTGAATGTTGCCTGGCTAGATCCTGTGCAGATATTATACAGGCAACCACAGTGCTGTGAGTTTATGAGTGCAGTGGCCTTGCCATGTCCAGAAGACAGTTTCGCTCCAGTCCTCCCCAAAATTTGGCTCTTTCAGTCTATCTGTCCCTCTTCCACAATGGTCCCTGAGCCTTAAGAAGATTATGGGGTATATCAGAATTCCTTGAATAAGAGGCCAAAATCCCAGAAACACATGATCCAAACCAAGACCACCGGTAGCAAGCTCATTGTGCATCTGACGGCCAGTGCACACTGGCCACTTCCTTATTTTGCAGGTTGATCTGGTCACTCTCTTCTTTGTGCTGTCCCTAAAAACCCAGTCATTAGGAATTCAGCAGAGAGTATTGTGTTAGACACCTGATCCCCCTGCCTTCTGGGAGGCCCTGGAGAGAAGGTAGTCTAGCTGGAACAGACATCTGTTCACTTTATGCAGATGTCACAGGATCCATAAGAACACAGCCTCCTTCATGGGTGTGAAACATGATTTACATTCCTGAAACAGGACTTAAAATACCACTAGTAGCAAATGCATGGGATAAGGAGAAGTCCAGAGTAAATCTAAGTAACGGTGAGTAAATTCCCAAAACACAATGTAAAAGTTTGGCTGAAAATGTTAACCATCTCACTTCTGTTATGGACCATATATCTGTCAACCTACTAAAACCAGTTCTGTGGTTTGGGATGAAAAGGCAAGAACTGGTCTCTCCAAAGCTGCTTAAGAAAAAGAAGGTTGATGAGACTTCCAGGAAACAGAGAGCTCCTCCCTGAATCCCCAATTGTGAGGAACTCTAACTCAGTGGAGAAGGCAGCCAACAGTAGTAGAGTCTACTCTGAGCCTAGCCAGTGGGGACAGCCCAGAGCATGGCCAATGTAAATGACAGCAAGGCTCTCTGGTGTCTGAGTGGTCTGAGTTTTCCTCCCCTGAGTAGTCTGACCATGATGTGAAATCCCCAGAGTAGTGGGGGTAGGGAGGGGAAGAAGGCGGGAAGAGCAGCTGTTTGCAGTCAGTCCAGCTACAGCTGAGACCGCTCCTCTCTCAGTGGGCCTAGCTGTCACTGAGGTACAGAAACCGAAATAGCTTGGCAAGAATTCAGAGTTCCTGAGATTAAGTGGAGAAGCAGATGCTCCCAAGAAACTAAGGAGGCCACTCAACTGTCCTGTCTCCATTTCTCTGGAGACCTATAGTTTGTATTTGTGTGGTTTCATTCCATGTGGAAGCCACTGGGAGCATAGGGGAAACTCCAGAACAGGGCATGAGTGAATAGATTTTACTTCAAGAACTAACTTCCAGGAAGCAGCCATCCTGCTGATGGGAGGGCAAAGAGCAGGGGGAAAAGCATTAGAAATGCCGCAGCCTTCTGGCTTTGAGAGCTGCTGCGAGGCAGAACTCCATGCGGAGTGAACATCCCTCGGAGATCCACAGCCTGGAGAAGGGGAGGGATGGCGAGTGGAATGGGAGGGGTACTCCAGCCAGCTAGAGCTGAGCCTAGACGGTGGAGTCCTTTCCCACAGCTTCGATACTAGTGTCTACTGAAGACACTGTGTCCAAGACTTGGTCCCGACATCCAAATGAAAAGTCGTGGAGCCTTTTGGAGATGGAGCCAGGCAGATGGAAGAAGGTCACTGAGGCCATGTTCTTGAAGGAATGTTGAGACCCTGGTCTCTTTCTCTGCCTTGGTCTCTGTCCCTCTGTCTCTCTCTCTTTCCGCTCCTTTCTCTGTCTTACTATCTCTTGCTTTCCAGCAACCATGAGGTGAACAGGCCACCTCTATTATGCCACCACAGGCCAAAGCACTAAAGACAGGTGACCATGCACTGAAACCTCCAAACCTGAGCGTCAAAATGGACCTTTCCCGGCCTCAGGTATGCATTAGAGTGAAAGATGAGAAGCACACCCTTCTTCCAGACCTAATAATTTCCATCTATCCAAAAGAGCAGCACACTAAGTTCCTCAGAACAGAACACAGTTCTGTTAAATCTGCTAAACCATTCCTTAATACTCAAATGCAGCATGTCCCCCATGTGACTGTGACCTCCATGTGACAGTGACCCTTTGAACAGGGTGACCCTTAACCCCATGAACAGCCCATCACTGCATGCAGCAGCTTTCCACTGCCTCACCTGAACTGAAGCAGAGTAGAAATGACTGCTCTGAAGGCTCTTCAGGACATACCTGGTGTAGAGAGAGTATTACACCCTCTAAAAGCAGTCACATAAGTCTAGGTATGTGACTAGGTAAGATTTCCTGTCTTTGAAATCATTTAAGACAAGGCATCATTTTTCTGGAACTCTATACCCTGTTCAATAGCACTGCATTGCAGTAAACTCTGTGAATGTACTTGCATGCATGTGTGTGTGTGTTTGTGTGTGTGTGTGTGTGTGTGTGTGTGTGTGTGTATGGTATGTGTGGTGAGTGTGTGTATGATATGTGTGTGGTATGCATGTGTGGTATGTTGTGTGGTGTGCGTATGGTATGTGTATGATATGTATGTGTGTTATCTGTGTATGTGGTATGTGTATATTGTGTGTGGTGTGTATGGTTTGTATACATGGTATTTGGTGTGGGGAGGTGCTGTGTGCTTTGTGGTGTGTGTTGTATGTGTGTGTGGTCTGTGTGTATTGCATGTGGTGTGTAGTATGTGTATATTGTGTGTGGTGTGAATGTGTGTATGGTGTATGTATGTGTTGTATGTATGGTATGTATGTATTTTTTGTTGTGTGTGTATGGTATGTGCGTGGTGTTTACGGTATGTGTATATTGTGTTTTCTGTATGTATGGTATGTGTGTATTATGTGTGTATTGTATGTACGTATGGTATGTGTTTATTGTGTGTGTGTAGTGTGTCCCCACTCCATATCATACCATACATATTAAAATAAACCCTCAGATCATATAAAAATCTTTACTCTTCACTTCAAAAGCATCTTGAAAGGCTTTCTATAATTTTGGTTTGGAACTGATGAGGCTGCAAGTTGCTCGTGTAATTAACTGTTGGCAATGCACTTCATCCTTTGTGCACACTCAAGAATCCTTCGGAATGAGAAAATACACCCTACAAATTATTTTCAAGTGTTATAATGATCTCTTGGGTACTAAATTTAATAATGAAATGACATGTTGCATCTTTTGCATATTCAGTTAGGTGGTTAGTCGTGTGAGAGTCGCAGTCTTCTTCACGTTGGAGCTCATAGTGGGTATAGTTCCCTTATACTTCCAGGCCCAAGAACATCAAAGGCCCGAGGCAAGGGACTGAACAAATGTTCCTTGTGCATGTGTAGGTGAGAAGGTGCATATGTTGGGTTCTCTCCTCTACAATAAAGCTTAAGAGACAATGCTGTTCCCTGTCCAGCACAGTCTTCACAACATTCTGCACACACTTACTTTCAGGAGATCCCACAGGCTTATTTCTGAGCAAAGCATCCCATATTCCTCTCACCCAGCTCCTTTTTGCCTCTGTCAATATTCAATGCCATTAAAGATGTCTATGGGGAACACCCATGAGACAAAGGCAAGCGTTCTCAATACACCAGCCTATTATTGAACTACTGACCAAGTTTCTTGAAAAGTTCAAAACAACTATCAGAATAAAACTGGTTGATTTCATGGGCTGGGGAGATAGTCCCATAGGTAAGAATGCTTGCCCTGCAAGCATGAAGACTTGAATTCAAATCACCATCACACACCAGCCAGCCTGTTGGCTGCCCATACAGCTCCATGCTCAGTGAGAGACACTGTCTCAAGGGAATATGGAAGAGAGTGAGAAGGCAGGAACACCTGCTGTCTTTCTCTGCACTTGTAGACATGGATCTGCACACCATCACACATGTACATACACAACACACACACAAACACACATCCCCAAAATGGTCAGTCTTTTGTTGCAATGGTTAATAGTGATTTTCAACTTGATAGGACCCAGGAAAACCTGGAAGAGAAATTCTGGGCATATCCATGAGAGTTTTTCTAGATTGGTTCAGCGAACCTAGCTGTGGGTGGTGCCATTCCATGGGCAAAGGTCCAGAATGAATAAAAAGGAGAAAGAAAGCTGAACATTCATCTCTGTCTGCCTCCTGACTGGGGATGAAATGTGACCAGCTGCCCCTCACTCCTGCCACCTTGACTTCCCAGACATGATGGACTGTACTCTCCAACTCTGGGCCAAAATAAATCCTTCCTTCAAGTTGCTTTGGTCACATATTTTTGTCACAGCAACAAGAAAAGCAACAATTAATTCACTTGTAATGAATTTTCTGGAGGAATGAAACAGAACAGTTGGGTTTTTCCCCCATCGTGAAACCAAATGTGCGTACGCAAACCAAACAAAATGGAAAATGACATCACGTAATGTAAACTTCTGTTAAACTTCAAGAAAAACTGCATGTATAACATCCCAGATGGTGGCCTTCAAGGTCTAACCCAGAACATAAGCGTGGACAAGGTTTCCCTCATCTTTGTGAAGCTGGAAAACATTTTTAGACAGGAGCAGGTGGGGCTTAATCACCAGGCTTAGCAGAAGTTGATGCTTGGCACACTTTCTGCATGAGAGTCACCTAAGGAGCTCGTTTAAAAAGCAGATTTCAAGACCTCTCTGCCAAATAATTCTGAGACCCCTTCCTTCCTTCGATCCCAGGAGTCTGTACTTTTATGAAGTAGCATTTTTTTTAATTTCTGGAGATTCTTATAGGAAAAGTATAAAACACCAAGTTGAGAGAAATTTGTTCCTTCCTTATCCAGAAGGTATGTTACAAGATAACTAGAGATTTTGGGATACCTTGGAAAGTGCCAAACCCTACATAAACATGCTGCTATGTTTTCCCTATAGATATACACTTGTGAAAGTTCATAAAGTAGGCACAGTGAGAGATTACCAACAGTAACTAATATAATAATATAATAGAATATAACAACTGATATTGAGCAATCAGTTTTAACAACTGAATAACTACAAGAATAGAGTAGAACAAGGGGGCTTGAGAGAGCTGGAGAGATGACTCAGCAGTTAAGAACACTGGTTGTTCTTGCAGAAGACCCAGGTTCAAATCCCAGCACCCACATGGCAGCTAACAACTGTCCATAACTCCAGTTCCAGAGGATCCGGCATCCTCTTCTGTTCTCTGTCAACGCTGCACAACACAGGTGCATTTACACACATGCAGGCAATAGACTCATATGCATAAAATAAAAATAAATAAATATAACTAAAAAAAATTAAGTAGAAGAGTTACAGCAGTAGACCGTTGTTATTCTTGTGCTGTGAAGCCTGAGTAGGTACAACAGGAGTTGCTTAAAGCATTGTAAGACCTATAACAGATCATTTGAAAGATGAGATGGCTGCTAAGAGAGTAAGAGGCAGGTAGCATTTGCCATGTGAATACACTAGACAAAGGGATGATTCATAACCCAGCATGAGTTTAAGCCCATTACTCAGAACATATGTACAGTTGAAAACATGTGAACTGTTTATATATGGAATTTCCATGTAATATTTTCACACCATGATTGACCATGAGTAACTGAAGCTGCAGATAAAAGGGGACTGCTGTTCATGCAAATGACAGTGCTTGGGTAATCTACGAAGCAGACTCTTATCTCTGCACAATGTAGTAACTGAATTCTAATGCACACTACACACTGTGAAAACTTCAGAAGATGGTAGCTGGCTAAGGGTCCAGACTTAAGCATCAGTACTGTCTTGAAATCCCACCACATCATGGTGGAATCTAGACTCTGCTAGTCAAACCCTGGCAAATCGCTCATCACCTTGGCCTCTTCCAGAAAAGTAAGCAGAGACATTGTCCCTTTTCTGTCTGTGTTCTCCACTCCTTCAGGATCCCACTGGCTTTGGAACCTCACCACTTGGGCTCACATTCAGCTCTTGCACTGTTAATGCTGAGACACTGATAGGCCAGTCATTTATTCTCTCTGAGCCTCAGTTACTGCATCAGTAACCTGTGCTTCTGGAAGGAACTGGTTTTCCTTCTTTGCCAACCCCATGCACGGGGGAAGCTGTCAACATTGTGGGAGGAGCTTCTGCCTCTTGGGTATGAAAATCTGGCCATAAATCCTGACTCTACCTTTCATTCTTTGGTGGGTTTATGTATGCCTCTGGGTTTCTGTGAGCCTTGGTGTGCTGAAAGCCAGGGTGGGTAGTGGTTATGATACATAGTCAATACTCCACAAATGCAACGATGATTTCATGGGGAGAAACCTTCATCCTTTTTGGAGAAAGGGATATTCTTGAAGGTTTCAAAGAACAGTGACCCGCCACTTGGTGACAACCTACCAAGAAATAACTATGACAAGAAACTATATGTAAGAAATGGCTGTGTGGGCTCAAGACCTGACCACCTTCTCCTCACCAGTCATGCCAACTGGGTTCCAGTGCTTCCCAGAAGGTGCTGTATGAAAGCCAGGAGGACTCTGATTGTGGAGCCCTTCAAAGAGTGCCATGGCTGAGCCTGGTATTGATAGAAAAGGTCTGTCCTCCCTGAAAAACACACCTCTGCTGTTCCTTCTATTGGCTCCAACGCCTTGGCATTTCCAGTCAAGCCAAGCTTTGGGCGCTCTATGATTCAGTGATACCACTTCCTTAACTGTCCCTTAACTCTCATTTCTGGGAAGCTCTCTGGAGCCCAGTGCCACAGACTGAAGATCTCTGTCCCACCTGAAATTCACTACTAAATCTTGACTCCCAATCTAATAAAGGTGGGGCCTGTGGGAGGGGATCATGAGTACAGAGGGGATGCATGCCTTTCTAAAACTGGCCAGAGAGAGCTGCCTTATTCCTCTGTTTACAAAGAAAAACATGTCATCTATGAGCCAGGAAGAAGGCCATCAACACACACTGCTGCTGACACCTTGCTCTTGGACTCCACAACCTCTAGGAAGATGAGGAAGGAATTTCTGTTGTCTGTAAGCTGCCTACTCTGTGGAACTTTGTTGTCATAGACCAAGTAGACCAAGACATCCAGAACAGGAGATCATCTTTAAGACTCTACCAAGACACCATCAGACGGATTATGCATCTCCACCAGCTTCAAGAAGGAAAAGGTGTCAGTTGAGCACTGCCTTTGCTGGGAAAATCAGCATGGGGCTCTTGGTGCTGGGTGGAAGCTCCACGTAGGTCAGACCTCTTCAGGAATCTCTGGGTCTGGATAACTCCAGTACATGGTTGTCCTGGGAACGATGTCATAGCCACTTGTCCCGGATCAGGGTGGCATAGGCATTTGGAAACATACACTGTCACTTTTCTTTCATTTTGGCCTGTCCTACCAGACTGTCCTTTTGTTTACTGCAGAATACAATTCAAGAAGGTGGATTTAAAGAAGAAAACGAATCTAGGTTGGATGCAGCCTGGGGAGGCATCCCCCTGCCAATAAGCAGGAGCACTGCCTCCCCTGAGGCCCTCTATCTCCTCTACCCTCCCTCTCTTGAGAAATAAGCCATGATTTCTTTCAGAGAAATCTCTATAGTTTTGTAATAAATATTTGTTTTGCCCTTGCTCTTATTTGATTTGTTTCTGCCCCTGACAACCAAAACACCTACAGACTATAGACTACAAAACTAAGTAAGGTACCAAGAGCCGAGTTTGCCCAACTTTGCAAACTGATCAATGGTGGGTGGAAAGTCAGGCCCCAGCCTACCTCGTCCCATTCTCCATGCAGGGCCATGTGAAGACATTCTTCAGAGACCCTTAGGACTATTCCTGGATGCGTTTAGCCTTTAAAGCAAATCACTTCATAACAGTTGTACTAGGGCTGGGTGTGGCAGCACATGCCTTTATTCCCAGCACTTGGAGGCAGAGGCAAGTGGTCTCTATGAGTTGGAGACCAGCCTGGTCTACATAGCAAGTTCCAGGTCAACCAGGAGTACATAGTGAGACCCTGTCTCAAGAAAAAAAATTAAAATTGTGCTAGAACACGGGACTTGGTGGCACATGCCTGTAATTACAGAACACTGAGGCAGACAGATCTCTATGAGATCAAAGACAGCCTGTTCTACATGGCGAGTTCTAGGCCAGTTGAACTACATGGAGACACTGCCTCAAAAAAAAAAATTTGTGCTAGACCAGAACAGTAGAGTTGAATGAAATACATCCTAGAAACACCAAATCTATAGCTCTCCTCTGGCTGTGGTAGTAATAATAGTAATAGTAATAGCTAATATTTATTAAGCATTCACTATGTGCCTAGTACTGTGCTAAGCACTTTGAATACATTTTATCATGTTCACTTTCCCCATTTTTAGTTGAGAACGTTGAGTCTGAGAGATCACATACCTCACTGAAACACGGTTCAAAGCAGTTGTCTCTCTTCCTGTCTCTGTCTGTTTCTCTGTCTCCTCCCACCCCCTCAGAAGTGAACATGACAGGACGGACCCACTGATCGGAAGTCTTGAGGAGGCAGAGGGGTGTTGTTGAAGCCATCATAATAATCACAAAGGCAGGGGAGTGCCCAAGCAAAGGTCAGAATGTGGAACTTTGAAGTTTTCACTGAAAGTCTGAACACTAAATGTGACATGGGCTTTTAGTGGAAAGGAATATGCAGGCTGTATTCGGCAGGGAGCATGGTTTTAGGATTGTCCTCCTGGAGCCTGGCATCTGCACCCCCCTGTGATTTATGCTTCAAAGTCACACAGAGCCTGCAGGCACCAACTCTGCAGTAGCGAAGAAAATGGATGATTTCCCTGAACACACCACGTTTCCTTAAAAGGCCTCCAGTGTATGTACAGTTCTGACTCAAGGGCAGAACTAAATCACAGTTTGGCCTCTCTCCCCCCTTATATGGTTAAGTATCCCGATGGCATTCTCCCTCTAATTTATGAAGCAAAGGAGTAGAGGAATGTCGATCAGGAGTCGTGGTGCGTGGGGAGGGCTCGCCAGGGAAGATATAAAGCTCATCCTGCTGGCAAAGGATTTGTGAGACCAAGTAGAACAGACAGCATCCTTACTCAGTTGTTTTCCTTTAACTTTGGAGAAGAGACACTTCTGTCCCTCTCTTGAATTTCACCATTTCAAAAGCCAAAGAATTTTCAGAGCTCTTCCCATGTATTGGAAAGCGGGGAAGTAAAGCAAGAATAAATGTTTCTGGGCTTAGACCTATCTTACATTCCCTCACCCTTGTTTAGTTCCCTGTTAAACCCAGATACAGAAATGCATATGTACACACACACACACACACGCACGCGCGCGCGCGCACACGCACACCGAAATGCATTCATAGAGACATGCAGACATACAATACACACAAACATGGAGACATAAAGGCACATACACACACAGATATGTACACAGAGACATGAAGACACACACACAAACAGGGAGACATTCACATGCACTCACACAAATGTAGACAAGCAGCACAAGCACAGCCAATCAAGTGTCTGAAAAGGGACAATTTCATTTTAAACAGAAGACAGAAACGGAACAAAGGACCAGGCCACTACAAAGAGTTCTTTATATCCAAGGAACCTTGGACAAATTGTTGGAAGTTAGGAACTAAAATTTCCAATCTCTATCCTAAAACTGGAACTAGTAATGGTAGGGGAGGGCAGGCATATCACTAAGAATGTGTGGGAATGCTGTGACGCTGAAAATCTCAAAATGCCCAGAGCTGTTTCAAACAGTGGCAGTATCTTCTCAGCTATTTTTAAACATTTTTCAATGTATATGTTTATTGAATTTTTGTGTATTTCATACAAAACACTTTAATCATCTTTATACCCCCTCCCCCATCCAGATTTTATGCACTCTGTCATAAATGTTAAAGCCCATGGAGTCAAGTTCATGTACCCAGACATCCCACAGTGCAAGTTCATTGAGCTGTTATTTTTAACTACTCTATTGTTTTCCTTTCCCATACAAATGAGTTTCTTAAATGTAACCAAGTATAAGTTACATCATAAGGTAACCCATCTTCACCCTGTGGCAATTCACTTTTATTTGGTCAGGAATTGATCTGATATGCACACTGGGCCAAATTAGCAAATTCTTCTATTCTGTCTTAGAAAACTAAGGAAGCCTTGGACTACTACACTGTAATTGAATGCTAGATGTGCAAACCAGCAGGCAGAGACTTGGTTGGCATTTTTAACACACAACACATATTGCTTCCAATTTATAAGGTGCATGCATGAAGGAGCACTTTGATGTGAAACTGACCAGTCAAAAGACCTGGACTCCGGAGCACATTCCAGGTTACTGTGACTTCCAAGATTCGTTAGTGTGAAACTTTAACCTGAAGGCACAACTTCTCACAAGCAGTTATTTACTAAGTAAGACACTGCCAAGTCCTAACACAGGTCTCCTATTTCAGATTCTCATAAACCAGAACACTAAAGAAAGCTCTTGAGGGTCTCATGAGGAAGCTCTCCACCCACCCCCAGCTTTATTACATGGCTATATTTGAAGTAGAAAGAATGAGCAGGTGTCAGGAGAGAAAGCAGGGTCCCTGGATTCTTCTGCCCAACATACAAACAATGGAGCCCGCCCCCCACTATCCAGCTGCCCACAGAATTCCTAGCGTCCTGACTCTCTAGAGGGCCCAGTGGGAAGTTTTTCAAGGGTGTGCCCAGTGGATCAACTTTAAAGATTTTGCAACTGAGGGACTTCTTTTCCAGGGGTTGAAAACCAGTCTTTATCACCTGAGAATCTCATTTATAATTCAAATTCTTAGCCTCTATTCGGAAAACAAATCATAATCTCTGCAGTGGAGCCCTAGAATCTGCATTTTTACAAAGACATCTCCATCTACCAAGCCCTGTGAGATTTTTATGTACTCTAGCATTAAGAATCACTGCTAGAGGTCACTAGAATTAAAACAATTAAAATCCTGTTGAATTTAATGCAGACATAGATCAGGCCAAGGAATACAGCCATGGCCGTAGTATCAAATTATATGCCTAATTTTTTTCCTTAATGACAATTTTTAAATTGTGGATTTCATATATAAGTACACTGTATTTGCATTATTTCTACTCCCTTATTCCCTTCCAATTCCTCCTGTGTCCTCCCCATCCCCTCTCTCAAATTCATGACCTCTTTTCCTGTACTTATTTTTGTTTATGAGTCTAACTACTGTTGCCCATCTATGCATTTAGGGCTGACCGCTTCCCAAGTAGTCTAGTGTGTGCACCTCATCTTTGAAAAAGCAAAAGTTGAGTCTCCTTTCCCTCAGCAGCTCTCGACCGCCTGTAGCTCTTCATCTAAGAGTTTTTCATCTATGAATTTTTCCTCCATCCATGTTGACCTGTCAACTGGTGTGATCTTTGTAGATCTAGTGCAGGCAGCCATACTGTTAAAAGTTCATGGAAGTAACATCCCTCTCCTGTCCAAAAAAATAAAATACAAACAAACCTATCATACCACAGTTGTTCTGGTCCCCAGATTTTTATGATCTTTCTAGCCCCCTTTTCCGTGATGTTCCTTGAGCCTTCGGTATAGGAGCTATGTTATAAAGGCCCCACGATCACTTATTCTCTGCATTTTGAGCTGATGTGGATCTCTCTACCATCTCCATCTGCTATAAAAAGAAACTTCTTTAATGTGAGAGCTATACTTATCTAAGGGTATAAGGATGAATATTCAGAAGGCATTTGGAAAGTCTATCACCTTATTAATATGGTTGTAGTAGGCTCTTCAATAGGTTCTATTCCCTCTCCAAGCATGGGTTCTTGGTTAGGTTTATAGTACCAAGCATGAATCCCTCTTATTGAGTGGGCTTTGGGTTCAATTAGACAGCTGTCATCAGTTGCCCCCAAGATACAAGTACCAGTATCATACTTCTGAGGAATATCTTGCCTGTCCCGTCATTGTTGCAGTTCTCAGGCTTTACAGGTGGGTAGGGCTGTTGATAACTTTTCTCCTTCGGCAGCTTGCATAGTGCCTTCTGACATTATGAAAGCCAGTCCTCAGGGAGAAGGCTTATAGATCATTAACATCTTGATTTCTCCAAATTCCATGATCAAAGTGTCTTCAGCAGGAGGGTCTTACCTTAATGTTCTGGCAGGAAACTGGGAGCAATGGCAGTAGCTTATATGGTTTTGGAGGTCTCTTGTACTCTCCTGACAAACAACTCAGAGATATCCCCTGCCTGGCAATGAGGATTTTGTTAGTTAATTGTAGGCAGATTGTTTTTAATTGCTATAAGAAAATTCCTGAGACTTAAAACTTTATAAAAGAAAAAGAGACCATTTAACTCAGTTCTGGAATTTCAAGATCATAGCCCAGCATCTTCATGGCTCTGTAAAGGGTCTCGTGGTGGATGGCAGTACAATGATAGAAACATATGCAAAAGTGATGAAAAAGAGTATGCAGAAGAGAGATTCAGAGGAAGAGATGTGTTCCCTACAGTGACTCACTCTCATAGGAATTATTCCCATTCTCAAGATCTTTAATAATCCCTTCTAAGGATGGTGATCTCATGACCTATTTGTATTCCACCAGGCCCCACCTCTTAAGAGCTGTACCTGTCAACACTGCCACACTGGGGACCACACTTCTAACACATGAGACTTTGAGAAACACACTCAAACCATATCCAAACCATAGCAGGGGTCTTAGGGTCCTTCCATCTTTTACAGAAAAGCAGAAGACCAGGATAGACTAACTTCCCCTGGAGTCTTCTCACTAGCTATGGGAAGGGAGGGCAGAAGGAAAGTTCTGGTCAGTGTCTAGTTCTGAGACAATTGTTTTTTTCTCATGACACCCAACACTCTCCTCAGACTTTTCTGTACCCACCCATACCTATACAAACACATATAAAAATGTTTAGTTTAAAGCCCATGGTGATGGTCTGGAGGCTGTTGTTTCTGTCTCGTCAATCTCAGTTTCTCACTGAGAAAAAATACACAGACTGCATCTTTAGAATTTCTTCTTGACCACAATGTGTCACTCAAGGCAATCTCCTTTCCTCAAGGCCAAAGAGTGGGCTTGAGGACTCAACCTACACTCAGAAGATGCTGAATCTTGAGAGAGGTAAAGATGGGTGCATGGCCTAGAAGGTGGCTCTCTGATGATTTCCCATGTACAGCTCCTCCACTTAGGTTCCTATTGTTTTTGAGACCAACTTTTCCATTGAGTGAGAGATTTATTCTGCCTTTCTATTACATTTCTTTTAAGTAACCCAAAAGTGGGCTTATTCTTTGCATACCAAGAGCCCTAATGGACCTTCCTTACCCCGTAGCCATAAAAGTACAAGCATTTAATTCAATCAATAAAAAGGGAAGTTGGTGTCAGCTCCCTTTGGAAGAAGAGAGCATATCAGACTTTACATTTGGATGAGTGGAGATGAGGCAGTACCAGAATCACCTCTGCTCAATTCCATACCCAAACTCGTTCCAAATGGTCCGGCATTTCTGTCTTTGATCCCCAAGCACACCATCCCCAAACTGAAAGACTTGAGGTGCTATCTATGCAGCTAGAAGTAGAAGTAATCATGAACCCACACAGCAGAGCAATCCAACTGACTCTTCTAAAGCAGCACACACAGTCCCTTCAACATCCAGGGCCAAGAAGCTATTGGGCCCTGCCACATTTGCACAAGAAGATGAATGGTCCTCCTTGTCAGTCTGAGTTTTATCTTTACTTTGTCTCCCTGGGACAGCACCATGGTCTCTGACATACAGTACATCTGCATGTAATTTCCAGATAATGGGAGCAAGCCTTGGTTATTTTAAAGCCACAAGTACCATTAAGAGGTCTTTCTGCCAAAACCCATATTGCTCTTTTGTTACAAAGCTACACAAATATTTGTGTTTTCTGTTGAAATTGGCAGCATGGAGCACTTTCAGATTCCCTACTGCTCTTGCTTTGAAATGACTGCCTGTCTCTTCCTGTAGGTTTCTTGCTATTGACTGTGATTCTCCAAAATAAGTTCTAACTTTGAAGGAGCATTCTAAAACTCGGCTGTTAAAGATATCACTGAAATTTGCTCAGAGAAGTGTCAGACACAAGCTGCGCAGCACGTTAGCATCATAAGGGAAGATTTTAAAATATATTTTAACTTTCAATGTATTTTTAAACATTTATTGTTTATATGTGTTTGTATGTGTGTATGCACATGTGTGGAGGTCAGAGAACAACTTGAGGGAGTGAGTTCTCTCCTCCCACCAAGTGGGTGCTGGGGGCTCAAACTCAGGTCATCAAGTTTGGCAGCAAGTACCTTTACTCACTGAGCCATCTTGCCAGTCCTATTTTAGCTAGTTTTCTTTTTTAATTATCTAGTGTACACTCGCCTTTTCGTGTGTTCTGTTTTTATGAATTTTGGACATGTGTAGTTTCATGCATCCAACACCACAATCAGGATACAGAAAATTTCTACCACCTGAGAAACTGCTTTGTGCAAGCCCGGATGTCCCTACCTCCAGCTGTGCTCCGTTATGTCCTTATAGCTTTGTCTGTTTGAACACAATGTAAATGAACTCATACAGTATCTGACACTTGCAATGAGCAAAACCCCTTAAGATTGGTCCAGCTTGGGTGTGGCATCAGTTCAGTTTTACTGTGGAGGAGTATCCATTGTATAGACATATTAATCTCCTTCCTCTTCACCTATTGAATGGTTTTTGGCTCTTTCCAGTTTGGGGCTATTATGAATGAGCTGTTATAAATATTTGGGTATAGTATTTATGTGAATATAAGATTTAATTCTCAAGCTTATATACAGAGGGGTGGGATTACAAGATCATATGGTGAGCATCTGTTTAACTTCATAAGCATTTGGAAAATTGTTTCCCAGAGTGGCTTTCTGTCCCATATGCACTTCTACCAACACTTCACTGCATAAAAGCCCCAAGGACGTGTAGACTCTTCAATACTTGATGTGAACACTAATTTTCATTTTAGCCATTCTAATTGTTATGTAGTACTTTCAATTTGCATCCCCTTCGAGCTACTAGTGTAGAACATCTTTTATATGCTTGACATTCATATCTCTTGTGTGATGAAGTATCTGTTCATGTCTTTCATATAATTTTCATTTGAATAACTATTCTAACTCTTCCAGTATGCGGAACACGTTAGCACTTTCTTATAAGAATTACTTTAGCACCACTGTCAGAAAACCAGTGTCCATGCTTATTGGGGTTTATTACTGGAGTCTCTAGCTCATGTTGTTGCTCTGTGGGTCCATGTTTTTGCCATCAGGATATTGGCCTGATTCTTCCTCTTCCCCCTCTTCCTCCTTGTTCTTCCTCTCTCTTCTTCCTCCTCCTCCTCTTCTTATTCTTCATCCCTGTGGTTTTTTAAAATTTTTTTATTTGTTGGTTTTATTTTATGTGTATGAGTGTATTGCCTACATGCGTGGAGTGTACCCGCATTGTGCAATGCCCAAGGAGGTCAGAGAAGGCGTTGGATCCCCTGGAACTGGAGTTACAGACAGTTGTTAACTGCCATGTGGGTACTGGGAATCAAACCCACATTAGTTCTAGAATCATTCTGATGAGCTACTTGATTTTTTTTTCTGTGTATTTAGGCATGTCACTTGCACATATGAACCGTTTTATGTCCAGTCTGTCTTTTAACTCCTTTTCTTGCCTTATGGCTTTGACTAGGACTTTCAGAAAATGTTGACTCGTAGTGACAAGACTAAAACATCCCTACCTTGCCTTATACTGATAGCAAAGGAAAAGAGCTTAGTCTCTTATAGTTAAATATGGTTTTAGCTGTAGTGTTATAAGACACCATTTATTGGGATGAAAAACCTATCTTTGGTTCCTAGTTTGAATCGATGTTGAATTTTTGTCAAACAGTTTTATGTCTGAATAGAGCTGACCATATAGCTTTTCTTCAGTCATTGCTAATAAAGTGAACTGCATCAATTGATATTTTAAATATTAAACCTGCTCCATATTCTAAGGATAAACCCCATTGATATTTCTTTTTATGCACTGTTGGATTTATTATGCAAATGCTTTGTTAAGGATTGTGTTAAATCTATGTTTTGAGAATATTAGTATTTATTTTCCTTTTTTTATATCGTCTTTATAAGCTTTAGTGTCAGGTCATGTTAGCTTCATAAAATACCTTGGGAAATCATCTATCTTTTCTCTTTTCTGGAAGAAATTATATATAATTTTTAATGTTTGGAATAATTTATCAGGGAATCTCTCTAGACTTGTAAGTGTCTATTTTTGGAAAGTTTGAAACTATGTGCTATGTTTTTAATAGTCATAGAAAAAATGAAAATTATCGATCTCTTGGTTGAGTATTGGTAACTCATGGCTTTCAAGGAATTGATCCACTTCATCTAATTTGTTGAGTTTATTCCTGAAGAGTTATTTATGGTACTCTATTTATACTTTCAATATCTAACTGGTGCAGACAAGTATTGCTTAATTATGGGAGAATGGGGGCTCAATGACATTAGAACGATACTGTTTCAACAATACAACAATCTGAATTTTCATATGAAATTTCCAAGTTTTTAAATGGCAGTAACATAATTCAAAAGCAAATTTTCATGGCAAGAATTTATTGTCTTGGATGTGTATATGCATAAAATATGTGTATGTGGGTATTCATTTGAAAAACTGATCTCTGTCTTTGAAATGCCTGGCGATCTCTCATGTGTATTAATAGCAAAACAGTTCGTTCTTTAGAAATTTCATAGTGTAGCTATAATGTAAATATATGTAAGTATAACACCATTCAGAAAGATATTTGGCAACTTCCAGACTGTTGGTCAGCATTGAAGCTCCTGAGCATTACTATGAAATCCTTTCTCTTTAAGGCATATAATTTTGTGGAAGTTTCTACATTTCCTTTTCTCTATTAACAATGTCCTTTATCAAAGCCACTTCCTTCAATGAGAACTCAGAGGAAATGAAACAAGAAAAAAACAAAGTGATAGAAAGAGAGAAAAGTCTCAATTAACCTACCTTGCAGAGAAATCTCAATTTGCAAGTGACTAAAGAGTGTGTATTGTGTCTCAGATTGATTATTTTCATCACAAAGCCCAGCCCAGAAAGCCCAGCGAACCAAGGGGATAATGAAGTTTAAGTGTGGGCTACAGACACGTTCATCTACAAAGCAGATGTTGTCACTGTCAGGAATAGAAAATCAGAAACTAGCTCTGCACAAACACAAGGCATTTTCTGATGTTTGTGAGTGAAGCAATTCATCGATACAGGTGAATGTGTACATTGTTCCAAGTTGACTCACTTAGCTGAGATACATATGCTCCTACCATAAGTAAAGTTAAACATATGAACGTGTTGAAAAATATCTGAGTGCTTGTTTTAGGGTAAAAAGCTCGGATCTTGGAATCAGGCCAATCTGGACCTAAATTCCAGGATCTGTACCTAGTAGAACTTGATCTTGAGCTTTAATTTCATCTTCTGTAAAATATAGTTAATAATGAAATTGTTTAGATCAGCTTTTGTAGCTGCAAGGAACAGTCTCAGCTCGTTACCGCACATGATAGAGTAGACTTGTTGGATGAAGTGGTTCTCAAGAATACACTGAAGAACTAGGATGCTTTTGATCATAAAACCACTCTAGCAGAGTCACTCTGGGAATGCTGTGCAACCAAGCCTCAGGAAGGAAGTTCAGGATCTAAGTTCACAGCTCTTTATTGGGCCTGTCACCACCTTGACCCCAACTTGACTTCCTTCCCTCTGGTTTGGAGTCTCTTCTATGTGTATATATTTGTATCTTCCAGGTGCTGCTGTCTCCTTATTCCAGCTCCTACAACTTCATTCATCACCGTCATCACTCCACCAGCTTCTCTCCACATCATGACCTTTCAACAGCGTTCACTTTTCCCCCTAGATCCTGCTTATCCAGATTACTAAATTCAAGATGATTTAAAACAAGAATATTCTAGGGTCAGTATTTTCTGTTTGAGCAGAGGTTTTGTTCTGTCTCAGAAGATCCTGAGAGATCTGTAATAGACCACCATGGGTTAGATGCCCATCATGGGCTAATCCATTGTGCTCAAAGCTGGAGTCTTGCAGTGAGGGAGGTAAATCACTCTATATGAAACCAGCAGGGTATGGCAGGATGAAGCCCTTCAGTACATATATTACTTGAATAGCAAAGTCATCCAGTGCTAGCAGAGGACCCTTTGTATATGAGGCACAATTGGAGTTCAGGGACTATGACAGTGACAAATCAGATGTGGTCCTCACTCTTACAGTGTACATGATCTAATGAAAGGGGCAGGCAAAAGTATGTAAGCAAGTCCACTCTTAGGTGTATAATCAAGAGAAAAGAAAACACATGCTTACACACAAACTTGTCAGCATTATTCATAATAACCATAAACTGTTTATCACTGAACAAAAGGATAAGCCAAATATGGCACACCCACACAACGGAAGGTCATAAAATACTAATCCATGCTATAATGCGATGAACACAGGAAATATTAGGCTAAATAAAAGAAAGACACAAAAAGCCTCACATTACATGAGTCCATTCATATGAAATCCTACAGTCAGGAAATCTCGAGACAGAGAACAAACTCATGGGTGCTCAGGGATGGGGAGTGATGGGACACTGGGACAGTCAGTAACAGCTGAAGGGAACAGGATTTCTCTCCAAGATCATGAAAATTGTGATAATGAATCCATATATCTGCAAATATAATAAAAAGCACTTGACATGTAGAGGTTACATGGTATCTCAAGCTGTTAAAATTCTCTAAAAAGTATATGTAAAGAAAACTGGAGACTGAGATGAAGACTAGAGCCAAGAGGCTCTCTATTAGAGAAAGTGGTCAAGGAGGCCTCCCTAAGAAGGTGCCCTGAAGGCTGACATAAAGCAGCTTTGAGAAGAGCTGAGCAGAGCAAGAAAACAGTCTGTGCAAAGGCCAGAAACAGAAAAGGACCCAGCAGGAGAGTGGCCATTCCTCCTCTCCCACTGAGAATGCAGATAACTAAAGAAGCTCTCTTCTCTCCTCTTATTTTCTTGAGATGAGTTGTTATGTAGCCCAGGATGGCCTCCTACTTGTGACCCTCCTGTCTCAGCCTCCCCAGCACTGAGATACTGTTGTGTGCCATTGTAAAGGTCATTTTCAATTAATTCCAGATTATTTTCAAAATAATAATAATTCCACTTTTTGGCACCTTAACTAGAAGTAGTAAAAATTCACTTGGGAGGTTCAGTCACCTTGCCAGAGAGATTGAAATTCTAATGCCAGATTTCCCAACTTTGTGCTAACTAGGCATACAGAATTATTTACAAGATTTCATATCACAGACCTGAAAGTACTCCATCAATGCAAAATTTGAAATCATAGGAATATTGGCTAACTAGATTTCAGATCTGCACTTTGATAATTGTGCTAAATAAGGAATGTTTTTCCTTAAAGATCTCTTAGGGGATGTTGAGCAGTGTACAGTTGTTCCCTCTTTAAGTACAGTTTCATATCTCCACAGTTTCTGTTATCCACGCTCAACCATACTCCACAAATATGATGCAGGAAATAATTTTTAAGTTTTAAACTGCATGACATGATGAGTAGCATGGAATCTCCTGCTGATTCACCCAGATGTGAGTCATTCCTTTTCCTAGTGTATCCACACTGTGTACAGTACCTACCCATCACTACCAAGTAGCCCTCTTGGTTATCAGCCTGACTGTTACAGTATCTCAGAACAAGGAACTGTTAGTTCTTTAATAATGCCACCCTAATGCTAGAATAATGCTGCTTGTTTTCTTTATTATATTATTGCTAATCTCTTACAATGCCTAACTTAAAAACTAAACTTTATCATAACCGTGAGTATGTAGGAAAAAGTCCATGTAGGGTTCACTGCTATCTGTGGTTTCACAAGCATCCACTTGACTCAGAGCCTCTGTAGATAAGGAGGATCATTGTATTTAACAGTGGATAGTCTCAGCCATTCTCCAGGCTTGCCCTGTTAGGTACAGTAAGGAATAAACTCCTGTTCTACGTTCCCATCTTTTGGACCCTGACTCCTCAAGAAACAAAAAGTTGAAATAAACAACCCAGCATCTTCTTGAAACTCTTCACTTTATTTATGTATCTGGTTTTTTACAAGGACCAGCGAGGCCTTTAAATGGAAGATCACTATCACATAAATGCTGCTACATCTGATCTGGAACTTGATTAAAACCAAATCTGTTCATTGGCCAACAGGTCAAATGTGCTCTGTCCACGCACTGGGAACATTTAAGAGCACACATAAACACACAGCCATCAAACTGATTCGAACTGGATAAACACAATCTGGCCTAGAAAGGATTTTGCTCAGCAGTGGCTCTCAGCTGTGAAAAAACGCTGAAAGAAAAATTCACAGCTTGACTGTCTCAAAAGAATCTTCCAGGGAGGTTAAGGGATCTGCTTACTAATCAAAGCTAAATCAGGAGGAACTTAAATTAGCTCTGCTCTCAGAAATCTTTGAAAGAGAAAATTTTCATGTTGGTTTACAACAGCCCTTAGTAATTCTTTGCAACTGGGTAGTAAGCTATTGGATACTTGAAGTCTGGGGGACTGACACAGCTCAGAAGTCACTCTCCATCTAACTGTCTTTATTTCAAAGAGAAGTGAGGGAGCAACTCGCCCAATAAGCACAAGAGCTGCAGCCAAATCTGGTTCAAACGGGACCCTTCTGGGACAGCGTTGGTTCTTTAGAATACACAAATGTAGAGCTCCTATTAAATTCAAAAGCACACTGTTGGATCTAGCAATTACAGTCTTGAAGTCAAAAAGTAAGTGTTTAAAAACAACATATATATACCAGAACATTCACTACACTACTGTGAGCTGAGTGGGAACACTGGATGCCGCCTCCACATCCAGCAGTAAGACAACTGTTCAGAAGATGTCATCCCAGGGCAATGGAAGAAAGCAGCTGCTAATAAGGTTGCTGTGTGTGCAGTGTGTGTGAATGGTCTGACACACATCTTCATGACAAACTGTAGAGTAGGAAAGGCAAATTTCAGATCAAAGAGTGAATATGACCTCATTCTTGTTTGTTTAGAAAACAAATTAAAGATCCATGTGCATGCCAGAGTGTGTACAAACATGTTGGGAAAGCCATATTCCACTGTCAAAAAATATTCTGTATATAAAGGGGGACCTTTTAAAACAAAGAGCAATGCAGTCAAAAGAACGCCACAAGATAAAAGAATGGCCTACATCTCCGGAGGCATCCTGCATACAAGAAAGGTCTAGAAGCAACTCACAAGGTCAGTGGGTGCTCCAGAAGACAGAGAAAAGTGGAGGCTTTGGCATTGCATTGATCTTTACCAGTGTGATCTCTAATGTGGAAAATGATGCTATGTCCATCTTCAGGAAAGTGTTAGTCAAGTTCAACTTGTACTCTCCCTCAAAGTTCCCTTCCTGCCAGCTTCTCTTTAGCCACTCTGAGAAGGAAATTCTGAAAATCTATAGCACTGGGTCCAGTCGAACCCACCATCCTCTTTGACAGAACAGACTCAGACTCTTAAGAGTGTATTTTGCCCTCTTCGAGGCTGGAAGATAATTCTAGAAGATTCCAAATTTTATTATTTGAGCATTCCCTGAACACACACTCCATTGCCAGTGGCTTGAGCACTGAAGACAGGTGGCCTCTTTTGGAAAGTTCAGCCTCCACTAAGTAAAGCAAGAACTTTAATAGCTGCATTAAATCCTTGTGTTCTTTGTAAAAATGCTTGTTTGACAGAGACAAAATTTATTATTATTTGAATATTCCCAGCCTCACTCCAAGGTCCTCGAAGCCTCTGCTTCCTAATCCAGATGTTATCTCCTTAGCCTGCTCGGCTTTACTACCCTTTAAGGAGACTGCACTTCACTAACTGGATTCTCTGGATGCTTGGTTACTTGACTCTGGGGCTTCAGAACTAGAATAATGAGGAGATGGGGTAAAACTAGAAAGATGAAATCCAAGAAGCCAAAAGCAAATAAATAAATAAATAAAGTTTTAAAGTAGTGTTATACAGGAAGGAAAAGGAAGGCTGTGGCCCCAGCATCGCAGAGTGGGGGGAGGTAAGACGAACCTGCGAATGGGGGGGCCCTTCAAGTATGCTCCAAGAACTGGAAGTAGGAAGATTTGACAACCCTCCCCTTCTGCCCCAAATTGCTACTCTGGATGCCACATCGCCTTGAGTCGTTGTCACATAGGCCCAGGAGTCACACAGACTACGCTGTTGGGGGAAAGGCAGATCTGGTGTTTATAAAACTGCTTTTGAAAGAGATCTTACTGTTAAACTCTTCCTTGCAAACTGTAAACCATTGATGCAAATCATGATGATTACTCTGATGTCAAAGGACAGCTTAGATTAAAATAAAGAAAAAAATAACCTTCAAATTAGACAAGAATAGGGCACCTGAAAGTTTTCAAACTTCTGTTACTCCTTACTTTTGATAATATATACATATTTAGTGTACATTATCTGATATTTCCCTTAATATGATAAAGTTCAAGCCCTTGTTACACCTGAAAAAAAATGGCTGAAAGACTCCACATTAGAAACTACAGAAATTTGCTTCCAGGAAAGTTCATGGCACAGTTTAACCTCCTTAGACCTGGAGAAAGCATTAAATGAAGAAACAAAGAAATTTTGACGGTCAGTAAGGAAGGTACAAAGGTTTTTTATAAATATTCTTCTAATTTTGCCCTGAGTTTTTTCTTTTATGTAATGATATGCCTTTGTGGTAACTATATAAGTATGAACTATGATACATCTGTAAGTTGAGTTTATTTAATAGAATAAACATTCTGGAATGGAAAAACATGAAACACGTTCATTTAGTTACCCATAAGACACAGAACTGTGTCAAGGCTCATGCACAGTCAGCACAGGCCCAAGAGCTAGGAAATAAGATGAAGCAAAGAAACCTCTCCAAGTGGAATGGGAAACTCGCCTCACAGAATAATGACAAGTGTCCAGAGCTAAACTTCAAACCACAGAGAAGATACAGGGAAGCTAGATATTCTTTCAATAATATATACTGATTTTTCAGGGCAACTTTCAAAGGAGAGTCTGAAGATACCAATAGGATTCTTTTAATTTTCTTTAATTGTGTGTGTGTGTGTGTGTGTGTGTGTGTGTGTGTGTGTGTGTGTGTGAACTCTCAGGAATCAGGTTCTCTCCTGGTATCTTATGGAATACAGGATTAACTAAACTCAGGTCATCAGTACCATGAGCAAACACCTCTTCCAAGCACCTCTACCTGCTTGCTAAGCCATCTACTACCAAAAATGGACATTTTTCTTTCTTTTTGGGGGGGAGGTCTTTTTTGAAATAGGGTCTTCCTGTAGCCCTAGCTGACCTGGAACTTGCTCTGTAGACCAGGCTGACCTTGAACTCACAGAGATCTGCCTGCCTCTGCCTCCTGAGTGCTCGGATTAAAGGCGCGCCACTATGCCCAGGAAAAGAGACTTTTCAAAATTGGGTTTTACATTTCAAACAAAGTCCTAAGATATTAAGAAAATATAGCTATAGAAATGACTCAGCAGTTAAGAGTTCTGGTTGCTCTTCCAGAGACCCAGTTTCAGATTCCAGCACCTAATGACAGCTAACAACCATCTATAACTCTAGTTCCAGGGGATCTGACAGCCTCTTCTGACCTTCTTAAGCACTGAATGCACAGGTGCACTTACATACATACAGGCAACACACTCATCATATACACAAAATTAATGAACAAATAAATTTTTTAAAAAAGAAAATACAGCAAATAGTATCCTTTCTCGGATACCATTTTTCCTTCCAGCAGCACAAAAGCTCTGAGTTTCATTTGAGATCCTGGCATTCTTCCCTGTGCAACAGAAGATAGAGGCTCAAGTCCATATATAGCTGTTTTTCAAAGGATGAGTGTGGAAGACAGGATAAAGAGAAACCATATCCAATTGTAATAATGGACATTACCTCTAAAGAAGGATTTCTGTGCAGTTGTCAAACTCCATGATAGAAACCTGGGAAAAATCAGGCCTGTTCTCCAGGTTTTCAAACAAAGAGCATGAGTACTTCAGCCCAAGCCAATGCAAGCAGCAGCAGCCAAAACTGAAACATCTGTCACCACTACTGTATATTTCATGCCCAGTATACTTGCTTCTCTTAACTTTCAAAGCACTAATGAAGACCACTGTCAGGTGGTAAGGTTTTGTCTTCTTAAAAATATTTTTTTATTATTTTTATTTTAGAGCAGTACGTACTTCCTGGAGTGACAGTTGGAAGATTGGATTGACTCTCATATAAGCTTGAGCTTTATGGACTTGTATTCATCATAAATACAACTGTCACTCTAGGGCTTTATAATCTGGGTTGATTTTTATTGGTGGTAAGTTAGTTGGTTGATTATTTTTAATAATTGATTATATTTATTGCTTTGAGATTGTAGGGGAAAAAATTTCCACATTAGGCATTTCTCATCTTTAAATTGATCTCTGACCCACATCAGAAACAGAGAATCAAACTTTTCTCCAAATCTCTATAATGTGCCAGGCATGACAGTACACTCCTTTAATCCCAGCACTCAAAAGAGGTAGGTGGTTCTCTGTGAGATCAAGGCCAGCCTGGTCTACATAGTGAATTCCAGGCTAGCTGTGGCTACAGGGAGAACCTGTCTCAAAAATAAATAAATAAATAAATAAATAAAAGCCTGATCGCCAATATGGCACAGAAAGCAAAGAAGGAAGCTCCTGCCCCTCCCAAAGCTGAAGCCAGAGTGAAGGTATTGAAAGCCAAGAAGGCAGCATTGAAAGGAGTTCACAGCCACAAAAAGAAGCTCTGCATGTCACCCACCTTCCAGCAGCCCAAGACCCTGTGGTCCAATACCCCTCATAAGAGCGCCCCAGGAGAAAAATGTTTGACCACTATGCCATCATCAAGTGCTCCCTGACCACTGAGTCGGCAATGAAGAAGAAAGAAGACAACACATTTGTGTTCATTGTGAATGTCAAGGCCAACAAGCACCACAGATCAAAGAGGCTATGAAGAAACTCTACAACATTGATGGGACCAAAGTCAATAGCCTGATCAGACCTGACAGAGACAAGGCCTATGTTTGGCCTATGCTTTTGAATGTTGTCAACAAAATTGGGATCATCTAGGCAATCCAGTTGGCTAATTCTACATACAGATTTTTTTTCCACCATAAAAAAATAAATCTCTGTAGTAACAATGGTTCTAATGCCCATATTCAGGACTGTTCTAGATGCTTCCAGGTACAACCCACTGGAAGAACCCAAAGGAAAGCTGTTTCATTTTGATTTTACAGGTGAGGAAAGCAAAGGACTGAAAGAATAATATGTTTTTCCTAACTTGTAAGTCACAGAAGAACTGGCATTCAAATCCAGCATCATGCTAGCTATAACTTTGCCCCAGTTCAAATTCCTGTATGGCTGCTAGTCAAGGCATAAGTGTGGAAGACAGGACAAAAAGAAGCCATCTCTAGTTCTGCATGAAATAATTCTATATTGAAATCTGAGTTATGGGAAGCATTCTACAAAACATAAATACTCATAGAAATTCCATGTGTCATTGAACGTATGTGCATATGAAATTGCAGGATGTGAAAGATAGAGATAGCAAGTTCCAAGACAACTGGGACTTCTGCAGCTGCTATGAATTAACATTAAGAACCAATATTAAGACATGAGACACACAGAGCAGAGTTTCCTCCAGCAGGCACTCTGTGAGATCCTGATTGTGTACAGAATCACAAACCCAGATATAGATTTCCATATTCCTGACAAGTTATTAGTTTGCAACTGAAACATAATATGTGATCTTGGCTCAGGGAAAACAGGCATTAGCATGTCAACAGAGGCAAGCTAAAAATACACAGCCGTGTTAGAGATAGAAGCTGAAATTTAAACATTTGAAACAATTTGCTCATCAATATAAATTTAGGATAATGAAGCCATCTATGGGTGACTGAAATGAACACCTCCCAAACTGCTAAATATATGTGCACATGTAAAATTATAGTCAACCTTCCACACAACACATGGTAGCTTTACATCCCAGGTGACATTCAAAACTTACAGATCATTATCACTCTATCTGAAACACAGAGAAAGTCCTCAGGCCTAGGGATGGTCATTGATTAAGTGAGAGTCTTGGGCAATTACAGTCTTTCTGGTCAACTAGAGCAAACATTGTAATAAATATTACTAGAGTGCCATCTGTTTGCAAATTCAAGTACATTTATTTTAACTGAACTAGGCAGATAACTGTACCACAATGCATACTAAATGAGTTGTACAATTGTTGAACCAAATTTGAAGAGCTCTATAACAACACTCTAAAAGGAAAACCACAGCATTCTAACTCACAAAGCGCCCTGAGTCCTTACTCAGCGGCGCTACATGAAGCCTGAGAAAAGTGTGAGAGTGCTTGGAGGGTTTCCACAGAAAGCAGCCATTAGAAGTCTAGAGCAGGGCTGTTCTCAGCAGCCCTTGGAGGAGTCCAAGCTAAGCCGGCACTACAGGAGGCTTCAAGCTAGTCCTTTCATTGGTTTTAAGCCAGTCTTCAATAAATTATACAGACTCCTAAGGAACTGGTTACAAAACAACCCAAAGTCCGAAGCCAAAAAAAGCTTTCTACACCCTTTTCAGAACTATTTGCCCAATTTCTGTTCCCTTTATCAAATTTTCCAGCCACAGCCAAGTGGGAAACATAGAATGTTTAGAAACATTTGCTCATACACAAGTGGAAAGCTTAGAACCAGACCTTTCCTGAATTGGCCAGACACCCTGCCCCCAGCATCCTCGCCCCCAGCAGGTGGCCTTATGATGCTCAATAGGATCACACAGGGATTTTCTGCTCCAGAGGGGATTTGGAAACACTCCCCAGCCTGCTTTGTCAAAGAATTCTGTTCTCACATCCAGACTTTCACAACAGAAAGCGGATTCTTTGACGTAAGATATGGTTATTAAACAACATAGCAGCAGCTCTTTCTGTCATCTCCATCTCTGTAACGAGGTTTATGTTGAAAATGACAGACATTGGTGAGGAGAAGATTAAAATATCTTTAGTCCCCTGCTGTCACAGTCCATGGCTCAGGTCAGCTTTACCAGAACCCCTTCTCAGGGCATTCAGAGATCCAAGCCCAAGGTTTCCAACAGCCAGTGGGGGCTGGGCATGCTAGAATGATCAGGCCACCTGTTGTCGAATTTGCCCCTGTCAGTTTCTAGCATCAGTGGCTGGTATCTTTAAAAGTTCTTTAATGAATGAACATCGTGGCAAGTCAGGTGACAGGAAGGAACCTATCACGAGTTAGCTGTCCGATTGATTTACTACCACTTAGTCACAACCCATTGAGTTCTTTTAGTCAGCCTGGCCATCCTAGGGTGCAAGGAAAATTAAGATATAAGTCTTGCCTGGGGAAACTTGCAGGTTAGTGGGAGGCCTCACAGCTGTGTGGCTCTAACAGAGCCTGAAGATAGAAATATGGCCACCAAATGTCGATTGTGAATCTCTCTGGCTGCCTTCAAGCAGGCACTGAAATACTTTGTGATATTCTAGGAAAGTTACCAAAGGGAGGGGTATTTGGATGAAGTGAAAAGCTCAAAAGACAAAATAGATAAAAAATGTTCATTCACATTGACTCCATAATCTCCCTTCTGGAACAAGTCCCGGAGAAACTGGTCCTAAAAATAAAGAAATAATAAAAGAGAGAAAAGCCTAAATGTACAAAGATGTGTATCACTGTACTAATATAATAGGGAACAAATGTAAACTGTTTAAATGTCTATTACTAGAGAAAGAGCTAATAAATTACAGCACAACCATAAAGGGAGATGTAAAAAGCAGAACACAAATGTGTATAAGTACTGTGACTAGCTTCATGTACACACGAACAATGGTCAGAAAGGAGCCAAGACAATTATATGTATGTGTTAGGAAGCTCAAGTTTACAGTTTTATGGAAATAGGTAGGATGATCATGACCTCTTCAATCATGAGGAATGGAGGTAGACACATGACTTGTCCAAGGTCAGAGTAGAAAACTTAAACACAAGACAACCAACCTCAAATTATATGCTCTGCCTCAGAATGAAAGTATTTTTTGTGAAATTTCGGCAAGTTCTAATTGATACACTTCTTGAATTCAAAGAGCTTTTAAGAGCAAATTCGATTTTTAAAATATAGCTAAAGGGGCTGGAGAGATGGCTCAGCGGTTAAGAACACTGACTGCTCTTGCAGAGGACCCTGGTTTGAATCCCAGCACCCACATGGTGGCTAACAGCCATCCCTCCAGTTCTAGGGAACTCTTCTGACCTCCATGGGCAATGCGCAACATGGGTGCACTCACATACATGCAGACAATACATGCATACACATAAAATCAAATATTAAAATATATATATAGCTAAAGTATCATAAGAGAGGTTTAACCTAATAACAACCACAGCCACTGTGAACAAGCCAAGTTCTCTTCCTTTTCTCTGTTTCTCTTTTTCTCTCTCCCTCTCTCTCTAGATTGAAATGAAGAAGTAAAACATAGACTATTTTCACAAATTCACTTTGATCTCAGTTATAGTCAGTTTGTCAGCTATTGTTTGGTACTTTGTTGTTGTTTTTGTTTGATCCCAGGTTTACTTACAGCGAAGGTCAAATGCTTTATTAGTTAATAAAATAAAATAAAAGTTAGTCAATAAAAGTTAATTAGGTGTTGTACTATCTGGCCAGTGAACATAATATAATTGGTTTTCCTCTTACATGTCAACCCTCCAAAAAAAGTGGGAGTTGGAGGAGGGAGTCATTTACTCAGACTAGCCAGCTCATCACAAATTTTAGACTAAAAAGAGTTCTGAAATTTAGGCATCCTAACTGCAAAACAGGACAATTCTTGGGACCCAATTTGATCCAAAGCCAGCATGTTCTAAGAATATTCTCTTGGTTTTTGATTATGTACATTAAGGAATGTAACTGAGACATATAGTTGTGCAACACCAAATCAATAAGACACATACACAACCAAGAGCCTTCACATTCCTCCGTCACCAGCCACGGTGCTGTCATGCGGGACTCTGCCTCTTGCTGGTCCTCACCCCTTTCTTCTCCTTCATGGTGAATGGCACTGTTACTACATCACCAACCAGATACTGTGCTTTGACCATGTGCCTTCCCTGCCATTGTTTGAAAACACCTCGCTGTTGGGTGATTCCACTCTGTGAAGGAGTTCCCGTTCCTGCTTTCTTCTGGCTTTGTTATCTTACTTATGTTTTAATAGCTCTTTTTTTCCTCAGATTTGCTCTTTTGCTTGCTATGGGGCAGAAAACATGGGAAAGATAACCTAACCAGGAAGGTCATATAGGAAAATCCTGAATAAAATGCTCCCACTGTAATTCTCTATGTAATTACTTCTTTGGAGGAATGAGGTGTTAAGCTTATTTGGCCAATGAACATAACAACATAATTTGGCTTTCTTTTCATGTGCATGCTAAAAAATAAACAAACAATAAGGAATCATATACACAGAATATTGAGAATATTTAATTTTAAATGAATAGCTAGAGGGTTATACCAAAGTTGTCCTAATTGGAAATTTATTTAATCACATGATTATATTGGCCTCAAAAAAGGGAAGAGGTCAATTTTAGACATCAAAAATCCGGTCTGACTAGGGAGGGCAACCTGAAAAGAGAGTAATAGATCTATCAAAAAGTTCCTTTAAATAAAATAGTTTAACCGCAGCCCCCATAAAAGTCTACAGTCATGGGGTCAATTAACTTCTGCAGGGTCTCAGAGCTTTTGCTTTTAAACAATGTCTATTTAATACCCTCATACGTTACTCTTACATTGAGTCAAGTATGTTTTCTCCCTAAAACTTCTACCAACGTATACACCAAATGCTCTTTTGTTGCTGATTCAGGCAGAAATGCCCCTTACAAGGCTTCCTATGAACTGGTGCCTTAGAGCTAATAACCTGAGGTGGGGGTTCTTTGCTCACATAGGTTTGAGGAGTACTGTATTTTGCTGTCCTCTGTTGAGGAATCAGAAGAGAGCACATCTATGAAAGCTGTGAAACGTGAAGGAGTCAGGAAATACTCTATCTTTATATTCATTGCTTTCTAGACATAGTTTGTCCCGGGAGGTCAGCTGTGTTAGTAGGAACAACCATTCACATTGCTTGTGAGCAGTGACATGGTTAGAATGCTCGTACCCCAACAAAGTCATATGTTGAAGTCAAATCAACAATGAAATGGTTTTATGCGAGCCTTCATGAAAGGGATTAGTGTCCTCGTAAAAGAGACCCCAGAGAGCTGCCTGTCCTTTTCTTTCATATAAGAAAGGATCCCACAGAGCCAGAAAGCAGGCGCTCAACAGACATTAAATCTAGCCCCTTGATCACGGCCTTTCTAGCCTCTGGAACTATGAGAAATACGTTTCTTCTTTTTAAAATATATACTGTTATTGAATGTTTATGCATTTCATATAATGCATCTAAACTGTATTTAAATCCCCTCCCCATCTGCACCCTTGCATAGCGCCCACCATATGTGCATTCTGTCATATATGTTAAGACCTATTGGGTCAAGTCTGTGTCTCCTAATGCCCCTTGGTGTGAATTCTTCCACTGGAGCCTGTCAGCCTATCTAGCATCACTCCCTTTTAAGATCAATTCTCCCTCACCCAGCAGTGATCAACTGTCAATAGTTCCTCAGCTAACATAAGGGCTCCCACCCATTTCCCCAGTTCTATGCTGGGATTTTTGAGTTTGAGTTTGCATGGGTCCTGTGCACACTGTTATCGGTGCTATAGGTTCACATGAGCAAGTGCCCAGAAGCCTGGAAAACTCTCTTTCCTTATGGTCTTCCACCAACATTTCTTTTTTAAAAGAAAAGAAAGGGCTGGCTAAATGGCTCAGCAGTTAAGAGCACTAGCTGCTCTTGCAGAAGAGCCAGGTTTGATTCCCAGCACCTACATGGCAACTAACAACTGTCTGTAACTCCAGTTCCAGGGGTTCTGACTCCTGATCTCCAGGGCCATGGCACGACATGGGTGCACTTACACACATGCAGGCAGTACACTCGTACACATAAAATAAAAATAATTTTTTGTGTGGTGTGTGTGTGTGTACAATATGTATGTGTACATTCATGTATGTGAACACAGGCATGCATATGAGATCAGATGTGGATGTGGGTCCTTACCACTTACCTTATTTGAGACAGTGTCTCTGTCATTTCTCCGTGTGTGCACCAGGATAGCTGGTCTGAACGTTCTCCAGGGACTCTTCTGTCTCCACCTCAACTTCCTCCTTAAGAACACTGGGCTCACAGCAGTTCACACATCTAGCTTTTAGGTGGGATCTGGGGATTTGAACTCAGTTCTTCACACTTGTTCAGCAAGCACTTTTACCCACTGAACCATCTCCCCAGCCCAATAAATACATTTCTGCTGTTTATAGGTCACTCAGTCTATGGTGGTTCCACAGCAGCTCAAATGGACTAAGACATGTAGTATAGTAAGAAAAACTTGGTAAGAAATACGAAGTTAAATCTTTTCTACACTAAACAGTTCAGGTTTTATAAGTAGCTCCTCACAGGAAACATTTCCAAACACTTCACCAACCCTGTTCACATGAGGGATCGGTGTCTGCAGGGCAGATGTAGGTTGGGACAGAGAGAAGAGATCTGAAATGAGGTGAGAAGAGAAACAGTCACAGAGGTGTCTGTATTTTATTTTGCCCAGGGACACAGCAGTGGTGATACATAGATGGACTGAGAAGATTCAGCTTCCTTAAACTCAGCTGCATCCTCCTCATCTAGGTAAACTTTGACTCTCTAATGCTGTTCTATTTCCCTGGCTATCCCCTTCTCTTCCCATGGCAGGGAGGGACTAAGAGAGGAAGGAAGTAGAGTTGTACATACACCCCCCACAGTGTTCCCATGCAGAATAATGTGGTATATTAGAGGGAAGTCTCTTATTATTAGTGAAATAGCCAAGGATTGCCTCCATGTGGGAAAAGAAAAGACCTTCCTGAGCATCCTCTCTCCTCCCCATGCTGTCCTGGATATAAACTGTGACTGAACAAAAGTTGTCTGTCCTGCTCACTGACATTCTCGTCCTAGCCACTCTGGCACCAATTTTTTTCAAATCCAGATTATTTGTCCGTGCCAAATGCTATTTTCCTGTTGCTTATTTTCCTATTGGTGTGCTAATTTATTTCCTCTATCTCAGAAACATGTCTAGCCTTTTATTTCTAAATGAATGGGGTCAGGGACCCACAGCCAAGATTCCTCAGGCCAGATCTGGGAGGCTGACTTCAGCCCTACCCTAGAACCTTTTTCAGTTCCACCACCAACAGACGGAACACTTCTTAGGAACATGCAATTTTCGTCCAAGCCAGCCCCTTCCAAAAGGATGGTGATGTCTAAAAGTTCCCCAGAGAGATATTCTGTAGTCAATCAATGCTATTAAACACTTTTTTCAGACTAAGAAAATCTTTTTTTTTTTAATGTTGCTGGGATTTGTCCTCTTTCTTAATCTCTTGATCTGCTGAAACTGCAGTGAAGTGTCTTACTAGTACAAAGTTTCTAATATTGTTTTAACATTTAAGAATCATTTCTTTATATTATTTTGATGCTGTTTTTAATTTAAAATGTTAGTGGTAGTCATTTTAAATCAATAGGTGCTCATCTTTGCTTTAACATTTTACTACCTTGATTTTTGCATTTTTTCCTCACAATTCATACCTATATTTGCCTAACTTTTTACTTTCAATCATTTTAATTTACTTAGTTTTAAATGTATCTTTAAACAGTAGAAAATTAAATTCTGTATTATCTTTCTTCTACACAAATTAGTGTGGTACTGTATCTTAACCTAAGAACCATCTTTGAAGAAAGCACATTTTATCAGTCAGGATCCAGTCAGGAAAGCAGCATCAATTCCAGGTATTTTGAACAGAAGGAATTTATTATAGAGAATCAGTTGCCAAGGAGATGGAAGAGCAAAGAAGGCAAACAGAAGGGAACGAGCCCACCAGATATTAGCAACACCAGGACCCTGCCACAAAGTCCAGGAGAGAGAGAAACACCCTGGGGGTGAGGAGGAGCTGGAGGCAGGCAGGGCTCAGGAGCTGGAACTGCTCTGCAGACAGAAGGGCGCAGAATAAAGGGAGGGAATGGCTCTGAGTGAGAAAGTGGAGGTGCCCAGAACACAGCTAATTTCCTGTTCTTATTCCCAATATTGACACGTACACACACACACACACACACACACACACACACACACACACACACACACACACTATCCATTCATCTGCCCTTCATCAGGTTTGCCTTCCAGGAAGAAACCACCCTCGGCTGAAGCACAAAACTTTCAAAGTTTCTGTGGTCTTCACAATGCTTTAATCTCTATGACACTTCACGGCTTCAAAGCATGTTCAGAATCACCCATTTGTTTTCATTTCACTTTTCACACCTACTACAGGAAGCAATATATGTACTAATACCCTTATTTTATAAACAAGGACATTTGGAGAGATTAAGTCTTCACCTGATATACCAAAGTGTCAATCCAAAGTCCTGCATTCCTTAAGCATCACCATCAGAGTCTACATAGTCTGTCTTTTCACAAATGCCTGTGTAGAGTACAGATCTCTTTCTATACAGCCTAAAGCACCACATCTGGATGTTGACTAAAGCAAAAGTATACTAAATTAATCATGTGTAATAGCTTCTCTCCATTTCTTTATGTTTCAAATTACCCATTTTAAAGAAATTCATCACAGCAATAACATGTATAGCACATGATAACTTACAAAGTGCTTCCCCACCTTCTCATCTGAGCTAAGGTTCCTGCAACACACCATACTAAGTGCTACATCGAATTTACATGCCTTGTAAGGGCATCAGTTAAAGGTGAGCCGGACCGTTTCTGTATTTTATACAGATACAAGAACCGTGACCTGCAGCATGAATTTAAGAAGTCAGCTTCCTTCATTTACCCTTAAGATAACAGTCAAAGGGTTTTCTTCAGCTCTAATTTCTTTTGACTTCTTCAACCTGTAAAATCACAGACAATAAAGCAACTCTGACTCTGTATTTATGACGCAACATGCCTTAGAAATTTGACCCTGCAAGTAAAAACTCCAGCAGCTTCAAGAGGCCCAGAGTAAGGGCAGGCTGTGGTAGAACAGCTAGATGGGTTCCTGATTGCATAGTGGTGTTTCCTCTTAGCATACATCTCTGGAAAGGGCTTGAATTCTGTTTACATTCAGTGACAGCTCCGAAACTTGGGCAAGACCATTCCCACATGCTCCACTTTCACAGGCAACTCAGTGTCTGTGTCAGACTCCAGATCTCACTCCTAATTAACCAATAATAGTAAGCTATAGAATTGCAATCAATTGTGGGTTTTATTTAACCAAATGAATCTGTGACACTTAGCCAAATGGACCTAAGGCATACATGCACTGGGTTAAGAGAAAAGGCATTCTGTAAAGTGCTAAGGAAAGGTACAACTACTGTGCAACAGCATCCTGAGCCTTACCACATTCTCTTTCTCAGTGGGCTACAGGCTCACAAAAGTTCAGTTCTTTACAGTTTCATTTTACCCTCTGACCTTCGTTTCCCAACGCCCTCCTTCTTCCTTCCAATTCTGACACTCAGAGCAAAAGACTTGAGAGGGATTAGGTTTGGGATAAGCTTGGCAGGCCAGGAGACCAGGCCTTGAGGGAAGGGAGAAAGAGATCCCACAAGAGTGAGGTTGTCTGGCTTATCCATCTCAGCTAGCTGATAAGACTGACTCCCTGGGGCTGACAGGCTCAGAGTGAGGTGTCACTGGTGCTAACGCTGGAGGGTGCAGAGCTATGAGCCTTGCTGCCCCACAGCGCAGGTCCGTCCAGAGCAGGGAGCCATCCTGCCAAGCAGCTGGCACAGCAAGGCAACAGAAACAGAAAACTGCCTGGAAACCAGAACCTGGGTTGGACACAAGGCATCCTTTTTCCCATCACCTTTTCATAGGACAAGCTATCAGTGAGAGTCTGATTGCCTGCTCACTCCTCTCTCACGCCCTCGACACTGCAGGATGTCAGCTAAAAGGTCTTAGCTATAAATAATCCCACTTGTCTATAAAACTGAACAGCACAAGACAGACAGGCTCTGAGCTCAAGAGTGCCTGGCTGAAACTAAGACAGAGTGGGACATGTCAGAAAGCACGGGGGCCAAGCTCCCAGTGGATCCCTTCCTCCTGTCCACACAGGGAAATGAACATGTCTGTGGCAGGATTGGCACACAGCAAACACAAATGGTACCAACAAAGCAGGTGGTTGTAAAAAGGCTGAGGACTCTGAGGTTGGCCCTAGGTGACCCTTCAGACAACTCAGGCTCTTGGCCAGGTTGAAAGGAGCAAAACACAGAGATCAAAGGCAGAGAATTAAGTTCCCTGCTCCCTGGAGGGATCAGAGGGGACTTTGGCAACTGTATTGTCTCACTGGAAGCAAAGCCAAGCAGGGAGCAGGTACTGTTGGAGGTTCCTGTAACACAAGAAGTGAAATTAGAGCCCCTTGAGAAGCCAGGGGGTAGGGGAGAGAGATGGTCCAACTGACTTGGAGCGAAGGGTTTCCCCTGACCTTCCACAAGTTCTGACGCGCACCTTCAAATTCCAGTGAATTTGACGGCAACCGTTCAGAAGGCAGGTGTTGGCCTAGAACTCAGCAGCATTTACATACTTTCGAGCCTTTTCTGACTCCATGTGGTACATAATGTACTATTTTCCAGCACTAATTTCATGTTTCAGGGTAATTTTTTTGGCTAAAAATACCTATCCTATATTTTGGATATTGCCCAGAATGGCAGAAATAAGGGAATATGCAACTCACTGTTGAGTGAAATGAATCATCTGGTGTAAGAGGTGAATATTTTCCACTCAAAACTCATCCGGAAGTCCCCCTGATCCCAGGAGAGCTACGCTCCCTTCTCTGACTCTTGCTTCTTTTTTCCCAAGATCTCTTGTGTAGGACAGGGTTCTTAGAAGGGACTAAAGAGCTCTGCAGGGTTATCACACACGCTTCTCAGCAGGATTAGCCTGCAAACTGAGAGTGTCACTGTTAGTGACAGGGTCTCCAGAACACTGCACCTCACTGTGTTTTGACAAGGAAACCTATACCATAAGGAGCTCTGCTAACATAACTTAAAAGCTGTTTCTTGCCTCTTCCAGCTATGCAGTTGACAGGAGGAGAGCCACAGCAGGCCTGTGTCTATCTGGAGGGAGGGAGGTGATCTTATCAGGCGGAGAGCTGAGTGGAAGGATAGGGACTCTGGGGATGTGGGCTTGCCAGTTTTCACACCTCCATCTGTATCTCATCCTGGCTTTCCAGTCAACCTGCTGAACCCCATTAGGGAAGAAAAAAAGTCTGTCATCATTCAGAGCTGAAGGGGAAATCACATTTTTAAGATAAGATTTCCTTTGTGGCAGATGTATATCTTGTGAGTTTTATCAAATCTCTTTCCTCAAAGGAATTCCACAGCTAATCTTATAAAATAACAAAATCATGCATAATCATCAAAGCTAGAAAAACCCCTTATCTGTTCAAAGGAGCCCAAGATAAAGTCCCAGAGCTGGGCACGCTTCTAAGTTGGCTATTGAATTGTGGAAAGTCTGTCTTGGGGCCTGAAGTTTTTTTTCTTTGCCTACTTTTCAAGAGCCAAGCTTGGATCTGTGTGCATAGTGAAAACTGGCAGGGCTTGAAAATGTCTCAACACCAAATAAGAAGATAAAAGAAATACACTGGAGTCTCAGTTTGAGCTCCCCAGGGGCAGACTTGAATCCTACAGAGACCTAACCAGGCACAGCTTGTCCTGCTGAAGAGGGAAGTGCTGTGAGCTTGGACCAGGTGAAGGGAAGGAAAATCAGGAGAGGCAGAAAACGATAAAAACTGGGTTCTCAGGCCAGTTGTTACCAGAGGTGACTGGAAACTTGATCCCACAGAGCCTCTCTGGAAGTCACTGAAAAGTCCTGTCCCGAGACCCCTCACAAGGGGCAATGGAGTTGGGGTATATTTATAAATTTATATAACATATATGGTGTACATATACTATATGTAGACACTATTAAAAGCAACATGTAATACTAAGGCATGCAAAGCACAGTATATAAAGTTACTCACTGTCTTCTAGTCAAGAAAGGAATAGAGACAGAGAGATGTCTCAGTGGGTAAAAGCACTTGCTGTGTAAGCCTAACAGCCTGAGTTTAGATACCCAGAATCCATGTAAAAAGTCAATGCTTCCAATACCCAGGAGGCAGAGGCAGGCAGATCTCTATAAGACCAAGGCCAGCCTGATCTACATAGTGAGTTCTAGGCCATCTGTGGCTACAGGGAGACACTGTCTCAAAAAGATTTAAAAAGTAAAAAGTCAGATGCTATAACATTGTATTAGTTACTTTTCTGTTGCTGTGATAAGACATAACCAAGGGAACTTAAAGAAGGAAGAGTTTATTTCGGCTCACGGTTCGAGAGGAACAAGAGACCGTCATGGCATGGTGGCAGGAAGTGGCCAGAGCAGGGGCAGAAAGCTAAGCACAATCACATTTTCAAGCAGGCACAGGGCAGGAGAGCAAGGCTTAAGAACTCTCTAAGCCCACACCAGTGATGGGCTTCCTCCGGCACGGCCACACCTTCTAAGACCTCCCAAAACAGCGCCACCAACTGGGGACAAAATATCCAAATACTTGGAATCTATGGGGGACATTCTCATTTATTTAAACCACCACAAGCATACATTTGTAATACCAGCAGAGACAGGAGAATCGCCCACAAGCTTGCTGGCCAGCTAGCCTGGAGTACACAGCACAGCAGCAGAAACAATGAAACAGATTGAGAGATTGTGCTTCAAACAAGGTAGACAGTAAGAACCAACTCCTGAAAGTTGTCTTCTGACCTCCACACATGTACCCTCAAATGCATGTCACACACACACATACAAACGAACTGAATGTACAAAGATACTATAAAACAAGACTTGCTATAATTACTACAAGTATAAACAATGTTCTCTAGCACCTAGAATAAAGCATGCATTCTACCCAAGTAAAAATGAAGGAAATTTTATGGAAAAAAAATGAATTAGAGTTGTGCCTATCCCAAATAAGTTCTTTGTCCATGGTCAAGGTCACAAGTTCTAACTGTCAATGCTCCTGTGACACAGAGAGTCTCCTAGACTCCAGGCAATATTTTAAATCTCTTGACTGTGGCCAGGCGTCCCTAGTTCCAATCTTAACCTCTTAAATTCTCTTGCTAGCTTTTGCCCTGCCGGATGCCTCCCTACCAGACTTGAGCTTCAGGGTCTCCCAGCACATTGTCTCTCAGAACACATGTCTCCGCTCATTCCCTTGTCAACACAGGGCTCAAGCCTGGATTCTAGGTCCTCAGACTTTGATCTGGGCAGGTTTACCATCTACATGTGAGGAGTAACTCGACACTAGCACTGGACTTCCAATGACCACTGACCACATAGACAGGAAGCCAAACACACCGGGAATGCAGGAAGATACGGAAAGGTCTCAGTGCAGTGAAGTGGCTAACCTTTACCCCATCCCTCACCACCTCTTCAAGCATTAAACCTGGGGACCTTCCCTTTAAACCTAGGCATGTTATCAGGCCCAAGAGCAGTAAGACAGACAACAGGGTACAAGATATTGGCAAGGAAAAAAGAGATGAGTTTGTCCACCCTGGATGAGGCCGACACCTATAGCACTTGAGCATCAAGGTCAATAGGCAGGAAATCCTGTCCTTTTCTTTGATTTGGACCCAATGGCTAGGTCAAGAACAAAGAACTTGGAAACTCCTGAAGTTATCTGATCTGACAATCTGAGTGGACTCCAGTGATATGACGCATGGCCTTTTAAAATTTATTTTGATTCATCAAGCTGCACCATACCAAAATGTATTAAAAAGGACCTTGATTTAGTCTGAATATGACTGAGGCTTTTGTCTAGGACATCAGCTCCTATGTCTTTATTGCCTGGGACGTGATGGGCACTAACATTTCAGGAATAAATATCAGAGGTGGTAGGAAGGCGAGTTCAGGACTGAGAATCTGTGTTTCTCCCTTTTACTAGCATTGTGATAACTATGACATAATTAGTGTCACTGATGTGTGGACTTAAGAATGCTTAGAGAGGCTGAGAAGATTAGCTCAGTCAGTAAAGCGCTTGAGGTTCAGCGTTGCCTGCAATTCTATCTCTGAAGAGGTAGAGACAGGAAGATCCCTGGGACTTACTGGCCAACCAGTCTAGACAAATCAGAGAGCAAGTTCTTCCTTTAAAAAGTAAAGTGGAGAGCGATTTAGGGAAACACCTGATGTCAGCCTCTGGCTTCCATATGCGCACACACACACGTATGCAACACGCACAAAAAAGAATGCTTAGAATTCTGTGAATTCTTTATGGGGCAAAATTTAAGCATCAGATACCAACACTACTCTTTCAAATCATGAAATGGTCATTTTCTCTAAAGTAACATCATAGTTAGTTCCAAATAAGTGATTCTGTTTGGTCTTTTATTTGTTTGCTTGCTTGTTTGTTTGTTTGAGACAGGATCTCACTATGTAGCCCCAGCTGGCTTGGAACTCACATGTGAACCATCCCAATCTGACAGCGATTTACCTGTCTCTGCCTTTCAAGTGCTGGTATTAAAGGCATATACCACTATACCCAACTGTGATTCTGCTTTTTAGAAAATTATTATTGTATGTATGTCTGTGTTGCATGATATTTATGCGTGGGTATGCATGCCACTAGGCATGTGTGGAGAACAAAGGATCCAACTGAGGATACCAGGCTTGCCTGGCAAGCATTTTGACCCACTGAGTCATCTCACCAGCACCTTGAAATTTTATTTTTATTACATTTTATTTATTTTGTGTGCATGTGTGTGGCGCTCATGCCACAGTACGCATTCAGAAGTCAGAGGACAATTTACTTGTAGAAATCAGTTCTCTCCTTCTACCATGTGGTTCCAAGAGGTTCATACTCAGGTCGCTGGGCTTGATGCAGGTGCCTTTGCCCAGTGAGTCATGTCCACAGTACAATAAGTAAGTCTTAAGGTGACAAAAGGAGGCAGATAGACCTGGTTGCAGTTGACTGTCTTTAAGGTTATACAGCTATATGAGTGTGCCTGCATGCCTACAAGGTGGTTTCAGATATTTTGATACTCTGGGGACGATCCTGCTGCATTTAGGTCATTGTTACAGGGTGTCTTTGTTACTCATAAGAGAGAAGGTGGTGGCAGATGAGAAGTGTACACTTACTTGAAACCCTGTTTGGAAATAGGTGGAGCGAGGAAAAAGAAAAAACATAGAAAGAAGGGGAAAACAAAGACAGCTGGCCAGGTTTAGAAGAAAACAACACTTTAAATAGAAAAATAGTCACAGGATATTCCGCCATACTTCTGCTTGTTCGGTCCACATTGTGATAAACGAGACCACATTGTGCTACTTGTCCAAACAGCCCTGATTTCAGCCAAACCCTGGCTTGAAAAATGGAACCCACACAGTAACAAGAGGTTTCCTACCACCTCAATCCTGTTGATGTTGGAGCAGAATAAAGCAGATGTTTCCTGTCAGACTGTGAATCTTTTCCCAAAGAACACACCAGCATGCCTTCCCGCCGCGAGGGCCTCCATGCAACTGGATTATCCGCCCCCTCACTGTTCCACGAGTTCCAGGCTTCTTGCCCACCTCCCCCATCCATGCTGCCGTTTTGTCTAACTTGGGTTTACACAGGTCTTATGCATGCTGTCATAAGTGCTGTGGGTTCATATGTGCAACTGTCCTGTTGTGTCTGGAAAACACTGTTTTCTTGTAGTCATTCACCACCTCTGGCTCTTAGACTCTCTCTGACCCCTCTTCCACAACAATCTCTGAGCCTTGGAAGGAGATGGTGCGATATAGGTGTCTCATTTGAGACTGAGCATACTGCAGTCTTTTATTCTCTACACATGGCTCTTCATGTTAATCACCATCTACTGCTGCAAGAAACTTCTTTGGTAGGAGTTGAGAGATGCATTAATATATGCGTTTAACAATAAGTCATCAAGAGTCGGTTTAATGCTATGTCCATTTAGCAGAATAGGCTCTCCCTGATGTCCTGTGACCCATCTAGCCACACGTTCTTGGCCTTGTTAACAGTGCCAGGCAGGGGCTCCATGTTGTGTGGTGGGCCTTAAATACAAGTGGTTCGTTATTCTTATTACATTGGTGTAACTCTTGTACCAGTGAGCGTATTTTGCCAAGCCAGTTGCTATTTTAGCTTTCAGGGCTCACAGCTGGGTACAGTTGACGATTACTTTTCTCTTAGGGTAGATGCGTAGCACTTTCCAGCACTATGAAAGTTAGTCTCTGTGCTTCTTAAAATGGAAGATGTCGCAGAGTTCAACTAAAGAACTACATTAAGAAAAGCACCCTTGAGGCCAAGTAGAGGACACAGCCTCACACTCAAAGCTGCTGTGGCCGGCTGTGCATGGTGGTTTAAAAATCCTGATCACTTTGGGTGGAGGAGGGGTGGTGCTCACAGCTTGAGCCCCAAGATCTAGAAGTTCCAATGGAAATGGACATGTTGACAAAGGGCGGTTTCAATAATTAAAGAAAACCAAGTACTAGAGGAGGAAATTTAGCAACTTTCAGCCCTTTCTTCTTTCAGGAAGTAGGAAACAGAGTAAGGAGAAGGTAGCAAATATTAGGACGTGGTATTTAATAGAATCGGACTGGAAATGTAAACTCCACGCAGGCACTGAGAAACATATTATATTTAGGTTCATTTCCAGTTTTTCTGCAATATTATGATTTAGAGGTGGGATGTTATTGAATAAACAATGTAATAATACTGAATTCTTAGGGAGAAAAAAACAAGGCAGAGGACATTAATAATAATAATAAAACAAAAGCTAGCTAGTATTCCCAGTGGATCATAGTATTTCTTTTGCCATTGATGGGGATCAAGCTAGGTATTTCTAATCCCATTTGAGCTCACAACACCCTGACACGGTCAAGAACTTGATTTTCATTTGACAAATGAGAAAACAGGCACACAAAGATTAGGTAATAATGCATCTATACTTTGGCTATTAACAGTGGGTCTTGTACTTGACCTTGGATCAACATAAAGCGCAGGCTCCAGCCTCTGCAGCTTGAGGGCATTCCTTATAGTGTAAGTGTTGTCACCGCATCTGTTCTCTCACTAAATCATCAACTTTTTTGGATAGTAAAAGTGAATCTTATCTACTTGCAACACTACCTGACCCAGGAGAGGAATTCAATAAATGCTTGTTGATGAGTTATAATAAGCAGGCGACATCAAAGACAATGGCATTTAGGGGAAAACATCCATAATTTCTTATTCTTTAATGATGGGCAAATGATTTAAATGAATTTCCTTGGAACAGAACCAGGACTTTATTTAACCAACTCCCACTTGTCAGCAAAGGAAAAGAGGACTTCTGGGAAAGTAAGAGGTCCAGGTCCTATCTCAGGGTAACAGCCAGCACTGCTAAGGGCAGGAAGGGGCTCTTCCAGAGGAAACCCTCCTGGGAAAAAGACCACATCTGAGCAGGACAGAGCAGGTTCTGCCTGAACATTGAGGTGCAATCAATTGCCTCTCTGGACAGCCTCCTTATAGACAGTTTAATAGGGGTGTAACCTTCCCCCACTGCTTCTGTCACTGGAGGGCAAGTTCCTGCTGCTTAGAACTTTCCTCTTTGTTGCCACAATACACCACAGCCAGTCTGACGTGGCCTCAGTGTGCTTCTCCCACTTGGAACAGCAATTTATTTTTATTTTTTAATTTTATTTATTATTTTATTTTATGTGTATGAGTGTATTGCATGCATATATGTAAGCACACTAAGGTCACACAATTCCCGCAGAGGTCCGAAGAGGGCATCAGATTCCCCTGGAACTGGAGTTATGGGTAGTTGTTAATTGCCATGTGGGTGTTAGGAATCAAACCCAGGTCTACTGCAAGAACAGCCAGCGCTCTTAACCACTGAGCCATCTCTCCAGCCCCAGAAATTTATTTTTAAAGGGGAGAAATTTTTATTTTTTTCATTAAGTTCTGAGTCACTATATTCTAAGTCGCAAGTCTTTTCTCTGGCAAATGTTCCTCTTCCCTACCTCTCATCGTTATCATCGTTAATACTGTCAACATCATAGTTTGTGTCATCCTACTAAACTCTTTCAAGGAAAAAACCTGAGTCAAAACTAAATCTATTTCGCATCTTCATGGATTACACTACTGCACAGAGAATGTTGAGGGCATCATCAAAAATTATGACAAACATACTAAAATATTTATTAATTAATTGGGACTAGAGAGATGGCTCAGGGGTTGAAAGTACTGGCTGCTCTTTCAGAGGACACAGGTTTGGTTCCCAGCACCCACATGGTGGCTAACTCCAGTTCCAGGGGATCTGATTCTCCTTTCTGGCCTCTGTGGGCATCACACACATGGATGCACTTACATAAATGCAAGCAAAAAAGTCATATACATAAAAAATAAAAATAAATAAAAATCAAGTAGGAAATGTCGTTTTTTAAAAGAAGAAGAAAATCATGGCAGAGAATGTTCCATTCTGTTCTCTAATCACTCTCCCTACCTTCTTCAGGAAGTGTTGTCTACGTTCATGACCATTCAGTATGAAGAGTTTCACTTCTAAACTCCCCTTAAGTTGCAGTCACTGGAACATAGACAAATGTGTCAAGTGTCCATTTCTGTGAACAGTCGAAAAGCTATGTACATCCTTTGTTTTTCTCTATCCACCCCTGTTGTTAACTAAGACATGGGCACACTATTTGCACTGCCTACTGTCCTGAACCTTGAGGAAAAAAAAGGCTTCACTCAAGAGAAACAGAGCCTTGAACTAAATAGAATGTGGGTCCCTAGGGGCCCTGTGAAGATGAGCTGCCATCCTAGTCCTGACTACTCCCTTCTAGGAATAGTGAGCAAGACTCTGAGGTGGGGGAATCAGCAGGAACATCAGGTACACCACTGTGTTCACACACTGACATCTCCTTCTCAGTTTTTTTCTATCAAACTTGCATGATATCTTCTCCAGCCAGTCACACAGCCATAGTGTATCATCTAATTGTTGAACTGTGTCCCTTGAGGGTCCATAATAATGAGAGGCTTGGACCCCAGGATGGTGTTATTGGGAGGTGGTGGAACTATTGGGAGTTGGGACCTAGTGGAAGGTATTTGGACTATTTGGGAGTATATTCATAAAGGGGAATTTGGCACTCCAGTCTCTCTGTCTCTCCGGCATCCTGGCAACATAAGTACATCCACACATGTGTTTCCATCATGGTACAATTGTATCTGGGAGGATCTTCACTAGAACTGAACCTATGCCATGCCCTCAAACCTCCAAAACTATGAGTTAAGCAAAGAGTTTCTCTTTATAACATTAGATGCCATGGATATTTCACTGTAGTAATAATAAAGTGAAATGCACCTACCTTAGCTGAGCCATGTCATTAGAGCTATAACCCAGCCTGGGGCCTCCGATTTGTCATTAAATGAGGGCTTTCTCTAGAAATTCCTGTGACCTTTGCTGAATTATCCATCACTCTAAGTTTCTAGTGCTCCTGGCTCCACTTGATTTGATAAACCCCATTTTGGAGAGGTTAAATATGCACTCTTCCATTTCCAAAGTCTGTCATAAGCACACAAGAATATTTGGCTAGTGGCTTTGCAGGGGAAAGGATAAAGTCAATATAAAATCAGAAAATAATCACTATAGTAATAAATTAAAGTTGAGATGCTGTTAAGAAATTACAGAGTAACAAAGAAATTCATTTTCACAAATTTCTCCATGAACAAGTTTATCATAGAGCAATTCATCTGGCAATGGAATGTCTCTTGTTTTATTTTTGTAGCTTTTGGCTGAACCACCAAACAGATTAGGAAATGGACAAATGCTTACAATATGTACATGAATCACATATGTTTTAGTGGGATCTATATGTGATATAGTCAAAGCCCTATCATCACAATTAATGGGAGAGATAAATGTTCAGGGGATTTAATGGATTTTGGCCAGCATTCAGACAGACACAGATGTGTTTTAAAAGAAAAGCAAAACAACGAAAACATTTCCCAGCAAGGCAAATTTTCCAGAGAGATGGGACTTGTGGTGTCCAAAATGTTTCCACTGAAACACCTGATAGAAGGAACAACGAACTGAGAATTTCTCATTTGTTACAACTTTACAAGAAATTAATTAAAAGACAAGGATCAAAAGCCTACAGATTCAGTCCTTCACCACTAAAAGGTGATATAAATATAATGAAGATATAAAGAAAAGTGCCATCATTATTTACAAGCTATTCTGAAAGTCCATGAAACACTGAAGTTCACATAGCAGCATTCATAAAGCCTTGTTGTGCTGTACGACATGCAGAGCCCACAGCAAGGAGCTGCCTAATATTTTTTTCTTCATGGAAGATACCGGATCTGAGTCAAGCTTCTGGCCTTAATATGTATTCTGTCTGAATACTTGGTCTCCAGCTGAGGGCACTGCTTGGGAAGTTATGGAACCTGTGGGAAGCGGAGCTTCACAAGAAATGGGTGACTGGGGGCAAGCCTTTTATAGGCCAGCTTCCTGTTCTACTCTGCTCCCTGACAGCAGATATACTGTGACCTGCTGGTCTCTTGTTCCTGCCACCAAGCTTCTCCACAATGATGGAATGATTCCCCCTTGAACTTTAAGCAAGAATAAAATCTTGTTCTTTTAAATTGTTTCTTGTCAAATGTTTGATCATGGCAATGAAAAAAAGTCCCTAATACAATGTCAAAGAACTGATGACTCGTTATAAAACTAGTCTGCCATGCTTTGGTTATCTGTAACACTCCATCATCTGATAACTGCCCACGTACTTCCTCATTCAGTGTTCAGGAAAAAGGAGTGTTCCCATCATCCTCGTTTAGGTAAGGAGACCTTGAGAAGTCAGGTAACCCAGTCCAAGGTTACAGAGCCAAGAAAGAGAAGAGTCAGAATTCAAACCCAGGTGGTCAGAAATCATGGTCAGAGAGAACCATGTCCCAGTTTGTGCAGGAGCTCATTTGAGAACAACTGCTTGCTCTTGCTCTTCTCAAACTGGGTTCATTCTCATTCTCTCTCTCTCCCTCTCTCTCCCTCTCTCTCTCTCTCTCCCTCTCTCTTCCCAAAGTACACACAGTAGAATTATGTCTTCCACCTTTAAGAAGCAGTACCATCACAATTTCCCAGCACTGCCCATGTCTATCCCTAAGGTAGACTTCTTAGGAATACTTTACATAAAATACCCTACATACAAAATACCCATCAATTTGATTGTACTGAAGCTTGCTAGATGAAGGCAGCATGTGAAGGGGAGATAAGGGCCAGGAGTTAAAGCAGTGTGCCTAGTACACAGAAAAGGCTGAACACGGCTTTTAAATTCCATTTATTAGAAAAGCTGAAGGTAGGTAAGAAGGAAGGAAGAGAATGAAGCATGAAAGAAAAGGACCGAGAAAGGAAGGAGGCAGAGGAAAGACGGGACGGGAAGGACGGAGGGAAGGAGGGGCACACAGACAGCGACGGGAAAGGGCGGAAGGCTGCTCGACCTTGCACATGCAGGCAAGCACTACCATTGCAGTTTGGATGCTTTGCTGAGTAGTGGAGGGTTTGAAGGGGCACGGAGAAGAAGCAGACCCTGAATTTCCCCTCGGACGCTGTGCCCCAATGCACCATGTAGCTCACGCCCCTTTGCCATCAAACTGATCCCAAATTGCTGAAGTTATCCCTTCCTGGGTGAAAAAAAGAACAAGTGGATCCATTCTCCATCATTTGGTTTGAGAAGGAATGACCCTCGTCCTGGCTCTACTCACAAAGGGTAGGAACTTAAAGCTGTCAGCCTATCCCACTGGCTACGGCCCTGGAGCAGATCCCAATTAGAGTCAAGTCTCAAAGTGATGTGTCTCTCAGACTTATGGACAGAGTGGGGCAGAGTACGAGATCTAGAAATCCTGCAGACATTTGCTACCTCAACTCTGGCAGAGAGGGAGAAGGCAAGAAGCCTTCTGGCAGAGAGGGCCAGGGCAAGATGCCTGAAGACACGATTGACACCTTCCAAGGGAGAGCAGGGAGGGGAATATCCAGGTCAAATGAGCTGCTGGGTTGGGGTTCACCGGAGACTGGCCTACTTTACATGTGAGCCAAATACTCTTAACTGTTTAGGCCTGTTTTCAGCTAGCTTCTCACCTGTTCTGTACAAAGACTCTGGCAGATACAATTTGAGCCCTGGATAAAGATCATGCATTCTCAAACACAGGTCTGAACTCACCAAAGAGTTATACTCAGTGCGTACAAGTACAATCACAAATTCTAGAAGAGTCTGGAATTCCAGATGGCAAAGTTACACCTGGGACAGAAACCTGATCCAAGATGAGATGAAGGATGCCAGGCCTGGACCCACCCTCACCGTGTAGGCCATACAGACAGGGGCTGCCGGGATCCGTTTTTACTTCTCTAGGCCTTGAGTATCTTAAACCTAACTGCTAACACCTTCTCTACTAAAGAAACTGATTGTACTTAATCAGCAACGTTTATGGTTGGCGTCCCAGATTTAAGCTCATGGAAGACAGAAGTGCTGTCTGCTCAACGCGCTTGCTTAGAAGGCAGCAAACTGCTCACCCTCGACAAGCACTCAGCTGCTGCCACAACTTCCAGCAGATCCTGGGGCAAGGCTAGAAAATCCAAACTTGACCTTGAACTCCAGTCAACATTTTCCTGGAAATCTTAAGTTAAAACCAGGAAGTGTTTCTTCCTGTGCTTTACTAGGCAACCGGGACATACTCAGGAGCAAAATTATAAAACGTCTTGGGTTGAAATTCTTTATGCTCATCTGCTGTCATCCACCACCATTTGGGCAATATGTCTCTCCTGCTGCACTAATCTCTGCTTCATCCCAAGCAAGACAGACTGCTCACAGTTCAGTCAGAACCTTTCCTGCCCTCAACAGCAGGAGTCATAAAGGAACATGAGACTAGAGTCAGACAATCTGAGGATTACAGCCTCGAATGCATCATTATTGCCATGTGCATAAGTTATTTGACCTCTTAACATATTTTTCCTATAAATACCACATGCATAATACAGACGGCTCCCAGTATTCCTGAGGGTTTGTGTAACAAAAGACATACAGGAATAGCGCTCACTGTGAATAAAAATGCACCCATATCCTACTCTTCCCCTTAACTGAGTATGCAAAATTTCAGGCATGGAAGCTTAGATCTCATTCTTCCCTCAAGTAAAACCAATCATAATCAGCAAACATTTGAGCTGTGTGACAACAGGTCCAGCTTACCATGGGAGGTTAGAGCTTAAAAGCCACTTAATTTTCTTTTGTATTAGTGAGAGTTACACAATACATTTTAAAATATGAAGCATACACCAAAAGCATAGCACTCTTGCACCCTGGAAGAATCAGCTTTCCATCGCCCGCCTTCACATAAAAGCAGTGCTAAGTCCCAAGCACATAGGTCAGAGTTACATAGTGCTGGCCCAGCTTCTGGGTGTTTTTTATGTGGCCAATAAATTGGACTATGACCTTCAAATCTTAAAAACTCCAACTCTAAGTCTGAGGCAATCCTTTGCCAAAGAGGACCAGACTGCACACTGATATTGTGGTTCAGCACAAACAGGAAAACAGTGGAGATGAGTCCAGAAGCCTCTCATGTCTCCTAACCCCACCTGGCCTTTCTTTCTAGAAGGTCTGAATATACAAGCCTCCATACTGGCACCGGGCATCACCCACAGCCTGACTCAGGCCACAGAGGAAGACTCAAGAGAGACATGCTCATTATTTTTAAATAAATGAGTTTGATTACTTTATTACCTTTATTAAAGTATAACTTACAAAAAATAAAATTCATCACTGTTTCCTTAATTTTAATTGTAGAGTTCCATAATCTCAACAAGTATATACAGTTGTCTGACTACCACCATCATCAATATATGGCAAGTTATTATTAGTCCAGTTACTTCACAGCTCTCTATGGCAACCAATAGGAAAGCTTTCTAAATTAGATAAATATTTTAAGTTGTAGGAATGAAAGAAGGTACTTATTTAACTAAGCACATCCTAACCAAACCTAAGTTAGAAATAATGACATACCATGTAGTTACTGGAAAGCTCTGACATCTTTGCTTGAAATGGTACTTAACCCCAATCACACACAGAGATGATGCTAAGGGACCTCATTCAGTATGGCTAATCCACCGATGGTCACCGTGACTTCTCACAAAGGCCAAGGTCACCAAGTCAGCAAAAAAGCTGAGAACAGAGTTTTTGACACTAGTACCAATCACAATACCTTCCCAAGGCATAACCACAGATAGCAAAAGGTCCTTGCAAATATAAAAGACAAAAGAGAGGGGCTCCAAAAGTTGCTCATCTTTCAGTTCACTTGGAAGAGAAAGAATGAGACCACAAAGTTTGGAGCTCAGGTCACTTAAGGCTTATCCAGGAATCTTTTTCTCACCAACTCAGGAAGCATAAAAGATGATTTGTCAATGTCTCTAAAGTTCCTATGCCTTCTACCCATAAATGTTCACTTATTCCCCTCACATACACAAATGCCTTCCTCTAAATCACTATTCCACCTGATACCTATATTTAAAAATACTAACAACAGCTGTGGTAGTATATACTTTTGGTCCCAGCACTCAGGAGGTAGAGACAGGAGGTAGAGACCTTTGTGAGTTCAAGGCCAGCCTGGTCTACATAGAGAGAGGTCAGCCAAGACTATATAGACCCTGTCTCAAAACACAAAAACAAACAAACAAAAATACAAAGAAAAAACCCCAAATAACAGATATGAACTATTCTAAGCACCCTGTCCAGGAGATAATCACAAAAATCACACAGAAAAGAATATTAGGCATCCTCTAAACATCGAAATAATGAGTTTATCACTCATCCTATTTACCAGAGCACGAAGTAAATCATCCTGAGCTTAAGCTCAGGTTGGAGTGGACTTTAAATTAGTAACTAAGAAATAATTCCTATCTGGTTGTGTCCTTTCCTCTCACATTAAGTCATATGTGATGTGGTCTTCAGCATTCACATATCGTTACTCACTGAGAGAACATGGGCGTGAAGGAGAATCACAGAGCAGGCAGTTTGATACACTCAAGTGAGTCTGGGTTACTAAGTGTCACTGATTTTGTTCTTACTATCCAGTATGTCTTCCTTGGTATCTAAGTGGCAGCATCACAAAATGTATCTTTGCTTTTGTTTTGGTTTGGTTTCAAGATGGGATCACACTATGTATCCTTGGATGGAACTCTCTACATAGCCCAGGCTGAATTCACAGATATCCACCTGCCTCTGCCTCTCAAGTGTTGGGGTTAATGGGGTGTGCTATCATGTCCAGTACAAAATTTGTCTTTGTAAAAAAGTCAAAAGAAGTCTCTTGGTAGCTCCTAATGGTTAACTTTCAGAATTTTATCATTAGATTGTGACTTCTACTTACAATTCCAAAATGAAAGTACCAACAAACGGAAGAAATGTTATTCATTCATTTAATAAGTGTTTATTAAGAACATGTACTGTGCTAAGCACTGGATATGAGCAAACAGACAAATGTTTTTAATTCTAGTTACTACAGTGACATGTTGTAGTCATGCAGCAAGTTTCACATGCTGCTTTGGAGGAAGGGACTGGGATATTGAAGTACTCGCTGATAGGTCATGCTGGACTCCCACCTTAAAAGAAAAGGGGTGGGAAAAGGAGACACATTATCAGCAGACAGCATCTGCAAAGGTCCTGAAGAGACCATGCCCTTGCGGAACTGTAAACAGTACATATCTACAGGGCAGGATGGGAACATGGGCAGAATATGGTCATAACAGGAGGTAGTATCTCCTTCTGTAGGCACTGGAAGCCACAAAGCAATTTTTAGAAAGGAGATGTGACTTTCTACTCTAGAACAGCTAATCATGGGGGAATCCCCAGTATGGGATGGAGATGAGACCAGTTCACAGAAGAGCTCATGAGAACCAGAGCAGAAAAGTAAAAGCAGGACCAGAAAACAGAGAATGACGTAGCGACACAAAGGGATGCTCAACACTCCTTTGTGGTTCTCTATGGTGGTGAAGTCAGGCAGAGAAAGCACAAATACTGAATGCTTTTAAAGTAATAAGTAATAGGCCCTCCAGGCTAGGAATGTAGCCTAGTGGTATAGCAGTTGCCCAGCATATGCAAGGCCCTGGGTTTGATCACTAACACTGGAAAAAAAGATGATGACAGACAGATAGATAGATAGATAGATAGATAGATAGATGATAGATAGATAAATAGAGATGATAGATGATTGATAGGTAGATAGATAGAAGATAGATAGATAGATAGATAGATAGAAGATAGAGATAGAGATATATTCATTTAAGAAGAAAGCATAGGTCTTCCACTGGACCGATTATGCATGATTAGTCAGTGATGAGTGTGACTGGTTCACCTGCCTGGAGGTCTGAGGTCCTCCAAAGAAGAAAACACATGAAACTCCGATGAGCAAGTGGAGCGCTCCGGAAAGGCTGGCTGCTGTGCTGTTTCCCTAGTGGTTCTTCAGTTACCTCCTTCCACTCCAGGATTCCCAATTCACTCAGTGTCATGCTCTTCTTTGAAAAACGCAACTCCCAGGCTGCTCTCTGGCTTTCAGGCGGCTTTAGCCAACAGGAGGCACCAGCAGGAGACTGGGAGACTACAAGATGAGATGTTCAGTACTTCTCCTCCCTGGCAAGTTCAGTTCCCATCTGATAGCCAGTCTTCCACAACTCCGGAGCTCACTGGGCTGTGTCTGCCTGATCCTTGCTCTTGACCCTCCATTGCTAGTGAATTCGCATCTTCCTGTTGTACTGCTCCCAGAGACTGTCTCCAGATTCTTTCCTGACTTTGGGAGCGTCTTCTTAATTTCATTTGTACCTCGACTATTAGATTGTTTGGTAAACCTCTTTTGGGGGTGCTACCTCTTTGCTGTCTTGATCCTAACAGATTCAACTACGAAGAGATTCATGGCAAATCGTTACTATGTTAAAAGGCTTTTTTTTTTCATCTGCTATTTTGATTTAGCAGACAGGGCCATATTTATCTGCCGAGGCAAAATGCTTGCCATGATTCTATTGCAAAAGCAATCTCTGGAAGCTGAGTGACCAGGTTTTAACTCACATCTCTATGTCTCTCATTGCTATACACATCATGACCAATCGAGGAAATGAAACAGCACAGATCTGTGGATGTGGCAAGGATCAAGGTCACCATACATCAGTAGAAACTTGCATACTTGCAGGATTAACATTGTCTGAATTCCAGCAACCAGCTGAGCATGATCAAGATAAAGCTACAGCCCATATTTTAGACTGAGGATTGGCAGCAAATCACAGTAGACCACAGTCTCAGGAATAAGTATTTTCATATGTGTTATATGGGTCATCTCGAATCCCAGCATCACAGCCAGGTCCAGCTGCATGTTTCTGATGGCCCACGACCTACCCATGACCTTCAGAAAGGGTTTTTCCCTGCTTCCCTCTCTAAGCAAGATGCCCTGTCCTCACCAAGTTGTATTATACCATGCTCACATCCCCATGCCTGTTTTACAATTTGCATTTCTCTATGTTTTCTTTGTGTGTTTTCACCTCTCTTCCCAATTAGACATTGAGTTCTATCACTGCAGGGGACCATATCCAGGATGTAAAAGGAGTTTAATAAATATTTTCTACTGAGGAAATGGTGAACACAGAGGTAGCACAGAGAGCAAAGAAAAGGTAGGTCACTACTTCCCTCACTGCCTGTCTATGGGTGTGGACCTTCTGTGGCCTTGCTTGCAGTCAAACATAATTCTCAGAGCTGACTCCTTCGGAGTCCTTCAAGGGTGCTAGTCTTGCTTGAGAGTGGAAGGCTTCCAAGTGAGGAGGACTTGAGCCTGCATGTTTGCCTTGCTTTCTACAGAATTCGGCACAGCCCCAAGCACAGATGGGTGTTTCATAAATATTACTGAAGGGTGATGACACCAAGGATTATTTAATACCTCCACGTGGGTGGAGACGGACCTCGGGCCACAAATATACTTTGAATGTGCATTACTTCTCAAATCATCTGAACCAAAATGTTTTCAGCAACAGGACTCATCTGTGCCACAAATCAGACACATTCAGATGACAGAGCCCCAAAAGAATGCCATTTTCAAAACTGAAACCTTATTATTTAGGGGTAAATGCAATCCTTGTTTTAGTGACACTTTGAGAGTAGAAATTAAAGACAATGAAAATCTTCCCTTGGGGAATGACAATTCCCCATGAACAATGAAAGTTTGGACAATTCATCAGCTTCAAAGGTGCACGCCACCCATCCTTACCCTGGAATATCGGGAGTTAAGTGGGCCATTGGATAGATCTCAAGTGTTCAACAGCAATTCTTCTGGGTCTGGCATTTATGGACACAGTCTTATGCTTCTATTAATTAAAAAATTAATAATAAGTGATTTCAGAAGCCAGGAGAACACCAACATTTGAAGCTGTATTTGCTTCACCTAGGAAGAAAGAGGCTTAGAGAGCGTCCATGGTGAGAACCCACAGGGGAGTTACCCAGCAGATCAGATACTACCCAAAACAAATCAGCCCGTCAGGGCCCCACAGAATTCCTGAATCCCAACCAGCAAGCATGAATAATCCTTTTAAATGGTCACTTACATATCAGAACAGGTCCTTTGTGACATTTCTAAGCAAGGCCTCTGGTTTCTGACTGAAACTGAGATTTTGAGGGGGAAGGAGGATAGAGTGAAATCAAGCACTACTGGGAAATTTCCACAAGAAAAGAGCACAAATGGTTTTTGTTGTCCAGATGAAAACAGCCACCTTGGCCATGGTTTGGAGAACTGCTGGCTACCCCAAGGGAGAGTTGGGCAATATTCTCAACTGTTTCCACTGGGACCCTCTGGATCCCTGAAAAACTGCAATAGTAAGCTACATCAGAAGACACTGGGTTGAATCCTGTCAATTTCTAGTTAACTGTGGGACACTGTACAAGTCATTTAATTTTTCTGATCACTGGTTTATCATTAATATGGGGAAGGAAATGACCTCCCCAAAATCTTCATGAAATTATTGCCAAAAATCAGGTGAGATATACGAAAATTCTAAGTTTTCAAATCGGGAGATGTAGAAGGTATCATTATTATATAATCTCATATTATCAAAAATAACCTGTAGGGGTTAGAGAGACGGTTCAGTAGATCAGGTTTCGGTGTCCAGCATCCACATGGCAGCTAACAACTATTTACAACTCCTGTTCCAGGGGATCCAACACCCAATTCTGACCACTGCAGGCCTTGCTTGCATGTTGTATACATGCATACATGCAGGCAAAACACTAACACGCATAAAATAAAAATAAGGAAATCTTAAAGAAATGACTTGCATAGCACTCAGGATGCTATCTGGCTCCAAGTTCTCAGATTCCACAGTCTACCTTTGCTTCAGGCTCAACGATTTTACTGTGTCTTTTTCTTTAAAGGAAGGATATATAAGCAAAGGTAAATGGAATCACCCTACCCTTTGGCACTACTACATTAGAATTTTAAACAGTTTAGCACACTACCATGGACCTGATATCAGTAACAGCTGGAGAAGGGAAGTGAGCGATACCCAGAAAATGATTCTCTTCCCTTCTGGTGAATGAACACAAGGTCAATTCACAAAAGGCAATTACAGTTCTAATTACTCTCAGTAAACAACTGGAAAATTTTACTTTTAAAACTACTCTCCAGGGGCTGGAGAGATGATTCAGTAGTTAAGAGTGTTTACTGCTCTTTCAGAAGACCGAGGTTGATTTCCCAGCACCCACATCAGGCGGTTTACGACTTTCTACAACTCTGACTCCAGAGAACTTAACACCCTCTTCTGGCCTCCACAGGTACCAGCACAAACACGACAAACACATATCAATAAAAGGAATTCTTAAAAGAAACTACTCCATTTACAGTAAGATCAAAACATAGAAACAGAAATAAAGTTAATAAAAATTGTGAGACATCCAAACTAAAAACTATAAATTATATGTCAGATAAATAGAAGAACACTTATTTAGTAATATATGCCACATTCGTGGATTGGAAGATTTGATATTAATAAAATGGAATTCTCCTCAAATGGCCTTATAGATTCGACACAATCTCAATCAAGATTCCAACAGGCTCTGTTATGGATCAATTCTGTATATAGATGGATCAATTCTGTATATAGCGGCTGGGTATGGTGGCACACACGTTTAATCCCAGCACTCCTAAGGCAGAGGCACGCAGACCTCTCTATGAAATCAAGACCAGCTTGGTCTATATAGCAAGTTTCAGGCCAGCTGGGGTTACAGGGAAACTCAGTCTCAAAAAGGTAAATAATAAATACAAATAAATAAACAAACAAATAGATAAATGTGTATAGAAATGGAGACAACCTAGCAAATATCTATGTATCTATTTGACAAATAAGAAAACATATTAGAAGATTCATTCAATTTCAGTGTAGTATTTTCATAAGGATCAGCAAAATGAATGGGATGAAGATTCCTGTAATAAATCCACATACTTCTGTTCAACCAATTTTTAAAAAATATTTTATTTTTATTTTATGTGTATGAGTGTATTGCCTGCATGTATGTAAATGCACCTGTGTCATGCCATGCCCATGGAGGTCAGAAGAGGGCATCAGATCCCCTGGAACTGGAGTTTCTGATGGTTGTTAGTGGCCATGTGGGTGCCGGAAATCAAACCCGGGTCCTCTGCAAGAGTAGCTAATGTTCCTAACTGCTGACCCATCTCTCCAGCCCGTCAACCAGTTTTTAACAAAGAAATCAGCACTACTGCAGGGAGGGAGGGGCAGAATTCCATCAATTAACAGGTTTAGAGCAACTGAACTTGGGAAAAAATGATCCTCAGTTGTTACCTCATACAATACTTAAAAGTAAACTGAAAATTGCTACACTTGTAAACGGAAATGTTAGAACCACAATTATTTGAAAATAAAATATAAGGAAAATACATTACTGACTACAGAACAAGCACATAGTGCTCACAGAAGACAAAGCATATACATAGTAACAAGAAAATTAAGTGTAAGAAAAGATTAATGAACTGGGTTTCATAAAAATTGAGAACTTCTGTCCATCAAAAAACCTAACATGAAAAAATGAAAAGCTGGGGCTGGAGAGATTACTCAGCAAGCACAGTGCTTGTCTTGTAAGCACAGGGACTCGAGTTTGATCCCCAGCATTCATATTAAAAAGCTGTGTTTGGTAGCATACTTGTGATCCCAACCCTGGGGAGACAGAGACATGAGGACCCCCAGGCTCACTGGCTTCATACATAATAGCTACTAGCTCAAATGTCTATCAACAGGGAACTGGAAAAACAAGTGGTGATATTCTTGTGTATTCATACACCACACAGTGAGAACTTTTAACACATATGGTGATGGAGATGAATAAAAAACTGTATATTAAACAAAGGAAGTCATTAACAAAGGTTACATGACATAGGATTCCACTTACGTGGAGTTTAAAACAGGCAAGCCTCCTCTATTATGATAGAAATGACAGCAAGAATTATCTGCAAGGTTTGAAAGAGGTACAAGAGAATTTGAGGAGCCAGGAGAACATTCTATACCTATCTTCACAGTAGTTAAGTCTGTGGACATTTTTAAAAACTCACTGACTTGAATTCTTAAGGTGATTTATGTCATACTGTATAAATTTTATTTCATGAATGATTGAATAACACCACAAGAAAACAACCACATAATCTAGAGAGTGGGATTCTGTAAGACAACTGACCAGATCTCTCTGAAGAGCACTGTCAAAGGGCAAGGATTGTGCTAGTGAGAAAAGATTAAAGGACACTACTAGATGCGATGTATGGTCTTAGATGGGATCCTACTTTGAGAAAACCTTACAAGCATTTTGGAGAGGCTCAGGGGAAATCTGAATATGATTTTGGTTTTAGAGGATAAATAAAAAGTTATTAATAGAAAGTTGAAGACTACTATTGGAAAATAAAAGGCAAATTACAGCAGTATAAGCTTTCTGATCTGTTTTGATATTATATATTGTATATGTATATTATATGTATTATTTATACATTTAAATTATATGTATACAATATATGCATAAAACAAGACTTAGTAAAGAAAACCAATTTACCTGTTAGCACAGGTAACCTAGTAAGTGCATATGATAGTCCCATCATCCCATTTGTTCGATTTTCAACTTTCTGCAATGAACATGCTCTGATCCTATGATAATTTTTGCTGCTTGAAAGCATTAGATTCAAGAATGAGGCTATACCTCAGCTGTAGAGTGCTTACCTAGCATGTCTGAGGCCCTGGATTTGAGCCTTAGTACAGCAACACACACATACACACACACACACACACACACACACACACACACACACACACCTGCAGTTACATGAAGTCTGAAACAGGCAAACACCTGTGGGGACGGCAACCATCAGCTCATGATGAACCACCGTGGATGGTACTATCAGTACCCCCACTTTACAGATAAAAAAAATAAGACAGAGATCAAGTAAGAAAGAGATGTCCAACTCGGGCCACCTCACTCTCACACCATATCTCTAAGTCCCCACGCATCACCCAGCTCCCATGGAACAGGGAGAGAGACAGCCAGCTGCCCACAGAGGGAGCACTGCATCAGAGGCCCACAGGCTACTTTACAGTGGTGTTCTTGCTTACCTGTCCAAGGCTGTGCTGGTTGGCATACTTCTCCCAAACCCTCGAACCCCCATCTGACGGAAATATGGAATGCAAGAGAGGTTGGCAGCAATGATGGCCAGGGAATCAGACGGACTCACAAAGAAGCCATTTTGGCCAAGGATCATATAACGGTCCTGTGGGAAGGAATGTGTGAAAATTATCAGGCAGAAGCATCTGCTGCTGGCAGCCAGTTCCCATCATTAGCACAAGCTACTTTCCTGCCACTTAAACAACCTAAAATAGTTTGAATGAGACCAAAGCAAGCATGGGAAACCATATAAACCTCCGTATCGGGGGCCCAGAATCTTGATACAACCAGAACGTGTTCCACCTGTTGAAATGTATGGACTGCTAATTCAGCTTCAGTGGCAACCTCAGATTGGATTCCTTGACCCCCTCCCACTTAGAAGGGAGAACAGCAGTTACTGGTAAATAGCTGGTTTCTTAACATGGAATTTTGGACAAAACCAACCATAAGTGAAAATTTATTGCCTGACTTTTTTAAAGAAATGATTTCTCAATAACATATGGTGACGTGAAGCTAAGAAAAGCTGTGGCTATTTCCTGGTAGTGTCTAGCCACTGAACCGCAGAGCTGGGGCAGAGCCGATGCCCATCCACATCAGCTCCAGAGCTGTTCAGTAATACATCCATCACATGACAAGAAGGTCAGTAGGCTTAGAGTCTTCCTGCTTACCCCATCGGCATCAAATGCAGCTCCAAATCCATATTCTCCCCCTTTCATGGCTTCCAGAAGGGTGGTTGCATATGTCAGGTTTGGGTCTGGGTGCTGCCCTCCAAAGTCTTCAAGTGGAACACAGTTTATTGCAGAGTTGGCTGGAGCCCCCAGTTCATCACACAGAACTTTTCTCACATAGGGTCCCATAACTAAAAAAAAAAACCAAAGGCAATAATATAAAATACTTGAAAGATTCCCAACAAAGTCCACTTAATAGCCCAGAAGAAAAAAAAAGTAAATTGTATAGTCTTTTTTTAAAGACACAACATAAAATAATATTCATGTCAACTACAATTTATTAAGTAGCTACTATGTGCCAGGGACTCTATTAGGCAGATAAAAGATATCAGTAATCAGATGAAATTTTTCCTTGTGGTTTTCTAAAACATCGCTTTAAGAAAATCAACTATATGATTATGATTTATTAACTGCTGAGTTTATGTATTAGGCACTTTAAACTGAACATATGCAAAAGCACTAAAGGGCTGTAGCAATTCTCTTTATGCAATTGTTTGGACATTGCCAAATGTATCATTAAATACTGAAAACTCCTGAAACTTCATATACAACTAAGCACATTTCACAAAATAAATGTAAAGCGATAGTATTTTTTCAGTTCCACGGAATAGGATACCTAACATCCAGCACTCGTTTTAAGAACTGAAAGGATCCTATTGAAGAGATGCAAGATGCACTGTTCTTACATTCCTGAGCCCTTACATAATAGTGGAACAAGTCAAATCTACAGATGAGTGGAGAGGTAAGACCAAAAGAGCCATGCCATGGGTGAGACTTCCCAGAGGAAGAAATATTTTGAGGAAGACTTGAAGGAAGAATATAAATTTGAGGGGTGCGGGAAACCATTACAAGTGAAAGACATTATAAACAAAGGAAGAGAGCCTGGGATAGAACTCAGAGCACAGCTGGGGACTACCATGTTCTCCTCTTAGCTGAAATGTATATTAGGTAGCTTTCCTTTGTTTTGCCCCCAGCACAATACAGTTCTCAAACAGTAACCATCATCTTCTCATTATCCCTGCTCAATACCTATGTCCTGTCCTCTAAATATCAGCATGTATGTTTGGAAACCACCTCCTTTTCCATCTCAGTCCATACAATTACAATACGGCTAAATCCCACCACTCCCAAGGCTAGGGAGGTGACCTAGGAGGTCTCCAATCCTCCAACCCTCAGCCAGCGTGATTGATTCAGAGATGGACATACAGTACAAGCCTGCTACAAACCCCCAAACAGCTCAAACTTCTCAAAAAGAGAAGCTGTCTTTTCCCTGGGCCAGATAATCCTAAGAACTTGAAAGAGCCTTCCCTGGAGAATATGATCGGCCCCATAACAAAGAACAAAGAACAAATATCCCAGTCACCAATCCTCAGAGCAAAGCCCAGTAGATTTAGACCCACAGTGTACTCAGAGGTCTCAATCAATATTAAATGTGCTACTCGGTCAAGGAATCCAACATTTTGAGAAATGCATTAAATATGAATCAAAACAAACAGAAAAGAGAAGCCTACAAGAATTAGAGCCTATATTCATGGAGAAGTAATACTGTAAAAAAGTCAAATAAGATGGGACCGAATGCTTGAAATGGAAAAGACTGACAACATCAAGTGTGATGGGAATACAGAGAAACTGGAATCCTCAACATTGCAGGTGATATAAATGGAACAGCTACTTTGAAAAACCACTGAGTTTGTTATATACTTCAGCATGTTCTTATCATCCGACTCAGCAATTCCACTTCTAAGGATTTATCCAAAACAAATAGAAACATGTTTTCCCATAAAGCCTTCTTTGTGAATATTAATAGCACCTTTATTTGTAATAACCAAATCCTGAAGAAGGGGCTAATTTCTATCAACTAGTAAATGGATAAAACAAACTGTGGTATATCAATTCAATGGAATACTACTCAGTAGTAACAAAGAACAAGTATTGATGTATATGCCGTGAATATATCTTTTTAAAAACCAGTATACTGAATGAAACTTGAATGAGGCAAAAGATACAAATTTTATTTTTCCATTTATATGGTTTTCCAGAAAAGGCAAAACTATGAACATGTAAGAAAGGTGAGTGGCTGCCAAGGGCTGGTGATTGAGGAAGAAGGTTGACTATCAGAGTCCAGTAAGAAGCTTGTTATCAGAAAGGAAAGGTCAATTTATAAACAGTTATTGTTGGTATTTAGTGGCAAGGAGATAAATACCAAAAGAAATCACTAAAGGCATTGAAAAAGGTTGATGCTGGAGAGTAGAACATCGAAGGAAGACAGGAGTGGGGACAGATGCTTTTTTTCATGATAAACATTATTCAGATATTAAATTATAGAATATAGTATAATCAAAAGTCAATAAATAAGTAGTTTTAATCCCCTTTGCACTCTCATGGGCATAGGTCAAATTCATTTGTTCAGTTTTTGTTTTCATTTACCCCAAAAGAAAGAAACTAGGGACCTATAACTTTCTAGAGCATTCCATATATCTGAACATGTAGAGGTCTCCTCAAGAATTCCCAGCCACGGTTTGTAGAAAACCACTAGCTCACCTCCGTGCATGGCATCAACTCGGATCTTCAGCTGGCTGGGCCCAGTCAGCAAACTCTTGATGGCATTAAAGTCAAAGATGGTTCGAAGGAGGTTGAGATAAATATCTACAGGGTCCACGATCTCCACTGATAATGGGAAGACAAAGGAGGATATCAATGACTATGCTCAGAAAGGAGACTTAGAAATAAGGAATTACTACCCTTAATGACATGAAATTCCGATCAAATTCTCATCATAACCTGCATGCTACTCGGGCAAGGCACAACCACAATGCTACAAGCTTTTCAAATAAGTAATGGATGCAACAGTATCATCATAAATCCTTTTTCCAAGTGAAAATTAACCGTCAGAATAATCGAAGAGGCGAACACTATCTCCCTGCCCATACCTCCTCATCACTTCTTCCTGACATGCTCACATGCCAAGGCTACCAAGCATCCTGTATATCAGTTGTCTTTCTTGTGGAGTTGGCCAAAGAATGACTCAGCTGGTGTGAAGTAAATGAAGGCGTGACCTCAGCAGTGGCCCCTGTTTTCCAAATGCCATTGTGCCCACTCAATCCAAGTACAGGATTAGTGAGGCATGCCAAATTCCAGAGTTTGCGTTAACTCTCTTCAAGCCCAGTCCAGTACCTAATTCCCAGGTGATTGCCAAGTATCTGAAATAAACACAAGTGCTCTCCAGTGAGTGGCACCACCAGGATGGCCTCTATCTCACAGAGATCGCCTATCTCTGTCTCCTAATGGCTGAGATTTAAAAGCTTGTGCCACCATGCCAAGCCACATCACTTTTTCCAGCATCAATCAGTGCATAATTAATGCTCAGAAAGCACTTTTCCTAGAAATAGTAAATATTTGAGTTTGGGGAACTAAAATTTTATATAGAAATAAAGCCTTGTTTTTTAAATGTGTAGTCAAATGTTTAAATTTATGTATCTTGTTTTTCAATGTCATTGTTTTAAAAGTACTAAAATACTTCAACCTATATTAAAGAGACTACCAAGTATCCTTCAATAATTTTCAGTGCATCAATATATATAATTTAATACTTGACATAAAATTATGCTTTCATCTGGTCAAATACACGTGTCAAAATACTTTCCTTATATTTAAATTAATATATGAATATTCATTCAAATCTAACTGCTTTTTAAGAGTGTGGACTATTTTGAATTATCTTCTGAAATGAGAATATTCATTCAGAAAATAATTTTACAATCCTTCACATGAACTGTACCTCTAAAATTGTTAATTTTGTACCTTGAATGCTTTAGAAGTTTTATGTACTCTATAACATAACATACTTTTTGGGCAATTTCATTCTGGTTCTTCAATTCTTGAGTCACATGCCTAAAGACATTTGGTATTTACAACAGATGGCCCATACCCTTAAACAGAAATGTGAAAATCAAGGAAGTAAAGGTCCAGGAAATCCAAAAGACACTTTGCTCATGCTTTTGACACTTGAAGGTTAGACTGTAAGACCACAGGATGCTTGATAGCCTTGGCATGTGAGCATGTCAAGAAGATGGAGAGCTGTGGGCAGGGCTGATAGTGTTCGCATCTTCAGTTAACTCAAGCATTGCTAATCACCCAAAAGATCAAGGATAGAGCACATAAATCATCTCAAATGATTATCTCTAAAATATTTTGGGAGCCAGGAACCGCCACACATCCTTATTTCCAGGCTATTATCAGCATTTTAGAGGAGTTAACCTGTGAACAATGTACCTATAGCAATGAGTCTGAATCTGAGCTTGCCAAGGAGTCAAGACTACTGGAAACTACAGAAAGTATAAAGATCCCCAAAATAAATAAGATACAGACAATTTCTTCCCAATGGTAATGCTTGATATTTCTCATTCATTTTATAGCCCAGTTCTTCTGAACATACGTAGTAGAGCATATTTAAATTATTTTGTTAAATACAACACAGTTGCAGTTGTATAGAGTTGTCTAGATATTCCATGTGTGTACATATGTGCACGTGTGTGCCATGGACTAACTACATTAATAAAAATGGGCACTGCTCACTGACGTAATAGTGACATGGCGGCTAAAGGAGTAAACAATCACTTTTGAATTGGATTTGAGGTTTCCTCTACGGGAAGGATTCATACCTAGTACTGTAAACCTGATTAAAAGCCTCCTGGTTCAGGAGGTCATAGGCCCTAGTGTGGAACCTTTGCCTTGCTAAGTGGACATGCAATCACACTTCTTTCTAAATATTTATTTTTATACCCATAGATTAGTGCTGCTTTTAGTCTTGGCCAGAGTAGCTTCTCTTTGCAGTGACCAACAGTTAACACAGAGACTCATAACTAGTCAATTGCTGAGAATAAGTGACTATTGAGTACTCAGCACTAAATGGGACATCTTTATCAACACCTCACTCCCAGGCTCAGGGAACATCTAGAAGGAGGGTCAGAAAGAATGTAAGAACTGGAGGATGGGGAGATGGGGCGGAGTGCAGTGAAATGCTGCTTTCTGGACAGGACATGGCCACTGAACTCATGAAGTCACTGCAGCTATGGTGACCTGTACAAGATCAAGCCAACAAGATCAGTCAACATTCCAAGAGGCAGCACTAATTGGACTCAGCAGGTTACCAAAAAAAAAAAAATGAGAGGTGGACAGATACGTTGAGGTGTGAGTATGAGGAAGCAGTTGTGGCATATGATGGTCAAGATACATCGTTTGCATATATGAAATTGTCAAAGAATAACGAAAAGGTTTTTTTTTTTTTTTTGGTCCTTTTGAGACAGGGTCTCCCTGTAGCCTCAGCTGGCCTGGAACTCACTGTGTAGACCAGGCTGGTCTTGAACCCACAGAGGCATGCACCACCACACCAAGCTCAAGATATTCTTTTTTATAAATGGGCACTGTTGTTGCTGCCAGAGAGTATCATGAAGTTTCAGAAAATGCTTGCTCACTGAGCAAAAAAAAAAAAAAATCAACTCAAAACTTTTTAGGAAAGGGGCTGGAGAGAGCGCTCAGTGGTTAAGGGCACTGGCTGCTTGCAGAGGACCCGGATTTGAATTCCAGCACCTGCATGACAGCTAACAATCATCCCTAATTCCAGTTCTGGAGGATCCAACTCCCTCTTTTGGCCTCTGAGGCCATTGTTTGACACGGGTGCCCTTACATGCATGCAGGCAATACAGTTATACACATACAATAAAAACAAATTAGATTTAAAAAAAACTTTTCAAGAAAGATTTGGTATTAGTAACTCAGTGCTATGACCTCTACACAGTTCAGCGTTGCTTGGACCTTAAGAAATCAAGTACCAAGAGAGCAGGAAGTTGGGAGGGACGCAGGAGTGTGAGGTGAATCTGCAAAGAGTCTGAGGGAGGAGCGGGAAGTGACTGTGATAAAAATAAGTTGAATGTGTTATGAAATTCTCAAAGAATTAATAAAAATATCATACTTTCAAAATCATGTGCCCATAATAATTCATCTTTTTAGTCAAATTAAATTACTTGTAAAATAAGGACAATGAGGTGACACAAACTATATTCAATCTTCTTGGGGCATTATAAAAACAAAACATCCTAGTTCTATTCCTACCTAAATGCCTTCTATAAAATCATAACTGGATAAAGTGGGGTGAGGCACACGCACATGGTATAATGTTGTTACATGATTCAAAATTAATCTGTAAAATTATAAATTGTTTTCTTAGTTCTTCAAATTGTGTTGTCTTTACTCTACAATATAGGATATTTGTTGGCATCACTCTGGCTCTTTTTCTTTTCTGAGACAAGGTCCCTCTGTGTAGTCTTGGTTGGCTTCCAACTTAGAATTTTCCTTCTTTAGTCTCACAAGTGCTGACTGTATTTTGTGCCACAAGGCCAGGCTTGACTCTTTAATTCTTTAAACACTTGCCTAAATATATTTCGTAGTTACTGAAGTCCTTTGTGAAGTCTCCTAACACAGTGCATCCTATAGAGCAGGTGATCAGTCACTGCATAAAGTAAGCTAAACTGCACAGTTCTGACTTGGCAAGAAGCTCCTATCTCCCATAGGAAGTTTAACAACCCTTTGGCTTGTTAGCTCTCTTCCTAACTGAGGTAGTCTAGCATCTTCACCTTAATTACTCTGAACTCATTCAAAGACAAGTTTTGGCAATCCACATTCTGTTTCGTGTATGCTATAATTGTCAACCACAAAAATTTTCCTATATTGAAAATGACAGAAAATTTGGGAAGTGGCTTTTGAAAGTATTCATATCTAAATGTCATGGTTGCTCTAATTTCTTTCTGTATCATGCAGTTTCCACCTGCTTATCCAGTGCCACTCTTCAAATGGCTAATTCTCATGAGTATACTCCCCCACAGAAAACTCTGATCACCAACCAGGACAGCCCCACCCCAACCCATGGAAGCCTAGACTCTAGCATATGCACCCCACTTGGAAGACAGTCCCATCCATGAAACTTTTCTGACTTCTTCAAAATATATGCAGTCTGTTACCTCTAAATGGTTTGAACTTGTTCTCCAGGTCAAATTCTTGTCTTCCTAGTCGAGATAGGTCGATTCGAAGATCAGGACATATGGCGTATTCCTCAATTGTTTTGCTGATCTGATAGATTTTGTCTGAGACAACATCTGGTGCAGGACCTAAAATTTGACACCCAAGATATATTTATTTTAAAGTGTCAGGAATTTCAGTCAGAGAAATGTTACTAGCCTCCTGCACCAGACAGGAGAGATTCATTTGGCCACTAAATGAACAAATATTTACAGTTCAGTTAGCCTGGGTATTTCACATGCTGCATTCATTCTTTGTGGAAGAAATCTGATCACACCCTCCTGTTGTGTAGACTAACTCACATGTTTGTTTGTTTTAATCTACTCCTAAGCAATGATACACACATCCTAAAAATAGCTTCACACCTGCTAGGGAGACCCGGTTATGTAATCAGCTTTATTCAGGATACGATGCACAAACAGGATATGCATTTGACAGAAGTGAGGGATTCCAGATTTAAACCACAGTTTCCCAAATGCACCTAGGAAAAAACACGATTTCTCCTCCCAGCCCTGCTGTCTGGCTCATACGTGAGCTTATCCGGGTGAATTAGTTCTTTTTTTTCCCAATTCACAATCTCTATCAGAACTTAGTTTTTAAAATGAAGGCTTACTGAAAATATTTGATACATTTCCATCACTGAATACAGTGAAGGAAAGGAAGATTTCAAATTAATTGAGCACAAAATCAATAGCTGGTTTCCTCTTGGTTTTCTCCTCTTTTTTACCATGTATATCTTAATGTAAGGCTTGGTTGTTAGTTGTTGTGGTGGTTCTGGGATGTTTGGGATTAAACAATAAGTACATAAAATGACCTAAAATATAAAAGACAGCTAGATGGTTTTGCCTATGAATCATTGCTGCTGACTATATTGTAACTTCCTACTGAACAGAAATTGTTTCTCGGTTCATTTCCCAATCCAAAGTGCTGCACTGCCCAATCCACTGACCACTCACCATATTTGACTGCTGCGTGTTTGAAATACGGCTGGTCAAATTAAAGTGGTAAATTGCTGCAAATGTGAAATGCAGATCACATTTTGAGGAGCTAGTACAAACCATGCAATAGGTTGTATTAGTAATTTCGTATTGATATGTTAAAATGATATTTTAGATAGTATGCTAAATGAATTATAATTACTCATTCTTTTATATTTTTAATATAACAGAAAAATTTTAATTAAGCAACGCTACCTTCTTAGAATAAGAGGCAATGTTCATAAAATGGTAGGCAATAGCTCCACTCCAGAAGGTAGGAGAGAAGACAGCCTCAAAGATTTCACCACAATTATATCAAATAAGTGAAAACCTCAAAGAAACACCGGAGGGGATGGCTCAGTCAGCGAGGCACTTTACCGCGAAACCATGAGGACCTTAATTTGGATCTCTAGCACTCACATAGAAAGTCAGGCAAGATAACTCACGCCTGTAACCCCTGTGCTGGGCGAGAACAAGGAAGCAGGAGGATCCCAGGGGCTCACTAGCCAGCTAGTGTAGCCAATCAGTGAACTTCTAGCTCAGTGAAAGACCTGTCTCAAAAGATAAGGTGGACAGCAATAGAGGAAGGCATCTGATGTGAACTTCTGACTTGAGAGACCAAGACAGAGACACAGACAGAGACACGCATAGATTAAAGAATTTTAAAATATTTTATTTGGGGGTGTGTGTGTGCACGTATGTGTGCATGCGTGCATGTGTGTGTGTGTGTGTGTGTTTGTGTGTATTGTCTGCATGCAGATAAGTGCAATGTGTTGTGCAATGCCCATGGAGGTCAGAAGAGGGAGTCAGATTGCCTTATGGATGGTTGTTAGCCACCATGTGGGTGCTGGGAATTGAACCCAGGTCTTCTGGAAGAGCAGCGAGTACTCTTAACCACTGAGCCATCTCTCCAGCCTCAAGATTAAAGAATTTTTAAACATCTCCCCACCCGCCCCATATTACAGGTGCCATGCTCTGCTCTTGGACTGTGTCTGTCATTTTTAACAAGTCTGAGTTTTAATATTGTTGTTCACTTGACTGAATCTGGAATTGACTAACAGCATGAGTCACGGGGCACTGCTGTGAGGAACTTTCTTGGTCAGATTATGAGGAGCCAGAAGACCGCTCTAAATGTAGGTGTTACCGCTAGTGGCAGACCAGGTAAAAGGTCATGGCAGAAGAAAATTTCACTTTTTGCCTGCTTGCCTTCACTCTTTCTGGTAAGTTAGGGTGTTCTGTTGCTGCCTTTGTTGTTATTAGAACCATCTCCTTCAAGCTTCCAACAGAGACCAGCAGGGATCCTCCAGGCATCCTCCAGGTCTTCAGCACCAGACTGGGACTGCTGAGACATCCAGCCTTGCGAACTGAGCAACCACTAGTCTCAGCCTTTCCAGTGTGAGACAGCATTGTGGGTCTACTCAAACCATATCCAACTTAATAAATCCCATATATTCCTTTCTCTCTCTCTCCCTCTCTCTCTCTCTCTCTCTCTCCTCTCTTTCGTATACTTTCTTTCAGTTCTGTCCCTTTAGAGAACCCTGACTAATACAAATACCTAAGCACACTGGTTTTCAAAATGAAAGGCTCCATAACGATCTGTGACATCATTCAATCATCCATGCTGATAACTCACAATATGAGCAAAGCACAGACACAGATGTAGGAAAATGTCATAATGAAACCCATTATTTCACATGTTAGATAAACTTTTTAAATATTAAAATAGCTAACCTGAAAGCTTATCAACAACCTCTGGATTCACCCTTGACAAGCTCCACCCTTCACTTGCTGACGTCACTGCCACTATTACTGCTCCTTTAAATCGTTTCAAAAATATCACATCTCAGCTCCTTCAGTTCACAAATTATCATCCATCTACCTGACTCTGAACCCATTCCTCATGCCTACGCTGATACCAGCCGTCACCTGACTGATTCTGGGACATCAGGCTATGCTAGCTTCATTGGTTTTTAACAGAAAGGACTCTGGGATCCTCCATGTGAGCCCTGCTTTTCTTAGCATAATAACTCAAAGCAACATGTATGAAAACTTATATATTACATATTCCATATGTTATACAGAATTTAACATTCAAAAACACAGAACAACTATCACCTTTATTTTCCAAATGGAGAAAGTGACGTTAGAAAGGATGGAGTGCTTTGACCAAGGCTGTATGTCAAGGCTACCAATGAGTCCACACAGCCTGTCAGCTCGCAAACTTCCTGTAACTGTCAACCGTCTTGGTGCTGTGGAGCACACACAGCACCATTTCTCAGTCTCAGGACATGACTATCGCTTGCTTCAGCTGCCACCACTCCCAGAATCCCAGACACTGGTAGGAGATGTCATGACATGGCAGTCTGGATCCCTAAGAGTGAGAGTGCTTACCCCAACCCTTACCACTCCTCGAGACTACTCAGCAATTTGCCCGGAATAGCTTTCATAACATATTTCCATTTATCCACCTCTGTTTATACCCCATCAGCTTAGCAGGGAACTTTCCTTCATACTTTTATTTTAAATAGATGCAGGCAACTCTTTCCCAACACTGCCATTCTATACCATTCAAAGCTGCCTCTGTGACCACTGGAGCCTCCTGAGAAGGCCTGTCACTGCCTGAACCTGAAGCTGAGAATTAGCTCCACAGCAGACTAACTGTGTGACCCCAGTCATGCTTTTTTGTAAAAAAAAATATTTTTTTAATTTATTTGTACTTTATGTGTATGAGTGCTTTGCTTGCACGTATGTAAGTGCACCTGTGTTGTGCAATGCCCATGGAGGGCAGAAGAGGGCGTCAGAAACCATGGAATTGGAATTAGGGATGGTTTTTAGCTGCCCTGTGGGTGCAGGGAACCAAACCTGGGCCCTCTGTAAGAACAGCCAGTGCTCTTAACCACTGAGCCATCTCTCTAACCTCACCTGGTCAAGCTTTCTAATCATCTCCCTCCTCTGTTAACTCATCAGTTTGTTACGAGAAATCAATGGGATAACGTAGGGCAAGCGCTGTGCATGTTACCAGCCTAGTGTGAGGACTGAAAGTCAGTATTTTTATTAGTTTCCATTTCTCCTCAACACTTTCATCTTCTCATCTGCTGAAAAATATGTTCAAGATAGTCCTGTCTTCAAAATACTCTTTAAAAGTAGCTTGATTCCAAACGTGTCCCATTTCCCTGTGCCTACTAATACTATAGACAAACTTTTATATATAGGTATATACGTTTAACACCATCAGAAGAAATCAATGCCTGTGATTTGGAAGAAGGATGTTGTGATAAAACACACTTTGCTTTGGATAGGAAGAAACCACCTGGATCCCTCCATGTCATTAAGAATGTTAATGTTCTGAATGACACCAAGATGTGCAAACACGAAGAATTAAATGTTAGAAGGATTCTCAACCTAAGGGTCAGTGATGAGTTCAACCATAAGTGGTTAGAACAGTAGGAATGTCACCCTAAGAAGAGACAAATATAGTTCTTAAGGGACCCTGGTTAATACCCGAAAGAGCACATTGTTATAGAGTAGTCCTAAGATAAATAAATAAATGAAATAAACAAATAAATATAAAAAGAGTAATCTTGGCCCCTTGGCCCCTTTGGCTTCTTGTGTCACCACGTGACTGTCCTTTTCCTCTTCAATGCACTTCCACCATGTCATCAGACACATAGTGATATAGTCACTATAGTCAGAAATATATATAGTGATATAGTCAGAAAGGCCCTCACCAGAGGCCAAACAAGCTTGGGCTACCTGGTCTAGACTTTCAGCCTTCAAAACTGGGAGCTAAACAAACCTCTTTCCTTTAGATGCCATCCAGTCTTGGGTGTTCTGTAATAACAACAGAACTGGATGAATAACACAAATCATGCTTTTCTCCCTCGTGCCTCTCAGGCTATGACAAAGATAACTGAGACCATTATAAGACATGAAATCAGATGTCAATTTCAAATGTCTCCTTGAACTTCATTATTTCAATTGGCAATGTACATACTGTGTCTCTCTAGAAAATACCATTTTCTGACTCTGTTTGATTTCTGTTGTTACATGTCTATGAAATTCTTGGCAACGGCATAGTTGATCTGAAATCCTCAGAAGCTGTTGCAGTATGAGATGTAGGTCACAGGGAAGCTTTATTGAGTGAGACAGCACTGCTCTCCAATGGATTTCAAAAATGATAAATTCTCCTTTACACTGTGTCATTTTGCCTGGCACCAGGAACAATTCATAATCATAACTTTTTTATTCGAATTCAGCTTATAACCTCAGATTTAATGTTCTAGATTAAAGGAGACTGAAGAGTCATTGCAAAAACTCCATGTTTCTGAGATGTATGTTTTTTTGAATGAAAGAACTGCAAATAACATCTTGAGAATCTCTGGGAAATGTGACTAGAGATTAGGTTTGAGATGAAATCCTGGCACTGGAAGGCAGAGACAGTCAGGTCCCAGGGCCTTCCTGGTAGGCCAGCTTAGCTTATTTGGCCTGTTCTAGGCCATGGAACCGCCCTGACTCAGAAAAAATAAAAGAAAGCATCACCTAGAAAATGACACCCCAGATTGGCCTCTGGCCTCCATATGTACACACATGCATGTGCACACACAGAGGAAGGAAATTGGTTACTATGGTAGGGCAAATTAACATCTATCACACAGGTAGTTATTGAGGAAAAGAAAATAAGATCTTGAAAAAAAACTAATACGATAAAATGTAATTATCAATAGTCCTCATTCTGTACATGGATCTTGTTCATTTAACGTTTCTGTGTCTTTGAGTCCTCTGACCTGTATTTCCCCATTTTCACCCCATGTCCCCACCAGTCATGATAAGTGCAGCTTTGCTCTCTATCTCTGCATAGCTGGTTATTTTGTATTTCATGTGTAAGTGAACTCATGGCTCGTTACTATAACGTCTACCAAGTCCATCCACACTGTGACAAATGGCAGGATATTCTTTTTAAAGGCTGGATAATTTCTCGGTGTGTGTGGATGACATTTTTCTTAACCACTCATTTGTTAATAGACACCTAGGTTGTTTCTATATGGCTACTGCAAACAATGCTGCAATTAACTGAACATATAGTTTGTAGTGATCCAACATCTTTGCATTTAGAGCCAGAAGAAGGACATCTTGCTCATATGACAGCTCCAATTTTTCAAATTCTTTAGGCTCCTCCATGCTTTCTTTAATGGCTGCACCATATTTATCTCTTGTTATTTTCACAATAGCCACCCCAGTGAATGTAAGGTGATATGCCTCATGATTCTAGAATTTGCTAAAGCCTATTTTATTGCCTAAAATACTGTTTGTGAAGAGTATGCTCCATATATGCTGGAGAGCGCACACATTCTGCCGTCATAAGGCAGCAAGTCCTCCCCCTGTCTGAGAGGTCATTTGGTCCAAAGTGCAGTTTTAGTATGTCCCATTCATTGGATTTTGAGTCAATTCCTTTCTGCTTCCTTTCTATCACCGAAGAGCATGATGATACCTGAGAAAAAATAAGGTAAGGCATATTTGGAACTTCATACCTCCATTGGCAACATTAAACTTTACTCCAAACTCTCCCCCTGGTCCTCCAGGACAGTGGCTGGCTGTTAGGATGATCCCACCAGCTGCCTTGATCTTCCTGATGATGCAGGAAACTGCAGGTGTTGACAAGATGCCGTTCTGGCCAATGATCAGTCGTCCAATCTAAACCATCCAGAAAAAAAATCAATTTAAGTTTTTTGGAATTGAAGGCATTTCGACAGGAAACTACCAGGTTCTGATAATATATAATCAATCTCCTGACCAAAGGAGCAGACTTCAGGTTAGGAGAGGATGGATAGAGCAAGTTTCAGCAGTGTCTACCTCCTCCCCAAAGTCTGCAAGTCCATTAGGGGCACCCATATCTAGTTTTTCATTACTAATCAATAAAGAATTAAGGCTCATTGATCTTCAGTGGCCTGACACACCTACTTTTGATGACCAGCAGATTTGCTGGACCCATGTAAGTTCTTAGTTGGTTCTGACTCAGAAACTATGCTAGTGGACATGCCAGAAATTGTAAAGAAAAAGAAAAGGAATACTTCCAGAGTCTCTTGCTTCCTTTGTGTGATCATTAATCTTGACTGCCAATTTGACGGGCTTTAGAATCACCATGGAAACAAACTTCTGGGTATATTACTGGGGGATTGTCTAGATTAGACTAACTGATGTAGGAAGGCCCAGCCAAATTGTGGGCAGTGCCGTTTCATGGACTGAGGTCCTGAATTGGGTAAAAAGGAGAAAGTGGTAAGCACAGTCATTCATTGCTCTCTGCTCACTGGCCGCACATGCAGCAGGATCTGCTGCCTCCTACCCTTGCTGTCACAACTTTGGGTTTCTACTCCAGTGTGAGAACATCCATATCAGATGTAAAATGCAGTACCCACGAGTCCCTACCTTTCATTGTTTTCTATTAATACTAATAAACTTTCTGTAGCTCGTTATCACCAACTACTACTTTCTATATTGGTTGTTTATTTACTCTCTGTGTTTTAGCCCCAAGAACTATTTATTTCACTGCTATTTCCAAATAATCTACAACAAACCTGGCATATACTAGGTATGTGATAAAGGTCTATGAATTGGTTAATGTAAAAAAATAATGAATGGCTTCTCTATGAAAAATACTTTGGGGAAGTTGGCAAATGACACCCATGTATTATGTGATGGTAGCTTCATCAACTTGACACAAGATAGAATCTCCTGGGAAGAGCGTCTAGATAAGGGATTGTCTGTCTACATCGGTTTGGCCTGTGAACATATTTGGAGGATTGTCGTAAGTTCACTGATATGTCCAACCCACTGTGGACAGCACTGTTCCCTAGGCCAGGGGTCCCAAATTGCATAAGCGTGGAGAAATAGCCAGGCATGGTGGTGTATGTTTTCAATCCCAGTATTTATAAGACAGAATCAGGCAGATCTCCACATTCGAGGCCAGTCTGGTTGGTCTACATATTTTATTATGTGTCAGGCTAGCCAGGACTCAGATAGTGAGACCCTGTTTTTTTAAAAAAATAAAAGAATGGAGAAATAGTGCTGAACCCAAACAAGCAAACATGTATGCATTCATTTCTTCCTCTCTGGTCTTGACTATGGGTGTGATATAATTAGCTGACTGAAGTTTCCCACAATGGTGAATTGTAGCCTGGAATTGTGGGGCAAAATAAGCCTCTTTCTCTCCTAAATTGCTTTTTGCCAAGGTATTTTATCACAACAACAGAAATGAAACTAGGACACATGCACTGCTGGACTCTTCTGGGAAAGAACAGGGATAATTGGAGAACAACTATCCTAATAAAAGGATGAGAGCAGAAAAACCTAGTCCACGCCGCAAGAAAAGAAAGGAAACTATAGACCAAAGAACAGGAGAAAAAAAATCCAGAGCTCATTCTAGGGGCTCAGCCCCAACTGGGGTATCCTTTCCTCCCAGGGACAGTGAATGCAACAGCCAGGGTTTGGAACCATGGCTTAAGACAAATCATAGCCTCATAAAATTCACACTGTATTTTCAGTAACAGATCATTTTAGGAACAGAGAGAAAGGGAGATAAAAGCCAACCTGGAGGCAGCCACACTGGCAGAAGGAGGGGTAACCCTGGGAAATCCTCCCTTCCCCACACCTGACCGGAGCAGTGGCAAGAATCTACCTAAGAGGGAAACTGAGGGACTGAGTGCAATATAATATATAATACTATAATCGAAAGACATTATGCACATTATGTGAAAATTTCATAATAAAACATGTTAGTATAATTAATATATAATAATAAACATTAAATAAATTAAAATCAAGAGGCCCCCATTGAGTCAGCTGCTAGGCAGTTCGAGAGGCAAAGGTGCTCCCTGCACACTCACTCTGGGAACCCAGGGAAGTATCACAGGAGACACAACTTGCTGAATACCACTAGTTGAGGGGAAAAACTTTGAGCCAGAAATACACAGTGCTCCATAAGGAGTAAATCTGGTCTGATATATAGACTGGAATGAACACAGAGACAGACCCAGTATCCATGCCCACATGAGGGACCACAACGACAAGCCGAGCACCCACATCCATGTGGGGAACCACACACAGACTCTATCCCAGCCCAATTCTCTTTCTTTTGTTTTTACACTCTATGTAATGTACAATAAAATAAATAACTAATTCAGTTTAGTAAGTCAGATTTGTCCTGCTCTGTTCTCTTTCTCCCCTTATAGTTGCTGATATTGTTGCTTGGAGAAGTTTTCCCAAAGAACACAAGTTGGCCTGTAAGTTTGGCTTCTGTGCCTTAACTTCCCAAATGCTGGGATTGATGTATATTGTCTGATGGCATTTCTTTGCCTAGTTCTCTTTTCATTCTATCTTTAGCTCGGGCTGTTTACCTCCTTCCTTCTGCTTTATTGTTCTCCTCTATTTACTTTTCTTTCTTTTATTTTTTTCTCTGTTGGGCTAATACCAAACACTAGTCTTATTCCTTGTATTTCCTTTATAGTCCTATCTTTAATAATTAATGTCTCAGTACACAGCATACTATCCTTATTTGTTTATTCACCCTAAATTATTGAAGCTAAAGAGGTGATGGTATTTAATTGTCTATTACTGTATTTTCATAGTGAACCTATCCACTGGCTTTTGTAACTTCTGAATTAGGTATTCTACTCTTGGAGTGGTGCTGGAGATTGAACCTAGTACCATGAGTATACAAGCTGAAGGTTTAACTGATGAGAACAGTAGGAAGAAATGGCATCTCAACCCAACTAGTCTTTCCCACTTGAATATTACAAATACTTCCACTGAAAGAAAAGGAGTGATTAAAAGAATCCCAACAACAACCTAATTCCAGATTTGGATGTACCAATGTGAAAATCAAGGAAACAAAACTCATCCAAAAATTACTAATTCTGCAGTAATACATACCAATGAGAGTTAATTAGATGAAATCCCAGACAAGGAATTCAAAGAATGACTGACTATAAGAGTGCTCAGCAAATCAGAGAGCCCATGAATACACTCTTGAATTAATTCAAAGAGAGCACAGCTGGAGGAAATAAGGAAGTCAATAAAGGATATGAAAGAAGAATTCAATAAAAAGATATAAACTGAATAAAACAATATTAAATAATAGAAAATGGAAAGTTCAATAAGTAAAATAAAAAAACTCAGTGGAAAAATCTTGCCAATAGAATGGATCAGATGGAAGACAGAATATCAGGATTTTATGACAACATAGATTGTTGGGGGTCCCAGCACTCAGGGCCAGCCCGAGGGGGACCAAAGGAGCTCCACCATGGGGGAGGGGGCGAGTAGGCACTGAGTCAACACACAGACTCTGGGAGTTGAGCGGAAAGCCAGCAGTGGTGGTCTGCTGCAAACTCATTTATTCAAGAAAGAACAGAGTGTCTTATAGGTCTTGTTAGCCAATAGCTTTATGGGGTGGGGTCCTGACTATAGCCAATTGCAGTTCGTTCCCAGGTGGATCAGGTTCCCTTCAGGTGCTGGACAGAAACTGGCTTCACAACAAACTGGTGTGGAACACCACACCCACAAGAGCCATTCCTCCATTCCTCCTGGCAGGTGGCCTAGCTAGGCCCACCCCGCATTATGCCCAACAATAGATGAAATAGAATAATCAGACAATGACAAAGAATAACAAAGTATATTTGAGATCTATGGCACATCATCAAAGGATCAAACCTACATTTGCTCTTGGTTGCCCTCTAGAACTTAATGGTAAGACCCTATTGCTAAAGATACTACACATGTGAATTATAGAGCAGACATAGAAAAATCAAACTGCAACTGACTTCAAAGCTTCATCTCTACTATCTAGCTTTCATAGTAGTGGAAGGTTCTATGCATGTTACTTGAAGAAAAAAGTAATTGTCAACCTTACCTGAATGTGAGCTCTGTGAGCTACAATAACAACTGGTCTTGCAAGATAGGCCCACAGGTGCAATAGTGCCACAAATGTTATAGGAGTAGCCAACCATTTTCTGCTAAGATTGAAGGCCTGTTTCACAAGTTGCAAACCATTCCTGGCACTGTTATCAGAACCTGTGGCAAGACAGGTAACAGGCTATAGGGGAGATCCTATCACTATTATTCTGCTACATGGACACATTATTAAACCAACTCCTGATGATTTATTATTATGCCCATAGATCATTGCATCTCTCAACTCTCTCCAATTAACACAGAGATCCATAAATGGTCACCATGTAAAAAGTTAGAGACTGAGGAGTGCTCATCCCTAAATGGGATACCTATATCATGTCCTCTCCTCCCAACAGTTAGGGATCATGGTAGAACAAGGAGTGGAAAGATTTTAAGAGACAGAGATGGTCTCAAAAACCCACCCGGGAGGGGAAGGTGAAGAAGAAGATCCAGCCCTGGTAGAGGAACTACTGAGAACTGGTACCTGCTGGGAGTGGGAAGCTCAGTTTTCTGTAAGGGTGTGATGCTGGGCAGGGTGTGGTGTTGGGCAGGGTGTGGTGTTGGGCAGAGTATGGTGTTGGGTGGTGTTGGGCAGGTGTGGTGTTGGGTGTGGTGTGGTGTTGGGTAGGGTGTGGTGTTGGGTATGTCCGCCAAGCTCCAGGAGATGGAACCACACCCAAGAGCATTTGGATAGCACGAATTAGACTCAGGAGGCCTTAAAAAATAGAAGACATGGAGCAAGAAGGGGAAGGAGGTTAGATGGATCTGAAAGAGGAGGAGGGAGAGGGTGACTATGATCAAAATACATTGTATGAAATTTGCAAATAATCAATAAAACATTATTTTTAAAAGGTAAAACCTATAAAACATGGGCATAATTCAAAATAATTGAAATTCAAAATAAATAGAAAATATATTTGATCAAATCATAGAGAATTTCCCAAACATGGAGAAAGAGGTGGTCATCTAAATACAGGAGGCATTTAGAACACCAAATTCATAAGACTATAAAGTAGCCTTCCCATGTTATACTACAAGCAAAATGCTATTCATACAGAGTAATATATGTATATGAAAGCCACAAGAAAGGAGAGTCAAATCACAAATAAAGGCACACCTAACAGAACAGCAGATTTCCCAACAGAAACTAAAGACCTAGAGGGCACAGAATAACTAACATATTTCAAGGTCTAAAAAACAATAACTTTCAATCCAAATTCCTATATTCAGCAAAGTATCCTTCACAATTGAATGAGAAAGGTAAATATTCCATGATACATACAGACTAAAGGAATTCATGACCACTAAGCAACACTGCAGAGGACACTTGAAGAATTTTTACACACTAAAGAGACAGAGAAATATATTCATGATGCCATAGGACAGAATAAACCATTCTAGAGTAACAAGTAAATGAGGATTAAGAACATATTAATATTCCAAAAATAGCAAAATGAGAGAAACTAATACATATTTACAATAATAACTCAAAATGCCAATAGTCTCATTTCCCCAATTGAAAGACACAAACTAGCATATCTGATTAAAAATAAGAACCCATCCCCCACCCCACATCCTGTTCTCCTTCTAGCCTTGGGCACAGGCCTGCTCTTGCTCTTAGCACCCCAGATCTCTGGGCTACCCTTTTAGTCCAGACTCGTCCACTGCATCCTGTTCCCCTACACACATCCCATCCCCCAACACCCCACCCTCAGAACTGCTCAATTTTTCAGTCTAATTGGTTAGAGCCTTCAAAGGCCATTTCCCATCCCCATTTTGCCTCTGCCTGCCCCAGACCAGCTGTCTATGCTGGCTGCCCCTTCTCCCTGCCTGCCTTGGATTCCTATGAGCAACCTTCTTTGGTAAGTCTGACCCTACCCACTGCCTTTCCACAACTCTTCCACTTGCAACTCCGTTCTCCTTCACCCAACATCGCATTCTCCTCCGAGCCTTGGGGACAGACCTGCTCTTACTCTTACCACCCCAGATCCTTAGACTATCCTCTTAATCCCAGCCTGTCCACCTGGTCCAGATACCCAGTACTCAGAGCAGCTGAATTTTTCAGTCTAGTTTGTTAGAGCATTCACAGGCTGTCCCCACCCCCAACTTGCTTTGGATTCAAGAGACCAGGCTTCTTCCCTGGCAAATCCTATTCTGCCCACTGGATCTCCGTTCCCCTACCACCACAACAATGCCAAACTCCCCCACCCCACATACTGTTATCCTTCTAGCCTTGGGCACAGGCACACTTTGTTCTTAGCCTCCTAGATGTCTGGACTGCCCTCTTACCTCTGCCTGGCTGTGAGATCTCCAAATCCCACCGAGCCCATTCCCCTACACTGGTTACATCTGCAGCCCCTCCCACTGCTGCAGGACTGTGTTTCTGAACCCTTTCATCAGGGCCCACACCTTTGTAGACTGCCTGAGAAAGTCTGACTTCAGTCTCTACCTAGCAACATTCTTAAACTGTGCTGTGCCTGCTGGCTAGAGGGGCCCAGACATTAAGAGAGAGCCCAAGAGTATCTTATATCACCTACCCTGTACCTCTGAAGAAACTCCTTAGCAGCTGGACTAGAGGGATCTAGTCCCTGCAATAGACAATCTAAAGAGAGAACCTAAAGCCTTGACTGACCAGTTTTTCATATTCAATAAGAAAAAAAACAAGTCACATCAAGTATACAAACAGAATCAGACTTCAACTCAACACAGAAAGGCTTGAGTTCCACATCAGAATCACAAACAAAAGAAAAAGACATAGCAAGATTATAATGAAAAAATAATTATACAAAAAACCCAAATAATACGTCCCCACCAAACATCACCAGTCCTATAGAAAAGTTCTCCAGTGAGAACCCCATAAAGATAACCCAGGACACAGAGTTTAAAAGAACAGTCATAAACATGATTAAAGAATTCAGTGAATTTAAAGAACAACAACAACAACAAAAATTAAAGAACTAAAGGAAGACAAGGATAAACTTCTGGCTAAATTCATAAAAGAGACAGAAATATTACAGAAAACCCCAGCTGAAATGAAGAAGGTAGTGAAAATGCAAAAAAAAAAAAAAAACAACCGATCTGAAAGAATGGGAGAAAACCTCAACAAGAGAATGAATGAAATGGAAAACAGAACATCAAGACTGGATGATAAAGCTGAAGAATTGGAGCACTCAAGCAAAGATCATGAAATTTTTTTTTTAACACAGGAATGGGATATGCAGGCAATGTGGGACACCATGAAAAGACTAAATTACGCATCATAGGCATAGAGGAAGGAGAAGAATCTCAGGATAAGGGTGTTGAGTAGAACTTCAATCACACTGAAGAAAAAAATTTCCCAAAATTAAGAAAAGACGTGCCCATACAAATAGAAGAAGCACATAGAACACCGAATAGATAGGACCAGAAAAGAAACTCCCCATGGCATATCATAGTAAAAACCCTACGCAAACAGACCAAACAGATAATATTTAAAGCTTCAAAACAAAAACAAGTCACATATGAAGGAAAATCCATCAGAATTACAAAAGCTGACTTTTCAATGCAAACTACGAAAGCCAGAAGAGCCTGGATCAAAGTATTCCCAGTTCTAAGTGACCATGTATGCCCATCTAGAATACTTTATCCAGCAAAAGTGTGTATTATAGTAGAGAGGAAAGAAAAATCTCCCACAACATGAATAGGCTGAAAAAATTCATGTCCAAAAATCCAGTCCTTCAGAGAATACTAAAAGCAATACAAAGAGCTGAAGAAAGGAACGACTGTACCTAAGGGGCAACCGAAAGAAACTAAATGAAGGTTTAACTGGGGAACCACAAAGTTAGAGTGACAATGCAAACAGGAATTAAACTGATGGGAGCCAATACAAATCTTTCAATAATAATTTTAAATATCAATGGACTGAACTCTCCAGTCAAAAGACACAGGCTAGTTGAATGAATCAAGAAACAAAATCCTCCTTTTTGTTGTCTATAAGAAACCCATCTCACCTTCAAGAACAGGCACTACCTTAAGATGAAAGGATGGAAAAAAATATTCTAAGCAAATAGCACTAAGAAACAAGCAAGAGTTGCCATTTTAATAGTTGACAAAATAGACTTCAAACTAAAACTAATCAGAAGAGATAAAGAGGATCATTTCATTCTGATCAAAGGAACAATTAACCAAGGAGATATAACAATCCTAAACATATATGCACAAAATCCTGGTGTACCCAACATCATGAAAACAGTACTACAGGACATTAAGAAACAGATTAATCTCAACTCACTATTAATAGGGGACTTCAGTACGCCACTGTCTCTATTAAACAGGTCAAGCAGACATCATCAAATGAACCTAACAGACATCTACCTAATATTCCAACCAAGCACCAAAGAATACACATTCTATTCAGCACTCAATGCAACTTTCTCAAAAATCGACCACATACTGGGGCACAAAACAAACTTCAACAAATACAAAAAAAAAAAAAGAAAGAATTCCATGCAGTCTATCAGACCACAATGCAATAAAGCTTAAAATCAAAACCAGAAGAAGCCCTAGTAATTTCATGAACACGTGGAGACTAAACAACACACTCTTGAATGATTAATGGGTCAAAGGAGAAATTAAGAAAGAAATAAAAGTATTCTTGGAATTTAATGAAAAGAACAATACAACCCAACAAAACATCTGGGATACTTTTAAAGCAGTCCTAAAGGGAATTTTGTAGCTCTAAGTGCCTACATTTAAAAAAAAATACAGAAAGAGCACAAATAAATGACTTAACATTACAACTCAAGAACCTTGAAAGGCAACAACAAATGAAACCCAAATCCAGCAGACAAGAAGAAATAAACTAAAATCAGAGCAGAAAATAATGAATTAATGAAATAGAAACAAACAAAACAAAACAAAGAATCAATAAATCCAAGAACTGGTTCTTTGAAAAGATAAACAAAATAGACAGACCCTTGGCCCAGTTCACAAAAGAAAGAAAGAGAAACTCAACTCCAAAGCAACAAAATCAGAGATGAAAGAGGAAACATCACAACAAACAACAACAAGATCCAGCACATTATAAGAAAATACTTTAAAAACCCATATGGTATTAAATTTGGAAACCTTTAGGAAATGGATGTATAGCTAAAATCATGGGAATCACCAAAGAGAAACCAAGAAATCATCACCTTAAACAGACTCATAACATATAAGGAAATTAAAACAGTAATACAAAAATCTCCTGACTGAAAAAAGCCCGGCCCAGATGGATTCACAGAGGAATTCTGCCAGATATTCAAAGAAGATCTATATCCACTATTACTTAAATTATTCAAAATTATTCAAAGAGATAGAAACAGAGCCCAAATTCCTTCTATGAAACCAGCATCACTCTAATACCAAAACCAGGTAAAGATGCAACCAAGAAAGAAAATTATAGACCCATATACTTAACAAACATAGATGCAAAAATTCTCAACAAAATACTTGCAAACCACATACAGATACACATCAAAAAGATGATCCACCATGATCAAGTTGGCCTTATTCCAGAGATGCAAGTGTGGTTCAATATACATAAGTCAATAAGTGTCATAAAGCATATAAATAGACTTAGAGACAAAAATTACATGGTCATCTCAATAGGGTTGGACAGAGTGAAAGAGGAGAAATAAATAATGCCCACATAGTACAAAACACCATAGGGAATCATATTAGTCTAACAGCCTAATAACAAATTCCACATACAATATTTCTTCATGAGTCCATGTGCAGAGTTGAAAGCTACATAGCAAGAAATGGTGCCAGACCAGAGAAACCTTCCTTTGAGTTGTTAGCCAGGGTGGTCTAAGAGACTCCCAAAATTACATAGGCTATTGCCACAGCCCTTGATTGCCTCCCAGAACTTGAAGGTAAGACCCTATTTCTGAAAATGGGACATACTTGAGACCAGATTTGGAACACTGGAGCTGGAACTGACCTGGAAGCCACTTCCCCTGAAGGCTAGCTCTCAGAGCTCTGGAGAGCACTATGCAAGCAGCTAAGAGAGAACATCAATCGATGGGTCAACACCAGCTTTATGACCAAATAACTGCATCAATGACCAGCACAACATTTGACACTGGTGCAATAGTGACACTTTTATCCTGGAGCCAATCAATGGCTAATTGGTCTTAGAGCCCACTCAATAGGAGAAAACTAATGTATGGTGCTGTAATCATAGCCAAACACATGGCTGAAGAGGTCATTGATCTTAGAGAGGCCCCCAGGTCTGTCACATCCCTAGGCTAATGTAACTTATTACTAAGTACAAAATATGTATGCTTATATTTTACAGTCAAGTATCCCAGTCACCACTCATCAAAGAAGTACTCCTCAAACTAGTTGACAAAATAAAAATGGAAGGAATATTCTCAACCGCATTTTTTAAAAGCAGTATTACTCTGATACCAAAACCTGTTGAGAACAAAAAAGAAAAAAAAATTATAGGCCAATCTCCCTGATGAACATGTATGCAAAATTTCTCAATGAAACATTTGCAAACTGAGTTCAACCACAACAAATGATGTAGGTTGTCCCTCATTTGTGAATCCTAGCACCAAATCCTTATATGTGAATATATATCATGATGTAACTACAGGAGCCAGGAACATGGAAAGGAACCAGGGAGGTAAAGAGAAAGAAGGAACCTGAGAGAGAAGAACAGTACAGACAGGGTTTTCCACGGGACAGTTGTTAGCCGACATGTAGGTGCTGGGAATTGAACCCTGGTCCTCTACAAGAGCAGCCAGTGTTTTCAACCACTGAGCCATTTCACCACCCACCTTCTCCACTCATATTCAACAAAGTCCTTGAGGTCTTAGCTAGTGAAATAAGGCCAGAGGGGAAAAGGATAAAAGACACTAGAAGGAACACACCTCAACATAATATATTATATGACATTTATCCAGCATTATTCTAAATGGGGGAAACTAAAATCATCTCCTCTAAAGTCAAGAATGAGACAACAGCATGTACTTTCTCCAGTCTTTTTTTTTCTTTTACATATATGTGTGCACGCGCACGCATGTGTGTGTGTGTGTGTGTGTGTGTGTGGTGCACGTGTGTTGTGCAATGCCCAATGTCAGAAGAGGGTATCAGATTCCCTGAGACTGGAGTTACAGACAGTTGTTAGCCGACATGTAGGTGCTGGGAATTGAACCCTGGTCCTCTACAAGAGCAGCCAGTGTTTTCAACCGCTGAGCCATTTCACCACTCACCTTCTCCACTCATATTCAACAAAGTCCTTGAGGTCTTAGCTAGTGAAATAAGGCCAGAGGGGAAAAGGATAAAAGACACAAATAAGAGAAGTCGAATTACCCCAGTCACAGTTGATATAATCCTGTAAAAAGTCCACAAGAACGTTCTTAGAGCTGATAAACACTTTCAGCAAAGTAGCAACAAACAAGAAAAGAACATTCGCTTTTTTCTATATCAGCAACAAGCATGCTAAGAAAGAAATTAGGAATGCAGCTCAATCCATAATAACTTTTAAAAATGGAGTAAAATACCTAGGAATAAACCTACCCAAGGAAGTTAAAAACCATGAAAATTTTAACTGAAGAAAGGAACTGAAGACACTTGAAGATAGAAAGTTGACCCATGTTCATGAACGGGCATCATTAACCTAGTGAAAATGGCTCTATTACCAAGAGCTACTCAATGAAACCCACCAAGATTTCAATTACATTCTTCACAGAAATAGAAAAACAACCTAACATTTACATGGGAGCACAAAAGACCTCTAAGGGCCAAAGCAATCCAGAGCAAAAAGAACAGTGCTGGAGGTATCGCAAAACCTGACTCCGTGTTATACTATAGAGCCACGGTAACAACGCCAGCATCTGGCAAAAAAGCAGACATGCAGATCAGTAGAACAAGATATAAGATCCAAACATTCATACATTTGACAAAAGTCTCAAAAACATACATTGAAGAAAAGATAGTCTCTTCAACAAATAAGGGTGCAAAAACTGGATATTCATATATAGAAATATAAAACTGGAGCCCCACCTCTCATTCTGTTCAAAAATCAATTTAAAACGGATCAAAGACCTTAATGTAAGACTTGAAACTTTAAGTCTGTTATGAGGAAGCACAGAGAAAGCATGTTAAAATCTAGGCCTAAGCAAGGAGTTTCTCCAGAAATAATCTCAAGACTTGACTGAAGGAGCAGGCATGGTAATGCACACCTTTAATACCAGCACTTGGGAGGCAGAAGCAGGAGTTCTGTGAGTCTCAGGCTAGCCTGGTCTACATAGAAAGTTCCAGGTATCTGAAAACAAACAGTGAAAGAAAAACCCACCAAGAACTGGCAAATAAGTTACATGAAATTAAAATCTTCTGCACAATGAAGGAAAGAATGAATAGACTAAAGAGACAGTCGGCAGAGTGGGAGAAAATATCTGCTAACTATTCATCTGACAGAGAATTAATGTCTAGAATACATGAAGAACCCAAGAACCTAATACCAAATTAAACAATCTAATCAGTAAATGGGCTAAATGAAATAAACAGAAAATTCTCAAAAAGAGGTAGCCCAAATTACCAATAAACATATAAAAATGTTTAATATTTCTTAGCCACCAAAGCAATACAAATCAAAACTACATTGAGATTCCATCTTACCCAGTCAGGAGGACTAGCATAAAGAAAGCAAATAAGGGGCTAAAGAAATGACTAAGTACTCAACAGCACCGGCCGCTCTTTCAGAGGACCCAGGTTCAGTTCCCAGCACCCACATGGCAGCTAACAACCATCTGTAACTCCAGTTCCAGAGGATCCAACGTCCTCTTCTGCCCTATGTGGTCATTGCATACACATGGTACACTGACATACATACAGGCAAAATATCCATACATATAAAATTAAATAAATTTTAAAATGTTCAAAAGAAAACAAATAAGAACAGATCCTTGCAAGGATGGGGAGAGCTTATACGATGCTGGTGGAAGTGCAGACTGATACAGTCACTATGGAAATCAGTGTGAACGTTGCTCAAAACAACTAAAAATAGAACTTCCATATGACCTAACTATACTACCTCTGGGAATAAACCCAAAGAAATTTCCGTCAGCATACCACAGAGATGCTTGCACTTCCACGCTCCCTGAAGACTCTTCACATTTTCCAAGTTATGGGTCCATTAATAGTTGAGTGGATAAAGCAAATGTGGTTTATATACACCATGGAATTTATTAAGCCATAAATAAGAAATAAATTATGTTATTTGCTAGAAAAAGGGATGCTGCCACTGGAAATCATCATATTAGGCAAAATAACTAAACTCAGCAAGACAGCATTATTTTTTTCTCTCATTGTGGATCCTAGATTTTATAGAGATACATAAAACCATGTGTGTGAGTGTGTGTGTGTGTGTGTGTGTGTGTGTGGCATGAAAACAAAAGAGAGTCTTAGGAAAGAAAGGAGACTTGCAGGAGGAGGTAAGGAGGGAGGGGAGAAAGGGGGAGATATGACTGAATAAGGTCAAAATACACAATGTACTGGAAGGAAACTGTCCATGAAACCGAGGATGATGCCCAATGACTGTAAGCCAATGAGAGAGGAAAGGGAGAAGAGAAGGGAGAGGAGAAGAGAGAAAGGAAGACAGGAAGAAAAGGAAGGAAGGACGGAGGGAGGGAGGGAAGAGAAAAAAATACACTGAAGAATGACAAGGGCAATATACTCATGCACAAAATAAAAATAATAAGTAAAATATAAAATGTCTTGGTTTTGAAAAAGTAATGTTCACTCTAAGAAGAGTGAGGTGAGTAATTATAGTTGAGTAAAATTAAATATGAGCTATTTTGTTTATAATTGGAGGATTAACCAAAGATTAAATTCTAGATACCTAGAAATGTTATCTGTGAGAGACATCCCATGAATACTAGGAAAAAGAAAGTTGTTCTGAGGACCATGTACCCATGTGGTTGAGGGAGGGTCAGGGGCATTGGAGGTGAACAGAGGGCAAGCAACCGAACTTCTTAGGGTAAGAAATGAAAATCATGAAGATAGCTAACCATGTAAACGTTCGTCAAAAGATGACCTCAACTAGTTATGAAGGCCCAGTGTGTGAATACTCATCAGCCTCTCTCGCCAGCCATTCCTCTCATGGTCCAAAGAGCTCATGAGGAAACTGACCATGGTGGCAAGGAGAGGGGTTATGCATGATCTCTGCAACATGAACTTCCATTCAGCAAGGCTGACCTGGCTAAAGCCCCTGCTGAGTGTCCAGTCTGTCAACAGATTGACCAACACTGGGTTGCAATATGGCACCATTTCTCAGGATGCTCTGCCAATGACCTGGTGGCAGGTTGATTCACTTGGGCCAGTTCCATCACAGAAGGTCAGCACTTTATACTTACCAGGATGAACTCACAGAGGAGACACCCAAAGAGAAGGTGAAGACTGAGACTGGGATGGCTGTGGCTAAGCAATGTGGCCACGAGCCCAAAAAGCCAAAGAATGTCACCAGAAGCTAGAAGAGGCATGGAACAGATCCTCCCAGAGAGCCTCCAGGGACCTTTTGCCAACCCCTTCATTTCAACTTTTGGGCTCCAGAGCTGTGAGAAAATAAATTTCTGTTGTTTTAAGCTGCCAAGCAGGCCATTTGTTATGATAGCCTTAGGAAATTAATACAAAATCTGTACCCTTTCTTAAGGCTACCATAATAAATTGACAACAACCTCATGGTTAAAACAATAGAACTTTAACCCCTCATGTTTTTGAAAACCAGAAGTCCAAAACCAAGGTGCCGGCAAGGCCACATGTCTTCCGATGGCCCCTTGGAAGTTTCCTCCATCTCTTTTCTGGTTTCTGGTACTTAGACATCACTCCGATCTCTGTCTCCACATCATTTTCTTCTTTGTGTGTCTGTGTTGTTTCCTTTTCTGTTAACCTTTCCTCCCCCAGTTAATCCAAGACAAATGTCATGAGAACAGGCATGGCTTTCAGTAGCAAGTAATTGCTAAGATAAATGCACACATGAGACTTAATGAAAGGAAAAGTACCCATCTTGATGTTATGAGCCTTGTGCCATTTAATTTCTCTAAGCCTAATGTCTTTACCTGCAAAATCAACTGTTCAAGGTTGTGAAAACCTTTTAAAATTCAACATAGCACAATATAATATTAGACAATATAATACTAAATCTTGCACTTATTAAAACTGTTTTCTCTCAATAGTAGATTTTCCTTTGAACTACAATTTCACTTTCTAAAACGTCCTGGAAATTCCACCCCATGTCAAAGTAGGAGACAACTGTCTTGCAAGGAAACCATAGCCTACCTGCATAACTGACTTTGGGTCTGTATACAGCACTGAATGGCAACATCTGCTTTGTGGTCCTGAGTGAAACCCAGATTTCAGCTGAGGAGGGCCAAGCTATGGCATTCTGCAGTCCCTACACTGAACTTCCTACTACATGGGGTCCAGCTTTGGCTGGAGCAAGGCAATCACCCCCAGTCCCACGAAAGGGGATTCACTTGGAGGGATTTCATTGTTACTACAGAACATCTAACTTCCAGCTTGGAAAGAAAGCAAGATGAATCGTAGTTCACTGAGACTTCATGAGGCAGCCAGGTACATAGGCATATCCACAGAGAGGAAGCACTATCACATGGGACCCTGGAGACTTTTAGGTGGGGTGTATGCTTTTCCAGACTAAAAGACAAGTAGAGGAAAAGGTGGGACTTTAAATGCTTGAGGCAAGAGGACAAAGTGGCAGCACTTTTTGGCCACTCTATGTTTGTCAGCCTGACTCAAGGTCAAGGCCTCCCAACAGTCTTTAAACCTCACTTGCTTCTATTAATGCTTTCTTCTTCATGAAGGGGTAGGGCTGGTGCTGAGGAAACCAAGGGGCCCTCCACAGGTCACAGACCAGGGTCCTAACACGGAGGAAAAATGACCAAAGTCTCTCTCCTCATATCCTTTTTGCTGTAGGTTGTATGATGTATACAACCAATTTATTAATATTGTTATTTTATTCCAAATGTCTCTTTTTTCTTTCATAATGGTAACAACTGCTCTCCTAAATTAGATTAAGTATGAGTTCAGTTTCTAATTAGCTCAAATTAAAGTCCCAGAAAAGAGAGATGTACCATTTCAACCCTCAGGCTAAAATCTCAGAGTAGATGTAGAATCTCGATGCCCAATGAGCTTTCTCCAGTAATATAACACTAACAAAAGTGGGATTGGTTTCACGTGTGAAATCTCCTAAGTAGAATTCCCTTCTGTGATTCTCTTGTAGCTTTAAGTAAGTCATTTTTTTTAAAGGAAAGGAAGGGTGAGTATGACACTCTTCAATGACACTTACTGGGTCATATCCTTGTAAGGGAATCACATCATTTTAACGGACTCATATACCCGAAGTGAATCAAGGAAAAGTGAAGAAAGCAATAAACAGAGACTTCCTTGATGGTTCACAGAGAGTGTTCTACAGGACCACACAAACACTGCCATGTCCGCCGCCTGTGTGCTGCAGAGAGTCATAGACACAAAAACTTGTTTCTCTGTCTTCTTGGTTTGACTAACACACACCCACACATGCATGCACACATGCCCAAAACCAAGCTGCTATGAATACCAAGGCTTCTTCAGTCTTTCAGTCCCAGCTGTCAGAGAGAGGTGCCAGTCTTTAAGGAGAACGTTGTGTTAGTAATCAGGAGATGGTTCAGTGGAATTTCGAGAAATAACAGACTCAAGGCAAGGCATGGATGTGGTTACCCAAACATCAAGGGACTTCTCCATTTGCAAATGGATAATTGGGCAGTTATGTGCTTTCTTACATGGAGACCAGATGGTAGCAACAAAACTCACCCCCAGCTTACTGGACCCTTGGATGTCTTTACATATACTCTGAGACTGGAAGGAGGGTTTGAACCAAACCAGCATGGATTTCACATGCAATTCCCAGTGTCTGAAAACTAATGATGAAAACTCACAGGCATATACAAATTTGGCCCAAGTTCTGTTCCTCAATCAGTCAGTTCTGAAAATCTCATAGAGATCAGGAAATCTAATTGTCTTCAGCTGCAAAATGGGTAAAAACTGGAAGTTATGTCCCTCATAGTAATTAGGTAGTTTAGTGCTTGGAAAATGCTCCGTAAATTTGTCCTTGAGCCTGACTCAGTAAATTGCTAACATTCTATGAGGTAATCATCCCATTGAACATAGGATAAAAATGAAGAATGTCTGTCGTGTCTCCCTGGGCGAAGAATGCAGAGTGGAGTTCCTTGAAAGAAGCTGGTGTCCAACAGAAACAGAAATGTCTTTGCTACCCTGGGCAAAATCCTGAGCCCCTCTGTACATTAGATTTGTTATCTAAAGGATCTAAAAGATAATGCAACGAGGGCAAAGGAAGTAACACAGCTAAGCTCCAAGTCTTGGTGCCCAACACCCAGTAGTCATTCAGCACATCCTGCTGCCTTTCTTCACTGATACTTCTTGATTATAATTGGATGAATATGTTGTTGTCATTAGGGTATTAACTTAGAATGTTTTTAATTCATTTATGTGTTTGTTGAACATTTATGAAGTACATAAGAACAAAATAAAATCATCTATAATCCTTCCACCTTAAAACAACCACTGTCAGGTATGGTGGTGCATGTCTTTTGTCCCAGCACTCAGGAGGCAGACACAGAAGGATCTCTATAAGTTCAAGGCCAGCCCCAGTCTACATAGTGAGTTTCAGACCAGCTGGGACCCTGTCTCAAAAAGACCGAAGGAAAAAAGTAAACCAAAACACTATTAACAATGGTCTCTATTTCATTTATGTCTTTGCATACAAAAGGGATTGCTGTGTAGCCTAGCGATATTTGCTTAATACATTTGGCCCTTCCTCAGTTTTCTTTATAACTATTAGGTTCCTGCATGGCTTTATCAAGCATCCTGTGTTAGTTATCTCTCCACTGCGCCCTACTCTGCCCTGCCCTCCCATCCTCCCATCACTTAACCCCGCCCCCAGTATTCTCCTTTGATGTTTATTTTTCTGGGAAAGTCTATCTTTCTATGTCATTGAATATTCTCCACATAATTTTAATGGCTGTACAATCTTCCATTATTTAAATGAACTATTATTGATGGATCAGTATAAAGGTATTTTACCTGAAGTTTCTATATATAAAGCTAACAAATGTTTGAAGACTAAAGCCATTGTATACTATAACATAGGCTGCATATTATTTGCCAATAACTAAGAGGCAAATCGGTCCATAGCATGCATACATAACTGCAGTTTCTTTCTTTTTAGACCCCCAAAACTACCACTAAAAGCGGCGAGGTCTGCAGGAAGAACAGCTCCACATCTGTATCTTTGTCCTGACCTGAATCTTCTTCTTTCATCCTTGTCTTAGCTTCTCACTGATCCTGTCCACTTGCATGTACCAGACTGGGCCACTAATACATCAGTGCCTTTGAGTTCACTTTGAAAAGCTGTCCTTGAGAAAGAAAGGCCAGCTGCGTTAGTTACTTTACTATTTCTGTGATAAAACTCCATAACCAAGGCAACTTACAGAAGGAAGAATGTATTGGGGTTTATGGTTCCAGAGGGATGAGCATCCATCATGCTGAGAAGCATGGTGGCAGACGCAGCAGAAGCAGAAAGCTGCAGACTCACATCTTCAGTCACTTGCAGTAAGCAGAGAAAGCAACTGTAAGTGGGAAGAGGCTGTGAACTCTCAAGCCCTGCCCCAGGAACATGTTTCCTCCATCAAAGCCACACCTCTTAAAGGTTCAATGACTTTCCCCAAAAAGCCTACCATATATACCATATATACCAAGAGTTCAAATACCTGAGCCTATGGGGGACATTCTTCATTCAAAGCACCACACCTTCCTAGAAGAGTCAGACTTCATGTTCCTTATATTCTTGTCCTTATTCCATCTCAACTTCTAGTTATTGTTTTAGAAGCATAGGTCAGTAAGGCAGACTTGGTTATCTATTTTGGTTCTGTGCAGTCTTCAAACATTTCTGACATTTGGAGTCTGTTCTAACTTCTTATGATGGTTAGTGTTGTCAGTTTGACAGAATCTAGAATCACCTGGGAGATGGGCCTCTGTGGGCCTATAAGGGGGTGTCTTGATTATATTAATGGATGTGGGAAGACCCATCTTAGTTGAAGACAGGTCCATTCTTAGGAAGGGGATCCTGGCCTGTATAGAATAGAGAAAGCAAGCTGAGCACTAGTGTGCATGCAGTTATCCCTCTGTGCTTCCGGGTTGTGATGCAACGTGACTGAGCAGCTGCTTCAGGGTCCTGCTGCCTTCGCTTCCCACTATGACTGACTGTACCTTGAGCTGTAAGCTAAAAGGGTAAGAACCTTCTCCTTTAAGTTGCTTTTGTCTTGGCATCTTATTATAGCAACAGGAAAAGAAACTAAATTACCTCTTCTTAAACATAGTCAAAGAAGCCTAGCATGGCCTTGCTAGCTTTGGCTACCACCAGAAGAAAAATCTAAGTGGAAGGAATTTGGGGGCTGGAGAGATGACTCTGCAATTAAGAGCACTTGCTGTCCTTTCAGAGAATACAAGGTCAGTTAATAGCACCCACATCCGGTATCTCATAACCACATACAACACCAGCTCCAGGGTATTTGACACCCTCTTCTGGCCTCTGAGGGCATCTGCATATATGTGTGCCTACCTTCCTCACACAAACATACAAACATATCAAAATATCTTTAAAATATTCAAGGAAAAGGAGCATTATGGGGGATGAGCAAGGGAAATGGGACCCTGTGCACATGCACATGCTACTGGATAAAGTAGACAGAAAGCATACCTACATATCAGATAATATTTTGGAAATATATATATCTGTCCCCCAAACCAAAAAACAAAAATCTCAGTATCTTTAGCACCTCCACAGATACAGTGTGTGTACACATGTTTTGGGAGAAAGGGGCACATATGTGTGCCAGTGAATGTATATGTACTCCAGATACCATCTACTGTTTTTTTTAAGGCAGGGTTTCTCAAGGCCTGGAAACTGTCAAGTAGGTGAGGCTGGCTGACCAGTGAGTCCAGGACACCTTCCTGTCTCTCCATCCCCAGGGCTAGGATTAGAACCACACACTACCACATCAGCTTTTTCTTGTGGGTTCTGGGAATTGAACATAGGTCTTCAGGCTTGCAAGGCAAGTCACACTCACTTTATAAGTAAAGTACATAAATTTTTAAAAATCTCTTAAAAGTTGTATGTTTTCTCTGAGTAATTGTCACAGTCAAATGAAATGTGTTTCCATGTGTCTTTAAGTGACTCTCCTCAGACCAGTTTCTGCCTGATTTGGGAAATAACTGCCCATTGGCTAAGTGGCCCCACCCTTATCCTGTGTTCCAGCGAACTAAAGACCTCTGCAGTCATAGATTTACAACTCAGCAAGATTAAACAATTTACTGTTATTTATGACAGCCAAGCTGGGTCTTCCGCGTCTGCATCTGTCACTGTACGTTTGAGAGAGCCTGCCAAAAAAAGATCATGCCTCCTAACCAAACACTGAGCAGGACCGCAGGCTCAGGCTCCAACAAACACCCTGACCAAGTACTTGAAAGTGAGGCGAGATCCCACAGCTGTGCATTTTCAGACTCCTCAACAGATTAGCATGGAGCCTCCCAGCCTCGGCAGGGGCTGCTCCCCTCAGTAATCTCTCACATGGCCCAGTCCATTAGGTTAGAAAATCCTCGTGAAATGAGCAGATTAAGATCTGGCTTTAGGAAGAGGACGGCAGGGCAGGCCTAGGGACATCGGTTCTCCACAATGCCTGCTTTAGGCTCAGAACACTTTAAGGTGGAAAGGCTTGGTGTTGGCACAGCTAGTTGGAAGCTATCAAGAGACAGCACGTAGACTACTCCAGGAAAGTCCTTCAAGTTGAGATCGTTTGTGTGGGAGAGATCAGCTTCGGCCACCCCAAGGACCACTCAGAGAAATGTATGCCAACAGAGGGGGCAGGGAGGGGACTGTGTCTTTAGCATTTGCCGTCCAGCTTGCCATCAGCATGGAGAAATGCCAAAAGTCAAGTGGAAGCCATAGGAAGCAACTGGGGTCACAGCACCAACAGGCGCCTCTGGTTGGAAAAACTAAGGTTAAAAAACACACCTGTCCTTCTTTTCATCAAAGTAAAATGTTTCAATTTGTGTTAGATGAATATACAAAAATAATCCCTAATAGTTCATTACTACATTAAACCTCTTAACACCCTGGAAAATGTGGAGGGAGACATCATTACTTCCCCACTTTTCTAAATGATCAAATCAGTCTTGAGGCTTCTTGACTTCCTCTGGTCACACAGATTGCAAGAAGCAGCAACATAGATAAACTCCAGAGTTTTCCTTCTTTTTAGTTTGTTGTGTGGATTATTTGTGTGTGTGTGTGTGTGTGTGTGTGTGTTGAGATGGAGAGTCTCACTGTGTTGCCCAAGCTAGTCTCATGGGGCAATGTGATAGCTTCAACCCCCCCTGTAGTAGAGGGGACTACAGGCATTTGCACCAAGCTACCTTTTTAAATTTTTTATTGATATCTTTAATGATGGAAGCATTTTATTTATTTATATATATATATAAATATATATATATTTACATATATAACTAGAAACAGTGTATGAAGTAAAGGAAAAGGATTCCCCTCCCCATGCCACCATAGACACACAAACATGTCCCTTGTTGCCTGTTTGGAGTGTGTTCTTCCAACACTTCTTGTATCATACACAAAAAAAGTGGGATCAGGCTTCGTGTAGTACCCAGTGATTGCTTTTCCACTTAGCAAACTGCCATTCACAGCATTTCATTCCACATACAGATCCACCTCCTTGGTTTAAGGACTTTAATGTTTCATTGTGTGGCCGTGTCATAAGTCATGTGCCTCTTCTCCATTATGGAACATAGAGATTGTTCCTAATGTGTTCTTAGCAAAGTACTTCTGGGTGCATTCTTGAACACACACAGGACTGATCTTAGATTAAAGTATCTCTGGGTTGTTGGATAAAGGCTCTTATATTAAATATATACCACCAAGCTGCCTGACCAAAATGTTTGTCTATTAACTTCCATCAGCAATATGCAATAACAGTCACACCAACTCTGGGTATTTTCCAGTTTTTACAAATTATTTTTGCTTATATTTATCTGGTTATTAGTGAGGTTGATTACCTTTCTGTGTGTTTGTTGCTAACAATATTTGCATTAAATTATTTGGGTTTTCATCCTGATTTGGAAGGATATGTTATATATTGGAGACACAAACCATTTGTCATAAAACAGTACTAGCATTTTCTGAGTTCTTTCACCAAACAGACTAGACTCTAGTCGTCCAGTTCCAGATGTTTTCCTTCTTCTTTTCCTTTGGAAACCCTAAATGTAAAACTAGATACCCCTAGCTAGAAAACAAGATTCTTCTTAGAGGAAAACAATACAAAAGCAATAGTTTAATATGATGTTCATGCAAAATACTTCTTCATACAGAGTTAGGAAGGGAAAGGAAAAGTCAAGAACTTCCATGACTTCAGGCCAAGAAAAAAATCTTTGATGGTTCAGTGTCCTGATTTTATTTTTCTCTTCATACAAATAGAGACACTGGCTTCAAAAGTTGATGTCGCTAAAACTGTAAGAAGTAAAAGATATTTAAGGACTTGAAAAATGTGGATTTTTCAGTTTAGCAAGTCTTGAATACATTATAGATATGCTTTTACCCATAACTGACAGTGTCAAGCCAGATAAAAGGACCTAAAATTTCCCTTTGGCTGTACAGGCACAAGGAGGAAAAGTATACTGGCCTGTCTTAAGTGATTTCAAATTCATTCTTAAGGCTGTTGGCCAATGTATCAAAGCTTTAAGTTTCTACCTTCAATTTTTTAATTCCTGGGCAAATTACACCTACTTTTCCTTGTCTATTATCCCCAAATAATCTTGTGAAAATTCTATTAAAAGGCTTATTCAGTGCTCACAGACAAGTGGGCAGGACTCAAAACTGAGAGTTAAGTTTCAGGGATTTGTTATCTACCTTTGGGCTTCTCTAAAATAGTATGGGTTCCAAGCCCCAATCCTCAGGTCTGTGTAGCAACTACCAAACCTTCAGAGATCATGAAGGGCCCCAACAAAACAGATGTTTAAAAATAAATTCTAAGGGCAAGTTTTATACATAGTGTTGCTGATGTGTGTCTGCCTTTTCAATAAACATCATTATGTTTTATCACAAGACTTAATAAAGCAGCTTAGTCAAAATGCCATCTGGGTCTCTGGACACATTAACCAAAGCTTAAAATAACCACCCAGCAACTGGGAGGGCCCAGCTGTTCTCAAAACCTCTCCCACTTCTTTTACTTCCCCATAAAAAGAGTGAATGAGGACTAGAGGCTAAAGTGTCAACTCTGCACTGGTCACACAGGGAGATGGAGGCAGTCACGGGCTCCCAAAGTGTGCTGTTGTTCCCACACACTCAAGGATTAGGACCCAGAAAAGGAAGAGACGTCCCGGAAGGCACCCTGGGGGGCTCTACTGACTGCCGCACAGGCCGGCTTTCCCGAATGTCTGCCTTACAGCCCAGCATTCTGTCCACCAATTCTGAATGGACGCGAGTTAAAATCAGAGCAATCATTTTCCTCCTCTAAACGCAGGGTCTTTGGCCACCCACCCTACATTTCCAGATCCACTCAGGAGAGAGGCGGTGGGCGTGGAAGCACAGGTCCCTACCTCGGTCACGTCTTTGCATTCCCACCAGAGCAGATTCCTTTAACTTCCAGTCTGTGTCACCCCTCTTCAGAACCACATCAAGTGCTCCCCACATCTTCTAACGGATGCCAAACCAAGTACAGTCTCTTTCTTTGGAGCAACCAGCTTTTCATGGTCAATTAGAATCAAATTCAACCTGTACAAGAATCTACTTGGGGGACACTCCCAAATCTCCAGCTGGCCAGCCTGCTACATAAAACTATAATTCAGCTTCCACCCTCTAGAAGATTTCACAGACACTGTCAAGCTCCTGGAGTCTCTCAGCTGCACTGCACACTATGGTTATCACTGCTGGGTATCATGTGATCAGTATGGTTCAGCCGTCAGCACGTGGAGTTTCTTTTGGACAAATGTAGACAGAGCTATAAAGTTTTTGTCATGGAATCTATAGCAAGTTTTGTTCAATACATATGGTTAAATCATAATTATCTTTGACATGTTCAATTGGCTTTCGATTTGCTAGAAAGCTTGTTATTATTTGAAGTATTTGACAGTCATGTATGGTTAGACCTGGGGACAGTGGATTCTAAAACATTGCAATCATCAAAGAAAGTCCCACCAGACAATGATGCTGTAGACTGTCATCTGCAGAGAAAGAAGATTGCAATCAGTCCTTGACCTTTTGGCAAAGGCCAAATGCAAAGAAAGAAGACTTAAGAAGAAGCCAGAAATGGTGTTAAGAGGTAGCTAAACAGTTAAGACCACATGCTGCTCTTACAAAGGACCAGGGGGCTCCCAGCACCCACATGGTAGCTAACAACTGTCTGTAATAGTTGTCAGCAACAAACACACAGAAAGATAATCAACCTCACTAATAACCAGATAAATATAAGCAAAAATTATTTGTAAAAGTTGGAAAATACCCAGAGCTGGTATGACTGTTGAAAAATCCTTATAGTTATTGCATATTGCTGATAGATGTAATAGACATCCCAGTTCCAGGGGATCCAACTCCTCCTTCTGGCCTCTGCAGGCAGTATATACATGTGGTGCACTTACATACATGCAGGCAATACGCTTATACACATAAAATAAAAATAAATAAATTTCTAAAGAGCAAAGAAAAACTCAGAAACATCTTGAGGGCAGACACAGTGCGGCTATCAGCCCAATGTTAAAGGTAACTGAGAGCTGATGAAGAAGATTCCAGGCGAAGAAAACGGAAGATTACTCTTAGCCTCAGGTAAATTCACCCAGAAAAGGGCAAAGACATTTTTATGAGAACTGTGAAGCATTTAGCTTTTAAACTCTTTCAATTACATAGTTTTTTACATAGAAGAACCATTGGAGAGGCTCTGAAGCAGATTAAAAAATAGAAACAGGTTCATAGATAAATGAGTTTCAAACTAGTCTCATTCTCAAGATTAAATATTATTTATTTTTTAGTTAAGTACTATTTACTTTTTGTACATGGTTATTGCTTTTCTTTCACTCTATAGTAAAGCATGGTTTGTATCATTAAAGGGAAATTCAATATTTCTAGAGATTTGTTTTTAGTTAACTTTATATAACAACAAAGAAGCTGTAAAACTAAGCTGGAGATGTAGCTCAGTGGAAGAGCACTTGCCCAACATTCATGAAAGCCTGGGCAGGAGGCTAAAAAGTGCCTTCGTATTTATTCTGCATTCTACTGAAACTGAATGCATTAAAAAAATCCAAGAATTCATGGAGTATTCAAAAACCCAAAGTAAAACAAATGTAATTCAGTTGTCACACAATTCATCTGTGGAGATAACTATTTTAATGAATTCCTACTCCAAAATTGGAATTTCAGAAAAGGGAAGAAAAGAAGAACTCCTTCTTTCCAGAGGAGTTGTGTCAGGATAACGTAAAAGTATAGTTGTAAGGACTATGTCCATTTCATAAAAGAATGACCCCCCAGGGGCCTGGGAGATGGCTCAGGTAGTAGAGTTCTTCCAGCACAAGCACGGAGACCTGAGTTCAATCTCAGGACCCACGTAAAGAGCCGGGAAGGGGCCCAGCTGTTTGCCACCCAGACTAAGGACCCGAGTTTGATCACTGAGACTCACCTGCTGGAAGAGAGAACTGACTCCCAAAAGTTGCCCTTTGACTTACACACACACACACGCTATAAGGTACATGTTCATACACATGCACACACATAAACAAACAAATAAAAACTGTAATTTAAATTTTTTTTTAAGTTAGACACAGGGTAAGGGTAGTAGTGCATGCCTTTAATCCCAGCACTTGATCAAGCCAGCCTGGTCTACGTAGCAAGTTTCAGGACAGCTGGAGCTACAGGGAGACCCCATCTCTAAAATAAAACAAACAAAACAAAAAAGTTAGGCATGGTGGTACATGGCTGTAGTCACCGCATTGAAGAGGAGAAGACAAAGGATTCATAGCACTTGCTGGCCAGCCACCCAGCCCAACTTGACAAGCCCCAGGCCACAGTGAGAAACTCTATCTCAGAAACAAAAAGGTGGATGGCTTCTAAGGAACAATGCTTGTGGCTGACCTCTGGCCTTCACACATACATACACACGTGTGTGTGTGACGACTCACACATTTACATATACTCACACAAGCACAAGAGTGCTATTAGAATTAGAGAATTAGAAAAGTGCTATTTTGAAATCTCCTATGAAATAGCACAAGAAATGATCACTAATGGATTTCAAGCCACTGAGTAATAGTTAGTAAGAAAATAAATGTGCCTAAAGTTGAGCCCACAGCTGACTAAAACTGAGATGGGATCAATAGGGAGTAGAAGTGACCACCAGGATTCTGCCATCATCACTAATGCTGACAACACATGGCTTATGTTTCCCAAGATACAGACAATTCAGAGACCCCTGATTGTCACATTTCAAATGCTACCAGATTGGGTAGTTGGGCGTATCAACGTATACATCCCCCTAAATCCATATGTTGAAATCCTAACCCCAAGCGATAGTGGGAGGAAAGACATTTAGGAGTACTTGAGTGGTGAGAGTGAAGTCCTAATGACTAGGATTAGTGCCCTTATGAAAGAGACTCCCTCCCACTACCTGAGGCCACAGCAAGAAAGTACCGTTTCATAAACCAAGAAATGGATTCTCACCAGACACACACAGAGCCAGAGCCTGGACCATGGCCTTCCCAGCCTCTAGAATTGGGAAGAACTTGTTGTATATACAAGCCAGCCAGTTCATGGTATTTTGTTATAATAATCCAAATGGATTAATACAAGTCTTTAGAACTAATTTCTAGTAAACAAGAAAAGCAAGGGGTAGAGTGAAAAGTAGGAGTCACAAACAACAATCTGAGAATTCCAGAAACATGCTACACAACAACTGGCCTGGTTCTTCAGTAAGTCTGCTTCATAGAGAGAGGAATGGATAGAAGACCCACAGGCAAGCAGGCAGGTAAAGATAGTATTTTCTAAGTTAAAAAATATTGACCTAAATAATGTTTATTTCTTGATTAGTAGAACCCACTTTGAGCAAATCACCCATAAAAGCCATTTCAAAACAGCAGAATAAATCCAGATGTAGCGTGGATACCTCATTAAAGTTTCTTACTTTGTTTGGGAAGATGATATTATAACTACATAAAAATAGCCTTATTTTTTGAAGAATTTAGTGGCAAATGTCATTTTCCTTAAGATACTTTAAAATACTTAAGCCAAAAAGAATGACACGAATATTATAAAATGTTTACAGTCAAGGCCATGGATTTGTGGCTATCATTAATCTTATCTTGATTTTGATGAACATTAGAAATTTTCATAATATTTAACATTTTTATTTTATCATTATTATTATTGTGTGTGGTGGGGGTGGTACTGACACAGCACATGTTATCATAATCTTTTTCTTTTAATTTTTTTGCATTCATTTATTGTGTGTGTGTGTGTGTGTGTGTGTGTGTGTGTGTGTGTGTATGTGTTCATGCCATAGTGCACATGTAGATCTGAGGTCAACTTATGTGAGTCTGTTCTTTCCTTTCACCAACTGCATCCTTGGAATTGAACTCGGGTTGTTAGACATGGCAGCAAGAGCCTTTAACCACTAAGCCACCTCAACAGTCTCATGACGATAACTTTATAAAAGAAATATTTTAAATCCAAGTGAAACAGTTACTATTTTGAATATGTCTATTTGAAACTTTATGAGCTAGTAAAACAATATATTTATCATTTAAATTTTTCATTTTTCTGTTCTCTAGCAATAATTAAATACAAAGTACAGTTTTTCTTTAAAAATTTTCCTTGCAAAATTAATTTTTCAATCAAAACCAAACTTTTTCAGATAGAGAGATGACAGCCTATTTGATAATCAGTTTTTCCAGGTCAGAGAGACTAAGCTCTATTTTCCCATTATTTTTCTATCCTGTTTGTGAATATCAGTAAAAAATCAAAACGTCAAAGGCATTTGGAATCCAGTTCAACAGTGTACCATGCCAAGCTAGGAGGCATGTGAGTTTCAATCCATTTTCAATCCTGCAAGACTAATTTTGCTCATAATTTTCCAGTCCTGCCAAATCACACTTCTCCTGAAGCCAACCCTCTATTTGATTCACTTCAGCACAAGCCCCCCAGAAGATGAGCAAAGGGAAGGCAGAGAAGAGCAGTCCCAGACACTGCCTGGCATTCAGCAAATGCCCCCAAAGCTGGCCTACCCCTCTCGGAAGTAAAGATTTCAGAGTAAGAGCTGGACTCCCTTGTGCAGTGTAATTTGTCTTTCTCCTCTTCATAATAGCTGCTAGGTCAAATCTGACTCAGTTTTAACTATATCCTAATATAGGCCTCACATTCAAGGTAAGAACTTTGTTTATTGGCGAAGACTCACTGAAGGAAGAGGTTGAAGAGGCATCCTATGGTAAAGTGGGCCAGGAAATAAATGATATGAATTTACCTATGCAAATCAACAACTGAATCTTCAAAATATCCTGACCTACAGTTAGTACTAGTCAGGCTGTGTTTCCATTACAACCCCCTCTAACCCCCAGACAAACTAGCCCAGGAAGGAGTGTGAACACAAGTTACAGCTCTCCCAGGACTTACTACTCCCCAACCTTCCACAGGAACAGCTTGCCAGACAAGAGGGAGAACGCATTTGTCAACCTCTCACCAACCCCCAGACTCTGGCCAACATTCATCAATCCCAGATGAAGAGCCGAGAAACACAAGTCCGGAATCCACCTAAGACTACTGGTCCCATTTCTCCCAATTGCTTTCAGATATTTTAAAATAAACATTTTTTTTTAACTCACAAAACATTTTCTTCCCCATTCCACCCCTGAAAACACCAAGAAGAGAAATTTACAGTAGAGAAGGTAAGACTGACGGAAGGATCCACAGATTGAAAAATAAGAAATGAGCAAAGGGAAGGTGGGGATGGTGCGAATCCAAAACACAGGTAACTGCTTAGTTTCACTTTTAAAGATGATCACATTCATTTATACATCTGCAAGAGATTTCACTCAAAGAACGTTTGATGGGTGTGAGTCTGGGTGCACTAACAAGCCTGCTATACTTTTTAAGACCCACAGATAATTCAGAGATCCAGAAAGCTTGGTAGTCGTGCTTGAGATGCTGCCCGATTTGGGGGTGGGGGAGAAGTTGGGGAGGAGTGACTTTGTCAAAAGTTACTTCTGTCTGAAGGGTGGGGAAAAGGGAGCACAGCGGAGACAAACTCAAGGTCTCGGAGACCAGACTGAAGAGAAAGACTGCAGAGGTCTTGGGAGAAGGAAGAGGAAATGAGGGAGATGGCTCAACAGGTAAGGAAAATGGATGTGAAGGGTGAGCACCCATGGGCCTGGCTCCTCAAATGTCAAAGGCATCCCGGAGGAAAGTTGTGAATTGTGGTAAGAAAGCCACTGCAAGTCTCCTTTACACCATTTAGAGATCAGCCTCCTGGGAACTGAGAGCCCAGGCTGGAGAGCACTGAAGCGATCCATCGCATCCCTGTGCCCATCAAAGCCATCACTAAATGACCCGTGAGCTGAAGAATCAGTGATCCTTTCTGCCCCCTCTTGCCAACGAGTTTACTGTTTAATACTGATGATGTGAGCGCACGTGCGTGCAAATAGCTCTGTTAAATCTGACAGTCAAGATTTGGGAGGAGAGAGGCTTATGGCAGAAAGGACTCGGGGATGGGAAATCGTGCTGGAGCCTCGAAAGAAATCTGTGTAGGGAGGTGGGCAACAAACACGGCTGGGAAAATACAGAAAACCCAGGGTTGCGATGGAGGATGGAGTGAACACGGGTGAGGAGGAGAAGTTCGAAATGCAAAGGCAGCAGGTGCGTTGTGAGAGGCTAGGAAGCGCCCAGGAGATGCTCGAGCTCCCGAGACCCGCTAGAAGAAGGGCTCCTTCTAGGCCCGCGTCCCGAGCGGCGGCACGGGAAGCTGGCGAGCGCGGCTGGGAGGTGGCCCGGCGCGGGGACCCGCCGAGTGGCGCAGACTCACCCCGTTGGCCGCGGCCATCTGCACCACGATCTCGGTGGCCGTCTTGCTGAAGTACCTGCCGTCGCTGCCCACTACCATGGTGCAGCCCTGGCGGTCGCGCAGGTCGATGGACGACAGCACGCTCTGGATGAAGTTGGGCAGGTAGTTGCGCTGGCCCTCGAACAGGCCGGTGGGCCGCCGCAGCCCGCCGCCGCCCGCCGGCCGCTGGTCCTCGTAGGGCGCCGTGGGCACCGTGAGCACCGGGATGGGGCTGCCCTCCATGGCGCGGCTGGCCGGTCCTGCCGCGGCTCCCCGGGATCTGCCGCCCGCGGGGCCCTGCCCGCCTGGCCCGGCGCCCGGCTCCGCCTCGCCCGGCCCCCCGCCCGGCGCCCTGCGCCCTCCCGCGGCCCGCGCCCGGCGCCGCTCCTCCCCGCGCAGCTCTGCCTCCTCCTCCACACGAACTTTTCTGCGGCCCAGAGCCTCCCAGCCGGTCGCCTCGCCGTCCTCTGATTCTTTCCCGAGCTGGCCTGACTTTCCGAGTGTCCCCGAGGACGCCCCCTCGGGAGCCTGGCCCTAGCCTTCCCAGGACTGCGCCTCCGAGGCACGCCCTCCCCAGAAGCTAGCTAGGGTAGTCTGGGCTGGCTCTCCCCTCTCCTCCCGCAGCCCTCTCTCCCAGCTCCCTGCGAGTGAGTTCAGGGCACGCACGCCAAAGTTTCTTTCCCCAGCAAAGACAGAGAGCGAGTTGGGAGGGGGCTGAAACCTTTTGCCACCAGAGACCAGCCCTAGCCAAAAATAACCCTGGAAAGGCGTGCTGAGAATTGTTATGCTCTGCCAGAGGTGAAACTAGAGGCCGGGCGCTGCGTGTGCTTGTGCTGGGTGTGTGTGTGTGGTGTGTGTGCATGCACACTCCCCAGGAACATTTGTTAGGGAGAAATCACACCCTGTCAGGCCCTTGAGCCCCCAAGACCTATGCCAGCGTACTCTGTCCCCAGCTTCTCTCTCCAGTATGGAAACTTTTGTTTGTTTGTTCATTTGTTGTGGTAGTTAACAACAAACACATATTTTCTTATTCTCGCCCTGCTCATCTTTCCTACACATTTCCTGTTAGAAACCCGCTTCCTCCATCTGTCCACACTATTGAATTCTCTTCTCCAGAAAAAACACCTTCAATAGGTGATGAAAACTTGTTTAATGGCTTACCAAGAATGAATGAACAAAGCCAATTTCAAGAGAAATGAGGTACCAGGCATCGTCCTTGGTGGTACACATGTGTCATCCCAGACTGGATACAGGAGGCGGAGATGGTAGAATCAGGAGTTCCAATCCAGCCTCAGGTACTGGTCTCCTTCCCGAAATATTATCTACTTCCTGGGGGTGCAGTTGACTTGCTGCAGGGAAGTGAAGTGTTTCATTGCAGTTAAATAGTAATAATTCACACATGTGGTAAAGTCTTTGCATCTGGGTTGGGATGTTTTGGCAGCTAAAAACAATCAAAGAAGTAGGAGTGTCATTCTATCTTATATCTATGGAATGCTCCTGTTTTACAGATGAGAATAAAAGCGAACCTGTTGAGAAGTCAAGGAAATAGACAAGATGGCCCTTGCAGCTGCGGCAGATTCTCCCGTTGTCATTCCTTTTTATCGATAGCATTGAATTTTGATGGGGAAACCAATGCAGCCATCAGTTAAAAACTGCAAAGACCCTCTAGCTGTTCCTTAGACAGTAAGGAATGTAGTGTGTTTTAGGGCAGGTAAAGAGACACTGGTCAAAGCATAGGAAGTGTCTGCTACACAGGACTAATGTTTTCAGAGATACACAATGCAGTAACTGAAATAATATCCCATGCTTGCTGTGAAACCAATTTCCTCAGCTTAGTAATGAAAAAAAAAATCAGAGGTGGTGAATTTAATCATTTATTGCATATATATAAGCATGCTTAACATTACATCATATCTATAAACATATAAAATTATAATTTGTATGGAGTACATTGCACTCTAAATGTTCAAAAAAAGGTTTGCCACCCGAAGAAATTTCTTCAAAGTAGTGTCTTTTAAATTTGATCAAGTTAGTTCCAATAAATTTGTCACAGAATAAAGGAATCTGAAATTGGGGCCCAGATAAGAAGCTGTTTACTCACTGGCAAAAGGAGAAGGTTCAATTAGATCCACTCCCCAAAGGCTTTTCCTCAGAATAGTAGTGTCTCCTAAATATTTCACAAAGCAAGTATCATGGTGATGGTGCTTCTTAATCCTGCACCTCCTGACCCATTCTTTCAGTGCCACAGTGCATCTCCTTATATTAGAAGTTCTGAGATGTCTTAGGCAGAAGACACCAGCTCCACTTTCTTTTTGAATATTTTATTTATTTTTTTATGTATCTGAGAAAGTGTACCCATGTCATGCAATGCCCTTGGAGCTCAGAAGCATCAGATCCTCTAGAACTGGAGTTACACAGTTGTTAGCTGCCTTGTGGGTGCTGAAAATCAAACACTGGTCCTCTGCAAGAGCAGTCAGTGCCATCTCTCCAGGCCAGCTTCACTTTCTTTAATCCAAACTGTAGAGTCTGGTTTGCTGAAGGAAAGAGAGTCAGGCTAGTTTGGGGACCACAGCTGGTGACATCTCCTCTCATGTCCTAGGTGGACAGGGATGAAACATGATCCTAGTCTCAGGGGCTGGTCACCACTCTGCTGAGCTCAGCACTTCTCTACAAGGTGAATGAAGGGAGTGCCTCAGGCTCAGAGAGAAGAGCACCACACAGAAGTCTTGGCATGAAGTAAGAGCATTCATCCCCCAATATTTCCCTTGCATTCAAGATAGCATCAACCACCATCTTTTTAAAAAATATATTTTATTTGTTATTTTGTTTCATGTGTATGAATGCATTGCCTGCATGTATGTGAGTGCATCCATACAATGTGGTGCCCAAAAAGATCAGAAGAGGGCGTAAGATTCCCCTGGAAGTGGAGTTACAAATAGTTGTTACCCATCATGAAAGTGCTGGGAATCAACCCAGGGTCCTCTGCAAGAAGAGCCAGTGCTCTTAACCACTAAGCCATCTCTCCAGCTCCTCAACCACCATCTTTACACAGGAAATACACTAACTTAGGGAGACCAGCATTTATCTGATAAGAGTGAGAATTTGGGGTAAAGCATTGAAACATTCCATTGCTATCCCTTTCTCATAGGTTCATAAAGCACATTAAAGTACTGAAGATTTGGTGAGGCTCTGCAGAAAAAAAGCCTGATTTAACTTCAGTCTAGCATTTCCAGATTTTATTTAATCATGGAGTCCTTTTATAAAACACCTAAAAACAGATTAAAGACACTAGTATTCCACCAGACACTTTAGGTCTCTGAGTAAATTAAAATTCCAATTGCCCCATTGATTCCTTTTTTTTTTTAATTTGCGAAGCATTAAAACATTAATTTAGGGGCTAGAGAGAAGGCTCAGCAGTTAAGAGCATTGGCTACTCTTGCAGAGGACCTGGGTTTGGTTCCCAGCACCCACATGGTGGCTAACCACATCTATAACTCCAGTTCCAGGGAATCCGACACCCTCTTCTGACCTCCATGGGCATAGTGCATATGTGGTATGCTTACATGCAGGCAAAGCAGTCATACTCATAAAATAAAAATAAAATGTATAAATCTTTTTTATTAAACTTTTAAGAGCATTCATTTATTCATTTTAACTTCATTCCAATTTAGGAACTTGTCAGAATATACAAAAGGAAACAGGTAACACTGCCCAACTAGGAAAAAAATAAATAAATCTAGATTTTAATTGTGTACTCTTGAAATCCAGCACCTAAGAAGTGGAACCAGAAGGATCAGGAGTCTGAGGTTCAAGGTCATCCTTGAATACATAGCAAGGAGTGACCAGTCCCTGAAATTAAATTCAGGTTTGTAGTAGTTTGAATAAGAATGTCCCCATAGACTCTAAGTATTTGGATATTTTCTCCCCAGCTGGTGGCATTGTTTTGGGTGGTCTTAGAAGGTGTGGCCATGCTGGAGGAAGCATGTCACTTGGGACGGATTTAGAGAGTTCTTAAACCTTGTCCGATCTCTGCTTCCTGTACCGGCTTGAGGATGTGAGTGCTTAGCTTCTACATCTACTCTACCCACCTCTGCCGCCATGATGGGCTCTTGCCCCTTGGGAACCATAAACTAAATAAACTCTTCCTTTTATAAGTTCCCTCGGTCAGTGTTTCTAGTACAACAGAAGCGACTAATACAAGGCTTCATCCCTGTCCAACAAGGACACGGAGAAAGGAATCACCAGTTGTGGTTACAAAGCTAGCCTGGTTCCCTTTTCCTAAGCAAGCCAGACTGCAACTCTAGGTAAAAGAAAGTGAAGCGTGTGTCATCTGCCTAGGGAAAAAAAAAAAAAAAAAAACCTTAGGCCAGGAGTATGGGTCCTAGCAGCATTTGCCTAGCATAGCATCTGTGATACCACAGGACCCTGGGTATGACCTCTAGCACACATAGGTGGCGGGGGAGGGGGCAAAAATGACATGAATCTTGAAACTGAAACAGATAGCACACATATGAGAGATGTTTAGAGTTTGCCTTCTCTTCTCTTCTCGCCTTCTGCTCCCCTGCCTCCAGGAAAGCCCACATGTATTTGGCTTACAGTACTTACACATTCCTGTTGAGTCACTGTCCACTTCTGTGCACACAGGGAATGCTAAAAACATGCTGCTGACGCATTGACTCTGAGAGTAGAGAAATGCCAAAAGTACAAGACAAGCTGCAGAGAAGCCAGTGGGAGACCTCACGGGCGGTCCTCCAAGCAAGCCCCAGCTCCTTTTCTAACCTGCCTGAACATCGGCTCCGGGGAAGTTAAAGACATATTTCAAGCAAGGGCTAAACTCTCACCTTCCACCAAGCTTTCTGTTTCCCAGCAAATGAAATAGCATACAGTGATTCGAATCTGGCAGCTACTTGAAGCCCTTCTCTATGAGGCCACTAAGTGAATGCTAAGAAGTAGAAATGCCATGCCTCATGTGTACCTTACAAGTGCTGGCAAGCGTCTTGGGTTCTTCCATCCCAGACTTCCACTCTGTATACCACCTTCATCCACAGCTGCCCATGTGACTCTAAACAAGTCAGTTCGTCTTAGATGCTCGTCTCTGTCTGCCAAGCACATATGAGGCTCCCTTTCTCTTAGGGTTGATGATTTTATTGAAAGAGGCTGCACAGTGCCTGACACACAGTGACGACTTAATTAGTGATACAATTTTGATTATTGTTTTTTTACAAAATATGTAGAAGTATTACTGTTATAATTAGTATTATTAACATATTACCACTAAAATAAATAATAGACTAATAAAACAATTGCCATTGTTATAATGACGATTCTTATTCTTTATATCAGAGAGTACTGATTTCTCTTTTTTTGTGTGTGTGTGTGTGTTTTTAGACAAAGTCTCACTATGTAGCTCTGGCTGGACTGGAACTTGCTTCCTAAGTGCTGGGATTAAATGCATGTACCACCATATCTAGCTGGAAGTATTGATTTTCAATGAATTTATGAGCTTAACCTCTTAACATAATGTCTATAACAATAATATCTACATTAGAGAATTAGTGCCAAAGTTGAAAAAGCATTTTTACTGGCTTATAAATGTTCTGTAAATAACTTGTACATAAAAAGCCATCAGCCCAACACAAAAAAAGAAATTCAGAGGGCCAGTGAGATGACTCAGCAGCTAAAGGTGCCTGCTACCAAGCCTGACAACCACCTGAGTTTGATTCTGGGAACGGACATAGTGGAAGAAGATAACCGACTCTGGAAAGTTGTTCTCTGATCTCTACAAGTATGGCATTGCATGTGCACACAATAAATACATGTTGAAAAAAATTTTAAAAACAAAACAGTTCCCCAGGAGTTTGTTTTGGAGAGTTAGGCACAAGACACCTAGACTATCAATGTGCTGTTGCTAAAGGCTTCAGAAGCCCAGACAAGAAGTTAATGAGAAAAATTAATATAGATAAGATTTCTTGACTGTCTATAGTGGCCCGTTTTTTAAAATAATTTAATGTTCGTTGACTAACTTGCAAAAAATATGGCTTTAGAAAGCAAAAATTTTCATTTCAATTTTTCATAGAGACTAGACATTTGTCCTGACAAGGATACAGATTTGATTTCCCAGTGCCTGGACAGAAACATCAGTGACACAAAGTAAGACTACTTTAAAATGTCAGAAATAGTCTCATCCAAGTTCCTTATTATATATACAAGAGTTCATTTTCTAATATTACTATACTTTTGAGACTGTTTCCAAAGCTTCCAAAAGGATCATAATTTAGGCCTTTAATTTTAATTGTATTTATTTGTCATTTTTAATCTTTGACAATATAGAATTTTTTTTTGGTGGTTTTCATGTTTGGGTGTAGAAGGGAGACCCCATATATATATAGTTAATCTTTGTATAAATATTTTAACATTCCTCTGTAAGGTAGTTTTATAAAAGTTATTTTATATCCATCTTTGATATATCCACCTTTGAATTGAATACATGCCTTACAAATCAGTATTCCTACCTTATGAATGGATTTTCTTCAGAAAAGTTGGAATAAATCTGTATGAGGTTTTGGTCATATGTTTGGGGGCAGGTAGTCTGGGGGCTGTTAGTCGATGTCATTCCCAGCTCCTCCGGCCCAGCTTGGCCTGATTCAGGTTTCTCTGGCTTTACTTACTGTCTCTGCAGAAGCCACTGTTCCCATAGATTTTGTGTGCCCTGTATGACCAGCTTCTGCTATCGAATTGTAAGTCTTATTTATTCCCTCAGACAGCTAAAGAAGGGTACAGATATGAAAATTCACTCAAGCTGATAAAGGAACATGCTTCACTTTAATGATTTTCCAAAAGCAGTATAAGAATTATACCAATGGTTGGCGTTTCAGAGGCTAAAACAGAACATTCACCTTTGAGGTCAAGGTCGCCAGCATCTCTCCTGCTTTTGAGTTTCACCTCACAGTGTTGCTCTTTCCTTTGGAATCAGAAGGTACGCTCTGTTTCCCAGAAAGGTGTTCACTTTTCATTTGTCTTGAGATTGATTTTTTTAACTTCCTATCGGAAGACATTCTTACCCAATGACAGTAAAATTCTTTGTGTATCTCAGATTCTCCCAACAAATGTCACTTCACCTTTTCCTTAGTGAGACTATGAGGGCTCCGCAACGTTTCATTAATTCTGTAGCTGTCCAACAGAAGACATTGCCCCTTTCATTATTTATTTTCCTTTTGACTTCTGGCAGATATTCACCACCAGAATTTGGGAATAAGGAAACAATTTTCAAGAATTCTTGGGAATTCCTGCACTCATTTGTTATTCTGTGCTGCTCGTGACACTTTACTTACATGGTTTTGGAAAATAATAAATATCAGAACTATAAGCAATAAATCAATTTTTCCTGTGAGTGGATTATATAAAAAGTTTTGAGGTTGTTATTGTTGTTTTAAAGATGTAATAAAAGTGTGTAATTTGTTATATTGCTTTGACCAAAACATTATGACAGTATTATGAGATCCAATAACTTGCAAAAAATTATCCCTACCTGATCCATGTATAGGACAATAGGAAACATTAAAAAAGAAAAGATCATTTGTACGAAATAAAGGCTGAATAAACATTATTTCAAAATTGGAAAGGGCTACAAATATTTCGCATTTAAAAGTGATCATTCTTTAAGTTATAATCTTTTTTCAATTTATATTTTTATTAAATTTTTATGTATCTCATACAATACATCTTAATATTTAGACCACTTCTTATATTCACCCCTCCAACGCCCCCCCCTGTAGGATTTCATGTGTTCTATTTTATATGTTAAGGCTTATGAATCAATTTTGTATCACCAGATGGCCCTCCCAGTAAGTTCATCTACTGGAGTCTGGTCAACCTATCTAGAGGTCACTCCTTTAAAGAAGATTAACTCTCCCTCACTCAGCAGTGATCAGCTGCCAATAACTCCTCGGCCAAGGTTTGGTCTTCTTACCCATTATTCCAGTTCCATGGAGGTTTTTGTCTGAGTTTGAATGACTTTTATACATGTTGTCATCATTGCTGTAACTTCATATGAGCAAGTTCCCAGCTATCTGGAAAACTGTTTTCTTGTGATCATTAACCACCCCTGCCTCTTACAGCCTTTCCATCCCTTCTTCTGCAATGGTCCCTGAACCCTGGATGGGTGAGGTTTAATATAAGAGTCTTATCCAGGGACACATACATTGCATTTTCTTACTCTCTACATTTTGGGCATAGAGTAGCACATGCTCTCTCTAATGGCACTCAAATAATATAACCCATAGCTCTCAGCAAGGTAAACAATACCATTTAGAAGTAACTGCCAAAAATGTCAATTTAAAAGTATATATTTTATTTCTAAAACTTGGTATTTACTAGAACAACACTTATAGAATTTGCAAACAATATACTATGTCTCTGTACTTGTCAATGTTGCTTTTCAGAAATGAATCACTATTTGCTCCAACAGGGCCATGAACACACTTAGAGTAACAAATACAACTGTGACTTCTCTTCTCCTCCTCTCCTGGTTCCCAGCAAGGTTGACCTTGACCCTCAACTCCACCTGTCTGTGATCCTGATCTTGCTTTGAACTTGAAGTCACTGGACTTGGTATCACAAACCTTTAATCCCAGCACTCGGAAGAAAGAGGCAAATAGATCTTTGTGAGTCAAGGTCAGTGAGTTCCAGGCCAGCTGGGGCTACAAAGAGATACTGTCTCATAAAAACAAGAAACAAAATTAAATTAAATTACATTTTTAAAAAGTGTATCAACTTGAATTCAATGGATATCTTCAAATCAAGAAGGCTAATATTGACTGTGAAGCTTTTTAATTCTCACAAAACAAGAAATACGGAGCATTTTCCTAATTGCTCAGAATTCAGAACTCAGAAGCCCAAATAAATTGAAATACCAGGAAGAACTCCTAATTAAAACACGTTTCCCTTCGTTTTTTGTTTTTGGTTTTTTGGTTTTTTTTGTAGAAGAAATCTTAAGTGTTTTCCTCCTCATCTCCAATTTTTCTCTGATCCTATAAAGTTGTCATTGATTCAGGTGCCCAGTTCATAATTATCCCCTCCTGTGCAGTGTCCCCAATTCACTGGGAAGGTCTCTGAGCGCTATAACCTTACTACATCATCCTACATTCCTGACCATATACAGGGAGGGTGACTCAGGGAGAAGGCTAGCTTAATTGGATTTTCTCACTATCTCTGGAATTTGAAGACTGGAACCCAGGCATGCAGAGGCTAGGGGCACTGAGGTTTTGCCATGCTGGTGAGGAAGACTAGAGGATAGAGTCTCAGCTACCTGCTGCTCATATCCCCAGTGCTTCCCTGAACCTCCTTTCCCAGTCATGAAATATTTGAGAATTTCCAGCATCCATGGTGTAAACTAGCCAGAATTATTTTCTGTTGTTTTCAGTCAAAAGAAACTTGGCTAATGCACCATTATTCCCTGGCCCTAGTTCCTTTAATTTTCCAAAAGAACAGAAATGCCTTACTGATTTTAAAAAGTAGCATGTGATACAGTTTATGTAAAATTTAGAAGCACACAAAGGAATGCTCTGTATAGCTCCTCAAGCACACATGTGTAATGTAGGCGGAAGTCAGAAACAGTGAATGTATCAAGAGCATGGTTGCCATGGTTGCCTCCATATAATGAATGCCCATGTTCAGATCATGATTGCCTTGTTGGACAGAGGGAGAATGACCCAGAAAGAAGCACACGGGAGACGCCACAGTCACAGTGCTGCCTAACTTCCCCCAGTTTTGGTTATCCTGTCATCTTTATCAACAGCGCTCTTTGTCTGCCAAAGTAATCCACTTTGAATGACAAATTGTATAATTGCCCTTTAAGAACAATTTAATAATTATAGGAAAATATAATATAAAGGGAAAAATGTTTTTTTCCTTTATGTTTGAAATACTTTATAACAAGATTACATTTCAGGCTATTATATGTTCTGAATACAGCTTCTAAAACGTCCCTTCTCTACTCTTCCTTCCACGAGTCCCTTTAGCATACCCTCCTGCTCCAGTGACCCTGGAGACTGAAGGAGAGTGCTCCACAGAAGCCTGCACTGAGTGACACACACAGCCTGGGGCCGCATTTCTTCACCTTCCCCCAACTCCTGAGAGTTATTTAGGGACTGCTTATTTTAATACTTACATAGGTTATATATTCACATGATTCAAAATTCAAAGTGCACAATAGAGTATATAGTGAGAAGTCTCTTATTGCATTCCTTATTTGTGACTCTTTAGGGACACTCTCTAGAGACAAGATGTTTCCATGATTTTGCTTTGATTTGTTGGTGGAGGAAGCTCTGGGGATTAAAACGAGGGCCTCACACATGTTACATAAGTCCTCTACCACTAAGACCAAGACCCGAGAGTTTAATGTCTAGATTCTACCAAACATTTAAAGGAATAATATCAAACTTCTAAAAATGGTCAGCATTACCCTGACACTAAAGTCAAACCTGAATACTCACAAGAAACAGAAACAACAGACAATATTACTGATGAGCACAGATGCAAAATTTCCCAGTTGAATACTAACAAACCAAATTCAACAGCACGTGGAAAGAATCATTCACCAAGATCAAGTGGTATTTATCCCTTGAATGCGAGGGCCACTCACCGTAACAAAGCAATAAATTTGATACACCAGGTTAACAAAATGAAAGATAAAAACCATATGATCATTTTGATACATGCAGAAAAAGCATTCAATATCTCTTTATGATGAAAACTCCCAACAGATTAAGTATAAAAGAAATGCACCTCAACAAAATGAAGACCACACATGGAAAGCCCTTTGGTGCTATCATAGTCAATTGTGAAAAGTTGAAAGTTTTTCCTATATTTGGATAAGACAAGGATGCCTGCTCTTGCCATTTTTGCCTAACAGAGTATTAGAAGGCCTAGCCAGAGTAATTAGGGGAGGGAAAGAAGGAAGGAAGGAAGGAAGGAAGGAAGGAAGGAAGGAAGGAAGGAAGGAAGGAAGGAAGGAAGGAAGGGAGGGAGGGGGGGAGGGAGGGAGGGAGGGAGGGAGGGAGGAAGAAAGGAAGGAAGGAGCACCCATATAGGATAGTAAAAAGTGAAATTATCTCTGTTTGGTGGAGGCATGATTTTATTATGCACAGAAAACACAAGAAATTCAGAGAGACAGAGAGAGAGAAAAACACAAACAGAATTGATAAACTAACCCGGTGGAATTATAGGATACAAAATCAAGGCACAAAACCTTTAATATAATGATGTTCAGCTCCTTTGGTACCCAAGTCCCAGAGGGAAGAGTGAAAACCTATGTGTGTGAGCTCAGGAACAATAGGCCAAACTGTATTTCTGTCTGAAGTAAGGTGAGTTTTATTCATTGGCACAAATCTGGAGCTCCAACAGGAAGTTCAGACTCAGCAATCAAAAATGACAACGTGGAGGGAAAGCAAAGGTGAGGCCTTCCCTTGCAAAGGACTGGTGATCAGCTCAATATGGTGTGCAGGATTTGTTCCTAAGCCAAACGTTTGTCTTATAATTTAGCCATTACTTTCTCAACTAAAATGTCTGGCCTCAGTAGAGAAAGTGTGCAGCTGTGTATGAGGGTTCAGTTGTTTTCATGTCAAGAGAAGACAACAATTTCATGGAACGTGAGTATCCTTGTTTGTCTTGGCTTGGTATTCTAAAGTCAACATTCTCTAAATAAGTGAAGTTCATGACATATCCACCTCTTGCCCTGTCTTTTTCCATTGGTCCCAAAGGGGATTTCAGCTACACAAAGTCCACCATTAACGACCCTTTCTACCAAAATCTGGTATCTGACGGGGTCTCGGGCTTGCAACCCAAGGAAAGAGGAAGCTCTGGTTATTATGTATTCAGTGGGAAGACAGCATCATGTAAAGAGTGCATTCTAGCTATCAAAGGGAAAAGTCCTGCTCACAGACCTTCCTTGGAGAACACTCCCATTACCGAGGCTTCTGTGGAGAAAATGGTCAAACAGCGCCACTTAAAGCAAGAGTCAGTGATTGCAGTAAAGCTGTTCATGAACAAAGAGAAGTTAGATGACCCCGTGTTCCTCTCTGCAGGAAGTGTGGCTTGACAGGAAGGCTGTGCAATTAGCTTGTCATCACTTGAGAGGAATGCAGATTCCAGTATATATTATGAAGGAAATTATATCAGGCTTTACTGAACAACAGGGAGAGACTCCTAATTGAGAAAAGTGATTATCTACCCCCCCCCCCCGAGTTCCTGTCGTCTGAAATGATAGCCCAGAGAATCCTGGGGTATGAAACAAAGCATTTCTTCTTTGTGATCAGGGCTCTCTGAAAACGCATCACAAATCCAGGCTTCAGGAACTGTCTCTTCTAATTCCTAACTAGCTTGCTTTCCGAGTCTTCAGATCACAGAGGAATATAACAACACACAGAAACTTTCCCCTCAGCATCACACAGAACTTTACAGGGTGATTCTTTCCTTTGGAGAACAGCAAAGCCCTCTGACCTCTCCATCTTCTCTTCAGCCCCTTTATGGTCAGGGTAAAATAAATGTCCATCCTGTCTGCAGGTGGTAGTCTTGGCCTGCGTGATTCCTTTGAACCCCCTGCTCATCCCAGACTCTGTATCTTAGCCAGCCCCAGTGGGGAGGCTCAAGCCCTGGTAACTGCCGTTCAATTCCCAGACCCCACAATTAACAAGAGAAATCTTAGTCCTTTGGCAGATGTGTATTGGTGAGAGATGACAGTTCAAGTCCCCTTTTTAATAGGGACATTGTTGAAAAGCATCAGATCCTGACTCCATCCACATTTTCCCTGGGTAGGACTATTTGTTTAGCCTCCTTAAATCAGAGAGGAGACTTGGAATTCTTGCTAAGTTCAAATAAAGTTTATTTATTTTGCTTTATGGTTCATTTTAATGTAGCTCTTCCTCCAAATGCTGTCTTCAGATAAGATCATAAGCTCTGGCTAAGCAAAGAAAACTCCACGAAATACAAGTCTTAAACTTCAGTGTTTAGCTCTACAGTCAGTAAGCCCTACGCCCTCCCACATGCGCTCCACTGTATGTCCCATGTCAGTCAGCTTTCTGTCACTGTGACTAAGATAATCAACATAAGAGAGATGTTTACTTTTGCTCATAATTCTAGACGTTCCAGTTCAGGTTCCCTTGACCCTGTTGCTCTGGGCAAGTGTAGATAAGTCCATCATGGTGGGAACATGTGGCAGAGGAGGCCTATCGGCCTCATGGTGAGGAACAGAGGAAGGGATGGGGGCCTAAGGATCCAGTTTAGGTCCCCAACAACCTAACTTCCTCTCACTAGGCCCTACCTCGTAAAAGCTTCATCACCCAACAGGAGTGCCAAGTGTGGTGACCACGAGTTTAACCCCCGGGCCTGAGTGGGACACTTATGCAAACCACAGCACACCCATTCTCAAGTTTAAAATTCACAGAGATTAAATGGCCATGCCTAAAGAGAGCTTAGTAAGTGGTCAATCCTAAAAGTTGATGTGGGGGAGGCTAGTAAAATCTAGAGGAGTCAAGAAATTTATTTCCGGTATCTTAAACAGTAAGAAGATAATCCTCTGGTAATTCCCATGAGCGTGCAATGGCAAAGGCCCGGGACCACAAGGTCTGGTTGAATTATTCTATATTCCTGCAACTGTTTTTTAGAAATCTCAGGGAAAAAAAATCTTTATTTTACATCAGAGTCAGTGTCTTCCTTCTCAGCTCATTGGGCTCATAAGCTGTGACAAGGCCCTGGCATCTCACTACACAATGACTGTTTTGCTTGTTCAAGAAATAAACATAGACCTGAGGTGTAGGATCATTCTCTGTGAACAGTAAACTTGGCCCATCCATTAGCAGTTGTCATAACCAAGACTTCCAACTCTTCATTTTGATTGTGCATGAACAAGTTGGCCTGGGACAGCTGTCCTGGCTGATAGCAGTTTTTTCATATATTGAATCAAATATAAAAGTGCACAGTTGTTTATTTCGCCACTTCTTGCCTTCCTGTTGTCTGTTGTGGAAATAAACGATGTATTTTTGTCCTCCATCCTCAGTGGCCCAAACAGTATCTAGTATTTATGCAACAAATAGTATTAATAAACAATGACTCCAGCTACATAGCACATGAGCACAGGACAGAATGCCTGCCTCAAAGGTAATCTAACATGCGATCCCTCAGCTAATCAGAACTAAGGGCTCTTCTGCCCCTCCCCCACCCCACTTGTTTTTAGCTCACAAAGCCCTGTGTGTCTGCTTCCTCACCATTTCCCAAACTTGTTACCTTCATCCTACCTCCATAATTGTGTTATATTATTCCTTCAATATTTTTAATGGCCTCATTTCCTAAACTCAAAAACATATCTTGGGCTGGCGAGATAACTCATCAAGGAGAAGTGCTGAGATCTATCAGCAGATCCCAAGAAAGAAGGAAAGAATCTACTCCCCAAAGCTGTCCTCTGACCTCCACGAATACACCATGAAATACAAGAGCCTGCCCACACACACACACACACACACACATACACACGAGAAGAAAGAAGAAGAAGAAGCAGAAGAAGAACAAGAAGAAGAACAAGAAGAAGAAGAAGAAGAAGAAATATTTTTAGAAAATACATTTTAGGGCTGGGAAAATAGCTCAGTAGGTAAGAGCACTTATATACAAGCATGAGGAGCTGAGTGCAAGTCCCCAGCACACACATACAAAGCTGGGCATAGCTGCACCTGTCTGTAAACTCAGCATTGTGATGGCAGAAACAAAAATATCCTGGGAGCTTGCTGGCCCACCAACCTGGTCAAAACAGGGAACTTCCAGCTCAGTGAGCATCTCTGTCTCAAGGCTATAAGGCAAAGTGAAAGGGGAAGACACACAGTGTCTTCTCTGCCCTCTGCATGGGCATGCATACACCAGTAGACTTGTACATTCACAAGCACATATACTCATATCACATCACACACACACACAACACACAAAAACACATCTTTTTAACAGAGTTGGCACTATGGTACTACATACTTGAAGTATCACTACACACTTGTGCTAAATACACATAACAATAAATTCACAGTTAATCAACTTTTAAAAGTGTACTCATGTGATCTCTAAATTAGGAAAGTCTTCTATATTGCCTGCTTCACCTTCAGTATCCCTGAAGCAAGGCAGACCCTAGGTCAGACAGAAAAGGTAGCAGGCCAAACAAAGTGGCAGCCAGAAAAATCCTGACCAGGAAAACAGGACTACTGACCCCTGAGCTCCTCCTCCTCCTCCCTCTGCTCTCCACATCCCAATGGGAGGCTGGAAGTCCAGGGCCAGCAGCAGCCCCCAGTGGCTTGTTAAAATCACAGTGGCCCGAATCCTACCCAGGCTCACTCCATCTGCCTCTGCATTTTAAAAAGACACAATTAACTGATTTACACAAGTTAAAGAAGTCCTAGACTAGAGGAATGTTCTCTGACTTGATGGCACAGTAGAACCATCTGGGGGAACTTTTCATATCCTGATGCCTGAGCTCTTCCCTCAGAGTCTAATGTCAGTATCTGGGGTTTGATCATTGCTTAGGTATTTAAAAAATCCTCAGCTTATGAGGGCTGAAAGATTACAAGACAGGGAGACCTGTACAACCAAGTTAAAGTTTAAGGTGAGTAGTTCTAGAATCTTAACTACATCAGAACCACTTGGATGTCTTACTAAGTCTCAGGTATCTGACCCACACTGACTTTCTAGTTCAGGAGTCTGGGCTGGGCTGAAGAGTTGCATTTCTAACAAGTTTATATGATGTTGATGTTGATGTTAATGATGAAATTGTTGCTGAAGGTGATGCTGATGCTGGTGTTGATGCTGATGTTGATAGTCCATGTACCACAGTTTTAGGATCCCTACAAGATGGACCAGAGGAGATGAAAGCTCAAATTCATTCCAGAAACTTTCTAAGGCCCATATGCAGCTCCAACTGAGGTAAACATATTTAAGGGAGAAGAAGGCTTAATTATATTTAAGGCATTTTATTTGTGCTCTCACAGGTTCACATTCCTCTCAATGTGAAAAAAAAAAACAAAACCACACACACACACACAATGAAGTAGTTTCCTAATTCACCTGTTTTAGTTCCATAAAATAACTGTTTGGCAGAATGAGGTCAAACATTAATTATGAGTAGCCCCCAGCAAAGATCAGGTGGAGTCAGCCTTGGGTTCCAGCCCAGGTAAGTGGGTGTAGCAGCACAGCTTCTATGACCACCCTTCCCCTTTCCTTCCCTCCCCTCCCCTCCCCTCCCCGGTCCCCAAGCTCTGCCACAGGCAGGAACCTTGGTTCTAACATTTGGCTGAAACCACAGTTCCTGAACCCTCAGGAAGCCACCCTTACTGTTCTAAAAAAATGCCCCCAAACCAGTGTTAACGCCAGGACAGAGTGCCCGAGAACTCGCTGCCTGTACATCAGACTGACGTTGTGGGAACAGGAGTAACCACGCCCTCTCTCCCCCCTCACTCCTCAGCTCGCAGCACAGTATCATTATCCATCTGCATGCAGCTCCTCTCCTGTTTTATTCTCCCCTTTTCTCACATCAACCTTCCTCATCCCTCAGACAACCTCTCCAAAATGCTTTATATATGTCTTTAAGATGTTCATATCTCTGTAGAAATAGCAACGGCCATTTATGTGGATATGGAACATAGATGGCATTGTATTTTTTTTTCTTTCCCGTTACACTCAACATCGTGTTCTTAAGATCTAGCCATGCTGTTACATGCACACCTAATATGCACTGCAGCATTTTACTAATTCAACGACTAAGACTGTTTACTGAGATTAATTTGACTCCAGATGTTGGGTTCCTCTTGGGGTTGTGACTAAGGCCTCTCTGCTCTGGCCCACACACTGGTGGATAGGATGGATGTCTTCTTCGGTAAGAAAAAGATTTTAAAGATTTTGTCTCTTGATTTCCTCTCTCCCTCTCTCTCTCTCTCTCTCTCTCCCTCTTTCTCGACTTCTCTCTCTCTCTCTCCCTGTGTCTTCCCTTCTTCTTTGAACCCTCTTCCTTTTGCCATTTTTTTCCTGAAGAGTTCTTCTTCCAAAAGAAAGAACTTGTCTAAGCTTTACTCCTGCTTCAAATCACCCCAGTCTACAAAAAAGTAGTTTTTAAAAAACATGTAAAGTTACCTCAATCTTGGATTACAGAAGGTTTCTTATCAAAATGAAAAAAAAAAGTTGCATCGCTTATCAGAGTGCTTCCTGTTCTTACTCCTTCTCCTTTTACAGATATGGGTAATAAATCCAAAACCAACACCCATGAGGAGGAAACTTGGCTCATGAAGTAACACTTAATTGAAATGTGTACTGTCCACATACACATGAGAGATAAAAATGAATGCTTCTTTGGGCATGTTACCAGACCCATCTTCCAAAATATATGAAATGGTATTTCTTTTAAAAACTCCCCTACATTAAAATACTAAATATATCAAGATGAAACCTAAAATGTGAATGATGTTTTCCTTGGTTTCCGTGATTCTGGGATGAGTGCCTCACAGATGCGCAGTAATAAAATATTAAAATAATTAGCATGCATTAGGTGTGCCAGGGACTGTGCTAATATCACTTAATTCTCAGAAACCTGTAACATGGATCTTTTTACCAGTTTCAGAGATGAAAGTCTTCAGTTATAAAATAGAGGCAAACTTTAATCCTTTCCTACAGATCAGCTCATCGGCCAACCACCAGCCAAAAAGGGATTCTGCGATTCTCATTATCACCTTTCCCTAAAGCAACACCTTCAACTGGTTTCCCCTCAAGATCCCGTTCTCCCTTTTCTTCTTCTTCTTCTTGTGAACTTCAAGAAGTTCACAGCATCTGTAAGGCTCTGTCTTTGGTCACCCCTTCTTTCCCTCAAATTCCTTGCAGTCTGGTTGTCTCATACAATAACGTAATGGGGAACAGCCATTTCTAGGCTACAGCCAACTGCAGGTAAGAGCGGCTCGGAGCCCAGCATCTCCCCTCCCCTTTCAACGTCCTCTGGCAGCCTTGACTTCTCCTGATCCTATTGCTCCCTTCCATTCCCTTCTAGTGTCTGTCTCTGGCTGCTTTGTTGACTTCTCTTCCTCTAATCAAAGGACAACTTCTGCCTCGGTCTCCCTTAGTTCTAACTGGTTCTTGGTCCCTACAGCCCCAGACCTGGAGCCCTTGTCTGGGGCTGGCCACCTCCCACCCAGCTCCTCCCACCAGTGGAGTTGTCATAAGTGTCTCCTACTTGACAGCCCTGTGTGGCCATTTGTTAGGGTAAGCGGCTGACCTCGATGCTCCTCTGTATAAATGAAAACATGGGAGACATGTATCTCTAGTATATTTTCCCGTGCTTCATTCTTTTTAGACGTTTTATTATTGATGTGTATTAATTAGTGTGTATATATTAGGTTGGTTCTGTTTTCATACATGTATAGAGTGCACTTTGATCATATTCACCTCCTATTACTCTTTCTTGTCCTTCTCCCACTCCCACTGATCCCCTCTCTTTCTCAACTAGTGCTCCTTCTGGGAGCAGCTTCATCCACCAATGTAAACTCTTAAATTAGCTTAACAAGCATCAGATTTCCTTATGGGTTAGTCATAAAAGTTAGTCTTGGTTAACACTTCTCTCGCCCATCTCCCTGCCCTCCTCCCTTCCCTCCTCCCCACATAAACCTTCACACCCTGTGTCCCCCCCTTCTACTTCTGGACTATATGCATTCTACTCCCTCTCCCCCTAGAGCCTGTCTTTTCACTTCTCCTGGGCTCCCATCTAGTGTCCTGGGACATACACACACACACACACATACACAGACTCACGCACGTACGCACTAAAAATTAGAAGCTAAGATCCACAAATGAGAGAGAACATGTGATGTTTGTTTTTCTGGACTTGGATTTTCTCACTTAATTTCTCACCCATTTTTCAACAAATTTCATCATTTCACTTTTCTTTACAGTTAAATAAAATAAAAAAGATGTGTACGTACCACGTTTTCGTTAACTGTTCACTAATCGATACACATCTAAGCTGATTCAGTTTCTTTGCTATTGTGAATACATCTTGGTGTATTGTTCTTTGGGGGGGATTTGTTTTTATTTTTATGTGTATGAGTATTTTGCCTACATGTACATAAGTGCACCCATGCCCTACAATGCCCAGAGATGCCAGAAGAGGGAACTGTATCAGGTGCTGGGAACGGAACCCAACCTAGGTCCTCTCAAGAGCAGCCAGTGCTCTTAACCACTGAGCATCTCTCCACCCTGGATACCATTCTTCGTAGTTCACTTTTCCTGCCGACTTTGCTGTGACCCACATCAAAGCCAGCATTCTGACGTCCCCACAGATCCGAACATTTTGCCACACTCTTGATCCTAACTTTCCCTCTTCTGTCTGCACACCGTCCACTGGCACCTGATTAGCTACTTCTCGCCTTTCTCTTGCCCACATCCCACCACACTGGCATCTTTGCAGCCACCTAGTTGTATGCATTTCAGTACACAGTTCTTCATCCTCTCTATGTGATTTCTTGTAGGATAGAGCTTAAGGAACTAGGAGCAGGGTCCTCATTGCTTTGTGTGTGTGTCTGTATGTTTGTGTGTGTGTGTTTGGGTATGTGTGTATATAAGTTATAATTTCACAAATTCATGATTTTGATCCTTTATACTTTGTCATCATGATAATACATATACTGTATGTATATGTATCATCTGTATGTACATACAGATGTATATACTGTATGTATACTGTACATACATATAGATGTAAACAAACATGCCTGAAGATTCAATGACTTTGTCCACTTTGTGTACAATATTGTAATTTGGAGAATTTAGATCTTTCAAGGGGAATTATTTTTCGGTTTGTGTTTGTAATGTGTGAGTGTATGAGTGTGTGTGCATGCTTTTGTATGGGGATGAGGGCACACGCATGCCACATGCCCATATCTCCAACTTGCAGGTGTCAGGCCTCGATTTTCCACCTTCTTTGACTCAGGTTTCTCAGCTGCTCCTTCAGCCAGGCTAGTTGTCCTTCCAGCTCTGGGAGTCTCCTGTATCTGCCTCTCATCTCTGGCTCTGGGGTTCTAGGATTAACAGGTGCATGTGTTAAAAAAGCTTCAGGTTTTTACATGGGTTCTGGGGATCCAAACTCTGGTCATCAGGCTTAAGGAGCAAATGCTTTTACCAGCCAATTCTCCAACCTAAGAGGCAAGTAAGACCTCATGTTTCTCTTAAATCCCACCCTTCCAATTAATATTTGCTCTTTAATTAATAAATTGGATTCTTCTTGACTTCAAAGGAAGCATTTCAATGGCTAAATGGGATCTCAAAGTTCAGAACTGTGATGTGTATCATTTTTTTTTGATACTCAATCAGAACCACAGAAAATACAAGAACTCTGTTAACACAATATTACCTTAACAAACTCCAAGAGAAGAATCAGAGCTGAGAAAAGAACCAGGGGCTGAAGAGATGGCCCAGTGGTTAAGAGCACTGGCTGCTCTTGTAGAGAACCTGGGTTCCATTCCCAGCACACTCATGGTGCCTAATAACAGTCTGTAACTTTGGTTCCAGAGACTCCAACGCCCTCTTTTAATCTCTGTGGGCACTGCACCACATGGGTGCACTTACGTACATGCAGGCAATACACTCCTACACATAAAATTCAAAATAATAATGAATAAAACATTTTTTAAAAAGAAAATAAGTGGATGAGTGCTGGAGAAATGACTCCATCAGTAAAGTGCTGGTCTTGAAAGCACAAAGACCTGAGTTTGATCCCAAGAACCCATATAAAAAAACTGGGTGTGTCTGGGAAAGATGTCTCAGTGGGTAAGAGTGCTTGCTATGCAAGCGTGAGGACCTGAGTTCCAATACTCGGCACCCAAATAAAACACTGGGCGTGGTTACATGTGCTTGAAACCCCAGCACTGGGGAGCTGAGACAGGCAGATCCTAGAGCTTGCTGGGAGGTCAGCTCAGCCAAAATGACCAGCTTCAAGATAAGAGAGACACTCTGAAGAGAGGTGGAGGAAGACACTCTGCATCCTCCTCTGGCCTCACGTGTGCATGCACAGGCATGTACACCTGCACACTCACATGCATGCTCCACACACATACACACATGAAAAAAAACTAGATGTGATTGTGTATACTTGTAATCCCATTGCTGAGGAGGCAAAGACAGACAAGTACCTGAAACCCACTAAGCAGTCTAGTCTAATGGGCAAGTCCCAGGCCAAAGAAAGATCCTGTCTCAAAAAAAGAAGGAAAGGAATGAAGGAAGAAAATGAACACATATAGGCCAGGTGTAGAGGCACACACCTTTAATCCCAGACAGGTAGATCTCTGTGAGACTCAGGCCAGCCTGGTCTACATAGCAAAATCCAGGCCAGCTGGGGCTACTGGGAGATACTGTCTCAAAAAAATGCACACATACATATACACAAAAATAAACTGGATGGGGTTAAAAAAAAAGTAATCTGATTCAGTCTCTGATCATTGAAGCGTCATTATAATTTTCATCTCAAGGAAATAATACATATTCCATTCTCTAACATTTGAGGAAAGTTGAAATGTATACTTTAATTTTTAATTTTATTTATTTATTTTATGTGTATGAATCTTTTGTCTGCATGTCAGTAAGTACACCCACGTTGTGCAATGTCCATAGAGACCAGAAGAGGACACCAGATCCCCTGAAACTGGAATTAGGGATGGTTGCCATGTGGGTGCTGGGAACCAGGTCTTCTAGAAGAGCAGTAAGTGCTCTTAACTGCTGAACCATCTCTCCAGCCCCCAACTTCGATAATTTGCTAATGATTTCCTGTTGAGTATTCTGAGTTTCTCTGCAACAAAGAGGCAATGCTCACATAGAGGAAACACCGTTTCCTCTGCAGAATTTCACTGTTAACTAAGCTGAAAGTTTGTGCAGAGACCAGGAAGCTGAGGAGGAGGCAAATAAAAGGAAAACATGTACAGAATACTCTCAGCAGGTTAGAGGGATTGAAGTGGACTGTGCCCCACAGGGTAGAAAGCCGTAGGCCTCTTCCTGTCTTTAGAACTAATTGGAGAATTCTATCCAGCAGCTCCCCTGTTACAGGAGTATCTGAAACTACAACTCAGCCTAAGTGGTGGGAGCGGGATGGACTGTCATGGTCTTCTGCCTGGAATGTGAGCCCTGTAGGTCTAGACCCACAGCTCTCTTACACCTCCAATCCCAGCCCAATGCTCTTCTTTTTGTTGTTGTTGTTGTTTGCTTCCATCTTCCTCCTCCCTAGTTTTCATTCAGAATTCGCTGGTTAAGCATCTAGTCTGGGTAGACATGGAAACACCTTGCCTTGACATAACTTTTATTGTTGTGATAAACAGATGAGAGAACAATCTTAAGATGGGAAAGGCCTATCTTGATTCATGGCTGCAGAGGTTTCGGTCCATGGTCTGCTGGCACCATTGCTGTGGGAGATTGGTGGGGCTGAACACCACAGCAGCAAGAGTGTGTGGTGGAGCAGAGCTGCTTACCTCATGGTAGCCAGGAAGCAAAGAGAGGTGAAAAGCTGGGGCCAAAGCCAAGACATGTCCTTCAAAGACATGTCCCAGTGACCAGTTCCTCTAACCTGGTCTCAATCTCCACTGTGCCACCACCTCTCAATAATCTTTCCAGTTTTTGGAGCCATCAGTGAATTAGACCACTAATTAGGTCAGTGTCCTTATGATATGTCTCTGGAATGACCCTCCGACACTCCCAAGAGCATGTTCTACTAACCTCCAAGGTATCTCTTATGGTCTAACTGGCAATCAGGATTAAGCAGCACACACATTAACCACCAGACACATCAGAGAACAGACAACTATAGACTATAGACTCACATTCTAGAGGAAAATGAATAGTAAACAAAGAGGTGGTGGTCAGTGCTGCGAAGGACAAAGCAGAGTGCTCTCTTGTGCATGGACAGCAGAAATGTTCTCTCCGCTAAGGTGCTGTTTCACAGAGGTCAAAAGCAAAGGTGTGGGGCATTTGAGGGTCCAGGGGAAGCGCTTTCCAGGTGAAGTGATCAACCGTTGACGAGGCCCTAAAGAGGAAGAAAGCTCCGTGCTTGAGGGACAGTGAGGGCGGCTCAGGCATGTGGATGTCTTGGGAGATGAGGTTTCTTGTTAGTGCTTCAGAGATCCTGTGTTCTCCACATAGCCACAGACAATCTAAAATACATCTATAAGAGGAATTTGTCCTCAAATTTCCTTGTATTGCGTTTTCCTTCTCATCTCTCATTCCAGAAAGTTTCTACTTTCTTTGAATAATTACTGATCTGTCTCCTTCCTGAAATACAAGGCAGATAAGAACAAGAAACTTGGTCTATGTATTCACTGCTCTGTTTTTGTCCCCTGCTTCCATGTTGGAAACTGGCAAGCCCTTGATAAATGTCCTATGTAAGAACTGAGAATCCTAGCTGTATTCCAGGGTAAAGAAGCATCTGCCCCTCTTAGTAGCAGGAGATGTGAACACACACACACACACACACACACAAAGCAACAGAATCAACTCAATAGATCATCTGTGTCTCCATGCTTCAGTTTCCCCACATGTGAAAGTGTTAGATTAGAGGAAGACATGATGAAATCCCGCTGAAGCATGGCCATTCTCCTATCAAATACCCTCATCTGCTGGTGGACTGTGGCTCTCTCTTTCTCTCCAAGCAAAGCTTCTGAGTCCTCCTCAATCCAATCCCCTTACCAACTACTATCAATGTGCAAGAAATGGGCTCATAAGGAACCAAATTAACCATTCTTCAACTAGATTTTTAGGGCTCCTTTGGCTTTTTTCTTTTCAGTGCTAGAGATCAAACCCGGGGCCTTGCACATGCTAGACAAGCTTCTGCTGATGAACTGTATCCCCACTCCTTCCTTTAGGCCTTAAAATCCTGTAATTCAAATATAAGAAAGCATGCCTATTCTGCCACACCAAGGTATGTGTAACTGCACGCTAAACCACATGAAGTCACACTGCTCAGAGTCAGGTGCCTCCCAAAGTACCTACGAAAGCATGCCTGCAGCACACAGGCTGCCAACTCTGTGCTGCTTCAATTCTAACAAACATTTTTCAACAACTGAAAAAATAATTCACAGGGCTGGAGAGATGGCTCGGGGGTTAAGAGCACTTGCTGCTCTTGCAGAGCACCCAGGTTAAGTTCCCAGCACCCACATGACAGCTCCCACTTGACACTGTACAAAGATGCCACACATATATACACTCAGGCAAAACACTCATAACACGTAAAAGACAAATAAGAAAATGTTTTCTAAATAATTTATTGGTAACGTTTTCAGTCATCTCCTTTTATGGCTACTAAAGCTGATCCTCTGAACAAGCCAGGTGTCGTGCTTCTCTTCAAAACCCTCTGTAGAGTGGTGGGTTCCCACCCCCAAAATGTGCCCGTCCTAAGCCTAAAACCAGCCTGGCTTGACTTTGACATTTACATCTACACATCACATGCTCCTTGACTTATGACAGTGGTAAGCCCATCAGAAGGGGCTCTATCGTGTCAAAAATGTATTTAATGCGTCCAACCTACCAACTGCCAGAACCCAGCCTAGCCTTCCTTAAACACACTCTAACACTTACAACAGTTTCCAGTTGGGTAAAATCACCTAACACAAAGCCTATCATATAATAAAGTATTGTATAGCTCATATAATTCACCGAATACTGCGCTGACAGTGAGAACACAGTACACTTTCACACCTCCATAAAATCAAAACATCAAAAGTCAGTGATTGACTGTTTTATCTTCTGGCCATGAAGAGTAAATCCCTGAAGCCCTGATGTGGTTGTGGTCATCAGATCTTGGGCCTTTTCACCGCATCTCCCCTCAGGGCTCTGTTCCAGGCCTTCCCCTCACCTCTTTCCATGTCTTCTGCCTAAGTTTCCATGCTCTGGTGTCTCCCTGATCCGGGAACTTCTCCTACATGCGCTGTCACGCAAGTACTTCTCAGAACATGCTTCTCTGCCACTCTGAGAACCGCGTCCCATTGGATGACTTGGAGAGCTTTTAAAAAAAGGGTGGGACGAGAGGCGATCATCCTGAGGGAGTGTGAGGACTGCAGCTGTGTGCATGAAACCATCTTAGGGTGTTTTGTTTTGTTTGGATTTTTTGGTTTGGGTTTTGTTTTTTTTGGTAGGAAAATCTTAACCTTACCATAGGTGCTCCTGAGACTCGCTTTAAAATCCTCCTGGTGCTCACTCTGAGGACTGATTGCTCGCTTTGGCCCCTGGATCGTGTTTAAAAGCTCCTTCTTCACACTTCCTCTCTCCAGTTCCCTGTCTGCTCATGTTCTCTTTGCTTGCCGTGGGAAGACAGCCTGGTGATACCATGCCTGGGTGACTCTCAGTGTAAGTGGGAGCAATGTTTGGGTTTTATTTTAAAAGTCTCTCTGAAGTTTCTGAGCTAACATGGTTAGAGATAGGCCTACAAGGACATAGAGATTAGGGACGATAGAGGCCTGGAAGCCAGTTATATCCATGGGGCTCTTTCTCAAACACCTAGGGCTTCAAGACAGTCTTCTGAGCACCTGATTGTCTGTTGAAGGACCTAAAATGCCCTGAGGACCCCGCTGAGTGAATAGGAAGTCATGGGCACCATGTTCCATGGACGAGAGGCTGGGGGTGAAGGAAGTCTGAATTCACCCACACTGAGTTGCCCTGAGTTTATGTTCCAAGAGGTAGTAAGATGATCAGGAGTTTTGATGGGTTTAGGTTTAAAGCCCAAATCTAAAAAGCAAAACCTGTGTGATCTTGCTTGAACTTTCTAGACCTCACATTCTTCAGCAGCAAAATAGAAGAAGAACAGTGACCCTAAGTGGTTATGTCCAGAACTGTAAGTAATATATTCGAACATTTTCAATACAATGCTAACTACACCATAGTCCCTGAGGAAGTGTTGGATTTTTTTTCACTTAAGCAAAGACCCCTTTCACTTGCATATATAAGTTAGTCACAGGAGCACTTATGGTAGGGTCAAGATTTTCCTCAAACACACATACACACACACTTTTAAAAGGTCTCATACACTTAAATAAGTATTTTATTTAATTTAGACTACCCCCTAGTACTGAACCTGTAATAGAGAAAAGGCAAAATGCTATGACTGGGATTTAGCCAACGATACCTTTTCTCTGATTTCCAAGGAGATTAACATATTCAAGGAACCAACCAACATGAATTCTGTGCAAAATATACTCTGATCGAAAAGATAAGCTGGTGACTCCCAACCCTGCCCATATTCACAAAGTAGAATTGCCTGAAGTAGTTGGCATATTTGTATGTGTGCACACATGTATGCAGATGCACATGCATGTGCATTCATGTGTATGTGGAGGCCAGAGGCCAATGCCAGGTGTCATTCCTCAGTCACTTCTCCACTTTATTTTTTTGAGACAGGGTCTCTCACTGAACTTGGAGCTCATCAACTTGGATAGATTGGCTGGCCAGCAAGCCACCTCCCCAACACTGAGATTACAGGCATATGGATTTTCTACATGGGTGTGAGAGATCGGACTTAGGTTCTCATACTTGTATAGCAAACACTTTACTGACTGAGTCATCTCTTCAGCCTCCCAGAATATTCTTAAGAGCTCTCTGTTGGCTCTGTGTATAGACAGAATGAAAAAGAAAAACCAGCCTTTTTGCTTATGCTTTTATTTTTTATTTTATGTGTGTGTGTAGAGAGCCGCGGATTGCTGCGTCTTAAAGATGGCGCCTGCTCCCGCCTCCCACCATCCCGAGGTGGGCGCTCTCTGGAGCAAACAGCTCCATAATTGGCTGTGGCTGAGGTCTGGCCCTGCTTCTGCCTGTGTGCGCCTATCTGCTTTCACCACGTGGTAGTTTGGGGTTGGCTGGCAGGAGGGAATTTAACTCTGTGGCGGGCTTTCCCCGGGAGGAAAAGGAGAAGGAGGAAAAGGAGAAGTAAGTTAGCAGGAGGAGAAGGAGAAGTAAGTTAGGAGAAGGAGAAGCAGTAAGGAGAGGGAAGAAAAAGTTAGAAAGTTAAGAAGCCAAAAGGTTGTTCAAGGTTCCTGAATAAACTGCTTTTGGAAGAGTCCGGGGTCGCGTCTTCCTTGCTGGACGAGGCGGGCGCGACATGTGTGTTTTGTCTTCATGAATGCAAGTATACCAGGAGAGTGCTTCATGCCCGTGGAGGCCAGAAGAAGGCATCAGATGCCCTAGAACTGGGGTCAGGAACAGTTGTGAGCCACCATGTGGGTGCCGGGAACTGAACCCAGGTCCTCTGCAAGAGCAAGTAGCTCTTAACCTCTGAGCTTTCTCTCCAGCCCCAAGCTTTTGTTTTTTTAAATGAGCCATTAGATGGAACATAAACATTTACTCATTTGAAACATCTTCCAAGTACAATCATCTAAGTCTCAACATAGTTATTACTAAATCACTTCCTGACAAGTGGCCGAGAACCCAAGGCAAAATCTTTGGCCAAAGTTGTGAAGCCTTGACCAGAAATCACAAAGCAGAGGACTAGGCAGAATCGTGTCGCCTGCGCACAGTTCTTACTTTTTACCTGTGGAGGCAGAACACAGTCATGCATTTCTGCGTGGCACAATCTTAGGGGATCACTCAAAAGTTTGTTTACCAAGTTGTTATGTAGTGAGCAGCTATATTATTCATGGCCTAAGGGGAAAATTCAGGCTAACAGAAAGGCCTACGTGGTGTCTGGCTGCACACTCGGTAAACTCCATGCTGACATTGAAACAGCAAAGGGCCTCTACCACCACCTGCCTGAGTCACCTCAAAGAACTCTCTTTAAATCTCAGCACTGGAGCTACATTCTTATCCCTTGTCTCTTTGTCATAAGGAATCCTCCTGACTGCCACCATCTAAGACCATTTCCTGGAGGGCAAAGTTACCGCTGTGTGAGACTCCGTTTCCAATCAGATACCGGAACATTCAGCAGATCGCAGGGCTTCCCTCTGGCCTTCAGAGTAATTTTCAGGTTAACAGAGAAGCACACCCCCATAGTTCCATCTGTCATCATGAGCAGATTGTCCTCCTCCTCTTGGTTCCCATGGCCAGAATCCTTAACTAATCTTCTACCCACAGAGTAGGGCTGATTTCACAGGCTGTTATTTCAGCTGCTCACACCAACATCTGCTCTTCATTTATTTGCTGAACACCTTCGCTATTCCCAGAGCTGTATGGTCACGCTTCATCCGGTTAAACTACTTGCCCTCTTCCTCCTGCAGAACATCTGCACCTACACACATCTCTCCTGCCCCCTACTTACAAGCCCATGGTTGATCCATCCACCTGCACTTCAGATCCAACACCCTTGGGAGCCAGTCCCATCAAATGCTTGGAATCTTTAGCTTCTCCATCCCAAGAGCTCTTTAATTTATTCAATGTAGTAACATGTTCAGACTTCTCCCATCTTGAAAAAAACAATTCTGCCTTTAACCCTATCTCCCTTTCTAACATGTTAAATCAAGGCCTTGCTCTTACTTAGCTCATGGGCTAGATTGAACAGTCCCCGCCAACTCACACAAATTTAGGGCCTTCCTAGAAACCCTAGCATATGATGTTATTTGGAAATAAAGTTATTGTAGATATAATGTGAAGTGTGTGTCCTTAATCAGCTATGACTGATGCCTTTATAAAAAGAGAAGAGACACAGACAGGCACACGGGGAGCTCTGTAACGGAGGCAGGAGGTGGGCAAAGAAATAGCCGTGATACCTAGCTGGAGTGATGGCCCACAAGCTGAGGCATGCCCAGGCTTACCAACAACACCAGAAACGAAGAGAGCTGTGAAACATTTCTTCCCTACAGCCTCCAGAGAGTGCATGGTGCTGCCCACATCTTGTTTTGGATTTCTGGCTTCCTGAACCATGGGATAATAGATTTCTGTTGTTTGGAGCCACCCAGTTTTTGCTACTCTGTTTTGGCATATATAAAATGAACAAACAACTTAAGTCATTGCGGTTTTCCTTCTGGGACTAAGATTTCTTCACATATAAACTGCTACAGCTAAATCCAGCCTACAGCTTATTTGCTGTTCTGGATAACATAGTGGCTGAGAGTTCTTTTGCTCTACCCAGATAGTAACCATGGGTGGGCAAGGAGAATCTCTTCAAATGCTAGACTCTGGTGACTCTCTGTCCTCTTAGTGTTTGGCAGCCTTGAGTAGCAATAGCAAGCGGCACCCTCTAGTGTTACAGTCCCTGTGCTGGCCTCAGGTACTGACTCTAGGCGTCAGCCAGTGTGTCGAGCTCTTGGCCTGGGGACTGACACCTTTGGCCCTGAACACACAGTGTAAGTGTATGATGGAGGTGAACATGAATTCAGATGCCTGTGATGGCCGGAAGAGGGCATCAGACCTCTAGGAGCTGGAATTACAGGCAGTTGTGAGCCACTTGCAATGGGTCCTGAGAACCTGACCCAGGTCTTTAGCAAGAGCAACAGACACTCTTAACCTCTGAACACAACTCTTTGGAGCTCTTTTAGCAATCAGAGCCTACGGGTTCTCTTCTCTGGCTCCTTACAGTCTTTCATCCTGCAGCCTCAGCTCTCCACCCTCTCTTGTCCTCTGCCACCCGCTCCCTGCCCTGGCCACTCTGGAACTGTTCAGCTGAGAAATAGTCTTGCTGCTTACACAACGGGGCCTACTGATCCTTCAGGTATAGGTGCTCCTGCCACAATGCTAAAGAAAAGCTTATTGGACTGAAAGCCTTTACCAGGCCTTATGTTCTAACACCAGGGAAGGCAGCACAGGGCAGTGTTTCCCACAGCTCACTAAGTAAACCCTGCAGAACCTACTTATATAGCCCAGAAGGGTGTGTGTGTGTGTGTGTGTGTGTGTACCAATCACAGCCATTTGTTTGGGTCTGGCCAATATGGAATAGTTCACTGGGGCTTGTGATAACCAGAAGTCTATTACAACTGTTTGAAACAGCCATGGCTGGTGCTGTGCCTCCAGGAGCCAGAACCACCAGCTACAGTCTTGACATGGTTGTCTCAAGGCATTTGTGGAGTACTTAAGACAGCTGGTTCTGGCATAAGGGCAGTCCAGTTGGCTGTTAGACTAATAGCTCTGTTGCTCAAGATAGCCAGAGTAGCAAAAAAGAGTCTAACCAACAGCTGCTAATTAAGGAGTCAGTTGTGCCATCCTCCAATATCTTTGCTTATTTACAGAAAAATAAACATCATTTTTGTAAGAGGAACGTACAATATAAACTCAAAGAGCATATTAAAACACTAACAGTGATTCTAAAAGGCTTTCGAATGATTTATTTTATAATTGTGTATATGAAGGAGGTGAACATGAATTCAGATACTTGTGGTGGCCAGAAGAGGACATCAGATCTCTGGGAACTGGAATTACAGGCTGTCCTGAGCCACCTGCAATGGGTCCTGAGACTCTGACACAGGTCTTCAGCAAGAGCAATACACACTCTTAACTTCTGAGCCACCTCTCCAGGCCCATTTAACAGATTTCAAGGTGCCCGGTGCTCAAAGAGAAAAGTCAACGGTGCTTACTTGGTCCTTGTTGACGCTCTTCTCCCACATTTTTCTCGGCCTCCTTCACTTCTCCCCAATCTCACAGCCCACCGCTCCCCCTAGGTTGCCATTCTTCTGGGGTCATCACCCGCTTTTCCTGCACCTGTGCTCTGCTGGGATCTCATCCTACCATGAGCTCTCCTGCTGTCTACATGCCAACCCCCCAAACCCTTCCAGCCCAAACCTCTCTCCCAAAGCCTATTTCTGTGTTTCCTACTGCCTCCTGGGAATGTCCAGCTAAAACTTGCTCATATCTCAAACACTTACATAGGTATGGTAGTGACCATCTACTATCCCATTGCCCATGAATATCACGGAATTGCACAGAAGTCCTCTGTTATTACTTGGGCTGACAATAGAAGCCACCTGAAAAATACTGTGGCTCCTGCCACACAGATGCACACATATATGCCCAATGGGAACTTAATAGTGAAGAATGAGATCAGATGGCCAATGGGCTTGGCGATTAATGCATGTCTGCAAGGCAGCATCCACAACAATCTGTCCCCTGTGCAGTATGCTGTCCCACAGCAACTCTAAAACATCACAAATACTGCCACTTCCATTTTCTAATCCCTGCACAAATTTCTTTTGTGACTAACCTTAATCTTGAAACACAGCCAAAGGAAGATTATGGGGAATCCGGTTCTGGCTTAGTTGTGCTGAGCAGTCATCAGAGGGGAAAAATCTAGCAACTGTAAGATAATAAACAATAAAACAATACAAAATAAACCATACAGAAGAGCTACCATCTAAATGTTACGGTGTTCTGCAGGAAACCAGGACAGAGAAGACCAGGGAAGCTGCCTTGGGATTCATGAAATAGGAATGAGGCTTAGGAAAGTGTGTAAGATTTGAACAGAGATGGAGCAGTGTGGCACTGGAGGTTGGGCACTATGGCATTGTTGGGACAGTGACCGGAAACAGGACTTGGACTGTGCTGTGAGAAACATTGCCACTGATATTTCTAGTTGATGAAATTTCTATGATGATGCAGGAGGCTGCTTGGAAGAAAGCAGAAGGAAGTCTATTTCCTGCTGTGGGGAAGGTAGGAATATTGAATACAGGAGGCCTTTCATATCTTTGGGTTTCACTTCTGTGGACTTAACTACTTATGGGTAGAAAATATTCAGGGAAAAATACCTGTACTACAGTGAACACATACAGACTTTTTTCTTGTTATTCCCAACAGTATAGCAACAATGTAGCAAACATTACAGAGCATACAGAGCATTACCACTGTATTCGATATGACAGGTATTCAGGTATCATTTAAAGCATATGAGAGGTTATGTGTAGCTTATGCACTACTGTGTCATCTCATCTAAGCAACTTGTACATGTGCAGATAAGGAAACTCCTTGTGAACCTTTAACTAGTCCTTCTCAGATACATGTGCTGTATGGTGTGTGTGTGTGTGTGTGTGTGTGTGTGTGTATTTCATGGCTCATGATCAACCCTGATGTGATGGGGTTTCGAGTCTGGGTTTGAGTTTTGAAGCATCCTAAGAAAATGGGAATGAAATAATCTGCCTTTTGGTACTAGGTCCCAACAGATTCAGGGGAACGCTCTACAGATGAGGACTGGAGGGTAGGCAGTGTGGAGCCAATTAGGCGGTGGAGAATGCAGTACGCTAGTGCCACCAGCTGGTATGACAGAAGTTTCCCACCCACAGACATGGGTGATTCCCGATGCGGACACCACACTGGAAGGCACATTTACCACTAGCCAAGTTAGCAACTGGGAGGGAGAAAAATGTGTAAGGCAGATCACCGGAGTAAGCAGAGCAGAGGAATATGTCTCACTTTGTTACAGGTGTTGAGCAGCAACCCAAAGGACAGAAACAGGGAGTAAGAGACAAGAAACAAACCCTGTTTCCCATCTTTATTTACCAAATTCTTCCTATCATTGTCCATGATCCTTGAGCTACACCGACCCCAGGTGTTCTGTCTTCTAGAACCTTTTTTCTCTTTACTTATCACAAACATTAAAATTTGTAAAACAGAGTTGAAAGATTTGTTCATTCATATAACAGGTCACAGACATCTGTTGAACATCTGTTGTATGATGAGCTCCATGCCAGACATGGAAATGCCAATAGTGAAGAAGACACCTCCCTGGGGTTCTGAGAGGAGGCGGCTCATAAAGTAAGCAACTATCCTGTCCTCCCTGGAATCATCACAGACTTACCACCTAATCCCATCTCCCAGGATAGCTCTCAGTCCCAGGGTGATAGGTGTACCAAAGGAGCCCAGAATTCTTAACTTCACTGCCATCTGCCAGTGCTGGGGATAACCAGGGCCCCATGCACACTATCTCTTCTAGCGCCTTTGCCCCTGCATCTGACACACAGTGAAGCTGAGTCCCTCTCAGATGCTTCTGTGAGTTCTTTAGAAATAACTACTCAATTGCTGGGAAAGTCTTCCCTGCAGGTCTCATGCAAGTAGGTACATGGATTTCTATTCCAGAGTGCCACAGCCCTATGGTCTCTAGCCGGGTTCCTACCTCTGCTCCCTTCTGATGAGTGAGATCCCCTTGAGCCTCCAGGCAGCTTTCTTGGGCAGGACACAAGTGAACCACATGGTTGTCTTGCTCTGGCTTACTTAGGGCCATGGGAAATACCCACGTATCCTTGCAGTATCACAACAGATAAGCTGGCTAGCCATGCCCACAGATAGATGTCTGCTCACAAATCCTCTCTCTCTCTCCCTTCCTTGCTAGTTCTTCTTCAACCTTCAGGGCTCTGTGTAGTGTCTCTTATTCAGGGAAGTCCCTTCCTGCTGCTGTTCTTCCTTACATGCTCTCAAAACACTGTGGGTTTGCATGCAACAGAGACACACAGATACGTCATTGAAGTTCACAACATCTTTTTTTTTTAACCAATATAGGTTTGCCTAGCCCAGCATTTCTCACTTGATTTTATAGTTGTCCAGTTATGTGTCCAGGGCTGGACTTTAAGCACTTTAAGAGGTGCGAGCTGCATCTATCTATCTTGATCATCCCTGAGTCCCTCACTCCTGCAACAGTGCCTCCTAGGGAGTAGTTGCTCAGTAAATGTTTTCTGGAAGGAGAAATGGGAACTATATCTACATGTGAATGAAAGTTAAGCTGCACAGAAAGGAAGTGGGTCTTACACAGGAGAGAAGCCTGTGCTTTCTACATATGCTAATTTAAAATTTAAAGATACTTTATTTATTGAGCTCCTGGGCTTCAGTGGAAGGCAAAGTCAACGCTTCTGTATGAGTAGAGACAGCTCTGCCAAAGCTTTGTCCATCCTGGAAATGGATGCACGGTTTGTCTTACATCAGAGGACCTCTGACAGGAACAGCATGTCCTGTCAACCAGCCCTGTGTGGCAGTGAGTGAAGGAAGACCACCATGTGAAGACTGGCTGGGACACCACAGAGGAGGCTCCTGGCGAGACTGCACTGACAGTAAGGATCTTAGTCATTGTTACGACTTCATTATAGCCAATATTATGAATTCATAACTTTCACTTACAGAGGATTTATGCATGGAACTGCACCAACCACTTCCCGTGTGTTATTTCAAGTCGTCCCACAATGGCACTGTAAGGTGAAAACTATACTTATTTCCATTGTATGATTAGGGAAATTGAGGCTCCAAGAGGTTAAGTTGCTTGTTCCAAGTCACAAGGGAGCTAGAGGGCAGGAGAATTGGAATAAATCACATATAATTCACACAAAGACTCCACACCTTCCCAAGGTCTAATCTTGGAAATTAGAATAGTTCCCAAGGAAACATTTGGTTTAAACAAACAAATGGCATTTCCTTAAAGTATTTAATGGTTTCAACAAAAAATTATAGTCTACCCCAAGATTAAAGTTTTTAAACAACCGAATGCTAAATACACAGTGTATATTAAAATATATGTAAATGTGTGTGATATGTCATGGCATTAAGTGCTCAATGTAGTGAACCAGAAAGCAGAAGTAAATAAAACAGCATTACATAAAATATCTGCTGCATGCTAGGTAAATATAAAATGAAAAATGATTAGGAAGTGGGATCTATTAACAGTTAAAATGCAGTTTTGCAACATGCGAAGCCAGCTTTTCCTCTGTGTTGTTCTAGGTGAATAATACTTTTAAAGCAGTTAATATTGGTCATTTGAACAATACTTACATCCAACTAAATTTAAATTATGTACCATTCATTTATATGTTTTTACTAATGTTATAAGCACAACAGCTAATGTATTTTAAACAATGTATCAGGATTCCTAGAAATTAATTTTAAAATGAATATGATTTGGTTTGCTCCTACTGGGAGATTCTGTGGGCTCATAAACCTGTATAAATAACTGTGGAATCCGACAACTGAAGTTACAGAGGCCAGTGTACAATGAAAAATGGAACTGGAAATTTGATTTACTCTTCACAGTCATTAGTCAGAAGTCAAAGTAGTTAGCTACCTTCCATTTTGACTAAACTTAATTGTTACATTCAAATGATTTTTTTGTCCAATTGAATTTCTTTTTTATCTATATTCTCTTTAATTTGGAGTTTTTCTAATATTGATCTCCTTTTCATAAGCACAGAATTTGTGTTCTTACCGTATTCTGACTCTTACTGAGAAATATAACATTTTAGCATTTATAGCCTAAAATACAAAACAAGAGAAAACGAAATGCCTTTGAGTCTCCAACTAAAAACTTAAAGATGAAAGGGTCTTTATTCTCAAAAAAGTAAAACAGGATTTAAAATTTAGATGATGTATTTGATTAGTAATTTTATATTTCTATAACCACACCCAAAATGATAATCAATTTTTTAAAAATATAAAAAGCAGGAATAACTTAATATAAGCTTTCCAAAACCCATGCTTGCTAATATTAAAAAATCTGAAGAAACAGACTTACCATGCATCTCTTTTGCTGTGAGAATATTACTGTGGGCAGAGAATCTAAAACGTCAAATTCTTCAGTTAGTTTCTTCAACAAAAGTACTTAGGGTGGGGATAAAAAGAGAATGCAGAAATCTCACAGGTATTTTGAGAAAATTGAGACTACCTACATATTGCCTGGATGAGTTGATTCTGTCAATGAATTATTTCAGTGTGATAATGGTAACATGATTAAATTGATGCAATTCTTCTTTTACAGAGATCTTAAAAATGTTTATGTATGAAATTATTGGAAATGCTAGGATCTTGGATTTGATACAAAATGATATAGAGAATAGTGTATGGCTAGATGGTAAAGATGAAATAATTCTGGGGCAGCAAAGGAGTTGGTTAGACTGTGCTACAAATAATCAACACAGAAGGAGATTATCATACTGTTCTCTTTATGTTTGGAGGTTTCCATTTTAAGTGACTTTTAAAAGGAAATAAGCATTTGGAATACGGTACAATACTTTTTATACAATAAATGCTACAGATAATAATACTCACCCTAATCTCACAAACTATAGGTCATAAATAGGGCTGTCAACGGAGTCACAGCTATACTCAGCTAAAATGACAGCACCGCTCAGGTCTTACTGTTCTTGTTGCCTGGATTTGGGAACATAAACTGCTTCACTGCCTAAGGAAGTCTTAACTGTCCCCAAATATTCTTAGGTACTGATTTCAAAAAACACTTTCAAGAAAACAGGAAAATGCAAGCTTCACACATGTGACCCTTGAGGATACTGAGGTAGTTGAGCAACAGGGACCTAAGGTAGAGCCCCGTTTCACACAGGAGCCTCAAATCCTTTTCTTTTCCTATCTGTTTTTCTTTTGCGGAAAGTAAATTTTGGTACAATTAGCTGCCACCTGTCTAAATTCTTCCCACCTAGCGATGTTGCATATAGAATCAAGGAACACTTAAAACCCATTTAAATAATTTCAGTGTGATGTGGAAAAACAGCTAAGGTTAAACTATTTTGTAAAAGTAGCAAGGTTTTAGCAACAGTAGTATATTAACGGATAAGATTATAATAATATGTCGATGTGGGGGGAAAATCCTGAACATTGTTCTCAAATGAGAAGAACTGAGTCTCCCACACTCCCTACAAAGTGATCATCATTTTGAAGACATTTGCTTAATCTTACTGCCTGCCTTGGCGCCATTTGAGTCCATTATTTTTCCCCTGGTTTCTGTGTGGTTCTAGATCGTCTACCGGGTGTCTGATTTGGGCATGTAAAGATGAAAGCAGTTCCCAGGTGCTTAGCTTACATTCCAGTAATCAGGTGCTGTTCATTGTGGAAACTGTAGGTAAGGATGAGTCTCCTGAAAAGCTGCCTTCTCGCCAGCTGACACTGTGTGACAAGCACTTTGGCTCCAGCCCTCTGATAGCCCCAGGATTCTAGTCCGCTGATCTATGACAGTCTCCCAGGTTCTCTGCAGGCGTCTCCACTTCCAATTCAGTCGCCCTGGACCTAAACTACTGAGAGCTAGAGCTAGTCCTTCGCACAGCGGTGCCCTCCAACCCCAGCGTTTCGTTTCCTCGCCCCAAGTCTGTGCCATCTAACCTTTGGACAACTTTCCAGGCATCAAGATTCCCTAGTCCGCGCAGCAAGCGATGACTGGGCGGGCATGTTGGCGGCGGGACCACCGGCTGAGGACTGCCAAGAGGAGGCGATTGGGCCTTCGGGGTGGTGATGGGTGCCTAGGTTCTCAAGAACCACCAGGAGAATAAGTACAAAATCAGGATGCTCGTACTTCGGCCCCCTAACCGGCAGCTCGCAGAACAGTTCCTTCCAGGTGCGCTGGCCGGCAGCCTCGCACTGCGCAGCCCCTCCTGCTCCGTTCCTCTCCGGAGACCTCTGTTCTTCCACTTAGCCTGTCCCGGACAAGACGCGCAGAGGGGCGAAGACCCTCAGCCCTCGGGACCTCAGAAGCCTCGTGGCTTTCAAGTTCAGCGGCAGGTCTAGGAAAGTTCTGGGAGACACCGGCTCCACAAGGGTCCAGAACTGCATACTGGGGTTCTGCGTGGTCCACGTGGAGGCCGGGGGTGACCAGGTTGAGCATAAGGCTCCGTAGAGACACGCCCAGAGGGACGTGGCGTGGCCTGCGAGGAGGCAGCTGTGGGCGCTCAGGGTACCCGCGGGTACAGGAGCCACCTGCTCTCAGTTCCCAGGAAGGCGGGCGCTCCACACGGGTCGCTATTGATCATCAAAGATCTCTGGCCAAGCGACCCCTAGTGCCACGTTCCATTGAAGAACCACATTCTTTTTGTTCTGCCATCCAATCTGTGGTCGCCGTTCTTTGGAAGCCGTCGCTTGATACAGTTTCGTTAGGGAAAATTTAAAACTTGGGGTCCAGCCTGGCCCAGGTTCTGGCCCTCTAGTCCACATGGTGGTCCCGGCTCCAGCGAGAGAAGAAAGAAAATTCGAAACCACGAACGGGTGAGTTCTTCTCCAGGTGCCCGGTAGAGCAGTTTAACTGAATACTTGGGGATACTTTTGCACAAAGCCCAAAGAGGAACTGAACTTGCAAACAGTCCTAGAGTGGGAATGAAGCAGGAGCCCGTTATTCATGGTTTGCGTTTAAACTCTCCGACTGCAGCTGGCTGCAAAAGATGTCTGCATAAGTGGTGCTGTGTGGGTCGGAGGGGCACCAGAAAGCAAAGCGAAAGAGAGTTGCCAGCTCCAAGGGGTCCAGGCTTGGGAACTTTGCAGAACGCCCCGCAAAAGCACTGGAGCCGGAAGGAGTGGAGTCCCAAGTTGGGGCGAGTCGCAGTTCTAAGTAATGGGTGTAGATAAGAGGCTGGAGTTTAAACATAAAACTAACAAAAATCGATCAGGTAAAGGGCAATGTAAGTGTTCCCTCCTGCTGGAAGTGAGGTCTTCGCAGCCAAGGGTGGGGCGTGGAGGAGGGAATGACTTTCCCCTCTTCGAAGTGGCTGTCCTCAAAGCCAGGAAATAGGATCTTAGAGAACAGGGCCAGCACTACCGGACCTCTGAAGTCTGACCTTTCCGGGTGGTCTTCAGTGATGGACGGGCTCTGTTCCCCTTATAACCCTAAGCTGAGTAATAATTGTCAAGGCCTCTCAGACATTAATTTTATAAGAAAAAAGGTTTGGGAAATACTAATGGCTTGATATACTTAATATATATGTAGCCTTTTGCTTTCCCTGAATGTCTGCTTTATTCCAATTTGATCTCAAATCCTCCAACTTACTCAGAGAAATAATCAACTTTAGAAAAATGGCAAATAGATGTCGCAAAATGTAATCCCAACATTCTGGGGGCTGAGGTTAACAGGATCGCTAGTTCGAGGCCAGCCTGAGTTACATAGTGAGGCTACCTCCCCCGTTTCAAAAAAACGCGGGAGGGAGAGAGGGAGAGAGAGAGAGAGAGAGAGAGAGAGAGAGAGAGAGAGAGAGAAAGGCTTGTACTGTTCCTCCCATTCTTTTTCTTCTAGAAGTTTCTTTCAAAAGTACTCAACCTATTTTAAAAGGTAAAACGTCACAGCCTCAACTTTTAAGAATTTTAAAGATCTTTATTAAACTTTTAAGAATTTAAAAAGTCCTAACTAAAAGTGTGTTATTCCTCCTGTTATAATGAATCATAAAACTTCGAGAAGAGTGTACGTTAATTCCACCTAAGAAAGCCAATGAATGAGACCGTAGTAGAAAGTAAACGAGGTAGTGTCCTGATTTAACCTTTTATTTAACTTCTGTAACTAGGCTTAATTTTAACACTTCGCCGAGGAGTATGACACTGTCACACACAAGAAATAAATATTCCGAAATTAAGATTCTACTTATATACATGTGGAAGTCACGGTAGGTGTAAATTTTGCATTGGACTGGGGCAAATAGTTGCAGTCCTAGAGCAGGGGGGGTGTTTGACTTGGAGGCTTTGTTTTTATTAACAGAGTAAAATATCTCCACTCAATAGCTCACAGTTCCTAGGGATCGTGCGAATGGGAAAAACCTTTTCAGTTTTTCCACAACTGAACGTGGAAAAAACAAAGCGAGACTTGACGCTCAGGAATTTTACTGCGTTGCGGTCGTCTTTAAGAGAGGAGTGTCGTTCTCACGGTTCTGCGCTGCTCCTGGTTTTATATGCACGGGACTATCCAGCCGGTCAAAATCGGACAGCGGTGGTTCCACCTGGCCAGCCACTAGGCTCCAGGTGTGCCAGATGGAATCTGTTCAAAACGCGGGCAAGGTCCCCTCTCGACCCGAAAGGGCGGCCAGAGCTGCCAGCCTAGAGCCCTCAGCTGCAGGCTGATGCCTCAGCAGAGCGGCGACCGCAGACAGATGCCGTCCCAGCAGCGCACCTTTATCCGGAGCGCAGCTGCTGGCACAGCGCTGATGCTGATGCTGATGCTGATGCTGATGCTCCTGCGGCGGCGGCGGCGGCGGCTGCAACACTGTCCGGGCGGCGGCGGACACGTGCAGCAAAGGCGCAGCGGACTGGGGGTGCGCCAGGCAGGATGGGTGCTGGCGCAGGTGGCAGTAGCCCCACGGAGCCGGGGGCGGACTCTGCACAGCCCGGGTTCCTCCTCCGCGGACCCCTTGCATGATACTCTCGATGCTGAATGACGTACGTCCTCGTCCTGGCCGGCACCCCGAGCCCTGGTCCTCCTCCCAAGGCTGGGAGCTCAGCGAGGGCTGCAGCGCCGCGCTCGGGCCGGGGGTCGCCGGGTCGGTGCCTTCCGCTCTTCCAGGCGCTCCGGCGTAGGCGGGGGCCGAGAGCAGCAGGTAGCGCAGAGGATGCGGGCGCAGCAGCGCGGCGCAGCGGCGGGCTCCCGGGACGGGCGGCGGGGCGGGGCACCGGAGCAGGAGGCCGTGGTGGGAGCGGTGCAGGGTGGCGGGCGCGGCGGGCGGAGGGGAGGGGGAGCTCGGTCGGCCTCCGGGAGGCGGGGGGTGGCGCTTGAAGCGCTTTCGGCGCCGGAGGAAGCTGCCGTTGTCGAACATGTCCTGGGAGGCGGGGTCCAGGCTCCAGTAGTTGCCTTTGCCGGGGTGGCCCGGCTCGCGGGGGATCTTGACGAAGCAGTCGTTGAGCGACAGGTTGTGGCGGATGCTGTTCTGCCAGGCGGGGAACTTGCGGCGGTAGTAGGGGAAGCGGCCGCGGATGAAGGCGCAGATGCCGCTGAGCGTGAGGCGCTTGTGCGGACTCTGCAGGATGGCCATGGTGATCAGCGCGATGTAGGAGTACGGGGGCTTGGCGGGCTGCTGCGTGTCGCTGGCGGCCGGCGGCCTCGGCGGCGCTCGAAACCTGCGGCCAAACCCGGAGGAGTCGCTCGGGCCGGCCCCTGCGCGCCGTGCGGGAGGCGCGCCTCCTCTGCGCCCCGAGGCCTCCAGCCCCCGCGGCGGGTGCGGGTGCGGGCGCTCCTTCCTCCCCTGCTCTTCCTCCCCGTCGTCCTCCGCCTCGTCCTCTCCCTCCCCTCCCAGCACGTCGATCTCACCGCCTTCCCCGTCGGAGCTCTGGGGACTGGGCTGGGGAGCGGCGGGAAGGCGCTCGGCAATTGCTGAGTTCATGGGGCAGGTCCTGCGGAGAAGGTCGCTCACCCGGCTTGGAGTGCGCTGCCTGGGGATGAATCTGCCGAGAAGCCGGGCTGCTCCTGTGACACTACGGCTTCGTTTCCTTCTGTCTCCTCTCCTAACACCGTCCGGGAAAGGTGCGCGTTCGCGTCCTATGACTGCTCTTTTGAGAGCCGTGCGGCGGATTCTCCTTTATACCCTTCTGTCCCCACCTCGGAGTGGGGCCACTTCCTCCTGACGCCGTCCAATGATGAGAGTCCTCGGTTCCCCTCCTCTTCCTCACCTACCCTTCACCAAAGATGCTCCAGTCTTAGTTTAACCAGCTAAAGGGCGCTGGCGATGCTTGGACTCTGTTAATACAGTTTAAAAACTGGAGAAAAAAAAAAAAAAGCCTACCCGAGGTAGGGAAACGTGACAACCTTGACCCCCGGAACTCTCTCCTAGTATTCGCTTTGGCGCGGAAGGGGGTGCCTTGAAATGGTATCTGCGATCATAAAAAGTGTAACAAAAAAGGGTTTTCTAGTTTCACAGACGGACATCACCACTTTCATTTGTGGGCTCCGTTTTGAGCCCGAGACTTAATGTTCAAGGGGAGTGTCTCACGGGCTTGCCTTGCCGCTACACAAGCGCCGCCCACTGTTCTCCCGAAAGGCTGAAACACCCTAGTATTAAACTGTGGAAGTTCAACGTGTGTAGAAAAGGACTAAAAAGAATTTTCCTAATTCCTTTACAGTAGTGATTCTCCAGCTTCTTTTAATATTTTAGCCACAGGAAAAAGGTACGGACGTTTCATCATCTTCCGCATACAGACATGTGTACCTAGAATGAGTTTCACAAAACATTCTTGCATCACAGTAATAACTGATGTCTTCTTAATGGTCATGACCAACTAAACTGGTTTCACCATAAAAATCCTGCCTTCCCAAAGTAGCCCCACAAATAACGGGAATGTCCTCAGTGTACAGTGGCCAGCCCACGTTCCCAACACGGCTTCCCCTTCCGCTCCATTGAGTCTGTTCAGAAACATGAAACACTTTTACTGTAATAAAGTCCGAAACTAAAATGAGGGAGATGAGCTGCCTGTCATCTGTCACTGTCATTAAATCTGGGTCATCATGCAGCATCTACACTGCACAGGGGCAGGACAACTGCTGGCCTCAACGGATGTCCTGCGAAGCAGCTAAACTTTTAGATTGGCTTCATTTGAATTAGAAACATTATGGCAGAATATGTTTGTTCTACAACTAGGAATCGCATAACAAGATTCTACACCATGGTACAGGTTCACGTTACCTCGAAAAATTTTTAGATGTCTAATAAAACACAGTATAAAAGAATATCGTTATACCATTGTCAAATGGGAAATCTTCCACCTGTGTTTGTAAATGGCAGTGAATTTTCAATGAGAAATCAGAAGCCAACCTCCAGGGCAAAGATTATCAAAATAGTTTCATGCCTTCAGGATTACAAAGTATTTTTAAGAAGCTAGCACCTTTGAGACAAAATTTGGAGACCAGCTCCCTTGCAAACCTTTAAACTTTAATCCTTTACTCCAGAGGTTTTTACCTTTCAAGGCTATTACGTGCAGCTTGGGGGTTGGGTAGGGAGACAAATAACAAATCTGAGCCTGAATCCCAAATCTACCAATGATTATTTGTGCGATTTTCTAAACTAAGCTCCAGGAGGGCTAGACAGGTGTCTCTTTCAACCTGATACCCCCAGTTGTTATCCTCACCCCCTCTGGAGAGACATAGTTCCTCCACAGCCTAGGCATCTGATTACCTGGGAAAAAAAGTATTGTTAGTTTTCCTAAAGTTAACTTCTATGGGGATTTGCGATATTTACAAATGAAAGGTTGTACTCTAAAACAAAGCAAAACAAAACACCTACATTATGGTGGGCACAAGAATCATCTTATTAAAGAGCTCCCTATGGCCAAAGCTGGGGCAATTTGTGCAGTAAAATTAAGTAGCTTTGGATTAAAACTGATAGTCTAAAATACATGTGTTTCCACATCGCTAAAAATAAATGATTAAATTAATAAGTGCAGAAAGAAGTTTCTCTTGCAGAAGAATTCTAAATAGCTTATATGGATACTCCACTCTAAGGACATGGAGCATATTTCTCAGCTGCTTCAGTGTAGGCTGTGCATGTTTTCTTTTTTCTTCACAAAGAAAACCTGGCTGGCAGGTCAAAGTGCTTGTCACACAGTTCTGGCAACCACAGTTCAGACAGGTTTTCTTGGGTTTGTAATCCGAGCTCTGGCACTTCCACAGAGAGATGGGAAGCAAAGGCAGGAGAATGGGCTGTAAGCGCAGAAGTTGGCACACACAGCACAGTGGAAGAAATAACAATAGTGACCTGCCTCAAAAACAATGTGGACAGAGAATTAACTATTGAAAAAATTGTTCTCCGGCACACACACAGACATGCATACACACACAAATTAAATAAAAACAAATCTTTTTAAAAGAACGTTATCTGCAGAACTTGGGAGAAGATGGCTCAGTGGGTATCCCCAGCATCCACACAGTGAGGCACGGCTGCAGGCATCTATAACCCTGTACCCTCAAACTTTATGGGGTAGCAGCATGACACAAGACAGACAGCAGGATACTGGCAGGCCCAGGGAGCTCACCAGTCAGCCCTGCGAACCAAAAGTGGTCAGTTTCATGTTCAGTGAGGGAATTCCTCTCCAGGAAATAAAGTAGAGAATGATAAAGTGGGGTGTGGAGTGTCTTCCTCTCACCTCTGAGCAAAGAAACAAACAAAGAAGTTACCGGCAGTTATAGCTAAGGGTTTGTACCTCATTATTTATTAGTTTATAGTGAAAACTAAAGAAGTTCAAAATAGCCGAGATGAATTTAACACGAGTAGTAAAACATACTTAAAATTAAGAGCTCTAGAACCAGACTCTCCTAAATATACTACAGAATAAATTTCTGAAATTACATTACATGACCAGTAAGATTTGGTACTGATTATAAATAAGAGATGGTTTAGTTTCTTTAACTCAGATTTTTTCCACTTTAAGTCTCTAGGAGCAACAGATTCATTTTGTTCAAAAGTACAGAGACAGTATTCAATTTTTTGCTAATATCAATTCAATTATTATATCTCTGCCATAATCTTAAGTTTTAGGGGAAAGTGAAAATGAAGAAAGTTTTAGCAATATTTTTAAAAATAAGGAGACGGATGAGAAGTTTAGTATACTTAAACTTCAAAACAAATTCTGAAATTATTGTGAAACACTTGTCTGAAAAACAAACAAACAAAAAAACCTTCAGAGGATATATTTTATTTTATGAATGTCAAATGTTTTTACAATGGTTTACTAAACTTTATGTATTCTATAAAATAAAAAATATCTTAAAGTACACTGGAATTCGTAACAGAGGTAGTGAAAAGAATTAAGGACTGAAATACACCAATAGAAAACATATCTTTGTTTTATTAGTATGTCCTTTAGAGACAAAACGCTTCTAGTCTGGGGGGCAAACTTCATGTGCTGCCCCCTGCTGTTCTGCTTCTGTCACAGTAGCTATAAACAGTTGTTTAAGAACATCCTTATCTAGATTCCTGCCTGCAAACAAAACAAAATACAGCCATTACATTGTGCTTATTAAAATAACATTTTAACTATTCTAAAGTGTTCAACGCTGGGTGATCTCTAATAATTTACAAAACCAACAGTAATCTGTTGATTACTCATGATTCCTTCTTTAACTTTCTATTGAAGCCTCAAAACCAAGTTAGTGCTTGGAGTAATGAGCACTTTTCTGACGTCTGAAGAGCAAAAGGCCTAGCAAATTCTTGTATTATCCACAATTCAGATAAATACACATGCTTACATAGTTACAAAAAAAGAGAGATATAATTGGTTGATACTAGTAAGTGCCAAATTACATCCCCTTCAAAGCTGTCTTGTATTCTCCTTCAGAAATCTTATTCTCTGTCCCTCACCAATAAGGACCAGCCGGTTTGTTCTCTCTGTGTCTTCCCAGCTCACCGGCGTCTCATCCAGGTCATAGAGCTCATGGACACCTTGCAGGATCATCTGCTGCGGTTGGTCTTTGATGGACACCAGCCCCTGCTCAAATTTGTAAGCACAAATAGTGGATCAAATCTGAAAATACTCATTTTCTAATGTAACCTCATAAAGAAGCTATGAAAAATACTCAATTCCCATTATTTGTGAATTTTGTTTTTAAAAACTTCTAATAATCTTGTGTTCACTTATTTTTTATAATTCTTTTTTTAATGATAAAATTAGTATATTAGAATGTTCTTTCAATGTTTATTACACAAAAAAACTGAAATAAGTGAAAAAATTTGTTATTGTACCATATCCTAATTATTCTGCTTTTAAGGATTTTATACTTCATGGATTTAACAAGAAAACTTGAGAAGGGATTTTGTTGATGAATATGTTTTAGAAATGGTTTACAATAAGGATATTTATGAAATAAAAATCTATTTATATTCATCTGGATTAACATTCACTATGGGACCAGAGTTGTTCTCTGATCTCTACCTGCATACTATATCATGTGTACATGTACTATACCATACATATATACAATAATAAATAAAAAGTGTCAAAGTTCATTTTGAACTGACTCATAGAAATAAGGAAATTATCTGATAAGCAAGTTGCTATAGGAATGAAATTTATTTCAGAAATGTTTGTTATATATACTTACTATATAGATTATACATTTAAATATATGTACATATATGTATGTATGTATGTATGTATATCTGATCTTTTGAGACAAGGTCTCTCTGTAGCCACAGCTGGCCTGGAACTCACTATGTACACCAGGCTGCCCCTGAACTCACAGAGATCTGCCTGCCTCTACCTCCCTGGTGCTGGGATTAAAGGGATACGCCACCATGCCTGGTGTGATATGTGCATATATTTTTAAAAAGTAGATGACAAGACAATCATTCTCACCACACATTTTTTCATGTATTTTTGGCATTCTTGTTTATTTTTGGTATACTCCCGGCTTTTCTTTTTTTCTGTCGTTTTGTGTTCTGCTTTTTAATTTTTTGCAATTAAGAAATTCCTTGGAAAGAAGTACATTAGCACCAGTTTTGTGGTACAAGCATTAATTTGTATTAGTTATTTATGGGGAGGGGAGAATACAAGGGATTGAACCCAGGGCCTTGCATATGCTAAACAAGTGCTCTCCACTGAGTTATACACAAACCCCTAAAGTTAACATTTTAAACACAGTGATGATTGTAAGACTCTTATTTTCTAACAGGGAAAGAAGGCAGGCTAGGAATGTAAGCTGCTTTGCCCCAGAATCGCTGACAGGATGAAGACCAAAGGAATAACCAAAGAGAGCAAACAAAAGACTGTCACACGTGGAAGGATAAAGCCCAAATTAAAACGGTGGAAAGAAAGCCACTCCAAGTCTTGGTGGCGGCATTAGTGTAGGCATCCAAACGTTCTTGTCTAGGTAACAGCTCCATATTCAGTTGTAGGAGATTGTGACGATTGGTTTTATTGTCAACTTGTCACAATCTAAAATCACCTGGGAATGGAGCCCCAATGAGGGATGGTCTAGACTGACCTGTGGGCAAGTCTGTGGGGGACCATCCTGATTACATTAATTGATGTGGTAAGAACTAGTCTAAAAGCGTACAGTCCCTGAGTTTGGATCTTGGACTATATAAAAATGAGAAAGTACACTGAGCACAGGCACGCTATGCTTTTCCTGATTGTGGATAAGACTTGACCAACTCCCTCAAGCTCCTGCCTCTCTTGATTTCCCCATTATGATGGACTGTAACCTGGAACTGTGACATGAAATAAACCCCTTCTCCCCTAAATTGCTTTCGGTGGGGTATTTTTATCACAGCAACAGGAAATGAAGAGAAGACCAGGATAAAAGCAGTTACCAGGAGGAACAAATTCTGTCAGTTAGAATAAGGGATGTCAGAGTACTACGGTCAGAGCAGCAGCAGGGCCTGGAGCCTTAGATCCTTGAGTAGAGAGATGTAGAAGTAGACAGGGATTCATTTGTGCTGCTCTGCAGAGCCGATCTTAGGCAGAGCCAGCCAGCAGCCCCAGTGAAGAAATCTGAATCAAAATAGTTTCTCACAGTCTCAACCTCTGGCATTCTGGCAACCCCAGGATATCAGCAGCTAAATGCAGAAAAAATCTAGCTACTAACAATCACAGAAACTTTACACAAATTTGTGAGCCCACAAAAGCAGTCCCTCAAATGACTGCTGACTGTTTAAACACATACCCAGAGCCACCATTTCCTGGAAAAGGAAATTTTTTGGTGTATGTTTGATACACACAAACACAAACATAGCCAAATGTCAAATAAGATGAATGGCTTTCCACACACAGAAAAAGAATTCAAATGCTTTGTACCTTTGCATAGAATATGACAAATGTTTAGTGTTTGCAACATGCCTTGTTCAAGAAACACAAGGCTGACCAGTGGTGGAATTTTTCAACATGATTTCTCTGTTAAATGAAGCTCTTTCAGAAAAATAAATCTGTGGCAAGAAGAAGAAAGTTTTGACAGTGTCAAGCTCATGGGTCAGACGACTGATCGGACTACCTGGAGGTGTAAAGCAGGGCTAACAATCCAAAGCACATGGGTTGTCTCAGTTGTAGAAGTAACCGAAGCTGTGCAAATGGACCATGCTTTTTTACAGTGATTTCTAAAGCTCCTTTTCAGCAACAGAAATGATAAAAATGAGAGAAGACAAAGGTTATTTGTACTAAAACTAGTGCTTCTGTATAAAACGAAATATGGTTTTTAGAACAGTCAAGAAAAGGACACTGTCCAAAAACCTGGACAGGGAAACAACACACTGCACCTTCAGCCGGATGACCTCCATGCAGCGACCGTCCTTGTTTCTCACATTCTTTTCCCACAGGAGATTCTGTATCAGGCGACAGAATTTAATAAGACCAACCATTGTTAATGCAACAACGATGCAACTAAGCAGCTGATGAATCATTAATCAGTTAAAAATTGCATTCACCTGAATAAATATATTTAGACTCTCCTCCTTTGCATTTCCTGGCACTTCAAATGTGACTGTAACAATACTCTGTAAATCAAGAGAACAGTCAATAGTTTTTATAGTAGCATCAATATATTTTTAAACGTAAAATTTTAAAATGAAAAATAAGGGCCATACATACACCTGGAGTTTTAGGTGTAATTTAGAGAATTATTATCCATATTTCTTTCTATCTATGTGCTGGTTTTAGAATTAGCAACTCTATTTCAATATTCTACAAAGTAGACCAACAGTTCAGTATTCACAGAAAAGCCTTTCAGCAAGAAGTGTAACACACTCAGTGTGCTCTCGGGACTGAGTCAGGCACTTCTGCCCGGCTATCTTGCCTTTCATTTACTCTTCACAACAATCCCAGAGAGTAAAGAGAACTATTTCTACTTTCTAAATTGGCAAACTGGATAAATGAAGCTGAGGAAAATAAACTACCTTGACCCAGGAGCACTACTCAAACAAAAGTATAATTTTGTTTTGTTAGAAAAATAAACACAAAGGAAAGTTTTCTTTTATCTCTAACTGAGCAAGCAATGTGTCAAATGAAAAAGAGCTCTTGGAGAGAAGAATGAGGGCATAGTGTCATTTTTGGCCTAGATCTTTGACAGCATCATTTATAGAATATGGATTTATTTTTCTTCCTGACCTTGATAAATCATTTTTTCTAAGGGAACATGATTTTATCTAACATCACAAAACTAAAACTCAAATTTCTATTCGCCAATATAACCAAAAATTTCAATCTTAGTGATGAAAATACACAAAAACTAAGCATAACATTGTTAAAAATGCCAACCCCATGTTTTGGATACTAAGATGCTCACACCAAGCTCAAGATGCTTAGAACAGGCAGAAAGAAGGTACTATAGCGTAGCTTTGTGTAACTTAGAAATGCTTATCTGGCCCAGAATTTCCACTCACCATTAAAACACTACGTAAGATTGTAGAAAAAAAGAGAAAATATCAGAACTATTTTACTTATTTGATTTTTATTTGATTTCAAAACAGGGTCTTGCTATGTAGCCCAGAATGGCTTTGAACTCAAAATCTTCTTACTTTAACCTTGGAATGCTGGGATTTTAGAGGTGTGTCCCACCAAGTCCAGGTTCAGAATTGTTTTTTATGCCAACTCAGAGAATAGTTAAAAGTAGTAAAGATCAATTTAAGTATAAATATACCAGTGCCTCTATCAATATGGAAAGCATACTCTTCTTACTCACAATAGATATGAGAAGTACAAGCCAAATCAACACACACACACACACACATATATAACACACCATGGGACATACAATCTAAGAACCCCAGTGCTTGGGTGAAATCACAACAATATTGAATACTGTCTTTTCAATCCCAACTCACATTACATTATATGGCTGTAAGCTCTGCACTTTGAAGCACGGCAGCAAACTAACACGAGTTTCATTTTCTACTTCATAATGTCACAGACAGGAGATTCATTCTGATCATAGATCTTAACAATCTCAGCTTATGATGTTTTTTCTTTCCTTATTAAATCAAGAACTTTCAGCTTTTCATATAAAGGAAGCACTTTACAGCTTCTCTTTGACACATCTGCATTGTCGACATTATTACTCTTGTGCTTTGGGACATTATTAAGTAACATAAGGGTCACTTGAACATAAGCATTATGATACTGTGGCAGTAGATCTGGCAACAGAGATGCCAACTAAGTGAATGAAAGGCAAGTACTGTATTCAGTACAAAGACACTGAACAATGGGATGATTTACACCAAGCAGGACATTCGGTATAATGAGAGATTTTAACATGCTACTCAGAATGGCATGAACTTTTAAACTGAGGAATTATTTATTTCTAGAATTTTCTACTTTATATTTTTGAACTGCAATTGGTCACATGGAACTGAAACCAGAGATTGTAAGGGTCTATTTGTATTTTGTCACAACAACCAAACCAAATGTTTGAAACAACCTCAGTGCTCATCAATGAATGAGTAAAAAAGAACAGTGATATATACATACCTGATATATATATTATCATTAATATATATATTATTATTTAGTCTCAAAAAAGAAAGAAATTCTGTCAGATAGCATAATGTGAATAAACCTTGAGGCTAAATGCTAGTACTAGAAGAATAGACATTGCATGATTCTATTTATACCAAGTACTTAAAGTGGTCAAACTCAGGGAAAACAGTAAATAGAACAGCAGTTACCAGAATAGCGGTGGGGAGGCAGAACTGAGGAGCTGCCATTCGGTGAGCACACTTTCAGTCATGCAAGGTGAAAGGTTCTGTGTTCTGCTTTATACCATGTACGTGCATGTAACAATTCCCATCATGTTCTACTTAAAAATTTGTTAAGAGGGTAGGTCCCAGGTTAAGCAGGTTTTTTTTTAATAACAATAAAAAATACTTGTTTTAAAATGTTTTTAAAAATATTTTATTAAGTATTTTTATTTTGTGTGTAGGAATGTATTACCTGCATGTTTTTAAGTGCACCCATGTCGGGCAATACCTGTGGAGATCAGAAGAGGGCGCTGGATCACCTGGAACTGGAGTTACAGATGGTTGTTAGCCACCGTGTGCGTGCTTGGAAATGAACCTGGGTCTCCTGCAGGAGCAGGCAGTGCTTGTACCCATGGAGCCGTCCTTTCAGCACCTTGTTTTAAAATCTTAATAACCTAACTTGCTTTTTTAAACTATTTGGCTTTTTTTAATAGTCAAAATTAAACAAAATGGCCATTTTTCCTCATTAAAGAAATCACTATAAATGCCTAAAATTCTATACCTAAATATATGGTAAACAGTTGCCAAATGAAACAAAATTCATCAGTTTCAAAAGAAAGTAATTTAGTCTTCAAAAAAACTATAAATGCATTGCATTCAAGTTGGGTAGCCTAACTTTTAATACTGATGACATCTCAATACAGGACTCAACACATCCCTGTGTTTTAGTAAAGGTTTCTTTTGCAGGCTAGGTTTATGACTTTTGTTTGTTTTTGTTTTTGTTTTGTTTTGTTGAGGCAAGGTCTCCCTAAGCAGCCCCGGCTGACCTGGAACTTGCTATGTAGACTACCAGGCTGACCTTGAACTGCCTGCCTCTGCCTCCCAAGTGCTGGGATTAAAGGCACTTACCACCACACCCAGTTATTTTTGTTTTTGGAGACAGGGTCTCACATAGTCCAGGCTAGCTCTGATCTCCTGATCCTCCTGCCTCTACACTCCAGTGGCTTGCAGACAGAGTAGATAGGCACACTGCTCACAAGTTCTCTCCCTCTCACTGTTTTAAATGGAACCAAAGAGTTGCCCTAAAGTTCTAGCATCTATGACCTCTTAAAAGAATCATGGGTATAGTAAAAATTATTTATTTTGTAACTAGTCTTAAATGTCATCCTGGAGAATTAGAATTTCAGGTCACAAAATAACAAAAACCTTGTAGAGTTCAAATTTACAGTGCTATTGAAGGTAAAATCCAAAGTCATTTTTATTTAAATAAGTCATCCTTTATTTTTCCTTAATCAGTTCAATATAGTCTAAATAGGATGCAGACAGAGACCCCTACATTTCTTTTAAGTAGAAATTCTTATCCTAAAAAGCTAGAATGCAAGATCTCTTAAAATTCTGAACACCTGTGGTTTGACAAATTCTTAATGTATCAAACTCAATTACACAGTCTCAGAAGCATTCAAAATTCTTAAAACTGTCAACCTAATTTAAAAATATGTTTAGAAAGAGATTCTGATAAAGTCCTAAATGGAGCTGCCTTATTTGAAAGAGACACTTTAAAAATATTTTTTTTTTTACCTGATCAAGGTGGGGTGCTGTTGGCACATGCTGGAGTTTTTTCTGCAAACTAAGAACAATCAATCACAGGTTCAGAGATCAATATACTTCTGATTCAACCTTACCATTACCCAGAAACATGAAAAAGTGTTTCTTAACTGAATGTGTAACAAAACTACAATTTTGCCTACTCTTCTTCTATTCTTGTAGATAAAAGCTGACAGATCTACGTTATAAAAAATGTTCTTAAATACATACAAATACTACACACACATATGTACAATGAAGAGAAAAACTGATCTAGCAATATTCTACTATGTGGGTAAATAGGTAGGTGCACTTCTTTATAATTCCAATAGATCCATACAAGCTTAGAAATACACATATGACCTGTTCTTAATTCTCCCCATGCTTCCTAATATGAAAATATGCTGGCAGCTAAAGAAAGTTAAAAGGTAAATCTTCCTTTATCAAAGACGTCCCTTGAATGAACAATCTATTATTAAAGGACAAACAGAATCTATAAGCACAAACTTTCTAGTCAGTTACCAGTTAAGAATAAAACGAAGTCAGAATTTTAAGAATGCACTGTTCTGCTATGAAAAGAGCCAGATCAATGTGGCATAACAAATTACAGGCCCTAACAACTGTGGCCTACGTTTAGACACTAAAGGGGATAGAAGCAAGACTGAAATCCTTGCAGATGTTCTGTCCTGAAGAACAGTGAGGGGTAAATTAGTAACAGCAAGCTAAGGAAAGAGAAAGGTTTGTAGGGACTGCTGAAGGCATGAGTCGCAGTGGGGGGTCTTGGTAGGGAAAGTGTCAGATTAAATCCTTCCCAGCTGGTGGCTTGGGAAAGGATTCTCCTGTTTAACAGCTAAGCAAAAAGAAAAGTTATGCAAAGGCCTTATCTACAGTTATGGGATCACATTAAATAATTCTTCCTTTAAGTGTCATTAAAACCTTATAACTGCTCTTAATCAAGAATAGAATGAGATTAGAAAATTGCTGACAAATCATGTTTTTCTTAAGTCCAGTGTTTACTGCTACTGGACAGTGAGTGCATACAACTTCACATGTAATTAACAATTAAAAAAGTAACTACAAACCTAGGTTTAGCTCCTAGGAAACCTCAGAATTTTGTGTGCTTAATTTATTCCCTATTACAGAAAGTAAACTGTACTATAGTCTAGTGGACAAGTATTTGCTGCCAAAACCTAAAATTTATTAATCAGAATATTTTGTATGAAAAAAAATTCAGTGTAATTACTAGTAATTTTCACATTCCATACAGAATCAACTGTCCAGCATAAATGGCTCTAGGTACTCAAAAAGAGCACATCAGGCAAAATGAGTCAGGAAAATTTCACAACTTTGTAAAGCAACAAGCAAGAGTTTTGACCAAAAATATACATAGGGATTTCTTTAAAATTAGGACTCATGCATAATTCACATGTACCAAACTATCTTTTTGCTGACTAGAGCAGGAAAAGCAAATGCAGATTCTACCTAGGTGCTCTGGGAATATGTGATTTTAACCTGTTATTGGATTACTTTTTAAAGTTCAATCCAGTAGGACATCGTAGCACAGGCCTTTAATTCCAGCACTCGCACTCAGAGGCAGAGGCAGGCTGATCTCTGTGAGTTCAAGGCCAGTTTGGTCTACACATTGAGTTCTAGGCCTGGGCTACTGAGAGACCCTGTCTCAAAAAGATAAAGAGAAAAAAAAAAGGTTCCATCCCAGAGGCAGTAGGTGAAAACAGTTCTAACTGAAGATGTCTAGTATGACTTGTGTCAGTCTTTGGCTTCTAGGATGACATATTAACTTCTCTGGATTACAGTTTACAACTGAGGAAGAAACAGCTCCTGCATATTCTATACTATGTACTAACATAGGCCCTCTTTAAAAATCACAATAAATGGTAATTAGAATTCCCTAATTTGTAAACTAGAGGTTCAATAAAACACCACCATGCCATATCCACACCGGTTATTTTAGATATTGCTGTGAAAGTGTAAATAAAACGAGTGTGGTGAGGCATGTTTTAAATCCCAGCATGGTGAGGGCTGGCCTCAAGGGAAAAAAAGTGTGAACAGGGCTAAAGATGGAGAAGGTGGTGGCTACCTGTACTTCAGAAGTACAGACTAACTCACCATACCTACTCATAAGTAAACTGCCTTACTCAGAGGTGTTCATCTTCATCATGTTGAATAATGACTTGAAAAGATAAGTCATTGTAAGCATTATTTACAATAGGCAAGATGTGGAAGCAATATAAAATGTCCATTGCTGGATATAAGTAAATAAATGTGATATGTGATGTATGCATAAATGAAATATATTCAACCTTTAAAAAGAAGAATGTCCTGCTACTTATGACAATGTAGATAAACTTGAAGGCAAGCTAAGTGAAAGAAGTCAGTCACCGGAGGGCAAACACCACAGAAGCAGACTAGAACAGTGGATGCCAGGACACGGCAGGAGAGGAAAATGAGGAGCTGCCATTCAATGAGTTTTATAAGCCTTGCCTGTAGTCAGTAATTCTGCATTGAACACTTAAATAAGAATAAATTTTTCCCATTCATTAACAAAAAGATTCTACAAAGAAGAGGTAGAAAGCTGATCATCAAGAGGAAGTTATTTGTGGGAACACACAGCTAAAATCTATGTGTTTTCCAATAGGAAGAACATCATAATAGTTGGCTTAGAAATATTGACCATGCATTTCTAAAGTTAACTATCACATTATGATTTGCAAAGAAAAATGCAGTTTTCCAAACAACCAATAAACAAAACTTTCAAGATCATAATTAAGTTAATTAAAATGATGTTGTGAGTCAGATGTGGCAGTATATGTCTATAATCTCAGTACTTGGGAGGCTAAGGCACAAAATCACAAGTTAAGGTCAGCCTGGGCTACAAAGAGAGAACATGTCTCAAAAAAATAAAACAAAGAATGAACCCGTATGCGAAAGGAATGACAGTTTAAATCAAGGGAAACTATGGAATAAAATATACTACATTAAAAATGATCAAAATGCTAAAAACTTACCTGACTCCAGAGAGACTATCAAAGGCATGAAGATCTAACACATTTGAGAGATCAACTCTAAAAGGAAAAAAAATCACATGAATAGTTGAAAATTCTGTGAAACACATCTAATAAACCAAGAAAAACAAGTCTGAAATTAGGTGTGGTATCACAGACCTGTAATCTCAGCACTCAGGAGGTGGAGGCAGGAGGATTATCCTCAACTACTTACTAAATTCAAAGCCAGCCTTGACTATGTGAGATCATGTCTCAGAAAAAATTGTCTAAGACTTTTTTTTTTTAAATCGAAACATGCAAGCATAGCAGCTGAAGAGATGACTCAGTCTTAAAGAACACTTACTCTTCTTCCAGAGGACCTGGGATTTAACTCCCAGCACCTACATGGAGACTAACAACTGTCTGTAAACTCCAGCTCCAGGGGATCTGACACCCTCTTCTGGCCTCTGGCTATTACACACACATGGAGAACTTACATACATGCAGGCAAACCCTCATACACATAAAAATAAAAATAATTTTTTAAAACATGTAAGCATAAAGATTAACTAGTATATTATATTTAGGAAATATATTACATGACAGGCAAGGTAAGGGAGATATTATAAAATACTTTCTATGTAAAATTCATAAAAGTAGATAGTTAATATCAGGCAAAAAAATTTTGAAATTTAAGATGGTTCAGCAGCTAAAGGCACTGTCTGCTCTTATGGACGACCCAGGTTCAGTTCCCAGCACCCACATGGCAGCTAACAACCATCCTTAACTCCAGTACCAGGAGATCCAACACCTTCTTCTGGCCTCCGAGAGCACCAGGCACATATACCACTCACAAACATGCATGCAAAACACTCATACACAGAAAATAAAGATAAATAAAATCTTTTTTTTGAAAGTTGTATGTTCAGAGTCAAAAGATCACCTGAATAGCAAACTCTTCTAAGCAGATTATCCCAAACATGAAACAAAAGAAACAACAACTGGATAGCAACTGGTATTCCAAATACCTTAGGAATTTTTCTAATTCTCTATTCCTTCCATGATAAACAAGATAACATAAAAAATACTAGGAGTTGGGGGCTGAGAGTCTAGCATCTTCAGAGAGTATATGCAAGGCTCTGGGCTCAATCCCACAGGGCAAAAAATGAATTGATAACAAATAAAACCAAAAGGAGTCAAACAACCAGTGTGAAGACTATCTCACTCTAGCAGCCTCCATGCTGGCTTCACTCATGTGGGATGAAGCACAAGCACAGCGAGACTTCCCAGATTGCAGTGCTATCAGAACTGATGTTTCCTCTGAGAGTTATTTAGTGATAACTGAACTTAATTAAGAATATAGAAAAATCAACAAGAATCACATACTATCACAATCAATATTTGGTTTGGATGAACTCATAAAGGTAAATTTGTAAAAATGGATGCCCAATTTCCAATTTCTGCAGGACAGTGACTTCTCCACAATTAAACTAAAATGAAGGGCCCATTTAAAAGACAGTGACAAAAGCACAAATACATTTTAAAACCAAACTCCAGCAGGTGTCAGACATTTATTAAATTTTTTTACAAGGTGAAATAAAAGTTCATTTGTCACATACAAGATTTTTTAATGAAACGTATAAACATTAGATAAACTATCTCCTTCAGCTCCGGACTGGCAGCTGCCCCTGCTCTGTTCACTCACCGTGGTTGGCCACACACTCAAGCTGAGACTCTACTAGATTATGAATGCTTATCTTGGCACAAACAGACAAATTCCCATCTTACTAAAAGACAAATACTCCAAAGTTCCATGTTAACAGACTATATCAACACTTGAAATTTTGGACAGGCTAGATGTGCTGAACCAGGAAAATGACTAGGCAAGGAAGTAAATATTCTGTGAAGAAATTTTTGAGTATCAATTTACACAAGAGATCAAAGTCCTAAAGAAAACGTATTTTCTTTTCCACCTTCACAGTTTAACAAATATTTATCATGACAGATCAAAAACGAATGAGCCCCACCACAAGTTTATTGTCTTAACCTCAGAAAATGGCTTAAAGTTCATACATGTCAATTCTGTGAATAACCAATTCAGTACTGCAAGACTACCTTCTAAGCGGGTCTCACTGTGATGGTGGCCTTGAGAGCATGTACCAAGGAAAGATAACTCTGCTTTATACCAGATTCTCTTAGTACTTCTAAGACAGACAGGATCAACAACAGAATAAGATCAGTAAAGACACCAGTGCTGAGTATAAGAAGACGAGGCATGAGCCTCCACACATAGTTTCTATGAACTTGCCCTCAAACTTGCACTGTCATGTAAAAAAAATTCTTCACTCATTCCAGGCACATCTAGAAAACCAATTCCCATGGCATCACATGTGCTTAATTTCTTCTCTTAGAGATACAAATATCAGATCTTTCCTAAGACATTTAACAGTAAAACAAACAAGATAATTATCATTTCAAATTTCAATAGGAAAATAAACAAGGGAAGGGAAAAAAGACCCTCAAAAGTTCATTTTTCTCCTACTGTCCTCAAGGTGCTGCTGTGCTCCCCCAGCTGCCTGCCTAAGCATCATCTTTTCAAATGCTGATGAGTCATTTAATAGGGCTCAGCAGCCAATCTCAGATCTGCCAAGTTGCTGGTATTAGCCCAAAGCTTGGTGCTAAATTTCTAACTATATTTCCCAGTGGCATCTAAAATGCTAACTGGTTATAAAACCAATGTAGTTGCTCTCTGCTCCTTCCTCTAGTGGTATTTCAGAGACTAGAAGAAGCACAGTGGGCTACGTCCTAAAGTGCTGCTACTTCAAATCCTTCACTAAATCCTTGCTGCCTATAGGAGAAAAATCCAAACTATGTAACACAGATCCTTTACGGTAGGTTATACACCTTTTCTCTGCAATGCTGCCAGGTGTTCTAGTCATTCATTCTAAGTATTTCCAGGTCTCTCCCTGCAATATAAAATCTTCTGTCCATCTAGAAAACACTCATTCATTGGTTAAAACTCCAATCATTGATGACTTTCCTGGCCAAATCTTGAAACTCTTCATCAGGGAGAACTAAATGGTCATGTCTGTCTTCCAAGTATTAATATGTCTGTAGTGACATATCAGTAACGTCTAAGGTATTGTTTTTAGCTTGCTCACTACTGTTTTCCCCAAATGATGGATTCTCTCTAAGGAACATTTGGTCTTATTCATTACTTAAATCCTTAACCCACCCTGAAATGCCTTGGAGCTAGTGGAGTGATTAGTGTATGATGAACTGGTTAAGTAATTATCAAGAAAGTAGGTTTCGAGTTTCCTTAGTTAAGTCCATTTAAATCTCTAAAATTATGAAAAGTCAAGAAAAGATAAGAATGGCATATCTTCTAACCTTCCTCTCCTACTTCTGAAGTCTGTGCCAGCCCCTCAGAACTTCTATTTGCTCCCCAGTCAACTTAACTCTTGCTGCCGAGCCAGCACTGCACATTACAACACTGCACAGTACTCTTACTCCCACTATTGGGTGAGCCTTCTGCCATGCGAATTTATAGCACTTCCACATTCATCAATTTCTGTCAACCATAAAATACTCAAGAGAAAAACATAGAAAACAACTTTTAGCCCGGAGGCAGCCAGGAAGATCTGGCCTGCCAAGGACATCAGACCACGTGCATCTCATCTGCACCTCCCAACCCTTAAGCCTTTGAATAAAATGGTTTGACTTAAAAAAATAACAATAATAAATAATGGCTTCAATTATTTTGTTAAGAACTAAATCTCAGGACTAGAGAGATCGCTGAGTGATTAAGAGCACATATTGCTTTTGCAGAAGACCCGGGTTCAATTCCTAGGACCCACAGCGGCCTAAAACTCATCTGTAACTCCAGTTTCAGGGTATCCAATGCCCTTTTCTGTCCTCTGTGGGTATTGTGTGCATGTGGTGCTCTTACCTAATGTTAAGCTAAACATTAATTCACATAAAATAAAATCTATAGTTTCTAAACTGGGAAACCCAAGTTAGTATGTCTCAAGGAATTTGGAGAAATATTTAACATTAAGATTCATGACCCCCAAATAAAAATTCTACAGACGTTTGACTCAACTTCAGTTTTCCCAGCAAGGAAGTATTATTTCTGACTCTCAGATGCAGTGGCAAACAGCAGATAGTGTCGAAGCAGAAGAAAAGGATTGTTTTCATCTCTTCACTTACCCTTTAATAAGGAAAGCCTTTAAAAAGCACTGCATGGTCACTATTCTTTTAAGAGAGCAAATGTTAGGAATACTAGAAATGACAAACTAAATTATTACATACATAATGAGCTAATCAAGAGGAAACTTTAGGGTATGCATAACATCAAAGTGAAAATAAAGAAAACTGCTGTGAGATTATTATAAATATGTACTGAACACACGCTATCACAACATAACTATAGACATGATTTTTAAACATTTATTTTTATATGTATGAGTGTTTTGCCTGCATGTATGTAAGTGTACCACATGCATACAATGCCTGAAGAGGGATTCAGATCCCTTGGAACTAGAATTATAAATAGTCATTAGCTGTCACATGGGTGCTAAGAATTGAGCCTGGATCCTCTGAAAGAGCAGCCAGTGTTCTTAACCACTGAGCCATCTTTCCAGCTCCTGGATACAATTCTTAAAAGCTAATTTAAGCATTATGGAGTTGCCTGCATCTACAAAGAAAAGAAAAATCAAGGAGAAAATCCAATGTAGAATGCAATAGGAAAAGGATATCCTGAGGAACAGCTCATAGTATGAGTTAATCAGACTTCTACAGTAGAATTCAAAACGCTGGGAGCAGATTTGCTCACACAGTGTCTGCGGTAGAATCACAGCAGAGGCCATTGTGGCTCTTGGGAATGCATACCAAATTTACTCTCCAGCTGCTCAGAAGCAGCTGCTGCTGTTACTGCCTCACACTTCTGATAGTCTGTCAGCACCTCTAATCTCTGGCCTTGCACACAAGCCACTCAGTTAAGGCCTCCGCTGCACTGCAAGGGAAGACTCTCAGCTAGGGGGTGGGTACCATTAGGCTGCCAGCTGGAAGCTTCAGAGCTGCTGGCTGCATGTTCCAGGGTCTATCTGCTAATAAGTCATTCTTGTTACAAAATGAGCTTAATAAAATACCCTTGTACAGAAATCTTCTGAAATCATGACAGCAGTGGATGGAAAACAGTTTAGCCTACAAAAGTATAGTTCACAAACATCTTAAAGAGTATGACTATTTTATAAAATTATGCATATGTTTATGAACATGAGAGAGAGGAATCTAAAGAAAATGTAAATTAAAACTTCAATAAAGAGGTACATCAGGAACTTACTTGAACATAAAGAGTCCATGAATTTTTTATTACATACTGTGAAACATTAAGATTTTAAAGTTTTAAAAAGCCATTTAAATGCCTTAAATTAAGATTACTCAATATACTCTCCAGATTTCCATACCATGCTACTATGGTCTTTAGCAAAGGTCCTAATTAACTATTCCAATTAATTTATACAGAGCATTCAAATCAAAACTTTAGGTCCTATTTTAATACATCTATGTCTTTATTATAACCAAATTATCAATTTCTAAATGTTTACTTTTTAACTAAAGGCTAAGGTTTTATGGTATTGGTATTAGTAACAGAACTGATCTCTTTCTGGCTCTATCTCTCTCTCTTTTGCCCAGGTTGTCCTTGAACTATCTTCATAGCCAAGGATGACTTAGAATTTCCAAGCCTCCTACCTTCAAGTCCCAAATGCTAGGATTACAGATATGAGCCACCATGAGGTTTATGCAGTGCTGGGGGGTCAAACTTGGCCTGAGCATATGAGGCAAGCAAGCACTTGACCAACTGAATTATTTTTCCAGTCCTAGTAAAAACTTTTTAGAAGTACCTTGATCTTTGCGTTTCTAAAATTTTTCCTAGTCCATTTATTGATCTGAAATAAGAAGTGAAAAAAAAAAGGTTAAAAAGCAAATGATAATTTTTAAAGCACACAAAAATCTTTTTTTTCAAACCAGAAAATAAGCAAAAGTAATAAAAATTAAAAATGAGAAAACAAAACTTACATTTTTTTTATGGTTTAGTAATTCTTACTCTCCAATCACAAATCTATACTATACTCATACACTTAAGAAAACTAGATATACAAAGATCTATCAAAAAACTTGACAGACTAGGCATGACTGCTTTATAAAAAGATCCTTTGGTTTAGAAAAAGGGTGGGGTACGGCTCAGTGGCAGAATGTTTGCCTAGCATGTACAACACTCCTAGGCTTGACCCCCAGCACTGTCGAAAAGAAAAACAAGAAAAGAAAATGATTCATAAATAACTAGGTATTCTAGTGTTCTTAAAATGTACACTGCAAACTTTTGAGGGGCAGCAGTTTTAACACAGTACATTGTACAAATGGCATACAAATAAGGACAATGGTCCCTTTTGCACAGCACAAAAAATACTTTATTTTCTTCTAACACTGATCACCTCATCTACTTACCTCTGTAGCATCAGTCCCTTTGCCTTTACTGCTAGTGCTACATGCCAAGATTTGTGCTACTTATTCAGCCTGTTCTCACGGATAAGCTTTCCCATTGAGTTTCAAATAAGCCTCACTCTTTCCACTACTTAACAAGATTCTTAATCTTCTCTTCTGAATATATTCTGAAGAAAAAAACTACATGGAGCACTTACTAACTGGCAGCCATGATGTTCACCAAGAACACCTCCTATATTTCATGTAATACTCAAAGCAAACTGGTAAAATAGGTATTATTCTTGTTTTACAGATGAGGTTTGAGAAACTTAAATAAATCCCTTAAGAAACAGTAAGAAACAGACCAAGGATTACAATTCAAGCAGATTCCAAGGTCCATATTCCTAAACACTAAGCAACATTATCTGCCCTCAACACAAAACATTACTTTTATAGTAAATGTTAAGGATATTAAAAATTAATATATTAAAATAAGACCAAATATACAGAAACAGTATGAATTTCTTTCTTTTGTAATTATTAGTGCAAATAATCTCAATGAATTATGCATTTTTAGTCCATTTCATAACATATATGAAGCAGTAGCACTAGAGTCAAAATATGAGGTCAGTAGGAGTTATAAATATTAAATATGGTAATATGCTATCATGAAGAAAGCACCATATTCATTAAAAATGACCAATAATAAAAGCCATCGAATGTACCTTTGTATGTTGCATTTTCTGGTTTATTACAAAATAATTCAAAAGACCCTGAACAATAACCTCATTTGTAAAGTCCATCTTGGTTTCAAAAGGAATGGAAGTCTCCAGAAATGTCAGCAAAATGACTGCTGGATCACCGATTAAATAACATAACTGAATATCAATCATCTTATACTACACTGGCCAGTCTTGCTCAAGGGCAATAGATTTAAAGCTAGTTAAGGACAAGACACTGCTGACAAGAGTCAGGGTTCAGGAGTAAGTGACTTCATTTAGGCAAGGAAGACTTCATTAAGAAATGGGAGGAAAAGAGAGAAAACGGGTTCCACAGACGAAGCTGCTGGCAGAGGGAATGAATTCGGAAACTGGCAAAATGAGAAAATATTACGAGTAAAGTTGGAACATGCAAGACACACTTATGGGAAAGTAAATAAACAGTTTTAGGAAGCCTGATGTCAGGACAAACTCAAAGAGCATACTTTAGAAATGGACTCCAGATTATCAACTTATAAATTCTGAAATATGTTTTGTGGGTCATGGGAAATAATTTTATATATTTCTATTTACTTAATAGTCAGTCAACCAACAATATCCTTAACGGTTCTTGAAGCAGATCAGTCTTGAACCTTATTTTCTACAGGATAAGTCACAGTAAAAATACTTTATATACTGAATAGATTTGAAGGTACTTAACATATTTATCATTTTGTCGCTAATTGTTCATTTTTTTCAAGAAACAGTTTAGGTTTGTTTTTAATTGACATATATGAACATAAACATCATTCATACTGATGAAGTGCCATGTGATAGATATTTCAATATATGAAAAGACTGTTTTAAAATAAGTTAAACATACCTATATCCTCAAACATTTATCATCTCTTTATGGTGAAACATTGAAACTTTTTCTTCTTTTTGAAATATACAGTCATAAGTACTATATATTGTACCTAATAGTTGTTCTTAATTTGTTTAACTCCTCTTCTGAAATCAAGTCTGTTTTATTGATGAGAATGATATCTGCCAAAGCAACTTGCCTAAAATAGCAAAGAACAGATGTCAAAACAAGAATGCTAAGAAATCAAAAATAAATGCAGAAACAACTTAGTTAAATCAATGTATTAGTTAAGAGCTTGCTTGGGTTTTGTAGCTACAATTCAGTTTCTTCCTGATCTACTTATTCCTCAGACAGTACACTAGGAAAGCTAGATTTCATGGCACAGTCTTCAATTAAAAAGTATTCTTAACTGACCCTATAAAGAGAAGCCTCAAGAGTTGACTATCAGAAGGATGATTTTCAATTCATGATTTTTTTTGCAAAGAGTAAAATTAGAAACCCATTATCACAGGAATAAAGATAGTTTGTTTGATAAAAATTATAATATTTGCCATAACTTTCAAAGAAATATAGAACAAGTTTACTTAATATTAGTTTTTTTTAATTTTTATTGAACTTTTGTAAATTTCATATAATAGTTCTTAATCAAATTAAACCCCCTCCTCCATCCAAGCCTCCACCCTCATGTATTCTGCCATTCGTGTTAATGTTTTGTTTTTTAAAAACTACACTTCAAAAATAAATCAGAATCTTGTTTAAATATCCCCGTCATCACTATAAATAAGTATTAACACTGTAAAATTCATAGAAATTCCAGGTAAAGAATCCAGTTCGCAAAGTGCTACATAACAAAACAGATTATTATAATTAGAAGTTATATTTTCCTCAATTCTTCAGGAAATTCTTATCACTGGTCTTATGATATATACCAGAGAGTACAAAGAAATTCTTAAAAACTAACTTTAATTCACCAAAAATGCAGATTTCAACAGAATGTACATTGTAATCCTACTTTTAAGTAAATACTTAACAGTTGGAGGGAATACTAACAGTTACAGTCTTTAAATTGGAGGTATTCTATGTTTAATCTTAAGACTTTTACAACACTCTGATATTTTCTATTTCACTTACATGTATTTTCTATAATAAGCACTTTCATGAGAAACAAGTTTCAACAATATTTAAGTTCATTCTAATTTGAATTTCAATTATACAAATTTACAAAAGAATACAAAACAACTCTCTTATAGTCTAAGATGAGAATCAAGTGCTTCTTGTATCTTTTATTTCTATGCCGCGATCATCTGTACCAAATCCCAGGGGCCTCATTAAACCCAGCAGCATACTTAATGATTGCCATCTATCCGAAACCTTTATCCCACTAGCAAGAATATGCTTAGGACAGCCAAAGTAATTCAAATAGTTCTAAGTCTAAAGACAAAACAAATGGGAACATAAAGGTCCTTTAATAAAAATTGCTCTAAGTGCCAAGTTACAAGTATTTCAGCATTTGTTCCTCTATACTGAATAATAGACAGTGAGGCTGCTTTTAAGGAAGAAAATTAACTATTTCTTATCTTCAATTTCAAAGAAACTATATGAGAATAAAATATTTTTAAATGTTAAGCTTTCCTCAGTTCATCCAAATGAAAAAGTCCTATCCCAAAGATTTATTTTATCTCATAATACAAATGAGGTTAAATGTTATTATCAGACCATGATGAAAAGATAGCCATAATTCATGAGGAAAAAAGAAAATAAATTTGCCTTAACTATGTTTATATTTTCTCTTTTTGTGGGTTTCACACTAATGACTTTCTTTTCCTAACTGGTCAAAAAACATAAGCCTTAAAAATGAATTACCTAGTAGCTTCGTTGATAAGGCCATCAGGTTTCTCCTCTGTTAAATGCTGCACAAAACAAAAAATTTTTAAGTTACTAAGGTATAATACACTTTGCATTTGAATTGAGTTTTATAAATTATTAATTTTCTATACATTAAATCATTTAGGCTTTATAATAATTATGAGAAATAACTACTTTTGTTTTATAAAAGAACTTAAATCTAATGCCCTCATCATCACAGAATAATACAGGGAAACTCTTTTTCCTTCTAAAAATTTGCCAAATACTGTTTAAGGTGAAACAGGATTAATCAGAACTAAAACCATGGCAGTAACATACTCATTTTCATTTTGGAGACAATCCTATACATGCATGTGCAGGCCCACTCCCCAAATATGGAATTCACAGAACACAGAGTGTATTGTATCACAAATATTCCATACCAAAAGAACAAGAAAGTCATTAGTATTCTTCAAGATACTACATTAGAAGATTCATATATATACATATCAACTGGGTTATCTGGCTGTGCATTTGTAACATAAAAAAGATACTATAAAAGAAGTAGATATTTATTTTTAAAAAAACATTTTCATAACTAAAAAAATATTGGCGTTTTCACAAAGCAGTTTACAATGTTTGAATCATTTACTTCTCCAAAAAATTAGCAATTTTCACACATAGCTAAATGGGAAAATAGAGAACTATTAGATTACCTCCAGACAGACAAGACAAATTTAATATAATTTAAAATATCCTGAAATAAGTCTACCACTATATATAACTTGAGTACAAATATATGTAATAATGGTATATAACTTGAGTATAAATATGTGTAATAATAGTAATAAAAGACAAAAATGCCCTACTCTATGCACATATGAAAGCTACCTAAACATGGAAAATGTGTACTACCACTAATTTTTCTGGATATCAGCCCTACATTTCCTTCCTGAAATTCCCACCTCAAGTCAAGCTTTGCAAAAGGAATAAAACCTGTGCTTGCTATTCAAAAGTACATTCTCTGATAATCTGATCACGTCAGGTGACTTTCTTTTTTTTTTTTTAATTTTATATGTGCTTTGCCTGTATGTATATAAAGTGTACTGCATGCATGTCTGGCAACCTCAGAGGCCAGAAGAGGATGTCAGATCCCCTAAAACTGGAATTACAGGCAGTTAGAAGTAGCCATGTAATGGGAACTAAACCTGGATCTTTCACAAGATCAGTAAGTAAGTGCTCTTAACTGCTGAGCCATCTCTCCAGTCCTGGATTAACTCCACTCATAAAAACAAAAATTCAAATTTTGATGTTCTGTTCTATCTATAGGCATATAGAAAAAGGAATTTTGTTAAAAAAGATTTCAAGAGGAAAAAACAAAACAAAACAAAAAACAACCCACTTATCACCAAAGGATTCACCTTTCCTTAGAGACTGTGGCTTTTGCTTACGTCCAAAAGGCAGTAATAATTTTGGTATTAACAAACTCAACAATCTCACACATTCAAAAGATTCAAATTCCCAATGAACCTACCGCAGTCAACAAAAAGGAGATGAAATGTTGGCCAGAGCATATAAGTTTCAGTGTCTAAGGAGGAATAAGGTCTGAAAAGCTATGAGGGCATGGTGATTATAATTTAAAGACTACTAGATGGAATTTTTGAAATGTTAACTGAGCTTAGATCTCATCCCACAAACTAGCAAAAAGTGGTAACAGTGTAAGTGGATGGATGTTATGCTTGCTACACACGTTTTCACAAAATACACATAGATCAGCATATCAAATCAGATACCGTAAATGTATACAATTTTAAATTTCTGAGTTGTATCTCAATAAAGCTGGGTAGGGGGCAAATAATCCTCTGACATAACTTAAAGAAAGGCCACAGAGGTTCTTTCTGCAGCAATAAAGAAAAACAAAACTTGGTCAAACAAAGAAATCAAAACTACCTTAAAATTCATTAGCTAAGAAAGAACTGTGTGACAAATACAAATAAATCCAGTGTCAAAGATGTCAAGCTATGAGACAAAGAAGAGGCAGCAGCAATTCCTTTCAGGTAGATTGGTTATAGAGCTAACATGGGATCAGCTTTAAAAACATTACCGCATAATGTCAGTCTATTTATTTTTCTGGCTTTTTCCAAGCCAAACTGTTTTCTGACTGAATTGTTTCAACAGCTTGTGCAATACAACAGAAGAACCAAAGAGAAACCTCCTACTTGACCTTTTATGTGTAAACTTCATTCACTGATTCTATTGCATTAAATGCTGTCACATTTGTAGAAGTGAAAAGAACAATGTCAGTAGCCTAGATGTCAAGCCTTGAGAATAGAGAGCTGTCATTTTAAGTTGTCCAATTCTTTGCCCATGATTAAAAAATGAATATTTCAGATCAATGGGTGACAATCCCATTAGAGTGATAGCCTATGATATCAATTACCACTTCAGTTTCAATTTGGCTAGCTGGCCACAGGGTACCATTTCTCAGCTTTACTTGTGATGGGCTGGCTCTGTGAAGCATGACACCCTTAAATTGCTGCCCATTATCCAACTGTCATTACTTGTACTGCCTCAGAATTCTCTGAATCACAAGCAGCTACTGAGGTCAAGCTTTGCAACCAGAAGAATTGGACAGGGTGGCAAATTCTTTATATAAAGGCAAAGTTATTTATCTGGCATCCGACTTTGAAAATCTAAAGTTTCCATTATCCTGACAGTACGTCAGTTTTGGGTGGGTATATTGATTTAATAATTTAAGGGGTTTTATCAAGGTGGCAGGGGGTTAAACGTATACTGTGTTTGCATTATTCAGAATGTTGCTTTGTTTTTGTTCTCTATTATGCCAATAAGATATTCCATTTAACTCCCCTCTATAACCAACTATGCATATAAAATTATGTCCAAAAACATAAAATACATATCATTTAGCTTTCCATATGACATGTTAAGCCTATCAAAATAAAAAAGCAAATGAAATGTCCTAGCTGCTATCTATCTCTTAAGTATTCCAAATTTGTTAATATACCAAATGTGTAAAGCAGATGAATTCAAACAGGCCTATAATAAATGTTCAAAATTAGGAAATTCCAGTTTTCTGATAGGCTTTTGTTTTTTGCTATCTCCATTCACATTTTTGCTTGTGATGATTTCAGAACGGTCATTAAGTTGACTTCTGAGAAGCCCACATCTACATGTCCTTTTCCTAGGTTAGTTTTTGTCTTTCGAAATGTCATAATTAGACCTATATTTAAATATTTTCTTAATAGACTCCAACTTAGCTTTAAAAAGAAACCCATTAAGCAAGTGTGGTGATCCACACCTATAATCTCAGCACTCAGGAGCTATAGGAAGGAGGACTATGAGTTTGAGGACAGCCTGAACTACATATCATGTTCAAGGTCTATATAAGCTAAACAATGAGACCCTCAAATAAACACATGCCTGCATATACACGTACACACACACACATACTAACATACACAACCATTCAAAATTTTCTGATAAAACTACAATATTTACAATCTTTCATTTCTATTTTATTCATAAATTTAAATCGTGAACTCTTAAAAAAGGAATTATCTTCCAAATTTCTCAAATTAGGGCACTGAGGACAGAAAGTATAAGGACCAGTACAGAAGCTTTCATAGCCATTTAGATAAACCCGACACATCGTCCTAGAATGTAATTTCATTGAAGATTTAGAAGAAAAACCAATTTAAAAATTATGCTCACATAAATCAAGGGGGAAAATATAAAATTAACTTTTAAACATTTATTTTAAACTAAGAAGTTATTACTCTGATACCTATCTAAATAGGGAGAGTTGCAGGAGGGGCAGTACTAGGACAGAGATAATTCATTCTCTGATGCCTTTAGCAATTTTTTTTATATCTTCTTGTTTCATTTAAAAGGTTGAGAAACACCATATTATTTTATTCAACAATGTGCTTTAAAGGATCTCAGTGCCTTTTATAAATTGAGACCAACTAACTGCATTTAAGGATCTTAGTTCGCAGTTAGCAAAAGCATTCAGAACAGGGGATTTTTTAATGGAGCATCTCTCCTCACTAACCCTATTTTTTTATATCCTCAAGATCAAATGAAGCAGTGTTTTTAAAAAACTCATTTCTCGTTTGTGTTTGGTAATACTTTATAACAAAAAATAAGATCTCATATATTTTATTAAGCTGAATTTCATCTATCAAATAGGAAAACTAATATTGAATTCTAGAAAGGAGTAAAAGACACCCAAACTTTATCTTGACTCCATGACTTTGTTCTAAAATAATAACTACAATTTTTCTCACAACACCAAAGCAGACTAAAAGACACAGTTAATTTAAAAGCATAATAAATAAACATACACAAATCGCATCTATTACTTGGGTTATTTTTGAAAAAAAGATTGTTAAAAATTAACAGAAACAGAAAGAATGATACAATCAACTCTACATTCTGACCTCTTAACAATCAGCAAGTCGTATTAGCTCAACTTACTTTTAATCCGTATTTTGAATCTACAATAGTTATGATACCTACAAAGAAATAAGCACCTTAATCACTTAAAATTTTAGTATTTTACATAATAATACATATATAATTTATTAGTATTACACAACTATACTTGAGAAGAAAGATTAAAACTAACATTTTCAGTTCACAAATGCTATTCATAAAAGTATTTTTTTCTCGACAATTTAATTTCAGGGATCAGCAAACACATTTCAGATATGTACTGAATGCCTAGCTGTTTCTAAGAAACTAGAAAATTTATTAAATAAATTTAAGTTTAGTTCAAATTAAGATAAATTTCATAACAGTGGAATGTGACAAATTATACAAAGCAGATTTTTATTTTCACATAATAAAAATCAGATTTTCCTAAATATTTAAATTATTGTTTAAAGCTCTGAGGTATCTTAGTATACCTTACTTCTAACCTCTGTTACTAAACCTAGTTCACAAAATTGTTTCACATAGCAAGTACCTAAGTTCTCAAATGAACAATTTGTTTAGCAACTTCTAAATATATATCAAATAATTTTTGAAAGTATAAAGGCAGAATTCAATGATGTCTATGGAATTTAACTAGCTGCATACAACATGTATTAATACCCAGTGAATTCAATTCTGATGATTCTCGCTTTATAGTCTATAGATTGGTTTACTGAAATGTAGAAAGGGGAAAGAGATGATAAAGGGAACAGGTATTAGTGGCCTCACTAAAAAAGTGACCTAAAGCTTAAACATTTATTCAGATTGACAAAAGTATTAAAGTAGATAAAGAGTATGTAAATGTGTGAGCATATTTAATTACCTTCAAGGAAAAATGAAAGCAGGAATATGATCCTTACATTGTCTTGCTGACTGAAATACAAGGCTTGGCACACTAAGCACATGACAAAAGCAGACATAAGACATCTATGTAACATTTTAAAAGAAAAGCTGAATGGAAGTTCTGAACTACAGCTGAGAGTTTAGGTCTGATAATCCCGTTCTATTGCTGTCTAGGCCTTGAGAATCCCTGTGGACAAAAACTGAATCCATCATAAACTAAGCAAGGTTGAAAAGAACAATGAAGTCAAGAAATAACACTGCAATATAAACAAAATGAACTTAACCAGAAAAATAAATTTTACTTAAAAACAAAGTTATTTTTAACTTACCATCAAGATAAATATCACTCCCTAACTCAGCATCAACCCAAAATATAGAAGCCACAGCACCTGAAAATATATAACATATCAATTAAAATTATTTCTTCAAATTGCAAAACATTATTGGTCTTAATTTGTACCAATGGAATTCACAGATGAACACATCACAAATTAACTCCGCACTTCCAGTTTTTTATGGGTATTACAATGATACAACTTTCATTTATAAAATCATTTCTATTCCCCTCCCTATTTCTAAGAAAAAAAAACCTCGTAACATTTAGAAATCCAACAGGATACTTCTACCAATGCCAAAATAATTTATCAGTTGATACTGTGAAACAATTTGGACAGAATAGATGAGTACATACAGGACTTATTTTTTTCTCATTTCCTAAATATGATAATCATACAATTCACAAATAATCAATCATTCCTCCCAAGGAAATGCAAACAAAGCATAAATTAACTCTAAAAAATCATTTGCCCAAAATAAACTGACTTGTAACCTTTATAGAAGAAACAGAGCAAGAAATAAAATGATAAGTTCTCTGGTACAACTCATTAATCCTCATTTATTTATTTAGTATTGGACATAAAACTTGGATCTGAAGAAAAAATATTCCTAAGAAAGAAACTGAAACTTGCTTTTGATAAGAATGGGATTAATACCAAACCACATGTCCTGATTAGTGTCCACAACACAAGAAAAAGAAAACTGACAGCAAGGAAAAGTATGTGATTTTTCAAAGCATCACTGTCCCAGTTAGTGATGGTGCTGTCTAAAAGAATGAGCATAGGAGAAAACAAGGATAACTGAACTCATCCCACTGTCTAAAGCTGTCCACCTACCCTGACAAGATGCAGTCCCCCAAGCATCACTGTGTGTCAACAGTGAAATACCTGTCAGCTGTTTACAGTGATTACTCATGCAAGATATAGCAAGGGCCACAAGATCTAATGGTTTCCTGATACCTATTGATTTTTTTCCCCAAAATTTAATAGTTTTCCAATTTGACTGAAATAGGATTTGTGAGTAACAGGAGCTGAATCAATGTCTGTCCTTTTCAAGGAAATTACTTTACCATGACAATTATTTAGCTTAGAACTGGAAAGTGTCAGTCTCCGAAGCGAGAACTGAATTTCCAATAAGAAATTTTTTCACTTTCTTAGCTAAAAACATGATTTTAATTAATAAAGGAGAAAAAAGTAAAATTTACTGCATCATGACACCAAACAATAAGTCAAAAAAGAGTATTAATTTTTTAACTCAAATACCCAAAATTATAGTTTCATTACTTCAAAATAAATCACTGATTACTATTCAAATAAATAGATTTTAGGCCTCACCTCTAACATTTGCTTATTACTAAACCAAATCATAAATCTGTGTTATAGCTTTTATTCTAAACGATGTTTATGGTTCATATAACCCTTACAGGCCTCACACACATACACACAAACCCTCCCTAAAATACAGTTGTAGGTATTTAGGAATAATAAAGATGAAACAGGTTATTCTTCTCCCCAGTGACTATTAGCTACTGTCTGAAGATATTTTTGGCTGCCACTAGGGATATGCTATTTGCTTCTAGTAAGTAGAAGACAGGGATGCTGTTAAACAGCCTAAAATGCCAAGGCAGCCCCTCCTCCCAGCAGATATTCATCCAACCCAAAATGTCATTTGTGTCAAGGCTGAGAAAGTCTAAACTACATTACAGAATCTCCCTTCTTCAAAATCTAATAAAAAAAAAATTTAATGTCAAAATTTGGTGATTAGAACAATTATAAAAAAGATAAAGTCTCCTGTCATAATTTTAGAAGAATTTATCAAATTACAAAACAAAGTACTCTGTGCGTTACTGTTGTTGCTCCTAACTCAGCTCCCACCCCTGACAGAGACTGTAGAAGAATAATTTATGAAATCCTATCACTTATTTATCAGAAATATCTTTCCAAATGGCAGGAAGTAGAACTCAGGGGAAAACACTGAAAAGAAACAAAAGTAACAACAACTTTAAGAGGAAACATTTTGACCATTTCCATGTTCAAGGCAAGTCATTTTGGAGGACTAGGAGAAAAGGAACAAGAGTTCTGAACTGAGGTCTAATGATGTCCACACCAGAACGTGTCTGTGTACTCCTAGAAGGTGAAACAAACCCAAGAAGGGCATACTGAGAATTAGGAGAGCAATAGTGGGATAGCCACACCAACCAGTCTGCTGTGTCACCAAGCTCCTTCAGCTCCCTTCCCCATGTGCCCCGATCATTTCTAGCTTTCAAACTGAGCTCAGGAAAAGCACGTTTGGGTAGGAAGTAAGGTTTTAAAAGGAGTTCTTCATCCACTCATATAGGTAAATGGAAGTTCTCTGGTGTGTCTACATCAAGCAGAAACAAGCATTCATGATTATAGCAGAGAAAAACACAGATAAATATCAGGAAGGGGGGAAAAAATGAAGAAATTAATAAGGAAAACAAATAGCATTCTGTAAGGAAATACAATCCCAGAAATCAAAGAAAATTTTAAGGCTGCTCTTCATAGCAAAAAAAATAAAAAGAAAACAATACAACGTGAAAAATAAAAACCTACAAAGCAAGAGCAGAATAAAATAATATAAAAAGAGAACTTGTAGCACTAATGAAATAAATTTGGAGTCAATTTAATAACACCTCTTAAGCAATAAATTGATTTACAACAGTAAAGAACAGAAAAGAAACTAACAGGAACAGAATTATTGACACAAAAGAAAACTTAAGATGATCAGAATAAATGCAGATGCAAAGGATGAATCAAAACAAGACAGGGCTAAGGGTGTGACTCAGTGGTAGAGCACCTACCTGCCTAGCACGTGGAAGGACCAGTAGTCACAAGGGGAGGGAGGGAGGGAGGGAGGGAGGAGGGAGGGGAAGGGAATGGACAGGAGGGGAATGGAGGGGAAGGGAAGAAGGGGAGGAGGAGGAGGTAGTGGAGATGGAGGAGGAGGAAGGAAGAAGGAAGAGGAGGGAGGAGGAGGAGGGAGAAGGAGGGAGGAAGACGAGGAGGAGGGAGGAAGACGAGGAGGAGGAGGAAGGAGGAGGAGGAGGAGGAGGAGGAGGAGGAGGAGGAGGAGGAGGAGGAGGAGGAGGAGGAGAGAAATAAAATTAGAGGCTGTAAGATGGCTCAGTGGGTAAGGAGACATGCTGCCAAGACTGACACCCTAGGTTTGATTCCTGGGACCCACATGATGGAGGAAGAGAACTGACTCGTTCAGGTTGTCCTCTTATCTCCACATATGTACCCTGGTATGTATACACACACACACACACACACACACACACACATACACACACACACAAATATATATGTAATTTGAAAATTAGATTAAGAGAACAAAACTTAATATGAGGGAAATTGATCTCATGAGTACAGCACCTAATAATTAGATGGGAAAATTAATAAAAAAAGAAAAATGTCCTTAAGTGAACAAAGGTCAAAATTAAATGCAAAATTCCCACATTATGAATAGCCAAGTCATGACTATTTAAAGCCTAATCCCAGTGACTTCTGGTGTACTATGCAAACACTAAGAGCCTGATTCTTACCCTGCCCAAAATGGTCTATCTAAAGAAAGGCAATGTCTGCTGTATAATCTACTACTAAGATAGTGATACTCCAGCCTATCTACCAGCTATAGACCCCATACAAATGGCCTGTGAGATAAGACCAAGTAACTGTTCCCTTAACTTTAATAAAGAGAAATCCCACCCCATCACCTGCTGCCTCCTTGCAATGTATTTCAATAAATTCTATTTTTCTTTTTGTGCTTTGGGTAAGTTCTTTTTACTGTATCTCAGGCCTCATAGATGCCAATTTTTAGGACATGAAAAATGAAAGGTATACTGTAGTTAAGGGGAAAAAATTCTGACAAATATATTGCTGAATTTCAAAGGAAAAAAACCGATGCATTTTGTATAAGAAAGTAAGTCACTTCGGGGAGGTGTTAATACCCACAAACCTAACCTAATGTAATAAATGTGAACACTATGCCCTAATGGACAATCAGCATCAAGTTCTTTCTCAGGAAGAACAAACATTATCAAACACTAAACAAACACTGAAACTAGAGCACTCACACATTTTTCCTGATAAAATCAAAGGAGAAAACCACCAAATGTATAGAATGTACAGAAATGAACAGAAAATCCTTATCTACTGTAAGATCAAAATAGCTCCAGCCTAATACTACTTTGAAGACACAGAGGAAATGTTATTACAAAACACTTTTGAAGTATAAAACCCACTGATTACATTTGAAATCTCTTCAATACTTCTTTCAAACCACTGTGAACTAATTCTGCAAAGAGGCTGCACCTTGTACTGAATGTTCTACAACAGCTGATGAAGTGATCAGAACTTCAAGTGAGGAGGTTGGAATGCTCCAAATCCAGAACCTAATTACAACTGAACTTGGGCTCTCATTAGCCTCTTTAATAGTTATTCCCTGCCCACCTCGGTGTCTGACCTCACATATTTATAACTATTGCATGACTCTTTCTAGGATGTTGTTAACAGAATTCCTAGTTTCTGCCAACTCTTAAGCTACCAACATGGCCAGATAGCATCTAGAGCAGAGAGTTCCCCATTCTGCTGTAACCTGCCTACCTGATGTACCCACCACTGTAATCTAAGTCTCCTGATTTATGAATTCTTTTTGTTTTGTACTTGTTTATAGTAATAAGAACTCCAGGAAATTGTTAACCATATTGGAATATGGAATCAGGGGTAACCTGAATCTGTGTTCCTGAGCTGTGGTCACTCAAATCTGGCTCCAGAATAAACCCTCTCACCCCCTTTTAAGTGAGAGTTGTGCCTTTTACATTTCTACCACTAAGACCCTTTTAATAACTTATCCTCCAAACCCTAATGCCACAAACCGGATTTAAAAAAAAAAAGAATTGTCAATATGAGTGCAACTTACAAAAGTATTAAATGTTATACTAGGAATAAAAAAAATTTATTCTGAAAAAAATAAAACCACATTTACAGTTAAGAGTTTGGTGAGAAGGCAACAGAAACTCAGATACAGGTGAACTTCATGTAGCTTTAGATGCAGTCCTACTCAGAGGTAAAAACTGTATGGGGGCAAAAAGATAGCTAAGTTTATAAAGGCACCTGCTGCCAAGTCTGACAATCTGAGTTCAATCCCCAGAATCCACATGGTAGAGAGAAAGAACCCAGTCGCACAGATTGTCCTGACTATATTCATGTGCCATGGCACAGGTGTCCCTATACACATATACAAACACAAAATAATAAATAAAATATGTAATAAATTTTTATGGATAATCATTAATTCTACACTTAGAAAAAGGTTCAGTACATTTGATAAAACTAAGCCTGTCTGATACTTGACAGCATTATAAATACAATCATTTCAACTTTAAAAGAAAACTGAAACAGTAACAATGAATTTGTAGGGATATGTACTGCTAGTATTAATCTAAAGCCCTTTAGCTCTTTACTACCCTCTAAGACTGTATTAGAAACTAATCAGGGGGCTGGAAGTACAGCTCCATAGTAGGACAAGTGCTTAGCATGCAAAAGCCCTGGATTCAATTCTCTCTTAAAAAGAAGGTGAAGAGATAAATTCTGTATATAATATAACCAATCAAACATACACTCAGAAGCAGAAGGCTTCCATTTTTCCTATATTCCTTTTCTTAAGAAAAAAAAAAAATTGTGAGGTTGGAGAGACGGCTTAGCAGTTAAGAGTACTTGCTGCTCTTCCAGAGTTCAGTTCTCAGCACCCACGTCAGATGTCTCACAACCACCTGTAACTCCAGTTCCAGGGCATCAACAGTCACCTTCTTTTGAACTCTAGAGGTACCTACACACATGTCATATACTCACACATGCATACATATACACGTAAATAAAAATAAATATTTATAAAACTAAAATAACTTGCTTCTATCAATCACTCTGAACGAATCCATAAAACTTCAAATTCTATTAACAGCTTAAAGTCTCAAGAGCATACAGAGAATATATGTTACAAGCCAGAATCTTTCTTTTTTTGAACAACCACAAAATTAAATCTGAAGTAAACTTTTATGGTTGAGCAGATAGTTCAACAGGTAAAGCACTTGTCACACAAGCATGAGGACCAGAGTTCTCCTCAAACCCCACATAAAAGCTGGATGGGCAAGGCAGTCCACCTGCAAACCCATCATGCAGGTGAGTAAATACTGGGAATCTTGGAGAGAGGAAATCCCTGCAGCAAGCTGGCTAGCAGACTTGCTAAAATGGTAAGCAGTTCTAGGTTTAGCGAGAGACCCAGATCAATATAGAGAAGAGAGATTCAGGAAGACATCTGATGTCAATCCCAGGCCTCTACATACATACACAAATATATGCACATACTCCCCCTACATACACACGAGTCTACACACATGCACAGGGATGCACACCACAGACATACACATACATACATACATATGCACATACATAAATAATGGGCTAGAAAGACAGCACAGAGGTTAAGAGCATGGGCTGTTCTTGCAGAGGACTTGGTTTCAGTTCTCAGCACCCACATGGCATCTAACAACCATCTCTAACTCCAGTTCCAGGGGTTCCAAAGCCCTCCTGTCTTCTGCAAGCAGGACATGAATACACGTACGTACATGTAGGCACAATGCTCATACACAAAAAATAAAAACAATAAATAAGTAAATACATAAGATAGTCTTAATATTCATTCTAAGTATTTCTTTAACATATCAAAGAAGTATATGCTGTTTATTAACGTTCTTTCTTACCAGGATCTGCTAACCCAGTGGTCTCTAAAAGTATGTAATCAAATTTCCCTTTCTTCTTCATCAAATTCTCAATGGCTCTAAGGCCATTGTCCCTAGGGGACCAAAACACAGTATTAACTGACTATCTAAACATTTTTAAATATCTTAAAATACAGTCAATAACATAACACAAAAATATTCTTAGGCACACACAAATTTAACTCCTTCCTAGGCTTCTAACAAAATGTTCAATATTTACCAATGGCAAGGAGAAAATAGGAGCAAATACAGATGGGTAAAAGGAAATGATATGTCTAATAAGTTAATATTTTACTAAAATTAAAAGCAAAGAGAACTTTATCTGACAAAAGCCTATATTTTTAGTTTTATAAAAGAAAATCAGTATTTAAAATAACAACAAGCTCTATTACCAATAGTAGTTTAATATAAAGCTATAGTAGCACTGCCATTACATACTATTTAACTCTATTCTGAATTAGGGAAAGTGTGATTTCCTTTTAATTATTTATTTTATGCGTATGAGTTTTTTGCCTGAAAGTACCTAAGGGCACCACATACTCGCAATGCTCACAGAGGCCAGAAAAGGGCATCAGATCCATGTGACACTAGAGTTCCAGAGCAGTCAGCTGTCATGTGGGTGCCAGGAGCCAAACCAGGGTCCTCTGTAAGAGGAGCCAGCACTCAACTGCTGAGTCACCTCTCTAGTCCTGTCCTTACTAGTTTTTTTAAAGATAGCATCTCGATATCAGGCTCAGGCAGGCTTGGAACTGTCAATCTGGCCTCCACCTCTCAAACGCTGGGACTGCAGCCATTTATCACCATGTGCAGATGTTTTTTATTTTTATAATACCAAAAGTTAAGGAAAATACTGAATGTGTTACATTTTAGTTTAAAAGGTCTATTATGATTTCATCTTTCCAAATAAATCTTGACTCAGTGTCAAACAACTGAGACAGTAAATAATGTAGGAGAAATTCATTATAACATAGAAAAAACAGTAACATTAATTCCCATAATTTACCCAAGAAATATCTGAACTGCTACTAGATGTCAGGTGCTCTTCCAGGACTTATGGAAACTCGATAAACTAAAAAGACACTGCCCACGGAGACTGAACCACTGACAGCACTCTCTCTCACACTGTGTGTGTGTGTGTGTGTGTGTGTGTGTGCGCGCGCGCGCGTGTGAGCACTGGTACAGAGGATTTAACTGAACACAGGGTTTCACACAGGGCTTCAAGTGTACTAGACAAGCCTTCTACCACTAAGCTACATCCCCAGCTCTTTTCACTTTTTATTTTGAAAGTTTTATTAAGATGCCTGGCCAGGCTGGCTTTGACTCTTTGACTCAACTGATAGCCCATATAAGCCTTGAATATGGGATCCTGATACCTCAGCCTCCCAAGAAGTTAGAATTATAAATCTCTATCATCAGGCTTGATGGGTCTCTCTCTCTCTTTTCTCTCTCTGTGCTTGTATGTGTGAGCATGCAGTAGTGTGTGTGCACGGGAAGGTATTTGCATGTAGAGACAGAGATCAATGTTTAGTGTCTTCCTCGGTGCTTCTCCACCTTATTTTTTCAGACAAGATCTCTCAGTAAACCTGGAGCTCACCAATTAGACTAGACTGGTAGGTCAGCGAGCTCCAAAGATCGTTGACCTCTGCCTCCCCAGCACTGGGATTACAGGCACACACTGCAACACCAGACTTTCATGTGGGTGCTAGGGATCCAAACTTAGGTCAACTTAGGTCTTCAAGCTTGTGGGACAAACACTGAGACTGAGCTCAATCCATGGTTATTCTCTTTTATGCCAATCATTTCTTTTTTATGTTAAAGAGGCTGAATGCTTAGAAATAAGACTAATGACATATTAAACTCATATTAAACTCAGAATAATCATTTTTACATATGAAATGAAACACTGAAAACAATTTTTTAAAAATCAATAAAAGAACAAAAGCATTATGAAAGACAGAAAATACAGCAAGCAACACTTGAAAATACACTTTCATAAAAGTATTTCCTATTGAAAATACAATGGCTATGTATTTATGAGCTATGTAAATTCAGTTATATTATACAGGAAAATCAAAGCTGGAAATAAAATCAATACACAATTTTAGCAAGCCGACAAACACATAGTAAAACTAGTCCGTACTTCACTGAACAGCAGAGGCAACCATTTCCAAGTTCCAGCCACTCCTCATAGAGCTCTCCACCTTGACTGACAGCTAAGGATTTCTCCACTGCACTCCCTAGAAAAATTAACAGGCAGTCCTTAGAGGCAAAAAACAAGGAGGATGCCCAGAAATAGAGCAGATTTCAAAGCCAAAACTACCTTTTATAATTTTTATTCTTTCACACTAATCATGTACCCTCAATATTTAAATTATAGTCCTCCATTTCTGTAAAATTTAAGAAGAGCCAGGCAGGGTATACACCTGCAATCCCAACAGTGCCTGAGACAAAAGGACCTGGAGTTTAACATACACATAGGGTTGGAGCTGGAGATACGGCTCAGGAGGTAAAGCCACTGGCTGCTCTTGCAGAGGACCCAGGGTCGATTGTCAGTGCCCACCTGGAGGCTAACAACTGTCCATAATTCTAGTTCTACGGTATCTGATGCCCTCTTCTGGCATCCACAGGCATTATACACACATGGTGCACTTACATACATGCAGTCAAAACACATACACATAAAAAAATAAATAAATTATATATAAAAAAGATACACATGGGTGACAAAGCAAGTTCCAAATCAGGCTGGGCTATATGATGAGACCTTATCTCAAAAATTTATATAAACAAAGGCTAAAGAGATGACTTAATGGTTAAGAGTGTTTGCTGCTCTTGCAGAGGACCAGAGTTCAGTTCCCAGCACCCACATCAAGTGGTTCATAATTACCTATAACTCCAGGGAATTCTTCTACTGGCTCTGAAGGCACAAATACACACACACACAATCTTTAAAAACTAAATGAGCCAAGCATGGCGGTACATGTCTTCAATCCCAGCACTAAGGAGGCAGATCAGCCTGGTCTACAGTGTGAGTTTCAGGCCAGCTGGGGTGACTGGAGCTACAGGGAGACCCTGTTTCAAAAACTATCAGATAAATGATTTAAATTGCCAAAAAGAAAATTCAAAATTAATAAACACAGTCTTACTTCCTCTTTATAGGACTTCTTACTTGTTCATTTCTAGAGCTACACTAAATGAAATGGTAAACTTTTTTAAACTGGTTTTCATATGCAATTCAACCTCTCATGAGATTGTTTTTTATCTTTTTAAATTCTTCACTAAACTATTGATTTCTATTATACAGATTGTTCATTATTAGTCTGTGTTTTTGTTTTTGTTTGTTTGGTTTTCTGAGACAGAGTCTCACTATGTAGCCCCACTATGGGCTACACTATGAAACTCACTATGAAACCATTCCAGCCAGGCTTCCATCCCACAGCAATCTGTCTGCCTCTGCCTACTGAGTGCTGAGATTTAAGGCCTGCGCTACAAGACCTGGCCTCCATTTTTAGTATTGATAAAAGCCCTAGTTCGTTTTGACAAAGGTTTCTGGCCAAAGTATCATGTTCTCATTTAAAAATTAAACTTTCAGTCAAATACACAAGTTTCCTAGTAACGTTTACCTACAGAATAATTAAACACACGCAATTTTTATCTTTTTTTTTTTTAATTTTATGTGTGTGTGTATTGCCTACATATATGTCAGTACACCCATGTTGCACAATACCCTAGGATGTGAGAAGAGGATGTCAGATCCCAACTGGAGTTACAGATAGCTGTTAGCTGTCACGTGTGTGCTGGGAACCAAACCAGAGTTCTCTGCAAAAGTAACCAGTACACTTAACTGCTGAGCCATCTCTCCAGACCCAAGATGCTCATCTCTTCTCTTTTTAAAAAATATTTTATTCATTATTTTTATTTTATATGTATGAGCCTGCATGTAAGTGTACCTGTGTCAGGCAATGCCCATGGAGTCAGAAAAGGCCATTGGATCCCCTGTAACTGGATTTATAGACAGCTGTTAGCTGCCAGGTGGGAGCTGGGAATCAAACCCGGGTCCTCTGCAAGAGCTCCTAACCACTGAGTCACCTCTCCAGTCCTGAGATGCTCATCTTAAGAATGATTTCAGATATTTTATGTACAATATACCAAAGCCAGGAGAAAGTCTCAAATGGCAAAAGAACAAGGTTTTATTTATGTAATTTCTATTCATATTTAAGTTAAGTGATATGAGCACCACAGAATTCAGGCTACCTAAAAAAATTAATAAAACATGAAAGAAAGTACTGGGAATGTTTGCAAGGGAACAAAGTTAAAGTTACCCTCTCAAAAATGGAGGAAAACAGTAAGAAATGGTAATTAAACATAACCAGTGTACAACAGAAAACCAGTTAGCAAAAAGCTAGAAAAGGACTATGAGAAATCTTATAATTTTTAATGAATGGATATATAATTCAGAAAGTGCTTTCTTAGCATACAGGAAGCCTTATACCCAAATTAATTAAAGAAATAAGCCTGATATTTATTTTATTTTCGTGTGTGTGTGTGTGTGTGTGTGTGTGTACACATATGAAGGTCAAAGGACAACTTTCAAGAATTGGTCTTTACCTTCCATCAGGCTGCAGCAGGATCTCTCTGGTCTTCTGACATTATGTACTCCAGGTTAGCTGGCCTGTGAACTACCAGAGGTTCTCTTGTCTCTCTGTCTCTCATCTTAGCACAGTTGGAATTACAGACCCTGCTACAACATCCAGGCTTTTGGTTCCAGGAACCAAACTGGAATTGTCAGGCTTGAGCCACTAGCATTTTTACCCAATGGACCACCTCTCCAGATACATTTTATTTTTCTAAAAGAACTTTCTTCTTAGTATACTGAAACTAGAAATCAAGCTTTATATCTGAAAAAAAACTAATGTAAGCAATACTCTAACAATTACTTTAGCTAAAAGTGAGATTTTAAAATGCTAATTAAGCAGTTAGTATTCACAGTTATGCAAAATAAAAATTATATGAAGCTACCCTGACTCTATTATCCCAAACCCATACAAAGTGGTCTTATAAAAGTTAATCTTACTTTTTTGAAATCATCCAGAGTGGCCTCTTATTATAATACTGTCCATTCTATTTTTTTAAAGTATTTTATTCATTATTTTTTAGTTTATGTGTATTTTAAGTGTGTTGCCTGCAAGCATGTCAGTGCACTCATGTCACGCAATGCCCGAGGAGGTCAGAAGAGGGTGTCAGATCCCCTGGAACTGGAATGGTTGTTAACCATCATGTGGGTGCTGGGATACAAACTGGGGTCCTCTGCAAGAGCAGCCAGTGCTCTAACTTCTGAGTCATCTCTCCAGTTCCTCCATTCTTATGTTTAAATACAGAGTTATCAATTCATCAGTGGTATAAACAGTCCTATATATTCTTGCAACATTTAGTGAACTTAACTTACCTTCTCCAAATTCATTTAAAATAACTGCTATTCTTTTACTATGCTGCTCTGTCAAAATATAATTCAGAAGTGTTGTCTTTCCAGCACCTATAAAAAATATTAAAGCAACAAAATTCAAATACTAATTTTCAACACACAATGCACAAAAAGTCCTAATGGTTCTAAGAATTTAGGTGCTACTTTTCATTACTACTTAACAATAGAACAAAGGACTTTATGTCAAAGATTAAAGTGAGGATGGAAAGCCAGCTCAGTGGTTAAAAGCACTGGCTACTCTTGCAAAGGACAGGCTTCAGTTCCCAGCACATGGTGGCTAACTGTACATAACTCCAGTTCCAGGGGATTCCATGCCCTCTTCTAGCCTCCACGGGCATTACACATGCATGGTACACTTGCATACATGCAGGCCAAACAATACAAACACACACACACACAAAGATTGGAATGATCTTTGAAAGCTATTATATTAAGCTTTATGTAGATTGTATAAACACAATTTTACAAGTTGAATCAGTTTTCCAACTTAACATGACTACAATAGTATCATCTTAAAATCTTATAAAATAATAAAGAGCATCTAAAGAATATTTAATAAGAAACTAATGGCGTCTAAGAAATAAAAGAATATCATTTATAAAATATAAAATACGTAAGTCCTTTCATGATGATCTTTCTCAACAAAGAGTACATGGTTACTTCCCTAAAGGTAGCATATGCAGACTTGTCTTTTATTTCAATATCCATTAACAAGATACAAACTCAGACTAACTATATAGCTATTTTAGTGTGCTAAAGCAATCGATTAATATAAAGTTGATTTTATGAAATGGAGGTGAAGTAGGAAGTGGTAACAATAGAAATAGACAATTCAGTCTTTAGATGTTCATAAAGCTACACTAACTTAGTCCAGTAGGTGGCATAATAAACCTAGTTTGTTCATCTCAAGTAGTGGAAAAAATTTACCTTGTGCACCAACCATTCCAAAGTTCAGAACAGAATTTAAAAAACAAAAACCACCTTAACCGCACAGCAGTAAAGCAACATGGTTCAATTACTGAAATACATCACTTATTTTTTTTTGGTTGGTAGACATTTTAGTGTTTTACTGGTCCAAGCAGCACTGTTAAAAAAAAAAAAAGTTTTACATACAGTTTGTATATTTGTACTAAAATACATTTGGAAGTTTTCTAGGGTATAAGAGAGCTAGATAATATCAGGGTAAAAATATCGTCAACATTTAAGTCATATTTCTTTTAAAAAGCTTTTGAAGAGATGACACTTGATTTGTAGAGCACTTTGGGATGCTCAACATTACAAGTGGGTAATGTATAGGAAAAGACAGACTTTAAGCACACAAAACAATGTGGAAATTCTTAAAGCCAGAGGTCATAAACAAAAATTATGCACAGGCCAGTAATAGTCCAAGTTGGAAGAAAATCATGAATGTAAGAGATTTCTCCAAAAGAATTACCAAGGCTTAATAATTAACCACATTACAGAGAAAAAGACATCAAGATAAAGTTCAGATTAATTCAAAAGTATCTACTATGCCCCAGATTTAAGTCTCTGCTCCCATGAGCTTAAAAAATGTTACAGAAAGGAACACTAGTGGAGAATTTAGATAAATTAAGAGGCAACTTTGTCACTGACTGACACAATGAACAGGAGATACACAGAAGAGGCTATGGAAAACTTAGGGGGATATCTAGCCAGGAATATAAATAAGAAAACAAGTATCTAACAAGGTGAGAAATAAAATAAGTTCAATGTGTTAGGACACCATTTGACAAGTTGGGGAGGCTGGCAAGAATCAGATCAAAAAGGTCCTTGTAATTCAAGCTAAGGAACTTGAACTTTCATCCAAGTAGACATCACTAAATGGTGAGACACAGACAATAAAGATCAGCAAGGCAAACATAAAAATAATAAGTAGCTGACTCAAGACTATAGTACTTAGGACAAAATAAAGTTAAAGAGTATTCCAGGTTCAGGCTGGAGAGATGGTTCAGCAGTTGAGAGCACTAGCTGCTCTTGCAGAGGACCCAGGTTCCTGGCACCCACATGGTGACTAACAAGCGTCCATAATACCAGTTTCAGGGGAATCCAACACCCTCTTCTGACCTCTGCAGGCACTGCACAACACCAGTGCACTTTACATACATGCAAGCAAAACACTCATACTCATAAAATTTTTTTAAATAAAAAAAAATTTTTAAGACTACTCTACATGGTTAGGAATCACAGGAAGGAGCAGAAACTGAGGAGGTATTAATGCATGAAGTGTTGGACATGTTAAGTTTGGAGATGTCAGCAGAACACCAAAACAAGAACTATACAGATGTGAAGTTTAAGGATAGATGGAAGCCAGATTAGTAAGTGTAAAAATCAGAAGTAAAACCCAACAGAAGCTACTGAAACACTATCTCAGAAAGAGAAAATGGCAAAAGAATCAAACTGTTCCCAAGGATCAGCAACAAGGATGTTGCCAGCATAAACCTTCATTCTAGAGCTTCAGATCGTTATCTTCGATGCTTCAGCGTCTTACTGAGATCTACCAGAACACAAAATGCAGAAAAACCAAGGGGACAAGTCTGAAGTATGACATTTGGAAAAGAATCTGCTCACCGGGAATTATCGAAACTATTCCTTTATAAAAAAAACTAGCTCCAGGTGAAAACTAGAACTAGGTCTATACAGTGAGAGAAAAAAAAAAAAATTAGTGGTGAGAGAAGACACCAGTTATTTCTTTTATGTGTGCCAAGCTCCAGTTTGTATCTTAAAACACGTAGGAATGATGCTATTGTCCTGAAAACATATCACTTCTTCACATTGACCTTCTTCCACATTTTCAACATAGTCATGTATTTGTTGTTGCCCAGTGTAACTGCACGGTTTTAAAACATTTCTAGGGGCTGGAGAGATGACTCGGTGGTTAAGCACACTGGCTGCTCCTGGGAAGGATCTGGTTCAGGTCCCAGCACCCACAACGGCAGCTAACAATTGTCCTTAACTCCAGTTCCAGAGGATATGATGCCCTCTTCTGACCTCAGTGGACACTGCATGCATGGGTGCACTTACATACATGCAGGCAAAACACTCACAGACATTAGATTAAAAAAACTAAAAGAAAGGCCTTGCTGTATTTTAGAAAACTATATTTCTAAACGTTTCCAATGAAAATTAAGCACCTGGACTGTCTTCAGAAAACTGCACCATGTTCATAGAACTGTGATTTCAAGTATCCCAACATCCTCAGCTTGAGAAACAGTCTTGAGGGCAAAGACCTTACTCTTACTTCGTCTTTCACAGTGCTGTGCAAACAGCCCTCAAAACGGGGGGAAAACGTTGGAGACTAGGAGTAACTACATCCTAGTAATGGCTGGAAGAGTAATCTACTTAGCAATGTCCCACATGCGTGGGGCACTGTACAAACTGGGCATCCTTTAATGACAATAGGCTTTTCTTTCAGGTGCGAAAACAAACTCATGTGCCTGAATTATTTCCAGTCTCAGATGAAGTGGATGAACTTCTAAAAAGTAAGACCACGGATAAGAAACGGTGAGTTCGGGCTCCAAAGTCTGATTTCCTTCCGAACGCGAGGCTTCCGATCTAGAGGCAATCCGTACGGCCCCGCCCCTGCCTCAAAGCCCTTCGCCCTGAGCCAGGGGACCCCGGTGCCTCAGGAGAAGGCCCGGCAGCCCCCCAAACCGCACAGTTCGCAGCCTTTTCAGCGCAATGGTTAGTTACCTAAATACCCAGTGATAATTGTGACTGGGATCCTGACGCCGGGGCCAAGATTTTCTTCCTCTCCTTGCTTGGTCTCAATGGGAACCAATTCAGGACAGTCCTCCGCGTACTCCTCTTCCTCCTCCACAGTAACCGCAGCCTCCAACATACCCGTCCCACGCACGCCTCCGAAACCGCAAAAGGCCACCACTACTGGGCTTCACCGCGACCCGGCTCGCCCAACACGGCGCCGCTGACGTCATCAGACCGCGACGCGTAGCTCCTCCCGATTCCCGAACTTTACCTGGGCTCTGAAATCTAGCCCGCCCCTACCCGAGGAGCACACCCCACAGGGGTAGACACGCCCCACTTAAATAGGTATGCCCCTACTTGCGACTGGGCACGCCCCGACAGGGTTGGCTACGCCCTCGCAGGAGAGACCCGCCCTGCAGGGGTAGGCACGCCCCTGCATGGGGATGGACACCTCCCTGCAGGAGGCTGAACACGCCCCCTCGGGGTCCTGAGCCGGGCTACAGCTACGCGCTACACCGACTTATGAGGACTTCAGGATCACGCCTGCCTTGAAGCTGTTCTAGACGCCGGCAGCCTCAGCTACTTAGTCTGTTGCTAGGGCTGAGGCCAGATGAATTAGGACTTGGAAAGAATGCTTGACCAAAACAGTTCCCAGAAGACAGATTTAATCACGTTGACATGTTTTTAGTCTTAGTCAATTCTTAATTTTAATTCAAAAGGAAAGGAATGTAAGACACTATGTTGTTAATTGTAATTTTTCTACCCTTAAGAATAACTAGTGTATTATATCTATCTGATCCTTTATAATGTACATGGATTACTTTTATTTGCTTTTCTTTCTCGTTGTTTTCTTAAACATCAGATAAGCTCAGCTCCCTAATCATATTTGTTGGTTCATGATAATTTATATTTGTTTATGGTCGACTCTTTGGCATCATCCCTAACCCAAGAAAATTAAATTATATCTACCTATGTACCCCTGCTCTATTACAACCTAGAATGCACGCCTCAGTCACGAAATGATTTGAGATTGCTGGGTATTCTTTTGTTTGTCTTGATCATACATTCATCCACTTTAAACAATATATAGTTTTGCTTATTTTTCAGTTTCATAAAACATGCCATACAATATCTAGCCTCTTGGGGTTTGCTGCATTTCCGCCCCTCACTCTGAATTTCCTGTCAATTGTTTTCAGGTGTTCCTTTATTTATTTATTTATTTTTGAGACATTCAAACATTTCCCTCAACAACGTCTGAGACCTCACTGATCTAAATGCCAGTATTCGCCAACACTAATCTTTTTCCAATTAAGTACAAAACAATACCTCATTGTGGCCTTTGTTGCACTATCTTGGTTACTAAAAAGACATTTCTGGCCTTGTGAGAACAGTTTGGTAAAGGTGGTTAACAAGCATCGCTGTATCAGAATGGGGCCTCACTCAGCACAAAAGGATGTATATCCATTGAGTGTTCAGTATACTTCAAATGTCCATCAATTGATAGACAAAAAAATGTGATAAATCCGTACACGGAAAATTATCTGGCAATAAGAAAGTACAGAGCACCAGTTGACTGACCTGCTACAAGGTGAACAAATCTCAAAAACTGCTAAAAAATAAAGCCATTCACAAAGACAACATGTTGTGTAACTCCATTCAAGTCTAGAGAGACAGAAAATAGGCCAATGGTTGCTAGGGAGTAGGGGCTCAAGAGTTTCTGCTAATGAGCACCATGTATTTGGGGGGGCTAATAAAAATGTTCCAAACTTGATTATTGCTATGGTAGAATAACTCTGAATACACTGAAAACCATTAAAATATGCACATTAAATTGACCAATTTTATCTTACATGAGTTTTATCTCAATACAGTTGTTTCTTTAAGTTAAAGGCCCATCTGTGTTCAAATGCTGGGACACTACTGTTCTTTGAGGGAGGGGCAGACTTTACCACTTTAAAGTTCTGACCACAGGTAAAATGTTCCTTTAGTCAGCAAAATAATTATCCATTAATTCTATTGCATTGTCATTTTCATTTTTCACTCTAATAACTGAGCAGAATTTCACAAGCAAATATCTGAAGAGCAAGGTTTTGCTATTTTCAAACATGTGACTTACTACACCAATTCTCCCTAGAGAGTTAAGTCTGACTTTATTTCTTCTATTATAATAGAAAATTTATCTATTGTTTCCTATTCTCAGTGAACCTTTGTCATTTTTTAATTCAAAATGCTTTTTGAAAGTTCTGTAATTCCTCCATATAATATGGTAGAATATATTACAGTTTCTAATGTGTCTTCTAATGTATCTTCCTCTGCATTGAACATTATTTTGGTTAATATAAATAAATTTATGGAAAACAACAATAGCAATAATTATAGTGCGTTGAATCCTTACTATTCAATAGGTATTTCATTAAGCATATTAAATGCATGATCTCGTTTAACTCTGAGGTAAATACTATTTGTATGCCCATTTTACAAATGAAGAACTTAACTTAGAAAATTAAGTATTTTGCTCAAGGTCATATTAACAGTAAATGGCAACTCTGTGATTCACTCCAGATCTGTATACTTCCAACCCAGGTATCTGCAAACGTTTATTTATTTATTTTTATTATTTTAAGACAGGGTGTCACTATGTAAACCTGACTGGCCTGGAATTCATAGTGATCTACTTACCTCTGCCTCCCAAAACCTGCGATTAAAGGGCAGGTATTAAAGTACCAACAAACCTGGCTTTTTAAAAAAACTAGGTAGTAAATTTAGGCTTTACAGCCCAAAGGCAAATCTGTGGACACTGTACAGATACTTATATAATAAAGGATAAAACACATTTCTATAAACTTTGAAGTCTAAATTTTATATTTTGTACATGTCATGAAATAATTGTATTAAACATGTAAAAGCCAGGGCTGGAGAGATGGTTAAGAGCACTGGCTGTTCTTATAGAGGACCCAGGTTTGAGTCCCAGCACCCACATAGCAGCTAACAACCATAACTCCAGTTCCAGATGATCCAACGCTCTCTTCTGACCTCCAAGGGCATTGTGCAACACAAGTACACCTACATGCATGCAAGCAATACACTCATACATATAGAATAAGAAATAATAAAAATATATTTAAAATATAAAAGTCATTCATAGCTGCAGTCTATATAAAAATGAGAGAGGCATGAGACTATAGTTTACCAATTCCCAATATAATATAGTATTTCCTTACACTAAACTAAAGTTTTGTGCAAAGAAATCCTCCTTACTGTGTTCAACTCAGTTTGTAAATCATTTATCATTTCAGTAAATTTGCTCTTAAGTTTTATATGCACCACAATTACTATTCAGAACAGGACCAGAAGCTCAGAAGTGTGTATTATTCTTCCTCAGGCATTGATTCTCTGTACAGCAGAGACCTAAGGTGGGCAATATGTGACCTCTGCATAATGGGATCCCTGCCAGTGAGGAGCAGAGCAGAAAAGCTGTCCTGTGGACTAGATTCCAGCAGGTCAGCCTTGTCACAATCACCCAGTTTTACCAACATCCTTGGGCTTCTTCGTTTTTCCTCCCTTGAATAGTTATATTAGTCACCATGAGAAAAAGTAAGCACTGTAACCATATCAAAATCAGAGGAAAGCTAAAAATAATGTCAACTTACTTCTCTCTCTCTTTCTCTCTCTCATTTTTGCAACTTCCTGCAAAAGCAAGAAGAACCCACTAGTGACCAGCAATAGCTACTGGTTTAGAGAAAAGGAAACTGGGAGTTTCACAATTAGTCCACTTCCTCTTATTTAGCAAATAAATAAACAAATATTTACACATTTAATATTTATCAGTTTGTTTGATTTCTTTCTCATGAAGTGCACATGAACTTGTTGGAAAGGTCTCAGGCTAATTAATGACTGCTCATCTTGTGACTACTTTAGTTAAGGTTGACCATCAATATTCAGTACCTGATAGTCTTGTATTAAGATATACAACCACTCTAAAGACATGAAATAATAGTTCCTCACTAGAATATTGAAAGTAACTGGAAGATTAAATATGATATTTCCCTGTTTTAGAAGGTGTGCCTTTCATTTCATTGGTAATATTTTTTAATCCATTATCTTTTGGTGGCTAAATCACAATATAGTAAGACTTAGCTTACATTCCAGTCATTTGTAAGTTAGCTTACCTCAAATTAAAAGACAAAGCAAAACACTACTGAAAACCTGTAGGCAGACAAGCTTGAATGGTGCACTATTGTCTGTAAACTATACTATTGGGCAAGGAACTAAGTTGAGCAAAACAAAAAAATAATGGTGAAATAATTTATGTTGTAATATCTTAGGGAGATAATAGCTTAGCAATAGCTTAGTTTAAGCAATAATCCTTTTCTTTAGAGGCTAGAAATATAAAACTAACATTTGTGGCTTTAAATTTTACTTTTAACACTTATAGTTCAAAGGAAGTATGCTCCCAAATCCACAGGCACCCACTTGCTCACTATTTCTTAAATGTAAATAAAAATAGGACCAGAAAGACGGCTCAGGGGTTGAAAGCACAGGCTGCTTTTGTTGACTTCCAGCACCTACATGGTGGCTAATAACCATCTGTAACTAGAGTTCCAAGAGATCCAACACCCTCTTCTGACCTCTGTGAGCATTGCATGACATTTGTGACATGTGTATGTAGACAATACATTCTTAAAATAAAAAATAAAATATTAAAAAAGCATAGAAATGAATGAAACTTCTCCATTGTCCTTCCTTATTACTCTCCAAAATTCCCTTAAACATTGTTAACTTCACAGGGCTGGAGAGATGGCTCAGCAGTTAAGAGCACTGGCTTTTCTTGTAGATGACCCAGGTTTGCATCCCAGCACCCACATGGTGGCTAATAACAGACTGTAACTCCAATTCCAGGAGAACCTGATGCCCTTTTCCGACCTCTACCAGCACTGCATGACATAGGTACACTTACATACATGCAGGCAATGCATTCGTACACATAAAATAAAAATAACAAAAAGAGGATAACTTCACTTACAAATACTATGCTGATCCTGGAGTCTGGTCTTCCTGATGTAGAGACACAATCAGTGTCTCCAGAATCCCGTCGCTCCCTCTCAATAAGTTCATTCCTGTCTTAGTTCCGCTGTGCAGTTATAACAGAATACATGAGATGGGGTGACTTTGTAAATTAAAGTAATTTACTTCTTCCAGTCCTAGGGACCATAAAGTGCAAAATCAAGGCACTGGCAGCTTTGACGTCTGTTGAAGGCCTGGTTTCTGCTTCCAAGATGGGTCCTTAAAGGCTGTGTCCTTCAGACAAAAGACATGTTGTGTTCTCACCTGGCAAAGGACCATAAGCTTCCTTATATCTCTTTAATTAGATCATTAATCCCATCCATAAGGACACAGCCGTGTGATTCACTCACCCCATAAAGGCATCACCTCTTAATATAATCACATTGTGATTAAGCATCAACATACAAATTTAAGAACTTATTCAGATCATTGAAGTCATCAAAAATTTTACTTAAGGAGAAAGATTAATCAATGTTTTCCTTAGATTAATTTACTTCCTTTCTTCTAATTTAACAGTTCCTTTCTGCCCTTGAGTTTCAGGGTACACTTCTCCAAATTCATGGCAACATAGATTTTCAAGTTGCTTACTTTTCTCAATGCCATTACATCATCTTTCTTTACGGAACTTTCTTCAGATCAACAACATTCAGTGTACTTACTCTCCTACAAGGTAACTACATTGCTTTAGCAGTCCAAAGTATATCTGAACTAATTGGGAACTTCCTGAATTAAACACTTTATTGTTCATCCTTCCCTCCTTGACTGTTTTAATTTTTTTTACTTTTTTGAGAATTTTATACATGAGTACACTATATTCACATCTTTTCCAGCCCTCCCTCTCTCCCTTCTAATTCCTCCCCTGTTCCTCTGAAACCCTCTCTCAAATTCATGATGAATATATATTCATCTCCTTCTGTATCCAGTTGATGTTGTTTATATGTCAACATGTTTAGGATTGACCACTAAGGATGGAATAGCCTATCAGGGAGATCATCCCTGAAGAAAACTGAAAAGAAAATTCGGTAGCCATTCAGCCTGTAGTTAACTTTTCCCCTACCCACATTACACATCTACTGGTGTGGTCATTGTACAGGTCTTGGTCAGGAAATCATATTGCTGAAATCGCATGGCTATAGCATCCTTGTCATTTCTAGAAGATACTAACTTGCAGCAAGTGTCCTAGGTTCTGGCTCTACCATTCCTTCTGTCCCTTCCTCTGTGATATTCCCTGAGCATTACATGTAGCAGTTGTATTGTAGATGTACCAATCGGATCTGGACACCCCATGGCCAATTATTCTCTGGATTGTAGCAGGTTGTGGATCTTTGTAGAAGCCCCATCTGTTGGAGGGAATAAAGCTTCTTTGGTGAGGGGTGAGAACTACACGTATCTGTGGGTATAAGAATAAGCTGCATACAGTTCGAAGCTATATCAATTTAGCAAAACAGCAGTGATAAGTTCTCCTGTAAGGTTTATAACCTCTCCAGCCATGGGTTCTTGCCTAGTTTTATAGTACCAGGGCTGACTTCCCTTCTATGTATGAGTGTTGTACCTGCATGTATCTAAGTACACCACATGCATGCAGTATATGCAGAGCCCAGAAGAGGGCTTTGGATCATCTAGAACTGGAGTTACAGGTGGTTGCTAGCTGCCATATAATGGGCCAATCTGGGTCCTCTGGCAGAGCAGTAAGTGCTCTGAACCAACAAACCATCTCTCTAGTCACAGAAGTATGATTTTAAAGAAAATATCAGAAACATATGACCTATTTACTCATAGGGAAAGAGCTAAATAAGTTTGACTTACATCAGAGTAAGGCTTTGCATTGTGCTGTAAAAGTTGTTAGAAACAATTTTAATTTTTAGCAACCTTCTAGATAAAAATTAAGGAGAACGGGCCTAAATGAAGCATTCTCATTGTTTGGGGGCGGGAGGTAGGGATTGAACCCAGGGCCTAGTTCTTGTTAAGTACAAGCTCTATCACTGAGCTTCAACCCCAACCCCAAAGCCTTCTTATTAATAAAAGAATCTACACTGTCAGATTGTGGCTTGCTAATTACAACTGAACAAACTTCATCTACAGCTTAAATGAACTTAATTTCCTATAGCATTCATATCTTATAGATTAACCAAGTCTAATTTCCTCAACAAACATGTTTTCTAAGTTTTATGGTCATTCTATGCTTTAAAGTTAAAGATTATATTACTGGAAGATTAAATAAAAACTCCTAAGTTAACAGTTGACTTGTTCTTTCTCAGTAAACATTGATGAGAAAACAATTTAATAGAACAGAAACAGAACATTCATGCAATAAACATATTAACAGAGCTACAGAGCTCACCTGGACCTTGGCCCTACTTAGGTAGTGCTCTTTGTTCATAGTACTTCTGAGGAATCCAGAATGTGTACATTCATTCCAATATCTTTACTGAGCAGAATGAATACTAACTAGCCCTGTGCCTTGCTAAATGCTCTTGGGTGAATGCTTCTCTTTCCCAGATTTGCATTGGAGATACAAATTTACAGATAACTTGTAAATTCTTATAAATTTAGAGATAGCTCTTTTAAGCAAAGGTAAATAAAAATTTTATCTTTAAAACACCAGAATCATTAAAAAAGATATACTTAGCTCGGGAAATAAGAACAAGGTTTGACAAATAGGATTACATAAAATTAAAAAGATCTGTACAGCAAAAGATACAGCAGAGTACAGAGATGGCCCACAAAATGGAAGAAAAATTTTCCGAGCTATTCATCTGATGGGATTATCATTCATAATATATAAAGAATTCAAAAAATTAAGCACCAAAAGAATAAATAATCTAATCGATTCATGGGCCAATGACTCAACAAAAAAGTTCTTAAAAGAAACATAAATGGTCTAAAATACATGAAAAAAAGGCGCAAATGAAAACTACGATGAGATTTGATCTCACTTAAGTCAGATTGACATCGTCAAGAAAAGAAAAATAAATGCTAGCAAGGATGGAAGGGTGTGAGGGATTGGACCTTAGACACACTGCTAGTGAGAAGGTATATTGGTATACCTGCAATGGAAATCAATATGGAAGTTCCTCATCACTAAAGTTAGAACTACCATATGAACCAGTTCTATTACTCCTGGGTATATATCTGAAGGAATCAAAGTAAGAAGACAATAGATACTTAAACATCTGTGCTTATTGTGGCACTATTCAGAATGGCCAGGTTATGGAATCAGCCTAGATACCTATCAAGAAATAAAAAGCTTTAAAAATGTAGTACATATACACAGAGGAATTTTATCCAGCCATAAGCAGAATAAAATTGTCATTTGCAGGACAATGGCTGGAACTAGAGGCTACCAGACAGAAAAGTGTCACATCTGTGGAAGAACACAGAAATTCAAAGGAGTTATGAGGAGGAAAAATAGGCACGGAGGAGATAACGGGGTCTAGACACGATCAAAATACATTATATGCTTGTATGAAAATGTCATGATGAAGCGCATTGTGGTGTACAATCAGTGTGTGCTAAAAAGGGGGAAGGGGATCAAATAATTAGGGATTGATAGAAATGTCTACATCTTGATTAGATTGTCTGCTAGACGCATGCATTCGCCAGTAGTCAGAATAACCAACTAAAAATTACATACTATATACTAACGTGTGAAAATTGTCTCAAAAAATAGATGGGAATCTTTCAAGTACAATCATAAAAATCCTGGAGCAACAATATTAATATCAGATAAATTGGCCTTCAGAACAAATTTATTACCAAATATTTTATATAGATTATAAATTAATATTTTGTAAATATCGGATTAAATGAAATATATTAAAAAAATTTTTAAATCTATTGTAAGCATAAAAGAAAAATGCAGCATAGTATGCACAGTGTGGTTCCATTTGAGGGAGGAAAGGAAAAGAGAAAATGGTTAATGTAGAAACACGTGTTTATTGCTTCATTTAGAGCTTCTCTATGACCGCTTAGTTTTGAAATTGTTGCCTTCTGAGAGAGGTATAGAATTTTGATTATCACATCACCGTTCATTTCTCAAGATCAAACTCCCATTTGTTTAGCTGAAAAAGAAACTCGCCTTTATATTTTGATTTTCACTTTGAAACTCTTTCAGTTCATAAAAGTTACAGTTGTAGTAGAGAGAGTCCCTTACGCCTTCATCCCTTTCCCATGTTAACATCTCACAATTGCTGTACTGTTATCGAAAGCAGGGAGCTAACACTGATAGGGTGCCGTTAGTTATTCTGTATATCTTGTTTAAGTTTTGCCATTTGTCTGACTGAAGTCCTACTTGCGTCTGGGTGTAATCGTGTATGCCTGTAATCCAAGGTCTCCAGAAGGGTGGGCAGAGGAAGGCAAGGGATTGCTACAAGTTTGAAACCAGCCTTGACTACATGGAGAGTTTCAGGCCAGCCAGGGCTATTTTGAGAACCTGTCTCGACAAAACAAAAAACAAAACGAAAACTAACTAACTAAATAAATAAATAAATAGTCATGTTTCTGGGATTTGTGGTCCAGGAACCAACCCAGGAAAGCCATATTGCATTTAACTGTCTCCTCTCTATTTACTTTAATCAGGGAGGTTGCTCAGTCTTTGTCTTTTATAACTAACTTTATGATAGGAAGAGTATTAGTCAGTTATTTTGTAGAATGTTCCTGAACTTGAGTTTGTATTACAATTCCTCATGATTAAGTTTGAATTGCATATTTTTGGCGGGATACTACAAATTAATGTTGCCTGCTTCTCTGCGTATCACCTTAGAACACACCTCATGCCCAAGTGCCCCTTATTGCCAATGCTAGAGTATCTGCCATCTTTCTCCACCACAAAATTACTGTTTCCCCACTGTGGTTAATGAATACCTAGTGGAGCAATACTTTAAAACTATGCAAATATCATGAGTCTGGAGAGACATCTCAGCAAAACACTGGTTGCTCTTGCAGAGGACCTAGATTCAGTTCCCACATGGAGTGTAACAAACCTCAGTAACTCCAGTTCCAGGGAACTCCAACACCATCTGCTGACCTCCATGGCATCACAAGACCTGGGTGCACTTACACACATGAGGCAATACAGACAGACATACACATAAAATAAAAATAATAAATAAAAATTGAAAAAATTAATATAACTGCAAATATCTCACTTTCCCTCCCCAGGCACCTTCCTTTTCAGTGCTAGCTATGGAACCCAAGGCTTCGTGCATGCCAGGCAAGCCCTCTTAGATTTTTGTTTTGTTCATGGATTGGTTTGTCTGTGTATCTGTTTGTGACAAGGCCTCCCTAGGTGGCCCAGGACAGCTTCCAACTCCCTATGAGCCCAGGATGACCTAAATTCCACAATTCTGCTGTTGCTTCCTCAGTGCTGGGAATTACAGGTGTGCCCTACCACACCAGTCTACCTCTTAGTTTTTGTGAATCATACTTTAGTCTACTAATTTATAATCCGTTCTTGTTCTTTAAAATTATAGCTTCATTAAGACATAGGTTGCCTAACACACATTTGAAGCATACAGTTTAATGAGAGTTTTCAGTGGGTTTTGTTGTTTGTATGCTTGTTTTTGAGGTATGCTCTCAGTATGTATCTCTGGCTGGTCTAGAACTCCCTGTGTAGACCAGGGTGGCCTCAAACTCACCAATATCTACCTTTTTCTGCAGCCTGAGTTCTGGGACTAAAGGCATGTGCAATCATGCCTAGCCGACTTAATGAATATTAAATGTATTTATACAGCTGTGCAAGAATCATCACAATCTAGTTTTAGAACACTTTCATTGTTCCAAAAAGTTACTTTGGGACCAGCAAGCTGGTATAGCAGGTAGATTAATCACTTGCTGGGCCACCCTTAGGACCTGAGTCCAGTCCCCAGAGCCCATGTAAAGTTGGATGGAGAGAACCAGCTCCACAAGTCATCCTCTATACGGTCACATGCACCATGCATGGCACATGTCCGCCTACACAATACATAATTTTTAAAGTTGTTATTTATTTATTTACTTTCATTTAATGTGTAAGAGTGTTTTGACTGTGTATATGTCTAGGTACAATCTTATATGCAATGGCCACAGAGGCCGGAAGAGGGCAATTAGGATCCCTGGAATTAGAGTTATGGATGGTTGTTAGCCACCATATGGGTGCTGGGAACTGAACCTGGATCCTCTGCAAGAGCAGCCAGAGCTCTTAATGCTGAATCATCACTCCAGCCTCAAATAATTTTTTAAAAAATTCCTTTGTACCTGTTTATGATCTGTCTGTACTCTATCTCGGGCCCCAAATAACCACAAATGTGCCTCCTGTTTTTGTTTACTTAACTATTTTTTTTCATTATTTATTTGCTTGACAATTTACCCTTGTTCTTAGCAACATCAACATTCAATTATTACTAAGATTTCATTTGTTTTTTATTTTTATATGTGTATGAGTGTTTTGCCTGAATGTTAAGTGCACACATGCATACAATGCCCATGGAGGCCAGAAAAGGGCATTGAATTCCCTAGAAGAGGAGTTACAGACTGTTGTTAGCTGCTGTGTGGGACTGGGAACCAAACATGGGTCCTCTGGAAGAGCAGTCAGTGTTCTTAACCACTGAACCATCTCTCCATCCCTGAGATTTCATTTCCAACCCATCGTTTAATAGATAACACAGAACCCTGACTGGCCAGGAAGTGAAATTATGGGTTCTTCATCTAAATTTTTTAAAATTTCACATATTAGATGAATCTGAACTCTCCAGTTGCCTTAGATTTATAGGTTGATTCGTGTTGCAGTTTCATTTCTGTTGCTCTGATAAAACACTGACCAAAAGCAACATAGGAGAGGAAAGGTTTATTTGGCTTACACCGCCAGGTTATAGTCCATCATGGTGCAGAAGGCAGGAGCTCATAGCAACGGGAAAGATCACAGCCAAGAGCAGAGAGAAATGAATGCACCCATGCTGCCTCCTTGTTCACTCTCATCTAGCATTCTGCTGTCTTACGTAGTTACGGGCCCTCTGCCCAGGGAATGGTGCTACCCACAATGGCAGGGTCTTCCTACTACACAATTACCAGTCGAGCCAGTCCTTTGTAGACATGTCCACAAGCTAACCAGATCTGAATAATTCCTCATTATGACCCTCTTTACAGGCAATTCCAGGCTGTGGCAAGTTGCCATTTCAAGTAAACAATTATATGGGGAACAGGCTAGAGTGACTCCGCTTTAAGTTGGACTCCATCTTAAGGCTAGAGGCTAACTTCTCCATTTTGTCAACTTTTGCTGTAAGTTTTCATTTGCAACCACAAGGCTATACATTAGGCAAGCCCGGGCATGTCAGGCAAGGAGGATGTGCTTGGCGCAGGCACACAGGCTCCCCTGACCAATCATAATGCGCCACTGTAATGCCCCTCCTGTCCAATAAAAGGCCCACACCCTGAGGGTCGGGGCTCTCAGCATGGATCCACTGCGGTTGGTGAGGTCTGAGAGTCCAAGCTTAAGCTTGAGTAAAGGCTCTTTGTTTTTGCATACTCTCTGGATTCCTTGGTGGTCTTTGGGAGTCCTTCCCTGGGCACTACAATGCATGTACTGGCTCCTGCCTTTAATCCCAGCACTCAGGAGGCAGAGGCAGATGGGTCTCTGTGAGTTCAAGGCCAGACAGCCTGGTCTACAAACGGAGTTCCAGGCCAGCTGTACAGGGAGAACCTGTCTCAAAAAGATAGGAAAAAAAAAAATCTAATAAAGATAATTTCAGTTAGGTTCTTTTCTGAATGTACAAAGGTAAAGACATAATCTTTGATCTCTTAAGAGCACTCAGCTGTTTTTTTACTATTCCCAAACCTATCACAGATTCTTACAGGATTTTCATTTTGTTCCAGTTTTCATGAGCTAAATTGGATTACCTCAAAGTTCACATATTGAAACCATGACCACATGACCACCAGCACCTCAGAATGTGACTATACTTGGAAATAGGGTTATTACTGATGCAACTGAGGTAACACAAAGTGATATAGGCAGACCTTAGTTCCTTCTGACCGTGTCTTTGTAAGAACCAGAGTTCAAGACATCAACAACACTTGGCTGTGTGGGGGTGAAGAACCACTTCGTAAGCAGCTGCCTAACTCAATCCTGTTCTTAACCTCCCCTTCTCGCCTCTCCTTCTTCCCCATAGGCACTTGTCATTCCAAAGCACTTTAGGTGCCTATGGTGCAATCAGTTCTGTACTGAATAGAAATATTCCCTGTTGGAGGGAGGAAAGAAGGACAGTGGAGGAGGGGGACTCCCTAAGACTCCAGAAGTAAATGAAATTCATGAGGCTCCTGACTTAAACCTCACAATTCTCAGTAATCTCCTGAAATTAACAAGATTTCTACTCCACCCCCACCTCCCAACTCAGGCCCCTTGCTCAAGGTTCCTATAAACAATAACAATTCTCAGCAGAGGAGACTGGAGACTTCTGCTACTCAGCCCGCCTCCTAGCTGGGCGGGGAGCACCAAGCTGGGTGGGGAGCACCAGGGAACCGGCCTTTGTGAGTAGTCATTCATGATGGTTGCAGCTGCCTTTGAGTTGCCGGATGCTCCTGTAAGTAACCCTAATAAACTCAGTGGCTCACCAAGCTAGACTGAGTGGAACTGAACTGTTTCTTCAGCATGTCATAGGTGTACTCTCTGGGGCGAACAGACATTTATTTACATTTTCTAAGGACAGTTTACACACCAGCTAAATCCCAACTTTCACCAAGACAAGTTAAGGGCTAATTTTTAGGTTAATTAAATTAGTTACCTCTTTATCTCTATAGTCTCTTAAATTCCCAAATCACCTTCCTCTGTCTTTCTTAGGCGTCTCATGGTAGGGGTTTTGCCTTTACAAGCAACTCCTTTACGCTGTTTCATTAGGTCTCGGGATAGAAACAGAGTACATGCATATGTTTAACTGATCACTTCCTTGTTTTGCATTCGTAAAAGTAAACACTATATCGCCATTCTCAAGATATCTGGTCAAAACTGTGTCCATGGAACAGAAAGTACACCTTTGACTCACGATTTTTACCACCATTTTTTTTCCTTGTAGCTTTAATTGTAACCAAAGGGATCTTGTGAAGTGTCCTCCCCTGTTGATCTTAGTCTTCCAATGTAGTTCAAGGTTAGTACGAATCTGTAGGGCTCTGGCCCCCCTGCATGCCCTTCTCTCTTAGTGCTAGGCTCTCAGCCAAGAGCTAGCCAGATCTTGTCAGTTGCAGTTCTGAAGTAAACAACTTGACCTTTATTGATTTGACTGCAGACTTCCTCAGTTTACATCAGATGTGCGTCATGTGGCTGGATGTCTCCTGAGAACCTGAACTTTTAACCTCCTGCAAAGCCTCCCCCTCCCCCCCGCCTCAGGGTATATAAGGCTTGCTGCCTCTCAGTAAAGTCAGTCATTTTCCTTTCCTCCTACCTAGTGTGTGTGTGTGTCTGTGTCTCTGTCTTGTGCCTCATTCAAGCCACAGCCCTCTGCCGATCCAGACTCAGTCAATGAATGTAGCTTGGCCGCTACAACTGGAGGTTCCACTGAGATTGGAAAGAGAGGACGTTGCTGACAGATCGCCTGGGAAGGCCAGTCCGCAACCTACGTTAAGTATTTTTGGGTGTATTGGACAAATGGGTGCTTCAGGCGCTCATGATCTTTTCACAGATCAATTGGTAACCTTACTTAAGAAAACTTTCAATGTCTAATCATTTACGTGTGTTCTTTCTGATTTTTGATGTAGGCACTCAGAGCTCTAAATTTCCCTCTTAGGACTCTTCTTTTAAAGTGTCCCAGAAGTTTTTGTTGTGTTGTCCAGAAAACTTTTATTTCTTTCTTAATTTCTCCTTTGACCCGTTCATCATTCAGGAGTGTGTTGTTTAGAACTCCATGAGTTCGTGAAATTAATAAGGCTTCTTTCAGCATTGATTTTAAGTTTTATTGCATTGAGGTCTGAGAGAATGCATGGAATTATTTCAGTATTTTTGGATTTGATGAGGTTTATTTTGTACCCCAGTATGTGGTCAGTTTCGGAGAAAGTTCCAACAGGTGCTGAATAGAATGTGTACTCTTTGGTATTTGGATAGAATATTCAGTAGATGTCTGTTAGGTTCGTTCAATATACGGTATTCTTTAATTAAGGTGTCTCACTGTTTATCCTCTTTCCTGTTGAACTGTCTAATGGAGAAAATGTATTGAATCCTTCTACTATCAGTGCAGTTGGGATTAAAGTTATATAGTACTGATTTTAGAGTGCATATATGTTATTGTTCCTTTGATGAGAATGAAGTGACCCTCTCTATCTCTTTTGATTTGTTTCAGTTTGAAGTTCTTGGTTCCTTGCATCGGGGGCCTAAATGTCCCTGATTGGGAACAGGTCAAACGTGACCTACAGAAAATTTTACAGAAAGAGGGCCCTGACAGTATCCCTATTGCAACCTTCTCTATCCTTTTTAAGAATTTAAGTATTATTGGATATAGGTCTTCTTTGAATGTCTGGTAGAATTTTGCTGTGAATTCATCTGGGTCTCAGCTTTTATCATTCAGAAGGTTTTTGTATTATTGTTTCAATTTATAACACTTGTTTCTTTGAGCAAATGTCAGCATTCTCTCTAATTTGACTTCCTGCCTGAAAGAGGAGGTAAGACACATAATATTACAAAGTAAGGTAAACAACAGGATGTTTTGAGGTGAAACATTCCAACCTGCAGGGAAGCTCCTTAAGCTCAGGAAGTAAACAAGTCAAGAGCTTCAGTAAGTCCCTGAAATTGACCAGGTTCACTAAACCCCTTCCTCCCCAGTCCTGTATGAGCCCCAAGAACTGCTGGGAGATGTTCTCAGACAAGCCATGCACATTAAAAAAAAAAAAAAGCAGAGACCAGCTGAGCTTCTTGTAAGAGTCCAAGACCAACTGGGCTACCTAGAAAGATCATTCTCCAGTCTGTTTAACTGCATTCAGATTGTGCAGTGTCCTCTTTCTTTCATAGGAGCCCTAATTTTAGCCCTACAATTATCTGTATATATATTTAAAAGCTGTTGTTGGAATAGTTAATTTACTTGCCATTATCCCCCAGTAAATTTTTGGATTTTTTTTAAGCATCACCCTTTAGTTTTCCCCAAAATTATTTGCATGAAGCCCATATCAGGGGCACATTTAGCCTTGACGGATTCACTTACTGCTGCTACAGTTTGTGATATTGACCCTATTGCAACAGTGCAGTCTTTACATGCCCAATTTCATCTTAATGTTGGCTCTCTGTGTTTTCATACAAAGATCAACAGAGACCAAGCTATACAAATAGTTAAAAATTGCCCCACCTGTGTAGAATCACTTCCAGTTCCCCTGTTAGGGACTAATCCCAAGGGCCTTTCCCCTAATCATATTTGGCAAATGGATGTTACCCATGTTACTGCCTTTGACAAGCTCCAGTTTGTTCATGTTTCTGTAGATACCTACTCCCGCCTAATTTTCACATAACATTTGACCTCCCCACAGACTACTCTCTCCTAATCAGCTGTGGTGGTTATAGACATAGGCCACCGTTTACCAATGATTCTGTCACCTCTTCTGTTTTCCATTACCAAAATCCCAATATGGAGGGAGTTAAGGCCCACCTTCTCAGGAATGTGTCTTTGTGGGCCATATGCCTGTCTGGATGTGGTCCCCCTTGTGTTAAGGGAGGTGTATGTTCTTAGTTCTACGGCCTCCTGGAATTCATCCACCGTATTTGAGACATCATTAAAATTCCAAAACATATCCAAAAACAAAAATGTCTCTGTTCACTCAGGCCTGCCTACTTCTTCCTTTCTTCTGGATTGTTTCTAATACCTCAGAAGAGGGTACTCTTAATTGTTCTCCGCAGGTCTGTCACCTGAAAAGCTGCTGGCACCAGGACAGCCTCGCCTTGGTGGTTAGAGTACCTGGAGTCAGGGGAACGGCAACTTGTCTTGACCTGACAGAAGAGAGACTTTGGAACAACTGCCGCCATTGTAGCAGCCGTGGCTATTGCGGTTGCAGCTACAACGACAGTCAGCGTGGCTATCTCTCAAACACTCAAAGCACCTCACAAGCACCTTTGCTACAGCACGAAATGACTGTCTTCCCCTGTGAAACCTACTAGGATTCCCTATGAGTCTGGAGACGGCCCTTTGACATGACTTACACAAACCAGTAGGCCCGCTGGGCTTTGATAGCCCTGGATATGTCTGCATAACACGAAGCTGCTTGCATTGCTGACTTTCATAAATGAGTAGCCAGAGACGGGTAAGCCCAAAGGGGTGTCTAAGACAGGGAATCAGCCTCTGTGGCCAGAGATTGTGGCTGGTTTTCCAATGACGGGTAAGACACGTGCTGACATCCTTGGCAATCTAAGACAGATGCTCATTTACATAAGAGAAAAGGGGGACATGTAGGGCTCTGGACCCCTGCATGCCCTTCTCTCTTAGTGCTAAGCTCTCTGCCAAGAGCTAGCCAGATCTTGTCAGCTGCAGTTCTGAAGTAAACAACTTGACCTTTATTGATTTGACTGCAGACGTCCTCAGTTTACAACAGATGTGCATCATGTGGCCAGATGTCTCCTGAGAACCTGAACTTTTAACCTCCTGCAAAGCCCTCCCCTCCGCCTCAGGGTATATAAGGCTTGCTGCCTCTCAATAAAGTCAGTCAGTCATTTTCCTTTCCTTCTACCTAGTGTCTGTGTGTCTGTGTCTCTGTCTTGTGCGTCATTCAATCTGCAGCCCTCCGCCAATCCAGACTCAGTCAACGAATGTAGCTCGGGTGCTATACTAATCGTCTTCCTGGTTTTTCAAAATTATAAAGACTCCAACTTTCAAGTGATTGGTATATGGTAGGTAGCAGGTTAGGCAATTTTATATGCATGAGCCTATTTATTCCTCCTTTTAAGTACCCTCCTCCTTGAGAGTATCCACATTTCCATCTGTTTTAAGAGAAGGAAAACTGAGGCTCTGAGATGAAGGGTTTGTGCAGTTTTACCCACTATAGTAGTAAAACTAGAGTTTTTATCTAAATCCAAACTGGCTGATTCCCAAGTTCTTTCCTCTCCTCCAATGTTAACTTGTTGTTGTTTTGTGTTTTGGAACAGGTTCATAATGCTTCAGACTCCTTATGTAGCTCAGGCTAGCCTGGATCTCAGGGTGATCCTCCTGATTCAGTTTCCCAAATGCCAAGATTATAGATGTAAGTCACCACACTCAGCTCGCCATGCTGTCTTAATGATTAACTCAGGCAGGGCTTTTGAGTGTTCATTTGCATGTCCCAATGCATTTAACTGTCCTTTTCCCTTCTCCAGTCCACTCCTGCATACTGCATGCCTGGATCAGTGACTAGCCTCTGTTTCAGTTTTTGCAAATTTCTGGGCTTCCTCTACTTCTTGCTCACCTAACATGTCACATTTTGGGGAAATAGTTCATGATCTCCCAAGCAACCTTTTCAGCTGGGTTAGCGATATAGCTCAGTTACTAGAGGGTCTGATTAGCATGGATGAGGCCTTAAGTTCAATTCCCAGCACTACACAAACCAGGCATGGTGGTATATACTTGGGAGGTAGAGGCAGGAGGATTTCAAGTTCAGCATCATTCTCAGATGCACAGCATTTGAGGCCAGCCTGAGGTACATGTGAGAACTCATCTCAGAAAAAAAAAATAGAAGAAAGAAAGAGAGAAAATTCTTTTTACACTATCAGAGCAATAATCACTCTTTATAAAAATAACCTGTTGGGGCTGGCTCAGTGGGTAAAGGCATTTGCCACCAAGCCTGATGACATGAGTTTGATTCCCAGGACCCCTCCCCCCATGCCCCCCACCCCCACTCCTCTACTATAGATTGGAGAGGAGTGTCTTCTGAGGATAGTGGCAATATTCTTTTTAAAACATTTTTTAAATTTATTTTTATTTTATGTGTATGAGTGTTTTGCCTCCATGTATATAAGTTCACCACAAGTGTGTAGTGCCTCAGAAAGAGGGTAACAGATCCCTTGGAACTGGAGTTATAGACAGTTGTTAGTTGCCATGTGAATGCTGGGAATTGAACCTGGGTCCTCTGTAATTACAGACAGTGCTCTTAACTACTGAGCTGTCTCCCAGTCCTGTATTGATATTTTTCCTGTGACATTAACTGTTATTGACCAGTACAGTGTCTGGCACTTAGCAGGTACTCACTAAATATTTCTGTGAATAAATGCACAAATGAAGTTTTACATATACTTACAGAAAATAAATGTCATGATTTTAGGCATTTGTTTAACAGGATGTTATAAAAGTCCTTAGTGCCTTTCACTTATTTACTATTCAGAGCATTGCTGGTATTTTAACTCATTTTTTTTCAGTGTTGAGGATCAAACCCAGAACATACTAGACCATTGAGTTATATCTCTATCTTACAGTCCTTTAAGACAGGATTTAGTTATGTAGTTCAGGGTGGCCTTGAACTCAAGATTCCCTGCCTGTACCTCTTGGGTGCATCCAAGCTCCCACATTTTAAATGAAAATGTAGATATTATTTCACAAACTATATGCTGGCAAGTTTGAAAATTCTAACTTTCATTGTACAATTTTAAAATGTGAATTTTCACTTAAAGACTCAAATGTTACCTTACTCTCAGATAACATATTGTGCTATAGAATCTTCATTTTAGCTGGAAAAGCTTCATTACATAGTTATAAATGCAATAAATCCAACACAATACAATAAATATAATACAATGCAAGAAAGATTTGGAAATAAATTTCAGATTTACTATAAGTAGATTGGTTGCAATTTTCTTAAGGCATAGGTGATAAAACTTTTTATCATAACTCCCAAATAATAGAAACTCACACAACAGTTACCAGAATTTATGCAGAATGTTTCTCAGAAGCATTCTATGACTCTAAGCCAGCCCAATTAAAACAAAAGATTGGTGGGATAAAACAGAATGAGGAGAAATAATCCCCAGAACAGCTTAATTTTTAATTTTGTACGTACTTTTTTGTTTCGTTTTGGTGGGGTTTTCATTTTGTTTTGTGGTTTTGTTTTTGTTTTTGTTTTTTGAGACAAGGTTTTATTATGTAGCCCCATCTGGCTTGGAACTTGCTATGTAGACCAAGATGGCCTCAAACACAAAGATCTGCCTCCGGAGTGCTGGAATTAAAGGCATGCCCCACCATGCCTGCCTGCAGATTTTTTGTTTTTCAGTTTTGGAAGTTTTTTAAATTGTAAAAACTTTAACTACTTTTGTTCCAACAAACACAGTATGTCATTAGAGAGTCTTGAGAGTCAGAGTCTTCCTGTAGAAATAAATTGGAATTATGGACGGCCTGGGGGCATAGCAGGCAGCCTTTAAGCTACTTTGGTGTTGTCCTGGTGTGTTCACACAATAGCCATCCAGAAATGAGAACAAATACTCCCTAAGTAAAAGCAAAAGTAAAAATAAAATTAGCAAATACTAGACAGAAAAGGTTTTGCTTCAGCTTCAAGGAGAAAAAAGTTACCTATGGTGTCAGGATATTCTTTTTGGGGAAACAACCAGGCAGGCCTTGGTATGGCTTCTGGTACTGGTAATGTTCTGTCTCTTGCTCTAGGTCCTCATTACATAGTTTATTAAGTTCATCAAGCTAGATGTATGAAACAAATTTGACTCATAAATAAAAAAATACAGCATGAACTGTCATTTCCAATAATCTGCTCCTCTCTTCAAGAGACTCTCAATGTGAGGAAGAGGATGTGTAAACTGTGACTTCCCCAAATGTGGCTTCCTGGTAGGGCACGTATAGTTACTGTGAGAGGATATTGAAATATCAAATGCACTAGGATTACCAAATTTTAAAAATATATATTCTAAAACTAGACACTATGTAAAGAATTTTTACTGAGGAAATTCTGAGTACCATGACTCAGATCCCAGGGGAATTTGTGTGTGTGTGTGTGTGTGTGTGTGTGTGTGTGTGTGTGATCGTGGTGGTGGGATTGGAGAATTTTATACATGAGTATAAAATTGCCTCCTTCCCCAACCCTAACTCCTCCCCTCCATTTCCCTCTCAAATCCATGTCCTTTACATATGTATAGGAAGTCCCACGGAGTTTATCTGTGTTGCTCACATACAGTACTGGGGCTTGGGATTGATCACTTGGACATAGGCAACTTATCAGGGGGCTTGTTCCTGAAGAAAATTGACTGTTCCTCCCCTCGTCAACAGCCAATAACTGCCCGTAGCTCTTCAAATAGGGGTAGGTCTTGTGTGTCCTTTCCCCATCCATTCTGGAATGTTGACTGGTGTGGTCTTGTGCAGGCCTTATGCATGTAAACTATATTGTTGGGAGTTTGTGGGTGCAGCATCCTTGTCACTATTTTGCAGCAGGCCCCCATGGTCATCTGGCCCTTACAGTCTTTCTGCTTCCCTCTTCCATGATGTTCTCTGAACCTTGGGTGAAGAGGTTGTATTATAGATGTCCTATTCGGGGCTGGGCACTTCATGGTCACATAATCACATATTCACATATTCACTCCATGGTCACATATTCACAGTTGTAGAGCTCTGTAGTAGCCTCCATCTGCTGCAGAAAGAAGCTTCTTTGATGAGGGGTGAGAGCTGCTCTTATCCACAATGTAAGGTTAAGCATTTAGAAGACAGTTGGATACTATCAGTTTATCAAAATGTTAGAAGTAGGTTCTCCTCTAGGATCTATGACTCGCCGTGGGTTCTTGGCTACATTTATAGTGCCACCCATGAGTTCCTCCTGTTGAATGGGCCTTAAGTCTAATTAGACAGTTATTGGTTGCCTCCAAAATTAGTGCCACTATTGCACCATTGGGAATATCTTGTGAGGCCAGTCATTGCTGCAATTCCCAGCCGCTGGGTAGAATGGTTGATAGTTTTTCTCTCCCAGAAACGTGTGTGCATAATACCTTCTAACACTATGAGAGCTAGCACTCAGGAAGGAGGCTTCCAAGTCAGTACTAGCTTGATTTCTTCAAGTCCTATGACCTAAGGGTGTGGTGTCTTCAACAATAGGCTCTTACCCTCAAGTTTTGGCAGGAAACCAAGAGCAATTTTGTGGTTTCTAGGACCCCCACTGACCAACTCAAAGGGAGATACCCCTCACCTAGCACTACACTTTTTGTTTGATGATCTATGGCTTCTGGAGGGAACATTATCCCCACATGTGAAGTAACTCCAATTAAACTGTGTGTGTGTTTGTATATATATATATATATAATATTAAATAACTTGAATTGATTTTAGTTTAATGTAAATATATTAGTAATTTTATTATTTTAAATTTTTTAATTAATTATTTTATTTTTCTGTGTATGAGTATTTTATCTGCATGTATGTAAGTGCACCACATGCATGCAAATCCACAGAGACTAGAAGAGGACATTGGATCCCCTGGAACTAATGTTATAGTTGGTTGTTAGCTGCCATGTGAGTGGTACCAAAACCAAGTCCTCTATAAGAGCAATTAGTTCTTAACCACTCAGCCATCTCTCCAGTCCCTCATTTTATTAATTCATTAATAATTACACACAATATATTTTGATATAATATATTTGCCCACTTCCTCCGAAATCCACTTCCACCTCCCTACCCAACCAATTTCAGGTCCTCTTTATTTTTTTAAGCTCATGGAGTTTAATTTGTGCTCAACAAAAACTCTTGGGCATGGGGCCATCACCTGGAGCATGGTTAACCTACCAAGGGTCACATTCTTGAAAACAACCGACTCTCCCGGCAAGAAGCTCTCAGTTGCCAGTACCTTTTGAGCTAGGGGTGGGACTTTGTGCCTACTCCAATCACCACTTGGATTTTGTCTGACCTGAGCTTGCACAGGTCTTGTGCATGTTCACACAACCATTATGAGTTTATATGTACAACTACTCCACTGTGTTCAGAAAACTCTGTTTTGTTGTGGCCATTCACCACCTCTGGCTCTCACAATATATATTCCCTTCCCCTATTCAGTGTTATTTATTACTTACCCCGACGCATTCTCTTTGACCCTCCCACCTCCCCTACACCTGTTTTTTTTCCCCTTTCCCCCGTCATAACACCTGTGTTCTACTGTTCCCCTCTTTAACACTCTTTCTCCCCACCTCCAAGTTCATGCTGCTTTTCTGGCTTCTACAGTTACTTCAAGTTGTACACCCACACCTTGAGATTTGGAGTTAGGATCCAACGTAAGAGAGACATGGAACATTTGTGTTTCCCTTCTTCGGTTCCATCGATTTACCTGCAAATATCGTAGTTTCATTTTTTCTGTGTAGCTGAACAGAATTGTATTCTGTGTATGTATAACACTTTGTTATCCATTCAGCAGATGAAGGGCATCTAGCTTGTTCCCATTTCCTAGCTATTTCGAAGTGGCTGGGTAAGTGTCTCTGCAGTAGGAGACTGAGTACTTTGTATATACGCCCAGGAGTGGTAGAGCTGGATCACATAGCAGACCTGATTTTAGCTTTCTGAGAAATCTCCATATCGAATTCCATAGTGGCTTGTAACAGTGTGCATTTCCATCAACAGTAAATAGAGGCTTCTTTCCCCACATCCTCGCCAGCATTTGTTTTCTTAACCATAGCCATTATTACTGGGGTAAGATGAAACTTCAAAGTAGTTTTAATTTGCATCTCTGATTGCTAAGGATATTGAGTACTTTTTAAAGTATTTCTTAGCCATTTTTATTTCTTCTTCTGAGAACTCACTGTTCAGATTTAACCCCATTTTCTATTGGGCTGTTTATTTCCTTCGTGCTTTTTGAGTTTTGAGTATATTCTGGATATTAATCCTCTATTGTATGTATAGCTGGGGAAGGGCTTCCTCTTCACTTGATGAGTTGTTTGCCTTGCTGGATGAAGCCTTTTCATTTCCGGAGGTCCCATTTGTCATTTGTTGACACTAATTTCTGAGGGAATGGAATCTTATTCAGAAAAATCCTTTTCTGTGTCTACATCTGCTGGGTGCTCCTTATACATAAATTCTTCTAGCAGTTTCAGAGTTTTAGGTTTCACATCATGCATTATAATTAAGTTGGCTTTATACTAAAGATGCAGGGATATTTCAACAAATTCAAGTCTATAAAATGTAACAAATGACATAAATGGACTTAAAGACAAAAATCACACAATTATCTCAAGAGATGAAGCAAAGGCTTCTAACAAAATTCAACATGCCTTCATGATAAAAACCCTAGAAAGCATAAGACTAGCTGGAACATACCTCAACACAGGAAAGGCTACATATGACAGATCCACAGCCAGCATCCTCCTAAAGGAGAAACACTTAAAAACAATCCCAATAAAACAGGAATGAGACAAGGCTGTCCACTGTCCCAAGCTCCTTTTCCAATATACTGCCTGAAGCCCTAGAGCAACAAGACAAGAGAAGGAAATTAAAGTGATATGAACAGGAAAAGAAGTCAAATTATTCCTATTTGAAGATGATATTGTACATAAGTGATCCCAAAAATTTCCACCAGAAAAGTTCTAGAAATAATCAATACTTTCAGCCAAGTGGCAGGATACAAAATTAACATAAAAAGCAGAGGTCTTTCTATATTCCAATAACAAACAAGCTAAGAAAGAAACCATGAAAACAATCCCATTCACAATAGCTTCAAAACCAGAGACAAACAAACAAAAACCCCTAGAACTATAAACCTTATTATATAATAAAGTAATTAAATGGGGGGGCAATAAAGAGATGTTCAGATGAGGGAGGGAATCCAAATACTATCAACTTATATTGTATGAAAGTCACAAAAATTCAATTTAAGAAGAGGTTATCTTTTGAAAAATTCTCAGAATAAACCTAACCAAGGAAGTGAAAGAGTTCTGAAATGAATATATATTGAGACAGGGTCTCCTTGTAGCCCCAGCTGGCCTGGAACTCACAGAGATCTGCTTGCCTCTAAAAGCATGCACCACCACACCCAGCTTTACAATGAAATAATTAAATATCTGAAGAAAGAAACTGAGAAAGACACTAGAAGAAGGAAAGACTTTCCATTTTCACAGATTGGTAGAATTAATATGATAAAAATGATCATCCTACCAAGATCAATTTACAGATTCAGTACAATCACCATCAAAATCCCCATGACATTCTTCACAGAAATTGAAAATGAAATCTTAGAATTCATATGAAAGGACACCAGACCCCAGATAGGCAAACGAAAAGAATAAAGCTGGAGGGATCACCATACCCAGTCTCCAGTTATACCACAGAGTCACGGAAAGAGAAGCAAGATGGTAATGGCACAGACGCGTAGATCAGTGGAACTGAATAGAAGACTCAGACTTAAGCCCCACAGTTACAGCCACGTAATACTGGACAAAGATGCCAAAACACACATTGGAGGAAAGCCAGCATCTTCAACAGATAATGCTGGGAAAACTGGATGCTCACATGTAGAAGAATGAAATTGTATGCTTATCTCTTGTCATGCACAAAAACCAACTCTGAATGGATCAAATAACTCAGTGGGAAACCTGGAAACTCTGAGACTCCCGCATGATTTTCAAAGAGGGTGCTACCAAGGAGAGTTCTCTAATCTGATTGTGGGTGGATCACTGAGGAAGAGCTGCCACTTCCTTCCAGGCTTCTGAGACACTTTATAGGGAGCTGCAAATGGCCATTTTCCTGCAGCTGCCAGACCCAGAGAATGCCTGACTATGGCCCAGAAAGCTAACGCAGCTTGGGGCACCACAGTAGAGGTTTCAGTGACATGAGCAGGATCACCAGACTGAGGAATCTATGAGCATTTTTTACTGGATCAGATGCAGGCCATTTGGAGAATAGCTACTTAGAGAGAGAACCAAGCTGCTGGAAACAGAAAGAAAGATTTTAAATAGAAATGCAGGAACCAGGTGAGATGAACCATAGGCTAGAAGGCGGAAAACTTCCAAAGAATGGCTTGAAGGCCCAAGAAAGCCAGTTTGAACTTCTACCATACACAAAAACCCATTGGTGGCAGTTCCTTTTTAAAAAAAATACTTTATTATTTTTATTTTATGTGTATGAGTGTATTGCCTGCATTTTTTTGTAAGTGCATCCTTGTTATGCAATGCATGCGGAGGTCAGAAGAGGGCATTGGATCCCCTGCAACTGGAGTTACCGACAATTGGTAGCTGTCATGTGGATGCTGGGAACTGAACCCAGGATCTCTGTTAGAGTAGCCAGTGCTCTTAACCGCTGAGCCGTCTCTTCAGCCTCCAGTGTCAGTTCTTTAAGAGTGTTACCATTCCCTATTCTTTAACCTTCAGAGTTCAGAAAGAATTTTGCCACAAACTATGGCAGGAGAAGGAAAAGGAAGTGGAACGGAGTGGAGAAATCAAATTGCATTCTTGCTCTCCATTCTGCTGAAGACAGCCTGGAGCACAGCCACGGGGGAAGATCTGGATGAAGTTGTGATTAATATCTCAAGGAGGTATTCTGGTCTCGAATATAAAGCCATGTTTTCAACAAAGGATTGTTAGAAAAGGAAGAAGGGAAGAGCTGTGAGATCTGCTCCAGTTTCCTCAAGGACAAGGTAAGGATGGTATGCCCAGGGTGTGCTTGACCAGGCAGCGGGAAATCATGAAACGGTTACAGTTTTACTTACCTGTTAACTTTAAATGGGTATCTGTATTCACACACTAAGTTTAAAAAGAAATGTTTTTAAACAGTGGTTGAATCCTGAAAAAAACAGGAGAAGCATTTGGCGCCCCTAATTCACAGTATGCCTACCCAGACCAGCACAAAATTGGTCATGCTTTTCCCTTCTGAACTCGTAATTCTCATTTCGGCCACCTTACTTCCTAGATAATCCATTTTACCAGACATTTCTACAAATTGTTCTTCTCCACTCTGTTAAAGAAAAAAAAATTCAAGTATTTTTAGTCTACCAAGGTAGCAAAGATTTAAAAGACAATACTCCATATTAATAAGTATGCTATAAGATAAAACTCTTTATAACATTGCTTAGAAATTGATATAAACCAATGATAGCCAAAATTGTTTATAACATTTCATCTTAAACTTTTTATTTTGAAAACATACACAGAATCAACTTCTGTTTACTTTTTGCCTGCATTCCTCAATTTTAATTATTTAATTTATAATGGCACTTACATTTTATTTTAATGGTTTTGATATCATGGATGGCCGTTTAGGAGTAAACTGTAGAAATCATACTGTGCTGCTCCATGTACCCTAAATAACTCAGCAAGTAGCTCATAAGAATAAGGATAATCTCTTAAATAACTGTCATGTGATCCTCCAATTCAGACAATATAACTTCAGTACAGTTACATTATCAAATGCACAGATTTTATTGTTTATATGTAGATTTTGCAAATTGTCCCAATAATATTCTTTATCCAAGGGAAATGCCAGGATCTCTGATGCCTTCAGTTACCCTGTGGTCTTTAATTAGTCAGGTCTCAGCTTTCCTTTGTTGCTTATGACAATGACACTTTTTTTTAAAGAATGGGAGGAGGCCAGCACTTGGGAGACAGAAGCAGGTTGATCTCTGTGAGACTGAAGCTAGCCTGGTCTACATAGAGAGTTCCAGGCCAGCTGGGGCTACAGGGAGACCCTGTCCCAAAACAAAAAAGAATACAAATATCTGGGCAGGCAAGATGGTTCACTGAGTAAAGGGGCCTGCCACCAAACCTGATGACCTATGTGCGATCCCAGGACCCATGTAGTAGGAGAGAACTGACTGACTCCTGCAAATTGTCCTTTGCTCCCCACATATGAACACCATGGCATGCATGTGTGTGCGCACACACACACACACACACACACACAAACATACACGCACAGATAAACAAAATATTTTTTTTAAAAAAAAGGATATAAATAGTATTTTTAGAGTCAAATGTTCCTCAACTTGTTTGTCTGCTATTTCCTCATGATTAGATTCAGGCACTTTGGGCAGGAGTTTCCAGCTTTTGGCCTAATTAAATTCTACCAGGCATCTGTTATGAGGAAATAATAAACATGTAAAGAGTTGTTGATATGGCTTTAAAGATATGCAAATGAAAATAATAAAAGCCATAGCAACCTAGTGGGGAGAAGTCCATATCATGCAGTGAGCTGTCAGCTTTATGTGTCTCATCTCACTTAATGTTCTCAGTAAAATGGAGACAGCAGCCTCTGTCACAGTTGTCCCCTCTGTCTTGTTGTTTTTGCTGGCTCCAAAGAAGGAGCATCTCTGAGCCAACTAAAGTTATCCACTCCTCTAGAACAAATACTCTTTCTTTCCCAGCATCCCCTGCAGCTGAGTAGGGGCATCTAACTGACTTTTGACCAATAAGCACTCTAGACAAATTTCCCAGTGGACTTCTGGGAAAGGTGGAGCCTCTCATAGAGAAAGTCTTAGACTCCTGTCTTCCTGATTGTGCTGCTGGTGTGTACAACAGTTGCTCAGAGTCACAGGAGTCTCAGGAGCTGTCTCATAGTCTTGAAGTTGTAAGAATGATGGCCCAAGGCCAGTGTGCTGAGAATTGCAGAAAGCTTGACGATGATGCTATGAGCCAGAGAGAACCTCAGCTCTTGATGGCCTTGCTGTGTTGTTTTCCCAGTTCTGGACCATCTTTTTCTGCTTTATCCAGGTAATAAACTTAGAATTTAAGCTTTTCAATTGGATTTTTCTATCTTGCTACTGTAGACATTACTGATGGATAGAAGGAATAATAGGAATAGTAACCTATCCCTTGCCTGTCACATCCCAGTATTGACCTTTAGTAACAATTTTGTGAAAACAATACTAGGCACTGTTAACTGTGCTTTACAGATGAGGAAGCTGAATTACAGAGACATTGAATAACTTTCCAGAAGTCACACAGCTAATGCTATACTTTGGATCTAAAGTGTCTCCAAAGGCTCTCCCAAAGGTAGTCCCCAGCTTCTTGTCCTCTCCCTCCCTCTTTTTCTATCTTCCTCTCTTTCTCTCTCTTCCTCCTAAGGTTCTCCCTCCCTCCTTCTCCCTTCTTCCTGGCCACTAGAGTGAGCATCTCTGCTCTGCACATGCTCGCCGCCATGATGGTCTGTCCTGCCACAGGCCCTAAGTCAGTGTTGTCAGTCACTGCGAACTGAAACAATGAGCCAAAATAAGTTTTTCCTCCTTTCCCATTCTGTGCCTCAGATACCTTGTCATAAGAATGCAACGCTGACTAACACTGTTAGTAATGAAAGTTAGAATGTAAATTCAGGTGGTTTGACCCTAGAATTGAAAGGAAACAACCACATTATTCTGCCTCCCCCATAAGCATAGTTTCATAAATCATGATGTATATGATCAACAGAAAATTACTAAATACATGAAGAGAAAGAGTAAGCTAACATGCTTGTAAGAAAATATGGGTCTTTTATTTTCTTTCTTGTATGTCACTTCATTGTCTTTTTGAAGCTCGCTAGTTTAAGTCAAAAGTCTGTTATCAGAAGGCAGCATGGTGTGAATGTCACAGGGCTACCTTTAGAGTCAAACTTCCCACATTTCAATCCTGATACCACTAGCTACTAGCTATATAACCTTGGGCAAGCTGCTTAGTCTGTCCCCCTCAGTTTCTGTCTCTGTAAAGTGGAGGTAATGATAGTGCCTGTTTCATGCTGTTAAAAAAAAAAACAAAAAAACAGAATTAGCTGGGAATGGTGGCACTCAGGAGGCTGGTGAGATCAAGGCCTGCCTGGTATACATAGAGAGTTCCAAGTCCATTGGCATGACAAGGAGACCCTGTCTCAAAAAAACAAAAGAAAACACAATAACAAATCCCACTCAGAATTAGCTGAAATAGTATATTCTTGAGCTATACCTGGTACACAAGATCTACCTAACTGATACTAATTTTATTACTTGCTCACATAACTGAAATTCCAAATATGGTCAAAGGGATTTGTCTCTTCCTTCCCACCTGGAACCTCTGCTTTCTACCCACCTGGGGCAGGTCTTCTTTCCAGGGGCCAATGACCACCAATCGCACCAATGGCCACAGATAGCCACCACAGCTGTAGGAATTATGCCTCTCTGTGTCATCCTTAGTAGAATAAGAAAGATGGTTCCACATGGCTCCATAAAAGCTGTGAATTTGAAGCTCTTTGGTGTTTATCCTCTGGCCTAACTATGGTAGAAAGTGATGGACCTGGCTTGGGTTAGATAGTCAACTTGGGTGCTTAAGGTAGAAGACAAGTCAGAAATAATCCCACTCCAAGAAACATGGAGATGCTGTTCCCAGAGATCAGGAGGGGAGGAATTGATGATGGATTGTATCTGCTTTACCCACCTCACACCTTCGAGCTGTTGGAGACATGGAAATGCATACAAGGACAAAATGAACCTTCCAAGGCATCAAGATAAAAGTAAAGGAAATACATATAATGAATTCAGAGTAGAATTAGCACAGAAACACGTTTAAATAATTACAAACTAGGAACTTCACAGCTGTGCTACTGTAGCAGAAAGATCAACATATTAGAACCTATTCTAACTTACTGATAGCTTTGCTATGTGTCTGAAGGTGTGAAGTGATAGGCAGAAGTTTCTCTCTTAGTATAATGACACCTATAAGAAGTAAGGTCAAAATAAACAAAAGGACAATAATGATTTCCCCATATGGACTGACCAGAGGTCTGCAGAAGAAAACTGTTTTTTCCAAAGGAGAATGTCATCCGTAGCCTAGAATGACAGACAGTCCACCACCAAATCACCCAAGCGTGAGATGACAGCTCTAGTTTTTACAGGGACGAAAGGAATTGGGAGGAGAAGGATCATTTAGTGGATACTTTGGGAACTTCTCAGACATTAGAACTAACCAAAGGATGGTTAGTCCAGGGGTGGGGAGCTACTGAGAGTCAGAAGTGAAATGATCCTATAGAGCCATATGGTACGCCAAGAAGAGGCAAAAGTACCCAGATAGGGGCCCTGCACTTGGACTGATGTCCCGCATAAATCTCACCTCTCTACTTGACTTTTGGAGCTGTGATGGTTAATGTTCACTTGTAGTAAATGGATTTCGGTGTCTCCTGAATATCTGCCTTTGTTGTGTAGTGTGCTTTCTGCCTGCATTATCTCGAATATGCTTTTCTGCCTGTCCAACTTGTCCTTGAAGACTAAGTTCCAACATTACTATGGCAACAAAGTCAGTCTTGTTCCATGTCAATACCTCTACTTCTACCCTCCTCTTAAGAGCAAGTCATTTCCTGTCTGAGCTTCCTCACTCTCCCAGAGTCCAGACCTCATTTTTTTTCTTCTGTATGTGTGTCTCATGCCTAGACCATGAGTTCGGGGAAGTCAGGGAACAAGTATTGTTCATTGTTTTACTCCCACTGCCACCTGGTACACTGCCTGACCTATGGTGACCACTTGGAGAGTCTTTGGAGAATATTTAGAAGGCATGTGAATAATAATAAAGGAAGTGATGCATTTATTCATGAATTAATCCAGAGTCCTTTCAGTTATAAAATACTAGAATGTGAATATTCCTGTAGAATACGAAATAGCATTCCATATTTGAGTGTAGTCTAAATGCTATATTGAAAGAACTAAAATCTATTATATTCTGGTTTGATTTCATACCCAATAAACAAATATCAAGCAGAGCTGGAAAATGTTCATTAATAATACAACTTAAATACTCAAGAGAATGACACATAATGGTCTTACTTCTTTCTGAAAGACATGGAAACGTTACCACTTTCACCCAGGTGCATTTTAACAAGTATTCAGTGAATATCTTCATTCAGACTGGTCAATTATTTATCCTCTTGTTTGATGCTTACTGAACACCAACTATGTGTAAGGCTTTGTTTTAGGCACTAGAGACACAGTAGTGATCCAAACAGAAATCTCTATTGCAGTCTTGGAACTTACTCACTATTACCACAAAGAATTATAAATAAACAAATAAGCAAAATACGTAGCATTGGCTGTGGCTTCTCCCCTACTCTGCCTGCCTTGTTCCCTGCAAGGTATACTACTATCCTTTTGCTGTACTCTTGTTTCATTAAACATTCACTTAACCTTTCAGTGTAAATATAGTATATTAGATCATGATAAGGGATCTGGAGAAGAAAGCTGGCAAGGGGTTTAGAAGTGTCATGAGACAAGGAAGCAGGGCATAACAGCGTCAAATACGTGGTCATGGAAGGTAACATTTGAATTCAGTCTGGGGAGAGCTTGGGAGATTATGGAGGTAGTTTTTGGAAGAAGGGAGACGTACAAACGGCCACAGTGTTTTCTTTAGACCTATGCTGGTGGATCTTCATTCTATTAGCCTGTATTTCCTGGCAATGAGCAGTACTTCTTAGCCAATTAAAGAGTGCTGGCAAGCTGAAAGAAGTTCTCCCTTAGGCAAAGATGGGACATGATAACTTATCTCAAACACTGACAGATGGAGAGAGACTGGAGGTATGTGGGGTAAGGATAGCAGGAAGAATAACAGAAACAGAGGAGGCCGGAGAGAGGAACACCGTCTTCTGCACCTCAGAGACCCACCCTGCTCTGACTGAGGCAGGTTTATCAGTCAGTGAGATGAGGTCACACTTGATCACAGAGGCTACCAAGAACCATTAAAGGCAGTTAGCAGGAGAACCATGATGAAATAGATACTTTATTTAACAACCCAGAGGCAGAGTCCAGTTAGACCTTCCATAAAGCAAGGGATAATGCAGGGAAGACATTTAAAATCTGTTTTTGTTGTCTTAACATTAACTTAGTGAGTCAGAATGGAAGTAGTGAGAATACTGATATAGTTATGAGAAGTGACATTTTATTTATTTGTTTATTTGCTTGCTTGGTTTTTAAAAATATTTTATTTATTATTTTTATTGTATGGGTATGAATGTATTGCCTGCATGTGTATAAATGCAATGCCCAAGGAGGTCAGAAGAGGGCGGTGGATCCTCTGGAACTGGAGTTATGGATGGTTGTTAGCCTCCATGTGGTTTCTGGGATTTGAACCCAGGGCCTCTCAACCACTGAGCCATTTATCTAGCCCCTTGTTTGCTTATTTTGAGACAGGGATTCATTATATAGCCCTAGCTAACCTGGAACTCCCTTTGTAGACCAGGCTGACCTTGAACTCAACAGAGACCCACCTGCCTCTACCTCCCCAGTGTTGGGATTAAAGGAGTTTTTATTGGTTGATTGGTTGACTTTTTTGAGACTCACTATATAGTCTTGGGTGGCTGGGAAATTGCTATGTAGACCAGGTTGACCTCAAACTCATAGAAATCCACCTGCCTCTGCCTCTAAGTGCTGAGATCAAGGGTATGCACCACCATGCCTGGTCTAGAAGCGACATTTTATAAATAAATGACAACCTTTGGAAGGTTATTAGATCTGGAAGGTAAGGGTGAGGAAGCAAGAGCTGGTACATCCATGAAGTTCAGAGACGAATGAGCAGATGAACTATAGGACAAAGGACACACAAAAGAAGGTGTGATTGAAATCATAGTGAGCCAAAGGCCGAAGCCATAACCCGATCTTACAGCCTTTCCCCTACTAGATAACTTCAAAGTTTGAAATCCAAGAAACAGGAAGTATTGCCACCAACAGGATGGGAGATTACAGAGGGACAGCTATCTCTGGTTGCTAGGGAGATGGAGAGTTTTAGTTTTATACTTGAGTTTGAAGATGTTTTAGTGGAAATATCCAAGTGATAAGCATAACTTTATAAGTGGAGATGGCTCCTCACTGCTTTGTGATCTTGGATGAGTCACTCTAACCTTTCTGAGCTTCAGTTTCCACAGTTGCAAAGTGGGGATAACAGTATTACTTAGTGGATGTTAATGAATTAATTAACTGATTAATTTGTAAAGGACTTGGAGTGGGGCCTGGCCAGATATTATTTATTTGTTTGTTAAGTAATATAGGCAAGATGCAATGTAAAGAAAGTAACTGGCTTTCTAAGGAGGTAAAGATAAAGTCTGGGTAAACCTAAAGGAGAATTTAGGGTAACTGATACATGGTCATAGACATAAAGAGTGAGATTTTGTAAAAAGAAGAAACAAAACTGAATGATTAGGAGATCTAGAGACCAAGGAAGACCAAGACAGGCCAGCGAATGAGGAATGAGTTTCCAGGGTTAGGTTTGGACAGAGGAATGATGAAGGGAAAAGCACAGCGAGAATGAGGAAGGCACTGGGATGGGTGATTTTGAGGGTTGCTAGTGCTGTGTAAATATGGATAAGAGCTCATAAAGCCAGAATGTGGACATATGGCTAACTTCATAGATAACACTTTCATGATGAGTGTTTTTGTGACAATTAAGGAAGAGAAGGGCTATTTCTAAGCATAAATTGACATAATGGAAGACATGGTCTAAACTCTATGTTTAGGTATCAGGCGCTAAATTGAAGGTAGCATGATGTAAGGCAAGACGCAAGGATTCATGGCATTCTCCTTTTCCATCCAAAAGAAGTTTTCTTTAGGGAAAATTATGAAAATTTGAGATGTTCTCATGACATTGAACTTGTGTTTGTGTAGAAATTAGTATACTTTTGTTCTATATGAAAGTACATTCCAGAAACATTTAAAAGATCCGAAAAAGGCCATCTGAAAGGCTTAGTATACAGTGGATTAAAGGCTTTGGTGTAAAGACTGTTTGATGGATTATTATTGTTTCCAGACTGAAGAAACAATTATAGAATAATATTTTTCTTGTTTTATTTTATTAATTTTATTTGCTGTATATGAGTGTATTGTCTGCATTTGTATTAAGTGCACCTATGTCATGCAATGCCCGTGGAGATCAGAAGAGGGTGTCAGATTCCCTGGAACTGGAGTAGATGCCATGTGAGGGCCAAGAATTTAACCTGGGTCTTCTGCAAGAGCAGTCAGTGCTCTTAACTGCTGAGCTATCTCTCTAGCCCCAGAATAGTATTTTTCTATCCAAATATTTGCTCCTAAATTCCAATGTTGTGGATATATTTAGGCCTTTGTCATTCAGAAACAACATTTTTATAAGACAGCCTTTGAAATATTCTGGCACTGGGAATTGAACACAGGGCCTTGAGTGTGTAAGGCACTCTACTCCTGTGTTATAGTCCCAGACTTTAATTTTTTTTTTTTGAAACATGACTTCATTAAGTTGACCGGACTAGAGTGCACTCACTATGTGGCATAGGCAGGCCTTGAACATGTGAACCTTTTGCATTAGCCTTCACAGTAGCAGGGATCACAGATTTGGAGTAGTAGAAATAGCTTTTTTAAAAGCCTTGCTCTGGCTTTCAGGCTGTTTTTCTGGTCTATGCAATGTTATGCTATGTACATTGTCTTACATGCTTAAAGGCATTGACATGGGGGTGGGGAGGGTTACCTAACCTGTTCTATGAAGATTTACTGAACCACCTCCTCAGTCAAAATCAGGGAAGGCTCTGGGAAGAGACACCTGGTCCACACACATTTTAGTATTAGGTTACAAATTAAGTTGTATTAGGGCAGTGCTGTCCAGTAAGAATGCAGTATGACCCACAAATGTGAGCCACATAAGTATTTTTATATGCAGTCCACACTTAATACAAGGAAAAACAAAGAGGTGAAATTAACTTTAATAATATGTTCCTTCACTTAACAGATTCAAAAGTATCATTTTTCACATGCGATCAATGCAAAAATTATTAAAACATTTTTGTTTTTTTCTGTTCTGTTTTGGAAATCGAGTGCATATTTTCCAACCCATATCATTTCAGATTAACCATAATTTCAAGTGGTCAACAGCTACATGTGGCTTGTGGCTTCCGTATCTAGACATTGCAGCTTTGAAGCAAAAATACATCTCTTTTGTATAGTCAAAGGCAAGTTGACAAATTGAGAATTATATAGAGTGAACTAATATAGTACAACTTGGACCAAGCGAGTGACTTGAAATAAGCACGGGTTTTTCCACTCTAGCCAACTTGGGGACGTTTCCGAAAATGTTCTTGAGTCAAGGCTGGACTTGAGAGAATTTTTCTTAGTGTGAAACTGAAGTCATTGGAGAGGCAATGAACGACAAGACTGTGCATAGTGTTTCCCCAGAGAAAAAAGATTTTATCTCACGTTGTAAAAAAAAAAAAAAAGGACGCCTATTATTTACTTCTTGAATGGCTCCATTATTATGCTAAAGTGTTCCAGGAATGATAACGAGCCGGAAAAAAGTTGATTAGTGTCCTATGAGAGTCCGCTTTTTTTTTTTTTTTTTTAATTGTGTTCTCTCAGGAACGGTGTCAACCTTTAATAAGGCCCATCCTCCTCAAGAGCCCAGGCCTGCTTCTGGACCTAGCCAGTCTTGCCCACAGTCGTTTCCGGCCTGCGCTCCGTGGTCTCCGGGTCACCCGCCGGCGTTCGTCGCCGCCTGAGGTCAGCCCCGGGAAGCGCGCGCCGTCGGTGCGTGCCAGGCCGGGCGGCGGGGCAGGACCCTCCCCCGCCCGGGGCCGCGCTGCGAAGGTGGAAATGCGGAAGTTTCCCGGCGCGCCTGACAGATGAGGCTGGCGGCGGGCGCTGCAGCTGCTGTGCGGCGCCGGGGCCCGGTCTCCCCGCAGCGCGCCAGCCGCGAGGCCGCCGCGCCATGGCCACGCTGCCCAGCGCCGAGCGCCGCGCCTTTGCGCTCAAGATCAACAGGTAAGACGCGGGCTCGGCGCCGCCGCGCCCCGCTCGCCCCGTCTCCCGCAGGGTCCCCGAGGCTGCGGCGGCCGAGCCGAGGAGCGCGCCGGGGCTCGCCTCGTCGCCCCAGTCCTCGGGGCCGTGCGCACCGGCCCGCGCCCCCTCCCCGCCGCCTCTGCGTCGCGGGTCCAGCCCCGCCTCGCCCGCGCCGCCCGCCCGCTTCGCACAGGTGGCCGGGTCGGGGCGCGTGCGGTGCGCCCCAGGACTCGTCCGCACCTTGCGCCTTGCTTTCAGGGTTGGGCCAAGGGGACAGAGGCGAAGTGGCTGAAGACAGCTTTGCTTGAAGGCAGATCCTTCTGTGATCCTGCGTAGCGCTCCTTCTCCCACTTCCACAGAAAGCTTGGCTCCGGATGACATCGCTATTTTTATTCCTCCCGATCCAAAAAGGAGCCAGGCATGAAGTGGAAAAAGTGATCAAGAAAAAGAATTCTTCATTTAAATAGCTGACATTTAAAGATTTAAAGCACTCCATCAAAGCCAGTTCGGCAAGTCGCACACACTAAATCCAAGCGTGCTGACTGCTCAGAGTTCTCGGTAGAGGCGCTTCAGCTGCAGTTTTTTTCTTCACTGAGAATTGCTGACAAGTATTTAGGGGCATTTTTGCCCTGACCTGGGAAATCTAGACTGCTTGGTTAAAAGATAATGTGAAACTCGCCGTGAAGGGCAGCCCTCCGTCTGGAGGAGTTCCAGTTTTCTGGCCGTGGAGCCTGTGAGATGCTGGTTCCGCAGTTGCGTTCGTCATTGCATTGCTAGTGTGTGAAGTTTGAGCCGCCAGGACTCACAAGTCCGGACTAATGAGTGGTAAGGACTTCCAGGGGGAGTATTGAGCATCGCAGTGTAGCTATGGGCAGATGTTTCTCTTACCTTACTATTTCATCTGTAAAGTCAGTTTAATTATTAATACGGAGTGTATACAAATGTTAAAGGCTAAAGGGTGCTAGTCTAAAATCATAAATTTTATCAGAGAATCTTCCTGTGGGAGTTTTTTTCTGCTTCGGGTTTTCCCGGCTGTATGGGGCTGTAAGGGCTGTAAGGGCTGTTCAAGGAGTTGCTGTTGGATGCGGGTGCTTCACAGCCCCTCCATACTTTCTCCAAGCCAGGAAAAAGGAAAAGATAGGGAACAAGGAATGAAGGCAGAAAGATGTTAGAGATTGAAGTTGGGTAATGTTGATCTACAATGAGTGAGGAGGACCTAAACCCTGGAAGGGTCTTGTAAGAATCTGTGGGGTCAGTTCAGTCTAAGGGTTAAGAACTAAGGCCTTGAGCTAGAGATGGTGATATATGTCTGGAACTCCAGCCCTTGAGAGGCTGAGACAAGATGACCACAGATCCTGATGCCAGCCTGCTTGAAGAGACCTTGCAAGACAAAGAAAAACAAAACAATCGACCACCCAATGCAGAAAACAAACCAGATTGCTCTTTGTGAGACATTGGATATGCTTTTTAATCTTTATCAACTTTGGTCTCTCTCCCTCCCTCCCTCCCTCCTTCTCTCCCTCCCTCCCTCTTTTCCTCCCTCCCTTCCTCCCTCCACTAACTTTGTAGCTCAAAGCAATCTTCTGCCTCCATTTCTCAATTACTGGGTGTGTATCACCTAACCCAGCTGACTTCTACTTTTATGTCAGATGGGAGCAATCGCAGTATCTGCCCATAGTGCCTGCCTCCCCAACTGTAAGGGGGTTAAATGACGAGGTACAGAGTGCTTTTAATGCTTGGTTCAGCATAAATGTTGAGTAAATGTTAGCTGTCAGGTCATCTCAGTCATTATCCTCTCTAATATTATCATCTCTGAGATCTTAAGAAGGAAAAGTAGGAAGGAAAGCCGAAGTTGGAGCGTTTCCAAGAAGAGACCAGTTTGGGCTAGATATGGGGAAGCCTGTAACCAACTGGAGCTTTCTTGGCCCTGATGTCCTCAACCTGTCTTCCATTCTTGTGCTAAGAACCTCAAACACACCGGAATGAAATATGTGTTCTAATGTCTACTTAGTGAAATAAAATATTTCCTGATATTCAGGCAGGAATTTGAAATACATATTCCATTTTAATTTATATTATTTCTACTTTATGTGTATGAATGTTTTGCCTGCATGCATGTAAATATACCTGTGTCATTCAGTGCCCTTAGGGGCCAGGAGAGAGCATCAGATCTCCTGGAACTAGTTACAGACAGGTGTTAGCCACCATATGGGCACTGCGAATTAAACTCGGGTCCTCTGCAAAAGCAGAAGTGCTCTTAACCACCGAGCCTTCTCTCCAGTCCCTGAATTGTAGATTTCTGTTCATGCAATCCACTTTCCCCCTTTCATAGCATTTTGTATATTGAGTATAAGAATTATGTTAAGGAGTTTGGCAGGAATAATTTCGAATAGTGTATGAATAAGAATACACCTAGTATTAATATAGTATTAAAATTCATTATTTGTTGACCACTTAGTATGTTTCGGAAGATGTGATGGTTAGCTTTAGTTGTCCACTTGACACAAGATAGGATCACCTGGGAAGACAGTCTCAGTGGGGATTGTCTCCATGGGTTTGGCCTGTGGGCATGTCTGTGGGGAATTGTTTTGATTGTTAGTCGATGTGGGAAGATCCAGCCCCATGTGGGTGGCACCTTTTCAGGGGCTAGGCCCTGAACTAAGAATGAAGAAAGCTGGCCAAGCATGAACAAGCAAGCAAGGATTCAGGTACTCCCTCTTTGCTCATGACTGTAGGTGTGGCATGATGAGCTGCTTGAGTTCTTCTCTTGCCTTTCCCAAAATGATGGCCTGTAATCTGGAATTGCAAGCCAAATAAACACTTTCCTCTCCTAAGTGGGAACTATTTCATCATGGTAACATAAATGAGTGTAGAACAGAGGAGGAAGATGAAGCTGGACATAGTTACACAAGGCCCTGTAAATTGCTCAAGATCATAGTCAACGATAGCTGAGGCGGGACTCCAGACTGCTCTTAAGATCGCACCCTTAGTTGGGCCTCTGCTACTTTGACTCATGGGTTTTATTAATTTTCTTTAAAAGCAAGGAATTAATTTTTTGGAATCACTTTAGTCACAGCATTGACAGTTCTGTTTTTGATCAGTGCTTAGTATATAGACAGTGTGATTCTTTGCAGTGTTGAAAATGGAAAAGAAAGCATTTTCTCTTGCATGTATGTCTACTCGTTTTTAAAACAGATCAAATTATAAAACTAAGACTCGTTGAAATATGGCCATTAGGACTTTCAGCACAGCTTCATATTTTTTTTACCTGTAAACATTTTGTAGGGTAAACTACTGTTCTTCCTGTTAATGAAATATTGACATCTAACATGTTAAAAATTGTATTTGCAAAGAGTTCTGTTCTGTGCAAAGCAACCTCAGCAAGGAACGAACAGACTCTCACAGGCTGAAGAATGTCCTCCACTGCATTCAAATTTCTGTGGCTTCCTGCAAGCAGAATTGCCCAGTACAGGGCCAGGGCCAGAGCCAGAGGAAGTCAAGAATGCTGCCAGCAGCTGTCTCCCTGTGGTCGTCCTGGCTCACTCATGCTCTCAGAAGCCTAAATTCATGTGCTGGAAATCATCATATAGGATGTGCTTGGAGTATCCAGTGTAATTGTATCCTGTGTTGTATATAGTTAAACAGGAAGATATAAGACAGAAAATTCTACCACTTTCTGGAAGAATGAGGTTTAATTTCTTGTGAGTGTATGTTTGTCTTCATTTTAGTTTGTACCTGATTTCCATGCAAAAGAAAGACTAGATCTGAATTAGGTAGCCACAGTAATGTCTGCATTTGGGGTTTCATGCAGTCCATAAAGGAGCATTCCCTCTTATTAATTACCTCTTTTTGATTACTGGCACTTACTGCTTTTGTACATGTTGGAAATTATTACTAATGCTATGAAAATTTCATTAGCTAAAACCTTGATTTCCTTCTTTTTCCTTTTATGCTTGTTTGGAATTAAACCTAGGGCCTTATGCACTGTAGGCAAGTGTTTTACCGATGAGCCACACCCCAGCCCATTTGTTTCTTTCCAACACAGAATAGGTGTAGAACTTCAGCCAATGTTCAAGTAAAATGAGAACTTCAGAGAAAAAGTATGGGATGCTGGGGTGGGGGCGGGGAGCATTAATGGCCTTCTGACACTTGGGATTGAAAACATAAAAATATGACTTACTCTTCTAGAATGCTTACTATGTGGCAGATATGGGTCTAAGTATTTGTATCATAGCTTATTCACTTCTATGAAGTAGAAACAATTACTGTCTTCATTTTACTAGTGGAGAAACAGAGCAGAGAAGTCATGTACATTTTCTAGTCACTCACAGCTAATTAAGGGTAGAACTGGAATTCATATTCAGGCAGTCTAGCCTCAGAATCCTGCCCTTCTACCCACTGTGCCATGATGCATCTTGGTTTTGTTTTAAGGTAAAGAAGGAACAGTATTTACTGTCCCCAACGATTGTGCCAGCCAGCCAAAATTCTGGCATAGATGGGGGAAGTGCTCTCAGTCTCCACCCCTTACTAAGGAACTATTGGCAGCTGATAGCTGTTGGGGAGGGAGAATCATTCTGTTTTGAAGCTGTTCCCACCAGTAGGTTTTCCATGCTTCAGTGGGTGGCCCACACCCATGCACATATGCACAGTGCCAACTGGATTAGTGGGTTATAGACATGAAGTTGGGAAGGGGAGCGTATTGGAACATATGAGGGGAGCTGGAGAAGGGAAATGGGTGGATATGATCATATTTCATTATATACATGTATGCATGAAATTCTTAAGAACAAAGAAAGGAAAAGTATAAAATGATGAGATGAAAAATGATAAATACTGAGTTGATTAGTATACATTGTACATGCATTGAAATACCACACTATACCCAATAAATAAGGACAGTTATTTGTTTATGAATTTTTTAAAGAAGAAAAGCCAGTGAGATTACTCAGTGGTTAGAAGTGCTTGCCCAGGAAGTGTGACCACCGAAGCTCCATCCCAGGAACCCACCCACAGTGGAAGGAGAGAACTGATTCTCAAAATGGGTCTCTGACCTTTACACAAGCTTCATAGCACATGCAAGCCTGTAAACATACAGACACACACACACACACGCACGCACACATGCACATATTCACACAAACTAATAAATATTTTTTAAGAAGTGGAACAAACTATTGGGCATATCAATTATTATTAGAGTGACTTCTGTGGAAGGTAAAACCAAGTGCTCTAAAAGAATAAAGTTATATAAAGGTGGCATTCAAGAACAACCCTAAAGTGCTAACCTGAAATTCCAGCTGCTCAGGAAGCAAGGCAAGAGGATCACAAAGTCAAGGGCAGCTTTGGCAACCTAGACTGTATTTCAACATAACATATAAAAAGGGCTGGGGATATGGCTCAGTGGCAAAGCACTTACCTATCATGTACCAGGCCTAGAACTGGAAAAGGAAAAGAAAGAATGAGAAAGAGAAGAGGAAAGGAAAAGAGAAGATAATAAAATAAAATAGGGCTGGGAGATGGCTCAGCAGGTAAAGGGACTTGCTATGCAAGCCTCGTGGCATAAGTGTGATTCCCAGAACCCACATACAGGTGGAAAGAGAGAACCAACTGCACGGAGTTGTCCTCTGGTTGGCATGTATGCACTCCCACTCCACACATATATGTACATAGTAATAATACGTAAAATAAAGTTTTTAAAAGCAACCAGGTGCTGGAGAGGTGGCTCAGTGGTTAAGAGCTCTTGCTGCTCTTGCAAAGGACCCAAGTTTGTTTCCCAGCACCCATGTCAGGTGGCCCACAACCACCTGATAGCTCCAGGAGGATCCAATGCCTCTGGCCTCTGTGGGCACCCACACACAGGTGTACATACACACAGAGAGGCACACATATGCATAATTTTAAAAAACCCGAGTTCTAGTATGTTATAGCAGATTATGATGGTGATAGATAGCAGTAAGGAACTGTGTATTTCAAAAAGCTAGAAGAAAGTGGGGCTGGAGAAATGACTCAGCAGTTAAGAGCAGGCTGGTTGTTCTTGCAGAAGACCCAGGTTCGAATCCCAGCACCCACATAATTAACAGCCATCCATAACTCCAGTTCTAGGTGATCTGATGCCCTCTTCTGTTCTCCTCAGGTACTCATGACATGGATACATTTACACACAGGCAGGCCTAACACTCATACACACAAAATAAAAATAAATAAATAAATAAATTTAAGCTAGAAGAAAGCATATTGAAAGTTTTCCCTATAAGAAAATGATAAAATTTCCCAATTTCTTGTGAGGCAGATCTCTGTTTAAACTGATTTAAACATTATACAATATAGTTTATCAAATACCACATAGTATCCCATGAATATGGGCAATTTTTGTTTTTGTGTATCAACTAAAATTAATTAAATTTAAATTTAAAACAACCTATTTGGTCATAGGGACAAGAACCAAACGGACTGTAGGGAGAGCTCTGAGAAGCCTTTGGTGATTTTTTTCTGCAAAGATAGTACATCATTGAAATATAGGCAGTCTCATTTCTAATGTATACTTGAGGTGAAGTTGTGCTGTTCTTTGGCAATGGTAATGTCCACTGGAAGGAACTAATGTTCTCAGGAATTGCTTCACTTACCTCGTATGTTCTAGACCAAAGATTTATAGACACTCATAGGCCATCAAACTCAGATCTGAGGCCGTTAAGTTTTAAAACATTTCCTGCCAGATTCTTGGAAAAGCCACATTTGAACTTCAATGCAATTCAGAAGATGCTTGTCAGGACATGTACTGAAAGACCCTTCTACCAGAGTGGAATTCTTTGAGCTCCAACAATTCTCATATATTTGGGAAACTAGTGTTTACTTCTCATGGGCTCATGGAAAGAAAATATGACATCATATGACTCCCCAAGGTGAGAGGCTGAGCTCAGGGACCAGAACTCCTGTCTCAGCTCCCCACACAGAACTAAAGAGGCAATGGGACTATGTGATAAACACCTAGCTTTTCCGTCTTCTTTAGCAGGAGCCATAAAAAGGCAGATGAGCCTACTGATCTTGCTGGAGAACTCTAAGAACAACTTGAGCCTTTTTAATGGCAAACAGCTCCATACTTAATATTTCTGGCCATTTGACAAAATGTTAAATTAACATTAATGTCTATTCCTGGTCCCCACACACATCCAGTCTAATATATTGCCTTTCAGCTTGTTAGATAGTCCAGGTTGGCTGCAAACTCATGACAATCCTCCGGCCTCAACCACCCATGTGCTGGAATTATAAGCATGTACCACCATGTCCAGCTTCCAGATCCTCATTCTTTAAACTGATGTCCATTATCACAGCTGGCGTACACACATACATACGCAAAGACCCAAGTGCGACTTCATGACAATGATTATCTGAGACAGTAGAAGGGAGAGCAGAAATGACAGGCACATCAAAGAGTCTTCACGGTTCCTGTAATGTTCCCTTGTTAAAATCATTGACTGATTGATTGATTGATGTGTGTGTGTGTGTGTGTGTGTGTGTGTGTGTGTATGTGTGTGAACGCACACAGGTACTCTGGCCCACATGAAGACAGTGTGTAGGAGTTGGTTCTCATCTTTCTGATACCTGTGCACTACCTATCTCCCCAGCTTCAGTTCTTCAAGTATTTTCTTAAATTTGTAAAATTTTTATTAGTTTTTAATTATGTGTGTATGTATGTGTCTGTATGGGGAATGTACATACATACGAGTTCAGTGCTGAACAGGCTGTTGTGAGCCAAGCCACCTGACATGGGTGCTGGGAATTGAGCTCTTAACTGCTGACCCTTATCTCCAGCCCCCAGTTCTTTGAGTTTTTAAAACATTTATTTATTTGTTTTATGCATGTGAGTGTTTTACCTGTATGTAGGTAAGTGTACCTTATGTGTGCACTGCCTGAGGAGGCCAGAAGGGGACACTGGGTCCCATGGAACTGGAGTTAGAGACAGTTGTTAGGTGCCATGTGGGTGCTGGGAATTGAACCCAGGTCCTCTGCAAGAGCAGTCAGCGTTCTCAACCACTGAACCATCTCTCCAGTTCCCAGTTCTTTGAGGTTTTGATCCGTGTTGCTCTTGAAGAAGTTATACCGATTTCCACTCCCACTACGGCCCTAAGAATGCTCATTTCTCCACTTTCAAACCCTACCCCACCCCTAACCAGGAGTTTATCATTCTTGCAAATGTTTACTTGCCAGTGTTGACCCTTTCCCTTAAATGTCTCTAACCTCTTCCTGTTCAGTTGCTCTCCTGGGTCATCCGGTGACCTCTGAAGTCATTTTGTAGCAAGGAAAACAGTCATGCATTTCTTTTGTCTTAAATGCAACTAAAGATGATGGTCAATAACCTGTTTTATTCTTCCTTTTGCCTTTTTCCTTAAGAAGTAAGTTAATGGTACAACTATTAGGTTAGTCTAACAACTGAGTTCTTTCTTGATTCTGTTGTAAACCCTAGTTACTGGACCTCAAATTGTCCTTTTTACTTTGCTTTTACAGCTTAATCCAGCCAACCCCTCCTTTGAGTGTGTAAACTCTGACCCTTTTAAATAAATTTCTATCACAAAATAAGATTTCAGATTGCATTACTCACTGTATGTGTTTCCCCTTGAGTGTGTGGTAGACATTGTGGCTATCTTCCATGCCTTTCTGTTCCCTTCCTGGGGGGACTGGCATTTGGGGCTAGCACATGTCCCTCTGCTCAGAAATTTCAGAGCTTCCTGACCTTTGTTCCATTGTTCTCAACTTATTGAAGCAGAACTGCAACTAGATTAAGAAATGCAGAAGTATAATCAACCCACCCTCTCATCTCTCTCTGTGGTTTTTTTTAAAGTATATGAATGTGTATATGGTGTGTATGTTGTGTGTGTGTGTGTGTGTGTGTGTATGTGTGTGTGTGTGTATGTGTGTTTAGGCTCTTCGCTGACATCAGGTGTTTTCCTCTCTGGCTCTCTTCTCATGACTTTAGAGTCTCTCCCTGAACACAGAGCTAGTCATTTCAGCCAGTCTGACTAGTCATTGTCTCTGCTTTCTGCATGCTGGGATGACAGGCAAGCTACCACACCCATCTGGCTGAAACCTGTGTGGGTTGTGGGGATGCAAACTCCCATCTTCACGGTTGCACTGCAGGTGCTTTACCCACTGAACCATCCTCCCAGTCCCCTTTTTCTCCCTCTCTCACTTTTATCATTTGTTATTTATTATGTGTATGTTTGTACATGGATGTGTGTGGGCATATGAGTGCCAAACATGTATGTGTAGGTCAGAGGACAGTTTGTAGTTCTCTCCTTTCACTATGTGGTTTCTGGGGATCAAATTCAGGCCATCAGGTTTACTAGCAAGCACCTTTATCAACTAAGCCATCTCTCTGGCTCTGTCTTTCTCTCATCTCTTGAGTTATAAGATTTAGTGGGCTGTGAAGCCTAAGCCAAGGAGTTCCATATTTACCCGTTCATCTGGTCATTGTCTCACTCCTTCCAGCTACCAGGCATTACTCTATTCTAAATTCTAAACTAACTGTAGAACTATGAAGACAAATGAGTCAGGAGCCTTGCCCAAGAGGAACAAGGATGTGAACCAAAATTAGGAACTGGAGGGGAGGGAGCCTCCCCTTGCTTCCTGGCCTCTGTGCTGGTGATGCTGTGCCTGCAGAGGGGCCATCTTTGGGTCATGCCCTTGGGAATAGGGCAGCAGCCTTATCCAAAACATTTTTGAAATCTTTTTAGAACTACTTTCAGTGTCAGAGACCATTTATTTTTAAAAAAATAAGCTCAATGGTATGAAATCATTTTCTTTCAAGAGAATGGATTTTATTTTTTAAGGTTTCAAAAATATAGAAAATACAGATGATGAGATAGCAAATATTTGGCAGTCTCCTGCAATAAATGAGCAGTTGTTAGCCTCTTTTGCTTTAGATATATATTTTTTAAAGGGAATGTTACAATAACTTTGAAGTCTCTTTATGTGCTTGCCATTTCTGTCCTCTGGAAACCAGGATCATGAAGGGGTGTGTGTGTGTGTGTGTGTGTGTGTGTGTGTGTGTGTGTGTATAAGCAGTACATTGTGTATGGTTTTTGGAGCATTCAGAACAGGCCCATTAAATTAGGTAGTATCAGTTTGATTAAAGATGAGAGATAGGGCTAGGGATATAGCTCCATGGTAGAGCTTGCTCATCATCTCTGAGGGTCTCGGCTTAATTCCCAGTACTGCAGGTATACGGGGTGGGGTGGGGGAGAAGTCACAGCTCTGGTTTTGGATGCTTCCTCAAATTGCTTGGGAAACAAATGCCACAAGAAGTTCCAAAAGTAATTTTAGAATGACAACTTTATTGGAATAGATTGCTTGGTGCTGCTCACAGGGGATTATAAACAAAAATAATTTAAGTGATATGTATATATTTTTTAATATTTTGTTTTTTGTAAAATTTTAATTGCATTTTTGTGTACTTCATACAGAACATCTTTTAAAAATATTTTATTTTTATGTTATGTATATGAGTGTACTGCCTGCATGTGTGTAAGTGCATGAGTCATGCAGTGTCCTTGGGGGTCAGAAGAAGATGGCGGATGCTGGAACTACAGTTAGAGTGATTGTTAGCCACCATGTGGATGCTGGTTGAACCCAGGTCCTGTGCAAGAGCAGCCAGTGCTCTTAAGCTATCATACAGAACATCTTAATCACCTTTATATCCCCTTCTGAATTGGTATCCTCCCATAGCTTCTCTCGCCTGCATTCATGCATTTTGTCATTAAGATATATGGAGCCAAGTTAGTGTCCCCAGACATCCTATTACTTTTATGTGTCTGAGTGTATTGGCTGCATGTATTTAAGTGCACCTGTGTGGTGCGGCGCCCTCACAGGCGAGAAGAGGGCATCAGATCCCCTGGAACTGGAGCTACTGATGAATCTTGGCTGCCATTTGGGTGCTGGAAATTGAACCCGGGCCTTCTGCAAGAGCAGCCAGTGCTCTTAACCACTGAGCCATTTTTCCAGCCACCAATGTGTATATTTAATAATATTTTCCAATCACTCCTTAACATTATAGCCTTGTTGCTCACTTCCTGGAATGCCCAGGGAAATTTTCACCCCGCCCCCTTTTTTTTCTCCCTCAGGTGAATGTATCCCTGACTTGCATTTGATCCACGACAAGCAGCTGAGCCATGATAACATGTTTATTTTTAAATATATGTTTTTAAGAGCACAGAATAAAGATGTTTGTCTCCATGCCTTCAGATTTAATTAGGGAAAGTATGTGGATTAGCAGTGGGCGTGGTGTCTGCTTAGCATGTTTTGTGTGTTTAGCCTGGTGTGACCAAGCCATTGCCCCCTGTACTCTGCAGGGCTTCAGGTCAGACAAACTCACCGGGATGATCTTGGATAAAAATGCTTCCCCTTTCTGCATCACCTGCTGCTGTGCAGTGCACTACTCAGCACCCAGCACAGACTTTTTTTAGGAGGACTCAGCTCTCTGTCCCCAGGTCTCTGCTCTGTAATATAAAGACTCAGCTGGGCTGTCCTCATGAAGTTGCTCGGCTGAGATTCATGATTGACTGGGGAAACAAACAATTTCCCTCTGGTGCTGTGAGCATGCGGTAAGTTATACTAGAATGACAGTTACTCTCCCTTACGCTGGTGGAAAAACTCAGGTTCAAAGTCTGCTGACAATGCAGGAGTCCCTTATCCTGCTAGTTAATATAAATGTTTCAAGGCAGCAGTGACCATCTGTTCAACGTGGGAATAAGACTTTCACCTTCCTATTAGTATTCTGGCTGGTTCATTTTTTCTACTAATAGCTTTCATTCCAAATCACTCTCGGTTTAACAGCATCCCTTAAAAGTCAAATGTGCATATTCTGTAATCAAATTCATTCATTCTATCTTGTTCTCTACACGATAGTTTCATTTATATTAGCAAGATGGTTTTGGATTGCCTATAAATTTTTCTATGTATTATAGGGGATTTTTAAACAAAACCCTTAAACTTCTGCTTTGGGCAAGTTAGCATAAATGTAAAAGTCAGAGAACACAGAACACTGGTCGATTATGTGACTGGCTACAGGTTAAGGACAGAACTCGAAACTGGAGAAGCTGTAGTTCTGATGAGTAAGGAAACATCTCTAAAGAGGTAAAACTTTAGCCAGGCCCTGAAGGCCAGAGCTGTGACTGACATGAGAAACGGGTAAGATGGGAAGAAAAGTGAGCAGTGTGCAGAAACGACTGTCGGACTCAGAGGAGGCGCAAGGAAGGAGCTGCAGACATTCAGATGTGGGTGATGTTTGGGAGTAAGCCAGGGAAATGAAAGTTGAGGGGAAAGGGTCTGATTTTGCAGACACAAGGGAATCAGTGGGACCTGAGAAGCAACTAAATACTTATTCATGCACTCGTTTCTGCATGCTGACTGTATGCCTGGATCTGTACAAAGTGAGGAGATGGAGTTCTGAATAAGTTAGGTAGCACTATTGTTCTAAAAGAAGAAATATTCTAGTGATGAGACAAAAAACAAAGTTTTAACCGAAAAATGATATATAAGCTATAATAAAGGCTGTTCAAAGATTATGAAAGGATGTATGAGGTGTAGATGCTTTAGATAGGATGGTTAAGGAAAAGTGTCCCTGAGAGATCTGTTTTGGACCAAGAGTAGGCAGGAATTAGTCTGGTGTGTAGAGATGTCAAGGCTATATTTTAATGTCTAAGTCTATATACCACGTAGATGTAAACTAAGACAGAAAAGAAAACATTAAAAATACCCTGATAAGGGGCTAGAGAGATGTCTCAGCACTTAAGAGTACTGGCTGCTCTTGCCAGAGACCTGGGTTCAGGTCCCAGCACCTACATGGTGGCTGGCTAACAACTGTCTGTAACTCCAGTTCTAGGAGATCCAACACACTCTTCTGACTTCTGCAGGTATTGCACAACACAGGTGCACTTACATATACACAGGCAATACACATAAAATAAAATACACATAAATTTAAAAAATCATACACTAATAAGTTTTCAATAACCAGAAAGTAGTATGTATAGCATGACATACTTTTATTGAAAAATAACTATGTGAGTATTTCTCCCTGGATATGAATGGATGTAGATGATATACACATAACAAAGGGCAAGAGGGCCGTGTCATGAGTGCTGTCCGGGGTTGGTAAGATTACTCAAGGTTTGTTTTACTTGTACTTGGGTGTTCATATATGTATGCATGTGTGTATGTTTTCAAGGGCTTCTTTAGGGTCTTGTAATTGGAAAAAGTAATATTTATAAAAGTAGTAACATCAAGATTCCCATTCTGGGCAAATGAGATAAAGAAGATGTGAATAAGAAATGTTGAAGGTTGGAAATTAAAAGTTAATTTTGAGAGATGGAGTTTGTGTCTCCCTTGTAGGGATTTTATTTAAGAGCCGGTGGTAAGCCGGGTGGTTCAGGCCTGTAATCTCAACACTCTGGAAGTTGAAGGTCATGAGTTCAAGGCCAGCCTGGGCTACACAGTGAGACTCTGTCTCCAAGTAAGAAAAAAAATGTGGGGCGTAGTATACATTTACATACACTCATCGCCCCTCTGTGGAGGAGGTGTCCCCTTATACCTTGTTTAATGTGCTGTGTCTCTGGCAGAAAAGCATTAGGAGCTGGTCTGGGCTTTGCCATGTTGTCTTTTCTCTGTTCTGTGCAATTTAGAGGCTTACTAAATCTTGAACTCAAGACCTCGGAGTAGAACTGTAATTCCCCTCTGAAGGGCTGGAGACATAGCTCATCAGGTAAGAGCACTTGCTGTTCCTCCAGAGGACCTGGATTCAATTCCCGGCACCCACAAGGCAGCTAATGAACTGTCCTTGAATACATGCAAGCGAAACACTCATACACGTAAAAATAATTAATAAAGTATTAAAAAATTGCCCTCTGAAGATATTTGTTTTTTAGATAAACCAGTATGATTTGAGATTATCTATTATCACAGCATAACCTGTCTTACCCTGGCTAACACAGATGAGTCTAAGTATGCAACATTTCCATAAGGCAGCTTGATACAGACTTAGGGCTTGAGCCCTAGGTCATAGAAAGTATTGGTTAAGAAGTCATCTGTGAGGTATAGATGGAAACTGAACAATGGATACATTTTGGGGGGCCAGTGACATGGCTCAGTGAGAAAAGGTGCTTGCCACCAAGCCTGGCGACTTGCATTTAATCCCCAGGACTCACATGGTAGAAGGAAAGAACTGACTCTTGCAAATTAGTCTCTGACATCCACACAGGTGCCATGGCACATGGATGCATGGACACACACACACACACACACACACACACACACACACACACACAGTAAAAATAATGACTACATTTTCTATGTGGGAGAGTATAATGGTAAAAGATAAAAAATGGGCCCAGGGCAAGAATCACTACCAATTTACACACATCTAAAGGACTACAGATGGGAGGAAGAATTTGGCCAAGATGTGGCATACTGGTGCAGTACTAGCAAAGGGAGCTGACAGGCAGTGAGAGGTCAGATGCTAAATTTTAAGGTTAAACAAAGAGCTGTTGGTTTTGCCTTGAAAGTGCATGGAATCCTCTGAAACAGCAGTTTTAGTGACTGTGGGAGGAAATCAGATTTCACAGGGTTAGAGAGGGAGTCAGTGTAGAGGAAATAGAGGAAGCTGGCAGAGGCCACTCCTTTCAAACGTCTGCACAGGCAGAGAGAAGTGGGCCAACGGTAACCAGAAGCTCCAAGGAGGCTGACTATACACAGACAAGACACTATAGAAGCAAGAAAGGATGTGCAGAAATTAGACAGAGTGGCTTTAGTCCATTAAATAACTCACACATGGATGAAGTTTTTTAGGGTACTTGATGCTGTCCAGAGAGTAACAAGTATCATTTTGTACCACTATTGAAGTTTTTAAAAATCTAGTAGTATACCAAATAATGGATCTTGTTATGATACTTTCAGAGGAAGTATGATACATGTGACATACTTTGCTCATATGTACCCTCCCCGTTACTCTCTCCTGTCCCTTCTCTCTCCTCTCTGCCCTAAAGAACCCCCACTGCTCTCATGTTGTACAGTCATGGGTACAGCACACACATGAGTGAATCTAGATTCCTCTATGAGAAAAAACAGGATACATGTCTTTCCACCCCATCACCCTCTCTTGTTCCCCTCTTTAGTTCCCTTCCTCTCCCCACATAGCCTCTCTTCTGCATTAAGACTTCTAAAGCAAGTAACAAGATACTATTTAGACGTCGTCAATGTTTGGGGCTGGTGACACTTTCGTAGACAGCACAGCCTTTAAGAACGTGGTATTCATTTTAGCTTTATTACTCTTAAATTATCTTTCTATGTGCAAAGTAGAAAAATGGCAGTGGTTTTATTCTGATATGTTGATGCCTTAGATCATACCTGCTGTACGTTAAAGTGTTCCACTGTCTGTCAGAGTCCTGAGCTTTGTTTGAAAATGAATTCTTTTCAGATACAATCAGGCTGAAATGGAGTCATCCGGGATTTAGGGCAGGCCCCAAATCCAAGGACTGGCCTCCGTGTAGGATGAACTGCAGAGGTATATGAGGCAGGGAGGAGAGGACTGAGGCGGAGTGGGTTATCTCCCCACAAGCCAAGGGATGTCAGTGATACCCGCTGCCAACAGGTGCTAGCAGATGCAGGAAGGGCTCTTCTTGAGGATTCATGGCTCTACTGACACTTTGCCTTTGGCCTTCAGAACTATGACAGAGTAAATTTATGTCACTTTAGGCTCCCAGTTTGGGGTAAGTTGCTATGATGGCCCTAAGAAACCAATATATCATTCTAAATTAAAATTTGCAACTTAAAAGAGCAGCTGTCAGCTATTTCTCACGATTCTGCATTCGGCTGCTCAGGTCGAGCTCACCTGCATGGTCCTTCTGTGGGTCTCAGTTGAGGTCATTATGTAGCCACGGTTACTTGGTGGCTGAACTGGAAAGATGACCTCCCTAAGGAGCCCAGGGCCTTGATGGTGAACGCTCATGGGCCTTCTCCTCTTCACAGGGTGTCTTGTTCAGTAATCTCAATGGGCTTCCTCCCTCATTACGTGGTAGGGATGTGAGTGTTCTCAGAGGACAGAGACGAAAGCTGTGAGGCTTTTGGAGACTCTGTCTGGAACACCACGTCATGTCCACCTCATCCATTGGTCAAAGCAAGTTACAAGGCAACCAGGCTTCAAGGGTTAGGGAAGCAGACTCAAGCCTCACATAGGAAAGTGCTACACAATATTTGGCCATTTTACTCTGTCATATACACTACAGAAAAGTCATCCTCTTCCCACTGCAAACTTCCTGCTGTTTAAGCAGAAGGTCTAGTCTTTATTCACATCACAGTACCCATTTTACTGACAGAAAGACTAAGGACAGGATATTCTATCAAAGACACCAGTGAGTCATGCTTTTTGAGAGACTCTTTGGCCTGTGAAAGACATCTATGTCCTGCCTAGAGGCAGGTGAATAAAACTTAATAACTTCTTGTTTTTTTCTTAAATCCCATAATTACCCTGATGGAGCCCAGATTGCACAGCTGTCTGATTTAGAATGAAGAAACAGTTTTAAGAGTATAAGAGAGCAAAGGTACCTGAGAATTTCCATGTCACTCAAAAGAACAGAATCTGAGGCTGAACCAGAGACTGGGAAAATGGTCGGTAGCTCAGGTTACTAGATGATCTCGGAAATTCAGTGGCTGCTCTGGTCAGCATGAGTTCTGTGATTGGAATAATTAAAATTGAGCAGAAGAGGAAAATGTCTAGAAGAAAGTGTTTTTGTAGATAGAGAAAATAATGTACCAGGAAGCTCTGTGCCAGGGGCATTATTAAAAAGATCCCGGCTCCATTCCATCTGCTTTTGGCTATTGCAGGTAGTAACCAAAGTATTTAGGAGTTATTTATTTATCCTTTTTCTTTCTTTCTTTCTTTTTTCTTGAGACAGGCTCTTTTTATATAACTCAGGCTTGTCTTGAAGTAACTGGCTGGCCTCAAAGTCATGGTGATCCTCCTGCCTCCATCCTCCCAAATGCTGAAATTACTGGTGTGTACCACCAGCTCTACTTTTTTCTCAGTAAGAACCCTAGTACTTGGGCTGGTGAGATGGTTCAGTGGGTAGAGGTGCTTGTACACAGACTCAGTGGTCTGAGTTTGATCCCTGGATCCCACAAGGTGGCACGAGAGAACAAACTCCTGAGAGTTGTCCTCACACTCATACTGGGGTTGTGCAGGCAAGCACACACACACCACACACATACACACATACACGCACCAAGAATTCCAGTGCTTGACAATGCTCACTTGATGTCATGGCCCAAGGTGCTCTGGAGACTTTGATTCTTGTGTCTTTATTTCCACCGTCCTGAGAATGTGTCTTCATCCTCAGGACTTCAAGATGGCTCCTGAAGCTGGACACAGAGTCAGTAATGGAGGAAATAAGATGACAAGGCATGCCAGTCCTCCCTTTTAAGAAACTTTCCCAGAGGTTCACACAATGACATTTGTTTATATATTTTATTTTTCAGAGATGTTACATATACCTGCAAGAGAGGCTAGAAAATACAGGGTTGTCTTAGCCCTTCATACTGCAATAAAACCATAGTTAAAAGAAATGGGCTGGTAGATTTTAATAGGCCTCTGTCCTAGTCTTCTATAGTTGCTGTGGGTGTGACTTAGTGAGAAAGCCTCCATGGGAGCCTCATGACCCCCTCTACCCCACTAATTCTGTAGCTGACTCAAGCTTATTTAATTATAGGATCTAGCCTAGTGGGGAGGGATTTGGGGGATCTAGGTCTAGTATCAACATAGCTAGCTACCTGTTAAAACAACCTCCAAACCTCAGTGACTTAACACAACAGAACTTATTTTGTGTTTATTTTTGTCTGATGCAGGTCTGTGGCTCTCCTCAATGCTGTGACTCAAAGACACAAACTGCTTGCATTTCTTTTTACATTTATTTATTTATTATGTATCTGTGTGTGTGTGAATGTATATGCCATGGTGCAGTGTGGAGGTCAGAGAACAACTTAGGGGAGTTGGTTCCCACCTTCCTCCATATAGTTTCTAGGGATCAAACTGATGTCAGGCTTGACAGCAAGTACCTTCACCTGCGGAGCCATCTTGTCAGCCTGGCCCCTTCTATTTTATGCTCTGCTGTGTTGTGGCTTTCAGGTTGTTCTCGCCTCATGTAGCCAGCGGTCAGGAAGCATGAATAGAAGATGATGCCTCAAGTACCTAAATTCCTCAACTTAAAAATAGTGTGTGACTTCCCCTCATTGGCCACTGGTAAAGGCCTGCTCATGGGTCCTTGGATACACAAGGGAGTGGGCAGTGCAATATGAGCCCAGGCTTGTCTTGAACTAACCATATAGCCCAATCACACTGGTAGCCACAGCCCATCAGCCACTCATTGCAGTGAGAGGAGAGCATGAATTGTCAGGACTCAACCAGTCATCTGTGCCACCGGTTGCAATCACAAAAGGAGTTGTAAAAGAAGGTGTTGAATGAGCATGTGTGGCCTGCTTTGGTTTGCTGTTGGCTGACAAATGAAAACTGTGAGCCAAGTCACAGGAATACCAGTGTGAGGGCGACAAGGGAGGCAAAAGCCAGAGGCATACTGATGAGGCACCCGAGATTCCAGGAGGGAACAGTGAGAATTCAAAATGAGGTTGTCCTGTACACCAGTCCGATGACATTTAGGAGCTCCCGAAGTTCCACGTGTAAGTGAACAATGAAAATCCCATAAATTGATAAGAAGCCAAGTTTCTTTTTTCCTGAAAACATCCAATATTTTTGGAAACCCCACAACATTGAGACTTATTTATTTCTTTGGTTAGTTTTGGTATTTTTGAGACAGGGTCTCCCGGTAGCCCCAGCTGACCTGGAACTCACTATATAGACCAGGCTGGCCTTGAACTCACAGAGATGCTGCCTCTTCACTCCCGAGTGCTGGGATTAAAGGTGTGTGCCTCCATGCCCTACCTTTATTTATTTATTTATTTTTATGCATATGTGTGTTTTACCTGCACTGTATAGGTGCACCGCATTTGTGCGATATTAGTGGAGGCCAGAAGAGTTTTGGATCCCCTGGAACTGGAGTTACAGAGGGTTGTGAGATGTCATATGGGTGCTGGGAACTGAACCCAGGTCCTAAACAAGAGCAGCCAGTGCTTTTACTCTCTCTAGCCCCTTGCCACAGCGTTTAAAAAAGGGGGGGGGGTATTTTTAGCAGTTCCTGAGTGTTTAATTTTGAGTTCTTACTTGCCTAGTGAGAAAGCAGGGTGATTCTGGCCTGAGAGAAAGTGGCATTCTGAAGGCTGGCTCCTGAGTATGTGTACTGTCACAGATCACCTCTCATCTGTGACAGCAAAGTTGGGACAAGAGGTTGAGTCATTTTACTTACGTGACTGGGTCCTTGTGGGTTGACCGACTCCCTGCTTTGTTTGCCTTTGCATCATGTAATACTGAGTCTTCCTTGTTGGTGTTAGCTGTTGGCAGTAATAATACTAGCAACACACAGAGACCAGTATAGACCCTTGAGTCAGCGTTCCAGGAGGCAAGCAAGTCAGGTTCCCTGCCAGCTACACTGATTCTCGGTGAATCTTTCGCAGGTTCTTTGATTTCCTGAAATATTGCTAAAATCAGTATAGTTAAGTCAAAGGAAGCAAGTATGAAAATGCCTCACAAAGTGAAGTACCGGACACATTAATGAGGCTCCAGGAATGCAGAATAAGCCTTGTTTCTGCATCACTCAGTGAAGTGGCTTGGAGTACACTTGACACTCAGTAGAGGATCAAAACAGGAAATGACTTAATATGGACAAAGTAAAATACACTGGAAATGGAGGATGGGAAAATGTTAAAATAGGAGCCACCATGACAACACAAGAAAGACGTCAGCAGCTGTGGTGGCGTGGGCCTGTAATCCCAGCCCTGGGGAGACAGCCAAGAGGATTGCAAGTGTAGGTCCAGCCTGGGCTGAATAGTGAGACCCTGTCAGCAGAGGAAGGAAAAGCTAGACATGGTGGCACACGCCTGTAATCCCAGCACTCGTGAGGCAGAGGCAGGCCCATCTTTGTGAGATAGAAGCCAGTCTGGTTTACATAGCGAGTTCCAGGACAGTTGGGGCTACAGGGAGACCCTGCTTCAAAACAAAGAAACAACAGAAGAAAGAAGGAGTGAAGACTGAAAAAGTTCTCACTTACAAACACAGTTTATATTATCAGAATGGACAAAGTTTGCTCCTGTGTGATGTGCACGCATACGCGCGTGCGCACGAAAACACACAAACAATGTTCTTATAGCTTATAGTAAAGTTTAATGGAAAGATTTAAAAGCAGAAGGAAAATTTGGATGTGAAATTTCCCAGGACCTTTCATATTCTCAGCACTGAGGTGACAGATGCACACTGATGTCTTTTCCAAAAAATAACTTTCATGGATAATCCTTACAGTAATGAAAGACTACAAAGAGGGTTTGACAGACCCACTTAAGTAATACATGCAAAGTGCTCATCACGCATGTTTGCATATGAAATGAGAAATAAATGGAATATTACAGAGCAGGGCTATTAAGTGATTGATCCTAAGGAATGACGACTACACTGGTACATTGGAGACCTGTGCAGACATGTTTCCTGCTCTTTTCTAAAATGAGAAATGACTGTTATTTAGAAGACATGTATTAATTATAGAAGAAGCTGAAGCACAGAGAAGCACAACTTTTTAAACACACACACATACATGCATTCTACGAACATGGAAGCGTGCTTGCATAACGTTTTCTAGCTTGCTTTGTTATTTCAAGACACAGTATGAGCAGCTTCTCGTGTTCTTTAATGTTTTGGCTTACATTTCTAATGAATATATAGCATTCTGCTGTGAGATAGTGCATAACTTTAGCTAGTTTGCTATTGCGCTGCATTGGTTTCCAGTTGCCAGTAGGAGCAGTGTTGTCTGAATAAATGCGTGTTACCGTCTTTGCTCATGTATTTTAGCTTGTGCATGTGTGCAGGCAGGTGAGTGTGTATTGAGGCCAGAGGACAACCATGACTATCATTCCTCAGGTTTCACCTTTATTTATTTATTTTGAGATAGTATCTCCGTTGACCTGAACTTACCAAATGGGCTAGACACGTTGACCAGTGATCCCCAGGGATCTTCCTGTCTCTGCCTCTACACCACTGGGATTACAAGTGCACACCACCATACCCAGCTTTTTTTACCTGAGTCAGAGTATCAGACTCAGGCCCTGAGCTTGCAAGGCAAGCGCTTTGCCGGCTGAGCCATCTCTCAGCCCTTTTGCTTTACACTTTTAACGCTTCCACAGGATAAATGCTAGAAATGGCATCTTGGGCGCATATGTATCCCCTGGTCTATGTGACTGCCCTGTTGTCCTTTGGAAGGTTTTGTGTGGCATCTATCTTTAAAATGAAGTTTTAAGATATTTTGAAAATTCCAGCCTCACTAGATGATATCTCAATGATTGAGGTGAAAGCCAGTCTTTTTCTTTTGTTGACAGGGTCTTGTTTACAGCTCCCAGGCTGATTTGGAATCCTCCTGTCTTAGCCTCCCTAATGCTGGACTATAAAATCAGTCCTTTATAGGTGCCCTTAAGAACAAATTCACCTCTAAAGATTGAGTGGAAACCATGATGACTGAGTCAGTCAACACAAAGGAATATTTGATTTGGACAAATGATATTAATTCCTTAGGTCTCCTGGTAGCTACAGCTTTTAGAGTTTTTCTGGGTAATCTTGCTCTTGTTGGAGGCTGTCTTCTTATAAATTATTATTTCTAGCTATTCCTAGGAATCTGTAAAGGAGCTATCTCTAGGAAGTCGTATATGTACATACATTTGAACAGAGTAAAATATGTAGAATCAAAGATCACTTAGAAGAAACTACTGATTTATTTTGCACAATTTCTTGTTTATAACTAAAATTGTGTACTGCTTGTATTTAAGCCTGATGTCTTTTTGTGATGTCCTTTAGTTAACTCACCCATTCACCTGAGAACAGTTCCTGAGCACTGAGTAAGTGCCAGGTACTGTGTTAGATTTTGGGCATAGAAAGATAGATCTCCCACTGTAAAGGTGGAAACCGATGCTCAATAACAAAGCCATGTGCAGGTGATGCTTCTGTTCCTTGTCTTTTAAATGGAAAGATAATATTTCCTTCCATAAGGTTGCTATGAGATTGTATATGAGGCCAGGTGGCAATTACTTTCTATGTAGTCATTTGACAAGTGTTATTTATCTTTCTTCTTACCTTTGGAAGAGGAAAAATAAATGAACATACATCATTAAATTCTCACTTGAGATGAATAAATTAGCAAACATTTTGTTCTGCATTCAAGGAAGTTTTCTGTTTTTCTCTGTGTGTCTCTCTGTCTCTGTCTTTGTCTCTCTCTGTCTCTCTCTCTTTGTGTGTGTGTGTGTGTGTGTGTATGTATGTATGTATGTAAGTCAAATAACACCTGCTCCTCCTCAGAGAAGGGCAGCCGGAGTCTTTTCATCAAGTATCTCTGATAACTTACTGGTTTTTTCCACTCAATGCAGACAACCTGCAGGATGCTTGGAGAACTGTACGTTTCGCCTCTGCATCTGTTTTCTCCAGGTAGAGTAATATTAGATGATTTCCAAAGTTTGTTCCAGAACAGACATTACTGTGTGTTCTTATATAAATTCTTGACCTATTAGATCGTCTTAAAAAGATGATTACCAGCCCTCTAGATTGTCCTTGAGAAGAAATTTGGGACCCAAACCCACCCAAAATGATCAAAGTTTAACTATGCTTTTGTTTATATGTTTGCTTGCCCTTTAAAAAATGTATTTATTTTATGTGTATGAGTATTTTGCCTGCATGTTTGTAAGTGCACCAGATTCATGTAAGTGCACCCATGTCATGCAATGCCCATGGAGGCCAGAGGAGGCCATTGAATCCCATCGACCTCTTATGGACAGTTGTTAGCTACCTTGGGTGCTAGGAATTGAATATGAGCCCTTTGGAAGAGCAGGCAGTTCTCTCCAACCTGCTCTTTTTTTTTTTTTTTTAAAGACAAGTTCTTGAAGTATATCCCAGGCTGGCCTTGAACTCAAGATCCTTCTGCCCTAGCTTCCTCAATGTTGAGATTTGAAAACCTTTTTCTGTGTGTTTCTGTTGAGGTTTGTGTGTGTATGTGTGTGTGTGTGTGTGAGAGAGAGAGAGAGAGAGAGAGTCAGTCAGTCTCAGGATATATTCCAGGTTGGCCTTAAATTACAGTGGTGTTCCCAAAGGAAATGATTATAGGTAAGCCCCACCATATCTAGCTTATTACTATAACTTTTGGGGGATTTTCTGTTTTACTGGGAAGTGGAAAGTTCAAATTACAACTTATTTTCATTTATAGGAAGCCCAAATGGAAACTACAGAAACTTAAAACCAGTAATGTAGTTCTTGTCATATTAAAAGGAAAGAGAAACAATGTGTTCATTACTTTCTCAATAAGTCTAGCAGTTACCAAGGACTTCCGATGTCCTTAACATACATTTTGCTGTGTTGTTCTTGTAACAGTCTGAAGTTAGGAACGCTCTTATTCTCCAATGGCTACAGAGGTCATATAGCCTACCAAAGATGTGAATGGCAGCTCTGTAGTAGAAAAACGGGATTAAAAAAAATTTAAATGTTATGTGTATGAGTATTTTGCTTGCATGTATGTTTGTGTACCATGTGCTTGCTTGGTGCCTGCAGAGGTCAGAGAAGGAACTGGAGTTCCAGATGGTTGTGAAATGGTTGGATCCCCTGGAACTGGAATTATGGCCGATTGTCAGCCACCATGTGGGTGCTAGCAACCAGACCCAGTTTCTCTGCAAGAGTAGCAAGTGTTCTTAACCACGGAGACATCCTCCACTCCCGTCCAGTGCTCTTAACTGCTGAGCCATCTCTCCAGTCCCTCAACAACTGGTTTGAACAGCTTGTGTTTGTTATTACCAACCAGTGCACTCAACAAACCAACTTTCTTACTGAAATAAATTTTCACTTTGGCTCTCTGTTGTGGTTTGAATGTGAAATGTCCTCATAGGCTCATGTATTTGAATACTTGGTTTGGAGCTGGTGGCATTGTGGAACCTTTAGGAGGTGGAGCCTCACTGGAGAATGTGGGTCACTGGGAGTGGCCTTGAAGTTTTATAGCCTGGCCCCACTTCCTGTTCATTCTCTGCTTCCTGACTGCAAATACAATGTGGCCATCTAGTCTCTGGCTCCTGTGGTCACGTCTTCCCTGCCACAGTAGAGTGTGTTCCCTAAAGTTGAAAGCCAGAAGAAGCCTTTCCTTCCTTAAATTCTTTCTTGTACAGCATTTTGTTACAGCAAGGAGGAAAGTGACTGTTATATCATTTATGTGTAGAGATTGCTTTTTCCAAATTCAGTACTCACTTTTCATCTCAGATGGGTCAGAGGATTAACTCTGTAGAGAGATGGGTGCCATTCTATCTGAATTGAGCCAGAGAATCTCACAGCTCCTGGCAGTCTTGAAGTGCTGTCTCCTCATAGAAGTTTGGAAAAATATCTGAAAAGGTTCATCTTTCTTTCCATGAGAGAGATCCAAACTGACTTAGTTTTTCTCTGAAGTGAGTTATGTGCCAAAAAATGCATTTTCAGTGTAAAGGTTCTAACCTTTTTCCCTTACCACACTATCGAACTAGAAATAGTCTTTTAAAACTCTAAAGCTCTTGGTTAGTTAAGGAAGCCAGATTTTTGAAGTGGGAGAGAACATGGGATACTGGGAAGTCATCTCAACATTTTTAAGTAAGAAATACAGATGCATTTTTGTTGACCCCTGCCTAACCAGGGCGCATTCCCGACTATATTGATAAGTATTGATAACATTAAGACATTAAGATCACTGATACACACATGTGTTTCTTACTCAGCCCTTTGGAAGAAGATGTTAATAAATGAGACCCTTGGTCTGTCACCTCCTTTTCTCTCTATAACTCCATCATCTCATCCTCAGAGATAATCTGTGGCACCTACTACTCCGAACCCTGGTTTAATATTAAATTTCACAGTTAAATTTCACTTCAGTGAAGTTCATGGATGGACTTTCATTTACTACCTAGCTCGCTTGCTCACTCTCCCTCCTTCCCCACTTCCTTTCTCCCTTCTTCTCTCCTTCCCTCCCGCCCTCACAATGCTGAAACAAATGTTTGAAACCATATTCAAAGTGTACTATTCCCAATGCACTTTGGCATTCTCCGTCTTTTCCTATTGTTGGTTTTTTAAATTGGTCTAAATTGATCTAAAATCAAATGTAAAATCACATTTCCCTTTTGTTCATAGAGAACACTCTCTACTCTCTACTCTCTACTCTCTATTCTTTCCCTTATCATGTATGTCAGGTGGCAGCGTGTGACTGCTTAGTTAATGCCCCTCTTTGCCCCTGGGGAGCTATATGTTTCAATAGGGTAAATTTTGTTCACTTTTAATTTTTAGAAACTAGGACAGTACCTAGTATATAATAAATGCTTAGTATGTATTAAGAATTAATAAACTAGGGGCTGGAGAGATGGTTCCGTGGTTAAGACCATTGACTGATCTTGCAGAGAACTTGGGTTCTGTTAACACCCACATGGTGGCTAACAACGGTCTATAACTCCAGTTTCAGAGGATCTGATGCCCTCTCTGACCTCTGTGGGCTTTGCACAGCATGGGTGCACCTACACACATGTAGGCAATATACTCATACACACAAAATTAAGAAAAATGTAAAAGAAAGAATTAATGAACTAAACCCACCATGGTAATATATACCTGTAATCCCAGAACTCAAGGCTGAAGCAGGAGGATCTTGGAGTTTGAGGTCACCTTAGGCTGTGTAGTTAGTACCAGGCCAGCCTGGGGCATATAATAAGACTCAGTCTCAAAAAATGAAAATGAGGGGCTGGAGAGATGGCTCAGCAGTTAAGAGCACTGACTGCTCTTGCAGAGGACATAGGTTCTGTTCCCAGTGCCCACATAACAGCTAACAACCATCAGTAACTCAAGTTCCAGGGAATCTGATGCTCTCTTCTGACTTCTGCAGGCATTGCACAACATGGGTGCACCTACCTACATGCAGGCAGTACACTCATACACATAAAAATTTTTAAAAATAATAAATGAAATATTTTAACAATATGATAATGAGGGTCATAATAACAGTAAACTAATGAATGTGGTTTTCTCCCTGTCTGCATGGTCCCTCCTTTGAATCTTGTTGCACTTCTCCAGATTTGAGTTTGTTCTCTTGCCAGGGAGGCTTAATCCTCAGAGCTGTGAGAGGTGCTTCTCACAGTAACCAGCGAGGGCCCCATTAGTGCTTTCTTTCTCATCTGTGTTTGATCATGACGTGTTTTGATGAAGGATGTTGCCTCACTGAGTTCTTAGGGCAGAAACCTCTTTCCAAAGGGACTAATGGATGGATTCTTCAGGGCAGGGCAGACCTTTAGAACACATAGACAGCTGGGTTTTCTGGCCACTGGCCCCCTTTTTGCCCACACCAGGTAAATGTATTGTTCTGGCTCACCCATCTCCTGGGGTTGCTTCGATGGTTCTTACGGTCAGGTCCCAGGCCCAAAAGGCCTCTCACAGCATGTGCTATTACAGTGCTATGAGTTGGCAGCCTATATTATTTAGCCTTGAGGATATTTGCTTTCTTGGTAGGTGGCTCATAACGAATTCAAAATGCAATTATTAGTATGAATTCAGCATCTTGAACACTGAAGACATCGAAGCTTAAGTCTTTTTTTAAAGACCCAGAGAGGCTGATCCCTACCCTGCTCTCTACTGTAGGCTGACTTCCTTTTCTATATTGCTGTGAATAAAGAAGAAAGTAATAGCTGGAAGCATGTACTGTATGTGAGGACTAGGTGTCCTCGAGTATCTCTCACATCCTCCAGGTCATTGGCAGAAGCCAGAGGAGACGCTGAAACTTCACTCACTAGACCAAATTATACGGGGCTTTTGAGATATGTTTTCAGATATTTCACACAAGCCAACAAAAACAAATTAAAGGGGCATCCAAAAATATTCTTTTTGTTTACTTCTAATCTGACAAAGGTAGGAACATTGCAGAAATAGAAGGAACATAGAGCTATTTAGGGAATGACTTCCATGTGGTAAAAAAACAAATATATTCGAAAACTTTAAAATATTCCTGTAAAATTATTACATTTTCTAAGTGCTCTTGCTGTTGAGTCCAGAGGTTATGGGCATAGATTCACAGCTGATTTCTCTTATTTTCAAATCAGACCTTTAAGAATTCCAAGAAAGTTAGATCAAAGGTTATACCGGTAACATGAGTAAAAATGAAAGTAATTATTTCTTTCTCTTTAAGACAAATATTGAAATTAAAATTCCCTAATTGGTATTGAAACTCACATGTGAGTTATAGATGTGAAATGATGAGTATTTAAAGGGTTGGGGTTTTTCTGTTTTGTGGGGGTTGGGGGTTAAGAGGATTTTTGTTTATATGTGTACATATTCGTATATTTTTGTGTACATGTGTGCGAGTGTGCATGCATGTGTATGTGGAGGCCAAGGCTAATGCTAACATGTTCCTCAGTTACTTTCCACCTCATTTTTCAAGACCGGGTCTCTCACTGAACCTGGAACTTACCGATTCATCTAAACTGACTGACCAGTAAGCCTCAAGGATGCTGCGTTTCTATCTCCCTAGTGCTAGGATTACAGGCATGCTGTACTGTGCCCAGCTTTTTATATGGGTGCTGGGAATCAAACTAAGATCCCAGGTGTGTGTGGCGAGCATTACATTGACTGAGCATCTCCCCAGCTCCTTGCTGGAATATTTTTAAGAGAGGGTCTTGCTACTGTGTAGCCCAGGCTGGCCTCAAACTTGATGATAGGCAGGCAGCACCATCCATGGCCTAAAAAGTTTTGTATTTTCCTTTTAACACTTACTAAAAATATTTTCATACTTACAGGTGAAATAGAATATAGTTCTGCATAAATGACCTGTTGTTCACATGTATATGCAAAGAAGTATTTTTGTATCTATCCCACTATTAACTTGAATTTGCTGTTTTGTTTTAAAATTATCTTTAAAGACAGTAGGAGAAATAGGTAATGAATTTTTGCCTCCATAATTCATATATCATTCTGCTATGACAGAGGAATGAGCTAATAGAATTTACTTGAATTTGCTGATCTTTTAGCAGAAAGAGTTTTTTTTTTTTCACAGCAGGTTTTTGATAGGCTCCATTTTTCATTTTTAAAAATTTAAACTGGTTTTTAAAATCTCTGTTAGAAAAATATGATAGGTAAGGAGAAATATTTCCATCCTAAGTTCAATGAACAGTATCAATGACGATGAATAAGCGATTTCTAATTCTGTTTCACCACCGTGATGCATGTTGCATTAAAAAGTTCTTTTAAGAACTTTGGAAAGTTGCTTAAGCAAGATGCAGAGTTTTTGTGTTGAAACTTCAGTGGATTCAAGAAGAGAGTTTTGTGTTCAGTACAACTCAGAGGCTCTGATGATTTGGAGTAGAGAATTTCATTTGAGGTGGACTGTCCCTTACTGCCCCCCAGGCTTCTGACCTTACAGCCCCCGAAGGGTTCAGTGTCCTCACCTCGGATGTTTCTCCCATGCTGTCAGAGGCCTGTGCCTTACACAAAGTGGGTTGACACCACTCTTCAGCCTCCAGGGTAGAACTTTCTGTCGCTGTGTGGCCTGAATCCCTGCTAATTTTATTTGATCAGTTTAACCCTTCTCTTCTGTGTCTGTCGTATTTTTTTCATCTCTCCCAACCACCTTCAAAATCATTCTTCCACTAATTCACCCTTCAGAATGGATTGGTTTGTGGCTGGTTAAGTATTCATTGAGTTCCTGGTCAGAGAGGTGCTTGCATGTTTACTAAAATAATGCTGTTGCAAAGGCAGTGTTGCTGCCTGAGGCAAAGGCTTTCCAGGAACACAATAATCATGTGCTTTGGGCTTGATAGTGCTACTGAATTTTGGGTATCCCAGTAAACTGAAGGCAGATGTGGGTGTGTGCTTATAAAACAAGGGTTGCTTCCACCTGGATAGACTGGTCACTGGAGGCCACTCTGTCCCACATTGAAACCCAAACACACCTTCTCATTTCTTTCTTTGTATCTGTTATCTCTGTAACTGATGTTACTGTACTAGACACTGTCATTACCTGAGACTTCATAGGATGCTGGAAAGTTTCCAAGAATCTTGGACCAATCCTGAGGAGGCAAACTTACAGGTCCAGAGATAGCCCAGTGCATGACTTATGAGGACAGTGCTACCTGCACCAGAGCGTTCATCCCACGTACAGCTTGCCACACTGAGTTCTGCTGCCCAACAATAAACTGTGATGCTGTCAGGACAAGTCACCATGCGAAGCTCAGCCTGCCTCAGACTACAGACGATTACTCCAGAGAGGTGAAGGAAAAGAGAAAAGTCAGTGATATTTTATGTCCTGTCAGCACCACTCTGACAGCTTCAATAAATCTCCTTTCAAAAATTTAATACATGCTATCAAGTCTTTCTTCTCTGTTCAACTTGGTTTGAGTGCACTGCATATGCCAGACCACATTTAACCCTTCAAAGGACGTACTCTTGCTTTTAATTATGACACCTAGACTATTCCTAACAGTCTGAAAGTTTCATGAAGTTGCAGCTGGCCCAAGGGGTGTTTCTTTTATTTTAGAACACAGGCAACGTAAGGAGAATCTGTGTCCTGAAACCGTGTGGACCCCTGTCTACCTTCCACATGCTGAGGAGCACTCCTCTTATTATGTCCTGGCACAAGAACTTGCCATACCTACAGGAGCATGTGGGATTCAAGATGTGAGAGCACGATAGCCTGAGTTGTTTACTGCTAAACCAACAGGAAATAGCTTAGGCTCGTGCTGCTGCCTTCTCTTGGGCAAAAGAGGAGAAATTAATCTGCTTGATAAGAATTCCTTTCTGCATTCTCTAGAGAAAATGTTTCCATCTGAGCAAAATGACCAAAAGGGGTAATTTGAGGACTCAACAGCTTTGACATTGTCCCTTGGAGGAATGACACAATTAAAGAAACTGATTTCCTCTGAGAAAACCGTATAATAATGTGTCTGCAGAACATATTCCCAGAAGATTTTTTAAAGCAGTCCTGTAAATACCGAATAATACTGGGTGTTCTTTGCTGGAATTCCCCATGTGTGCATGCGTAAGTGTGCATGTTCATGTGTGTGCAAGTACACATGCACACATGTGCACATGCATGTAGAAAACCAGAGGACAGTCTCTGATGTTGCACCCTAGGAGCCATCCACCTTGTCTTTTGTTTTGTTTTGTTTGAGAACGTGTCTCTTTGTAGCCCTCACTCACCTGGAACTCACTATGTAGACCAGGCTGGCTCCCATATCACAGAGATTTGCCTGTGATTAAAGGCCCAGCTCCATCTTGTTTTTCTGAGACAGGGTCTCCCAGTGGGCTAGGGCCCCAGTTCTGCTAGGCAGGCTGACCAGGAAGCCTTAGGGGTCCTCCTGTGTCCACCACCCCGACTCTGGGATTTCAGACACATGCTACTTGGCTTTTTATGTAGATACTAGACATCTGAACTAAGGTGTATTTGCACATTTACTAACTGAGCTATCTCTCCAGACTTCTGCTTTTATTCTTTAAAGCTTCTTCATGCTTTTGGAACAAGATTTACTTATCTGGAACCTTGTATCCTCGTTTCCAAATTTATCCAAGTGCTCTCTACTCCTTGAAGTAAAACAACATTTAAAAGACCATAAAGGAGAAAAGTCAATTTAAGAAACTTCAGCACTCAAATGACAGTTAATTGCTGGGCAGTCCTCCCAGGGAGGAGTTTCAGGAGGGTTGGGGGTCAACAGCATCCAATGAGGCAGAAAGATGAAGTCTGAACAAAACCAGCTGTGCAGTGAAAGCTTGTCAGTCTAGAGCAGCTTCTGCAGTGCACTGAGTCAGAGTGAGAGAGGGCAGAGCAGTGGAAGCTGGGGGCATGGGAGGGAAAAGCGGTCGGTTTGAGGCAGACTGCCTGTGAAGGAAAGGTTTCCTCTCTGATAGGAGTGCATGGAGAGGTCGTAAGATGCAGACAGGCAGATGTGGAGAGTGTCTCAAAGGAGCATAAAACACTGGATGATGAACAGTCTTAAGTAAAGACGTGAATGAAATTTCCAATCTAGATGCCTCCTCTGCCTTCCCTAGCCTGCATGCCAGAAAAATGTATTTGGTGCACTAACAGATTTTGGACCTCAGAAGGCCTCACTCTTCGTGATGTTTGAGATTCTTCATAGGTGAACAAGAAAAGACAGAAATGCACATGGAAGGAAAGTACACGAGAGCTACTGAGAAATGAATCTTCCCTAATTTTTGAAGCCTTTGCCCTTTGCTGACATAGGTATTTGGATTACCTATGAGGCATATTCCAGGATCACTTACCCATGAAAGATTAATGATATTGAAGCTGGGTTCAAAGTCCCAGCAGCAGGTCCAAACCTGTTCTTTTCAAGAGTCAGGGTAATGTTTAATATCCATTCTTGGGAAAGTCTTTGCATACCTACCTTTCCATCACTAATCTCCTGGGGAATGGAAATACCAGACGCTTAGCTTCTATGACGGCCTTCTCTGAAACATGAGCCTTCCAGAAGGACTATCTTCTTTCACCATTCTCTTCTGCAGCTACCTGTAAAGTCTTGTGTAAGTTTCTTAACCTTCTTGGTCTCAGTTTTTTAATTTATAGAGACAAATTTCTACTCCATATGGCAGCTACAAAGCTTAGATGAGCTCATCACATCATTCCCAGTTAGGGACTCGAGAGATGGCCCAGTAGTTAAGAGCACTAACTGCTCTTCCAGAGGACCCTGGCTCAGTCCCCAGCACCCACATGGGAGCTAACACCTGTCCTTAACTCCAGTTTCAGGGGATCTGATGTCCTCTTCTGGCCTCCCTGGGCACCAACCATGCTCATGCAGGCAAAATACCCATACATAAAAAATAAAGATAAATACGATATTTTTTAAAGGAACATTAATTAGATGGTAAGTATTCTAAATTATAGAAATAGTGGGAACAGTGGTAGACTCTTCCAGGTTATAAGAATGATAAATACTCTGAAGTTAACTCAGAAAATGGTGCAATATTTTAAAGGTACAGCTGGGCGAGGAGAAGACTTAGCCACCACACAGGGTCTGCAGACCCCGGGACCGTTCTTACAGGCTGATAAGTTTGAGTCGCAGCGTGTCTGCTGCCGCTCTGTCCTCCCCTTACCATGGACTTTACACATCACGGCTTTGCTAAGCAAGCTCCTTCTGCCCCACAGCCTTGCCTGCTGCTTCCTCTCTGCATCTCTAAGCCTCTTCCCCTTTCCATGTTTTTAGCTGGGCTAGCCACGCCTGCTCATTTCCCCCAAGATGACATAGTTGGTAATTGACAAAACAGGATCTGAACCAGAGTTATCATTCCTTGGAAACTGTCATAGTTCTTGTCAACCTGACATAAACCTAGACATTCCAGAGAAGAGAGAATCTAAGCTGAGGAAATTCCTCCATTAGGGAACATGTTTGTAGGGGCATTTTCTTGATTACTAATTGATGTAGGAAGATCCACCTCACGGTGAGCAGTACTATCCCTAGGCAGCTGGGCCTGGGCAAGCCAGGGGAAGCCAGCCAGTAAGCAGTGCTCCTCCGTGGCCCCGGCTTCAGTTCCTGCCTCCAGGTTCCTGCCTTGAATTCCTGCTCTGACTTCCCTCGATGATGGACTGTGACCTGTAACTGAAATAAACCCTTTCTTCTCCAGCTTGCTTTGGTCAGTATTTTATGACAGAAACAGAAAGCAAACTAGGACAGAAATGTAATTAGTATGTAAATTAACATGCAGCTATTGATGATTATTTCCTGTTAGATTTGCTATTTTACAAACACGTCTGTGTGTGCTTCCTGCAAAACTTTACACAAGCTGTGTGGTTAACTTTTATTGGTATCCAATATGCATAGAAAGTACTGTTACTTCCTAATCTGAGGAAAACAAGGACTTGGGCAAAGCTTGTTCCAGGGTACTCTACAGCACAAGGGACTTGATTAGAAATACCACTTTTCTGAACCCTCAGGCAACCTTTGGAAGCCTGGTTTTATCCTGTTTCCCTTCCTTTCTGGTAGACAGCTGCATCCCTACCCCCACCATCACCCTTTGGAGACCTGTTGTCTTCCTCAGCTAGTTAGAGTCCATGCGATGGCCTGACTCCATTTTCTCAGTGTCCTCATGCAATGTCAGTCCAATGCAGTGACCTCACAGTGTAATTGGGCCTAGTGTCTGAATTATCCTCTCGTGTACTGTGGTCATTAAATACGTTCTATCTGCATTAGGGTCATAGGAATTACAAATGTGGCAGGTTGCAGTTGGTCAAGGATTTCTTCTCCCCTTTAAATCATGGAACATAGGTCCTGCTCATTTGGCCATCATAGCAACTTTCTTCAGAGGAAGGAACACAGTTCACTCATTTCTCTCTTGTCTCAGCTCTGAGTTCACAGGAAGGTGAAATTTCAGAAGACCTTAGAAGTTATGTTATGTAAGACACTGACAAAGCTGGGGGCAAGATCAGGAGCTGCCTTCTTGTGGAGAGAACTTTGCCCTTGACTAAAGACGACATCACAGGCATACTGTGCAAACATTGGCTTGCACCCACCCTCTGGCTTCTTCACCTGTGTCATGGCTTCATTGCACTGGTTATAGGTGTTCATCTTCTAAAAGCTTCCATGGATTAACTTCACCTTAGCTTGCTTAATTCACAGTCATCTGGTACAAAAGCATCTGAACCCCCTCAGGGTTCAGAACCATATGTTTACTCACTGGGAATGAGAATGTCATCAGAGTTTTGTGATGTTCTCAAATGATAGAAACTATTAAAACAAAGTATTCTAATGTAGAAAGTTGAAGCTAAGTATAATTCCGTCATTAAAAGGTTGAAAAGCAATGCTATTTTTAGAAAAGTGCTTTTCCATTTGTGTTTAATATGTGGGAACTGTATAGAAGAACAGTTTAATAAAAAACATGACGTGGACAGTAAGACACAGCCATCATGTAATAGTAAGACCCTGGCAGAAACTCTGCATGGGTATACTGGTGGCTGACAAAGAATACAGACAACAGGGTCTCTCAGAGAGCAATTCCAGTCCATAATTTGTTACAGATTAAGCTGTCTGAAACCTTCTAAAGTAGCTTCTGTACTAGCCTTCTAAACCCTCATGGATTCTGCAGCATGTGTGAGGACACAAAATGAGTGACTCCCAGCTCTTCGTATTTGATTGCTGGTCAGTTAGTTTGACTTAACTGAGTGATGCGCTCTAAAGTGGGCCCTGTAATTAGCCAGCATTTACAGTCTAGTTCATCCCGCTGTGTAAGCAGTATTACCTTTTTGAATTTTTTTCTCTCTGCTTTCCACCTTTCTCTTTTCTTATTCTTACCTTCTCTAATCTAAAGGGCCCTGAAAAACTTGTTTATATTGTGTGGGGAACAAAACATTTACTTCTAAAGGCATCCCAAGAACTTGACCTGCTGGAGGAAGTAAGCAATTACACACAGAACTCAATTGCTTTGAGTTCTGCTTCCAGCTGAGTGAGAATCAAATAGGCCTTGTTATCTGAGATTTGAGGTTGGTTTAATGGTAAGGTAGCTCTCTCAGCCAGCAACTTTTCTATGGCATTGACTTCACAGGGCAGTCTGTACCTGTTCTCTAAATATGCTTAGCTATACAGCACCAGAACCCTTGGAGTTGTTAAAATGCATGTTCTGACTGTGCTCAGTTTGATGAATAACTGTCTCTGGGGAGGAGCCCAAACATCTTCCTGACTGACCATCTCCCTAACTGATGCTTATAGATGTTGAAGTTTGAGGTTCACTACTGGAAAGAAAAGGATTCCAGAAGAGTGACGGCAAAGGAGGTGTCTAAAATATGCTAAAGTTAGCCTATTGATACAGTCTTTGTTTGAATATTAGGAAGATTTGTGTCTGAGTTCTCAAAAAAATTGTTTCAATATATAAAAGGAAAGTATCATGTATGCTCCCAACTACACACATCTTGCATAATCTTCTAGGAGTCTTACTGAATGTCTTTAGGTCACCCTTATGACTCAGAGACTTTGTTGGATGTTTTGAACTGAAGACGGGCAGTAAGTAGTGAATTAATCAATGTAGAAGGAAATAAATTTCTTTATGTAAAATCTTGATATTTGCCAAATGTGTCCTAAAAATGTTCATCTATTTTTACTACTCATGTCCTCTAAGCACTTATTATTTCTAAGTATCAAGAGTGAGTTACACCCCATAGTATAAATTTTGCTAGGCTTTTATAAAATAAGTATGATTATTACTCTAATACTATACACAGAGAAAAGCACATGAAACACAGTGCTTCCAAAAGCTTTTGGAAAGTTGGTGTTTTTAGACAGGATTCTTGACTTAAAATAACTTCTTCATCCATAACTCAGACCTTACAACTTCACCAAAACAAACACAGCTGGTGTCTTGAATAGCTATTTGGTGCACAGAATGTATTTCCATTTATTAAGAAGCTTTTCAAGAGCTTTTACTTCAGTATATATTTCATTAACATGAGCAACACTTGATAGCAGGGGAGTAATTGACTTATTTTATTAAGGACTGGGTTGGGATTTTTTTGCAGCAGGTAGTAGGTAGAATGCAAGAATGGGGCTCTGAGCCCAGGAGGATGGAATATTTCCAGTAGTAGTAAAGACAGTTGCTGCTTGGAAGCTGTATATGGAAGACTGGGCCTCGCTCCTGGAAAAGGATGCGTCTAAAGCTAAATGAGTCTGAATAGTCCCATAGAGGAAAAAATCTGAGAGAGAAGGACCTAGATCTTAGGTCAGATGAGGCTGTGCTTCAGAACTTTATTCTGTCTCCGGTGCTTCTCTGCTTTAGCTTCCTGTACCATGGGTGGGCTTGTGTGAGCATGGACATGGCTGTATACACTGTACGTGATTCCTAGGACCCATCTAGATGTCACAAACCTCAGGGCAGTTTCCTTTGCTCTGTGAGTGCTAAGTTTGGTTAACTACGGGGCCCTGGCAAATCTCAGTATCTTTTATTTTTGAAGTTTGTTCTCATTCAGCTTTCTCTTCCTCACAAGGTTTCTCTGACCTTCAAATTTGCTGCCGCAAAATGCCATGAGCAGCAAAGGACACTGGATAGGGCAGTGCTCTAGAAAATGATCGTGGGGAAAGCTCAGGCCTCATTGCACACTGGAACATGAGATTCCTAAGGTCAGAACTTAGGTCTGCCTTTCTCAGTTCAGTATCTTCAGAACCTTGAACAGGTATGTGTGTAGACATGTTTGTTGAAGGGAAAATCAACACTAGACAACCAAGTTTATGCTTATTTTTCCTCTTTGCTGTTTTCAAAGAAGAAACCCTCTTCTCGTACAACTACCCTAACTGTACTCTCTTTCTTTAAGATACCTTCCTGGGCTCTGACTCTTGTTCACCTCCAAACTTTTCCTCAAGTAACCAGTAGTTAACTAGCAAAAGCTTGATAACTTAGGAAGGGTGAAGTTTCTTTGTTCTCACTTTCCAAAATAAAATAAGATTTGAGAAAAGTTGGAGATGTTTTGGGACTAAGGAGCAGAAAGGCCTAGAGAAAGTGGTTCTTTGGGGTACATTAACTGTTTGCACATTTAGTTAAGTCTGGTTGAGGAGGAAATGTAGGCATCATCTAATGGATATCTGCCAGTCTTGATTTTCAAATCAACTATAAAGATTGGTTAGGTTGAGGAATGGTGACTATGTGGCTAAGTCCTAAGTCATAGGAGGAGAATGACTGAAGAGCAAGCAGGCTGGGAAGCAGAGGTGGGATTCTTCTGTAGCAAGTGACTCTCAAACTTGAGTGCCCATCAGAACCATAGGGAGGGCTTGTTAAAACAAATCACTAAAAATAAACAAATAGAAAATTAAAATTGCAGTACCCGATCCTCAAAATTTAGGATTCAGTATATCTGGGGACAGGCTTGATAATTTGCATTTCTAGGTCAGAGGATGTTGATATGCCTGGCCCAGGACATGTTTTGAGAACTGTTAACATTAAGGATGCATGAGTGGGCTGGAGAGATGGCTCAGTGGTTAAGAGCACTGGCTACTCTTGCAGAGGACCCAGGTTTGATTCCCAGAACCCACATGGTGGCTAACAACTGTACATAACTCCAGTTCAAGGGGATTCAGTGCCCTCTTCAGACCCCTACAGGCGTTGCACAACACAGGTACACCTACCTACATGCAGGCATAATTTTCATACACATAAAAAATAAAAACTGGAGAAAAAGAATGCATGAGGATGTAACAGTTACATTATGGTCTTTACCTTAGTGTAAGTGTCGGAGGCTGGGCTCAGAATACCCGCTCTCCTGTCCGAGGCTGTGCTCAGAACACTCACTCTCCACCATTTCACTAAGTTCCACAAGTTGACAAAGCAAACTCACCAGAAGAAAAGAGATGGAAAGCCATCCCATTTCCTTTTAGACTACAGTAAAATGCATTTCCACTGCAAAAGCTACATTAAGGGTGAGTATCTGAAGCCACGGGGTTCTCCCACAGGGCTATCCTGGGTGGAACAGAGTCACACAGACATGCTGACAGAGCCCTGCTCTGGCCAGCCCTTTAGAAACAAATAGCCCCATTAAAGGGCCTTTCATGAATATATAGTATATGGTCTCTAAATTTACCAGAAAACTGCCATACTGAACAGATAGGTAGATTACAAATCAGAATGAAGAAGTAAGGTGCTTTTAGTCAGTAGCATCCAACAACTTGTGATTAAGTGTAGAGAATCCAGGGTAGCTCAGGAAACGGGCTCAAGTTCCAAGTATAGGGAAAGTATAATTTTATTTTGAAACTCCATTAAACTAAGAAACAAAATAATAATGAAGAAAGGGACCCTTAAGGGGCTTGTAAGATATTCTCATTTTGGGGGAGTGGTGGCTGGAGAGATGGCTGAGCCATTAAGAGCACTGGCTGCTCTTGAAGACGACCCAGGTTCAATTCCCCGCATTCACATAGCAACTAATATGTCCATAACTCCAGTTCAAGAGGATCCAACACCTTCTTCTGACCTCCACGGGCACTGCACGATGGGTACACTTACATACATGCAGGCAATATATTCATACACATAAAATAAAAATAATTAGTAATTTTTAAAAGATATTCTCATGGTGGATTAAAATCTATGTGAGTGTGTGTTCAATTTTCATCATGAATTTTAGCAACCACCATGCATTTTGGAAAAATAAAAGAGAATTGAAAAAATATCTGAATGGTCCTACCTCTGTAATATAACTACGAGTAGCATATCCTTCTGAACATTCACATTTAAAGAGTGTTGTTGGACTTAGGATACATTTTTAAGCTTACATAATCAATGGAGTGACTGATATCATCGTCTTTGGAAACATGGCTCATGTTTTGCACTTGAAGTGATAAACTGCTTCATCTTATGCTGTGTGGATTCAATGGTGTTCATCAAATACTCAGCCCAGGACCCAGCATAGGCCTTGGATTTGATCTCTGGTACCACATAAAACCAGATGTGGTAGGTAAATGCCCATAATCCTAGCACATGGAAAGAGGAAGCACGAGATCAGATGCTCAAGGTCATCTTTATCTACATAGTGAGTCTGAGCCCAGCGTGGGTTACCAGAGGCCCTGTTTCAAAAGCAAAGCAAAGCAAAGTGAAAACAGACCAAAACAAAACTAAAACAAAACCTCAGCAACCTTTCATGATCCCAATAATTGAGTTCTCCATAATGGCTGGAAGTATGCTTTATTTTGTTCTCTGTACCTGGAAGTCTTATCCCACAAACTCGCTGGTAGCTCAGGAGCTGCTTTCAAGATCTGTGAGCAAATTGTTGAGAGCTTTTGTTACCTGAGTTTTCTTCACAGATGAGACTCATCTAAAAGGAATCATACCCAGCACAAAGGCGTGGCTGCTTGGGTTGGACTGAGAGGTTGCCTCAGTTGTCCTTTTGGCCAGGCTGTGTGGCTCTGTTCCCAGACCATAGCCTATAACTTGCCTATAAAGCCATTTTGGTGATCTAGATGATGAGTTGCTGGGGAGACAGGTTGTGAATGGATTCTGGATTCTTTAGGATAGCTTTATTTACAGATAGTTGTAAGTGTGATAGTCAGCCAGCTCAGTAGCTCCTTAAATTCCATGAAAACAGGTCTGTGCTCTCTTATGTTTCTCACTAGAGTGATAATTGATAAAACACCATGACAGACAAATTGACTCAACAATTTCAACTCAAAGACTTTATTCCACAGACACATTTATACATGTGTACATTAATGTATATGCAGTGCTTTTTTAGTGTTATCTGTGTTGGCAAAGAGTTAGAAACCACAGGAATGCATAGAAAGAGACCAGTTAAGAAATTATTGTCTATCTCTATAGTAGGCTATACAGACAGCTGTAAAAAAATGAATGAAAGCATTGCTGTGTACTTGCTAAGTGAAAAGGGCATATTACTAATCACTAGTAAATGAATAAACAAATTGTGCCACATCCACACAATAGACTACTCCTCCACGATAAAAATAGAATAAACAATTGATAAACATTCTAACATAAGAGAGTTTCAAGTTATATTCCCATAGTAAAACAGAAATAAGGGAGAGTGTGTATTTGCACGTATGCTAGCAAATTGCTACTTATTGTTGATGGGTAAGGAACTGTTTCGCTAGTAGACAAGGACTGGAAAGAAACACTTTTTTGATGCTCTTTTTTAATACTTTATTTAAAGATGCAAAATATAATAATTTTTGTTATATCTACATCTAGATATTGTTGTTTTACTTTTTTATTTGGGTTTTATTCCCTTCTAAAAAAATCTATTCAGAGTATGTGCATAAATGGATATAACACTTATTTTAAAATTATGTCGTTTGGGAGTGGAAAGATAACTCAGGGAGGGGCTAAGAGCACTGGATGCTCTTACAGAGGACCTAGGTTCAATTCCCAGTACCCACATGGTGGCAAACAACAATCTGTAACTCCAGTTCCAGGGAATTCGATGCCCTCTTCTGGCCTCCAGTGGCATTGCACAATACGAGTGCACCTACCTACATGCAGGCAATATTCTCATACACATAAAATAAAAATAATACATTAAAAAATTATGTCATTTACCCACATAAGTAAATACTTAGAAGATTTTGTTTCATGTGTATCATGTTGTGGGGACAGGGCACAAATGTGCCTTGGCAGCTTTGTGGAAGTTAGAGGATAACCTCTGGTGTGAGTCCTCACCTCCACCTTATTTAAGGCAGGGCCTCTCTGTTGCTTTCCTCTGCATACCCCAGGCTGGCTGCCTCATAGGCCTCTAGCAATCCTCCTGTCTCTACCTTCCTTCTTACTATCTTTCTGGTATTACAACTCCTGAGTCTGGCTTTATGTGGATGCTGGGGATCCAAGCTCAGGCAACCCTCAAGTGTCCCAAAACCTCTTTAAATGTTTGCAGACAAGGATGTTCTTTGAATTCATTTTAAAATCCTCCCAGCCACTCTGGCTGCTGAACATACCAGCATTCAATGAAACAATTTCTTTTAGGAATGAAAGCCAGAGAGGAGTCTCTGGGGCTGTGTAGTTTCCTAGTGTAGCTGTGGGTGTAGATTGTGATCCTGATTGTTCTAATTGGAGGTTCTCTCCCATGTTTGCCCAGTAGCACTGGAAAGGTGCCCAGAAGATCCCATAGTCCCACCTCTCCTGCTTACATGTAATAAAACTAGGGTCCAGCCTCATTAACCAGTGTACTTGAACCCAGACAGATGGCAAACGGCAAACCTCAGGATGGTGTCCCTGAGTTCCCTTTCTTCTTTGCTAGTCTAGAAACACTAGTTGCACAAAGAAGGAGCAGCATGTGGTTAAAATGCTTGAAGGAGGAAGGAGGAAACCTGATGTCTAGCGGTCTGACTGCTGTACTGTCGGGTTCCTCCTACTAACAGTTTCATTCCAAGATCTGACGCAAAAGTCTTTTCATTCCAGAAGCTTCCTAAGCATCCCCAGGCTGAGCTATAAAACCCTCTTCTTTGCTCACAAGGAACTGTGCACATCCTACATTATGATACTTATTCCATTAAAAATAATCAATTATCCACCTGCCTTTCTCCCACCAACCATTGAACTAGGCTCTTCAGGATCAAGAACAAATCTTTAATTTCAGTGTCTAGTGGTGGGCAGAGGGCCTGGTGCTTGGTGATGGTGCCTCAGTGTTTAAGGAGTGAATGCTGAACCAACCATTTTCTTATGCAATTTCAGTAAATGTTTGGCCTTTTGATCATAACAGTCACCTGAAATTGCTGACTTAAAAATGCCTTTTTCAGGCTGTACCATAAGAGTTGTTGATCCTGAACTGGAGTGGGTTCAAATATCCCCGAGTTTGTTAAGTAGCTGATGATTTGGTGTAAATGGTCCAGCAGCTGCATTTCTGTGATTAGTTCACTGGGTCTTAATCCAGATGTCTCTCACATTCATCTGTTGATCTGAGTGAAAAAAACGGAGCTTCTCTGCATACCCAACTGCACCTCTCCCGTACCACAATGTTGACTTCCTGTCAGAGTGACATGTCAAACCCCAAGGCTCACTTTCAGTTAAATTTGGGAAAACAAATAAGATGCTATTCCTAAGCTCTTTAAGCTCTTAAGAGAAGAATATTTCTTCTCATGACACAGATAGTACCATGATGTAAATCTGGAATGCTGGAATTTACCAGAGATGGGTCAAATTTAGTTTAAGTATCATGGCAGAGGAAAAGGCTCCTTTACACATAGTCCTGCATAACAGTGATGGCCGAGCTGACATCTTGCCCTGGCTTACCTGTGTAGGCAGAGTCCTCTGCATTCAGTCTAGGGAAGGTTCATTTGGAGAGCAGGACACTAAATAGTCTCTTGGGACTGAAGTACTCTATCAGTAAATGTAATTGCTGATGTTTACTCAATTCTTAAAATCCCATGGAACACCCTTGCTGTGTACAGTTTTTAAAAACATGAACTTAAGGGCTGGACCTATGGCTCATCATTTACCGGCACTTACTGCTCTTGCAGAGGAGCCAAGTTCAATTCCCGGCACCATGTCAGGAGGCTCACAACTACCTATCTTTAACTCCTGGGAAGATCTGGTGCCTGATCTCCACAGGTACCTGCACTCATATGTACATATCCCCACACAAACACACACGCATAAACCTAATAAAATAAAATGAAAAATCTTTTTTTAAAAAAAGCATGAACATAAACAGCTTCATGGGAGCAGCTGCTGTCGCCTTCATTGTTACAGTTTTAAATCCTGAGTCAAAAGCACCAAAACGAACAATAAGAACAAAAAAACAAAAATTGAAAAAAAGGACACGTCAGTATCTTTTTGTTTTGTTTTGTGAACGTGAAGGCATATGGGGCAGCTCTGTAACAGTCTATCTAGAAACATCCGTAGTGAACAGCAGAGGAACCGAACTCATCGTACTCCTGCCTGCTGATCCACACTAATTACATTCTCTTGATATGGTTATTGAGAGTATTCTGACCCTTTGGTGTGTTACACACACACACACACACAAGCACACACAGACACACTCACCCACATGGACCCTGCCTTATGACAGTTCAACTTCTGAATTTTTTACTTTACACAAGTAAAATAATACAAAAGTAACATGCATTCAGTAAGGAGTATACTTCCATGTTTGAATTTTGATCTTTCTCCAGGCTGGCAGTATACATTAGGTTGTTTTCTGAATGCCAGGCAGCAGCAGGTCACAGCTGCCACTCAGCCATGTGATCACAAAGGGAAAATACTGGTGCTCTACAGAACGCTATGTTGCTAGGCAATGCTGTTCAGTCTCTTTAGGGTATTAAATGTACTATTTTGAATGGGGATGGACTTCAATGCCTTGAACATGCTCGTTCAGGGATGGTCTTGAAATCCTACTGCCCAACTTCATAAGTAGCTGGGAAAATAGATATGTATGTTCTGCCAAGCTCAAATCAATCAATCAATCTCTCTATTTTTATCTTATGTGTATGAATGTTTTACATGCATATATGTAAGTGTACCTGTGCATGCAGTGCCCATGGAGGCCAGGAGAGGGCATCAGATCCCCTGGTATTGGCGTTGGCAGATGGTGGTTAGTCACTCCCCAACTCACGTCCTCAGTAAGAGCAGCCAGTACTGTTAACCACTGAGCAGTGTCTCAAGCCCATTAAATTATATTTTTGTTCATGTGAATTTCATGGAGCATATTCCCCAAAGATTTGACAAAAGTAAAGGCAGTTTGATAGTTCTCTTTGCTTATTAGAGTGTTACTTTCTGGAGACATACAAGACTTACTCTAGGGGTGTGGGGCATGCTAGGTTTTCCCACAGCTTGAACAACATGGAATTTTACCATTGTGGCCTGTTTTGTCTAGTTTAATATAGATGGAGGGTCTCAGTAGGAAAGTTTATTTTCAGGTTCTTTAAGTGATTTGAAATAGTTCATTTCCTTGTGGAATTACTTATTTTCATTTTAAGGGCAAACACTTCACCTCCGTGTTGACAGTCGCGAAGGGACAGATTGAACTCCTTTTGTATGACTGACTCTGTAGGGACCAAAATAGCATCCATGTTAGCTGCTGGATCAGGCCCGAAGGACCAAGAATTTGAATTGTATGGCGCTGACCTATAAAACTTAGGTGGCTGATGAGAAGAGAAATGCACCATCAGAAGAGGACGGGTATGGTGGTATACACCTGTTATCCCAACCCTCAGAAGGCTGAGGCAAAAAGATCACCAGTGTGAGGCTAGCCTGCAATGCACAGCAAGACCCTGGCTCAAAAACGAAACAAAACAAAGCAACCAAGCTAGTAGGTAGGAGCGTCCTGATTCCATGGTGAAAAGAAATGTCAAGGCTCCGACCTGCATCAACACGTTTGCTTCAGAATGAAAGTGAGAACCTGCCCCACCTGCCTCTTGTGGTGTCACTTCCTGCCCTGAACATTGTCTGCTATTCCCACATCAAAGGATCAGCGCGTCTGTGACAGGAAGGGCATCACGATAGCCACGAAACTGCAGTGTGTTATTTCAGGGGTCCCCAGAGGAACAACTGGAGGCAGAAATTTCTGGAAAAGTTCATATTATCTGTGAAAAGTCAGCTTGAGAGGAAATGAGAGCCTTGTCTGGTTGTCTTGGCTCTCTTGTGATTTACAGTCAGCCTCTAAGTCGATGATCACAATACTGATTTGGGTTTCTGTCATTCAGAGCACAAGATACACTATTAGTTATGCAAAATAACTTTTGTCTAATCTAATTTTTTTAAATTGGTGATTTGCATACACGGCTGTTCTTACATACACACAGGCAAAACACTCATAAACATCAAAAATAAAATAAATTAAATGTTTTTAAATTGTTCCAACTTGTGAGTAAAATCAACAAAACTTCAACTTTTCCAAGCTCCATTTTTACCTGTCACACTAAACTTGACAATTTTTGCATTCACTTGCTTCTGTCCTTACATACACATACAACTTATGTCTTTGTCTGCCTAGTTTAAATATAGCTTGTGTGCTTCACAACTTACCCATTCAGTGTGTACAGTTCAGTGATTTCTAATATAGTCAGAATTGTTGATCCATCACCACGATTTTAGAACATTTCCATCATGACAAAAAGAAGCCCTATGCCCACAGTCACTTTCCATTTCTCTACAATCCCTTCAGTCCTGTTCAACCACTGCTTTCTGGTCTATAGATTTTATTATTCTCAGAATTTCATGTGAGGAATGATAAACATGTGGCCTCTTGATGTACCTTGTTTTCCTTAGGGTGATGCTGTTGGGATTTGGCCCAGTAATGGTATAATCATAGTACTTCATTCCTCCTGTTGCTGGGTAATATTCCATTTTACAGTACACCATTTTTTAATCATCAGCTGATAGACATTAGTGTTGTTTCCTCTTTTGCCTCTTATGAATAATGCTGTTGTGAGTGTTCATGTCTAAGTTTTATGTGGGATCTTGTTTTTGATTCTCTTGGATATGTACCTAGCAATAAATTGCTAGCAATATATAGGAACTATACATTTAACTTTTTTTGAGAAACTGCCAAATTGTTTCCCAAGAGAATGGTACCACTTGACATTCCCGCCAACAATGTGTACGTGCTTGTTTTTCTATAGCCTGACAACCCTTGTGACTGATTTTGCATGGCTTTGTACTGGTAATCCTAATGGCTATAAAGTAGTATATCATTATGGTCTGCCTGACAGCTCACAGAATACAATAGAATGCTTACTCTTGACAGTGATGTTTTCCTTTACTCTTTAAAAAGCAAATAAAGAATGGGGCCTAGAGAGATAGCTCAATAGTTAAGAGCACTAGCAGAGGACCTGGATTCAGTTTTCAGTTCCCACATAGTGGCTCACAACTGCCTGTAACTCCAGTTCCAGGGGATCAACACCCTTTTTTTGACTGCATGCAAATAGTACACATATATTCATTCAGGCACATATACACATGCATATAGAAATAATAAATAAGATTTTAAAAATATTTTATTTATTATTTTTAATTTTTTATGTGTATGAGTATACTGCCTGCATGTATGTAAGTACACCTGGGTTGTGCAGTGCCCACAGAGGTCAGAAGGGGGCATTGGAGTCTCCTGGAGCTGGAGTTATGGATGGTTGTTAGCCATCATGTGAGTACTGGGAACTGAACCTGGATCCTCTGCAGAGCAGCCAGTGCTCTTAATCACTGAGTATCTCCAGCCTGTGAATAAATTTTTTAACTAAATAAAGAAAATTCTCTAGGAAATGAAGGAGGGCAGTTCATGCTGGCTATTGCAGCTTGCTGTGACATTTTATACATCGCCAGGTCCTGGTCCGAGGGCCATGATAAGCACAAATGTATGTTGTTCCTTGCTCTGAATCCCAGGAGGGTGACATCATTGGCCTGCCTTGACTTCTGTGTCTACCTCTTGGTTTCTATTTCTGCTTATGGAGGCAGTTCACAGATGATGGGCAGTTTGAAAGGAGTGCCTTTGTGGAAGGAGAAATGATGGCAAATTGTGCATTACACAGAAGTCTGGGAGCCCAGTAATGCCCTGCACTTTGTCATGGAGAAAATTTAAGTTTTATTTATAGCTCCACAGTACATGAAAGTATTGCATTTAAATTTCACATAGCTCTTGTTGGATACAGAACATGCTTCAAATATACAACCTATTTGATCCTTAGTAATCTCATTAGTTCCTAGTTATATGCATTAGTGATACTGATTTCATGTGCTTTGACCTCATTGCACTTTAAGTATATTTTGGAGAACTAGTCTGAGAAGCTAACCACCATCACAATGACGTGATGAGGAAATGTTTCTGAGCTCCAAACACTTGGCTAACACATGAGTATCCAGGGTGTCACCGACCAGGATTTGGACCAGCAGGTGTGCGTTGATGATGGTGAGCACCTTTCTCTCATGCACATGGTTGCCGGCTACCACGGCCATGAGGCAAAGCCAGCAATGCCAATATGAGTGGCAGAAAGGGGCACTCCACTGGGAGCTGCTGGAAAAAATACAGTGCTGGGAATTCCAGGTCTCACTGAGGTGCCTGCGGGGAGGTAGATGTTTTCATACAAAGTCTCTAGTGTACTGTGCTTTAGCAGGCAGCCAGACCAAAGGGATGCTTTCAGTAAGGATGAAAGAATCAAAATGGCAGCTCAGATGTAGTCAGAAATAGGCTTCCTTGTGTGGAGCCAGCTCCTCTGGTCCACCTGGAATCACATGCCCTGGATGTTTATATTATACCTCAAGTTCTTTCTGCTCTCATCCTTCCAATAGAGGGTGGGAGCCATGATTGCAGGACTCTGGGCCTCACTAAAGATATTTCAATCAGATCTGCCCCTGCCCAGCCAAGGTGCCAAGTTTTATAACATGGTGCCAAAGATTGCGTTGTAATTGCAATGTTTTTAAACAATATCTTCATTTAGATATTGCTTTCATTTTAATTCAAGGTATTCATCAGCGGAAATAAGAAAGCAGTTTACGCTCCCACCCAACCTCGGGCAGTACCATCGGCAGAGCATCAGTACGTCTGGCTTCCCCTCCCTCCAGCTAGTAAGTATGTTACAGGTTTGCTTGACTAGCAGTCAGGGGCAGAAGTGCCCTGCAGCTGAACCTCTCTCTCGCTAGTCTTAGCTTGTCTCATACCTAGTATTCTCTATCTACCACTTACTTTATAAGTCTGTCTGCCTGCTTTTTAAAAAAAATATATTTTATTTATTATTTTTATTTATGTGTATGAGTGAATTGTCTGTACATATATAAGTGTACTTGTGTCATGCAGTGCCCGAGGAGGTCAGAAGAGGGCATAGGACCTCCTGGAACTGGAGTTAAGGACAGTTGTTAGCTGCCTTGTGAGTACTGGCAGTCAAACCCATGTCTTCTGGAAGAGCAGCCAGCCCTTTTAACCACTAAGCCATCTCTCCAGCCCCAAGTCTGCTTGCCTTTAAACAGGCAGACATCTTCCTCTCTGTGCGCCAACCATGGCTTGTATGCAAACAAGACCACCCACTGTATACTGCTGTATACTCAGGGGTTTCCAGGCTATTCAGACCCACCCCAGTTATAGTTCATGTTAGGGGGGATAGCCTAGAAATTGACCACTCTGTGTAGCATGCTTTTGTGGGAAAATTTTATTCACAATCTTCCAAAACCTAAGTTATAAATCTTCCTTATAAAGTAATTTTCTTATTAATTTATATGCAATAAATTTGATGAATTTGGGCAATTCACAGTCATTTAACCTTTATTCAATCAGGATATAGTGCCCTTCCCTCCTAGCTTGTGGTAGACCACCTTCTGAATCAACTCCCATCCCCTAGACTCTAACCCAGGCATCCAGTGCTGCTCTGGTTGAGTTCTGCATTGCCTGGAACACCAGACCAGTGAAATCAAACAATAGAACAAATCTTTAGTTTTAAAGCATATTCCTCATTCAAAGGGAAGATAGATTACATTTTTTGTATTAGCCAACTATTGAGTACATATGCGTATCATGTTATTTAAGGACTGAAGGCCAGATGTGTGCCAGGTGAGGTAAATCTGACTTCAGTGAGGTGGTTGGTAAACCAGAAGCGGGTGCTCACTTCCTTTGTGCGAGCAGGAGCCCTCTCTACATTCACTTCCTCACACACAGCACAGCCGCACTTTCTGGCTGATTCTAGTGGTTATCTTGAGGAGGTTAGGTTATTTTTTGTTTCTAGTTATTACTTCAAAACCACTTCTGCTCTCAGAAATCTTGTAACCTTCCCCTGTTTCCTGTACCGCCATTTTGTCTTCTGTACCAGTGTACCCGCCGTCCCTCAGGTATGTTTTACTGGGCTGATTTGCAGTTATTCAGAAGAATAGTTTGTGTGTTGTGTCTTTGATGAAATGGTTGTACTAGCAAATACATAGCATTTTTCACCGTAAGAGGATAACTTCTGGTGACATCTCTTCAAAAACTCTATCACATGGGAGCCTAGTTAGGCCGCCTTTTTGATTTGTCTTTTCCTGTCTGCTTTGGAATCATGGGTTACATAAAGCCCAGCAAATAGATGATCTCTGTGTTCTCAGCTCTATTCTATTAACTGAACTTTAAACCAAGATATGTTAGATATGCTTTTTGGTTTAATTCGATGATTTCTGATTCAGGCTGTATTCCAAGATGTGCACAATTTCTGTTGAAAAGTGATTAGATAGACTTTGAAATTTTAAACCATGTGAGGAGCTTCAGTGCCTGCCTTTTTGAAAGAGAAATTGAGGCTAGTGTTTTGTGTAACAGCTGCCAGGGGAAATAGTGTGGACATCACAAAAGATTTCTAAGGAAGTTTAGCTTGCAGGCCCTAACCCTGTGTCTCCTCACTGGCTTATACTTTAATACTGCAGCCTTCCATTTTAGTGAGAAAAATTCTTTTCAAATGTAAAGTTACAAAGGGGAAAAAAAAACCTCATGTAATATTTGCAAGTATTTTTTCAGTAGTTTGCTGTGTCCTAAGGAGATGTGACAAAAGTGAATTTTGATGAATCACTTCAGTAGCTGGAAAGTCAGGTTAACATGTGGCTCGGCTGTCCATTATCTAAAAGAAAATATTAATGAAGTTGCCAAAGTAAGCAAAAAGGTTAAAACTCTCCGGAATCGTCTCTAGTTGTCATCATTTAATGCTGGTCCTATTTGTATATAAATGTTCTTTAAATTTTGTTATTCCTGGTTTTCCAAAGTAGTTTTCTTAATCCCGCTGATCTCTCCACTGCAGTTTTGGCACAATCCATTAGCCTTGTTTCTTCTCCCTGTGGGGTCAAGATACCTGGTCTACTTTCTAAAATCCGGTCCTTTGCTTAGGGAACCCCATCTTCCTAACATTACCTGCTACCATGTGGCGATGTGGGAATGTGCAACTGTGTTTCCCCTGGTCGTCTTCTCAAACAAAGATTCCCAGAGGAAACCACTAGTGTGCATGGCAATTTCTTTTTACTTTAAAAATGCTTCTTTTCATAGATAAATAATGGGATGTTTCAGCAAAAGTCACTTCTAGCAAGGCAGAGGAGCGTATAGACACTTGGACCTGACAGAGCTTTAGAGAAATAAGAAGCTGTGGTGTAGACTGTTGTTCACATTATTTAATTAAAAATAAGAACAAATATATTTTGATCATTCTTTCTTTTACCTTAATTTATGTAATCACCATAATTATCCTTACATTTTGATACAAGCAGTTGTTTAATTTTAAAAGTATTTAGTTGGAATCAAGTTATTTAAACCAATCATTCTGAGTTCATTGTGGCCGTCATTGCTGTTTGCAAGAGTAAAGAACACGGAGTCAGATCGGCCTGGGGTGAAGCATGGTTGATTGTATAACTTGGGATAAGTCAACCTTTCAGCTTCAGCTTCCTCTTCTGCAAAATTGGCAACTGATGCTGTCCCTATTGGGATCAATAAAGAGTGCCATAGCCGAGACTGCAATATTGCTTCCATAAATATTTGGCCCTATGAAGACTCTGAGAAGATCAAGAGATAAGCAGGAGGAGATGATTCCAGCTCTGAAGGCCACTGTGACCTATTTGGGAAGACAAATAATGCAGAGGGTTCACACTGGCTTAAAACATGGTGGGGATTTACAAGAAAGGTCTATGGTATGATAGGGGAGCAAAGGCTTGCTGGAGGATCTGAGGAGACCCGGGGGAGGGTCCTCAGCCTCAGTGGGACATTAGAAGCTTCTAACCCAGCTTCTGATCATCTCTTTACCAAGCCTAGTACAGATCAATTAAATCAGAATTCCAGATGGTGGGGACCAAACATCAATATTTTAACATTGAATGGGGGATGTTAGCAGGTCCCCAAAGACCCAAGTTGAGAGTCATTTAAAGGTTCTTGGGGTGGGGGGTAATATTCCAAATAGGGGAAGGTATATATAGAGAGAGATTCTTTGTTGCTTTGCATGCTCGGAGTTGCAGAGTATGTGGTAAAGACCATGTACTAACCCTGTAGAAACATCCTCATACAGTGCAGTCTCTGTATGTCCTGTGTCCTCTGTCCTATGTCTAATGAGAGGGAGGTTGTGCAGTTGATACTTTCTCTTTTTTGTTTTATTCCATTTTTGCTACTGTAATGATTATATGTGCATACATTTTCAAAATAGATAAGTTACTTTTAAAAAAATTATATATCACACACATGTGCCACAGCATGGACATGAAGGTCAGAAGACATCTTCTGCCATAATTAAACTCAGGTTATCAGGCTTGGTGGCAAGCACCTTCACCTACTGAGCCATCTCACCGGCCTAATAAACTGCTTTTAAATTTTGCATGTTTTAATATGATGGAGATTCATAATTTAGAGTTAATTTTCTAGACATGATGATGGGCTGAGTCAACCTAACACTCCTGCCTTTGTGGCCAGAGCTAGAGAGAGACAGGGTTCCAATTGGGATGCCCACCATCGTTGGCATTCTTTGTTGCCACTGTCATGGGAGCAAATTGACAAAAGACCCTCTGATATCAACAAACAATTACCTGATGCTTCTGTTAAAACTACACCAGAAAATGTGAAACTATTTTCTTATTATTAAAAGTAGAAAGGAGAGTACAAAAAAGGGTTGGGATCTGTGTCCTAGGATAGGAAGAAAGACTGAAAGCACTGCATAATGGTTACTTACATTTTTATGGAGAACATACTGTTTTAAAAAATATTAAGAGTAGGAAAGTCTGAAGTGAAATGGAAGAAATCAGCTGGAGCATGATGGCTCTGGATGAAGAAAGGGATGAAAAGCCACATCCTGGGTATGCACAGACCACCATGGTTATGGGCGTGTTTGTGTATCTAACATTCATGTTTTAAAGACATCTCATACCTTAGGCGCATTCATTTTTTTTTTTTTTTTTTTTATGTTCATTAGCTTTCGTGAAACACGGCAACCTTTTTTCCTTTCTAGTAAGGACTTAAGTGGTGAGTTGCTTGTTAAATACGATCCTCCTTTATCCTTTGGATCCCGTTAGTCTTTAGTACTTCATTTTCCACGGAGTTGGCTGTTCTGTTTCTTTGATTGCACTGGAGGGACGTGATGGAAAATGAGGTTTCGGTGCAGTGTTCATGCACATTCACAATGGAAGAGAAAAGAGAAAGTGTGGCAGGCATCCTGCACAACAGAGCAGGCACTTCGATATGGCCCCTGTAAAACAAGGGATCAAATTGGCGTTGGTGGGTGGGGGAGATGGCTTCAGACAGAACCTGAGTTTGATCCCTGGCACCTGCATATAAAGGCAGGTGTAGTGGCACTCACTTATAATCCCAGCACTGGGAAGGTGGAGATAGACGAATCCTGGCCACACCAGCCAGCCAGCCAGCCTGGCCTACTCAGTGAGTCCCAGATTCCAGTGAGAGATCTTGTCTCAAAAAAATAGGATATTCCCTAAGGAAGAAGATCAGAAGTTGACCTTTGGCTACATACACACACATACCTGTGCACCTGCGCGCACGCACACACAGACACACAGACACACACACACACACACACACACACACACACACACACACACACACACACCAGACTTGGTTAAAAGGAAAAAACAGGTTAATGGCCATGATGTCATGTCAGCACCTACAGTGGCATCGGTGGATGGACGTAGAAAAACATGCTTCTTTTAGGCCAGGAAGCACTTTGAAGTCACTGAAAACCAGAAGCCTTACTGCCTTAGGCTTTGTTTACTAAGAGGCAGTGGAACACAGACTGTCTTATTCATTCATTCAGGATGTATTTATTGGGTCTCACTCTATACCAGGAACTGCCTGAAGAGCTGTGGATGCAATCATGAATATAACAAAGGATCTATCCTTTGTAATGGAACTTACATTTCAGAATGGGAGGCAGGTGTAGACAAATAAGTGAATGTAGACTGTAGTTGGGGCAGAAGGAGGGAGGAAGAATGAAACAAGGAAAGGGAATACTGACACAGAAGAGATGCTACTTTAGATGAGGTGGTCAGAGAGGGCCTCCATCTGCAATGGAGATAGCCAAGCAGCATTCTGCATGAACTTGGCAGATCATCAAAGGAAGGTATTCCAGGGAGAAGAAAGAACAAGTGCAAAGCCTGAAGGCAAGAGTAAGTAGTATACCCCAGAAGCAGCCAGGAGGCAGGAGTAGCCTGAGCAGAGTGGACGGCAAGGGAGACTGTAGCTAGAGTAACATCTCTAGGACAGATCTCAGCTGCCACAGAATATCATTTCAAACTCAGATGCAGAGAGAAAGCTCCCTGAAGCACTGGGTATAAGCCCAATACCATCTGGCTTTCTATAGGAACCACTCATAGAGTTCTTACAAGGCTGCTATGTGGAGAATAAACTGGTAAGGAGAAAGCAAGTTGAAAGATGTTGCTGTGATCTAGAAAAAGCATTGATGCTGCTGTGGAATAGAATGAGGGCAGTAGAGAAGGTGGAGAGCAGGCAGGATTTCCTGGTGGCTTGATGGTCGGAGAGCCTCCCCTGTCATCACCCACGCACCCAGACCAACCTCTTTTCTACGGAAGCTAAAATAATCTGATTAGTAGCTTGTCAGCATCCCTTCTCAACAGCAGCTGCATCTGTGGACCACTGGAAGAGGTGTGTGTGTGCACAAAGTGGCTGCAGTGTCCCTTCTGGCCCCAGTTCTTGTAAGAGAAAACTCTAGAATCTCACCTTGTCTATAAACACTGGTAAGGGAATTCAAGGGAATCTGTTCCACCTAGAAAGGCCAGTACATAGCGCCTGCTTTAAGATCACTGGCCGTCTTAATCATTTTCATTTGTTTGTGTCATTTAGAAAGGGCTTTTTCCTTACATTATTATGCCAAATGATATACACAGTGCAATGATTCATGGTATAAAGGTAATCTTGAAATTACTTTGGATCATAGCAATTAAACTAACCTTTGTTCTGCCCTGACTAAAAACACACATGGCTCAATAGAAAAGAAAGCAGTTAAATTGTATGCTTAGCTTTTAAGCTTTCTAGGGTCCAAGTCTTTCCCTGAGTTCTCTGAAAACAATCCCTACTGCTATCCCACCTAGTGTTCAAGCTTCATCCCCATGCAGTGCAGTACCACTGTGACTCTTCAAAACCGGACAAATATGTGTGTTTGTATACATTCTGTGTTCATGTTTGTGCATTGATTGCCTCGTGATAAAACCTGCTCATGAGATTAAGGCTTCAGTGGAGACAGAAGAAGTCATTTCTGGTTATTATTTGAACTTGCAAGAAAAAAATCTTTTGAAGGTCTAGCTAGTTAGGAGTACTTAGGGTCTCCATCCACTTATTGATGGCAGGACTAGTTTGTATCAGACTGAAATGGGCAGACTCTCTCCTTATCAGTTTCAGTTTGGAAGTGGGGGAGGCAGTGCACTAAGGGCCCATTTGTGCATAGGACTAGCACACTCAGTAATAGCTCGATGGTGGCAGTTAGGTTTGCAGTTTGCTCTACACTTGAATATGTTTGAACCTTGGCAACTCTTTTTGAGCTTATTATTCATTGTGCATGTTGTGTGTTTATATTTGAGAAGGTTGAATATCACCATCTCATGGTTGGTTAGAGTGCAGCCCATGGAGTACCTCCCTGTATGCCAACACTACACTCAATAAATTCTTATCAAGTCATTACTAGATAGGGCCAGCCATCATTTACTCCTGGTCTTTGGACAGTCTGTCCTGTAACAGGTACAGCTATCAACTTGACCTTTCACTTTCTGTAGTTTTGAGTTTCAGGAACATGGTGTTTTTTCTTTAGCGGGAATTGGACTTTTTTCTCTCTGACAATTGCAGACAAATACATTTCTCCACGAGGCTCTGTTTTCCAGTGCTCAGTGCTTGTGCACTAAACATAACTGTGCTTCGCAATAACTTTAAAGTCTATTTCCATCACCTCTGCTCGAGTTCTTCATAACACATTTATGCTCACTCTTGATTTATTTACTGTTACTTCCTTGAGTAGCTAATCCCAGAAGTTCAGAGCAGAATTTGTGAGTAGAGGTAAATACATTGTTTACTTGTTTTGAAACACACTTAACTGTTGTCCTGTGTTTTAACTATCTTAGGAAACGCAAAATACTCTAGAAGGTCTAAAAGAGAAAACAATCAAATTCATAGTGGTTAAGTATCTAATTTTAATTCTAGAGGGGCTACTTCCTAGCCATGTAATCAATAACAAATTATTAAATCTCTGGCCCTCAATTTCCTTATCTGAAAATGAGGATAATTAGAATGCATATTTCACTGAGATCTAGTGAGGACTGATTGAGATTACATATATAATGTATCGATAAAGCAAAGTAAGTGCTCAATAATTGTTAGTTCAATGAATATACAGTTTATAGTGATAAGTTGGGGAGTGCAAAAAACTCAATTTTCGTGATTTCCTGTGGACATTCTTTCAGTGCCTACTTTGAACTCTTCCGTGTGACAGTCAGGTGGGCCCTTAGGCATTGATCTTACGCAGGTGTCCCAGGTTTGTTTGTTCCGGGCATAGATGATGCCCATCTTTTCCTCAGGTTTCACCAACGTCCTCTTGCCAGACTCTGTCTGTGTTTGACTGCTTTGGCCCTGCAGACCTTGGCACTTCATTTGGAGAGGGCCCTCCAAAACGAGGACTGTGGATCCTTCCTCAGCTGACTTCGGGTCTCAGTCAGAAGAACCTAGGGAGACTTCCCTGCCTTCTCATGCCACGATGAACAAGAGGGGGCACTTTGCTCTCACCCACTGAGGTTTGTCGGTCCTGTTACCCACTGCTCTGCCCCATTCTGCCCTGCTGACTGAATGTGCTATGTAAGTCAGCTACGTCCAAGAATCTAGGCCACAAGTACAGGCTTCATCCTCTTTCCCCAACCCAAGTCATTGTGTCTCCAATACCACCAAGTCAGGGGGGTAGGGCAGTGCAAGATACATTTATTCTCCAGTCTTTTCGCCTCTTTAAGAGCACTTTGGTCCTCTTCCCTACTTTGAAGATCTTACTGGTATGTGGATTCATGGGAATGAAAAACCGGTTTTGTCAGCCCTTCCTTCAGGCCTGCTCTCTCTCAGCACAGCACCTCAGGACAAGTTAGGAATCTGGGGACTTTGTTTTGTTGGTGCTTTGGGGGAGGAGAACAGTGTTCCCTGGGGCTCCTGACTCCACACAGTCTGCCAGCCATGAATGAACACTTGAGAGAGCTGCAGTTGTTGCACGCATCACTATTGCCATCACTGCGCCAATCCTTTCTAGATCTAAGTGATTCTCTAACTGCCCTGAGGCAGTGGTTCCTGAGTCTTCTTCATGTTGTATTTAATTGGAGACTGGCAAAGTGTTGCCAGGTCTTGATTTTATCGACTGAAGAACAATAATGTTTCAATTACCCTGGATTTCTCTCATTTCTTTTATTCCCTCTCCCTCTTTGGGAGGGTAAATGAGGAACACAGAACAGCTCTAGGAGAGTGATAAATCCAGCCACCTGAGCACTTAGCAGATGCCCTGGGTTTGCCCACCTAGCTCGGGTCCAGGGCGCTTCTTCCCATCCAGTAGTATTTGGAAGACCCAGCCCTGGAGGCATTCAGCCACTGAACTTGGCCTGCCCCCAAATGGGATTGTCTGAAGTGCTGGCTTTGAGTAGCAATGTATAGACATCCCAGGCCAAGGGAAACACTGTGCCTGAGCATTTGGCCAGAGGAGTACTGGGTTTATCCAAGTTTCTGGAAAATTGCTTCGTTTCCCCATTTTGCTATGTTTGGATAAACAAAACATGGCCTCAGAGAGCTTTTGCAGGAGAAATTATAAAACATTCCACAAAGCCTTGTGAGCTCATTTTGGATCTCCTCAGGATTCCTCATCAAGCTGCAATTAAGCAGAGGAAAATTCTGCCTTGGGGTGTGATCTTAATCACTCATCGTGCTATGGCTTGACTTTCCGCTGCTGCATTTCTTTTCCTCTCCTGATCACTGCTGCAGTTTGACAGCTCCTCCAGTTGCTTCGCGGAGGCTAAGAGCGAAGCCCTGAGTTGAAAGGGAGGGCAGGACCGACATCTACTCTGCCTGTGTGCCCTACCAGGAAGCATTGTGGAAACTGCCTTCTCTCCCTTCTCCTGCAGCCTCAGTTCTATGACCCCGTGGAGCCAGTGGACTTCGAAGGACTTCTGATGACACACTTAAGCAGCTTGGATGTGGAGCTGGCCCAGGAGCTGGGGGACTTCACGGATGACGACTTGGATGTGGTGTTCACGCCCAAGGAATGTAGGACTTTGCAGCCCTCTCTGCCAGAGGAAGGGTAAATTATTTTCTTAAAATGTAAGCGGGAAGGGGTGCTGGTTCTGAGCCTTTTTCCTTTGTTTTATTTATTTGTTGGCACAGGGTCCTTGCTGTGTAACCTAGACTGGCCTCAAAGTCACAGTCCTCCTGCCCCTGCCTCCCAAGTGCTAGGATCACAGGTATGTACCACTACCATTGCTAACTTTGAAGTACTTTTTTAAAAGGAAGCAAAATTTGGGTTGGGGATATCATTCAGTGATAGAATGCTTGTCTAGCATGTGCAAGGCCCTGGATTTGATTCCAGCACCACAGTTTTTTTGTGTTAAAAACTATTTTAGAGCCTGAGGAGATTGTTCAGCTGACATATGCTTTGTATACAAGCATGAGGACCTGATATCAGATCTCCAGCATCCACATAAAAAGCTGGACGTAGTAGCATGCATCTGTAACTCAATCAGAGACATGAGGATCCCTGGGACTGGCTGGCTGTCCAGTCTAGCCAATTCATGAACTCCAGGTTCAATGAGAGACTCTGTCTCAAAAAAATAAAGTAGAAAACAATTGAGGAAGACACCAGATGTCCACCTCTGGCCTCCATAGACGCACATACATTCACACCCCACTATATGTGCGTGTGCACACACACACAGACACACACGCATACACACTTTAAAAGGAGCAAAAGTATTCAGTCGATTAAGATATACAGGGCATATGGTACTGCTACCTAGATGTAGACAGATTTTGTTTGTGTGTTGTGTAGTACTGAGGACTGAGGACCCAGCACAGGGCCTCACATATTATAGGCAGATTCTAAGTTGTTTTGGTCAAAGGCAAGTCCTGTGGGGACTAAGCCAGTTAAAGGGTCGCAGAGGTATAATATTGAATGGTCCAAAAGAAGTTAAGATTGCAGGCCCTAGAGCTGGAATGCTGAGAGTCGCTTGGTGACTCTAGGCTACTCACATGAGGTCTCTGTTTGCAGAGCTTCAAGGGTTTCCATAATAGTTGTTGAAGTGCCTCTATCAAAACATTTTATAGGCCAGAAAGATGGCTCAGCAGGTAAAGGTGCTTACTACCAAATGCCACAGCCTGGTCTCAGTTCCCAGAACCTACAAGATGGAAGGAGAGAATCAACTCCCACAAGTTGTTCTCTGACTACATGCACAGAGTGTCATGCATCACACACACATTAAATAAATGTAAAAAAATTTAAAGTCATTTTATTTGTTACTGTAAAAAAGCCAGCCTGGTGTGATGGTGTAGACCTTTAGTTCCAGCGCTCAGGAGAAGAAGCATGTCATCTCTGTGAGATCGAGGCCAGACTGGTCTACATAGTGAGTTCCATGTTAGCTAGGGCTACAGGAAGACCCTGTCTTAATCAAAGAAAACAAAATAAAAAGAACATGGACCAAGTTAGAAACCTGAGTTTCCACATAAACTTATTGAGTATCTACTGTGTCCTGGGGTAAAAAGATGAGTGAGAGAAGCTGCCCTCCACGTCTGCCCTTCAAACAGTTCCATAAAGTGGAGAAACGGTGGAGCTCACGCTGTAACATGTGTGAATAGCAATTTGGAGCAGCCTGGATGAGCATGGCGTGGACATTAGGTCTTGGTGGCAGACAACTAGGAGATCACATCTCAGAGAAACCTTTGCTGCCAGACAGTGAAAATCCCTGTTGCCTTGGAGATTTTGAGTGAGCTTTTATTTTCATCAATTTTAAAAGCTAATTAAGATTCTACCTTCTTGGGCATTTTGAGTCTTCTCATTCTCTGCAAAAAGTCCCAGAAAGGAGGTTGTAAAATACAATGCCCTCCTTTCCCTTAGCTAGTCCAGGTCTGCTTTAACACAGAACTGTGTTTTATCACAGTTGAAGGTGGTTGGATAACTGTGATGTGTGAGTCTATTCTTCAGATAACTCTCATTCACATGGAAGAATTGGCCATGTGTGCAGCTCTAATGTTTTCCCCCCAAAACAGCGTTCTCAGCATCAGGAAACTTTTTCCGCTAGTGTCAGGCCATTTATTCAGGTGTGATTTTTAAAACAGTTCATACTATTTCAGTTGCTGCCAAAGTCTTCAATATAAACAAAACAGGGGAAGGCTTTCTAGTCACCAGAGAGTAAGCAATAGTTGGCTCTGGATGACCACCCTGTGCCTCCCTCAGAACCTGTGTTGACCTGTGATCACATCATGATCATCAGTCTGGGTTCTGCAGGTACTCCCTCTGCTACTTGCTCTTTGTACTTAGATTAAGATCATTATTGTTTCTGGATGTGGTGGCATGCACCTTTAATCCCAGCACTTGGGAGGCAGAAGTAGGCAGATCTCTGTGAGATCAAGGCCAGACTGGTCTACAAAGTGAGTTCCAGGCCAGTCAGAACTACACAGTGAGACTCTGCCTAAAACAAAAACTCAAAAAATCTTTATCTTTATATTCTCATGTAAAATAAGAATAATAGTCCTACTCACCCCCACCGTAGAGTGATGAGCAGTTAACGGAATTGATACAGGTTAAGTGAGAGAGTGCCTACTGCACAGTAAATGGTCATAAGTTCTGAACTATCACAGAGTTCTTATGCACCAGACACTCTTCCAAGCACTTTCCATACTAACATTTACTCTCAACACAACTGAAGTATCTGAAGCTGATACTCTTATTAATATCATCATTTACAGGTGAGGAAATCGAAGCATAAAAGGGTTGAATGACTGGCCTAAGGTCACAAAGTTAATGAGGGATGAACATGGGATTTGGCAGTCAGGGCCAAGAGATCATGTGTCTTGGACTGATAGCAAGTCCACAGGTTAGTTCTATTCTTAACCCTGTGTTAGCCAGCTTCTCTTTACTGTAAAAAATACCTGTGTTAAATCAACTAAAAAGAAGAAAGGTTTATTTTAAGAGATTTCAGCCCATGGCTAATAGTCTCATTGCTTTGGCCCTGTAGTATATAAAGTATTATGGTGTGAGTCGAAGGCAGAGGCTCATCCACTTCACAATTAGGTGCAAAAGACAGAGATTGTGTTCCACAGTCCTCTTCAAGCACAGCCCCTGCCTCCAATAATAAGACCTCCCATAAGATTCCACTTATCCTGGGGGTTTAACCACTTCTCAGTTGTGTCACTTACTCAAGGACTTAGACTTTAACACATGGGCCTTTGGAGGACATTCAGAGTTCAAATGTAGCATCATCCCCTTTTTATAAACACAGAAGTTAACATTTGTAGCATTTAGGCGAGTACCAGTACATTTGTAACAACCCACAAGCCGTCCTGCTGTCATTTCTGATTTCAAGACTGTAAAACACACAGAGACTACCTCCCACTTTTCAGTAGTATGACAAGAACCCCAAGCTAGTGTCTTCAAAGTCATCAAAGCCTAAGTCAGCTGCTCTTGGCTTCCTGAAAGGAAAACACATTTCTAACAAAGTCACACGTAAACAAAAAAATTGTCTATGAGAAATAAGTATTTAGAAATATTTTTTTCTTGTTTGGTGTTTGATTACAACTATTTCTCCCCACTTTATGTCTTAATGCCTTCAGGCATAGATGTAGTTTAACAATTCTCTGTAATATAGAAAACACACAAAGCGTAAAATGCCAACATTTGTCTCATCAAAGAAAGGTATGATTTCCTTGGAAATACTCAGACGTTTTGAAATGAATGAGTGAGAACAGCCCAGCGTTCCTCTGATGTATATTTGAAACTGTGCTGTAACCCTTGATTATTTTATTGCCTTTTTCCAGTAGTAACCTGTTTTTATCTATTTTCTACCTAATTAGAGTCGAACTGGACCCTCACGTCAGGGACTGTGTTCAGACCTATATTCGAGAGTGGCTGATTGTCAACCGCAAGTAAGTTGCCCCCTTCTTTATAGATAAATGTTAATCTATGTAAATGTTAATTTTATATTGTCAATCCTTTATTGATTATTTTTCAAATTAAATGACTTTTTGGAGCAGTTTTAGGTTTATAGAAAAACTGAATAGAACTTCCCAAGATTCGCCACATTTCCCCTTGCGTATCTCCAACACCTCCACTGCTCAGTTGTTCCTAATATTCACATTTTGCTTTCCCAGTACACATGTTCTAACTGATCAGCCAATGCTGATCAGCTGTTAATTGATCCCATAGTTTGCACTGTAATTTTTATTTCTTTGTCATGCTAGGAATTGAACTCAGATCCTCACTCATGCTAGGCACACCCAGAGCTGCATCCCCAGCCCATCTTTTTCATCTGTATATTGATGGGTTTTGACAGACACACAGTGGCACGCTTCTCCTCTTGCAGTGTCATGCAGAAGAGTCCTAAGAACCCCCTGCTCCACCCGGTCCTGCCCCTCCCTCTCTTACTGATCTTCATGTTCCCCTGTCTTTTTGAGGCCTCCTCACTCACCTCTTGCTCTCACTGAGAAATTCTTTCATTGTACACCTGCACTACAGTCCATTTACCATTCATTTAGGAAGAAAGTTATGTTGTAAACATGAACAGAGCCTTTCAGCAGGCAAGGTCGAGTGTACATGCAGTCACAGCTACTCAGGAGCCTGAGGCAGAAGAAGCCTTTGAGCCCAGAAGTTCAAAGCCAGCCTGGACAGCATGAAGACCTTGTCTCACAAAAATAATAGAAAGGAATACAACTTTTTGTTTCATGTTTCTTTTGGTGAACTCCGAGAGGGAAAAAATTTAATGAATTGAAACTTGGCTTCAGAGTCAAAGATGTGGGTAGATTCGTCACCCAGAAATACTTAGTAGTTTTCCCATCAAAAGGTCCTTTTTCCCTGGCTTAGTCAGACATTTGGAGCTTTCTGCCTCCATACCACTAATGTGCACAGACTGTCTCATGAGAGACACTGAACACATAAAAATTCCTGCTGTGTGTGTGCATGTATGTGTGTGCATGTATGTGTGTGCGTGTGCATGTATGTCGGTGTGTGTGTGCGGGTGTCTGTGTGCGTCTTTCTGTGTGTGCATGTCTGTGTGTGTATGTGCCTGTGTGTGTGCATGTCTGTGTGTGTGAGTGTGTCTGTGTGTGTGTCTGTGTATGCATGTCTGTGTGTATATGTACCTGTGTGTGTGCGTGTCTCTGTATGTGCATGTGTGTGTATATGTCTGTGTCTGTGTGTGTGTGTGTGTGTGTGTGTGTGTGTGTGTGTGTGAAGTAGGATGAAGGTTGTTTACAGATTGAGATCCACACCACAAGACACACATCAGAGAACCTTTGAAATATAAGCAGGTTGAAATTCGGTACCTTCTTTCCTCTCTAATTCTAGCAAGAATTACTGTTCTCTGGGATAAATGGTAAAAGACTCTAGGGATTGGGGTTATCCAGTTCCTGGAAGTGTGCCACGGAATTTGTGCTGGTTTTTTTTTTTTTTTTTTTTTGTACTGTCAGTACGTGTACTATTTTTAATAACTGGGAAAGAAGCAACATCACTTATAAAAAGTAATTAAGACAAAATTAGATGCTAATCCATCTTTTATTCTAACACATGTAAGGAAATGGTTTGTCAGGCTGTCAAATAAAATTACTCCTTGCTACTAATAAATAAAAAATTTCTGAACAAATTGTTCTCAAACTTCCAAATGTTATAATTAGAGGTAGTTTCTGGATATTAAAGTTCTAAAAAGATCCAAGAAGGAACCATAAATAGAAAGGTCCATTTTACTAAATTTGGCTTTTAGATTCATTTTCTGTTTGAAACACTGTACTTTTTCATTTCTCTTGGCAATACAGACTCTCAGAATATTTTTTTCTATCTTCCACGAATTTAAATTCCTTTCCTTTTAAAAGGAAAAAAATGGACTGCTTTTTAGAATATTCATGAAAGAAATTTTAGAAATATACAGAAACGAAACTAAAATAAATCAATTTCATTGTATCTAGGTTACCACATTTGACAGTGATGTATGGGACTTGAGCACATTTCTTTGTAGGGTATGTTTGTAAAAAAACTTAATCAGACTGTAATAGCATTTTGTAGCATTTTTAATTTTCACAGTAAGTGATTATCTCCTTTTACTATTAAATATTCTTCCTCAATGATGTCATTAATGATTAGATAAGTTAGTTATACCACAATTCATTTAGCCAATTTTGATGGGTGATTTCTTGTTTTTCTTTTTTGTGCTTATGGTGGAGCAGTGTCCTTCTTGCTAAAATCTTGTGCTCATTTAGTGTTTTCCTCCTGTTAGGAAAAACACATAATTTCTTTGTCTAAACTGCATGCATAGGTTTAAGAATTAATGAACAATAGATCAAAGATTATTAATAGTATATACATTGATTATATATTGACTATTCATGAATAATGAATATTGCCATTTTTAACATCTCTATTTTTATTGACATTTTCTTTGATTATCTGATTGGATAATTTTTTCCATACAAATTGGCTAATATACATATTGTTAGCCAGTGGTAAATTTTTTCTTGGTGCTCCCTTTTTTAAGAAATTTGTGCAGCTGTGTTAAGCTATTCAGTTTTGAAAACTATAGGCCACTTTTATTCCTTCTCATATTTATCTGTTTGTACTGTGTATGCATGTGTATATTCATGTTCACAATGTGTCTGCAGTTATGTCTACACGTGTGTGGATGCATTGGAGGCCCAAGATTGATTCTAGGACTCTTCCTGACTACTCTGTCACCTTATTCTTTGGGCCAGGGTCTCTCAGTCAAATCCAGAGTTTGCCAATATGGCTGGTCTTGCTAGCCAGCTTGCTCCAGGGATCCCCTGTCTCCATACTGCGAGGCTAGAATTCTAGGTGGTTACCTGCCCACTCAACATCTAGGAGAGTTATGAGCATCAGCAAGTGCCTTTATCATTGCATCATCTCCCCAGCTCAACAGCACTTTTAATTATTAAATATCTAAACTTGTTATCTATTGTATAAATTCCTTAACCTAGTATGTTTTTTGAATAGTTTATAATTTTAGTAGTTAGAATGATTTTAGTAATTAAATCTATGTTGACATTTTCATAGGATTGTTACTTTTGGTCTTATGCTTAACATTTAATTCGCCAGCCAGACTTACTTTGTAGGACTCTTGGTTACCGTGTGAGTTAGAACATTAGCAATTTGATTGTGTTTCTGTTCTCTCGTGTATTCCACTTTTTTCTCATCTGCAGGAGCAGTGGTTACCCTTGCATTTATCTCTTTTAGTCTTTCCTTCATAAAACAAAGCAGTATGTATGTCTCTTTTTGTCCATCACACTGGGGTTGGAGATGACAAATGGGAGGAATGCACACTCATGCCGTGGACCAGTTTCCCTCCCAGCACATGTTGGTGGGCGGGAAGAAGCTCTAGTTCCAAAACACATTGGTAGTTCTGACAAGCTTTGATTAGTGTTTCATAGCAGGGTACTTTTTTCCTACTGCTGTATTTGACTCTCTGGTGCTCTGAGTGTGAAGGCTTTAACTGCCAGCACACAGCCCTCCCAGGCATCATTCCTCCTCTGTGCATCCCATAGTACTTCAACTCATGGGGACTGTCCAAGACTTTATTGCCAGATACATTTCATTACACAAACCCATATACGTTTTCAGCACAGCTCTGTCTTTTCCTTTCTTTAAATATTTGTATATATTCCTTGACAGTTTCATACATATGTCCAGTGTATTGGGATCCAGCCCTGGTCCTCCTGGACCCCTCCCCACGTCCCCTCCCACCTTTATGTTCTTTTTTTAAAAAAGTTTTATACGTATGAGTGTTTGCCTAAATGTATGTATACCTCATGACTGTAGAGATTAGAAGAAGGAGGCTAGGCCCCCTGGAGCCGGAGTTGCAGACAGTTGGGAGTGGTAATGTGGGTGCTAGGAACTGATCCTGGATCCTGTGCAACAGCAGTACTATTAACTGATGAACCGTCTCTCCAGGCCCTACCTTAAAAAAAAAACATAATCCATTGAGTCCAGTTAATTCCACCAGCATGCACTTGGGTGTGGGGCCATCTATCAGCACATCAGCAATCTACCAGCCTCTACACTCCCAAAGAAGAACGACTCCCGTTCCTCCCATAGCCATCAGCAGCCAGCAGTTCCTCAGCTAGAGGTGGGACCTTGTGAGACCCTTCCCAGCTATGTAGAGTTATTTCTGCACAGGTGTGGAATGATAGTAGAAAGAGAAGGTCAAGGAGAAGACGATGGTTCCTATAAATCAGTTAGGTGAAGCCCACAAGTACCTGCATGGGCAAGCTGTGGTGAAGATTGGGCCTTCAGGTAGCTGGCTAGTAGAGACCCTGACTGTTCAGGTACAGGTAGAAAGGAAGGCACACAGCCCCTTCCTTTCTTTAGTCACTGTGTTCCTCTTGGCGGAGACAAATTGTAGTGCACCCTCCTGTTTCCAGCAACATCTGATCATAGAGTTCTCCAAGACAAGGCATTAAGTTTTCTAGTCTGGATGAGCTGCTTGGTTTTCAGCATATTTGGAGATGGTTTACTGGGAAGTCAGAGGAGACAGCAGTAGGGATTGTTGTTGGGCCATTGTTACATAGTGTTCCCTTAATTATCTATCCTTGGGATTTATCACAGTAATGCAATGCTTCTGTTGAATGAAAGCAAGTAATATGGAAGTATACTAAAAAGCATATTCCTTTCTTCCTCACTCACCTACTACCTGCTCTTCCCTCATGAAGGTCAGCTGTGAGACCTTTAGACCTTCTCTTCAGGGCCTCACAAAGATATGTGCCTGTCTATATTGTTGCCTAAAAATGTGTATATCTTTTTATGTATTACAAACATATATAATATTTTTACTAATATCTTTGAGATCATCTTGTTTCAGAGATCTGTCCCATTCTTTTGAAAAAAAAGGGACATTTATTGTATGCAACAAATAGGTTAATATATACAAAGCAGCAATTAGGAGGTCTTGCCATAAGGTAAGATTTACTATTCTCTGTTATTTGTATTGTTAAATAACAATACAGAATATGGCTAAATGGTTCTTGCACAACTGGCAAGTCCCTTAAATTAGACCAATTAGTAAGATAAGGGGGAAAAAAACAGAGCAACTCAGTATGGCCAAAGGGTTGGTTTTTTGTTTTTTGTTTTTTGTTGTTGTTGTTTTTTTGGTGATCTGATGTAGATTTCTCTTCATAGACACTATAATTTATATATTCATGGAATAAAAATAAGATTTGGAGAATCATAGGATTTATACATTAGGGCTTATGTAGCTATAATTCAACCTATACAAACTATTCCTCTATTCCTTCTAGCTAGGTATGGGCATTAGTCCCACCATTAGGGAGAGTGTGACTTCAGTTTCCTCAAAGAGGGATGGAATGTGAGTTATGAGGACTTTCTCTGTGGTTGTGAATATTTCTGAAGGTAGAAGTGGGACTTATGTAGCAAATTTGTTCTGGTTAGTGCTGCCAAATCCTTCTCCTTTCTGGATGCAGTTGTACTAATCCACTCTATTTCCAACTCAGCATGAAATTATCTCTTTCCTTTGATTCCTTGCCAATATTGGATATTATGGATAAAAATAAAATTTAAAATTCTCCAGTTTTCTTCTGTCATCATTTCAAACTGGGACTTGATGTCACCTACTTTCTGAACACTGATTCAAATTATTAAATTTTCTTCCCCTTATTCTATAATCCCAATTAAATACACCTACTATGTAGCATGAAGTCTCATTTCTGGGGTTTTCCTAAGTGGAATGAAAGTCTATGTTCGTATAAAGCATTCCATGAAAATAGTTATGTTTCTATTTGTAGTTGCAAGAGTTACAAACAACCACTTAATACTTAATAGGTATAGATAAAACAAACTCTGGTAAGTTCATATGATGAGCTACTACTCAGCAATACAATGGAACTTTAAAAATGTTATTTATTTTTACTTTATGAGTGTTTTACCTATAGATAGATTTACCATGTCATGCAGTTCTTGATGAGGCCAGAAGAGGGCGTCAGATCTGGAACTTGAGTTAAGCACTGTTGTTACCCACCATGTAGATGCTGGGAACTGAACTGGGGTCCTCTGCAAGATCAGCAGTGTTCTTAACTGCTGAGCCATCTCTTTAGCCCCTTTTAAACCAAACTACTGATCATGCAGCACCAGGAATGAATTTGAGAGTCATTGTACTAAATGAAATAAACCGGTCAAAAAAATAACTGCAAGATTCCATTTATATAACATTCTAGAAAAAGCAAGGGTTTAGAATGGAAAAGAAGCTCTTGGTTGCTGGAATCTGGAGCTGGGGAAGGAACTGACTCAAGATGGATGTGGAAAAATTTGGAAAACTTCTAGAACCTTTGGTGTCTTGATTGAAGTGATGGTTCCATAACTATATGCATTTGTTAAAACTCAGAACTATACTCCAGAAAGCATGAATTATAATCGTATATTAAAGTAATGGATAGAAATCTAAAACAGAGCCTGTCTAAGAGTAATCTTTAGACAGAGACCTGTTTTATTTTGATTGATTACACTGTTTTTATAGAATGGTAATTTCTCTGGAACAGGACTAAATGGGTTAAAATCCTGATTCCATTACTTAGTAGCTGTCATGACCCAAGTCAAATTAATTTATTTCCAGATGCTTTCATTTCCTCATCAGGAAAACGGGAATTAGAATAGCACTCTGAATGTAGGGCCTGGAGGTGTCGCTCAGGGCTGTAGTACTTGCCCAGCACGCACAAGGCCTTGGATCCAATCCCTGGTGCTGGAAAAAGAAAGAAAAAAAAGAAAGAAAGAAAGAAAGAAAGAAAGGAAGGAAGGAAGGAAGGAGGAAAGGAAGGAGGAAAGGAAAGGAAAGGAAAAAAGAAAAGAGAGAGGGAGAGAGAACCTAGTGCCTGCTTTATAAGTTTCATTGTATGCAACAAATAGGTTAATATATACAAAGCAGCAATTAGAGGTTTTACCATAAGGTAAGATTTACTATTCTCTGTTATTTGTATTGTTAAATAATAATACAGAATATGGCTAAATGGTTCTTGCACAACTGGCAAGTCCCTTAAATTAGACCAGTTAGTAAGATAAGGGAAAAAAAAAAAACAGAGCAACTCAGTATGGCCAAAGGTTTTTTTTTTTTTTTTTGATGATCTGATGTAGATTTCTCTTCATAGACACTATAATTTATATATTCATGGAATAAAAATAAGATTTGGAGAATCATAGGATATATACATTAGGGCTTATGTAGCTATAATTCAACCTATACAAACTATTCCTCTATTCCTTCTAGCTAGGTATGAGCATTAGTCCCACCATTAGGGAGAGTGTGATGGGGGATTGTGAGTTCCAGGAAAACCTGGGCCATATATATATATGTGTGTGTGTGTGTGTGTGTGTGTGTGTGTGTGTGTGTGTGTGTGTGTGTGTGTCTATACTCTTCATTCTAATAAGTTAAACAAGATCTTTTGAAGATCTTATTAATATAGTAATGACTCATTAAATAGTAACTACTGTTTATGATATTTATAAAAAAACATGAACTATCACAGCAAGCACTTACATGAGCATGTCAGAGGAATAACCCCAAACTCTAGCCCATATATTTTAATGCTCCTTTGGGAGGGAGTGGCCTACCTTTCTCCAGAGGTTTGTTTTTAATGAAGCCACTTTGCATTTCATGGACCTGTGTTTGTCATCTAAAACCAAGCAGTCAAGCACTGATTTGGTTAGCTCTTTTATTCCTCAATTATCTCCTTGCTGATATTACATTACTCTATAATATCTAGCTTTTGACTTTATGCCCTTGTTCTCTGTGGTAATGGTTTTAAATCCCACTTAATGGGCAGAAGCTTGGAGTGAAGGCTGCCTCCGTTCCCTCCCACTCTCATCGTTTTGCAGGGCACATTTAAACCAGATACATAGCATTGCTGTGAAGGACAGAAAAGAGGTTTAGATTTTCCTTTTAACTTAATAAAAAAAAGATTGATTTATATAAAATAATGTAAAATCCGCCATCTCTTTAGAGAAAATATATTCACTCTCTAAAATTGTCTATACTTATTTAGTATGTGTATCTGTGTGTCTGTGTGTCTGTGTCTGTGTGCCTCAGTAGATGTGTGAAGGTCAGAGGACAAGTTGTAGCTCTTGGCCTTCTCCTTTTCCCATGTGGGTGTTGGGGATTGTACCCAGGTGGTCAGGATTGGTGGCAGGTGCCTTTATCCACTGAGCCATCTCTCCAGCCCAGAAAAGATATTCTATTTCTTGTAATGTTTACCTTTCTTTCTTAGACTGGAAGATTCCTTGAACAGATACTATTCTGTCTTTCATGTCTACAGTGCTGTTTGTGTCTTTGCTCTTAAGATAACACTTTTTTAGTACTTTCTGTTCAGTGTGTTCTGAAAATGAGCATAGATTTAATGACTAGTATGGAGCTATCCGCTTTTTATCTTATCTAATTTCTATCTATCTTGAAAATTTTGTGTGAACTTACATTTGATAGCATCCTTTAGGTGATATTAAGAATTTTAAGTGCTACTTCTTCTGTCATCTTCTCTAAATGAACCTAGGGGTGATTAACTTCAGAATGTTTCCATGTCTTCGTGGTGAGTCATACTCTTCAGTGGTTAAACTTGTTTACATGCTGTTGATTCTTGGTGTATTATCCACAGTGACAGCAAAACATCTCATGACTATTATGGGCAGCATCATAAAAGTCCCTAGACTTTGTTTTTAATCCTGGTGATTAGAGCAATGCTGCCGGAAGGTCGTGTTCAAGGAGAGTGGGGATATCAAGGAATAGGGTATCATCTGTTTTATTGCTTCATTTTTTACTCCCAGTGAACTGGTAAACAATTAAAATTCAAACACATCAGTGCATATAATTCAGTTACTCCCAAAACACCATAAAAATGTCTCCCCAATCAATAATTGCTTATTATGACATGTATTCGTTGTGCTGGCTGTCAAGGTGCTCCACTTTCTTAAAGTATAGAAAACAACCCAGGCTCGGCTCATGAGCCTACATGGGAACAAACAGCAGCTTAGCTGTGAATGTCACTGCGCCATCCAGACACACTGTGCAGACTCCAGTTCCCACAGTCCAGACCCACAGAGGCCCTAATCCAAAGCTTCCACAAAGCTTCCGTGACCTAGCTGGAACCAGTCAGCTCCCTCTGACCAAGCTTGCCAGTCCTGCCTGGGGGCTCTCTTCCACATGCACTGTCAGTGTCAGTATGGCTCTCCACAGGGGGACACCCTTGTTACCAGGCCCACATCTGACACCTCATGGCAGATTTCCTTCTATGTGAATGCCTTCCTCATTGGACTGAGGCTCCGTTATCATGTGCCAGGATGCCCAAGCTCTTGATGTCCTGCTTGTGGCATCTGGGCTCTCATTCTCCATTCCATGCTGGTAGCACTTTAAAAATGGATGCTTTCCTCACCTATTTGACTTCAACTTCTAATTCTGGACCCCATAGGCTACTCTCCACCCTGAGACATGGATGGCTACCTTGTTCCAGTGTACCTATAGTTTAAGCACCTAAAACTATAGGAAGGAGAGAGTGTTTGAGAAGGGGGGGAGAGGAAAGGTGGGGAGAATGGAGGGGAGAGAATGGAGAAAACAAAGAGGAACATAACTATTTTCTGATCCTCACAGTAGACCTTCAAAATGAGCATTGTTCCCTTTTCCATACCCAAGGACACTGGTTCAGAGAATGAGGCCACTTGCCCAGGGCCTGTCTCTTGACTTGTTCATAAAACATAAAGAACCAGCATCTGAACTCAGGCTCTTCTCACTTAAGAGCCTAGATTTTGTCTCTAAAGAGAATGCTTTCAAGGTGTGTTTGGTGTTTGGATTATCCCTACCTGCATAAGAAGAGTGTCCTAAAATAAAGAATGTGGTTCTCCCAGAAACCTGTGGCTGCATTCGTTTCATGAGGACTGTTGTTCTCCCAGTTGGCCCACTTCCCCATCTCTCTTCTGTCTGTGCACAGGTTCAATGGGAACTTGACTTTGTTTGACTCAGTTGCCAGGGTGGGGTGACTCTGCTGAGATGCCTGTAGCCAGAGGCACTGAGCCAATGGTCTCATTGCCTCCTCAGTGGTGACTCTTTCCATGCTGGAGTTTCTGGAATGAGTCACCTCTTAACACTTGCCAGCCCTTGTCCTCTCCAGGCAGCATTATCCCTGCTTTGGGAGCAGTGCTGGGAGTTTTGAGATTTTAAGCTCAAGAAGTAGATGCTAAATTGGATGTGAGGAAGGGAAGAAAAATTTGCTCTGATATCACCTTGGTGACATTAATCTTAATGTTTTCCAGAGAATTGAAGACTGGCATAAATATAAGGTTTCTCTCTCTCTCTCTCTCTTCTCTCTCTTCTCTCTCTCTCTCTCCCTATCTATCTATCTATCATCTATCTATGTAATGAAATGAACTTTAACACTGTCCTCTGTTTTTGTTTTTGTTTTTATTTTTCTTTGTCAGTGACTTTGGGTTTGGGGTCCTTGTTAAAGATTCCACAACATATTCTAACGAAATGTAAGATAGGAAAAACAAAACAAAACAGTATCTGTAAAAAACAAAAGAATGATAGACAGATTTTGTACCCCCAAAAATCTTTAGAAAATTGGATTTTATTATTTTTTTTTTTGCTATAATGTGTGAACCTTTTATCATGAAGTCACAAATTTGGGGGAAGTACTTTAGAATTCACCCATGTCGTTGCCTCACCCTGTGAAAAAAAACAGGCAGAGAGATGTTACCTAAGGGTGATGAAGGCAAGCGTGTGTGTGTGTGTGTGTGTGTGTGTGTGTTTGCTTGCTCAAGTACATGTCTGTACTTGTGTGTGTGTTTGCTCAAACGTGTGTGCTAGTGAGTCTTTGGAATGGGTTCTCGTTGGACAAACGCCAACGAAGTGTGACGTGTGACTTGCTTCATAAATTAGTGTTAGTTATTATTTGGTTTCTTGTTTCTGCTTGAAATAGGGTTTTCCAGAAAAAAAAAAAAAAGGTTTGGTGTGTTGACATTTGGGTTGCTGTAATTACAAGACACAGCTTTTTGTGTCTTGTTTGCCTACATGTGCTGCTGCTTAGAGTTTATTTCCTCTCCCCAGAATATTAGATCACCCACAGCTTTTATCATTTATTTGTGCATGTATGTGTGTGTGTGTGTGTGTGTGTGTGTGTGTGTGTGTCACAGCACATGTGTGGAAGTCAGAGGACCATGTGGCTTCTGGGGATCAAACTCAGGCCATTCAATTTGTTGGCAAGTAAGTGCCTTTACCCTCTAAAAGCTCATCTCACTGGCCACCACTCACAGGCTTTCTTTTCTTTTCTTTTTTTCCTAATGCATCAAGAAGGCCTGCCCTGTATAGTGTGGCTCCCTTGATTATATGGTTGAGAATAACTTTCAAGAAGTTGTCAGATTTATGAAATCTTATGTCAGATTTTCTCTCAAAGAACTCTATTAAGATAAAGCAGAAGTTATAAAGTAAAAGCTGTTCATGGGTACATTCATTCCTCATTGGCAAATTCAGAGCAACTGGAACCAAAATAATTTCCTTGGATATTAAAAATAATTATTTCCAAGGAATTGTTTTTAAAGTTCTCATAAATACTTTAGTACTTGATGATTTTGAACAATATGGTGTCTCTTTGAATTTATTTGTTTTTTGGTATTTAGGAACCTCAAACAGAAATTATTCTAGCTATTTTTATTTACTTTTTTCTAAATATTCACTCTTATTTCTTTGTTCAGAGTATACCATATTCATTTACTTATTTTTCAGTTCCTTATTTCACCCTTTTTTACCCAGCCTTATTTCTGAAGGTGGGGTTGGGGCAGGAGAAATGGTCAAGGTCAAGGGACACTGAAAATTACCAAATACAGTAACCAAGACTTGGAAGCGTCACCAAGCTGCTCCAGCAGAGAGCACCTAAGCTGCATCTTTGTATTCTCCTGCTCAAAATAACTAGTCTTCAGAGCACAGAGAAAGGCAGAGTCCTGGCTTCCCCTGCAAGACACTGGGGCTCCCCCTTCTTTACTGATGCATGGCCTCCCTCCCAGAGGCTTAGGGACTCTGTGCTTTATCTGTTGGCCATTTGATCTGCCTAATACATTCTAGCCTCATTGTATGCCGCCCCTTTGACAACCTGTTTAATGGTCTTTACACTAAGTGACGAAAGTATGCAAAATAGGTACGTATGCACTTTGTAGCATGTTTTCCAATAAAAACAAAAATGGGGAATGTGCACATTAGTTTCTGTAGTTATAAACTGACAACTTAGATCTGTTGCCTTTTTCATGACAGTCTCACTTCCCAGTGGAAATGCTGAGTCCCTATCAATAGCTGCACATTTTAAACTCTCTGTGTGTGTGTGTGTGTGTGTGTGTGACTGACTGAACCTAGGACCTTGCCCTTACTAGGAAAGCACTCTACACTGACTTTCATCTTTATTCCTTTAACTGAATTGTAATAAGCTTCACAGACTGGAGATATAAATGTTAGCAACGAATGTTGGTGCATATATCGCTTATTTCTATTTTTCCTTAACCATGTCTTGCCTTTTTGTTAAGAATATTGATGTGGAGATGAAATGGTTTCCTCTATTTTTATCTTCAAACGATCTCTCTTTGCTGCTTCTACACACTGCCAGCCTGTTACACTAGGGTCACAGTGTAGCATCAGCTTGGGGCCAAGTGCCCCACAGCTGAAATGACCACACCTCTGCAGTGGCGTTTTCCCAGGCCGTTCCTGCCTTTCATAATGAGCCAGCCAGAAGGCAAGTTTGTATCTCATTACAACAGAGCCCTGTGTGAAGCCTGGTACTTAATTAGATGGTGGACTTACAATGGTCCTCTCTGATCGTTCTCCTAACACTGTATCTACACTTAAGCCAGTACTTTATTTTTAGTCTAATGGTTTTGCCTCTTTCTCCCTCTCCCTCCCCCTTTCCTTTTAAATCAAATAATGTCAACCATAAAAGAAACCAAGGAACTCCAGAGTTTTGCAGTTTTAAAAAGAGTGGATCTCGGAAAGATTTTCACAAGACTCTTCAGAAACAGACATTCGAGTCAGAAACCTTGGAGTGCAGTGAACCAGCCACTCAGGTATTTCCAATCAACAAACATGGTTACCAGGTGATGGGGCTGCTCTGCCCAGGGCATACTGTCAATTTTTTAAGCTAGAATAAAAGTAAGACTCGCAGAGTATTTCAGTAGGAGGAACTCTACCATCTGAGTCAGTGATAATATTTTTCTCAAACAGGTTTATAGCTGTAGTCAGAATCCAGATGAAGAACCAGAAGTGCAGAAATTAAAATGGAAAAAAACAAAGAGGAGGGGCTGTAGTTGGGGGAAGGAGATACAGTGGGCCCCTCCTTATGATAGTTCTTGTGGCGACCACACCTCAAGCCGAGTGCTTGGTGGGTCCGCACTTCACCCTGTCAGAGTGCCTGGATGTCCTAACCACCATCAATGACCTCTCTGGGATTCAGTTTCTTTCCCTGGAAACCAAGGATGATACTACTTAGTAACTCCTGAGGTTATCTGAGCATTAAGTAAATCAGTATGTGTAAAGACTTAGAACAGTGCCAATTACACTTAAGGCTCAATAAATGCTGGCTACTGTCATTGCTGTTGTTATTATCATAACACGATTACAGTTCAGACTTAAGTGCTGTGCGCACCCATGTCCACAGCAGCATCAAAGCTGCCAAAAGGTAGAGCAACCCATGTCTATTGTGGAAGAATGGAGAATCAAAGCATGGTTGTCAGGTGCTTGGGACGGAATGGGAAGTTATTGTTTGATGGATACAGAGTTTTGGTTTTGCAAGATAAAAGGAATCATAGAGGGGGCTGGAGAGATGGCTCAGTAGTTAAGAATATTGGTTGCCTTTGTGGAGGACCTGGGTTCGATTCTCAGCATCCACATGGTGGGTAACAACTGTTTATAACTCCAGTTTCAGGGGATCTGACACCCTCTCTGGCCTCTGCTGGTATTGCATGAGCCTGGTGCACTGACATACATGCAGGCAAAGCACTCATACACATAAAATTAAAAACAAATAAATTTTTAAAAAGAATCATGGAGGACAGGGATCGTAGTTGTACTATAGTGTCAATGTACTTAAGTCCACCAAAAGGTAGTTAAGGTGATAAATTCTGTGTTATGTGCATTTTACCACATTAACATTTTTAAACTTAATGTTCTAATCCACCCTGCTCATGTTATAGGTGAGAAAAACAAAATAGGAGAATTTGCTCAGTTTTTCACAGGACTTCTAAATAAGCATAGTTTTCAACTTTCAGGGGTCTTTATAACACAAGCTTATCACCATATTGAATATAATTAGAGCTTTTAAAGTTATACTTTTCAAGCAACATGTCTCTAAAGCCAAGGCATCTACTTAAGATGAGCTATGCAGTGGAACCAGCCATTAGTTCTGGTGCTAAACAGTGGCAACCTCGCTGAAGGATGGAATACCTGTATCCTATACTCCATGGGAGAGTCAGGCATTATTTAATTCATAATTTTTAGCCCAACAGTTATGAACAACTGGACTGTGCCTTATATTGGTGTTACAAAGCCATAGGAGGCATTTCAACAGAAGAACTTCAACTTTGGAATAGATTGAACAGGTTTTGGAGTTCTGAGGGAACCAAACAAGAAAAACGAGGGTTATAAAGAATCATGACTTTTGGAAACATCATAGAGTCGGGGCCTAGGACAGTAGTTCTCAGACTTCTCCCAATCCCTTGGGAAGCTGTTTGAACCAGGCTGCTGGGCTCCACTCTCCAGTTACTGAGGATTTGCATTTCTAACAAATGTCTCCCAAGTAATGGCTGATGCTGTCCATCCCCAGACTACAGTTTGAGGACTATAGATCTGGGGAAGAGATGGGAGATCTGAGAACCTAGAATCTTGCAAGAGGAGCCTCAGAGGGAAGACTGGAATCTCTGAGATGGGGACGCGGCCCAGCTGGTGGTATCTTGGATCTCGGAGGACCTCCTGAAGTCTGCCAGTGCTGCTACTACCTCTGAGGAGATAAAATGGAGAAGGTTCCCCATCAGATATCCAGCCCCACAACAGCACCCCCTATCTGCTCAACCTAAAGTTTGCAGCAGGCAAAACAAAAAATAGAGTGACTGAGCCGTCCAGTATGAATGAAACCTTAGAACAGTATGAAACCCGAATGATTTGACTCCATGGTACAGATGTATATTATAAAAATTAGCTCCTTTTACAGATGATGTTTTACACACTTCTTTTTCTTATTAACAATATACTGTGATATTTCTCTTCCAATGAAAACCTTTTAATAAGGTTGTATAATGTTACGATGAGTGACCCTTCCAAAGTATTTGAATCCTTCCCCTTTTGAGGGGCATTGACTTTATTTCTGTTTTTTTTTTTTTTTTTTTTTTTGCCTTAGATGTTCAGAACACATGTCCTTATACACTTGTCCAGTTATAGCCTTAGATGAATTCTTAGGCAGACAGATCTCTGTGAAATTGAGGCCATCCTGGTCTACATAGTGAAGTCTAGGTCAGCTGGGGCTACAGGGAGATCCCATCTTAAAAAGTAAAAACAAAAATAAAAAGAATATAAGCATTTTAAGACTTTTGACATATGTATAACTTGAGATTGTTTTAAAGAAATTCGGGGAACTGGCTTAGTTGATAAAGTGCTTGTCTTGAAAGTATGGGGACCTGTGTTCAGTCATCAGAACCCATGTAAGATGCTGAGTATGGTGTGCTGAGTATGTCCAGCACGTGGGAGAGGCAGAAACAAGATTCCTAGGGCTTGCCGGTAAGCCAAAATAGTCTAATCGGTGAGCTCCAGGCTGCTAACACACCCTATCTCAACGGAAGTAGATGGAGGTCCTGGGGATGACACCCAAGGTTGTCCCCTGGCTGCCACATGCATGCACACACATAGTTCACATATAGACATACACATGAATAAAAGTGAAAGAAGGGCATTTAGGAAATTAAGCTCAATTTCCTCAAATCCTTATAAATTCTAAGAGAAATAAAATAATGAATAATTGAAATGTTAATATTGATTATTGATAGCACAGTCAGTGCAAGTAAAATGTCTAATTTAGTAGAATAGCAATTTAATGGGGTAAACATATCACAAACATGAAATTGTGCAGCCGTATGTCCATTTTATAGATCTCTGAGAGTCATATTGTCATATTAAGAATTTACAGGTATTTACCACTGATCTTCTACAGTCTTTACAGCAGTTGTTAATTTCAGTCATTTATTCCTCGCCAGTTCTCTGGTTCATCACGCAGTTCTCAATAACAATCCTAGTGGATAAAATATTCACTATGTGCCTGATTTAAGATTGCCTTTTTTTCACATTGCAGCTGTAAGCCAGTGCTTGAATGTCCAAATGTCCAATACTGTTTTTTTTCTTTTTTGGTGTTTGGGCCTATAACTATTCCTAAAGTCCTATAGGTGCCCTAATCCCGTATTTGTAAACTTAACACTGGGTTTTGGAATGCACATACCTTTTTAGGGAAGGCTTCTTAGGGTTCATTTTATTTTCTAGTCTCAAAACCCAAGTTCTAAACTTGATTAGTAAAAGGCCCCTCTGTTTTCAGTCCAGTCCTTTTATGTTGCACCCTGTTCAAACTCTGTTTTGCTCCAGGCTGAGATGTGAGTATGATTCCTAAAAGACTTAGCTATCTCCAAAAATGAGCACACCAACAACTAATAGGAGCATAGTGCTGTTTTCAAACCCTTGCTCATGACTGTTTTATCTGTCTGACGAGTAATGACCTGCTTCCAGGGAGGAAAGAGACATCTCACTTAAGACAGTCTAGCCAGAAAGATAAGATCTGTCTTGTCAGATCCCTGGTTTGTTCAGAAGCCTGAGATTCTGTAGACACAGTTGGAGCAGTCTTGAGATATCCGAGTCTAGTTCTCATTTGCAAGAACTAGATCGCATCAAGTTCTCCTCAACCTTCACAAAGGCACACCGTCTTCTCTCACAGACAGGCCCCCGTCGCTTAAACGTGTTGTGTGATGTGTCTGGGAAGGGTCCACTCACTGCCTGTGACTTTGACCTCCGAAGCCTGCAGCCTGATCAGCGGCTGGAAAACCTGCTGCAGCTTGTGAGTACCGAGGACTTTGAGAAGGAGAAGGAGGAGGCTCGAAGGACCAATCGGCAAGCTGAGCTCTTTGCCCTGTATCCATCCGTGGATGAGGTAGGTGTAAGTCACCATGGGTGGTATAACAGTGTATCAGTAAAGACAGAGGGTTCCAAGATTTCTCTGCTCCCTGTCTCTGTATAGCGGTGTATGAATGTCATAATGTTTACTGGATCCTTCCTTCCTTCCTTCCTTCCTTCCTTCCTTCCTTCCTTCCTTCCTTCCTTCCTTCCTTCCTTCCTTCCCTCCCTCCCTCCCTCTTTCTTTTCTTTTCTTTTTTTCTTTTCTATTTTGTCCTAGCAGAGCCACTTACCAATTGCATCATATTGATGGGATTCTAAGAACTAGGATTTTCATAGCACTTTAATCCTCAAAACATTTCAAGTTCCTGCATGTAGTAATCTTACTCAGAGACAACCATCCATTTACCTGTGGATATATTTCATAAGTAATCTGTCAAAAACACATATTACTTAAAGCTTGACGTGCCTTAAAGCTTTGGGTAAGATTTTTGTTCACGGTGGTCCCCTTGAGCAAGTGGAGACTTTGACCATGTTTTGGGCAGAGATAATCACAGTCGTGCCCTCAGTGTGTGAAGATTGTCTACCTTTTTATTTACTGAAGTTGACCCAGAACAATTTAGAAGTGACTTGCAGTCACTTGATGGAGCACTTTGCATGGATGAAGGATGGCCATGTTCAAGCCTGTCGTATTGCATGTGAGGTTTTCAGCCTTTGTTTCTGTATGTCAGGCTCTCTACACTTCCAGATCTTTTTTTTTTTTTTTTTCTGTTTTTTTTGAGACAGGGTCTCCCTATAGTCCCAGCTGGCCTAGAACTCACTATGTAGACTAGGCTGACCTTGAACTCACAGAAAATCTGCCTGCCTCTGCCTCTGGAGTGCTGGGATTAAAGGCGTACACTACCGCGTCGTGTTTATACTCCCAGATCTTGTCAGAACAAATGGCTGCTGTCTCAATACTTAGTTTTATTAAAAGTTCAGGTGCAAAAAATAAGATTTGGGGACTGTTGAGATGGGACTGTTGACTCAGTGAGAAAAGCACTTGCCTTGCAACCTGAGTTTAATTTTTGGAACTCACATAAAGATGGTAGCAGGGATCTGACTCCACAAAACTAATTCTCAGTGTGAGTTTGGAGACATGTTGATCAAAAGATACAAAATCAGAGCTGGAGACATGGATCAGTGGTAAAAAGTACTCGCTGTTGTTCCAGAGGACCTGGATTCTGTCCTAAGCGTCCACATGGTGGGTAATAGCTGCCTACATGCACATGGTGGAACATACATACATTCAGGCACACACATGTACACATAAAATTAAATAAATAAATTTTTAAAATATACAAAGATGGAGTTGGAGACATGACTCAGTGGTTAAGAGCACTGACTGTTCATTCTTGAAGAGGACCTGGGTTCGAATTCCAGCACCCACATGACCACCATCTGTAACTCCAGTTCCAGGGGATCAAAGACCCTCTTCCATCCTCCGAAGGCACTGTACCACATGGGTGCATTTATATATATGCAGGCATAACACTCATACACATAAAATAAAAATAAATACATTTTTTAAAAATTAAAAAAATTCAGAGTTTCCAGTAAACTAGAGCTGAACAGTAAATCTATTTTACTGTTTACTAACTGTGCATGATGACACAGTTAATAAATGTTTTGTGTGTGTATGTATTTTATAGTAGACATATAGAATTTTGAATTTATATTCTAAGGTATAATTACATATTTTAGCTTGAGAATTATATCAGTTTAGTTATTATGATACTTTCTATATTTTTTAACTTCCAAGACTGTGATTTTTATCTCTAGAAGTTTAGTTAGGGCACAGGTGAAAGTACATGGGGCTGAAGAAGAGTGACAGGAAAATAATGGAAAACTTCTTGGTGCCTGGATACCCAGGACCACGTGTGGAGAGAGGCCCACAGTTGATCCTCAAGGGAGGTGGGAGGTCCATTCCAGAGAATCAGCCCTCCCAAGACACCAGAATCTGCAAATAACAGAGGCTTCCCTTGTCCCCAGAATCATATATATATATATATATATATGTAGATATATATATGTAGATATATGTATATATATATATGTGTATATATATATATATATATATATATATATATATATATGTAGACAGGGTGTCCCTGTAGCCGCAGCTGGTCTGGAACTCGCTACATAGATCACACTTGCCTCAGTCTTACAGAGAACTACCTGCCTCTGACTCCTGAATGCTGAGATTAAATGCATGCCTACCATGCCCATCAGTAAATAGTTTTTATTTCTTAATAGAATAAATTTTTAACATTTTTACTACCAAAAAGAGAGATGAATTGGTAAAGTAATTTATATATATTTTGCTTGATTTAATCTTCCAATAATGTGTACATAAAACATCACTTTATACCCCATAGTATACAGATAATAGGTAGATGATAGTCAATTTTAAAGGTAGGTAAATAAATTAGGAAGAATATGGGCAATATTATCATCTCATACTTCATACTAGAAACTAGGATCAGAGCATTTAAGCAGTTTGTTCAGGATTCAGCAAGTGAACTGAATTATAAAACAAGGACCCAAACCGTTAACTCCAGACTTCATGTTTGTTCCCATGTCTATATGTGACAACCTGTTGCTAGCACATGACTAAATTACAATCATATTTAAAAAGTTAATTCTTCTAACTTCTCAATTTTCATCAACAACATAAAAATATTTCATCAGATTTGTTAAGAAATACTCAGTCTGACAGATTTGACCTTTACTACCTCCGCTTTCTGCCCATCTTTGTGATGGAGATGTTACTGTGTAATATGAGAGCCTAAAGTGGACACAGCAGAGAAGAAAGTACAGGAAGAAAACAGGGTGAGTCAGACATTAGCCCGTCAGAATCTCCCTGGTGGATTGAATGGGAGGATGTCCAGTCTGAATTGATCCAAAGAATGAGCCATAAATTGTTTTTGTAGGAATTTTGTTTTATGGTTTTTGAGACAATGCAGAAACTCAGATGGGGGCTGAAAGTTACAGACTAGCTGTGTCCTAATGCGCCTGCTTTTATTGAGTAGAGAGGAATGCTTTGTAATTAGCATGCCAGTTACTTGTATATTGGTATGTGTAAAATGCTTGAGAACCTCTGCACAAGGCCTTTTATATTTTGAAGCTGTTCTCAGAGAAATTGCATTTGTATTTGTCATTTGAGTCTTTGCCAAAGAAAGTCCCATGGAATAGGGTGGATTTCTGCCTACTCTGAAAGTATTATAAATGCTGATATTTTAAAATGGCACCCTAATGAGATTATTTTATATTACCACTATTTTATTTCCCAGTAAGGAACATTAGAAGCGTAAAATTCTTAAGTTGAAATTATGAGAGCCTGTTGAAGAGGCCAAAGGAGAACTCACCTACCACACCAGCTCTTTCCTGAGTCAGACTCACTCTGTGAAAGGCATCAGAAAGATGCCCTCCATCTCTGATCACAGAGTAGTTTGGAGTACTCCATTGGTTTCAAGTGATGGAACAGAACAAGACACAATTTTAAAAAGGGAGTACTTACTGTTTTCCATAACAAAATCACAAGAAGTCAAATATAGAGTTGGCCTCTAAATCCATGGTATAAACAGATGGAAGGATATTCGTTCTCTCTTCTTCCCTCTTTCTCTCCCTCTTTTCTCTCTCTCTATATATATATTCAAAGAATGAACCGTAAATTGTTTTGTAGGAACTTTGTTTTATGGATTTTGAGACAATGCAGAAACTCAAATGGGGACTGAAAGTTAACATATGATGAAAACGACAGGTATCCACTTCCTCCTTCTACTTCTTGGGAATTAGTTCCTATTTCTGATATCTCTGAACCTCACTAAATCCAGATACTAGAAGCTTAGGAAATATATTATCCAAAAGTAATGTGTGGACTTCATTTAGATTCTGAGTTAACAAATGGATACACAATATTTAGTGACAATAAAAATATTATGGTTAGATTTTGTTAATAATGGTATTATTGTATATGCTCTAAACAAGTCCTTACATGGGGGCTAGAAAGATGGCTCAGTGGTTAAGAGCACTGGCTGCTCTTGCAGAGGACCCAGGATCAAATCCCAGCACCCACATGGTGGCTAACCACCATCCTAACTCCAGTTTTAGGTAATCTGACACCCTCTTCTGACCTCCTCAGGCATTGCATGACACAGGTACACTTACGTACATGCAGGCAATACATTCATACACATAAATTAAAAATAATAAATAAAATATTTTTAAAAGTCTTTACATATACTGAAATACTTACAGATGAAATCATATGCTGCACGGGAACATGCCTCTAAATAATCCAGTATTGAGTAAGTGTAGCTAGCAAGTCGGCAGGTAGATGAAACCAGGTTTCTGTGAGTTCAAATTGTGGGAGCCAGATGAGTGTAAGTGGTGGTTCATTTTATTAGTCTGTCCACCTCTATGTATGTTTCAATCTAATGAAGATTCTTTAGAAAAAATTCCAAAAGTTATCAATCAAACCAAAGCGAGTGTTAGAAATTCATTAAGTGTGAGGGGTTTTTCAATCAATGGGTCTTCTCATCAGACGTATTTGTTCTGATGATCCTGAAGGTCCCTGCTTGCCCTAAGGGAGCCCAGCTCACCTCTTCTGAGGTAAGTCAGCAGTTCCACCCAGCAAGATGCCACCTCGGACCTCAGGAGCCGAGTGGGGCAGGGATGTGGGGGGATGCTGGGACACGGGAGGGCGGGGTGGCCATGAGTTTACACTTGGATCATCTTAACACACTGGGGACATAGTTAAATGAAGTATTACTTCTGTTGGTGAAAATGTGATAGTTGCTGAGAAGTACTGGAGAGGGGAACCCGTAGCATCTTTGGCCCATTGTGAGCCTCAGCATATGACCCAAGGTTTAGATAGCATATAGCAGGAGTGAAAATGAATGTTTGCAAGGTTGGGCTTGATTTGTCTTTGTATATATGGATATGGTTAAGATACAGTGCAGACCATTTAAATGTGAAGATTTAAATGTAAAGATGCAATAAATACTTCATAGCTCTCTTTAGTTTGTCTGTAGCATGAGAGCAAATATAGCTCTTCTCATCACTAAGCATTCTTACACTTAGAATATTAGTAATGTTAGCTGAATATGTGTGCAACTTGTAAACTTAACTTCAGACATCTATTTCAGAGACAAGTAAACCAAGAGAAAGACTCTGTATTATAAAACTGCTGGCTATTCTGATTCAGATTTCAAATCTGAAGCTCACACTTTTACTTAATTAAAACCTGTTGTAAAGGGTCTGGAGAGATGGCTTAACAGTTAAGAGCACTGACTGTTCTTGCAGAGGATCCTGATTCAATTCCCAGCACCCACATGGCAGCTAACAACTGCCCATAACTCCAGTTCTAAGGGAACCAGTGTCCTCTTCTAACCTCTGCAGGCATTGCAAGACATGGGTGAACTTACAAACATGCAGGCAATACACTCATATACATAAAATAAAAATAAATAAAATATTTAAAAATACATCATAAGAGCATGGTGAGATGACTCAGTGGTTAAAGACCCTTGCTGCCAAGCCCACGACCTGAGTTTGATTCCCAGAACCTACGTGATGGAAGGAGAGAACCAATTCCCAGAGGTTGTCCTCTGACATCCACACTTGCACTGTGGCACATGCATACCCACACACATGTACGGAAAACCACACACATACACAGAGTAAAAAAAAAAAATTTTAAGACTGCTTTGGCAACAGAAATAATTTGAATGTACATTTAGAGCTAAAGAAAAAAAAAAAAAGACAATAGCTATAAAATTTACAGTGCCATCTGGTGGATGTTACTGAGTCACAGCTATGTTTGCATTTCCTTCCTTCCTCCTGCAGTCTCTTTATCTTAGATGCTCAGCTTTCTGAGAGAAGAGAATGTTTGCTATGCATGCTAGTGTTGGATGTTGGGGGATGGGTGACAGACTCTCTTCTAAAGACAGCATTATTCGGCTAAACAGGGACAAGGTGACTTGTCCAAGGAGGGAAGCCTTTCCTTCTCTGGCTTTAGTCCAACTGGAAATCCTTGTGGAACTTTACTAATGATTTCTTTACAATGTGATTAATAACAGGAGGATGCTGTGGAAATACGTCCGGTACCAGAATGTCCTAGGGAGCATCTGGGCAACAGAATACTGGTCAAAGTGCTAACCCTGAAGTAAGTATCAGCAAACACACTGCACTGATGTCCACCTTCCCTTTCAGTAATGGAAAGAGCAGAGCTTAGTGTTGGTTAGACCTGGATTCTATTCTTACGAAGCCTTTGACAAACAGTCTTCTGTACTATGGAAAGAAAACAGAGGTATCCAGTAAGGGTAAAACAAATGAGGTCATTGTTAATTTTCTTACATTAAGAGAAACACAGGCTGGAGAAATTGGTTAAGGGGTTAAGAGCACTGACTACTCTTGCAGAGGACCCTGGTTGGGCTCCCAAAACCCAAATGGTAGTTAACCTCCTCAGACACTCCATACACATGGTGTACTTACATATATACAGGCAAACCTCTCATACACATAAAATATAAAAACATTCTTAAAGAGAGAAACAACAGTGGGTTGACAGTGTAACTCAGTGGTTGTCTCCAGCATGTGCAAATTTAAGACTCCCCAGTTTGATCTCCCAAACCACAAATACATTGGATGAATGAATAATTATAAAATAGCATTAAGGCCAGCATGTAATAGAATCAGCTCATACTAACTCATCATAATTCACTATACATCATCTGATGATGGACACTCCTCCCAGTTCTCTCTTCAGTGAAGATGCTGTGTTACTAACTTGAAATTTGCCACGGTCCAAGTATTTGCAATGGAGAAATCCCAGATGCTGCAAGTGGAGCCTTTTCTTTCTCAGAAACTTGTTTGTGAAGCAACTGAACCCCAGTCTCTGCACTAGGGGACAGTAGGAAATGGTAGAGAGGACAGCAGCCTCAGTAAGGGGTAGCCACTACTCACTACCCCAACCAACAGGCTGATTTTTTTTTTCCTAGAGAAGCTGGAATTATGTTCTTCCTCTATATAAGCAACTAACTTCTTAAATATTTTGTTATTTTAAAAAACCCCACATAGTTTAATAAAATATGTCTGTAGCCTGGTTTCCATTTATGGAACAGTTATTTCTCATATCTATTTCAAAGCAGTTATCTTTGAACTTTTATATTATATATTTTATTTTTAAAGTCACATGTCTTCTTTAAATGTCTATTACTCTTTCACTTGCATATTAAAATATTGTCTACATTATAAATTGTACAGAAATGAAATAACGTTCAAGACGAATTTGTTAGTACTTTCTTCACGTACCCCAGTACATCATTATGTGTTCCCCTGGAGTGCTTGCAAACCATTTGCCCTTACTGTGGACCACTACTTTAGAGAATTAGTTCTTCTATTTCAAATTACAGACCATGTTGAGAATATAAAGGTTTTAAATTCTGAGCTGGGAATGTAGCTTAGTGGTAGAAATTGTGCTTAGTGTATGTGATGCCTTGGTTTCATGTTGAAGATAGTGCTTAAGCAAAGCAATTTCTCATATGCTGTTGGGAGAGTCCTATATCCCACAGTCAGTGTTCAATGTGAGGATTACTTACACAGTGCCTACATTGTGATTAGACCTCTGGACCCTGCATTCAGGGCTTTTCTTCAACCCTAGCATCTTCTCTGGGCATTTGGATTCCTACCTGAAGTCTCCAGACCAATGGTCTGGCCTTCTGTAGTTCTGATGTATAGAGCTCCCTGGTTCTGCCTCCGAATACATGCTAACATGGCTGCTCATGTTAGTGACTAGTGCTGGCTTTGTGTTACAGTCCCTTGTCTTCTAGCCAATTCCCTGCTGGGGGTGTCAGGGCCTTTTGTCTCATACACAGAAATGGCCAGCCTACTAGGTAACTGTGTTTGAAGTTATTATCACAGATAAACTTTGAATGTGAAAATCAAGAAGACTAAAAGTTATCAACAGTATTGAATACACACTTTACCATTAACATTGATATGCATGATTCTATTTATAATACTGTAGGTCTTAGCAACTAGGGGGTTTCTAAAAATTTCTTGATCCTTATCACTGTTCCTGTTTTACTTTAGAGAAATAAACCCTCAAGGACACAGAAAGAACTACTCTGGTACTGATTCTGCAAATATCTGTAGTAGCAAGAAAAAAAAAAGTAGCAGAAAAATAGTTTTATGTTTTGTATTTCAGATAGGAACCCCTTTTAATTGAAATTTTAATACCATCTTCCACAAAGCAACCTCTGTTTAGAAGACTCTTTGTGGTGTTGAAAGTTTGCTACACACTAAATTTAACCAAGGAGCTGGTGTTGATATTGATTTTGGAGACCTCCCACAACTATCCCTATTAAGGAATGCTGGTTCAGCAGGTCTCAGGTGGACCCAGAACTCCTGAATGGTTTCCTCAAAGGCTGGTGTCTGAGAATTACACCCGGAAACAATGGTAGAAAAATTCCATGTTTTTTGCTCAAAAGAGATCATTTCACTATCTGACTGTGAAACTTCATAACTTTGTGGCCTTTGTCAGATCACTTAATTTCTCTGGACTCTGGTTTCCTTGTGTAGAACAGGAGGATGATCTCTGCATTACACTGTAATTATACTCTGTAAAGAGTATAGGGTTGACATGTGTAAATCACATCACACCATAATTGTAAGTGTCAATAAATTTGATTTTTTTTCTTCTCTGAACCCCGGAGAACTTAATGCTTAGTACCTTTCAGTACACACCTAAATATTGCACAGCAGTGTTCAGATGGCTTGCCAATCAAAGCACACAATTAAATACAGAATACAGATCAACCAAGCCAGACAACATGGTGAATCTCAGCATAACAAAGCCTTCAATTAAACTTCTATTTTCTGCCAGGCATATTGGCCCACACCCATAATACCAGTACTCAAGAAGCAGACACAGGAGGATCACAGTGAGTTCTGAGAAGCCTGAACTACAAAGCAAGACCCTGTCTTAAAAAAAAAAAAAAAAAGAAAAGAATTTCCTTATAAGAGAAAGAATAATCATAGATATATTCAATGTATGTGTGTGACAAATGTATATAATAAAATCTGTCATTTATTCATGTTTACAAATTAAAACTCTGTATCTACTGAACACTAATCCCCCATGAATCCCTCTTCTCCAGCTTTTGGCTGCCGCCATGTTATTTTCTATCTCAAAATTTGACTATGAAAACATCATATAAGTGGAATCATACAGTATTTGTCCTTTCAGGGCAAGCCTATTTCATATAATATATCCTGTATATACACATACAGGTATTCACACCACATATGTATTATATATATATATATATATATATATATATGTGAAATAGAATATTATTCTACATATTACACAATTTTGTTTATTCATTCCTCTCTTATAGACCGGTTTTTGCTATAGTGTATAATGCTGCTGCTTGACTTTATTTTCCATGAGCATTCATATATATTATCATACACAATATCCATAGAAAATGGGAGTGGTCGTGTCCTTTCCTTGCCTTACAGATACACAATGGAACTGGGAAAGGTAGTAACAGGTGGTGGCAGAGGGAGCAGAGGGACACTGACTCAGTGTCCATGAGTCTGTTACTATGCCAAAGTATCTTACCACTACAGATGCCATGGACCAACTAAGCCTTTTTTTCTGCCTAAATAATCCAAAAAAAGTCCTCTGTTAAGACAGAGCTATCTTCTTATGTATACCTTCATATAAAGTTGTTCCTGATTTGTATGACTTCTGAGGCAATAGTCACTGCTCAGGCCTCTTTACTGATGCTATCAGTGGGTAGTGTCCAAGTCATGGGTTGTTAAATAGAGAAACCTGGAAGAGGCTCACCGGTGTTTCATAGGCCCTTATAACATATGGCAGGATTATGCTTTAGAAATGTGTTTTTCTCAAACCCATTTCAGAAGGAATCAGCAGTTGGGGCAGCCTATTTCTGGTTTGCTTGTTTTTGTTTGGGCAGTGTATATATGTGTGCACATGTACGTGTGCACATTCAGGATCAAACCTAGGGCTGGATATGCTAGGCAAGCCTGAGGTAAATCTTTGGCCCCAAGGGCTCCTCTTTAGTTCTCGGAAGCCTGTGTAGCTCAGTGTCTTTCTTCTTTGCTCAGCTTCTTCCCTCCTCCTCCTCATGCTCAGTCTACTGAACACTCCTGCAGCACAGTGAGGAGGGCCGTGCGCTCATTGGCATCATGGCCCAGTCATCTTACTGTCCCTGAGGGAAAGCAGTGAACATTTCTGTTTAGAGTGTCTGAAAAGCCACTTATCCGTTAGAATTGAATAGTGCAGCTTCATGTCCTAGCCAAAAAATGTGAACAAGTCCATTGCCTAAGAGAGAGACTGTGTCTTCTAAGACATGGCCACTCCAAGGGTAAGAATTACTGTTGAAAACGAGGCCAATGACAGAGCACTTGTCTGGCAATTATGAGACCTGAGCAGAACAGCATAACACACACACACACACACACAGCGCAGTATTTTTGACCAGATCAAAAAAATCATTCAGCCCACCTTCTTGATGTGCCACTTTTAAGCATTGTGGTTTTTTTCTTTTTAAAAATTATTTTATTTTATTTTTGAGGATTTCATAAATGAGTACTGTATTTACATTACATCCCATACTCTGTCTCATGACTTCTTATTAATTATTGGTATATATACACACAATATACATATATACATACATGCATACACATACATACATACATACAAACAACCTACTCAGTCCATTTAGTTTCACTCAGAGTTATGTATGTTTAGGGCTGATGTAGGGATTAGCTAACCTATCAGGGAACCCATCCCTAGAGAAAACTGATTCTCCCTCTCAGCAACCATTGATTGCCTGTAGCTCCTCATCTAGAGATGGGACCTTGTGAAATTTCCCCCATCCCCAGTGACATGTCACCTGGTGCTGTCATTGTGCAGGTCTTGTTTAGGTGACCATGTTGTTGAGATTTCACAGGTGCGGCTTCCCTCTCATGTCTAGAGGACACTGTGTAGGAACAGACATCCTGGTTCTCTAGCTCTTCCCTTCTTTCTGCCTCCGCTTCCACAATGTTCCCTGAGCCTTAAGGTAGGAGCCATGTTTTAGACGTATCAGTGGAGGCTGGGCACTCCATTGTGGTTACTCATTCTCTACATTTTGACCAGTTGTGGTTCTCTTTAATGGTCTCTATCAGGTGCAAAAAGAAGCTTCTTCTTCTTCTTCTTCTTTTTTTTTTTTTTTTGATGAGGTGGGAAAGTGACACTTACTTATGTGTATGGGGATATGTACTTAAAATACAGTTAGAACTTATAATGGTTTGGGGAAATGGCAGTAGATTCTCCTTTAGGGTCTATGACTTCTCCAACCGTGGGCATTGGGCTAGATTTATAGTACCAGGTGTGAATTCCCTCCTATTGATTAGTCTTTAAGTCCACTTGACAGTAGATTGTTACCCCCAAGATAAAAGTGGCATTACTGCACCTTTAAGGAATCTTGCTGGGAAGGTCATTGTTGTGGGTTGTAGACTTTATAGTTGGATAGGACTATAAATTCCTTTTCTCCCTTGGCAGCTTGCTTAGCATCTTCTGATACTGAGAGCTGGTTCTCAGGGAGGAGGCTTCCAGGTCAGTTCCAGCTCAATTCTTCCAAGTCCTGTCCAAAGTGTGGGGTGTCTTCAACAAGTACCTTCAAATTCTGGGAGGCTGCCAAGGGCAATGGCAGCAGCCTTTATTTTAGGGGGAGTCTTTTGGACTACCCTGACCAACAACTTGAAGGGAGATTTCCCTTGCTGGTACTGGGGTTTGTGTTAGTCTATGTTTGGGGGGGCACATTATCACCCAAGTTGTATGTATGTATATATATATATATATATGTATATATATATATATGTATATGTGTACATATTATTAAGTAAGCTCATAAAGTAATATGTTTCCCTATGGGTTTTTCAGCGGTCCTTGGTGCTGTCTGTCTTTCTGATTCTCTCTTCCTCTGGATTACTCTCCCTCCCCTAACCCAGTTACCTGGTGCTGTCTGTCTTTCTGATTCCCTCTCCCTTCCCCCCTTTCCCAGTTACCGCCCCATTTTTCCCATTCCCCCACTTCATAGCTCTCGGATCTGCTCTCTCTCACTCTAGAGCTCCTGCTTCCCACTTCGCCCCAGCTCTTTCTACTTTCCTGGCTTCTGTGGTTCCTTTGAGTTATATACTCATGTCTAAAGATCCTGAGCTGGGATCCATTAGTAAGAGAGAGCATGCAGGATTAGCCTTTCTGGGTCTGAGTTACCTCACTCAGTATAATGTCTTCCAGTTCCATCCATTTACCTGTAGGTTTCATTTTTCTTTACAGCTAAAGAGAATTCCATTGTATATGTACCAAGTTTTTATTATCCGTTCATCCATTGAAAAACATTTAGGGTGTTTGCATTTTCTAGTTTTTGTGAGAAGAGTGGCAATGAACATATTTGGGCAAGTATGTCTATAGTAGGATATCAGCATGGTATAGCTGGGCCATATAATGGATCTGTTCTTAGCTTTTTGAGGAAATCTCCACTTCGATTTCCACAGTGGTCATACCAGTTTGCAACCCAACAACAGTGAATGATAGTTCCTGTTTCCCCGCATCCTCACCAGCATTTGTCAGTTTTGTTTTTTTAATTTTTTAAAAATTATTTTTATGTGTATGAGTGTCTTGCCTGCATGTATGTAAGTGTACTACATCTGTGCAGTGCCCACAGAGACCAGAAGAGGTGTCAGATTCCTGGAACTGGAGTTACCAATAGTTGTCAGTTGCCATGTGGGTGCTGGGAACTGAACCTAGGTCCTCTGCAGGAGGTGATTATAATAACATGCACTCGTGTCTAGGCCTTCTATTTTGTTTCCTTGATCTACATATCTGTTTTTTGTGCCTGTGATATGCTGTTTTTATTACCATTGCTTTATTCGGTAGCCTGCATTTCTCTTTGGGCCCAGGATTGGCTTTGCTATCCAGAGTTTTTGTGCTACCATATGAATTTTAGGATTTTTTTTCTCTATTTCTGTGAAGAATGTCATAGAGATTTTTATTGGAATTACAATGAATCTGTAAATTGCTTTTGGCAGGATGGTCATTGTCACACTATTAATTCTACTAATCCATGAGAATGGTAGGTCTTTCCATCTTCCAGTGTCTTCTTCAGTTTCTTTCTTCATACATTTAGAGTTTTCACTATAGAGGTCTTTTATCTCCTTGGTTAGGCTTATTGCTGATTTTTTTTAATGAGGCTGTGCTGAGTGTTTCCATGATCTCTTTCTCAGAACCCTTCTTCTTGTATATAGAAAGGCTACTGATTTTTGTAAATTGACTTTGTATCCTGCCACTTTGTTGAACATGTTGATCTTCTAGAAGATTTCTGGTGGAAGTTTTGGGGTCTCATGTGTATATATCATATCTGCAAAAAACAATAATTTAACTCATTTTCCTATTAGTAGCCCTTTAATTTACTTTTCTTCTCTTACTGCTGTAGCTAGGGCTTTAAACACTATATTGAAAGTGAAGTGGGGATAGTGGAAAGTCCTGTTTCATTCCTGATTTTAATGAGATTGCCTAGAGTGTTTCTTATTGAAGATGTTGTTGACTGTGGTTTTATCACATTATTATGTTGAGGTATGTTCCCTCCAGACCTATTCTCTCTAGGACTTTTATAATGAAGGCATATTGGATTTTGTCAGAAACCTTTTCTGCATCTGTTCAGATGATCATGTGATTTTTGTCTTTGAATCCATTCATATGACTTATTACATTTATTGGCTTATGTATGTTTAACCATCCCTGCATCTCTGGGATCAAACCAACTTGATTGTGGTATGTGATCTTCTTAATATAGACCTGTATTCAGTTTTCAGGTATGTTATTGAGAATTTTTGCATCTGTGTTTATCAGGAATGCTGGCCTATAGCTTTCTTTTTGGTGGTGTTGTGTCTTTATCTGACTTTGGTATTAGGGTAATAAATACTGCGTCATAGGAATTTGGAAGTGCTCCTTCTGTTTCAATTTTTTAAATATTTGATTCATTATTTCTATTTTATATGTATGAGTGCATTACCTGCATGTGTGTAAGTGTGTCTGTGTTGTGCAATGCCTGCAGAGGTCAGAAGAGGGTGTCGGGTCTCTGGGAACTGGATTTAGGGATGGCTGTTAGCCACCATGTGTGTACTGGGAATCGAACCTGGTTCCTCTGCAAGAGCAGCCAGTGCTCTTAACCACTGAGCCATCTCTCCAGCCCCTGTTTTAGTTTTTTAAAATAATATAAGAAGTATTGGTTGTAGTTCTTCTTTGAAAGTCTGGTAGGATTCTGCTGTGAATCCATGTAGACCAGGGCTCATTTTAGTAGGAAGGCTTTTAATTAATGTTTCAATATTATTTATTGTAGATCTGTTTAAGTTAATGATCTCTTCTTGGTTTACCCTTGGAGATTCGAATGAACCTAGAAATCCATCCATTTATTTTAAAATTTCTAACTTAAAGAACCATAAGTTTTTAAAGTATTCCCTTATAGTGTTCTGAATTTCTTTGTTGTCTATTATAATGTTTCCCTGTTATTTCTGTATGTTAATTTAAGTCTTCTTTCTTTTAGTTAATTGGGCTTATGAGGGGTTCATCTTTTTTATCTTTTTGAAGAACCAGCTGTTAGGTTGGTTAATTCTTTGTATTGTTTTCTCTGTTTCAATTTCATTAATTTCTGCTCTGAGTTTTATTATTTCTTCCTGCCAACTGGATTTGGGTTTGGTTTGTTCCTGTTTTTCCCAGATTCTTGAGTTGTATCATTATTTATTGTGCTGTGTGTGTGTGTGTGTGTCTGTGTGTGTCTGTGTGTGTGTGTGTGTGTGTGTGTGTGATTCTAGGGTCTTAGAGCTATAAATTTCCCTCTTAAGAATACTTTTAATGTACCCCAGAGGTTTTTTGGGTTGTGCTTTCATTTTCACCTAATTCCAGGAGTTAAATTTTTTTTTCTTAATTTCTTCTTTGACTCATTCATCATTTAGTAGTGTTGTTTAATCTTATGAATTCCTATAGTTACTAGAGACTCTTGCTATTGATTCCAAGGTTTATTGCATTGTGGTTAGATATGATACACAGTTATTCCAATGTTTCTATGCTTGTTTAGGTTTGTTTTGTGCCCCAGTATCTCGTCTATTTTAGAGAAATTTTCAGGGTACTCTTTAGTGTTTGGATGGAATATTCTATAGATATCTGTCAGGTCCATTTGGTCTAATGTCATTTAATTCCAATATTTATTTCTTTATGCCCAAGTGCCCTGTCTGTTGAGGAAACTAGGATATTGAAATCACCTACTATTTACTGAGTTAGGGTTAATCTGTCTTGTAGTCTAATAGTATGCTTCTTGTTAATCTTGGTGTGCTAGAGTTTGGTACCTATGTATGTAGACTTGTAACATCTTTTTGGTTCATTGTTACATTGATCAGAATGAACTGTCCTTCTGTATCTCTTCTGACTAATTTTCACTTGAAGTCTATTTCATCAGCTGTTAGGATGGTATCACCTGCTTGTTTCCTGGTCCCATTTGCTTGGAATATTTTTTCCCATTGTTTCACTCTAAGATGGTGCCTATTCTTAAAGGAAAGATGAGTTTCTTATCTTTAAGGATAGGCACCATGTCTCTTGCTGACAACAAAAAGATGGATTTTATTTCTTAATCTATTTAACTGACCTATGTCTTTTGACTGAGGGAGTTGAGGCCATTAATATTTCAAGTTATTGTGGAAAGATAAGTGATAAGTGCTGTCGGCTTGTTTTTGATTTGCTGTTTGTACTCTTAGTCCTGTTTTGTGCTTCAGTAATTATAGCTCCATTTGTTTTCTTTCTGGAGCCTCTTGGCTGTGTTTACTCTTCTCTTCTGGCCATAGTGTTTCTTCCAGTATTCTCTTAGGGCTGATTTAGTGGGCATGACTTTACGTCTTTTAACCTATTTATATCATGGAAAGTTTTTCTTTCTTCTTCAACTCTGGCAGATAGTTTTTCTGGGTAAAGTAATCTGGGTTGGCGTGTGTGGTCTTTTAGAACTTGTACATTGCTCCAGGATCTTCTGACTTTTAAAGTTTCCAATGAGAAGTCAGCTGTTATTCTGGTGGGTTTTTCTTTATTGGTAACTTGGGGTTTTTCTCTTGCAGCTTTCAATACCCTCTCTTTGTTCTGCATATTTAGTGTTTCAACTATAATATGACATGGAGAGTTTCATTTTCGATCCTGTTTGGTATTCTGTGTGCTTCTTGTATCTGTATGGATACGTCTTTCCTTAATTTGGGGAGATGGTCTTCTATGATCCTGTTAAAGAAATAATCTATGTCATTGCCTGGCATTCTCCTTCTCTTTCTATCCCTATAATTCATAGATTTGGTCTTTTCATGGTGTTCTAAAGTTCTTGCATATTCCTTTTCTCTGTTGTTTTTTCTTTTTTAAAAAGTTTGTTTCTTTGGTTGACTGGTCCAGTTTTTCTCTCTTATCTTCAAGTCCTGATACTGTGTCTTCTACATACTCATTCTACTGATAAGTCTTCCTCTGTTTTCTAATTGACTTACTGATTTCTCAGTTCTGCCTTTGTTTCAGCTTGAGTTTTCTTCAGTGTTTCTATCTCTTTACTCAGTTCAGTTTCAAATCCCAAATTGTCTTTGTCATTTCATTCAGCCATATATTTGTGTTTTCTTGGACTTTACTCAGGAGTTTATTCCTATCCTCTTCAAGTTCATTGAGGTATTTGTTCTGTCTTCTTTATACTCATTTAATTCTTTTATAGTGTTTGTGATTGTTCTTTTAAATTTTGTTTCCTTGGTTTCATCTAAGTAAATCTCAGTGTGAAACATTTCTATGGGACTAGTGGGTTCAAAGCAGGGGGGCACATATTTTCTTGGCTTTTCTTATTTGTATTTTTATGATGTGACCTGGCCATATAGACTTCCTTAGCTGATTATGTATCTGATGTGAGATTTTAGCCTGCCTCTGTTGAGTGGAAGTTTGGCTCTGTTTTCGTTGTTACTCAACCATGGTACATTTCAGATCAGGTACAGAGAGTTGATAGGTCAGTCCTTCAGATACTCAGTGTTGAGTTTTAATTGGAGATATAGGAGTGATTCCAATATGTTGATGATCAAGAAAGCATGTAAATATGACTCTTGGCTGGGTCTATCTGGGCTGATACACAGGTGTGGGGACAGCTGTGAGGGTGGACAAGGTTCAGGAGAACTTACCAGTCTGGGCTGGTGCCTGAGTGGTGCCTGAACTAGGCTTGGCAGTTAAAAGCATTTTGGTTTTTTGCTTTGGGGTTTGTCTTGGGGGATGGGGTGGATTGAGACAGGCTCCCCCTGTAGGCGCTGTAGCTGCTCTGGAACTTGCTATGTAGATCAGGCTGGCCTCCATCTCACAAAGATCTGACTGCTTCTGCCTCCCAAGTGCTGGAACTAAAGGCATACACCACCACATCTAGCTTACAAGCAGTTTTTTAAACAAACATTTTTTTTAAAAAAGAATGTAAGTAATTTCCTGTTAACCTCTCCTAATTCTTCCCTTAGTAGCTCTGTTCTCTTATACGCAGAGAGTTATTCCAGTATTTCTGGAATCTGTTCACATTTTTAACCAGTATTTATATATCTATTCACTTTCAGAAAATTCAAAATTATCCAGGCTAGGACTATGCTAATATTTTTTTTCTCTCTTTCTCTCTTTCTCTGGCAGGTTTGAGATTGAAATTGAGCCTCTATTTGCCAGCATTGCCCTCTATGATGTTAAGGAAAGGAAAAAGGTACAAAAAGAAAAATCAACCCATTCCTAAGGCTCATATTATGCTCATGATTCTTTAAGTTGACTTTTTTGAAAATATTTATTATTTTTTTCTGTATGAATGGATAGCCTGAATGTACATAGTCACCTGTATCATGCAATCAGTGCCTACAAAGGTCCGGGGAGGGTGATTCCCCTGGAACGGAGTTATCGGTAGTTGTTAGCCACCGTGTGGGTGCTAGGCATTGAACCAGCAGTACTCTTAACTACTGAGCCACTACTCTCCAGCTCCTGTGTGCATGTTTTACAAACATGCCTTGCTACTTGGCCCGTGCACCTGCAAGGGTTTATGTTTTAAACCTTACTTCTGTGTAGCAATAGATCAGATTTTTTGTATATGGATATGTGTATGTGTGATGTGTGGATATATATGTACGCATGATTGCATATTGTGTGTATGTGTGTACGTGTGTGTGTGTGTGTGTAGGCCCGAAGTTTGTGTCAAGTGTCTTCCTTGATTATTTTTCACATTATTCATTGAGATAGCTTCTCTCAGTTGAACCTAGAGCTTCGATTGAGCCAGTCTAGCTACCCCAGATTGCTCCAGGGATTCCTGTCTCCACCCGCCAGATGCTGAAGTTACAGATAACTTCTATACCCACCTGGCATTACATGGGTCCTCATGCTTGCCTGGCAAGTGCTTTGCCTGGCAAGCCATCTCCCCAGCCTACATATCAGATTTAGAAGTGAATGTTGATGGAGCCAGGTCTTATGCCTTTCCAGTTTTTGAAGAAATTATCTGGATATTTTAGTCATTTGTGCTCTTTGAAGATTCTTTAAGGGAAAACCTTGCTGGAAGCCATTCTTGTTGGATAGACAAAGAAATAAAACAGCACTTTAGGTTATGTGTAATACAAAATAATGTGTAAGTTTCTAACAAGCTCAGATATTCGTGTAATATTTTCCTGAGTTTGTTTGTTGTGTGATAGGTTTATGGGTCTGGGGAAATGGCTCAGTGGGTAAGAGCACTTGCTATGCAAGCATGAAGATCTGAATTTGAATCCCCAGCACCACATAAAATGCTGTGTGTACCTGTATCCTCAGGATGGTGGGGCAGAAACAAGCTCATCCATAGAGCTTGCTGGACAGTCAGCCTAGATGAACATGTGAGTTTCCAGTTGAGTGAAAGACTGTGTCTTAGGGCAACACAGCAGAGAAGAGTAGCAGCAGATACCCAGCATCCTGAGCTCATATGCATGCAACACATACGAAAGAAAGGAGCAGAGGGGAGGGGGCCACAGGGGAGAGGAGGGGAGAGAAGAGAGGAGGGAGAAGGGGGAAAAGAAATAGATCCATGGTAAATGGTAAGTATCATGGATGGCAAAGAGGGTTTTAATGTTCTGTAGCTCAGACAAGAGGATGACAACCGTGATTCTGCCATCTTTCACCATAGCTATTTTGTACTGAAGGATGTGCAGCTCTGGGATAAATGTTAACACCCAATAAGATTTGTATTAGTTAAGGGAAGTTAACTGTCAACAGATAACCTCTCAAATATAGTGGTTTAAGGCAGTTGCTCTCAGGACTGGAGAGATGGTTCAGTGGTTAAGAGTGCATGCACTGAAATCCTAAGGACTAGAGTTTGGATCTTGCACCCATGTAAGAAGCCAGGCATCCCAGTAAATGCCTGTAACCCTAGCTCTGAAGCAGGTGGACGGGGGGTATTTCTGGAGCTTCTTGCCTTCCAGGCTAGCTGAGAAAACATGAGCCCCAGGTTCAAGGATGAGACCCTGTCTCCAAAGAATAGGAGACACCTTCTTCTGGCCTCTGCTCCTGTGTGAACACGCACTCACATGGACACACACATAAGTAAACAAAATAAATCTTTTTGACATGCAGTAGTGGGGCTGGTTAAGAGCCCTGGCTGCTCTTGCAGAGGATCCAGGTTCTTTTCCCAGCTCCCACAAGGCAGCTAACAACTATCTGTATCTAGTTCAAGGGGGAATCTAATGCCCACTTCTGACCTCTGTGGGCATTGCATGTGCAGGTACACTTACATATACTCATACACATAAAATATAAATAATAAATAAATAAAAATAAAAAGCGGCAGTTCTCAAACTTGAGTGTGCAAAAAAATCATCTGGAAGATTTAATCAAACACAAGTTGCAAGGCTCCATCCCCAGGATTTCCAACCCTGTAAGTCTGGCTGCGGCCTGAGAATTTCCATTTCTATCAGGTTTCTTGACGCTGCTGAAGCTACTGGTTAGGGTACTACAGCTTGAAAACCATCGGCTTACAGAATAAGAAGTCACGGTGTTTATTTCTTAACAGTCCAAGGTGGTAAGGGGTGACAGGCCAGTAGTGCTTCTGCTCCACTCGGTCATTCAGAAGCCAGGCTGGTAGAAGTGCCTCTGTCCTCACTACGTGCTCTTTCCAGTCACTCCTGTCATTGCCATTGACGTCCCTAATAAAGGAAACGGTGGGTGGAGGAGACCTGGAAGTTTGATGCGTCACTTCTCACCATTCATTGGAGAGAATTTGGTCACATGAGCACCACAACTTCCTATGCAAAGACTGATACCTGTAGTCTCTGCCTAAACTGCCACTTCTTACCAAACTACTCTTAGTAGCAAAGGGAGGAATCCAGTAAGGGTTATCACAGCACCTTAAATTAGAAAGTCAGAGAGCCCTGACCATGCCATACTCAGGGTACCTAATGGAGCTACCTCTCTGCCTACAGTTCACAGCCTGTCTAGCACATACCAGGGTGGCTCTCAGCCACTATACACCCTCATCACTGACGCAGAATTAAGCTGGGCTGCCCACTGTTCACTAGGCTCACCCAGGTCTTCCAGCCTGAGATCCTTACCTGTGCTGTACTCTTTCCTGCACACTGCTCCTTCCAGCTCTGCCTGGGGGAATCTGTCGCCAAGGTCTCTTGCTTTCCTGGTCAACAGTTATCTAGTACTTCTAGAACTTCCATGGTACATTGGTGTACGTATATGGTGACTTAGTTTGTTATATGCTGACTTTTCCCACATTCTTTTTTCTTTTTAGAAAGGATCTCCCTGTAGCCTCAGCTATCCTGAAACTTGCTATGTAGACCAGGCTGGCTTTGATCTCACAGAGATCCTCCTGCCTCTGCCTCCTGAGTGCTGGAATTAAAGGCGTGCACCACCACACCAGGCCTTTCCAGCATTCTTAACTAACTTGGCAGGGGCCATATCCTCCTGTTATTCAGTGTGGTTATTCACTTCACTGGTGCTTGGGAGATCCTGGTGTGTCAATAAAAATTGAAATGTTTCTCTCTCAAATGACTTCAGAATATGTAGAAGCGATGACAATATTTATCAGATTTTCCAGTAGCCACCAGTTATTCACCATGTCTGTGGTTACACTTTTCTTAGCAAAATTTCTTTCTACTTTTCACTCTCAATATTTTTAGAACAATAATACAACAGCTCTAACTTATTTTTCCTTTTACTACCCATTTACAGATCTCAGAAAATTTTCACTGTGACCTGAACTCTGACCAGTTCAAAGGATTTCTACGAGCTCACACACCCTCCGTTGACCCATCAAGTCAGGCAAGATCTGCAGTGTTCTCCGTCACCTACCCGTCCTCAGACATCTATCTGGTAGTCAAGGTAGTTACACATAATCCAGGCTGTGTGTTCTGACACTTGTGTTGTTGCATTATTCCAGCACAGGTGAGGGCTAAAAGAAACTACAGAACATGTCTACATGTCCCCGATGATTTTGGAGGTTGCATCCTTCTCAACTTAGCCCTTTTCCCTTACAAATATCTTCTGTTTGGGACAGTAGAAAGACTAGGGGTCAGGGAGTCCTATGGTCCTTGGTTTGCATCTGGGCTTTGCACATGTAACTACATGACCTGCTAAGACTCAGACTTGGTGAGACTTAGTTTCCACATTTGTTACCTCATGCCAGTAATCACACTGACCTCCATGACTAAGGAAAGTGCTCAAAGCAATATAGGTCTGGAAGGTTGTTCTGGAGAAAGGGACAAAATCTCATAGACAGTCCCTTAACAGTGTTCTTGCTTGTTTAGGACACACAGGGCAGCCCTTCCAGGTCCAGCTTCTGACAACTTAAGGCTTCCAGGTTTCTTTCTCCCTTTTACCACCATTTCGTAGACATGTCTAGTAAGAGTCAAAAAAATCTGTAGAACCACATTTCATTGGAGATAGTCTTCTTTGCTAATATAAGAAAACCAGAGCTTTTCTTTCTGTACTAAAGTGATCAGTTAGAATTTAACAATAAAAAAGGACATTTAACCAACCTCAAACCAAATAATTGCACTCATTGACTCTGTAAGTCAAAATTTAAAAACAATTCAAAACAGTGAATCCAAGTGCCTGATCTCACCTGCCTTCTAGTCTTGAACATCTTCCATTTGGCTTAGTATCCTTTGTCTGTAATCTCGTTGATCCCCATGTATAGTATAAAGGTTCCAAAGAACTGAGAAAGCTTAAATATCACTTCCTTTACACCATTTCACAAAGAGTACTATAGCTTTATGGGAACTTATATCTGGGAGTATAGTTTACAACTTTTGCTAGGGGGCTGGAGAAATGTCATCAGTTAAGAGCAATTCCTGTTCTTACAGGACTTGCATTCAGTTCCCAGCATTCACATCAGGTGGCTCACCTGTAACCAGTTCCAGAGTATCCAACACTGTCTCCTGGTCTCTGGGGGCACCTATATGCATGTGTTGCACATACAAATATGCAGGTACACACATACACATAAATCTTTTTTAGAAATCTATTTTTTGGACTGAGAGGTAGCTCGCTGTTAGAGCACCTGCCAGGTATGTCCAGGTCCTGGGTTGCACACCCAGGACTGGAAAAAAGAAAAAGGAATAAAAATAAAATACATCTTTACATATCTATTGCTACTGTGATATTTTGTGTCCTTCTCATTGTGGTGTTACTGAAATGTACCCAAATGTTATCTTGAATTCCACCTAGTACCCTATTGTTAAATTCACAGGTCTCCAAGACTGGGCAACCACTAAAACTAACACTAGTTCTACAGAATTAAATGTTATTTCAAACTCTACTTCCCAATAAGTGATTTTATTTTGATTAATGGACAATAATCCAGTTGATAATCTATTAGTTGTACCATAACTAAGTATGTTTCCAAACTTGGAGTGTAGAAGTGTACATGTTTAACAGTAACAAACATTCTAAATTGTCTGGATATAATTAAGAAATTTAAATCTACATGGGAAAGCAGTCTTGACTTGGGTTCTGTTTGTCTTAACTGTAAGGCCATCGTTATTGCTACTTTTCCTTAAATACATAGAAAATGGAGTGTTAATACTTAAGACATCTAGACAGATGTCACGTGATAAAGAGGGGCTTCTTGCTTCCTTAATTTTATTCCCAAATTGAACATGAGAATCTTAAATATGTTGCCGAGTTTAGCTATAGTAGATAATATTACTTCAAGGGATTATCTCAGACTTAAAGCTTTAGTTAAACCTTTATGAGTGCATGGAAGGATTTGTTTTACAAGTAAGGATTGGAAAGTGAGGATGGAAGTGAACCTCACGCTTTAAAAAAATGTTTAAAAATAGACAAGTCCTCACCCTATTCGCCTGACCTCTCACCAACTGACTATAACTTCTTCAAGTGTCTCAACAATTTTTTTCAGGGAAAACACTTCCACAAGGAACTGGAGGCAGAAAGTGCTACTTATGAGTTTGTTGAATCCAGAAGCCCTTATTTTATTCAACAACAACAACAAAAAAACCCACTTTACTTCTCATTGCTAAAATGTTGGTTATATTTGTTCTTATTTTGATGAATAAAGATGTGTTTGTGCCTAAAAAAAAATAGACAAGTTATGAATTGAACCCACCTTTCCTGAATGGAATGGAAAGCAGCCTCCTTAAGAGTTCCAGCTGTTCCTAATGTCTCTTCTCCTCATGCTTATGAAGACTCACTCACAGAATCCAATACACACATGTTTTCACCTCCGGGAAGGACCATGTAGTGGGTGCTTGCAGTTCAGCCTGCAGTTCCTCCTCATGAAGCACCTGAGGTCACCCTGGCTACAAAGCAGACAGTAGCTTGTGGTGCTCTCAAAGCTAGAGTCTCTTGCTTTTAGATTCTGGGAGCTTTTCCATGAATTTCAGATAAAGCTGTGGCATAGCCATTCCTTGCTGCAGAGTCCTAACTGAAAGATTCTTACATGAACTCCTCTTTTTCATTTTCTTTTTCACTCCCTCCCTTCTCTCTCTCTCTCTCTCTCTCTCTCTCTCTCTCTCTCTCTCTCTCTCTCTCTTTCTCTCTCTCCTGTGCTGTGATGGAACCTGAAGCCTTGCATACAGCAAGCACTCTGACACTGGGCTACAACCCCAGCCCTGATTATTTGTCTCTCTCTGTATTCAGGGTTTATTTTAAAGACCATGTTTTTATTCATTGAATCCATGGAAAAGTTGGCTTCTTTTCATTTTGTTCTACTGGAACTTGATTATGAGCTTCCGGGGAATAGGAGCCATGTTTATTGTGTTCACACCTAATCTCCAGCAGCCATCACAGTGCAGACTCTTTGAATGAATGAATGAATGAATGAGTGAGTGAATAATGAATGCTGATAATCAGGAGCACTGGGCAGTCCTGTGTCCCTGTGTTTCCAATGTGTTGCAGCTCCTCTCTATGCCATGGCAATGGGATGAGTTTTTAGATTCTTTTTGTGAAAAGAGGCCTTCTGCTTGGACTAACCCTCAGGAGCAGGTGTCAGTAAGATATATAGGGTTAAATAGCTTTTGCCTCACGTATAGCACTGCCTGTTAAGAATGTGTGCCCATGGGCTGTGTTGATCCAGATTTCTTCTTCAGGATTCCCGTCAGCATAGGCTAATGGGACTGCTTCATTAGAATCCAAGTTCAGTTACATTTTCTTTGAGTAGGGAATTAGAAAATTTCAAATTTCTCTTTTTTTTTTTTTCCTAAGCATGGTGCATATTTAAGATAATTGGTCATCAGCTCCTTCACTTGAAGCACACTGGATGAGGACACTTGGTAGGAACAGGCTTCGTTAGCAAATTAGAAGATGCAACCTCAAGTGATCTGCCTGCTTCTGCCTCCTGTGTGCTAGGAGTGCTAGGATCTGAGGGATTGATGGCCTTTCCTTTGAATTTCTTTCCATGTCTGTTAAATCCATGGAAGCATCCCTAACAGGAAATCCAAGGGACAGCAGTTAGAGCTGATTTATTCTATTCATTCATTCATTTTGTGGAAGATTTTAGTCCCAACCTGATTTTTACAGAGCCTATTTCTCTTTTTAACTTTGCAAGCAATAATAAAGAAAATGAGCCTTTCCCTTCCTACATGTCTCTCCTGGGTTGTATTTTATAAAATAACTTCTATTGCATTTTATTATGAATATAGGTTTATTGTTTTAAAATAGAAACTTCTCATCAGCAATAGGAAGAAAATAAAAAATACACAGAATCCCACATCTAATAATAACCACTGTTAGCGTTTGCAGTTATCATCTTTTTAATATACCTTTGTGGGATTTTTTTTTCTTCTCTGAAACTGTGTGGAATTCTTCATACTATTTTGTTTTTTTTTGTTTTGCTTTTTGAGACAGGGTCTACCTGTAGCACCAGCTGGCCTGGAACTTGCTGTGTGGTCCAGGTTGGCCTCAATCTCACAGAAATCAGCCTGCCTTTGCCTCCCAAGTGCTGGGATTAAAGGAGTACACCTCCACATCCAGCTTCATATTGTGTTTTTAAATCAGAAAACGTATACAATGGACATCCTGTTCATTAAATATTGTCATTAAACATAATTTTGAGGGTTACATGGATCCCATTACATGAATAATAATTCACTCACTTTGTTTTAATGTTCTTTTGTTGGTAGATTGAAAAAGTCCTCCAGCAAGGAGAAATTGCAGACTGTGCAGAACCCTACATGGCCATCAAGGAAAGTGATGGTGGGAAGGTATGGTCCTTTAAGTACTAGTGACATCTCAGAATAAGTGTGTATTTTCAGATGTGTTCAGTGAAATAGTTAAGGGAGTTTCGAAGGAGAAGCCAGTTACTGAGAATAATCTTAAAATTATTTGCTATTTATTTTATGTGTAAGAGTTTTTCCACCTGTGTGTGTGTCAGTGCACCCATGCAGTGCCTGCAAAGGGCATTGGCTCCCCCTGGACCCAAAGTTACTGATGGTTGTTAGTGCTTTGTGGATGCTGGGAACCAAACCCAGGTCCACTATAAGAGAAGCCAGTGCTTGTAACTGTTAAGTCATTTCTCCAGCCCCTGGTAATAAACTTTTAAAGGAATAAATGATTGAACACATTAATGATACCACACATTGGTGTGTGGCTAGGAAATCTGGCTCCTGCCAAGCTTCTTGCTTCGATTCGGAGGCTCTAACTGCAAGTGCATTGGCATGGCTGCTGATGCTGTGTAAGCGGAAGGCCGGAGTGCTGACCCTCCGCCACAGCACAGGGTGTTTTCCTAAGCAACGTTGGTAACTGGGATTCAGTTGCAGCTTCAGCAAATCACAAATTAATTATCGTGTTATAGGTCATGAGCCATGAAAAAGACTTTTCTCAGCATCAGTTTGCAAAAGTTCCCAGTACAGCTTTTAAAATCTGGCCTTTCTGGAAAAAGACTTCCCTAATCAATCTTGTAAATTTCAAATAAAATTGATTGAACCCAAGGCATTTATGCTTTAAAATCTGTTAGTCTGAACTTAGAGCTGCTTGGATATGTTGTCAACAAAGAAGCTGTTAGGAATATTTCTTAGAATTTTGAGGTAATTTTTGTAGAGTCTCTTGGGATTTTGATAAGATGACACTTGAACATTTCTTCCCTAAGTCTCAAGAGAATCCAGGTCATCTAGCTAGACCTAAAAGAAGTATTTGCAAATTGGCTAGTGTAACAAGCCTAGGATATTTCTTTCCTTGACAGGAAGTGTAGTTTGCTAATTGCTTAGTGTAGCTTGTTTAAAATCCCTTCCTTTTATAATCTTTGCTTCCTTATCAGCTAGACTTCTAGTCTGAGCTGAGTTACTTTACAGCTGATTCACTCAGCCCCAGCAGTATAGTCATGGCCCTGTTGACTTGGGGCTGGCGGTCTTTGTTGGTTTCATCTTGTCTCCTTCTGTCTTCCTCCAGAGTAAAGAAAAAGTTGAGAAACTAAAACTTCAAGCGGAATCGTTCTGCCAACGTTTGGGGAAATACCGGATGCCCTTCGCCTGGGCCCCGATTAGCTTAGCAAGCTTCTTCAATGTCTCCACCCTTGAGAGGGAGGGAGCAGATATGGAGCCTATGATTGGTAAGAATTCAGGCTGCCCTGGAAAGATGGGGGAATCCCATTATACCAACTCTACAGTTACCATTAGTAAGGGTTTCAGAGGACAAGAGGGTGTGGGGTGGGAAAGAAGAAGGCCATAAATAGAATGAGTGAAACACATTTGTTTGATCAGGGAGTGATTTCCCCCCCAAACAATTACTGTGAGCATTTATCAAGCCTTAAATATACTTTTATATTAGTGGCTTTGAATAGAACTTCCAAAAATATTTTATTTATTATTTTTATCTCAAGTGTATGAATGTTTTGTCTGCATGCATATAAGTGCACCTGTGTCATGCAGTGCCCACAGAGGTCAGAAGAGGGCATTGGAGCCCCTGGAACTGGCATTAGGGAGGGTTAGCCTCCATGTCGGTCCTGGGAATCAAACCCTGATCCTCTGCAAGAGCAACCAGTCTAACGAATGAGCCATCTCTGCAGCCACCAAATAGAATTTTAAGACTTTAGAAAGTTAATTTTCAGAGTCAAGCATGGTGGTGCATGCCTTTAATCCCAGCACTTAAGAGGCAGAGGCAGGCAGATCTTTGTGAGACTGAGACCAGCCTGGTTTACATGGTGAGTTCCAGACCAGCTGGGACTATAGGGAGACCATGCCTCAAAAGGACCCCTCCCCCAAAAAAGTTGGGTTTCATTAGCCATCCCATGTCAAAAAATAAAAAGCCTGACAATAACAGAGAAGGGGAACCATGGCTGGCTCCCAAACAAAAGAATAGTAACTGTTACAGAGCTTTGAAAAAAAAAACAACTTGGTTTTCTCAGCAACATTCCCTGACTCTCTTAAGTTCATTTTGCCAAGTGCAGTGAAAGTAGGTGTCAAAGGAATATCTAGTTACTGTTCCAGTTTCTTTCCATGTTCCTCTTTTTCAGTAACTCTCCTTTCATCTGATCCATTTGTTTCTACTCAGTTTAAGTGTGGAAATGTCCAAGCAGTTTCAGGGGTTTCAAGTAGACCTACACCTGCCACCTGCGGTGGGGTTCTGTGTTCTTAAATACCTTGGTCTTCAGCAAATATTTGCTTTCTTGTTTCTCATATATTCCTTCACTCCACCACTTCTGCAGTGTTGCCTTTTACAGGGGAGTGGAGGTGTTTTTGTTATTGTCACTAACGTTGTGAAGTTACTGTTTCTTAAGCGCCTGTCAAAACCCCTGCTTTATTTCTGACTTGTTGGTAACAGACTTTGCTCATTCTGACAACACCAGTTTTTCTAACAAGACTATTCCATGTATAGCTTTATTTGAAGTGTGGGCACTTAGAGGGTACTGGAAGCCAGGCAAGTCAAACACAGGGTCTCTGAGAACTCAGTTACATGTAAGTCCAGGCTAGGTTCACCTGACCACTGAAGCGGATTGCTAAGAACTACCCAAGAGTCCAGACATCATGCTGAGTTCAGGTGGCAGTGGTAGATCTCATTCAACATCATCTGAAGATTCAGGCATAAGAGAACGTCCAAAACAGGAGTTGTAACTGTGCATTCTAGGCAGTTCAACTATTCAGAACAAAACCCCTAGGCTTTGTAAAATGAAAGACACAAGATCTCAACCTGGTTCTTAAAAGAGACAAGAAATGCTAAGGCGTTTCAGGGTCCCAGCCCTGTCCTATTGGCATTAGAAAGGTCAACCAGGGCAGAAACTCAGTTTGGTTGCCTGGTGCACACTAGAAGCAAGCTGGAACCAAAATGTGCAGGAGCTGACTCTAGCCAGTTTCAGTCACAGTCCCCAGTGCCTTTGGGGCAGGGGAGGTGGGTGAGGGTGTTCCTCTCCCAACGGAATGCAAATGTGAAAGTAAAGCCAAGGAAGCGCTGGACTAAGTAGGCTTATCAGAAGATCCTGCGCTGGCTGAACTCCAGATTCACAGGATGACATCTGGTGGGCTCTGGTCTCCTGTGGGAAAGATTTAAAGACACGTGGAGCCTCTCCATTCTGGTGAGGGTATTAAGAACTTCAGGAGGGGGACTAACATGGTAGGACCCCATAGAGGGAAAAATCACAAGGATGGCCAGGTTCAGCAACTATAACCATATCTTAAATATGGCTGTTAATAACCACTGTGTGTTTAAATAGAAAGATACCCATTAGAATCACAATTGTTTTCTTTAAAGGGAGAAATTCCGTGGGTGAGCGGAGGACTTTGTCCCAATCTAGACGGCTTTCTGAGCGAACCCTCTCCTTAGAGGAAAACGGAGTTGGATCCAGCTTCAAACCCACCACCCTGACTACTAACATCTTCTTCAAGCAGGTATCTGTCTGCATCACAGTGCATCTGGATTTGTCTTGTATTGGCATGGTTGCAGGAGCCCAAATGAGGAATGCATGGAGTGATCAGAGAGCAAGTTAATCAACCTCATCTGCCCTGTTGGGTTGTTGCAAGGATTAAAAGAATTACAGGCATGCCTCTGGCTAGACAGCTGTCCACGGGGGGCATGCAGAGGGTGGCACTTACACCCATCTTCCTTATTCAAGCTAAATGTGAAGACAGTGAAATAGGAAGAGAAGATTCTTTGCCCATCTTCAGGTCTTTGAGGAAGCAGAGCCAGTCAGCATTGTTTCAGGAGTAAAGCAAGCTTCAGTGGGTTGCTATTACAAGGCAGAAGTCTACGGCCTCAGTTCCTCAGGGTCAGGCAGCTTACCTTGGAAAACAATATAAGCCCTGACTCCAGCAAGGCCGGTGAGAGGTTGGCTAAGAATGTTGAACAGTGGCAGTTGAACTAAGTGATTTCAGAGTTGCTTGTCATACTAATTTCTATGACAGAAATCAAAAAGGTAAGCCAAGTATGGTGGCTTTTAGAAGACTGAGGCAGGAGGATTACAAATTTGAAGCCAGCCTTGGCCATCTGCTGAGAGACCCTGTCTCAGGAGAGAGGTAGGAAAAAGGGAGGGAGGCGAGCAGGGGGCGGTGGCAAAGAGAAAAGTAAAGAAAGAGAGAAAGAACAACAAAACTTTCAGAGAAAAATCTTAGCGATACCCAGTCCCAGGAGTCGGCAGCACATGTCCACTAACCCAGCTGTTCTTTTGGCAGGAGGGAGATCGCCTTAGTGATGAAGACTTATTCAAGTTTTTAGCGGACTACAAGAGATCATCTTCCTTACAGAGAAGAGTCAAATCCATTCCAGGTGTCTTTGCTCTGTCTTTATCCTCTTGAGCTGTGCCCTAACCATCTGTAATTAGATAGTCTTTGTCTAAGGCTACCTTTATAAAACAGTTTGCCAAGGACAATTAGGGATTTTGCATTTGAAGTTTAGAGGTCCAAACTGCTCCACGTTTTTGAAAAATCTGTTAATGCTCTCTTTTTATAAAGGATTTATTCTTTAAATAATATGCTTTTGATTTGGTTTCTTAGATAATTTGAATAGATTAGCATCCCTTTAATCACTTAAAATGCATGACATTAAAAAGTAGCCAAGCATGGTGGCCCATGTCTTTAATTCTAGCATTCAAGAGGCAGAGGCAGGCAGGTCTCAGCTTGGTATGCAAAGGAAGTTCCAGGCTAGCTAGGGCTGTAGGGAGACCTTGTCTGAATCAAAAAAAGTGAGAGTGAGATGCTTTCATAGAAAGTGCAGTCAGCTTCCTTATCCACAGACAACAGCACACATGGTACCTCTGTAGCAATCTTGGGTACCAGGGAACTCAGCCCCAAACCCACCAACTTTTATTGCTACCAATGCCTGGAAGTTACTTAACCATGTATTATTGCAGTGTGGTAGAACTTTACAGGCCTAATCCATTGCTATTTAGTTTATAACTTATTGATTTTCATTTTCTAGAATGCTAATCTCAAAAGTTGTCATGCCACGTCCTTTCCTCAAACTATGAGAAATTAGCTGAGAATTCCAGAACTCAAACTCTTCACATCTTATCCTTATTCTAAGAGAAATCCAGCACAGTAATCTTGCAATCCCTTTTGTGGCTCACTTTAGGTTCCTTCAAACTGGAGATCTCCCCGGCTCCCGAGGTGATCAACTGCTGCCTGACGCCAGAGATGCTGCCTGTGAAACCCTTTCCTGAAAATCGGACACGCCCACACAAGGAGATTTTGGAATTTCCGATTCGGGAAGTTTACGTCCCTCACACAGTGTACAGGTCAGAACTGTAGCCTTCCTATTTCCTAAATTTGGATGAAAATTAAATGTGATGGTTATGCAATTATAGATGTGAGATCTTTTTCTAAGGATGCTTTGCCTCTGTAACAAGAAAGCATTTCTTCAGTCATAATTGTAATTTAGATTATATGGTATACGTTCTCACCAGAAATGAAAACAACCATTACCTTGATTTTTCTGTGTAGAAGGTCATTAAAGAAAAGAGTAACCTGACTAAAATGACCTAGTTGCCAAAAAGACAGGTTTTACATGGACATGGTGGAACACACCTGTAATCCCAGCACTCAAGAGACTGAGGCAGGATAATTGCAAATTGGAGGTCAGCTTGGACCACATAGCAAGTTCCAGACCAGAATGGATTACAAAGTGAGACTCTATTTCAAACAAAACAAAACCTAGATTTTCAGCTCAGGACTAGCTCTGCCAAGAGAATTTGCAGCAATGACAGAAATATCCCCATGTGCAACCCAGTAGAATGACTGGTAGCTTCGTCAGCACTTGTGTATTCAGCTAGGGCAAGGGAGGAAATCAAACTTTAATCTTACTTCATTTCACTTAATTTAAGCAAAAGTAGCATAACCATTATGACATGACAAAGAATGAGATACCGAAAGCCGGAAAGGGGAAGTTTCTTAGGTTTCTGAGTGGCCTTGTGCCCCCTGATCCTCATGGGAACTAGGAAGGGGCATTTGTCAGCACACATCTGCCCAAAGCACTCTTGCTAGTGTGCTTTTATTTATTTTGAGATATCTTTTTCTTTTGAAATTCAGGAAAGAATGCTATATCAAGCACAAGGATTTCCCAACTTCATCCCCACAAAAGCAGTTCATCATTTCCATCCTCGTTCCTTAAATGCCAACTCGAGTCTCTCTCCTAGATAAGCCCAATATTTGCAGAAAGTAGTCACTCAGTTCTCAACTCCTTGGAGGAAGATGAAGCATGAAGATGTTTGCTTATAGATACTGGGTCTTGGTCATTGTAGAAACTGTATTCTATAATTAGAAAAAGAAGCTTGTGGCACTGGAATAAGTGTGCACAAGTAAATGCTCCAGCTGTTCAACTTCCTCTCAGCATAATCACCCACTGGAGTCATTTACAACTCTCTGCACTGCTTGCTGCAAACGTTATTCCTTAATTACATCACAGCGGGATTTGGAATGCATTAGTGCATTGGGTGATTCAGAATGTGGGAGTACTGAGGAGGGCAAGTCTGAGCAGGTCACTCTGCACCTAGCACAGATCCTGAGAAGCAGGCCCAGGAATGCAGAGCAGACGTTCTTTAACTGTACCAGAAGTTCAAGGCCACTCCACCAGAATAAGGTCTCCTCTCTTAGGAGTGATGGATGGCACCTCTTTCCAGCTTGGTGAAGGCACTTGCTTTTGGTTCTAGGACACTGTGTTTATGGGAAGGGGGATGTAACAAACTTGGCCTAGAATCTTTCTATATGAAAACTTCCAGGAATTTAAGAGAGCATTTTGTCTAATCCTCTTGTGGTAGGATTAAATTTTTAACATCTCTTCTCTGGTCTTCATGTGCTTCATGGTGTTCGTTAAGGGGTTTTGTTTTTTTTGTTTCATGTGTATGAGTGTTTTGCCTGAATATTATATAAAAGCACCTGTGTGTGCAACCCCACAGTGGCCAGAAGAGGGCATCAGATCCTCAGCAACTGGAGTTATGGAACTGTTGTTAGCTGCCTGATGGATGCTGCAAACCGAACCTGGGTCCTCTGCAAGAGCAGTCAGTGCTCATAACCTCTGAACTATCTCTCTAGCCCTAGTTGGTTAGATTTTGGTCTTCATGTAAACTCCCTTCCTATGCCTCTGTTCAGGTCATACACTGGACGTAGAAGGGATCAACTCCAGTCTCATTCAAGTCAGATTGGTAATTTTTTGTGGATTTGTGTGTGAGTGTGAATATCAGCATGCTACAGCACGTGTGTGGGAGTGAGAGGACAACCTGGGTGCTGGTTTTCGCCTTCCTTGTTTTGAGACAGGGTCTCCCTTTTGCACACTGGCTGTCTGGTTCAGAGGACTCTCCTTTGTCCACTATCCTCTCACGGTTGGAGCAGTGGAATTATAAACAGGCATGTCCTACTTTTATGTGGCTCTAGGGGTCCACACTCCTGTCTGCATGCTTTCTTAGGACTTTATCAGCAGAGTCATCTCCCCAGACCCCAGATTGGCAATTTGTCTAAAGTTGCCTTGGATGAGTTCTCCATTTCATTTTTGTCCATTTTCTTCTTTATTTCCTTATGCTGATCATACCTCAAATACCCTGCAATCTATGGCTTTTATGTTCATCCTTGTCATAGGCACTTCAATCCAAAGATGTCAGATATGAAAATGGACTCTTAAGAGCACATCAGTGCAAAGATAATTCTTATTTTATTGAAGTTTAATCTCACACATGTGATATTTTGCTTCACTTATTTGATCTACCCAGAGCCTATGGAGAATAAATACATCTAGTGGACCAAAATTAATGCTTCCATGGACAAAGCCAGGAGCTCTCACATGGGTCTAATGACAGGTGTCATTCCTCAGACTGAGAAATGCTAATTCCAGAAATGACTGGGTCTTCCCCATCAGAGACTCTGGTCCTCTGAAATCATATCGAGCCTGCTCAGTGCTGGTGGGAAGAATGGTGGTTGATGACGTCTATGTCCAACCTCTGTAGAAGTGCAGACTGGCATCCTCTGAGGCAGACCAAGGTAGGCAGTTTTGAGAAGTCACTACCAGAATTATAGCAGTTCTGAAAGTGGGAAAATGAGGTTGATAAAAAGGATTATCAAAGTCTGAGCTTGGTGTTCCTGTTCTACATCCATATTTTTTTAAAGCCCAGCTCTATGCCTAGGAATTCATTTGAATCAACTCCTGGCTTATTTTCTGTCTGACAATAGAGTTTCCAGTTGCCTTGTGGTGGGAGCCGAATAAAAACAGCAGTTGAAGTCCCAGCGAGGTCTTCAACGGCATCTTATCAGTTGGCTGCCATGGGTTGGGGGTGGTGTGTGTACGGGGATCATAGGTGAAGGTTGTAATGAGCTTGTTAAACTCTGTGTCATCCCTTTAGAGATTACATTAAAGAAAACCACATAAAGTGCATTTCATCTCTCAGCCCAGCCTCCGAAGTCTTGTTTATCCAATTATCAGACTGCTGTGGAGGACTGCGTTTACTGAGAACAAGTATATCAGTCAGAACATGATTTCTTTGATGGATAATTAGCTGTTCTCCAGCCTCCTCCTGTTCAGCTGACTGTTCTCAGACCAGAAGTCTGATCTGGCCTAACAAGGAGTTGCCACCCGTATCCCCGCGAAGTGTTAAGGAACACTACCAGACTTACAGCATACTGGAGCGTGAGTGTGCAGCACGGCCTCCAGATTCACCCTGGAAGTCTCCACTCAGGAGGTTTGGTTGTGGCTCTTGGTTACAAAGTAAAATTTTCGCCTTTATATCCGCCCTCAGTTAGGGGTCCGCCCTCCATCGCATGGGGCTCCTCCAAAAACCTGTGGTGACTTAAGAAGTGCATGCCATGCGTCATCTACTTGACTGGGAAAGCAATCCCAGTGTGCACCTAGATTTGGGCCTCTATCCCAGCAGCAGATCACTCACATGCGGATGTAATGGTCTTTGTGTTATAATGCTCCCCAGATGCCTGTGTGCTCTCTCCAGCATTACTACTAAGCAATCCTGGTTGTTTATTACGAGTTTGGCTCTTGTCTCTTTAAATCTCCATCAAAGGGATGCCTTAATTAAACCTCTATTGAAAAACACCTTCCCATGGGCTGGTTGTGATGGTGCATGCCTTAAACCCAGCACTTGGTGGATCCATGTGAGTTCAAGGCCAACCTAGTCTACATAGTGAGTTCTAAGCCAACCAAGGTTACATAGTGAGACCCAGTCTCAAAACAAAGAAAGCACCTTCTCACTCTTCATTGTTTCTTTAGTTGTTTGAATCTTCTTTATTGAGAAATAAGTAGCCTCTTCCAAAACCAAAATTTAAAGGTACTAAAGCACACAGAGTAAAAATTCCACTCCTGATTTGCAGCCCACCATCCAGTCCTAGTTCCCCTTTTTGAAAACGGCTCATGTGTGTGCATAAAAAAATCTGCTTATAAAAGCTTCTGTTCTACAAACTATTGCCAAGCCTGCTAAAACCCAAGATTGGGAGATATATATATATATATATATATATATATATATATATATATATATAACAGATGAACAGAGTCTACATCTCATACCTCAGGCCTACTGGGGACCCTGTGAGGCAGCCATTTCTCTTGGCTTCTTACACATCCTTCTCAGTGTGAACTGCACAAGCCAGTACAGCATGAATTTTCCTGCCTTGCAAATGTAGCATGATCTTCTCATTCTTCACCTTGTCTTCTGTCCTGAGCCCTCTATGGGGCAGAGTACTTCATATGAATATACAGAATTCTCTCTTGTTTTCTTATAGCTACACTCAGTTTCATCGTATGAATTTTCATTATTTATTTAATCTTATGTTGATGGAGGCCTTTTGCTTTAATAATTATAATGAGTTTCATACATAGCCATTTATTGGACAGTTTTCTGCTTTTCATCCTTTAAAGGAGCATTTAAAGCACCCTGCCTTAAGATGGTCAGAAAGCCCGCTTGTTTGTTTTTACTAGTCTTAGCAAGCAGTTGCTTATGAGACAGAAACTTTACTAAGCAAATCACTTACCTTGGAAGAGCAGTGGGCAAAATCGAGCCTTTTGAATTAAGCAAGGAGTGGAAACAAAACAGATTCCCGGTGCTAGAAGCAACTTGCTCGCATACTCAACAATCCTTTTTTTAAGAATGGAAAAAAATTCAGGACCTAAGATTACTTTCCCCCATAAAGCTATGGTTTTAGTACACTGTTCAACCACTTGAGGGCACAATTTGCTCACTTCTAGATTCCAGCAATCTGCAGCCTGTCATTAGAAAACAGATACAGAGGTGATTTGTTACAAGGCACCACGCATTGTATTTATCTTTTACCTTTGAGACCCAAGAACAATAAAAGTAAAAAGTACTCCAGTGTCCTCAGGGAATTGTCATTTTTCTGCAGAGGGTTTGATTCTCACCTCCAGCTCCGCCTCCTTTCCTTAGCAAGGTCGTGCCTTGCCAGCGGAGAAGACGGTAGTGGGAGACAATCATGGCACAGAGAGTGGAGTTCCTGCAGGGACAGTAGTTCACTGTACACATTTACACTTCCACCAACCTGGCCTAGTGTATGAAACACTCAGTGTGGAGGAGGAAATGGACTCTGCAGGTGAGGCGGCGGCTGGGGGGGAGTCGACCCCACAGTTGGCGGCTGCAGGAATTAGCCTTGTGTTATACTCCTCATCTGAATCTGCCATGCTTTAGTGTTTCGTCCCAAAGGACTGCCTGCACTAAAAGTCCTGCTAGCTAATGGTGATTACTGCCTTTTTTTTTTTTTTTCTATAGGGACTGGATATAGAATTCAGCAGGGAGGTTGTGAGTCATCCTCTTTTCAAATAGGTTGAGGACAGAAGGCTGGTTGGGACAGAAGCTATGAAGTGATGGAATGAAAACAAATCCAAGCTTGCATTTCATTGATAATGAACAGTTTGTCTAACCTAGAAGGAACACAGATCAGGAAGCTTTCTTTGATTTCTGCATTTTTGTTAGTTTTTGTCATCGTTGTTGTTTTGAAATGGGAGGAGTGTTGTCTTGATACTTTGCTTGGGCTAGCTCCAGACTTGAGCGCTCAAGAGAGCTGCCTGCCTCTGCCTTCCTGGTAAATGGGGCTGTAGACCACTGCGTCCTGCTTCATTGAAAATCGGTCTTTAACAAAGCTGCTTCTCCTCTGATGGATCAGCCTTCCAGTCTACTCTCTCTTATTTCTTTTACTGCTAAGAGGGAGGGAGTAACTTCTGTTTTTAGCTTTTTCTCCCTTAGCTCCACCTTTCCCATGTACTTTACTGAGATCCCAAGGTCAGCATTCATCCACTATTCTGTTTAGAGCAGAGGTACTTAACAGCTGTCCATTAAAGAATGTCCTGTGGTTTCAGACCTTAGACAGGCTGCTCTTAGCCTCTCACAGCAGGAGTCGGGGCGAAATATGAGATGCTGGGTCAGGGTTTTCTGAGGAGAAGATTGGATGTAGGTGGGAGAGGCAGGCAACCACCATTAGCACAAAATAAACAGAATGCATAGTGGGCAAATACTGAGTTCTGACAGTATAATAAGATCGTTTCTTTTTTGGTTTTGTTTTATTTTAGTTTTGGTGCTAGAGATGGAAGCCAGGGCCTGCTGCCTGCTGAGCTGCATGTCCAGCCCCATAATGAAGTAACTTTTAAAGCCATGGTTAATTGATTAGGTTTCTTGTATCTTAATGTTTACATTGTGAGCCTGGACCTTTCTTGGCTAAGCCATCTCTCCAGATCTGATCTCATATAGCTTTTTAAATTAAAAATTTTTTTTCATCTGCTCACTGATTTAAAACCAGAGAAGTTATAAGACTTCAGAAGATAGGCCAATCCCACTTCCTTTGTTTCATATTCTCTGCTTAGCAATTTTCCAAGAATGAATGGAGATTTGTACAACTATTTGAGGAAATTCAAATTGTATGGTTTAATAAGGACCAAATCAGAGGACCTCAAATAACGACTCATTGAATTCTAAGGGATTTTTCCATACTGAGGTTAATAATTATACATGTAGTAGTAAGAAAATCCCAAAACCTATTTCTCATCTTTTCCTCTACTTTAAAACTAAGCCAGGTTTTGGGGCACTGGAGAGATGATCAGTAGTAAGAACACTTGCTATGCAAGCATAAGGACCTAAACTCAGATCCCAACACCCATATAAAAAATCAGGCATGGTTGTGCACACACCTGTAACACCATGTTATAGAGGCGGGAACTGGGGGGAGAGGAGACCCTGTCTCAGAGAGAAGTAAGACAGAGAGTGATAGAGCAGGATACCTAGCATCTTTCTCTGTGCCCACATACATGTGAACACACACACACACACACACACACACACACACACACAACCCCTTACTGAGAAGACAGTTCCTCTTGTATCACTCCCCTTACTTGATGGGGTGACATAGGTCCGTCCTCTATGCCCATCTTGGAGAAGTTATATTTTATGTAGATGATACAGACTCTGCTTTCATAGAGTCTACTCAGTGAACAAGGAAGCATACACAAAATGGGCATGATCAAGTGAGATGGGAGGCAGCTCAGTGGCCAGGGAGCTTGCCTCTGTAAGGCCAGGGTCTGCCTACAGTTCACTGTCAATGATTCCATACATATGTCAGTACCTCCAAGTGGTTCATGCTTTTTTGATGGATGTCAGGGGTGGGACAGTCTGGAAAAAGAAGCAGAAAAGACAGCAACAGGAACAGCATACCACACTGCTAAATATCAATTCCTGGAGCCGGTGGGGTCTGCTGTTTAGGGAACTGAGGCACTTAGCTCTGAAGATGGTACCTTAAAAAGTCAGGTGGCATCCTGGGCAACAAGCCCGAGGGCCTGCATGCTCTTTTGAAGTAACAGCTTTTTACAGAAAGTATAGTGCCCACCAAGGCCACAGAAGAAACACTGCTGCTGAGCCTCTCCTTACCGTGACATTCTTGGGAGTGAGGAAGGAGCACCAGAGAAGAATACCATTCTCTTAAGACACCTCTCAAGTCTATCCCGAGGGTGAGTTAAAGCCAAATCAAACTCTATTGTGAGAATGCAAATCCCAGGCCAGCAACCTAGAAAGTACTGACTCTTGATATTTTTAGGTCGGGAAGCTGTGAAGTCCCCAAGAGTGACGGTTAGCTCTTCAAAACAGCCTAGGGATGAGGACAGTCCTTTGTGGACTTGTCACTCTGATGGAAGTATGTGAGAGCACTTCCCCTGGCCACTTCCTCTCTGTTGTCATTCCGGGCAAATGGAGTAGGTATCTTCCCTTTGAAAATCAAGGAGCAGTGCTCGCGGCCACCAGTATGTTGGGCCCTGTGCTGGGTTCTGCAAGAGTCAGACAGGTGACTGCCAGGTAACTCAGTCTCCCAAGAGACCGTGGGACCAACACAACTAGCCCATTCTACAGAAAATCATGTCACCGACATCTGAAGTCTAGTCAGGCCTCTCTCTTCCAGCAGTGACCCAGAGCTGTACATGGCCATCCGGAGCATCAAAGGCATCTGGAGTGTTTATTTCCTTAAAATTTAGACCTGTTTTTCGCAGTATTGGTACTTCCCTCTCCAACTCGAACCAAAGCATCTGGTAATGCTAAAAATACTGGGAAAGATAAAACCAAGATCTTGATGAACGCTGCCGCACTTTTTTATTGGCTGCCTCGTCGAATGAATGAGGGGCAGGTGAATGGACTTGCCCCTCACTAAAGAAAAAAAAGTCTGCTTTAGCAAAGGTAAAATTAGAGCGGTCCTGGTATGTGTTGGTGGTTTTTGTCAGCAAGCAGATTTATTTTAGGAAACTATTTGCAAGACCTAGAAAAAAAATGTTTTCCTTCTGTCCGTTAAAGCAACAAGCAGCTCAGCCCTTACTAGTCCTCGTGTGCCAGACAGTGCTGCCTAGGGAGACCTTAAAAAATGCAGCCGAGTCTAGATTTGGCATCGAAAAGGCGTCTTTAAACTTGAATTTTTGGTCTTGAACAAAACCAAATATTATTACAAGGTTAGCTTTGTGTTCTTTTGTAGAAGGTTTTGGTTTAAATGTTTTAGGGAGATGTCATTTGACACTATTTAGCATTCTATCTTTATGTGACTTGTCACTCTGTTGGGGCATTAGTTCATTAGTAGGATCAGAGGGTTGAACCAAAGGAAAAATTCCTATTTTTAGAAATGCCAAGGTTTTACAGTTATTCAGATATTGGATTGACTCCACAGGGGGTATTTTGAGATTAAGAATCTTTTTTGCATTGTAGTCATTACATTGTGCTCCTTAGACCATGAGGGTGATCCTGAGATCCAGTTAAAAGGCAGAAATTTTACCAAGTAAGGCCATTTTTAAGTATTATTTTTATGTGTATGAATGTATTGCCTGCATGTACGTAAGTTCACCCATGTCATGTAGTGTCCTCGGAGGTCAGAAGAGGGAACTGGATTAAGGACAGTTGTTAGCTGTTATGTGGGTGCTGGGAACTGATCCTGGGTCCTCTGCAGAAACAGTCATTGCTCTTAACCACTGAGCCATCTCTTCAGCCCCAAAGCAATTTTTAAAGTAAACATATGTTTTAAATATCTAAAACCATCTGATATATGCTTTAAAGATATTTTATTCATTATTTATTATTTATTATTTTATATGTATGAATGTTTTGCTTGCATGTATGTAAGTGCACCCGTGTTGAACAGTACCCACAGAGGCCAGAAGGCATTGGATCCCCTGGAACTAGAGTTACAGATGGTTGTTAGCAGTAATGAGGGTTCTGGAAACTGAACCTGAATCCTCTGCAAGAACAGCCAGTGTTCTTATTTGCTGAGATATCTCTCCAGTCTCTAATTATGCTTTTTAAAATTTATGTACTTGTATGTATTATATATGTGAGTTTTCCAGGTTCACTTCAGTTGGGTACTCTAGCCCAAGACCCTCACAAAGCTACAATCAAGGTGGCAGTCAGATCATAGTCACCTCAAGTCCCTCTGGGCAAGCATCTACTTCCAAGTTCACTCATATGATTATGAACAGGTTTCTGTCCTCAGACCTCCAATAGTTATGGACAAAGGCTTTTCTAGGATTCTTGTTGGTATCTTCATAGGGCAGTTGACTTCCTGGGGAGCAAGCAAGAGAGTGAGGTAGATGCCAGAGTCATTTGCAGCCTACTCTCAAAAGGAATCCCTTGTGTTTTCATTTTGTTTGAATCAAGTCTATAGGCTGAGCTTGTATTTGAGGCAACACGCTCACACAGGGCAAGATGACTCAAGGGTCACTGGCAGTTGTAGAAGCTGTTAGCACAGATGTTGTGAACCAAGCTGCCAAACATGGAAAGCTCTGGGTTTATGTGTGAACTGGAAGGTAAGGGAAGCAAGGGAGGGCGAAGCATAACTTCGGAAGCTGAGGGAAGGGACTGAATTCTCAGGATGGACCCTTTTTTTTCACCTAACTTATTATGGATTTCTTCCACTCTTGTTTTTCACTACTGAATTTGCACTTGGCCTAACCCAAAGCATTGGGAACAAAAATAAGCACAAATAATGACATGAGTCTAAGCTCACAGAATGACAAGATAGGATACAGCAAGGGTTCTGTGTTTATGTAGTTATTTATGAACCTTCCAATGTAGAAAAGTGATAGAGGCAACTTATAGAGATGTATAAGGAAAATAAGAAAAATCAATCTAAGCCTGCATGAAGTTGATACACAAAATAGAGCTTACAATCTTTGGCTATTCCTCAAAAAGTGATCTACAAATTTGACTTTGAGCTTCCTAGTGGTAAAGGCTAAGCAAGGAATGAGGAGGAAGAGAAGGAGGAGGAAGAGGAAGAACAGTGGGGGGACTCGATTATTAAGATTCTTATGTCTGCAAATTAAAAATAGACCATTTCTTTTGGATCAGTGCTTCTTAAACTTTTTTTTTTTGTCTCTTTTTTTGTCTTTTTTCTTGAGACAGGGTCTCTCTGTAGCCCCACCTGGCCTGGGACTCACTATGTAGACCAAGCTGAACTTGATCTCACAGAGACCCACCAGCTTCTACTTCCTGAGTGCTAGTACTAAAGGTGTGAGCCACCACATCCTGCTACTTCTCAGACTTTAATATGCAGGCTGAGGTGCATTTCGGACTGGCTCACAGGTGATGCTGGTGTTGATTGGTCCTGCTGCAACCTGGACCATCTTTAAACTGCAGAGTTTTAGATCACTTGTAAGCATATATTTGCAAAGCACACTGCCACTTGAAAAATATAGACACACTAGATTTGTGAGTTTCCTAAGTAATTCCACAACGTATAAAATACTGAAGTCTAAAAGCAGTGCATGGTAACACTAACACTCAGGAGACTGAGACAGAAAAATCAAAAGTTCAAGACCAGAGAGGCCTACCTCGTAAGACACCAATATCAATATTGAGCTCTGAGACTTCTAATTTTGATTTGTGTATTTAAACCCCCTAAATCTCTCTCTAAGGGCTAGAGGATTATTCAGTGGTTAAGAGCACTGACTGCTTTTTCAGAAGACCCAGGTTCAATTCTCAGCACCCACATGGTAGCTAACAACCATCTGTAATTCCAGTTCCAGGGAATCTGATGCCCTCTTCTGACCTCCGAGGGCATTACACAATATGGATGCACTTACATACATAAAATAAAAATAATAAATGAAATATATTTTTAAAAACCTCCCACACTGACAACACCTGTGCATAATAAAAGTGAAATAATGTTAGCTATTCTTATTACATCTAAAATAGATTTTCCTGTCAATGAGATATGTATGACAAAATAAAATCACCTCCTCAGCTATTTGCCTTGCTCAGACAATGTTTCTGAATTTGCCATTTTTGAATGCTTATATAAAAGTCACCAGCTAACAGTAGATGTTGGCATTAGTGGGCATCTGAGCATCACTCTGCTGGAATCAGTCTTGCCCTCTGGCTGCTTAAGAGGTGAAAAACAGCACCCTTTTTTCTTTCTGGCAGAGCCTCTTGGGGTGATAGACTCCCTGCATTTCTACCGCAGCACAAAGCTCCTCATGTCTCTGATTTGCCTCTATAAAAAAATGTCCAGAGAGGGAAAAATTTAAACACAAGTAAAGGGGCTAGAGATATGACTCAGTAGTTAAGAGCACTGGCTGCTCTTGCAGAGGACCTGGGTTTGATTCCCAGCACCCACATGGTGGTTAACAACCATCTGTAACTATAGTTCCACGGGATCTGACACCCTCTTCTAACCTCCGTGGGCCTTTGCAAGACACAGGTGCACTAACATAGATGCAGGTAATACACTCATACACATAAAATAAAAATAATAAAATATTTTTTAAAAACACAAGTGAAGAAGAAGAAATTACTTTGAAATGGACACAGTGTTGGCTTGAGAGACACAAAGAGCTTCTTTTCAGTGGTGGTATGTTCCAGTGCTAACTTACTAAGCCTCGGCTTTAATCCAAGGTATTTCGTCAGTTTGCTATTAAACAAGCCATATGTCTCAAGTTAAAAGGAAAGCTAATAAAACAGAAAAACTAATTTAATTTTTTAGCATAAGAAAATAAATTTATTTACTTTTTCTAGACAGAGAAAAAGTCAAGACACTGAAGAAAGAATGGGTGGACCCTGCCAGAGACTAGGGTTTCTGTGGGGTGGAAAGTCAGTAGCTGAATTGTAAAGTTTTTATTTGTTTTAAATTTATTATTATTACTACTATCATTATTATTATCATTATTATTATTATTATTATTTTGGTCTTTTTGAGACAGGATCTCCCTGTAGCCCCAGCTGGCTGGAACTCTTTATGTAAACCAGACTGGCTTTGAACTCAGAGAGATCTACCTACCTCTGCCTCCCGAGTGCTGAGATTAAAGGTATACTCTGCCACACCTGGCAGTTTTTGTTATTTTATTTGTTGCCTGTTTATTAGCTTATAAATAGCAGGTTTCCTTGTGACATTTTTACATGTATTTAGTTTTGGCTGACCCTTCCTGCCCCATCTCTCTGTTCCCCATCCCTAGTAAAACCCTCCCACCTCCAGCATTCCGCCTTCTACCTTCAATCACATGTATCCCAATCCCCACCCCTTTCCCTGCCCTTTCTAGTTTCCTGTATTCTGTTCCCACTCACTCTCACATAAACGCAGTTATATAAAAGTAGAAGCCAGGATCCTCATGAGAAAGAAAAGACAGTGTTTGTCTTTCTGAGCCTCAGCTGCCTCACTTAATATATTTCCCAGTTCATCCATTTTCCTGCAGATTTCATAATTTCATTCTATTAAGGATGAATAAAATACCATTGTGTGTGTACATTTTTACTATCTGTTCGTCTGCTGATGGGCATCTAGACTGATTCAGTTCTCTTGCTGCTGTGAATAGAGCAGCAGTGAGCAGGCTGAGCAAGTACTTCTACAGCAGGACATAGAAATCTTTGAATATATGCCCAGGAGTTGTGTAGTGGCAGTTCTGTTTTTATCTTAGGAAATCAGTTTCCCTGGTGTATTATTTGGTTTCAAGGTTCCAATATTACTATCCAAGGCATAGATCTCCTTTGACTGGAAGACTAACTATATGTTATTTAATACTTGTTAAAATATACCCACTTCCTCAAATATTGGATATACTTTATAAATAATCTTATAACAGCATATGAATTAGGTTTTTTTGTTTTGTTTTGTTTTCCCTGCAGGCTAAACTCAGGAGTGTTGCCATTAATTGACAAGATTTTGAGTTTTGCATGAAATAAACATTTACTTAAAATTTATTAGCTTTGATTCCATATATTTATAGATGGTAGCTTTTGGCATTCCAGACACTTTTGTGGAATCCTACATGTGCTTGTTATCTTGAGAATCAAAGTGGCTCTGCCCACAACCCAGGTGCCAACTCCGAGTGGGAAACAGATGAGCATCTGCCAACCCAGAAGAAGTAGATTTCAGTGCCAGCTGGATCTGGTGTCCAGAGGCTGCCTCAAAAAGAGTGTTTCACCATTATCATGAAGGCAATGAGAAAATGATGGCGGTAATCAGAAACGCAGAGAAGGGGAGACTGGGAGAGAGGCAGAGTCAAGCAGACACAGAGTAAAGCTAGAGAAAGTGAAAGCGGGAGAGGACTCCAGAGGGTTTGATCAGGTCTCCAAGTGATGGGTGTTAATGTCTCACAGCTCTATGGTGGGTAAAGCTGCATTATAATACCTGCTCAGCTGTTTTCCCATAATCCCATTGAGATCATCTTGATTTGCATATTGTGCATTTATATAGCAGTTCTGAGGTCTCCTTGCACTTGATAATTAACCTCAGCCTTTTTATTACTGCTCAAGAAATTGACCTGTTCTGCTTGCATGTATTTTAAACTGTCCCCAGCCCAACACACACTCACCCCCCCCCCACACACACACACCCACCCATTGGGACCTTACTTAGCAAGGACCACTAAGTCTCCTTAAAACACATTTGCTGTGGCTCAAAGATAACGTAATTTACAGGCCTTAACTGATATTCAGGAGAACGCCCACAAGTAAAAGTCAGCTTTTTTTTTCTTTTTCCTCTTTATTTTTTAAAAAGTGTGTATCTGATAGTATTACTTTATTGCAGGCTGTTTATTGAAATAACAGAAAGAAAACTAAATTTGACCTCAATTCCATTTTAAAAATCAAACCGTTCTTCGTTGTTGCTCGTACTTTTCACAGGCATTTGGTTTTTGCCTCGTTATAGACCTGTTAGAAGTGAAATTCTATTTTCTGAGTTTTCACTGAACATTGTATGTGGAATATAAGCCTTCAGGCCCCCTTTCAAAGAGACACACAGAAGTGCCCAGGGTGTTAGCCTTGAACAACTAGTGAAGACGGGTGTTCTCTGAAATTTCTACAGGCTGTGATGGAGCATCTTGAGAGCACAGAGTTGTGCTCTGGCTTGATGGCTGCATGATTGGACCCCGTATCTATTAGGCAGACTGCTCTGTTGTTTAAACAGAGGCCACCGTGCTTTCTACTATAACTTACTTGTTCCTTGATCTCAGCTCCAAGCTGTAGAAGCCCCTGGGAAATACATGGAAGTCATTTTTGGGGGAGAAGGAACAGCGGCAGATTCATTTCATTGTACTGTTTAAGGAACATGTTAAACTCAGAAAGAGCCAAGCAAACGAATTTTGGCACTATGGCTTTGAATGATCCCAGTGTTCTTTTAAGCTAACCTGTTCTCAGCAAATGAAGTGGGAAAAAGGTACAAAGACAGTAAGAGAGGAGACTTCAAACCACAGTTTGATCTGAGAATGGCCCACAGTTAGCCCCAGAGTTGTTCCCTTGCATCAGTCTTTGAGTTTTTTTAAATTTATTTTTATTTTATGTATGAGAGTATCTTGCCTGCTTGTATCTAAGTACACCATATACATTAAATGCCTGCAAAGGCCAGAGAGGACATAGAATCTCCTGGGACTGAGTTACAGAAAGTTGTTAGCTGCCAGTAGATGTTGGGAACCAAGCCTTGGTCCTCTGCAATAAAAACCAGTGCTCTTAACCACTGAGCCATTTCTCCAGCCCTCCCTCCCTTGCATCAATTTTTAAATAAAATGAGAGCTAATTATGTAGATCAATAGTAGAGCACTTAACTAGCATCTGTAAGACCTTGAGTTTGACCCGCCCCTCCCCGGTATTTTAAGATAATAAATAAATAAGTAAATAAATAAATAATTACTGAATCATTGGAAAGAATTTGTAGTTTCCCATGGAGGTTTAATCAAGAGGAGCTACCAGAAGAATATTTTAAAGGAGATGACGAGTAGTTGTCCCCTTCTCTAAAGCTGTAATGCATATGACTGAAGAATCGATTTCTCTTTACCGCATTTGGAGAAAGGAAAGATTATATTTAGATGTCTTGCACAAACATAAGACTTACAGTTACTAAAAAAGCTGTGAAAGGAGCTTTGTCCTCACAAGGGATTCCTATTTAAGGCATGGGCAATCCTCTTGCAAATTCTTAGATATAGCTTATCTATATCTAATTCTTAGATTAGCTTATCACATATAAAGCACACATAGAACCTGTTGAACAGTTTGCTAAGAATTACTTTTCTCTGGTTTTGGTGCTTTGGTATGTTAATTTGAGCAAACCCACATTCATTCACTCACTTGGGTAGAGGGCAAAGTGGTATTTGAGGGATCAAGGTCAGATGCTCATGTCACAAGAGTACACGGCTCAGTGAACTTGTTCTCATTACAGACTGTAGCTTTCAGTACAAAGTTGAGTCAGAGTCTTTAGTCCAGCAGTTATTCCTACATGCACATACTCTTACACATGTATGTACAAGTACATATACATCCTGTAGCACAAATGTAAGCTGTCTTTGGTATAATGCTATATCAGTGTCGTTTTGATAGCACGGGTAGTTCAACTCTATCAGACTTAACCTTGACTGACTGGAACAACAAGACTTGGTAGGTGCCACCAGCACAGCTGGAGTGAAGCAGAAACAGCAGGTGCTGGATCCTCTGCCTCTCAGTGACTCACAGAGTGAGCGCACCTCATCTCCTAGACCCATGGTTTTCTCATCTTAAAAAGCAAGGGCTTGTGCTAGGTACTCTCCAACTTGAACACTCCAGAATTGTATGCCAGTCCCTTTGTTGTGTCGTGCCCCATCATCTGCTTTTCCGGGTAGGCACACTTCAGTGACACTTGAAGCTCATTGACTGTTTTGGCCATCTAAATTAAATTCATTTTCTTTTAATGAAATTGTTGCCCCACATTCCTTTTCATGTGAATGTAAGAAGTGGTCAGTACAGCCAAGAATACAAGCCAACAAGAGGGCAGGGTGGAAGACAGAAGGACAAAAGTCTGGGTGAAAGTGTGTGCCAGTTGCCACGTCGGGATAGTGATACTTTTGTGCAAATCAGAATGACCTAGAAAAACTAGAGCAACTCCTCTAGCTCCTAGACTCTTACCAACGTCCCAGCTCCAGTAAAACTCCCAGTTTAAAGAGACAGAGGTCAATAAAGCAAAGAAGCGCTATTTCTTTGCTCCATGGCCTTTAAGCTTGCACACAAAAGTAACAGTTCATGTGAGAACTTAAGTGTTTCAAATATTGGTTTTCCTCTTGAATTACCTAAGAGCTTTCTTTAATGTTACAAGATAGTTGAGTAGAAAATACATGTGTTGGCGAGTTTTGTTTTGTTTTCAAGACACTGTTACACTATATAGGTCTGGCTGGCCTGAAATCATGCTGGCCTCCTCAAGGATCCTCAAGCCTTTTGAGTACTGGTATCTCAGGCCTATGCCTGCCTGCATGCCTGCTGGCTCATAGAGAATCCTTGGGCTCTAGCTCCTCCTCTCTGCATGTGGTATGCTCTTCTATAGCCAGATTATCTATTTCACTGTTTTCCCAAGTGATATCTTAGAATATTAAAGTTACTGTGAAAGGACAAATGAAATTAATTCTGAGGTCTAAACATGTGGAGGAAAGAGCAGAATCCTTGCCCTTTCCAAGGCCTTCACAGTGCACATTATTAGCCCATTTATCTTAGTTCTCCTTGTGCTTTCCTAGCAGTGTTTTATCGCCTTCTCTTCCCCATTACTTGTTAATGCTACAAAGCACTGAGAGTAGAGGGCACAGAACAGACTGGAAAAGATAAGCTCAGGAGGCAACTTTCAGGTATCACAAGGCTAATGGACTCAGCCTTAGCTTAATACCTGTTAAGAAACTAGATGAGGTTTTGATGATACTTTGTGAAATTCCTTTAATAAATGGCAAGTGGCTGTGAAGTTATTGCATAACAAAAATTTCAAATTTACTCTGAAATATGAAAAGAAGAAAATGGGTCTAGCTCTTTAGTCTGGCCTCGCTAATCTAGTGTCTACTTAGCTCTGAAGATGACCACATTTCAAAATGGTGAGAAGTCTTCCCCTGTTCTCTTCCTAGACTAGAACAGGGACTCACTCCAACTCCTGTCCCCAGTGGCTCCCAGGAATTAGCCTTGGAATGTAGCTCTCCCTTTGTTCATCCGGCACTAAATGATTTCATTGGGGACATGGTGTATGGTCCACAGAAGCAGGTTCACTCAGCCCCTTTATTTGTTCTTATCTTCTTTCATTTTTTTTGTCCCTGACTGCCCCAGACCTCACTGGTTAGATTTTAAGTTTTTATCTTCTGCCTCATGTTGACCTCATTCTTTTCTTTTTCTTAATATTGTATTTATGATGTTTATTTTATGTGGATGAAGGTATTGTCTGCATGTATGTAAGTGTCGTGCTGTGCCCTTTGAAGTCAGAAGAGGGTGTCAAATCCCCTGAAATTAGAGTTACTGATGGTTGTTGGTCTCCATATGAGTGCTGGGATTTGAACCCTGGTCTTCTGCAAGAGCCAGTGCTCTTAACCACTGAGCCATCTCTCCAGCCCCTGTTCATTTTAATTTAACATTTCTATATCTTGTTTTCCCCCTCATTTGTGATGCAGGAAGGACGGCAAGGATAATAGTTCCTACCTAGAGCATAATTATAAGAATTAAGCAAATTAATACATAATGAAGAATTTGAAACATTACTATATCCAAAATAAGGCTTATATAAATACTAGTATCACTAATATTTCTTAAAGTTAAGAATATGCTTCATCAAAATTGTATAAACGCTCCTTCACTTGACACATGTTTACTTAATATTACTATATCCTGAGCACTACTCTAGTGGTAGATGATACATAAATAACATCAGATAAAAGTCACTGTCCCTGAGGCTGAAGAGTTGGTTCAGTGGTTAAGAGCACTGATTGCTCTTCCAGAGAACCAACATTGGATTCCCACAGTGTAGCTCACTCCTGTAACTCCAGTTCCAGGGGATCTGACACCCTCTTCTGGCCTCCACCAGAACTGCACACATATGGTACACTTACATGCATGTTGGCAAACACTCATGCACATAAAATAAAAGTAAATAAAATCCTTAAAAAAAAAAATCACTATCCCTTGCTCTGATATCATGGTATACACTTGTGATTCCAGCACTCGGGAGGCTGAGGCAGGAGTTTTGAGAGTTCAGTGCCATTCAGGTCAAAACCAAGAAGTTCTTATTCACAAAGAGCTTAGTAGAGTATCCTAGAAATCATTTAACTAAAAATAAAAATATGTAAAAATTATGCTCAGCCTAGTTTCATGCAGTTGTTGACTGAATGACTGTCTTTGTGTTGTTTTCAGCATTGCCATTATTATATAGAAGTTGAACTTGGAAGTTTGGCCTGTCCTATTAATGTAATACAGAGTACCATGCCAATAAAAAAAAGTAGAATTAACATATAAAATTAGAAAAAGAGAAATCGAAGGAAGGTGCTAGGCCCTCATCTGTTGTCAGGGATATGTTTTAACAGGAGCTCCCTCGTTGGTGTATTGAACACAATTTCCTCTTTGTAATCTGTATGCTCCCAAGACATTAAGACTTTCTAAGCAGCAGCAGACTTGTCTTAAGGTAGCAGAGAGAAGTGATGGTTTCCACTGGATGCGTACAGATGAGAAGGAAGAGTCAATAGTATTTCTTACTTTCCCCTCAACAATTCTCTTTGAAAGGAAAAACTCCTTCAGTTAATCACCTCATGAGCATGAACTTGGATTTACTGAAGGACTTAGTTAAAATAAACCCTTGATTCTTGCTATTATTTTGATTTTTGAAACAGAAACCCACTACATAGACCAGGGTGAACTTAAACTTGCAATCTGAGTGCTAAGGTTACATACTATGTAAACTCAAGATCTTCTACAGTTTTTAGATTTTTATTTATTTATCTGTTTGATTAGTTATGTGTGTCTATGTGTCTTTGTAAGTGTATCTGTACATGTGTATGAGAGTGCATTCTCACAGAGGCCAGAAGAGGGTGTTAGATGTCCTCCTCTATCACTCCACCTATTCCATTGAGGCAGTGTCTCTCCCTGAACCTAGGGTTCAGATCTTTGCTAGGCTAGAAGCCAGCAAGCCCCAGTGATCCTACTTTCTCTGGCCTATCCCCTAACCTGGGATTATAAGCATATACAAAATGCCCACCTTGTTACATGGGTTTTGGGATTTGAATTCTGTTCCTCATGATTGTGGTGATCTTAACCACATCTCTCCAGGTCTCTCCCTCCTCCCCTTTTAACATTTCTAACAAAAACAATCTTATAGCATTTATTGTCATCACATAACAATGCAAAGGGTCATTAAAATAATATGAGTTATTTCAGAAGTGTACTCCCAACAGAGGACACCACTGAAAATAACAAAGATATATTGCCTTCTCAATGACTTCTCAGATCACTGATCATTTCTAGTTAGAGACACTGTGTAGCACAGTAATGCTACCTTCTTTTAGCATGATCCAACCAGGTTGCTTTCTTGACCTTATTTTAGAATGAATGTCTTCTGCATCAGACAATACGAGATTCATGTTCTCATCAAAACACAGTCCTCTGTGCTCACTTTCAGTTGCTTATAGAGCCACACCTCAACATGAGGTCTGAAGATAAAGCTACTGAGCTGCACCAACTGCTTTCTGTATCTCTGGCCCTGGCCACCCTGTATGTGGTGGAGTCTCACAAAGACCGCATGGATCTGCCAACACCGCAGAAAACAACTTTTGGAATTAAGACCAGGAAATGGAAGTAAACTCTAGATACTGATTATTGGGTTTCTTCTTTTCCAGAAATCTTCTCTATGTGTACCCACAGAGACTGAACTTTGCTAACAAACTAGCATCTGCTCGGAACATTACAATAAAAATCCAGTTTCTGTGTGGAGAAGATCCCAGCAATGCTATGCCGGTAAAGAGAAGGGTGACATTTGCCTTGAGTCGGGTGGATTGTCTTCCTTTGTCTGCTCACATTGGCAAAATCTCAAGTTCATCAGTGTTCAGAGTATATCTACCGCCCATCTGTCCAGGGCTTCTTGCCTGCTAGGCAAGTGCTTTACCACTGAGCTACATCCAGGTCAATGTATAGTGTATTCTATTCTAGCAAAGCCTACTTAACTCGCAAAAGGACCTTTTTGGATAGTCTGATATTGTTCCCAGGATGATAATGAGGAAACAGCATCAGTCTAAATTGAGTCTCTTTGCCAGCTTTTAACCACGGTGAGATATCATGCCTTGGAGAATCAAGGACATAAAGTCTCTCCACATTGCCCATGGAACCATACCATTCCAGTATTCTACAGAACTGAAGAGACTGGCTCCATATTCGATGTTTTGCTGAATTACTTCCATATATGCACTGAAGTGAACATGAGACTATATACAACAAATATGAAACACAGCCTAGTAAAGCACATACCACCTTAACCCCTTTCAGAATAGATCTTTACCCTAAGGCAAAATACAAATCAAATAATATAGATCAAAATAGTATTCTCTAAGAACACCAAACTGCCAGAATTTTCTAATAAATACCATGGTTGGTTAACTATTACTATGTCAGACATAGAATTCAGCCAACATTCAGCTGGGATTGTAGCTCACTGATAGAGCATTTGCTTAGCATGTATGACATCATCCCACACTGGTACACAGGCATGTGTGACCTGTTTTCTCTTTATATTGAAACAGTTTTCTCATAGCACTTCCATTCTTCACACCTCTACTTCCTAACAGAATCGTTCTAACGTCTTGCCTATTTCCCAATGCAAGGTATCCTCTTGCAACAATAAAGGAGAAGAGTGAAAGAGGAAGGGTGCTTGGAAGGAAGGAAATGTCTGGAGGGTTCCTTTAGTCTTCTCTGCCATGGCCCTTGACAGGTCATCACTAGGACTGCATAGCTATACCTGTGCAGATCTCATTTGTAGCCAGGATACCTAACTGGCAGACAGTGTGGGTAAACTTCAGCCAGCTCTACTCACCAAGCCCTGGTCTGAGGATTGCTGCATCTAAGGAAAAGGGCTTTTTCCCTTTCACAGAAGTGAGTCCACTAGTCAAGCCATGTACTCCTGGGACTTCAGCAGACCCTTCTGCATAAAGGTGAACGGAGCAGTGGAGACTACAGGCACCCGTATGACCAAGTCCGTGTCTTTGGAGAAGACCCTAGCCTCTCACTGAGGACAAATGAATGTGACTTTGTCATGTTGTGTCTGGCAGTGACACAGTGAGCCCCAGTTTTCCAATCTCACAGACCTGTGGCCCTGGGCCACTAGTTACCCCCTTGCCACCTTAGTTTAGTCTTCATAGTCAGTTCTGGTTGGTATGGTTGGGTCACTTGTAGGACCCAGTGCTCTTAACGTGCAGCACAGCTCTGTGAGCCCAGAGTATCATGCTGGTGTGAAGGGACATCACTGGATATAGCCAAAAGTCACTCACTCTTCATTCTGTTCTTTCCATATTGACTAACAGGTCATCTTTGGGAAGTCCAATGGACCTGAGTTTCTGCAGGAAGCGTACACAGCGATTACATACCATAATAAGTGAGTATATTTCAGGGCTTTGAATATATGCTGTGATTGTTTCAAAAACTCCTAGATGTTTGTTTTAACTCTTGGGGAGTGTGGTTTTATCAACAGTTTTTGAAACATAGAGACTAAAGGGCAGAGAAGATCTGTGCCAGTTCCTTAATTCTATGTTGGCAATGCACAATATGTATAGATCACTTAGACTAGCAAAAGAAAATGTCTTCAAGAATTTAATATGATTTGGGTCTTTTAGACTATGATAAAAGGATTATGTAGTATCAAATAAGGAAGACCATTTTCTCACTTGCTTTGAGATACCAGAGAGGGCCAGAAACACAGCCCTGCTCTCTTTGTCACCTGCTCTAATACCTGCTTTAAACGGGCCAAAGGAAAAATAGAACATTCAGTTATGTCAGTCAGCTAAATCATGGGACTGTCTAAACTATTATTCACATTGTACGGGTAGGAGAGGAACATCTCTATGATGCCAGGCAGGGTTTGATGCTGGCCCAAGAAACAGACTCATAGAAGTGTTTCGTTGAAACACTGGCTACGTTTGTCATGGGGATTAAACAGGTAATGTGTCTGAAGCCCTAGCAGTTTCTGAGACTACAGCCAGCTCCTTCCTGCACCCCCTTGAAAAAGCCTTCACACTGTGAACACTTCTATGTAAGTGGAATATTTCTAATAGCTTCAGCTTGGCCTCACGGATGTGGAGCTTCAAAGCAGAGTAACATAAAATGAAAAGACCGGCAGCACGCAGCACATAGGAGCAGAGTCCAAAGCATCGCATCTCATACTCAGGAAAGTCACCCCTCTGCTAGGAGTTGAACACCATGTGCTTTTGATGCAGGTCTCCTGACTTTTATGAAGAAGTGAAAATTAAGCTCCCTGCTAAGCTCACGGTAAATCACCACCTCCTGTTCACCTTCTATCACATCAGCTGTCAGCAGAAGCAAGGAGCCTCTGGAGAAAGTCTTCTGGGATACTCGGTGAGGTGCTTTCAACTTGCCGGTTAGCACTGCAGTTGCTGGTGGAGCCAGGATCCCTGCAGAGATGGCAACTGCATTCTATTCACTCACTTTTCTCCTGTCAGAAGTTGCCCAATGTACCATCTAGGGGATAGCAAAGAACAGAGATCACTTGACTTAGCAAAGCCCGTGGGGTGGTGACTCTTTGAAGAATGCTCATTTATATAAGAAAAGGGGCACTGCATATTTGTTATTTCTAAATTTAGTATATATGCTTCAAAAATAGAATCATCTCCTTTCCTCCAGGGAGAAAAGTTATTCCTTTAAAAACTCTTAAAGGATCAATTGAATATTGCTGTACACACACACACACACACACACACACACAGACACACACTCACCCTGACTATAAAGAAAAATGCTACTGCTTGGGCTCTGGAAGCAGCAAATACTCCTATTTCAAGAACTCTCAGGAAATTTACAGTGCAAAGAACTAGACAGAGACTACTTCCAGAAGGCGACCTGGTCAATATCTAATCATTGTTTTGCTGCATTTGATTGCCTGAGCTAGATAGATCACCCGAGTCATGTGCTGCAATAAAAACTGCTTTGCTGTTGACATCATCTGTTTCAGTGGCTGCCGATTCTCTTAAACGAACGTCTTCAAACTGGATCCTACTGTCTTCCAGTTGCCTTGGAAAAACTGCCACCCAACTACTCCATGCACTCTGCTGAGGTAATCAGCAGCTGGCCAGCAGCTGCTTCCTGTCCTGTTGTGGTCTTGGATCATCTTCTCACGCCCGCTTCCCTTTCCGTCAGGCATGCCGGAGGGTGCTCGCGGGGTTCTCTGGAGTAGTCATCCCTCAGTACTGTTTTCTGAGAGCACATTGTTCTGACAGGATGGGAGGACTATCTGGCTGTGAAAGAATCCTTACTCATTTAGATGTCACCACATCAGAATGTTCAGGAGATGCAATGTGTACCATGTACGGAGGTGGTGCTGCCCACACTATCTATAGAATCAGAGCTCACTGAGTCATGTTCTGTAGATGTGATAGACACTGCTCCTAGCAAGGACCTTATGAAGCGTTTCCAGATCTCAGTCCAGCAGCTTCTCCCATGGGCCAGTGGTCACAGCCCAGGCGGACGGGCTGTAAAGGTGCCTGTGCCAGAGCCTCTGCTCTTCCTGTCTCCTGTCCTTCCTCTTACCTTTGCAGTCTGCTGCAAAAGCATCATTTCAAAACAGTCCTGAGACTCAACCCCCAGCTGGGTGAGTCTGGTGAATTGTTTACCTCCTCTGACTCTCAAAGATGAAATGAAGTTCCTATCTGCCTATGACATGGCTGCGAACATTAAATAAGAGAGCGTCTATCAAGCCACAAATAATACTAAAGTAAATATTAGTTTCTTTTGCCTACTTAGTCTAAGCTATCTTCATAGATCTACCCTCAACCCCTAACAGAATCCTTCAGACCTATACTGTCCAATACAGAAGCTGCAAGTGGCTAATGAGATTTTGAGATGGGGCTGGTCCTAACCCAGTGCCGTTGGCATAAACTATTGCACTAGATTTCAAAGGCTTGGTATTGGAAATATACAGAGTATTGATTGTGTTAATAATTTTATATTGACTATATGTTGATGAAGTATTTAGGCTGTATTGTATTAAATGAAGTATAGTATTAAATTACTTTCACATGTTCCTTTTTCACATGGCTTCTAAACAGTTTCAAAGTTTTGAGACTAGGGAGATGGCTCAGGGTGTAAGGATGCTTGCCAGCAAGCTGAGTTTGATCCCCAGAACTCACAAGGTAGAAGGAAAGAACCCACTCCTGAAAGTTATCCTCTGACTCCTACACACACAAACATATACACACACACACAATAAATCAATCAATAAAGTATAAAAAATTTGGTTCTCATTAGGTTTCTATTGGCCAGCACTCCCTTAGATCACAGATGGCAACTCCAGTGCCTACAGGAATCAGACAGGTCACATAGTGAGGCTGGTCCTGGTGGGAATTTTTTGCTCCAGAAATTGTGAGTGCCCTCTAAAGATTCCCACTGCCTCTGCTTCACAGATCTGTGCCATTCTGGGAGAGACAAGACTTTAGTTTTTAGATCTTCCAACTCTCAAGTTAGAAAGCAATCTTTTGTATTTAATTTTCTGACTTTTAAATGTTAACAACTAATTCAAAAACTTGTTAATGCTCTGTGGGTCAAGTAGACCTTATCTGTGGGCTGGAGCCAGCCATGGGCCACAGTTTGTTGTTCTCAGATGGTTCCATGGGTCCCCTCCCCCTGCCATCACCCCTAGCCTATCCTTGCAAGTACAGCATGCTTCCTTCCTTTAAAATGAAACAGTCACAAAACCCAGGCTGGACCCTCCTCGCTCATCATTGTCCACAGGAACATGTCTATAGGAACATGACACCAATGGAAACTTAAGACAAAAAGTTGTTTCTATGGCAACAGAGGTAGATATTGATGGTAGATGGTACAAAAGCCAAGCAGGACTGCTGCTTGCAAACATTGTTAAAAAGGAAGTAATGAGAAATATTCAAACACATTAGCATTTCACGTCTTTGTCTTGACATTCCTGATTAGTGGGAAAATCACTTTATTACATCGTTAGCATCAAAGATCATTGATGCTGAACGGAGCTTCAGAGATAGATTGCCCAGCTCAACCCTCCCAGCATAAGAATACTGAGACCCAAGGAGGATGACTGGCTTGTCAGTGTGAAAATAGCTAGTTTGCTGAAGAGCTGAGTTTGAACCCAAGGCCTTGACTTCAAGTTCAGCTACGGTACTTTTCTATTTGTAGAACCTTGACATTCACGGACATGTTACTTTGCATGGTTTGTTGACAGTCACAAAGCGGGGCTTTGACTGCTAATATGTTTTTCTTTCTCTCTCTTTAACACAGAAAGTTCCTCTACAGAATCCTCCCATTAAGTGGGCCGAGGGCCATAAGGGAGTATTTAATATTGAGGTGCAAGCTGTTTCTTCTGTTCACACCCAGGTAAGGAACCTCAATACCAACTCTGACTTAGAGCCAGCAGGCTAGGAAAGGTAGAGGCAAGAACCCTTCCAGAAACAGAACAACAAAAGATCAATGCGAGTCCTTTTGAATAACTAAAACTTGAGAGAAAACTGTTTTTATTGTGGGGATTTACTAACCTATTCAGGCTTCTTTTGTCTTTTAAAAGGAAAGAACTTAGGAAATGTTGAATACCTAAGTGAAGTGAGTTAGTGCCTACTGCATTGTTTGAGAAACTGGGGAGACTCTGAAACTTTTTTTCTACTGTTTCTACTTGTTTTTTTTTTTCCTCCTGTTTCTTGTTTCTCTCTATCTTTTGCTATTTTACCAGTTTAAAAACAAATCCCTTCCTTTCTCTCCCTTTGCCTGTCACTGTTTGGGTTATGCGTCTCCTTAAATTCTTTTCTTGGTGGCACGATTCCTGGTTTACCAACTCTATTTACAAAATGAGTTAGAGCCTAATTTTTTTTTTTTTTTTTTTTTGCTTAAAAATTATCAAAGCTGGAGAGATGACCCCGTGGCTAAAAGCACTGGTTAGTCTTGCAGAGGGCCTGGGTTCAGTTCCCAACACACACTTGGTGGCCAACAACTGTCCCTAACTCCAGTTCCAGGGATCTGACACTATAAGAACAGTCGGTCATCTTAACCCCTGAGCCATCTCTCCAGCCCCCAATTTTTGTGATTTTTATACAATACAATTTGATGGCATTTGAATCCCCTGCCCTATCTGAACCTCCCATATTGCTCCTCTATGTAATTTAATGTGCTCTAATGTATATATGATAAAGCCTATGGAGTCTAATTTGTGTCCCCAAATGTCCTTAGGTAGATCTATGCACTGGAGCCTAGTTAACTTACCAAGAGTCCCATCCTTGAAAGAGACTGTCTCTGCCCCTCCCAGCAGCCATCTGTTGCCACAATTTCCTTAGGTGGGGTTGGCACTTCTTACCCCCTTCCTTGTATCTATACTGGGATTTTGAGTTTACATGAGACTTGTGCATGCTGTTATCATCGCCGTTATCATATGAGTAACTGACCAGCTGTCTGGAAAATTCTTGTTTTCTTGTGGTCAACTACCACCTCTGGCTCTTGCAGTCTTTCTCTGCCTTCTTCTGCAATGATCCCTGAGGCAGGGATCAGAGAGGCAGAAGTTTGGTATAAAAATAAATAAATCAAAAAAACTTTTTTTAATTCTAAAAAGGATCTAATTTTGTGTGCCACATTCTACAAAGAAGTTCATTACCTCGGTCAGAAGCATTTAAGACTTAGAACTTCTAATCTGAAACATTGGCTAAGAGGTTGCACCCTGCAGAGTTGTTTAATTAGCAGTGTAAATCCCTGGGTGAATAAAACCTCATGCCTTCTGCTGCCCCAGGACAACCACCTGGAGAAGTTCTTCACCCTCTGCCATTGTCTGGAGAGCCAGGTCACATTCCCCATCCGGGTGCTGGACCAGAAGATCAGTGAGAGTGCGCTGGAACATGAACTGAAGCTCAGCATCATTTGCCTGAACTCCTCCCGCCTGGAGCCCCTCGTGCTCTTCCTGCACCTGGTGCTAGACAAGCTCTTCCAGCTATCTGTGCAGCCCATGGTCATCGCTGGCCAGACAGGTAGAGGCCTGCGGGGATGGAGGAGGCGTGGCTTGGCAAAGCAAACGGGCAGGAGTGTCTTGCCTAATGAACCATGGCTTTCCACAAATTAGGAGGGTTGTGATCAACCTTGTACCACTGATGTGAATGTAAGAGAATCAGATCCAGTGCCATTTTGTTTGCATGTTTAAAAATAAAATAAGAAAAAACCCAGAACATTAAATAGGGTTCCTGGAGCCAGAGAGACAACCTGAGTTCAAGAACCCACATGGTAGATGGAGGGAACCACTTCCCACAAGTTGTCCTTTGACTTACACACACACACACACACACACACACACACACACACACACACACACACACAGACAGACAGATAACTAAGTAAATGAATGAATAATAAGTATAAAAAATTTTTTAAATAGGGTTCTTAACATTGAAACTTTTGAGTTGGGAAGATTGCTCACCTGTTAAAGTGCTTGCTTTGCAAGCAAGAGGACTGGAGTTTATTCTCCAGAACCCATGTATAAAAAGTCAAGTTCAGTTGTGTGTGCTTGTAATCTGAGCACTAGAGAGATAGAGATAGGTGGATCCCTGGGACTCTATGGCTCACCAGCCTAGCCTACTTGGTGAGTTCCAGGCAATGAGAGACCCTGTCTCAAAAATATATGATTCATCTCACCAGATAAGTTTCCTTATTCAACAGATGGTGATTAACACAGAAGCCCACAACTGGCCAATGTGCGGAGAACAAGGGGCTACAGAGTGCTTATCCCTGAATAGGACACCTATATAAAACTTCTGCCTCCCAAGGCTCAGGGATCATTGCAGAAGAGGGCATAGAAAGATTGCAAGAGCCAGAAGTAGTAAGTGACCACACTGACACAGTTTTCCAAACAGCTGGTCAGTTACTCATATGAACCCACAACAAATGGTGACAATATACACAAGACTCATGTAAGCTCAAACCATACAAAACCCCAGCATAGACATGGAGAAATGGGTAAGAAGCTCCAACCCCACCTAAGGGAATTATGGTAACAGGTGGCTGTTGGGAGAAGCAGAGATGGTCTCTTTCAAGGATGGGACTCTTGGGAAGTTAACCAGGCTCCAGTGGACAGACCCACAGTAAAGGATATTTAGGGATACAAATTAGACTATATAGATCTTATTATATATAGTAGAGTGCATTAACTTGCACGGGGGAGCAATAAGAGGAGGTGTAGATAGGGGAGGAAATTGAAATACCATTAAATTACATTGCATAAAAATTCAATTAAAAAGAATACTAAAAATTATTTATATATGTATATATATATGACTGAGATTGAGAAATATACCCAATATTGACTTTTACTATCTACACACACATATTCATATACCCATGCGCACATGCATTCACAAATGAATACACACACACACACACACACACACACACACACACACAAAGACTAAGTAAAGGTACTTAGTCTGCAAGTCTGCAAGCATTTATTTTGAACCTTCTCTGTCTGATACTATGGAAGGCACAGTAGGGTGAAGGTAAGAAATTTCAAGAAATACATTTGGCCTGTGAAAGGTTTCCAGCCTTCACTGAACACAGCTGCAGAATGGTGTAATTTGGATTCACTTAATCCAAGCTCTATTAAGTGATGGAGGCTTCACGGAGGAGGGTGAGTTTGGAGGCAGTTGTGTGGCTTTGTGGTGAGTGTGAATGACTAGAAGCTAGGAAGGCTCCCTATGTGTGGACAAGAGTGTGAGCAGTTTCAGGGAGGAAAGAGCAGATGTGAAATGGGGTAACATGTGGCCACCTCAGTAGAGGGGAGTGGAATTCAAGGCATGAGGTTGGTTGAAGCACCAGACCCAGAGGGCACAGATAGTTTACATGAACCCACTGAGGAAAGGTGCGACATGCATGCACTTACACTTACAGATTGAGCTCTGTAAGAATCTGGACTATATACTGCTCATCTCAAAGTCCTGGGGCAACTTGTTGAAATGCACATGCTGGTTCAGCTGGTCTGGGGTGAGGCCTAATGCTTTGCACTTTGGACAAAGTCCCAGGTGATGCTGAGAATGTCAGCCTGCAGAACCTTCTGCATAGCCTCAATTTTTCAGCAGGGTTTAGAGAAGGATGGCGTGGAGACTTGTCCTAGTTGGAAAAAAAAGATCATGCCTGCAGGAGGAAGATGGGAGGGTATGTGAGCCAGGCATGATGGCACACATTTATAATTCCAGTATATGGAAACTGAGGCAGGAGGCGTGTAGTGACTTTCAAGAAAAAGGGCCTGGCTGGGGTTGTCAGTGGTTAAGGCTCATTATCGTTGGCCCCAAAAACAGCCACATCAACTTCTTGCTTCTCTCTGTTCCTCAGCCAATTTCTCCCAGTTTGCCTTTGAGTCTGTGGTGGCCATTGCCAACAGTCTTCACAACAGCAAGGACCTGAGCAAGGACCAGCATGGGAGGAATTGCCTGCTGGCATCCTACGTGCACTACGTCTTCCGACTGCCTGAGCTGCACAGGGACACGCACAAGTCAGGTAGCATTTCCTCATGGGACAGGGTTCTAGCCCCCCACCTCCATCCCATTGCCATGGAGCTCAAAATAAAATACAGCACTCTAGAGGTTCCATTTATTTTTCAGAGTACAAAATTTGTATGTGCTGAAATTAAAAATTTCTAGATGTTTCCTATGCCTTCCCTCCTTCCAACCCATTTCTAGGTTCTAAGTGCTTGTTATGTCTGCCTAGTTCATAATTTTCCAATGATCTTTACTCAGTTGACAATTTATAATTTGGTTGAGAATCTCCTTTTTAAAAGATGGAGAAGTGCTGATTTTGTAAGGTTCTCGAATAATAAGGAAAACTGTATCTATCCAGTGGCAGTGATAACACTGAAAAGTTCTTAACTTTTCATCATAAAAAAGATTTCTCATTTTTCCCAAGCTAGACTAATAACAATAATCCACGTCACTATTCTTATTTCCAAAGCAACAAACCATCGTTTCTGGATAGCATGACATAAAAAGTACCATCAGTGGAGTTCATAAAATTCCACACCTAGATAAACTTCGCACAATTTTAATCTCTGTTGTCATAGTTCATGTAAATTTGTAATTTCGGTTGAGTTTTAGGGGTTTTCTTTTTTGTGTATATGTGAGGAGAATTTTATGTGCGTGTATGTATGTAAGTGCACCTGTGCTGTATCCCCCGGAACTACCGAGTTAAGACAGTTGTGGAATGTGGGTGCTGGGAATTGAACCTGGGTCTTCTGAAGAGCAGCCAGTGCTCTTAACCATTGAGTCATCTCTCCAGCTCCACAGTTGGGTTTTTAAAACTGGAGAGCTGGAGTCATTCTGAGACACTGTCTATGCTTGTCCTCCTGAGATTCAGATGAGTCTGTGAAGGACTGAATCCTTTCTCTATGACCTTTAGAGATTACCATCATTTAAATACTGTTCAAATAAATATGTCCACATTTCTAGCTTTTCTTGAGAATTCAGAGCTCTGCCATCTTGGGGTTTGATTCCTTGTGGCAGTGACAAACTCTCTCTCTCCTGTTCCCCTGCAGTCCTCAGCACGCCCCACTGCCTGGTGTCTACCTCCCCAACCTTGCCTCCCTCACATCATGCTTTTAATAATGAGGCCTTATTCCAAGGCCTTATCGGGTGGGTTTCCATTCCACTAACGCCCTCCTTCAGATCCTTCTCAAGCCCTGCAAGTGATTACGCTATCTGTTAACATGTCTCTACCTGGTGGGGTGCAGGTGGTCCTACTGCCATCCCAGACCCCCGCTACCACACATATGGACGCACATCCGCTGCTGCTGTGAGTTCAAAGCTGATGCAGGCCCGGGTGATGAGCAGCAGCAATCCAGACCTGGCGGGAATACACTGTGCAGCAGACGAGGAGGTTAAGAACATCATGTCTTCAAAGGTAAGGGCCTGGCCAACCCTGAGGAAACATGTGCATATTGCTTTGCTTTTTAGCAAGCATATAGTGTACACATTTCTGAGTAGAGTGTGATGTTTTGATATGTAAATACATTGCTAATCAAGTCAGAGTATTTAGACTTCATCATCTCACACATGCATCATTCCTTTGTGCTGAGAATGTTCAAAATCCTCTTTTCTAGCTATTTTGAAACATTCATTGCAATGTTGTTAGCCATAGTCACCTGTGCAATAGAACATACAACTTCTACTGAACTGTAGCTTTATAAAGGTTCCTAAAGACTCTTAGTTTTTATGGAGTTGTTTTTTTTTTTATTTTAATTTGTTTGTTTTGAGACATAGTCTCATGTAGGCCAGGCTGGCCTCAAACTCAGTATGCAGCCAAGGCTAGTCTTGAATTCCTGATCCTTCTACCTCAGTCTGCCAAGGGCTTGGATTCCAAGTGTGTACCACAGCACATGGCAGTAAGGATTCTTTACTTTTTTTTTTTAAACTAAAATGTGAAGACATAACACAAAACAAGTACCACTGCCCCCATCACACTGGTCAGGTGCTTACTGCTGCTCAGCTTAAGTGATGAAATCCTTTTCTTTCTTTTCTTGAGACAGGATGTCATGTAGCCCAGGCTGACCTCAGACTTACTCTGTAGCTAGGGATGTGTTCTTTTCCTTTAACTGTTGGAGATCCTCTGAAATAGGAAACTGGAAATCAGGCTGGCCTTTAAGGGTCTGATCAGAATTAGCTAACAAAGAAATGTTCAGAGCATGGCTAACTCAAGAAAAAATTTTACCTTTATCTTTTCTTTATGTATAGAAAGGTCATTTTTATTTTTTAATATCTGCAGTTTATACTCATTAACATGCATAAGTGGATTATCTCATACAAAATCCCAAAGAACAAAGGTAAATTTTGTAAACAAATTAAAACTGAGTTCCCAAAGGAACTGTGACTTGCAACATCTTGTCTTTCCTCCCATGAATTATTCTCTTTTAACTGTTATCATTTATTTTTTATTTTATTTATATTTGTTTAATTTTTTTGAGACAGGATTGCACTGTGTAGCTCAGGCTGGCCTTGAATGTGTATTCCTCCTGCCCCAACCTTCCAAGTGCTGGGATTACAGCTGTCTACCACTATTCCCACCCTTATTTTTATTTTTAATTGACATGTAGCCATTGCACACATTTATTTGGTACAATGTGATGCTTTAATGTGAATATGCAATGTGTATTGATACAATCAGGGCAATTTGGCTTATCTAACACCCCAGACATACGTCATTTCTTCATGTTGTAATTATTCAAAGTGAATAATTACACTTTGAAATACTCAATTAATTGTCATCAACATAGTTACAGTTACTCAGTTTCCTTGTTAACATTATAAATTATAATGGCATATTTGTCACAGTTAATGAACTGATGTCAGTACAAAATTATCATTAACATAAGCATATACTTCCCTCAGAGTCCCTCAGTTTTCCCCTAATGTGTTTCTTCTATTCTAAGATCCTACCCAGCACATCCTGTTCTACTTATGTTTAAGGTCTATGTAGGCAGTACTGTTTCCCAATTGACCAGGGAAGAACTAAAATGTGACTGTTGATGGTGGTCTTTATGGTTTCCTTTAGTAAAAAATGAAAATATTACATTTGTGTCTGTATTGAGGTAGCACTTTTTTATGATTTTGTAATAAATGAAGAGCATTTTGTCCATTAATAGAGCCTGTAAAATCTTTCCGAAGAGTTTTGACATTTGTTGGTTTAGTGTAATGCCACGTCAAACCTCAGAGGGGCACTGTTCCCATGCTTTTTTTCCCGTTCTCCCGGCTTATTGAAGGAACTACTTGGAACCTGTTTTAAGGGTTTTTGAGTCATACTCTGTAACCCAGATTGGCTTGGAACTCAAAGTGTAGCCCAGACTGACCTCAGACTTAAAACAAATCTCCTGACAGCCTCCTGGGCACTGAATACAGGTGTAAACCACCAAGCCTGAATATGTACCTCATTCCCTTTTGAGATTCTTATTTTATTAGAAATTTATAGAGACTTTGTCAGATGTTTTATAGCACTTTTATAAAGGTGACTATATGATTTTTCTAATTAGAACTATGAATTTGGGGTGAGTTTTTTTTAATTGGCTATATTTGTTGTACATAGTGATGGACTTCATAAAAACAGTTTCTTTCAAGTATGTTGTACACCTTGACCATTCACCCCCGCCCCCCCGTGCCCTCTGCTTCCTCTCCGTCCCCTTTCCCACTGCTGCTAGTCTCCTTCCTCCCCATGGTCTCCTTATGCTTTTACTTCATATGTATAAGTGGGGTTATGTGTCTATGTACAGTCTAAGGCCCACAAATGAGAGAAAGCAGGCAATATTTTTCTTGCTGCATCTGGCTTTTTTCAATTAATGTGATGGCCCACAGTTGCATCCATTTTCTAGCAAACAACGTAATTGTGTTCTTTATAGCTAAATAATATAGCTTGAACTCACTATATGACCCAAGCTGGCATTGAACTTAACATCCCCCTGAATGCTAGAATTACAGGCATGCCCTATTGTGCCCACATTTCAATGTAGCGTTAATTTGAATTTTCCTGATGGTTACTGATGTTGAATATTTGTTAAATGTTTGTCAATATTTATAATTCATCTTTTGAAACTTTTTTTCACGCATTTATTAGTTGAGTTGTTTGATTCTTTGGTATTTAGTTCTCAGAGTCCTTAATATATTCCATATGTTAATTCCCTGCAAAGATGTTCTCCTCTTCAATAGCCTGTGTTGTTTCCTTTGCTGTGCAGAAGCATTGTAATTTCAGGCAATGCAGTTTGCCAGTCCTTGGGGTCCTTCCACAAAGTCCCTGCCTGTACCTATATTTTGAAGTGTTTTTCCTGTGCTTTTCACTAACAGGTTCAGAGTTTCCAGTCCTACATTAAGATTTTCAATCCATTTCAAATTGATTTTCATACAGGGTGAGAGATGGATCCAGTTTCTGTATTCTACATATGAATATCTGGTTTTCCAGTGCCACTTGTTGAAAAGGCTGTCTTTTCTCCAGTGTATGTTTTGACATCTTTGTCAAAAATCACATGGCTGTAGCTTTGTGTTTTTAATTATGGCCCTTCTATTCTATGGATCTGGAATTTATGCTATTTTTGTTACTGGCTGTGTAGTAAAATTTGAAATCAAATATTGATTGTGACCCCTCCAGTGTTGTTATTTTTGCTCAGGATTGCTTCCAATGAATTTTAGTATTTTTCTTTTATATTTCTATAAAGACGATCATTGGGGATTTCACTGAATCTAGAGACTGCTTTCAATAATATAACCATTTTCACCACATTAATTCTGCCAATCCTTGAGTATGAGAAGGCTTTTCATCTTCTAATATTTTCTTCAATGGCTTTCTTCAGTTTTAAATTTTCACTGTGGAAGGGTCTTTCACTTTCTTGGTTAGATTATTTCTGCGTGTTTTTAAAAAACTATTATAACTGGAATTGTTTTCCTGATTTCTTTCTCAGTGCTTGTTATTGTTATATAGAAAAGCTACTGACTTTTGTGTATTGGTTTTGTACCCTGTTACTTTGCTAAAGGTGTCTATCTGTTCTAAGATTTTTCTGGCTATGTCTTTAGGTTCTTTTATGTGTAGGATGATATCACTTACAAACAAAAATAATTTGCCTTCCTCCTTTCTTATTTGTATAATTATTTCTTTCTCTTATTACATTAGCTAAGACTTTAAAGTCTATATTGAATGAGAGTAGAGAAAGTAGACACCTTTGTTTTGCTCCTGACTTTAACAGAATGCTTTGTGTTCTTGCCCCTTTAGTATACTGTTGATTATGGGTTCAGTATCATGTACAGGCTTTATTATGTTAAATTATGTCGCTTTATTCCTAGTTTCTTTGGAGATTTTATCATGAACGAATATTGAACTCTATCAAAAGCTTTCTCTGCACTTATTGGGATGGTCATGTGATTTCTGTCCTTGAGTTACTTATGTTACCTTTCTGTTGCTGTGATAAAACACCATGACCAAAGCAACTTATAGAAGGAAGAGTTTATTTGGGTTTATGGTTCCAGAGGATGAGTCCATCATGACGGGAGCCATGGTGGTAAAGGCAGCTGGAGCTTCTGAGCGCTCACATCTTCACACGCTCACAGGAAGCAGAGAGAGCAAACTTAAAGTGGGGCAAGGCCATGAACTTTCAACGCCCACCCACTGATACTGTGCTTCTTCCAGCAAAGCCACGCCTCCTAAAGCTTCCCCAGACAGCATCATCAATTGGCCAGTGTTCAGATACTTAGAGCCTATCTCATTCAAACCACCACAGTCTCTTAATATACTATATTACATGATTGATTTGAGTATGTTGAGCCATTCTTGGAATGAAGCCCACTTAGTTATGGGGAATATTTGTGATTAGTTGAATTTTGTCTGAAAGTATTTTCTTGAGAATATTTACACTCATGTTCTTCAAGGAGATTGTCCTAAATTTTCTTTGTGTGTGTGTGTGTGTGTGTGTGTGTGTGTCCATCCGTCCATCTATCCTGTTTGGATATCCAATCAGTACTGGTTTCATAAAATGAACTTGATCTTATTCTTTATTCTTTCTTTCCTGTTTAATACAGTAGTTTGAGGAACATCAGTGTTGTTAGTTTTTCTTTAAAGGTCTGGTGGAATTCAGCAGTGAATCTATCTGTGCCTGGACATTTATTTTATTTTATTTTATTTTACTTAAGAGACCATCATTAATGTGTCAATCTTATTGCTTGTTACAACTCTGTTTAAGTTATTTTTGTCTTTTATTTAATTTTGGTAGCTCATATTTGTGTCAAAATGTACCTATTTCTTCCAGATTTTTCAGTTTATTTTAATATACGTTTCAAAGTCTGCTCTAATGATCCTATGAATTCCATTGATGTTTGTTGTAGTAGCTCCCTCATCTCTAATTTTATAAATTTGGGTCTATTTCTCTTTCTTTTGGTTAATTTGATCAAGAGTTTGTCAATCTTCTTTGTCTTCTCAAAGAACCAATTCTTTGACTTGTTGGTTCTTTGTAAAATTCCTTTCTATTTCATTAATTTTTCCATGACCATTTGTTATTTCTTTATGTCTTATGCTTTGGATTGTAATTGTTTTTCTGAGGCCTTGAGACCCATCACTAAATTATTTGAGACTTCTCTGATTTTATCTTCATTTATTGTGTCTATAAGTGATGTGCTATGGCACACGTGTGGAGGTTAGAGGACAACCATAAGGAAAAGGTCACTTCTTCCACCTTTATGTGGATTCTATGGAGTGAACTCAGGTCATCTGCCTTGCGCAGCAAGCACTTTACCCACTGGGCCATCACACCAATCCTCTGAAATTTTTTTTAATATAGTCTTTATAACTATAAAATTGTCTCTTAAAACTACTTTCACAAAATAAAGTATATCATCATTTTCATTCAATTTTAGGAATTTTATTTGTGTGTATGAGTATGTGTTTTGGTGGGTGTGTGTGTGTGTGTGTGTGACAGAGGCGGGAGGAGAACAGATGCACATGTGCTATGGTGTGTATGTGGAGGTCAGAGGACAGTTTTTCAAGAGTCAGTTCTCACACTCTACCTTGTTGGGACAGGGCCTCCAATTGTGCCTGCTGTGCAGAGCACTTCACACTAGCTGGCCATGAGTTTCCAGAAAATTCTTCTGGAAATTTCCCATTTTCCCATATATGCTGGACAGCTTTAGTGTCAACTTGACACACCTGGATTGAGGGAGCCTCAATTGGGGAATTTCCTCTACTGGACTGACCTGTGGCCTTGTCTGTGGGGTACTTTCTTGATTGTTGAGTGATGTGGGAGGGCCCAGCTCACTGTGTGTGGTGCCACACCTGGGAAGGTTGCTTTGTATTGTATAAGAAAGCAAGCTGAGCATGGACCAGGTGAGCAGGCAAGTAAACAGCATTCCTCTATGGCCTGTGCTTCAGCTCCTGCCCCCAGGTTCCTGCCCTGAGTTCCTGCCTTGGGCTCCCTAAGTGATGAACTGTGTGACCCAGGAGATGTAAGTGAAATAAACCCTTTCTTCCCCAAGTTGGTATTGGTCAGAGTGTTGTGTTACAGCGATTGAAGGCAAACTAGGACACTATAGAAATGATGGGATTACAGATGTGTACCACCACCTCCAGCTTTTTATGTGGGTTCTGGCAATCGATTCAGGTCATTGGACTTACAGGGCAAGCACTTTTACATGTTGAGCCATCTCACCAGAACCCCTTGTGATTTCTTTGATGAGCCACTCATTAAATATGTGTTGTTCAATCTCCCATGTTTGTGTAGTTTCTGTCATTTCTCTTGCTACTGATTTCTAGTTTTATTCCCTTGTGATCAGATAGAATTCAAGAAGTCATTTCAATTTACTTGTGTTTGTTAAGACTTGTTCAGCATCTCAAAATCCAGGCGTCGGATCCCCTGGAACTGGAGTTATGGATGGTTGTTAGCCACCATGTAGGTAGGTGCTGGGAATCGAACCGGGGTCCTCTGCAAGAACAGCCTGTGCTCTTAGCCATTGAGCCATCTCTCCAACCCCTCATTGAACTTTCTTATAATCAATCTTCTGAATTCTCTGTCTGGTACTTCAACTTAATTTCACTTTCATTGGAATCCATTGGTCATTTTTGGAGGAGTCATGTTGCCTTGATTTTTCAAGTTCCTTATATGTCTGCAATGGGACTCTTGCATCTGGAATTGAGTCGTTGGTTGGATTTTTTGATCACCCATATTCTGTCAGTTGAAGTATTCTAATATCCAAGTAGGATTAGATTGTGATTGTGATGGGGTTTGGTTGTTACTTCTCCCCACTGGGCAGGAGGTGTTGCTCAGGGGCTAAATCCTCAGTCCACATGTTTAGGGTACTGGGCACGATCTACAGCACCACTCTGAGAGCTGAATATTATCTCTAAAAGGCAACCACAACTGATAGATGACTCCTCTTATGAAGATATAGTAATGGCCAAATAAAAACAATCACTTTTTAACTCTAATAACTTTGCACGAATAAAGGGGTAAGGATGGAACAGAGTGTATTAAGATGTTAGTTACTAAGGCTGAGGGTAGAAAGAAAATAAGCTGAGTAAGACTAGCACTTAGTATTAGACCGACAGAAAATTGTAGAAGAGGAGAAAATAAATAGAAGAGGGGAACAAAGCAGAAGGGAGGAGATAAGGGAGCTCTAGTGAAAGTGGAGTGAAAAGAGAAAGAGGTAAAGAAATCTAATCATATGCCTGAAAACAGTTCTGGCACTCAGGAGGCTGAGGCAGGGAGATTCCCAGTCCAAGACCAACCTGTGCCCTTAGGAAGAACCTACTGAGAGGGAGGATGGAGGGAGGGAGAAAGAGAGAGAGGGAAGGAGAGAGCGAGAAGGAGAGAGAGAGCGAGAGGGAGAGAGAGAGAATAGTATAGAACAAGGGGATCTACAAATCTAGAACACAATAAGAAATAGGATCTGTCTGTAGGTAGTCACTTGCCTTAACCCAAGTACAGACTGTCCAAGTGGTCAGTCACCCAAACACAGGTACAGACCGTCTCTATCTAATTACATGTCTATGGTGAGTGCAGGTCGTCTCTGTGCAATCACTTGGGATGGATACAGACCGTGTCTCTGGTCACACAGCTTGTTAGAGTGCAGGTGCTAATCCTTTCTCTACACAGCCATCATGCTTTTCCTTTTGTGGCTATTTGGGTTGTGGTCTTCAGATGAGAGCAGGACCTTTGTGGTATTGTACTTCATGTGTTGATCTTTGTGTTGTTTGTTCCTCAGGTAGAGAGTATGGTTTGTGGGCCACACAGTGGGTATTATAATTAGAGGTGTCTTTCAGTCTGTAGGTACCCGAAGGGACTTCAACAAACTATCTACTGGCATACACCCTAACGTCTTTAAGCATTTGCCACTACTTGTCCATCTTCTGGGGAGCTAGTGAGTCTCACTCCGGTCTACAGCTCAGACAAGATTTCCACCATGAAAAACACTGCACAGTTCTAACTCTGAGTTTTTCCAGTCTAGCTAGAGGTACTGGATGTCAGGACTCAGAGAAGAGTCTCCTGACACTTCCCTGAGTTCATGAGTGAGCCATGCAGGGATGGCCTTATGGGCTCAAAGTCACTAACTCAGAGGGGTTTTTTAAAGGGCTTCTTGCCACTGCTTCAGTCAGATTCTGAGAAAAGAGGATTTTCCTGGCACTTAAGGTGTCGTGCAGACCCCAAGATTCCTGTCTGGACTGCATACCCCAGTGGTGGGTCACATGCTGGTTGTGCTTTTTGAATCTCTCTGATTTATACACCACCACCAGCCCCTTGGAAATCTATCCCTCTTCTCTACAGGTGTTTCTCTCTCTCTCTCTCTCTCTCTCTCTCTCTCTCTCTCTCTCTCTCTCTTCTCTCTCTCTGTCTTCATGTACATTATCAGGAAATGAGAATGGGGGAGTATTTTCTGAGACTTTCTTTCTGTCTTAAGCAGCTTCCAGCCCTCTGTTGCTGCTCCCTCTGCTTCAGTACTGAAGCTAGTACTCGCCTCACAGGATAGCTGCTCCCAGGGCACCCTTGGTTATTCCCAGGACATTCCAGCAGTCAGTGTGTGGCTGTCACTACCATCTTCTTAGATTTTTACTCCATGTTTCCACACACCAAATAATTAATGGTGAGTGTCTCAGGAACAAAAGGAATTAAGTATAAATTTGCTTTCTTTTCTATTTATATGTAGCTATTATTTTACTTCTGTTACAGGTGTAAATTATAAAAGGTATAAAATATAATAAAAATGAATTCTGGGGTTATTTTCAGGTGACTGATGCACCCTTCCAGTATCTCTATCAGTTGATGCTTAGGTCATGATTTCTGCATTTCAGGTTGCTGATCGCAACTGCAGCCGAATGTCTTACTATTGCTCCAGCAATAATGATGCTCCAGGTTCAACTGCAGCCCCCAGGCCAGCCAGCAAAAAGGTACAAAGCAGGATGGCTTGAGGATAATCCAGTACAAGGAAGGACTCACTTGTGTCCTTACACTGTAATTGAAAAAAGATACTAAGTGCTTTCTGCCTTGTTTCCTGTCTAGCTAACACACACACACACACACACACACACACACACACACGCACACACACACACACACAGACACACACACGCACTCCTACCCTGTCTTGTCTCTTTACCCATATTTGACCACTTTAACTGCCCTCTAACTCACTGGTTCTCCAACTTAACCATGCATCAGAATTTCCTGGAACGCTCCATAGACTCTTTTGTGGTCCCTACCTCTATTGTTTCTAACTTAATACATCTAAGCTGGGGCCCAAGAACTTATATTTCTAACAAGTTCCCAATGCTGATCCAGCTATCAAACTTTGAGAGCCAGCACTGTGTTAGTCTTTTTCACAGGGGAAGGTAAGCTAGAGACAGTTCATCCTTGGCAAAAGTAAGTGGCAGTAATTAAGTATTATTTCAGCACTAAATGAAGAATTACTGCTTCTTAGATAAGTGATCATGGCTAAGATCAAGTGTGGTATAAAGTAATCGGCATGATTCCTCGTGATTCGCTACAGTCAGCCTTATCTATGAGTTCAGAGCCATACAAAGTATAGACTTCCCAAAACCAACAAGAAGCCCTAATGGGTCACAGTGGATATAGTCAAGAGGGACAAAAGCCATGACACCAACTGTCTGCCAGGTTTTCTCCTCTGCCAGGCACCCAAGAATGACAGCTACTTAAGTTCTTGAGTATTTTTCAAGAGTCTTATTTAAACACAGATTTGCTAACTGTACAGAGTTACACACAAAGCTTTTTCACAGTAGCCAACACCATAGGGAGATTTTATTAAACAAGCAAGGAGAACATGAGCCTCTGCACTGCTCCCCTTGGCCTGGAGGAGTGTAACGTGGAGAATGGGGGGGCACGTCATGGGGGCGGATACTGTGCTCCACTGTTATCTGGACATCTTACATCAGCAAGAGGTAACAGGAGTTAGCCATGAGAAGAAGGGTGAAAGAAGACAGGATTATACTAAAAACCAACTTGTCACGTACCCTAGAATTTAGCATTAGGCTGTCACAGCCATTGATTACAAGTACCATTTTTCCTTCTTAAAATACATTATTTGCCTACAGCTTCCTTGAGGTATGTCCTGCTTGGTTTTGCACTTGGCTTATTTTGACCCAAAATGACCAGAGGGAAGTTGAGTCAGTATGTTTCCTTAATAGCTTGGCAAACAGAGCTTCACTGCTTGGCTGTGTTATGTGACCTCTGGAGCAAGGTGTTCTTGTAATACCTCTGTACAGTAAGCAGCATAAATTACTTTAAGAAGCAGCTAATCCTTGTCTGATCTCTCCCTGCCATAAGACTTTGGCAGACAGACTGACCTATTTCCAGATGCTAACTCTGAAGCCGGTGGAGCGTGTTTTCCTTACCATGGGACGATGGAGATGTAGCCTGTTATATCGTGTGCACAGCTGACCACTTGCAGGAGTTAAACTCAACTTTACCCTCTTCCAGATGACACAGGCTCACTTAAGACTCACAACAGCAAATAAATGTGCTCACATGCATTCAGATTACTAAGGTTTAACCGACCTGATAGAATGAGTGAAACCAATAGATAACCTGAACCGAAACACCCTGAACTTGCTCAGAGATTTTCCATATTTCTCCTTTTCATTTAGATAAGTAGTCCTCAAGCTTAAATGTCTGTAAGAACAGGTAAATTTGGTTACATGAACACTGTATTCTGTAACTAATTTAAAGGCTTCTCAAAAGCAACCATTGTTATAATTAGTTTTGCTTTTGATTGACCTTGAAACTTAACTTCTCATAATGATTGATATTTGAGTATTAAAATAGTCTCACCTCTTAGCCACTAATCAACAACAAAAGAGTGTATCTACATTTAATCTGTGTTTTGAATGTATCTGTAAGATAAATGAAAACCTCAGAAGATTCCCAGGCATAGCTTTTGCCTTTAGTTGATGTGGCACTTAGTTCTGATTTGCCCAGAACTAAGGGTGTCCTCAGGATGTGACTCCATTTTGAGACCAGGACAGTAGCAGACAATCTAAGATGAGTTAATAAATTGACTTTTGGTCCTTATCTTCTTCCCCATCAAAACTATTAACAGGAGAACTAACAAGTACCCAGCTAGGTTGATAAATAGGAAAGATGGGAAAGGTAAAATTCATTGTATGCATAGCATTTGCTATAGAGCTGCAACTTGAAAGGCAAAGACATAAAATCGGATTAATTCTACAAGCATCTCACTCTCAAACACAGGACTTTTTGTTTTTTGTTTTTTGTTTTGTTTTAGAAGCTTTGAGTTCAGGATGATATCACTGTGCCTTTAAAAAAAATATTTATTTATTTTGTGCATGAGTGTATGTTAAGTACACCCATGTCCTGCAATGCCCACAGAGGTCAGAATCTCCTGGACAGAGTCCAATCTCCTGGAACTGGAGTTAGGATGGTTGTTACCCATGTGGGTGCTGAGGATTGAAACCAGGTCCTCTGCAAGTGCAGCCAGTGCTCTTAACCACTGAGCCATCTCTCCAGCCCCATCACTGTCTTTTAATGCAGAGTATCCACTAGTAAATCCATCTACCACATTGTCCACCTGAAGGCATAGTGGAATTATGCAAAGAAAAATTGCCCAACTTGGAAGGCATTTGGATATCGCCTAGTCAGTGGTCATCAGAGTGTGGCCCAGGTCCAGCAGCATCAGCAACTACCCCCACGCGCACACTTCCCAAGGAATTTGATAGAAATGCAAATCCTCAGAGCCTGCCCCAGACCTTGTGAGTCAGAATCTCTAAAGGTAATAAGCTGTTTGTTAAGAAGCCTTCAGGGAATTCTGATGCACATTCAAATTTGAAATTTCTTGTTACCCACAAACCAGTTTTATGCATGAGCAAACTAACAGCCAAGAGAAGAATCTACTGTGTGGCCTGTGGGACCTCAAAAGTCATTCCTTTCTAACAGACATCACCAGTTGCCAATGCTGCCCCAGAGAACACAAGCTTCACTCCCAGGCTGAGGCTGCAGTACCAGCCTTCTCTTGCCCACCTAAACATCCCCAGCCTCAGCACTGACATTGCCACCTACTATATATGTCCTAGGACATGCAGGATACATGCTTCAGAAACTAACCAGCTATTCTATTAGGGAAAAAAGAAACGAGGTTTTAGTGACTAATCATCTTGCCATCACAACCTGGCTTTGTTTGTTGTTGTAGCATTTCCACGAGGAGCTTGCCCTGCAGATGGTGGTCAGCACTGGGATGGTGAGAGAAACAGTCTTCAAGTACGCCTGGTTCTTCTTTGAGCTTCTGGTGAGATTCTTAAATTTCTATCTGTGCTCAGTAGAACAAACAAAGCATATGACAGAAAAACAGTGGGGTTTCCTTGTCAGGAACTCATTGAAAGCCTGGGATTGTTCCTTGAAATTCAACTCTCCCTTACGACCACTCTCCCATCTTCCCACAAACTTTATTGACTCTACCTTGAAAAGCTACTTCCAACCTTTGCATTTCATCATGGCCCCATCTGGCCAAACAACCATCATTTTTCATGTGCCTCTTACAGTATTGAAACTGGGTGGTGGGTGAGAGGAGGGTGTCCCATAGTGGCTTCTTAAGTCTTACTCATAAAAGAATTTAAGAATGGACCCAAACAGAAACTTTAGTTTTATTAGAATGTAAAGAAAAATTCTCAGGGCAGGCAAGCTGGGAATCTCAACAGCTGCTTGAGGAGCAGAATGGAGGGGAGAAGGAAAAAAAGCCATGAAACATGCAGTTTAGAGCCTGCATGGAGGTCAGACACGTGGCAGACCGGCAGCCACATGGCGGGGAGAAGGAAGCTTTAGAGAAAAAGTAAAGAAACTCAAGATGCTAGGGCAGCCCAGAGCCTTAGAGAAAGCATGTTTAGAAATGGGATATGAAGAAGATAAGGAGGGAATTCTTCAGAAGAGCAGGCAGACTTACAGAGACCTACATGTCTGTGGCCGCGTCCAGAGACACTGCACTGGGAGGTGGGATTTTGGGCAGGAAAAGTTCACTATCTCATCAACACACTAGGTATTCCGCCCATCTATTTAGCATGACTTAAGGTAGACCCACCTTCCTAGAGGTGGTCCTATGGCCAGGGGATTGACCAGTGAAACTGGAAAGGTGGGTCTTTCAACAGATAGGCTAGGGATTTTATAGTCATGACTGGTTAATCTTCTGGGACTGTTTGCCATCTAACAGCATCTTCCTTTTTCTCCCTTCTTCGAAACTCTTCAGAAATTCCTAGTGAGCTAGAAAAGAATCTTTATTATTATTTTGTTTTTGACTATAAAGGCTCTTGTAAGATATTGAGATCTATTACCTCATCTCCTGCATGCACGCCTGCCTCGTTCAGTCACATTGTTCTCCCTTTGGTTCTTCCAAGGAACCAAGGCCTTTTCAGCCAGAAAGGTTTTTTGGTTCTCTCCCACTTCATAATTTTTGATTCCCTACTTCCAACACAGTTTCTACTCTGTTCTTTGGGCTCCAACTTAAACATAAGCACCTGTAGAGCCCTTCTCTGACCCCTTCAATATGTCTTCTTTTAAGCCTCACATTCATTTCCCTCCTAAACTTACCACAGTTTGTCATTGCTTTTCTGTCTTATCTGTTGGATTTCTAGGATTTGAGTCTATCTTCATTATTCTCTCTTTAGCCTCAGCACACCACTTGATGTCATATAAGCAGGAACCAACTATATAATATTCGTTGGAAAAAGATATGAAATCTGTATATTTACCCTTACAACTGTTGTTAGTCCTCCAGCAGAAAAGTGAAAGACACAATAATTCCTTTATGTTAAAATAATAATAGAGGCTGGAGAGATGGCTCAGTGGTTAAGAACACTTGCTGCTCTTGCAGAGGACCCAAGTTCAGTTACCAACACCCACATAGCTACTCACAACCATCTGTATCTTCATTCCCATGCCCTCTTCTGGTCTCCACAGGGACTAGGTACATAAGTGGTACACATTCATACATGCAGACAAAACATTCATACACGTAAAATAAAACAAAATATTTTTAAAATAGACTAATCAATTAAATAAGAATAAAAGTGATACCTATTTCTGTTTCAGTGAAAATGGACATGAAAAGATTTTGTTGTAAAGTTCACTAAGAATAGAGACTGGGGAGATGGCTCAGTTGGTGGTTAAGAACATTTGCTCTGCAAGCATGAGGGCCTGAGTTTGAATCCCTAGCACCCACATAAAAAACCAGGTATGGCTGCATGTACCTGTGACCTTAACCTTGGGGGGCAGAGATAGGTGGATCATGAGAGTTCTCTGGCCAGTCAGCGTAGCCAAAACTGAGAGCTTCCAGTTCATTAAGGGACGCTATCTCAAGGAGAGCAATAGAGAAAAACACTCAAAGCCTGCTGTAGCCTTCACGTGCGCATGCATGGGCATGTGCACTCACACACTTACATTCCTACACCAGAGAGAGAGACAGAAACAGATACACAAATGCAAAGAATATGCTCTCTCTTACTCTTTCTCTCTCTCTCTCTTGTTTTGTTTTATTGTGGTGCTGGGGATTAAACCTAGGGCCTCACAGATGCTCGGCAAGCACTCTATTGCCGACCGTTATCCCCAACCCAGCATTTTTATAGTGTTTCTACATGGAGATGCAGAGTGAAATGATATTAAATGGTAAATGTGTTAAAATACAATCAGATGTACAAAGTATGTGAACCAACGATTAAGAGGGTTAGGAATGACTGAGACCTAGGGGCAGTGTTACTTTGTAGTCACTGGATTTCTTCCTACTCTGTGACATTAAGTAAATGGTAAAAAATTTTCTCAAGCTCTATTATCTTGATGTAGTTCAAGGCTAAGAAAAGGGAGCAATGCTGAGCAGTCAGACAGAAAGAGAAACAAGGTGAAAGCAATTGAAAATAACCACATATCAGGAAGAAGCAGGGCATGGTGTGCCTCAGAGTTCAAAGGAAGCCAGCCTTGTGCCACAGAAACAGTCCAGATTTGAGTACCTTAGAGTGTGAAAATCCCCATCTCTAGTCTGAGAATGACCCAATGCACTGATTCAATACTTCCACAGAACCACATGGGGGTTTCTGCTAGAATGAATGAGGTTCTTAAGGACCTCCTCCCTGCAGGAGTCGAAGCAGCCACATTCACTTACCTGTCTTCCAAGTGACTTCCAGGTACACACGTAGTACACTGGTTTCCATTACCTCTGCCTTGTGAGTTCTAAACATACTTAAAGGGCTTTGGAATTTTGACCAATTCAGCACCAGGTTTTTCCCTACAAGCCAGGCTGGTTAAGGCTGTGCCCACAGCTCACCAGCCTTTGGTTAATAACATCACTGGGGTAGATATGAGCTCTGTGGTCCAGCACAAGATGAAATGGGTCAGCAGTAAAGCTTACTCCGCTCTTTTTTTCTTGAGGCAGAAGAGGCATTAAAACCAACACCCCACGTTCAGCATGTCCTTTTTCTGTTTGCCCTTATCACCTACCACCAAGCTTCTCCACAGAGAAGATTCACTTGTCAATATATACCTATAGATAATTCATAAAAAGAGTCCCAAATTCAATGTCAAATTAAGATTACAAAAGTAAAAGGTGGGGCTGGAGATCTGGCTCAGCAGTTAACCCCCACAGAGACTGACAACCTTCCATTAACTCTAATTCCAAGGGATTCAGTACCCTCTCCCAACCTCTGAGACCACCATACATGCAACACACACACACACACACACACACACACACACACAGACTAAAATTAAATATTAAAAAGGTGGACAGCAGGAGCTGGAGAGATGACTCAGTGGTTAAAAGCACTGGCTGCTCTTGAAGAAGACCTGGGTTCCGTTCAATTCCCAGCACCCACCTGATAGCTAGCAACCAGTTGTCTGTAACTCCAGTTCCAGGGAATCTGACACCCTTTTTGGTCTCTATGGACGCTGGTATACTTACATACATGCAGGGAAAACACTTATACACATAAAACTTTTTAAAAAAACAAAATATTCATTTACAAATAATAAGTATTTTATTTATTATTTTTATTTTGTGTGTGTAAGGGTAGTGTCTGCATGTGTGTAAGTGCACCAGTGTCCTGCAGTGCCCGCAGAGGTCAGAATAGGGCATCGGATCACCTGGACCTGGAGTTACAGGTGGTTGTTAGTTGCCATGTGAGTGCTGGGAATCAAACCCAGGTCCTCTGCAAGAACAACCAGTGCTCTTAACCGCTGAGTCATCTCTCCAACCCCAGAACAGTACTTTTTTTTTTTTTAAGTGCAAAAATGAAAAACTAAACTTGATCTTGTAGAGTCTCATAGAAGACAGCCTCAAAGAAAACCAGGATTCCAGTTCAAGGACATCTTATATTATTTACTCACACATTTGCATTCATATGCACACACTTCACCTCATCATTTTGAGATCCTAGTAAGCAGTATATTTATTGTTTATATTTATTAATAGGCAGCCGAGTCCCTGGGGCAGTGGTTCTCAAGCCCAGCTACATGAGGGTTCCAATGGCAGCTTTACAGGCTCTTCAGTCCATCCTTGAAACCTCATTAAAACCCCTCTGAGAGTCCTGATGATCCCCACAGCACACACCAAGGCTAAGCAGGGATTTGCCAGTCCATTCAACAGGTCACCCAGGGAGGGTGGAGCCTTAGTTCTCCAACTCTCAAGTCCAAATTCTTTTCTTCACCATGTTGCCTCTTTGAGAAGCTCAATTTCAAAACACTTTTCCGCCTAACAGGCTGCCGTCAGACTAAGCCTGCCATTCAGAAGTCACCTTTAGTGAAGTGCTGTAATAGTTATTTCGTTCCCGGTCACGATGAACTCCGCACTGCTCAGCTTGATCCAGGGCATCTTATATGTAGCTCCATTTTAAAGGCAAGTTCTCTGTAGGTGTAACAATGGCTCTGTCCTTCATATAATCCCTGAAGCAGCCGTTCTTCCTGAATAAAGGAAAATAATAACATCCACAGTAAACTGAGTATTTTACCATATGTGTGTCATGCACTGTTTTAAGTATTTAAAGAATTATCTTATTTAATTCTCATACAACCTTGAGGCAAGAGTCTTCATGATTCCTAGTTTACAGGTGGAGTTAGGGGAAGGATAGAGGCCATAGAAGGGCCTCCAGGTCTGCCTAGGGCTTTTGTTTCATTGCCCTTAAACACAGGAGTGAATGACAGGGATTTGTTGGGTCCAAGAGAAAGTGAAAATCTAAAGTAAACAGCTGCCCAGCCCACCTCCAGGAGCCCTTTACACTGCACAGATGTCCTGGCTGGGGAGAAAGCTCTGTGGATCTAAGCACTCTGGTGGGCTTGGTCAAAATACAGATCAGTCATGGAGATACACAGTGTCAGGGTCTCAGGAGCATAGAGTGACATTCCTCACAGGGGTTAACTCAGAAGCATTGAACACAAGGCTTCTGCCCAGGGTGCCGGCCAAATTACAGAGCCAGTAAACCCAGGTACAGCTGCTTCTACCCTTTATCTACCCTCACTCTAAAGAATCTAAGGGAAGGGACAGTGCAGCTAGAACATCGAGAAAGCTGGAGACTGAGGCAGCTCCCATGACGGGTTAGAGACTTAGGAAAATACTGCCACTGCCAGGACCACCCTGTGGCAGTAAGAGTGACAAAAGGCCAAACCTCAACCAGTGAGCCCAACTGTAGCCTCCCCATCCACCAACTCCAGGTGGGGGCCAAAGGGAAGAAGAAGAAAGAACCAAATGCTTCTATGCACAGATGCTCCCCAAACAGTCACAGATAGAGAAGGGCAAGAAATGATTTGGGAACTGTGGTTGAAGCAATGAAAGCAACAGGCCTCAGCCTGGACTTGGGAAGGACATTGATCTCAAAGCCAGGCAGGGCCCTAAGCCCTCCATGCATTGTGATATATTTACCTGACGGATACTCAGAAAGTTATTTAAAACCGAGAACTAGCTCTCCCTTGTGAAGCTGGGAGAGAAACAAGCAACTGTGTCCCTGGCCTTAGACAGCAGCCTGGACAGTTTGACACCTTCGGTTGTGCTGGCGCTCCAGTGCTAAGAACAATAACTTTGTCCCAAGAGCTGGTGTGCTTAGTGAATGAGCCCCTGTGTGTCTAGAAACTACTGATCCAGACCTTAGAGACCCAGAGGTAAATGGGTGACCTTGTTTGCTCACTCATGACATGATGTTCTGAAATGTAACACTTGGCTGAATGAGCCACAAAGGCAAATATGAAAGGATTTTCTACCTTACCAAACCCTACAAATAAGAGCCTGAATATTCGCTGACATTCCTGCCTTCTCTGGAGGGCCAGGGACACAGTAGCTGGCAGGTTGCTGACAGTCTGGAAAGAGGCCATTACTGGGAAGCCCGGTATTGTGAGAATTATTTATTTGGTTGTGGGATGGCCAAATTCTGCAGGCAGGAAATGATGCAATGAGTTCTAAAAGCCTGGTGCTGGGGTGGGTCAGCCAGCAGAGAATCAGGATTGGGGTCACCTGAACAAAGGAGCCTTGTCTTCTTGGTGCTTAGCTGGAAGTGCAGTAAGAGAGATGCTTTATTGAACAAAAATGGTACCCGGTCCCCCCCGCCCCATTCAGGTTCCCATCAAGTGTGTGTGTCCCTTTGGGATGTGGACATGTCCATGTGTCCTGAACCAGACAGGACCCCGAGGCAAGGCAAAACTATTATTCTTACACTGGATTTTATGTTCTCTGGTCTGCCCCAGCTGGTCAGGGCTTTATCTAAAACATGGAACACACAAACATCGCCTCTCTTCTCTTCTCTTTTTTCTTGCCTCCTCTTTGCTTTAACTGAAATCGCCAGTCTTGTATGCTGAAGAGCAAAACTCTGCCTTTAGTGTAGGAAAATTGCCATGTTGTTCTTTGGAGTGGAAGTCAGTTTCCAAGCTCTCCAGCTGTGATAGGAGGGCAAATGTGGGTGGGTCTGCCTCCACGGAAACTGCTTTTTGCTGGTGTTAGGGTTTTCCTGCTTGTTTTCTGGCTAGTCTGGGATGTTGTTCTTGTTTGCTTGTTTTTAAGACAAGATCTCCGTATGTAGCCCTAGTTGACTTGGAACTTGCTATATAAACCAGACAGACCTTAAATTTGTAGTGATTTTCCTGCCTCTGCCTTTCAAGTGATGAGCTCTCAGGCATGTACAACCATGCCTGACTGACAATTTTTTGGCTGTCACACTCTGAATAGCCTGGACAAATTGACAAAAATGCCTTCAGAGTATAGGCGTCCAGCCTTGAGAACTCCTAGTGTATATGAGTTACTTTGCCTTTTGCTGTGATAAAAGCATCTTCAGGAAGGAAGAGTTCATTGTAGCTCACAGGTCAAGAATACAGTCTATCAAGGCAGGAAGTTGTGGCAGCAGAAACTTGAGGCAGCTGGTCATCTGACATCCACAGTCAGAAAGCAGAGTGAGGAATGCTGTTCTCCATTCGCTTTCTCTGTTTGTTCAGTCTGGAATTCAGCTTGTGGATAGTGCCACTCACAGGAGGAAGATAATCCCAGTCTCAGTTAACTACTCTAGATGATCCCTCACAGACATGCCCAGAGGCTAAGCTCCTGGATAAGTCTACATCTCTATCAAGTTGACAATCAATATTGACTATTACATGCCATCTTTCCCATCAGATTGTCCCAAATAGCTCTCAGCAAACTTCCTAAGACTCAACCTCAGATGATGTCAAAGGGGTATGCTGAGCTTTGGATCTCCTGGCTTAGGGAAGAATTCCAAGTATATTTGTAGTCTGGATTTTAAAATGTAGTAGGCATTAAGCTGTTATTATATTAATTAACAATTGATTAATTGATTGATTTGACAAGTTAGGCTTAAGAAACTCAAAAAATTTCCCCTAAAATCTTAGTGTGGTGATATAGGCCTGTAATCCCAGCCCCCTCAGAAGGCTGAGGTAGGAGGAAGACAAGTCCTAGGCCAACTTGTGCTATGTACTGATACTCTGTCTCAAAACTCTCACTCTCTCTCCCCTCTCCCCAGAGGCAGTGTTTTAAATAACAGTTATGTTTTCAGATAGCCAACAAAATCCTGATCGACCCATAATATAGCTTAAATTTCTAGAAGCCCAAATTAGTCTGGTTGTAAAGTCAAGAACTATTCTGGAAATTCTCCTCTGTTTCAATTTGAAACTGGAGCTAAGAGGGACATTTCTCCCCTGCTCTCCTTTCTGTGATTTCAGGGACAGAAAAGACTTCTGTTAATATCCAAATAGCCTTATAAAAACAGTTCCTTTGCAGGTCTTGTGTCATATGCTGTGACAACCTGTGTGGTTCTGAGAGCAGGATGGAGGCTGCCCAGGAAAAGGGCTCTGACACTGGGCAACCTGGGCTCCTGGTTTTCTCAACAGTAGGAAGGGAGACTCCTGACTTGAGGTCAAAAAGAGGACACTCAGCCTACCTCCTGCCACCGTGACAACTCTTACTGTGTTAGATGCATTTTATAGTTCAGAGCGAGCTTGAGCACCACCAGCAGCAATAAAGTGTGAAAAAGTGCGTTGTGAAAAAGCTGTTTTTCAAGCCATCCCCCTTTTACACATTGTCTAAGCAAGTCACCAGTCCCCATGTTGATGTTGCCCTGTTCCCCTGTAGGTGAAAAGCATGGCCCAGTACGTGCATAACCTGGACAAACGTGACAGTTCTCGGAGGACCCGATTTTCTGACCGCTTCAAAGATGACATAACTACCATTGTTAATGTGGTCACCTCAGAGATTGCAGCCCTCTTAGTGAAACCTCAGAAGGTAACTTTGTGTCTTGACTTCCTCAGTTGTCTGCTTTGAACGCGTTACTTTAATAAGCAGACAAAATATGCCTTGTTGGAAAACAGTAGCTAAAATATAACAGCAGTTAAAATATGCTAGACTGGACCTTGGGGTAGGGCTAGGGATGGCTGTAAAGAAATGCAGTGTTATCTGTCGTTTAAAACTCTTCCGCCAATGAAGATACAAGTGAAAATACTCTGGCTCTTAGGAAGTACAGCCTGATGTTTATGGAGTAAATGGTACAGCCTGACGTTTATGGAGTAAATGGGGATGATATTACTACCTACTCTCAAATGATTCTAAGAAAAAATGAGCTCATATATAGAGAGAATGATCGTAGTTTATATTCAGCAAAGTATCAAACATCAATGACTTATTTTGGTACAATTCTGATACCTGTCTGTAAGGTTGAAGCCATTTCATAGTCAAAAATATATTTGTATATATAAATTGATATACATATGCGCACACACACACACACACACACACACACACACACATATTCCTGCAAGTTGACTTCTGATCAGCAAATGTGGGCCATGGCACATGGGCCCCCTCCAAAATAAATAAATGTAATTAAAAAATTAAAAAATTAAGGTCGCTAATATTAGAGTATTTATCACTAACACCCTTTTTATTAGGAATTTGTGCAGAACCAGGTCCCGGGAACTTCCATTTGGTGATCTCCCAGGACAAGTTTTGTTAGAATAGCAGTGTCATTGGCAACCATAAAAATGGGCACAGTGAGGATAATTGTTTTCCAAAAGTCACACAACTTGAGGAAAGCCCAGCTTGCAGTTATTCAGGCGGTCATGTAACTTTCCAAGATAAGACCAGGTAGAGAAGGCAGAGCCAGCTGGAGGACTTTTGTCACCTCTGGAGAGCTCTATACCACATCTCCATTTGACCCAGTGACAGGTCCCATGAGGCCTAAATTTGAAAGCTGCACATTATAGCCAGAGGAAAGTAGTTACAAACTGTATTTTCAATAGTAACAGAGGGAATTGATTTATCAATTTGAAAAAGGATATAAGCCTCAAAAGGTGAATTTCTAAGCACCGTGGAGTGCTATAAAAATCCCTCCTAAATATGCATACCCAGAAATCATTAAAAATTGAAATAAAAAAAGAGCCTTGTCCCAGTTCTCTCAAGAATTCACCCTACAAAGTATGACTCTGACCTCTTTCAGGCTGGGAATACTGCCTAAGTGGAAAAGAGACAGTCCCTTAAGTGAAACTGAGCCTTTTATCTTGATTGGATTTTCCGTAATGATCCTTACAAATTAAGACTTTATCTCCTTGAAGATAGTGAATGTATTTCATATTAGTTTGCCCCATCCCCTCAAATGTAGTCAAGTATGAGGGTGCATGCCTATAATTCCAGCACTCAAAAGGATCAGGAGTTCAGAAACATGCAGGAGGATCATGGGTTCGAGGCCAGCCTAAGCTAGGTAACAAGATTCCATGTCAAAAGACAAAAACAGTAAAAAAAAAAAAATTTTTTTAATTTAGAATTCAAACTTGTATGCAAAGAATGAGGTCAGTTATATTCATATCTAACTATGCACGTAGGGGAAAAACGGTGATTAGAAGAAAATACACCTAAGGATTCAGTGCGACCCAGAGGGGCAATGAATAATGTAATAGGATATGCCTCTCCCAGCATCCCTATCAGGACCAAACAATGATTTGTGTTTCTGTGTTCATTTTTAAGGAAAGTGAACAGGCAGAAAAGATCAACATCAGCCTTGCTTTCTTCTTGTACGACCTCCTCTCTCTCATGGACCGAGGCTTTGTGTTCAACCTCATCAAACATTACTGCAACCAGGTGAGTGCTCCCTGGAACTGTCAGTTCTGCTCCTCCTCCCCGACTTGCTCTCTATCATGGAGTGCTGCCTTCTCCAGTGTGACCCCTACACACCTGGGCCTTCTAGGTCTTTCCTCCTGCCTGTAAAGTGATGTCTCTCAGACACACTGGTTCACCTGGATTCCTGAAGTATTTACTAATACAGTCGGCAAGTTAATCTGCGGATTTTAAAATCTGTTAGTCTTGTAGTCTTATTTCTCAGTCTTAACATTTAAATGTTTGAGTTTAACATTTAAATGTGATGAGTTTGCATTTGTCCTTTGACCAGCTCTGGGGCTGGGAAGATGGGTCCCTGGGTAAAGTGCTTGCTGTGCCAGCATGAGGATCTGAGTTTGGATGACCTTAGTATAGTAGTGCATGCCTGCCACCCCAGTGCTGGTGGAGGTGGAGACTGGAAGCAGAGACAGACAGATACCAAGGGCTTGTTAGCCTGCCAGTCTAGCCTGATCAACAAGCTCCAGGTTTGATGAAAGACCTTGTCTAAAAAAAGGTGAAGTGTGGTAGAGGAAGGAGGTACCCAGCATCAACCTCTGGCCTGTACACACACACGCATGCATGGATATTTGCATGCCAAATAATTGCCAAAATACAAGGTTTCTTTTCACTTTTTATTAACTCAGTAGCTCTTATGGAGGGACTATAGGTGCCTAATGACTATTGGGCTCTATCTTAGCAGTGGGAAACAGCTGTCCAATAAGGTTCATGAGCTCTGCAAAGCAGGTGCCAAAAGGCTGAAAATCTGTTTGGGTTTTGAGCTGCTTTTTTAAAAGATACAAAAAAAGCTTGACTTTGTATACATATTGCTGCTTGGTAACACACAGGAACTATGTAATACAGCTGCATAGCCTGTAAGATTCTTAGCTTAGGATTGCTAATGGGCATACTGCACAGCAGCAATTAGCAGATTATTTTTAGATCCTATGCCATCCAAACTACTGAATAAATTGATAATTAGTCAGTCATAAATTTTGATTAAAGCTATTTCGTGGCCAGGCATGGTAGTGCATGCTTTAATCTCAGCACTCCAGAGGCAGAGATAAAAAACATGGGACTGGAGAAATGGCTCAGTAGCTCAGAGGAGTGGCTATTCTGGTAGAGGACTCAGGCCCTGTTCCCAGCACACGCAGTGGTTAACAATTGTAACTCCAGTTCCAGGGGATCTGAAGTCCTCTTCACCTCACCAAACACACTAAACTTTAATTTTTATTTATTTATTTTTCTTGTCTTTTTGAGACAGGGTCTTCCTGTAGCACCAGCTAGGCTGGAACCCATTGTATAGACCAGGCTGGTCTTTGGTTCATTTATATAACACTCCTCTCCAGACAAAACAAGCAATCGCTGAGTTTCCTCAGGGATTGAGGAATGTTCCAGTAAGGACACAGAGTAAGGAGGGGGAATCGTAAGGAGGCTTCCCCACCCTGCACCCACACCTGCACCCACACCTGCACCCACACCTGCACCCACCCTGCACCCACCCTGCAACCCCGTGGAGGATCCCATCCAAGCAAGTGACAGAGGAAGCACCCCACTCTTCTGGCCTCTCTTTCAGGTGGTTTTAGCTCCAGGGCACAGCAGGAATATGAAATACAAGTCTATTTTCAAACTTTAAGTTGAATGTTTAGGAAAGAGATCGTAGAACAGCATGGCATGGTTAGCCTCACACAAAGGGTGGTTTTCATTTCAGAAGGGAAAGGCCATCCACAGTAGACATACACCTGCCCACAGAGTCCACATTTAACTCTGCTTTGTCACTTTTTGTTTAGTATCCGAGACACAGTGGAGCTTTAGCAAAATCCATTTCAGTATGTTTCACTGAAGACATACCTCAAGCTTCTTTTCAACGCAGGTTTGCCATGGTGTTAGAGATTAGACACTGTGGGGATGGAGCAAGAATTCTCATTTTAAAATGCTGTTAGGCTAGCATCGTAAAGAGAAACGAATGAAACTCTAATGACGTCTGCTGCTCTATCAGATTAATCTTATTACACTGATATCGTAATTCACAGAGAAAGAATACGGCAGTGTCTATTAAACTAGACTACAATGATCCTGTAATAAACACTTCTTTGCTCTTTTCATATTACTTTTCAGCTATCAGCCAAGCTTAATAGTCTTCCAACGCTCATTTCCATGAGACTGGAGTTCCTGAGAATCCTCTGCAGCCACGAGCATTACCTTAACTTGAACCTCTTCTTCATAAATTCCGATACTGCACCAGTGTCTCCCTGTCCTTCCATATCCTCCCAGGTAATCAACTAAAGGAAGTCGTCAAGCTGCTTTTTCATTAATTAGCTTAGTTTAGCCATACATCTCCTATAAACATTGGTCTCATTAGTTAGAGGAAAAATCAAGTTATTCAAACCAGATCAATTGGTCCAGATATGGACAATGGGCTACCTTGAAGTTATAGCATCCTAACTGATTTGCCAGTAAGCAATTTGGCTTCTTCCAAGGCTCAAGAGTACCTAATGTGGCCAACTACAGGAAGGACTCTGCAAGCCACAGGAAGATGAAGAAACTCATAGAAAAGTTTCCAATCTTCCTTTGTCTACTTTAACCAATTATTATGTAATATATAGTTCCAAATATAGAGTTCCAAAGTCAAGTGAGTTTTGGAAACCCTGTTTCTTTGCAGTTGTCATAACAGTTTTTTTTTTAAGAACTATTTTTTAAAATATATGTGTCTATGTGAGTAGATGCCATGTTGGGGCAGGGCTCAGTGTGGTCAGGGAGAGTATTAGATCCCCTAGATCTGCAGTTATAGATGGTTGTAAGCTGCCTTATGTGGCTCCTGGGACCTGAGCCTCGGTTCTCTGTAAGAACAGCAAATGCTCTTAACCACTGAGCCATCTCTCCAGGAGCCAGCCATAAGAGTTTTTAACATATTAACATAAATATAAAATGTTCAGAAAGAAAGGGGTGATGGAGGGGGTGGTAGGTGAAAAATAGTGATTCCCAACATGATTAGATTATGGAACTGTTATTCTCTCCGACCACCATAGGTTTCCCTTAGGAAAACCTTAAAGAAATGCTGCTTTATAATCACCATCCATATATGGGAAATAATTGAGCAGTTCAGAGCAGCAGCCAAGATATCCCAGGATAATATTAGTGACAGGTACCTATGGTCCCAGGACTCAGGAGATTAAGTGGAGAATCACTTTAAACCCAGGAGTTCCCAGTCAGCCCAAGCAATATAGTGAGACCCTGTGTTAGTTACTTTTCTGTTGCTGTGATAAAACATCATGACCGAGGCATTTTATGGGAGGAAGAGTCTATTTGGCTTACAATTCCAGAGGGATAAGAGTTCATCGTGTTGGGAAGCATGACAGCTGAAGTGACTGGAACAGAAGGCTGAGCACTCACATCCTCGAGTAGGCCCAGGAAGCAGAGAGAACAACACTGGAAATGCAGTGTAGCTTTGAACTGTCAAAGCCGGCCCCCAGTGACATGCTTCCCTCGGCAAGCCTGCTCCTCCTAAACCACCACAAACAGCTCCACCAGCTGACCAAAGGTTCAAATACTGAGTCTATGGGGGAAGCCTCATTCAAACCATAAGCCCTATTTTTAGTAATAATTAAAGTCTTAGCTATTCACGACAAATGGAATAACTGAGAAGTCAGCTGCATGAACATCATAATGTGAACTGGGATGCATGTGACTTACAGGGAACAATTCTAAACGCATTATCTCTCTGCTGCAGCTTTAAGTCATAAGAGTGGCCTGTGCCGGCCCTGTCCTGGGACCCTCCCCATATTCCTCTTCTGGCTGCCCCAATGAGTGAACAGACCCAGGGCCCCTGCTCAGCAAAGCACGAGGGCTTACAGAATCACTTCTGCTGCCCTTGATGAAAAATAACACGTGCTCCTGGTATAAGGACTCAGGACAGGAATGGTGTAGGACTAGACCTAACATTTCCCTGCCTGACACCACCTCTGGTTCCAGGCCAGCAACATCCAGACAGTGCGCCCAAGCGACCTTCAGAGGTGGTCCTGGGTGAACTGGGCACAGATGACATTGGGCGCAGTTCCCATTTCCCTGTTTACATATACTCCAAGCTTTCCGTCTTCAGCTTTTGATATCCAATGGGAAGGGGATGGTATCACGTTCTCTTGTTTCGTTTTCCTTCTTTTGCCCTGCTAAGAGCCCAGCCACCTTCATGCACGTTAGGTACGTGCTCTATCACTGAGCTCTCCCCCTGCTCCCATTCCTCAACAGAACCTGAGAATTTTATTTTCATTTTTTCCAATTGTCAATCTCCATCTGTGGGAACAGGAACGCAAAATACCCACGCTACAGTCTAGCTTTCCTCACTTATGTGGGATTCCTAGTCATGTTAGCTAGTCAGTGAAGGCAAGATCTGGCTAGAACTCCATGGATGCAAGCCAGAGCTGTTTTAATCCCAGTTTTGATACTTAGAAAGCTGCTGCTTGTGTTTCTGTAGAACTCAAGCTCCTGCTCCAGTTTCCAGGACCAAAAGATTGCCAGCATGTTCGATCTGACCCCAGAGTACCGCCAGCAGCACTTTCTCACAGGGCTCCTCTTCACAGAACTGGCTGTTGCCCTGGATTCGGAAGGGGATGGGTAAGTATCTGACACCGAAAATGAAACAGGAAGGAAAAAAGTTAACAAAGTTTGCAGTTCAACTTCTTATGTATAGCAAAACCCAGAAGCTTCACCATTTACCAGCTCCAAGAGTGCCCCACCTTGAGGAAATGGCACCCACAGGGGTCTAGAAAGGCAAAGGAATTGGAGGAACCCTAAAATGACCTTCTTCTGAAGCACTGGGAATAGGGACTCACACGTGCCAGGCGAGCACTCTACCACTGAGCCACACCCTCAACTGCAAGATGACTTTTAAAGGTCTTTTTGGTCAGAATTTACCAAGACTGCTTTGATCAGTGGTTTCCAGGGGCAAAGCCATTTTGCAGGAGGGTACTGGGAGGGAACCCAGGGCCTCCCGTACACTATGCATGTGCTCTTCCGCTGAACTACACCCCCACAGCTCCGACAAGGCCATTTTTAATGAGATCACTACCCAGTGATCTGTGGTCTGAGCTGGCAAAGGAAGTGACTGCTGATGTTGAGGCGTCTGCCTTGTCCAGATGAGGCTTCTATGGACAAACCTTCCTAGGAAGAGAGATACCACAGATGCGGAGCCTGTGAGTCCTCTTACCTCCTGCATCTGAGCACCAAGGATGTGTCTAGTATGATTGTAATCTTCAATTTCACCTGCTCTCCACTCTAATTTTTACCAATTTTCTCAGTAAAATTCTATCCTGTAACTAACATACATTTCCTCAGCAATTGAAAGTGTCCCAACACATATATTGATAAGGTACTGAAAGGAGAAAGTTTGAACACAGTCTTCCAATACAAAGGCTCCCATTTTCTTGATCGCCGTTTAATAGCTGGGCCTTCAGTAGTCTCTGAAATAATCTTTTATACTTACATTAGCAGTAGTTTTCCTTTTCTATTTTCCTTCCAGTTGGAGATAGCCCTGCCGTCTGTTTGTTTTTGATTCTTTGTAAAATTGTTACCTGACTATTACAGGCAGTAAGGGAGAGTGTTCAGAGATCATGCAGTTCTGTTTGATCAGGTCGGTACATTCTTCAAACACACCCCCAGGGAGGAACTAATTCCCAGTGTCAGTGTTTTGGCACTGCTGCGATCCCTGACTCTGGAGTTGTCAGGTACATTCCTAGAAGATCATGGAGATAAATGTCAGGAAAATGTCACCCTTAACAAAACTTCCCATTGATCAACGTGTCCTTTTGGTGCCAAGAGTAGTTAACAGACTCACCAACACCTCCTTCATCCCAGTGAGATAAAGGCCTGTGGGCTATATCTCTGGCCCCATGGGAACAGTCACAGTTTTTTCATACTTGGGTGTATCTACAGATGTCCATGCATCATTAAATTCCATGGCTTTCAAGCATTTGGAAATTGCCTGGTATCTTTATGTTAAACTAGCAAACTACAATTCTTATTCAAAAGATATCCTCCTGCCAGGCCTGGAAGCTAAGACAAACATTAAAAGAAGAATAACTTTTGAAATTTTTAAATTTATATTTTAATTTTATGTATATGAGTGTTTTGCCTACATAGATGTAAGTATATCCATCTTACAACAGTTCCCACAGAGACCAGCAGAGGGCATCAGATCCCCTGGAACAGGAGTTACAGACCATTGCTAGGCACCATGTGCATGCTGGGAACCAAACCTGGACCTCTGCCTCTGCCTTTGCCTCCTGAGTGCTGAAATTAAAGTCATGCACCACCAGGCCTAGCTACGAAAGTATACTTCTTTTTTTAAAATATATTTTAAAATTTATTATTATTTCTTCATATTGTGTGTATGAGTATATTACCTCCATGTATGTAAGTGTACCCATGTTGTACTGTGCCCACAGAGGTCAAAGAGGGCTTCGAATCAACTGGAACTGGAGTTATAGACAGTGGTAAACTGCTGTGGGGGTGCTGGGAATCAAACTTGGGTCCTCTGCAAGAGCACTCTGCAAGAGTAATCAGTGCTCTTAACTGCTGTGCCATCTCTCCAGCCCCAAAAGTATACTTCTTAAAATTGAACTTCTATAGGTGGATTCCAAATGCTGTACTCAATACTTTGTTTTACTTACTTTTATTGAAGTGTAACTGACATACAGTAAAGGACTTTAAACATCAATGTAAAGTGCAACTGATCTTTAGTTATAAATCCTCTTAAGTAACCATGAGCTGCACCAAGATACAGGGGATTTCAGATACTCCAGAATATTCTGTTACCCCTCCCAATGATAGTCCTCTGTCCAGGCAACCACTGTTCTGACCTTTGTCACCAAAGATTGGTGACACCCAATTATTGAACTTATCTCCTTTGCTGAGCATTGACAATACCTTCAAGAGCCTTGCTGTGACCACCTGTGTCAGGAGTTTAGTTTTCAGTTTCAACTGTACATAGAATGCACACCTTGGAAAGATATATTACAATTTATCTGCTAAAAACGAACATTTTAAAACTTCCAGTTTGAACTTTTTACTTTTAAAAAAATAGGAGAGCCAGCCATGATGGGACATGCCTTTAATCCCAGCATTCTGGAGGCAGAGACAGGAAGATCTTTGTGAGATTGAGGCCAGCCTGGTCGATCTAGCCAGTTCTAGGGCAGCTGGGGCTACAGGAAGACCCTGTCTCAAAAAGACAAATTAATTTTAATTAATTAATTATTGGGATGGAAAACAGAGGTAACAAGATGACTCACTTCCACACAAGTCTGGCCCCTGAGTTAAGGCTCCAGAACCCAGTAAAGGTGGAAGGAGAGAACCAACTCCACAAAATTGTCTTCTGACCTCCATACACGTTAACACATAGCAGTAATAATAAAACTAAATTTTTTAAGATGTTTTTTAAAGGCTGCTTTTAACATTCCTTTACACAGCTTTTGGTTGGCATTAGAAGTCACTTCTTGAGGGCCTAGAGAGATGGTTCCTCAGTTAAGAGCACTTGGTGCTCATACAGAGGACCAGGTTTCGGTTCTGAGTCATAATCATACATACTTGCACACAAAACACACACATTAAAAAATAAAATCTGAAAAAAAAGTCAGTCCTTCATACACATACTGGCAACAGTAATGGACTTGGAGGATTTAATAAAAAGAGACATGAAGCTGGGAGGGGAAGGGGAAGAATCCAAGGATCGGGACCGGGGTAGATTTGATCAATCACATGAGATACATATGTGAATTCTCACACAGTTTTTTAAAGTGACTTTTATTAGCATTATTTTGTCTTGTTTTTGTTTTTTGAGACAGGGTCTTGCTATGTAGCCTAGATTGGCTTCAAACTCACTATAATGCAAAGCCTCCTGAATGCTGGGACTGCAGGCATATTCCCCTTGTGCCTGGCTAGAAGTTATTTTTTTCTTATTACATTTATTTACTTACAGGGTCGGGGACCATGACTGTAACCGAGCTTGCATGGAAATCAGAGTAGGAGTTGGTTCTCTCCTTCCACTCTGGGTCTTGGGGATCAAACTCAGGTGGACAGGTTTGGTAGCAAGCACTTTTACCCACTGAGATATGCTGCCAACCCTGGGATCACTTTGGGTTATAAATACTGCCTACTCTCTAATTTTAATTTTTAGCATATTGTTATTGAATAAGTATAGATGTGTGTGTGTGTGTGTGTGTGTGTGTGTGTGTTAGCAAAATGGACAGAGCAAATAGGTAGCAGGAAATAATAAAGACTACAGGTAAACTAATGGGACAAAAAATAGAAAAACAATAGAGGACCATCAGCCAGACCAAAAGCGTATTATTTGAAAGATCAACATAATTGCAGAGTTTTAGCTAGGCTGACAAAGAAAAAGCAAGAAGATGCAAATGATTGAATTTAAGAATGAAAGAAAGGATATCGGCTGTGGTCCACCCAGAAATAAAAAGGATTTTAAAGAAGTGCTATGAAAAAAAAAAATGCACATCAAAACTTAGATATGCCACTTAAAAGGACAAATTCTTAAAAAGACAAACTGGCCCCAAGAAGAAATAAAAAATCTGACAGACCTAACAAGTAAAGAGATTGAATTTAAGTTTTTAAAACTCTTCCCACAAAGAAAAGTTTAGAACCAGGAGACTTTACTGGATTCTACGAACTATTTAAAGAAGAATTGACTCTAATCCTTCCAGACTTTTCTAAAGAATAAAAGAGGTGTCAGCTCATCCTCTGTAGCCATTATTGCCCTGAAACTAAAACCAGATATCAAGAAAAGAAAACTACAGAGCCAGACTGAGTACAGATGTAAAATCCTCAGCACTACCAAAGGAGATCCAACAGTATATATCAAATTAGTGTTTCTCTCAAGCACGTAAAATGAATCCAGCACCTAAAATTCGGCGACCATATCACACAATCATTTTAACAGATGCAGAAAAAAAAAAAAATCTGACAAAATGCAATACCCCCGTCATTTGAAAATATGAGAGAACTTCCACCTGATGCCGGGCCTCTGTGGAAAACTCAGCTCTCCTGGTACTTATTAGTGGAAACTGAACACTGTCTACCTCTGTCACTTCTCTTGAGCATTGTGCTAGGCGTCCTCTCCAGGGCAAAAGACCAAGAAATGCAACGAAAGACATCTACACTGGAAAAGAAGAAGTCACATTATCTCCATTCACATATAGCTTGATCTTATTTATAGGAAACCTAAAGAATTCATTAAAAAATCTCTGCATTTATTAAGAACATTTCAGGGTACAAAATTAATATATAAAAATCAATTGTCTTTCTATACATTTATGTTGAACAACCCAGAAATGAAATGAAAAGAACAACTCCATTTAAAATAGCACCAAAAAGAATCAAGTTCTTAGGAACAGATTTAGTAAAGACCTTAAGGCTTATATACTGAAAACAACAAACAATTTTGACAGAAACAGAGATCTTGGGACTGGAGAGATAGCTCAGCAGTTAAGAGTGCTGACTGTTCTTGCAGAGGACCAGGGTTTAATTCCCAGCACCACATGGTGGCTAACAACAATCCATAAACTCCAATTCCAGGGGATCTGATGTCTTCTTCTGACCTCTGAGGTGATTGCGCAACACTGGTGCTCTTCCACACATGCAGACAATACACTCATACACATAAAATAAAAACAATAAAATATTTTTTAAAACAGAAATAGAGATCTCAATAAATACACATTGCACCTGTTAACAGATCAGAAAATTCGGTATGGTTAGGATGGCAATACTCCCTAAACTGATGCAATTCCTCTAATTCCAACAGCTTTCATTTCAGAAATTAGCAAGCTGATCCTAAAATCTGTGTGGAAATTCAAATAAACCAGTGTAGCCAAAACAGTTCAGAGAATAAAACTGGAAGATTCACATTCCTTGATGTCAGTTTGTACTGCAAAGCAAAAGTACCCTTAATACTACATGGGTCTAAAACACAAATAGACACAATGATCAATACCATCAAATTAAGACTCCAGAAATAAATTCTAACATTTATAGTTGATTGATTTTTAACTAGGGTGCTCAAAACAATTGAGTGAGGGAATAACAGTGTTTCAACTAATGTTACCAGGCTGGAGAGATAGCTCCACGGTTAAGAACACTGACTGTTCTTGCAGAGGACCCGGGTTCAATTCCCAGCACCCATCTGTAACTTCATTTCCAGGGGATCCAGTGCCCTCTTCTGACCTCTGCAGGCATTGCAGGACACATGTGCACTTGCATACATGCAGGCAGTTTATTCATATGCATAAAATTAAAATACTAAAAAATGTTGCTGAGACAACTGGATCTTCACATGAAAAAACTGGGGCTGAACCCTCACCTCTCACCATTGAAAAACATAACTGAGATAGATCAAAGGCTTGAGTGTGAGAGCTGAAACTATACAGATAAAAATCAGATCAGTGATCATCTTCGTAAACCTGAACTAGGCAGTGCTATTTCAGATCTGACAAGAAAAGTGTAACAAAAGAAAAAAGCATTAAAATCAAAACTTCTATGATTCCTAGGACACCATCAAGAAAGTTAAATTAAAGCCCACAAATAGGGGGAAATATTTACCAGCCATAGATGCAATAAAGAGTTTGTATCTGAAAGGAACATTGATTCAACTTTTCCTGCTTTGATTACTTGCCTGTTTTGGTTTTTTAAACAGAATCTCACTATGTAGCTCAGACTAACCTCAAACTTGCTACGTAGTCTAGGCTGGCCTCCGACTTGTGATCCTTCTGCCTCAGTTTCCCAAGTGCTCTGCCACATTTAGTTATACATTAATTTTTCAAAGATCAAAAGACCAGAATTTACTTTTTTTTTTTCCAGAGAAGATATGATCATAAGTATAGGAAAAAAATGTTTAGAATCATAACGGTCAGGCCAATGCCTGATTAAAACCACAGGTAAATACCACGCCCTACCACTAAGATGGTTATTATAGTAGAAAAGACAGGCAAGTAGGGCTGCAGCTCAGTGAAGCCTACCGAGTACGTGTTAAGACCTAGGTTTAATTCCAAGAACTGGAAAAAAGAGAAGAGGAAGATAAAGTAGAAAAGACAGATAACAGAGCATTCACATGCAGCTCTTGGGAAGGAAAACCAGTGAAGACATTGCTAAAGGCAATTTCCGGGTACTTTAAAGATTAAAAATAGGTTCTAGTGGTTCTACTGAGCTACATACTCCAGAGATCTAACACACCCACTCAGGAACATTCATAATCCATCATAGCCCTAAAGGGGAAACAACCCAAAGGTCTATCCTTGATGAGTGGATAAATGAAATTGTATCCACACAATGGAATACTTTCAGTATCCAGAAGGAATGCAATTCTCAAGTGATACTATAAACTTGAACCAGCCACTAAACAACAGACAGGGATTGCAACACAGACAGTCTCTCTCCTACACTCCCTATTTTGCTTGGTTTTCACGTTATCACCTCACTGTTGGGGATCATTTTGATCACTTCTTGTTTAAGAGCATGTTGTTCAGACTCCCTCATCTCTTTGGCTGCATTCCACCAACAGATTCGTCAAAGTGCAGAGAAAAGCCGTAAGTGCCATCCACAGTCTGCTGAGTTCCCACGACCTGGATCCACGTTGTGTCAAACCAGAGGTGAAGGTCAAAATCGCCACCCTTTACCTGCCTTTGGTCGGCATCATCCTGGATGCTTTGCCACAACTCTATGACTTCACAGGTAAGAGTCTTCTGACCGCGTCCTTGGAATGATGAAGCATTGCTGTGTGCCCTTCCCCACTGCACATACAGACCAGGGCTCTCATTAGCCCCAGCACAGATGGGCTTGTGTGGGCCAAAGCAGTCAGAACTAGACTTTTTGTAACCCAGGTGGGTTTTTTGTTTAAGGCACATGAGGATATGTGTGGTTTTGGATCAGAAATCATTTATTTGTTCTTTCATTCACTCACTGATCCTCTGGCTTCTGATGAACTTCATCAGCTATGCACCCAAAGAGTGGAATGTAAGAGAACTTACGTGCTCACTGCTCTGATGCCTTGAAATAAGTAGTAGGATCCTTCATTTTTCTTTTATGATATTTAACAAAGGAATAGTTAAACCCAAACTTTATTTTTTTATCCAGGCCTACCCCTGACATACACACATGAATTCATAATCTTGCAGTATTAGGAAATTACACCATAACAAAAAAAAAATTTGCCTTTGGTAACAAGAGGTCAATTCTGAGGTCAGTATCTCTTGCTTAACTCAAGAAGAAAGGACACAATTTCTTCAAGGTAGTTTTGTTTTTGTTTTTGTCTTCACTTCCTAGGTCTGTGTACATATTACAGTGTGAACTAGAGGACGCAGGTGGAAACACACTATTCTGATCACCTCAGAGTAGTTTCTTGCTTTGTGATGTTACTTCTACAAGACGTTACCATGCTGTTCTTTTGCAGATGAACATTCTAGAGTCTGGAGAATGTCTGCCTGAGTCCAGCTGTCCTTCCAGGCAGTCATCATTAGAATCTTAGAACCATCCAGATTTTCCCACGTCCTCCAAATGCAGAGTGATATGTGTGACTAAATTATTTGCAAAATCATTACAATGACAATTATTTAGTTCATTTCTTAAAATTAGACTGGGGTGTAAAGTAATTTACTCAGTAAGGTGTCTATTCTGCAAACCATCTGGGTTCAGTTGCCAAAACCTGCATAAAAAGTCCAGGCCTGGCAACAAATACTTATAATCTCAGTACTGGGGAGGTGAGACAAGGGGATCCTGAGGCTCACTGGCCAGCCAACCCCTAGCCTACTTGGTGAGGGCCAGGCCAGTGAGAGAAAAAGAAAGTGAATACTAACCTAAGAAATAAAACCCAAGACTGCGTTTTGGCTTCCACATGCACATGCATACATGCATTCACCCCCACAACACACACATAAAATGAGACCAGTATATATAACCTTCGATTCATGCAAATCATAAAACAAAAAGCAGGCATTCCTGTGAATTCTTTATCTCCTTTGGGGTTGGGTCTTTTTTTGACAGTCTCCCTGTAGCCACAGCTAGTCTAGAACTGGCTATGTAGACTGGACTGGCCTCCATCTCACAGAGATTTACCTGCCTTTGTCTGCTGGAATTAAAGGCTTGCACCACCACGGCTAGCTATTATTTCCTTTCTTTAAAAACAAAAACAAAATTCTTCCAGCAGACTGCCAAGGGGAAAGCCTTGAAGAGAAAGGCGGAGAGGCAGGGCCAAGGCACCAAGGGAAGGCAAACAGAGGCAAGTGCGGCGTTGTGGAGTGCACACACTGCGCAGAGCTGAGCCATTCCTCAGAGGTGCAGGGCAACCGAAACAGCTTCGAATGCAAGGGTGCACAGCAGAGTGAGACTTGCAGATCAAACGGGAGTCCTTAGTAGAAAGTTTCTAGAAGGTTTCATCTGAACTGCTATCACTATTTGTTCCCAAGTAGGGAAACACATTAACACCTATGCTCCAAAGAATCCTATTGGTTAGAGTTTTCCAATCTGTCTCTTGGAACCACAGCTTCTCAGCACTTGGTATTTGAGCCTTCAAGACCATGGGGCTTCTTTGCACATGCATTGAATCTTGAGATCATGGTGGTAAAGGAATTTTGTCATGAGGACAAGAAGGAAAATAGAGGTGTATTCTACAATTAGAAACAATTAGTGTGTATTAGACACAGAATCTTTAGACTGCTAAAGCCATATGTATACAGTCTCAGAAAAAGAGGCATCTGAATTAACACATCAGCCTCATCTGTTAGTGATCTTTGACAAGTTTAGATTTTCAGTGTCTCCTCCTCTGTAAATTGTAAAAATACCCTAATAATGTTCCCTTCTTACAGTGAATAAAAAGACAGAACTAAAGATCTTCTATAAAAATACTTTGCACAGCAAATATTTATACACTCTCCTCTTTTTCTTGTAACCATGACTCTGAGCATGAGAGATAGGAACATGGCCTGTATTAGTCATGATGTCATCTGCTCTCACATAATTCCCAGGTAGGCCTCATTTCATTGTTAAATCCCTATTTATTGCCTTATACAACCAAAGAGAATTGTGACTTCTAAAAGTGAGTCTGTTTCAGAACTTCAGCACGTAAAACACTATGTACACTCAGATTTCCCTGAAAAAAGTAAGATCCAGATGCCACAGCATTGAAGGTCTAACAAAAAATAAGGTTTTAGTGAATCAGTCAAGCATTTAATATACTCTTTCAAAAACCACTTGAACAGTTTCTATGTATGTGGTTAGTAACATTCTTAAAAAACAACCTTTCAGGGCTGGAAAGATGGTTCAGCAGTTAAGAGCACTGGCTGCTCTTGCAGAGGACCTGAGTTTGATTCCTAGCACCCACATGGCGGCTAACAACTGTGTAACCACAGTTGCAGGGATCCAATGCCCTCCTCTGACCTCCTCGGGCATTGTACAACACAGGTGAACTTACACACATAGGCAATACACTCATACACATAAAAAAATAAAAACAATAAATTTTTTTAAAAAAATCAGACTTTCAAATCATTAGTCCTTTTTTTTTTTGGTTTGTTGACAGTTAGTCCTAAGTATAAATATGGGTATGTCTGTATTATAGGATGATAATAAATTAGCATTCACTTCAGACATTTAAAATTTAATACATTATTGTAGAATTTATTGTAATAGCATACAAGGTACTTATTTAATTCTGTAATTATATGTTCCATTTTATTGGATCATTAAATAAAATAAATGAATAAAATGTTATATCACAGAAAAATCTAAAAGCTTTTTTTCTCACCATCTGAAAATATTAATTTGTAGCCTCGGCTTGTGTTCACCATTTTGCCCCTATTTTTAACCTGTCTTCCTTTTTCTGTAGGTAGTAGCAGATGAGTAAAGCTAAACATCAGGTTTTGAAATACTTGCTGACTTTAAAGACTAAGAAGTTTCTGTCATTTGATGGGGAGAAGGCACAGGGAAGTGTGGTCTTTGACTTGACATCACCCACAGTGTTTAATTACAGCTGCAGATGCCCGGAGTGGGAAGAGCCGTACCAGTGGCTCATACGAGGAACAAGATGTGACCAGCGGAATCAATCAGAACGTGGCCCTGGCCATAGCAGGGAATCATTTTAACCTGAAGACTAATGGAGCAATGCTGTCATCCCTGGTATGCTGGTGCACTTTTCTTGGATCTGTTTCTTGTGGGTGTTTCCTCCTCATCTTCTGGTAGAATACAGCTTCGAGCAAACAAGGACGGTTTCTGCCTCGAGGAGTCAGTGAGACCAGAGGCTGAGGAGCATTCCAAGCAGACAGTTCTGGCAACAGCAATAGATATACAAGTCAGATTCAGTCAGCCTCAATAGTGCCAAGCTCAAGGCTCAATAGGTGAAGTTGGGAACTCTGAGACCATTGCTAAGATCAAACCAAGACTTCCTCACATGGGTTTGGGCTAGGTTTACTCTGTGTATTTATTAGTCAAGAAATGACTGAAGGGGCAAAAGACTTCACTTTCCTAGGTCCCCAGGGAGCCTAAGGAGGTTTGATTGACGTGTCCCCTGACAGGGACTCGGTCTTACAGAGAGGCTGTCTGAGTAATACACTTTCTGCTGTACTTGAGGTGGGAATCATCTCTGTTTGTAGATGAGCTCTGATTATCCCTTGTCAAAACAATACTTCATCTTACAGCTCAATGCTTATATTGTTTGTTTTGATCTGATTTGATTGTTTTATTTTGTGATCCTAGGGATAAGCCTAGGGCAACTCAGGACCTAACAACCAATTTAACTTTGCATTTCAGTGTCTGAGATACCTGCAGGGAACTTACTTGGTTCTCTCCTGAGGCCCCACTCTTCTTTGCTAGATGACTTTCTGTTCTTTGCTGTAGCACTGAGCAGCATCAGCCTAGGAGGACCAGGGAGACAGGGCGGTTAAAAGGAGATGCTTGAGATTTGACATCTCTGATCTATAGGATAATAAATGTTGTATTTTATGACCTCCTCTAGCTTTCTGATATTCTGCCTTACCAAAATGCCCTGCTTGGAATACTCTTTGCCTTTGATATTAATTGCCTCTAAGGAGTGTAGAAGCCTGAAGGTGACCTGTTAGAACAAACTCCCTATGAAATTATAGCGGAAGATCTTCATTTCTTCTTATCGACATACTCAGAATAACATAAGTGAAAGTAACTGCATCATCTCTGTTATTTCCATCCAAGACCAACATTTCTTCACATAACTCGCAAACACCTCATTACACTGTCACCACCACATTCCACTGTTGTCTCTGTCAGTGTGATGAGTTAGAACAAGTGTGCTCAGCATTCTACAGCAAACACATCTAGAGAATTACATCAAATGGCCTGAGTGCCCACACCCACACTCAGGTAAATTATGGGTCAAGTCCCATTGCAAAAGGCTCCACAGATACATGGATCTGGTTCATTTGCTGAGCAGTCTGTTCTCTGTATGTTATGCTTTGGGCTATATATGCTATGCTGCAGGCAGCCCTCAGGAAGCAGAGGCAGACAGATCTCTGCTAGTTCCAGGCCAGCCAGGGCTACATAGGGCAATCCCATCACAAAACAAACAAACAAACAAACAAGAAGCTAAATTGTGATCATTTATTCATGGAACCCTGACAGGCCAGCTCTCCTCAGACCCTCTACTGGCCAGCTTAAAGGAAGTCCTGGAAGATCTCAGCAGCAAGAAAGCCCCTATAACATCATTGATCCTGAAGGGCATGGTCATGGTCTGGGGCAAGTCACCGGACCACATTGTTTCTAAGCAGAGGATGCTCAGGTCTGTGTTAAAGGCCTGGCTCAAATGCTGCCCAGTGTGATCCTCTGCCAAGCAGTTCAGCATAGAACCCACATTCCCCTGTATAGGGAAGGCAGGACTTCTGAAAGCAGATGCTCAGCCAAGGAAGCAGTAGGTACTGCGTTCTAAGGGATTCTCATCCCTTTCAGTTTTCTGTTTCTGTTGCTTGACCTCTTTCCCTGCCTGCATCCCCATTTGCCTCCTTCCAGCCCTATAAGCAGTACAACATGCTGAATGCGGACACCACCCGTAACCTAATGATTTGCTTCCTCTGGATCATGAAAAACGCCGATCAGAGCCTCATTAGGAAGTGGATTGCTGACCTGCCTTCCATGCAACTGAACAGGATTTTAGACCTGCTTTTCATCTGCGTCTCCTGTTTCGAGTACAAGGTAAGTATGGGGTGTCTCGACTGTAAGCGAGCCCTTATCTCCCAAGTTCAATCCTGTCCTGTCACTTTATCCTTTGGGCAGATAGCAGCATTATTAAATCTTCATACTTTTGTATTTGAGTCCACAGCTTGTTTGCTTACATGATCACTCCACAGGGAAAGGATATCTGCCTTCTGCTGTGGACCCATTCCTTTTAAACAAAGTTTTAGCCATAGAAGTCCCCAGAAAAAGTGTCTGTACAGTACATGTCAAAAGTGCCCAACATGACCTGCAGTGTTCTCTTTTGATAAATCACTCCATCAACAGAGATCTAACTGAACGGAATGAGTTCCTGCCTCTGTCCTTCCAGGGAAAGCAGAGTTCTGACAAAGTCAGTAACCAAGTCCTGCAGAAGTCGAGGGATGTCAAGGCGAGACTGGAAGAGGCCCTGCTTCGTGGGGAAGGGGCCAGAGGGGAGATGATGCGCCGTCGTACTCCAGGTATGCGGGTATTATCACACACACGCACGTGCGCGCACACACACATGCACACACACGCACGCACACACCATCAGAGAGCTCCAAACTCTTTGTGGGAAGTAAAGTCCTGAGGTATCACTCCTTTGGGACAGCAGGTTCTGGGATCCTGTACATGACTTTTAGAGTGGTTGCTCTCTACCTCTGAGGGCAAGAGTCACTATTGTAAAATCTAAGAACCCTGAAAATGTCCCCAAATGCTATGGAAAAAAAAATTGAGTAAAGGTCACATCCAAGAAATTATGATGTAGTCAGTGTCTTCCTCAAGGTTTCTAGAGGGGACATGGCCAACAAACTGGGCAGTTCTGGTCTCAGGGTCATCTCCCCGAATCATTCAAGGTGATATTGGAATAGAGGCAGTTCCCGGTAAAATAGTTTCAGTGTTCTTTCCTCCCGGATCCCTTCTCCACGTGTCTGAGCTCATCACTAAAACCCTGAAATGCCACATGCCCTCAGTCTTACTCGATATGCTCCCAATAAAGCAGGGACCTGGTGGTGTGCCTGATGGGAGGCTCAGCCTTTCAGGAGTAGTTAGTGCCTTCACTTAGTGCCTCCTTTCCCGTAGTTCCAAGAGAGCCTCACTGGAGCCCCTTCTTATGGGAAACGTGACCTTGATGCCCTGGACAGGCAAGATGCCTTCCAGAGCTGCCTCAAGTTCACCAAGGAGCCAGCTACCACAGACATGCATGGCAGCCTGTCTCCTCACAGCAGCCACAGACTCTCATTAACAGGAGAATGTGCTGAGTCTTCTTAGTTAAGCTTCGGGCTGAACTTTTGGTTATCTTGGAGTGTTTCGTGCTAATCAAATTCCTGTCATGCGTTTCTCAACTCCTAGGGAATGACCGATTTCCAGGCCTAAATGAAAATCTGAGATGGAGGAAAGAGCAGACACATTGGCGGCAAGCTAATGAGAAGCTAGATAAGTGAGTCACTCAGCAGCTCTCTGCTGCTTTCCTTTAAAGCCTTCAACTGTGTTTCCCAGGCTACTTGTGTTACTGGGACAACTGCATCCTTCAGAGGATAAGAAAAGGAAACATCACTGTCTGTGTAAATAAGGCTCCAGTGACCCAGGATGCTCAGACGTGTAAGGGGCTCTTCTATGTATCCATTTAAACTGATAAGCATTTAAAGAGCCCTAGTGCTCAACAGCCTCAATGACAGTGACCAGGAAGGAACAGAGAAAGCAGGACAGGGTGCCCAGCCACACCGTACCAAATCCATATTTTCATTATGAAAATCGGAAGAAAGATAATAAGGTATTCAGGGGTATATGAAATTTGTTAGTCTTATATTTTATTGGTTTTTAAATTTTATTTTTATGTGTGTGAGTGTTATGCTTGCATGTATGTCAGTGCAGCCATGTTGAGTCATCTCTCCAGCCCCATATTTTATTGCTTGAAAAAGTTAGAAACATCATAAATACTCAAGAATAGAGAAATGTATATCAAAATATGAGGCTGTTTAAATGTTGTGAAATCACTTTAGTGACCTGGGAAAATGTTTGTGAAATCAGCAAGTGAGCAAAAGCAGAGCAGACCATTGATGTCAGCATGTGACCTCACATCTTTAGTGACATACAGAAACTGCTTTTGCAAAAAACAATAAAGAAATTTACTAAAACATTAGTAGTGGTTTTCTTTGGATGTTGAAAATGTAGGTGACTGATATTTTCTATTTTACACTTTATTGTATTTCCTACCTGGATTTGTGTTTTGATATTTATTACAATCAGAAAAAAATTACAAAGAAATTAAAAAAAATCCTGCTTGAATTGCAACATACACTGTGTGTGTGTGTGTGTGTGTGTGTGTGTGTCTGTAGGGAGGGAAAGAGAATTATATATGGAACAGTTTAGACATATGAGGACTGAAGCTAAATGAATTTGTATAGACAGTGTCTTCCGTGCCTTTTAGCAGCAGGCAGCCTGAGTGAAACACTGAATGATTAAAGACCCCATACATACAACAAAACATAGGTGGTATAGCTTCGTGGTGCAAGGAGAGATGGGAAGACTAAATAGCAGTATTATTTTATAAACAAACGTTAATGCCTGTACTGTTACTATAAGAATGATGCATTCTAGTTAATCTATGGAACTTTGGGGACTCAAACTTATTATAAAACCTCACATAGAAAGGTAAGTTTTGGTCTTATTAATAATGCCAATTTGCTTTGAGCATTTAAGTCTTGTTCTAATTTCCCTAACTGGTGTATTCAGATCTTTAGTTCTGAGTGTCGGTACATCTTTGCCGCCATTTTCAGAATGGAGATATGGATTTGAAATGTCGTGGTGGACATATGGTCCTCCTTCCTCTGTCTGCCCCTGGCCAGTTGCTTTCATTGACTGTCTGAGGTAACTGGTTCAGACAGTGTACAATAGCAACAAAAATGTGTGTGTAGAACTGTTTAGATGGTTAGGTCATCTGCTTTACAAGATTAAAATGAGAGCCTAACAACGTATGTTTAGGCTGGGCTGTGTAATTTGATGTAAAAGCCTTTCCCTTTTGCTGGCAGCATCCACATAGTCGTGATTGAAACCGTGCAGGACCTGCCAGTTCGCCCCTGTTCTCAGCCCCCAGCTCCCTGGTGGGCTGCTCATTATCAGAGTGAATGATGACATCTGGAGTCCTGCAGCAGCTGTGTCCTAGAAAAGTTGTAACTGCTCAACTTACAGCTATTTGGAAATATTGTTGTAATTTTTAAATGATATCTTCTACCCTTTTCTTTTGGATTTCCTTTCATTGTTTTGGCTCTGTTTTAAAATGTTTTTTATTTATCTTGAGACCAGGTCTCACTATGTAGCACTGGCTAGCCAGGAACTGGCTGTCAACCAGGCTGACCTCAAACTTAGAGACATCTGCCTGCTTCTGCCTCCTAAGGCGTACACCGCCACACCACACCTGGCATCAAAGTGCCCAAAGGAATCCCATACTAGTGAATTCAGAAACTCCAGTGATAGGACCCAGGAGTATTTGGTAAAATTTCCCAGGCAGTTCGATTGTGTAGACAATTGTGAGCCACACAGGGGAGCAGGAATGGTATCAATATTGCATGGCTTGCTTAATGCTGCGCAACTCTTCAGTTACCAAGATGGTAAGCTTGCTCTCTTGTGCATTTGAAAAACCAATTAGGACACTGTCTAGTAGGAGCCACTAGCTACATGTGGCTCTGAGGCTTGCAGTGTGGCTGTTTGAAACTGAGACGTAGAATAGGTGGAATAGGCATGCAATTTTCTATTTCAGTAGTGATTTTCTATTGATTGCAGACTAACTGTACTTCTGATATATTAGGTGAAGTGAAATATTTTAAAATTAATGGTGTTAATTTCATTTTGCCTTCCTAATTAATATGTGTGGTCCTTATTACATTTCTTTTAGACAGTGTTGCTTTAACTTTAAACCTACCAGTAAATTAATAGAAAAGGCTTTTAGAGTTCACTCAGTTTACACATGTCACTTGTAGACGTCTAGCAACTAAGGCTGGAGAGCCTATCGTAAGTATGAAAACAGCTAAAAATACCCTTCTAAGCACTCAGTGTTATGTAAGCAACTGTGTCAGTGGGGAAGGGGAAATAGAGAACAGCTACGTGGTAATCTTGGCCCGAGGTTTGTACTAATAGCATAATGCCCTAGCCTCTGGGGCAACATCTCTGCCATTAGGGCCTTTGGAAAGTCAGCTTTTTATACCTCTCTTTCCTTAAAACTAACTTTGGATGGTAAAGCAAAGTATAGTAGCACTGTCTTACCTACAGGAGATATGTTCCAGGAACTCCAGTGGGCCACCCAAAACTGTAGATAGTACCAAATCCTATCCACATCATCATGATACTGTGTCAATCAATCTGAAACCCAAGTTAGCTACTAAATAAACAGCAGTTGGGTAGTATATACAGCATGGATACACTAAGCAAAGCAGTGTTCACCTGGCAGGACTCAATGTGACAGGCAGCACACCACTCAGAATTGCACACAGTTTAGAGCTGATGAATTGTTTATTTCTAGAATTCATTTTGCAATTTCTCATTTAATATTTTCATACTACAGCTAACCATGGGTAATGAACCATTAAAAACAAAGCTATGAAGGGGTGGGGGAGGTTGCTTTCTCTCTTTCCAGCTTCACTTGGTGAGGATCAGGACTAGCATATGAGGAGGGATGGACTAGTACATAAAGTGCACCAGTTCCTTCAGATGAAAGCTGACAGAGAAGCAGTGCCTGGCAATTTCCTATTTCCTCCTGGGTGGTAACTAGTCCAGTAATATCCAGCAAAAGTTCAGTGCCCTCCCCACAGGAATATAAGCTGTGCCTCCTATTGGAAAAGGACAGACAGTGTCACATTTAGCTGAACAACTCCAGCTAGACTTCTGGTAGTGAAGAGCCTGTGTCTTCTCAGTCTGGGTTCCAAAGCCTCAGCCTTTCCTCACAGCAGCATCACTGTTTGCCAAGTTCACGTTTCCCCCAGTCTCTCTAGCATGTTGCAGGGCCTTCCCTCACTCTGATCCTGAGATAGTTCCCATGCATGAGGCTCTGAGGCTTCAAGCAACAATCTGAGAGGCTCACCTAACTGATAGTAGCAACCAATAATTGCTTCTCTACCCATTTTGTTATTTTATGATTGCCATCATTATTAACAGACGTGGGAATAGGGATGAGCTGGAAACTTCACTAGACAGTCTTTCCACAGACATGAATTTCAGGAAACACCTGCAGGTTACCTTAAGGCCAGCTGCTTTGTTATTATTCCATGGTTGACTATACCAAAGAATTCTTCATGACGTGGTACATAGGTTGGCGTCACTGGAATCTGGCCAAGTCTGATTGTGCTTTAGTCTGACCTCCTTTTGTTTTGTTTCTTAGAACAAAGGCAGAGTTAGATCAAGAAGCCTTGATCAGTGGCAATCTGGCTACAGAAGCAAATTTAATCATTCTGGATATGCAGGAAAACATTATCCAGGTGAGGACAATACATAATACATACTTCCTTTGATCTGTTTGACCATGTTTCCTGGAATCTAAAAGGGAATTTTTCATTCAAAACTGAGAAAAAAATAAACATGATTCCAAAATGTATTTTTTCCCCCCTGGCTTTTTGAGACAGGGTCTTGTCGCTATGTATCCCTGCCTGGCCTGGAACTCACTATGTAGGTCAGGCTAGCCTCAAACTCAACAGATCCACAGGCTTCTGCCTCCTAAAGTGCTGGGATTAAAGGCATGTACCATCATACCCAGCCCAAAATGCCTTTTTAAAGGAGAATGGCCAGCCTCTGGAGGCAGAGGCAGGCAGATCTCTGTGAGATTGAGGCCACCCTGGTATACATAGTGAGTTCCAGGTGGGCTGTCACTAGGGAGGCCCTGTCCAAAAAGGGGGAGGAGTTTGGAGGAAGCTTACTATTTTCAACAATAGCTACCTTGCAAATTCCAGAGACACTTAACATTCTTCTGGCTTTTCTCACTTGCTGCTCCCTTGGATGTTTAATAAACTGACTCTCAAGATTAAATTAGACCAAGTACATGCCAAGTTTATAAGGTGGGTGATAGGCTTTTTGCCCACAGGATGGTAACTAGGTTTCTCCTGATGACTCAATTCCAGTTGGATAATGGCTGGCATAAGAGTTTTATGACTGCACTAGGTTTAAGAAAAAATTTAAAAAGTACCAAAACCATGAGGCTAGAGACATGGCTCAGTGGTTAAGAGCACTGCACTGACCGCTCTTGCAGATGACTTGGGTTCAATACCCAGCACAAACATGGCTGCTAACAACTGTCTGCAACTCCAGTTATGGGGGCATCTAATACCCTCTTCTGACTTTTGTGGGCATTGCCCAACACTGGTGTACTTACATACATGCAAAACACTCATTCACATAAAATTAAAAAATAATAAATAAAATTTAAAAAAAAACAGTACTAAGTATGATAAACGATGTTTGTTTGGGACTCAGATTGCTAAAAGACATCATTTGTCCCATGAATTTGCCATCCCTGCTGTAGAAAAGTACGGTCAGGCCTCCACATCCTCACACTTGACCAACCATGGATGGAAAATACTTAGGAAAAAATACATCTCTATTAAACATATACATACTTTTTTGTTTCCCATGGTCATTCCCTAAACAATACAGTATAACAACACAGTGTTTATTTTTACATTGTATTAGGTACCATAAGTAGGCGTGTTTAAAAGTACACGGGAGGATCGTGTGGGTTCTCTACATATACCTGCCCTTTTTCTATAAGTCATCCAAGGATGACTCAGATATCTTTGAGATTTTGCTAACTTTGGTAATCAAATGCTTGGTGGATCATCTATGGTATCTTTACACAAAATATCTTTGAGTGCTGTATACCTAACATCAGGCCTCAAAATGATTTGAATTTCCTAAGAAAGCTGAAGCATGAAACACATTTGTTATTATCCTTGTTGTTAAAATTTCTGCAGCCAATCATAGGCTGATATTTAGAAACATTGCTGTCACCAAGGAGCACCACTGGACTGGGAAAGTCTTGAAGTACTCAGAGAAAACCATGCCTTATATGCAAAGAAAGAACATTCCAAAAGTTGTGACCCTTGCTGGAAGGGGGTGTTTGGGATCCCAAAATTAGGCACAAAACATAAATCAATTAGTTTTGAAATAAAGTCACTGGGAAATAAAGCTTAAGCTCTCATGGTTGTTAATGGATGATCTGTATGGTGCTCTCCAAACTCTTACGACCTTCAGCTAAGAAGATGGCAGACCAGATCACCAAGCTCCTCAGCAGCAGCCTCTCCCTTTCAGCCTTCTGTTTACTTGCACACTACAGGAATTCAGTGATACTGTTCTTCCATCCCACAGGCAAGCTCAGCTCTAGACTGTAAAGACAGCCTGCTGGGAGGTGTCCTAAGAGTCCTGGTGAATTCTCTGAGCTGCGATCAGAGCACCACCTACCTGACTCACTGCTTTGCGACACTCCGAGCCCTCATTGCCAAGGTAAACATGGGGTGCTTGTTTTCTTTCTCTTAATTAACAGCAAGATTTTCATGTTGCTTCTCTTCCTTCACAGCCAACCAAGATCCTCAGAGGGTATTAAGTGGTGTGCAGTGAGAATCTTAATTCTTCCTAGGAAGAAGTAGGTACACTGGTTCTCAGGAAGTCACTGTGGGAAGCCAAACAGTGGTTCTCATACTTGAAATATGCACCTAACTATAGAAATTCCAAATGACCACTCACTGAACGTCTGTGACACGATAGCAAGAATCAATTGAGAGACTACTTTCTCCCCCCGTTTTTAATACCTTATCAGAGTAAGATTAATTCTATGCACAACCCCTGACAAAACAACCCATCATAAAATGTTGGGAGGTTTAGAAATTAATTTCTGATGCCTGGGAACTGTCTTTGGTTGGTAGTCTATTTAGGCTTTTTTTTCTCTTCCTTTATGAGAAATCTTATTGAATGCATTCTACACAGAATCTTTTAAATTTAGAGAATGGACTTCTGTCCACTACTGTAATAATTTTCTCTTTCTTAGTCACCAATAATTTCCAAGGAACCTATTAAACTCATGAGTAAGTCTTTCAAAGCTGTGACTTCACCAGTGAGTGCAACCTGGCTGACAATGAAGTTAATGACATAGCCCTAACCTCAGATGTGTGATTCATAATTAAAGCTTAAGTGGACGTCATCGTTACATCCATCTTCTGACTCACGCAGCTCCATTTTCTTTATGGAACAGTGCGTTCATTCTTTCAGGCTCTTTGTCCAAGCAGACATTGCTACTGCAACAGACATCCAGAGAGCCTAGGAGAGTACCAGTGATGCCTAATGGCCCCTTGTATCTGTTCCAGTTTGGAGACTTGCTGTTCGAGGAGGAGGTGGAGCAGTGTGCAGACCTGTGTCAGCGAGTGCTGCATCACTGCAGCAGCAGCATAGACGTCACTCGGAGCCAAGCCTGCGCCACCCTCTACCTCCTCATGCGCTTCAGCTTTGGAGCTACCAGTGTAAGAGCTCAGACCAGCTTGGGGACATGGGACAGAATCAGGAGAGAATGTGAATACAAAGCATTGGTAGAGAGGAAGGTTTGCAATATGGCCTTTTACTTCTACCCTGAGAGAAGAAAGCAGTGAATCTGTAGATGGGCACCCGGGAAGTGACTGGCAGCCCTGGGGAGTGAAGTGCTTTCCAGCAGTCTTTTTCCCTAAGACACAAAGAAATGTTTAGATTAAAAAGTTATTGTATGTGGAACAAACACAGCAGGCAGGTTAAGGACTCGGAAGTGTGTGTCCTGTTTCCAAAGTCCTAATTGGTTCTAGTTCCGGCCAGTACTAGGGCCACGTGTGGAGGAAAAATGTAGGTTGTCTTTGTCACCCAGATCTTAGTTTTAAGTGAAACTTAGAAGCTCTTGGAGTTGTTCTGTGTAGAATAGCACACCTTTGGTTTAGTTTGTACGTGTTTATGTACATACATGGTGCATTTCTACTTCTTGTCGTATTAGTGAGCATCATTGTTATATTAAAAGATAAATTTGCCCATAGGAGAAAGTCAGTCTCCTAAAGGTTTTGTTTTGCTTTGTCTTGTTTTTGTCTGTGTTGTTTTAATACTTCAGGAATTGAACGAAGGACCCCAACATGCTGAGCTATACCCCAGTGCTCTAAATATATTAGGGATAATTGTTTAAAAGTCTGTAGGACATGATCCATTGACCCTTGGGTGGCCATGTTGTTCCATGGTCCTGGAAAGGACACACACAAAGCTTCTGTCTCATTCAAATCCAACAACTCAAAAGCACTGGCTTTGAAGGTCTCATTCCTCTTGGCAAGTTCCAAGAAGAGACTCTTGGCATGAAGGGATATATCTGTGACCAACTATACAAGATGTGCAGTATAGAAGCAGCCCAGACTCCATGAAAATTTAAAGGGAGCCTGATAGATTTATGTGAGCATAATATCCACTCAACCTATTTAAACAATAATGTGAATCTTGTGCAAAGTATAGCTCACAGTTTATTGAGAGCAAAGGAAATGATTAAGACTAGAATAAAAGAAACATTGGGGATTTGTTTGTGTCTGGCCCTGCTGCCTTCAGTTATTTATAAGCTGACTGTCTCTTGTTTGTGCCATCCTTTCTGATACAGAACTTTGCAAGAGTAAAGATGCAAGTAACGATGTCTCTGGCATCATTGGTGGGCAAAGCACCAGACTTTAATGAAGAGCACCTGAGAAGATCCTTGAGGACAATTCTAGCCTATTCAGAAGAGGACACGGTCATGCAGACCACTCCTTTTCCCGTCCAGGTAGACCAACAAACATACCTTGTCTAATGCATGAGTTTGAGATTAGCCAGTTAGAAGGACACACATTTATGTTTTCTCATAAGGGATTTATTTATTTATTTATTTGTGTGTGTGTGTGTGTGTGTGCACCTGAGTGCAGGTACTTGTGGAAGCCAAAACAGGGTGTTGGATCCCCTGGAGCTAGAGTTAGAAGGAGTTGTGAGCAGCCCAACAGAGGTTCTAGGAGTCAAACTCTGGTCCTCTGGAAGAGTGATATGAACTCTTAAAACTGCTGAGCCATCTCTAGCCTCAACATTTATGTTTTTACATATATATATGTATATGTATATATATAATTTGCAAATATTTATAACCTCTCCCATATTTGATGTTCGGTGTTCTGAGAAATGCAACACACACATACCACTGTCCCCAGCTTTAAGACACCAAGAATCTTTTTGGAGAGCACAATCTCAAACAATTAGGAGGCAATACAAAATAATAAGGTGTGTGATGACAAATGCTGTGTAAGATTTTTAAAAAGGGGGAGCAGAGGTTGGATGTAGCTCAGTGGTACAGCAGTTGTCTAGTTGTCTCCAAAACTCTGGGTTTGGTCCCTAACACTGCAAAAAGTAAAGTCAACAATAAAAAAACAGTAAGGGGTGATTAATGAAGAAGCCTGTGGTCTAGAAAGACATAGGGGCAAATTTAGCCAGGGCAGAATTTAGCCAGGCATGAGGAAAGTTATGTGAGTGATAATGGGTTGACTGTAAAGAAAGCAAGGAAGAGTCCACTTAACGGGAGCTGTGAATGGGACTGATCCCTGGAAGCGTGTGAGGACAGTCATCTGGAAATGCTGTGGAGTGAGTATAAGATGCAGTATTTCTCTGTCTTTCATCTCTAGCTCCTCATCTGTTCTGGGATTGGTTCTCACTTAAGCCCTGACATTCCTGAGGACAGTTTTACACCTTTGCAGATTGCAAACTGAAACTGTTTAAACATAAGGTGCTGGAGATGGAGCTAGTGTAAGGGTACAGGCTCCTTGGTGGACTTAGGACCAATCACTGTGGGCCTTGGACTGTGAAGATGAAAGGCTTCAGAGGATAGTTTAGAGTACGCTCCAGCTCTAGTTTCTCCCTGGCTCTTCCTGAACTTTAATGGTAACCCTAACCCTGACCATGAACCACAAAGCCATGATTATTTGGGGGCTTATACTTTTTTGCAGGTGGAGGAACTTCTTTGCAATCTGAATAGCATTTTATATGACACAGTGAAAATGAGGGAATTCCAGGAAGATCCTGAGATGCTCATGGATCTCATGTACAGGTAAACTTCCCTGAGGAAACTGAGGGCATCACTTGAGGTCTAGGATTTGTCTCCATGGAATTCTTTCTCGTGTAATTATCATAGGTAATATGATAGGCCAGTTTGGGGACAATATCCAGATATACATGAGTATTGATAGAAAATTGGGGTAGATTCATATATAAATTTTCAGAACGATCACCCTAATTCTAAGCACAGTGTTTATAATGCTGTCTTTTGTTTAGAATGAGAGAAAGAATTATCAACTGTTACATGGATTATTTCTCACTGCTTTGTTGCAATTATATTCAGCCAAACACAGGCAGTTTACTTTAGAAGTCATATTTTACTGTGTAGTTTACAACCATCTTTCTGGTCCAGTAGGTTCAGGAGAAACTACTTATAAAGCCAAAATTGCTCTGATCCATCTCAAGAAGGCAGCTCCTTTGTCCTTCATTGTTATTTTGTGAGAAAGGGAAGGAAGAAAATTGTTTGAGATCCAGGAAAAAGGACACAATTTTATTAAGGTTTTTTTTTTTCTCATAAGACCTTTATTAAGTGCTCTTTCTTAGTATCATCTAGCATACCCTAGACATGGATTGAAAGAGTTAGATGAAAAGGTTAACCCTTTCATTTTCTGAAAATGTTGGCAAAAGCATGTTAGGGGAAGTCAAAAACTTACAAAACAAAACCCCCAAAGCATCCAGTAGAGCGGGGTCATCCAGCAGTGGCTCTTGAAACCGTTTCTCAATCTGTTTTCAGAATTGCCAAGAGCTACCAGGCATCTCCTGACCTGCGGCTGACCTGGCTCCAGAACATGGCAGAGAAGCACACCAAGAGGAAGTGCTTCACAGAGGCCGCCATGTGCCTGGTGCATGCAGCTGCCTTGGTGGCCGAGTATCTGAGCATGCTGGAGGACCACAGCTACCTGCCCGTGGGCAGCGTCAGCTTTCAGGTGGGCCACTTCTCCCTTACAGCAGCGTCCACCAGCGGTAGGCTGTGCTCTGCTGAAGAGCGCATCCACAGGCACAAGGCATTTTTTTAATGCTACAGCTGGGCTACTGACATCTAACATGGAGAGACCAGGGATGTTTCCACCACTAATGTCAATACCACCAAGGTCAAAAAACCATGTGTTCAGTTATATTTGTCTTCTCTGGGATTGCTTGGCCTTTTCTTTTTTTAAAATATTGATTACAATAATGGTGCTTAAAGGCAATGGGCACTTTGGTAGATATTCTCAGACATTTGAAATTCACATGCCTTTGACCTTTCCCATAAACTGTAAAACTGGTAGACAGAGAAGGTAAAGTTACCTCCACTTCACAGATACAGGAAATAAGAGAGCAATTGTCTAAGATCATTTAAACACTTTCTTAAAGACTTATAATTAACACTGTATACTGTCAAGCAGGAAACTAGAACAATGACACAGCTCATGGCCAAACCCTTCATTTCTGTTCCCCAACTCTGTAGGATCCAAAATTAAGAATCAAGTTGACCCAAGAAGGGAAACAAATGACTAACTGAATGCTCTCTAAGGATAACACAGACCTTACCCACAGCTGATAAGGGGACATTTTGTACCACCTAAGAGCTCAGAATTGGCTGCTCGGTGGCCACCTGGACTGTTGGCATGATAGAGTCTAATGCAGTACTTAAAGGAAAGAAAAGCCCAAACAAAAACAGTGTTAGACATACTTTCTTTGAAAGAGATCTGATCTGTAGAGACAGCCATCCCTGAAACCATGCACAATAGAGCTACAAGTGATAGAACATTTCCAGCCAGACTGGAAGAGCAATTCACAGGCGTTTGTGTCGTTCTTGTTGAATTTCTATGAGGCTTTGTTCTCATTATTGTCCCTCAGCACCGTTTTGTAAAGCTTTGAGAAGCTGAAAGGATGGTTCAAAGTGGCTTTCCCAGGCCTTGAGAATGATGCATTGAAACTATTCCTGTGGAGCCAAGCTCCTGTTTCTTAGAACACTGCTCACCTGCAAAGCTGGGCTTCACCTCTGATCTCTTCTAAGTCCTTTTTTGTTTCTTTTGTTTTTGTTTTGTTTTGTCTTTTAGAGACAAGTTCTCCCTGTAGCTCCAGCTGACCTAGAACTCACTATAGAGACCAGGCTGGTCTTGCTTGATCTCACAGAAATCTGCCTGCCTCTGTCTCTGCCTCCTGAGTGCTGGGATTAAAGGTGTATACTGGATAAACTATTTCTTTTAATTCTCTTATGCTTTTTCCCAATTACTGTATTTTGTTTAATATCTTGCACTTAATATTAATTGAATTTCACTTTTTACTTTTGTGTTTAATAAGGCTTGCTGTCATTGTCTTACGTAGAATTCAGTTGACTTGCTTATAATCATGCATGCCAAGCTGAGATAAAATTGTTATTCTAGAGCCCACAATGACTCCTCATTATCTCTACATGGGAAGATGGAGCTCCATCTTTTTTCCTGTAATCTTTATCTATTCCTTTTATCAGAGAATATTCATTGAGTTTTATTCTGTCCGTGTGAACTATACATTCTAGCCAGAGACATTGTGTAACTATTCTATCCAGCAACAATTATGATACATAGTGCTATGAAGAGCACAAGATGCTCTGGCCTGTCCTGAAGTCAGGGAAAGGATGAAGAGAGTGAGAAGGAAGGAAAAGCAACTGGGAATTGGTAGGTCCTTAGTGTGTAGGATATATGAGCCAGGCTCTCACATACTGAAGAGGTGCCAAATCATGTTGATGCCTGTGGAAGAATTCTTATTTCTCTCAGATGAGTCCTATGAAGTCAGTTTGGAAATTATGCTTGAAAGTGAATGATATTGAGCCCACATTAACCTAAGGTAAAAATGGAATTCATCAGCCTGCATAAGAAGGAGGACCCCCATACGACTTGCCAGCCTAGACCTACAGACCCAAAGCCATCCAATCGCCATGTTGTCACCACCTCCTGTCCCAGCCCTCTGTAGTGTGGACTTCTCACACTGATTGAGTTAAACTGGGATTCGAGTCCAAGAGAAAAGAGAAATCACATGTTTAGAAGTTTCAGAGAAAGTCTCTGGGTATCTGGTTAGTTCTGACTAGGTTATGTGTTCAATCTTGAATCAGTCATAATGGTCAAAGTAATAATATGGTCTGATTGTCTGTGCTGGTGTCAGAAGCCTACACCTAAAATTGTTCAGTGCTTCTCCAGAAGGATGATTTCTGCCCCCAATAAAATTAAGCCTTTGGGAAAGTTTTGTAGACATAAATGTGTTCAGGGAAAAATAACTTAGAGATCACTGAGTTCCAAGAAACTGAGATCATTGGAATCCTGTGCCCTGGAGTATAATGCTTATTTCACAAACATAGATATGGACAATTCTTCAACGCTGCTGTGACTTTCACCTCCCTAACTGAAGCCAGGAATATCTGTGCAGAGTCCTTTTCCTCTGACTACAGCTAGCAAGCTGCGTAGCTTTATATCTGTTCCTTTACATGTAGAAATAGTATCACAGGGAGTTCCATCAGTGCTACTGTCCTGAGTTATTAGATTCTCTCAGCTGAATTTCCTGGACCTTTTGTTATGAGTTCATCATAATAATCCACCACATTTGGAAGATTCATCAGTCACAAGAGACTTTGAGAAATTAAGCTTACATTCATAAAACTGTATTCCAATATGGATGTAGAGGGCTAGGCTTTGATGACCACCTCTTTGTGGATTCCTAAAAGCAGTTCTTGTGATCTTGTTAGCCAAGTCGCCAAGTCAAAAGGTGGGCAGCTTTTGCTCCACAAAGCATATGGCTGACTGGAGCACTATGCTGAGAGATTTTGGGGAGTATATCCAGGTTCCAAGAGTAGTAGTATTATTGAAGAGTTATGTATGCTACATGTACAGCAATCAGAAGGAGTGGCATGTGTGCTGTTTGCAGTCCCTAAACCATGGTAGTTTCCCTTGTCTTCTGTACTCTCTATGCACTTCTTCCATGACTTAAGCTAAGAATGGCTCTTGACCTGTCAGAAGTATTCGAGTCACTGCCAGGGTCAGAGCTTGGGTGAGGTAAGTGGTGTACACAAGACACAAAATGTAAGTAGAAATTCACTCTCAGAGTCAAGCAAGTACCAAATCAGCACTTCCGTGATCCTGAACATGAGTGCTTCCTGAAGGTTTTTACCAGCAGTTTCTCATTTGAGCCAACCTAGCTCTAGACACTGCATTCTTTAGCTCATATAAATAAGAGTGTATAAACACAAAATGTTTGGGAGTGGAGAGGACCAGCAACTTCTGCACTGCCATAAACCATAGCACCTCTGTGAAGATCCCTCACTGGCGCAGTCACATAGAATATGAATTTATCTGAAAGTCAGATGGTGATGGCAGCGCATTTGAGCAAAACGCACCCAAAAGCCAGCAGTCCACTCGGCTGGTGAAACAGCAATCTGTTCACTGTAATTGGCCTTGACCCTCCCTCAGTGTTATCTCACCAACCTGGGGTTGTTTCAAATACACTGTTGTTACATTAAGGAAAATGTCCTTCCTGTTATATTTCTTAATAGTTAGAACCTGTGGGGTTTGGTAACAGGTTGCCCAGTGTGACCTTTCAAACTGAACAGCAGTCAGAAACTACTGTGAGTGGAATCCCAGACTTGGTATGATCGCCATCTGGTGAAGGTTTTGGAGTGTGGTTTCCTCACCTATGGTCTGTCTGGGTTTCTGGGGTCCCTTATTAGTCACGGTCCCCTGTTCCCTGGGCTCATATTGGGATATCTTGCAGAATATTTCTTCCAATGTGCTGGAGGAGTCTGCAGTCTCTGATGACACCTTGTCACCCGATGAGGATGGAGTGTGCTCTGGCCGGTACTTTACGGAGAGTGGACTTGTGGGCCTCCTGGAGCAGGCTGCAGAGCTCTTCAGCACGGTCAGTACCTACTGGGCTCAGTCAGTACCTCCACACACTCATCAGGACCATGCAGGACAGGACTGGGTCTGACTGGATGCCGTTGGCTAGACCCAGGGAGGATGTTGATGTCCACAAGTTGTGTTAACCCTCCAGGGAGGTGAGGGAGCCTTTCATCACTGAAATGCTCTGGTTTCTACTGCATGTTCATTGGTTGGGCAGCAGTTTTACAGTATTGTTTCCATGGAATAAGGTGGAAACTAAGCCGCAGGGAGGTGAAATGGCTCGTCCAGGGCTACACAACCAGTGATGAGGCATGTTCTCACTCCCTCATTTCCCCCGCTCAAAGAAAAGAAATGGGGAGGAGCCACTGTGAGGAGAGAGCAGGGATCCTCGGCATCTTTCCTCTAGCACTCCAGTTGTCCTCGGGTTCCATACAAACCAGGGTAGCTCAGAGAAACGAGAGAGCAGAAGCCATGGAGACTTCCCCCAGTAACCCGGTCTGAATACTTCCCATCAGAGGAAACGTCCAGAAAAGAGGGAAAGCCACTTAAACATTTTCATTTTAATCATCACCCTCTTTCCCCATAGTAATGCCAAGTAAAAGTTCAATACTGTATTTAGCTGATCTAATTCTGGTTTTTTCCCTATTTATTTTTTTAATTTTTAAGTTTTTTTTTTTTTATTTTATGTGTAAGTTTTTTGCCTGCATATAAATGTGCCTGTGTGTGCAATGCCTGTGGAGGCCAGAAAGAGGGCTATGATCCCCTGAAATTGGAGTTACACATGGTTACTAACCTCTCTGTGGGTGTTGGGGGCCAAACTCAGGTCCTCTGGAAGAGAGCCAGTGCTCTCTGAGTTGATGAGCCATCTCTCCGGCCTCTCTTATATTATTTTTTTATTTTCTAATCTTTATTGCCAGACTTCCTTCCTATATTTTTTATATAGTTTAGTTATTGTGTTAACTTTATTTTCTTGTTTTTATTTTCTGTTTTAGGAATGAAAAAATCTCTTTTTAGTTAACTTTTTGTTATACAAAATAATGGACTTCCTTCTGACATTTTCACATATACATGTTATTGTACCTAGCTCATGTTTACTCACGCATCCATAAACTCTTATTTTACTGAAATTCTAGAAAATAAATTGATTAGGCCCCTCTTAGTTTCCTCGAGGCCTTGCATCTGGCCAGAGGGGAAACTGATGAGCTCAAAATCCGAAAGCCTGCCTTAGTGCCCAAGCCCATCTTCTCCCCTGTTTCCAGTCTGTGAAAAGTCTTCTCCCTAGGACTATTAGCATTCAGGACTATTTAGCAATGTGTCTGGTTTGATTCTAAAGCTACAACTTCCCAAAAAATGCTCAGACAGCCCTCGGGCACATTGTTTGTATAATTAACTCTGGTTACTCTTCTTAAATTCCAGTGCATTAAAACCTCTTCTTCTCTTAATAAGGGAGGCTTATATGAGACAGTTAATGAGGTCTACAAGCTGGTCATCCCTATCCTGGAAGCACATCGAGACTTCAGGAAGTTGGCCTCTACCCACGACAAGCTGCAAAAGGCCTTCGACCACATCATCAACAAGGTAGCTGGGCACGCTGGCTAGGGTTCTCTTAGCTGGTGTCAGGTGACCCATCCTAGAGACTCTCCACCATTCTTTGCCCTCTGGTTACAGACAGACCTTGAACTAATCTTGCTGTTGTTCTCACCATCAGACTAGAAAGGGCTGGAAACAGACTGTAAAGGAAGGAAGGTTGAATTGCTTTGTAGTTAGAAAATGTGAGATTCTTTAAAGTTCACTTAGATGAAGCCACAGACATGTTTTCTAGGATTTCTTTTGTTATCACTTCTACCATTTATTTTATAAGCATTAAATCTGCTTGACAGAGGGATTCCTGTTTAAGCAGATACCAAGTTCCAGAGCTAGGAAGTCTACGAAAAAAAAAAAATTAAAGATCTTTTTAAGCCAGTGGACCACCAGTTGTGACATAACTAAAGAGCACTTTTCTTTTCTCTTGTAACAGGATCATAAGAGAATGTTTGGAACCTACTTCCGAGTTGGTTTCTATGGATCCAAATTTGGGGATTTGGATGAGCAAGAATTTGTTTACAAGGAGCCTGCCATTACTAAGCTTCCTGAGATCTCACATAGACTAGAGGTAAGAAAGACACTTTGTGTGCTCAACACTGTACACATCACAAAAACAAGGTAGAATGAGTCACTGTGTTTTTTTTAAAAAGTCACGTGTGTAGCACTGACCTATATATAAATTTTCCATGTTGCGTCTATAGTATGAAGGTATTAGGTAAGATTGTGAATTCCATAAAATTTGGACAGTTTTCGCTTGAATCCTGTATATATTTTACAAAGTTTAAAATTTAAATCTTGGAGAGTTATTTTCAAGACTGTATTAAAATCAGTGTGTGTCCATGATTTCTTAAAATCCTTTCTAAATGTTACAAATATGTACCAACAGGCATGAAGTCATAGAATGTTCTGACTTGAAAGTTATCATCTTGACTCTTAAGTACTGAATCACCCCCCCCACCTCAAAAACTGGTGTGGCTGTCATTTTGTTGTCATTGAACAACACATTCTGGAAAGTAGCTATGCAGTGGGTTATGGCCAGCCCCAGTTCCAACCCGACATCTACGTGATGTAAGAGAAAACAGTAGCAAGTTCTTACAGGAAATTGAAAGACTAGAGCAAAAAGAAATGGCTATAACGTCAGAAAAACAGAAGCAAATATGGAGGGGGCCAAACACTAAGAACTTAGTAAGAAAGTCAAGGGGTACCCCAAAGTAAACTGTCTCAGGCTCAGGGACTGGGGTCCTCTGAACAGCTGACTTAACCAAAGTTCCCCATTTTTGCCATCTTGCTCTTACTTTGAATGTGCCCCCTCTTCAGACTGTAAAGCTTAAAATTTTGTGATGCTTGATTTTTTTTTTGTACTATTTACCCCTACCAAATAAGACAAGAGGACTCAACTCAGAGAAGCCATGGCCCATTGAGGTCAGGCAACATGTCCAAAGGCTTCCAACTCCAACCAGGAAAACTAGCCATTTGACCCTTAATTCTCTAATACTGTGTCACTTGCTTAGAAGTAGAGATGTGTATTTTGTTTCTTATACACGATGGCTTGCCATGTTATGGAAAGCCAGGTGACCTCCAAGTTTCCAGGGGACAAAATGTAAGAAATAAATGATGCCATGCCCCCGGAGATGTCTCCAGAAATATGATGATGTTAGCTGAACTTGACACCAAGTGTTTCTACACTGTGGAAAGCTTAGATAGTTGAAAGAGCTGGACTTGCTTATACTTTCCTTTACGTCTCAGGAAATGCTGAAGCTTGCTTCTTAGCTCAGAGGGACTGTCCATAATCAATGAATAAATTGTGCCTTGCACTTCTTCCAAACGAATTCCACTTCTGAGAAAACAAAGAGTTGTTTTCTTTCAAAATGAACTTTGTAAACTCATGACTTCTTTTCCCTAGGGATTTTATGGTCAGTGTTTTGGTGCAGAATTTGTGGAAGTGATAAAAGACTCTGCTCCTGTGAACAAAACCAAATTGGATCCCAACAAGGTATGGAAAATATGCTAAAATCAACCATTCAACTCCGAATCCTTTTTCTACTCTGAAAACACAAAATGAGTTTCTGTGTTTGGATTCTTTCCCGTCATTTAAATCTAACTATGATTTGTATTGTACTGTAGTATAGTGTAGTATAGTGCAGTACAGTATACTACACTGTACTGTATTGTATTATATTGTATATGTGTGTGTGTGTGTGTGTTATGCACATGTGTGCCCATGTGTAAGAGGCCAGAGGTTAACATTAGATGTCTTCCTCTATCAGTTACCACCTTATTGTTTTGAGACAGGACCTCTCACTAAACCTGAGAGGAGCTAGAGAGATGACTCAGTGGTTAAGAGCACTTGTTCTTCCAGAGGACCTGGGTTCAATTACCAGCATCCTCATAATAGCTAACAATCATCCATAACTCCAGTTCCAGGGAATCTGACACCCTCTTCTGGCCTCTGTGGGCATTGCATGTATATGGCATACTTACATACATGCAGATAAAGCACTCATACATATAAAAATAAAAATAATGATTTTTAAAAATATTATAAGTCTGGTGCTCCCCGTTTGCCAGCTGCTCCCAGATTCACTAGCCTGAGATTACAAATTCGTACTGCTGTGCCTGACTTATGTTGCTGCTGGGGTGCCCAGCTCAGGTCCTTACACTTGTAGCAAGCACTTTACCCACTGGGCCATCTCCCCCAGCCCTTTTTGGTTTTGAGTTGTTGGGTTTTATTTTTATTGTTGTTGTTGGTTTGTTGGTTTTTTGACAGTTTTTTGCCATGTAGTTCAGGTTGCCCTTGAGCTCAGTATCTTCCTGCCTCAGCCTCCCTAGTACTAGGATAATTACAGGTGCCAACACACTCTACTGGTAAACAAGCATTTTCTTCTAGTGTTCAATTACTTATGAATTAGGTCTTAAAGAAATTACATAAAGGCATGAATCCTAATAGGAGCTATCATTTATTAAACATCAACTGTACTTATGTTATCCTCCAACAACCATTAGGAATAAGTTGGGTTGCTCTTATTTTGTTCTGTTTTTTAAATACTGTATTTATTATTTTTTATTTTGTGTGTATGAGTGTATCACTTGCATGTATGTAAGTGCACCCATGTTATGCAGTGCCTGCAGAGTTCAGAAGAGGGTATTGATTCCCCTGGAACTGGAGTTACAGACAGTTGTTAGTTGCCATGTGGGTGCTGGGAACTGAACTCAGGTCCTCTGCAAGAGCAGTCAGTGCTTTTAACCACTGAGCCCCCAGTTACTCTTTTTTATAGATTTTTTTTTAATGCAATTTAGGAAGGTCAAGCAACTTTACAGTATCGTTTCCAAGTACTTGCAGAACGAGAACATGGATTCTGATCCCCAACACATACTTTTTTTAATCACTGTGCCTCATTAGTAAATGTCTTTTAAAACTTTAATTTCTCAACTTAAAATGTTTAAAACTATCAACTTCTATCTGACAGCGTTTGGTGGCACCTTCTTTAAGCTGCAGGTGTTCCTTCTAGTCACATGCAGGATCACAGTGGTAATGAGGAAGGATCAAATGGCCTGGCCTTCAGGATTCTCACATCCACCCAGGGTGCATCTCATCCCCAACTGAATGCAGGACAGTGAGATTCTGATGCTAACCCGTTACACCTGCCATCAGACTCTACAGGTTCAAGGCTCATTCCTCCATAAGACTGCCCTTATTTCAGTCATAAGCCACAAGTGGGGCTCCTACACCACCCTCACTCACCAGCTGACTACAAATTTGAGAGATCTTTTCCCCCTCTTGGGTTAGATAATTCATAAGGCTAAGTTAAAAAACTTAAAACAGTACCATACCTCTGATTATAGTTGTATGATAGTGAAAATACAGAGGGCAAGGTCAGGGAGAAAGGGCCTCTTCATGTGAGTCCCTCAGTTCTGTCTTCCAGAATAATATGAAGATGATACAAATAGAGAGAAACCAGCCAAATACACGTTTGTTTTTCTGCATTTGTCAGAACACTTACTCATTTAAGACACATTCCTCAAACATTTACTCATTTAAGACACATTCCTCAGCTGAGGCCTAAAAGCAGTCATTGTGATAAAAGCTGAACAGAAATGTTTGGAGTCCTTGGAAGACAGCACTGGCTGTGTGCCCACAATGATCTGAGCGTAACCAAGTGCCTCTCCCCTGTTTTAAAACTCCCAAGGTAGGCTGTGAGCCTGGAATGAGAACCCTAACCCAAGATCACCCCCAGATTTCATTATTCTAAGACATGAGTTAGTGTGAGGTCAGTGTCCCAGCAGTCTGTCTCACTGGGTGGGTGTCACACAGCGCTCATGGACATTCTTCTCCCTTGTGTTTTTAAAGAATTCATCTTCTTTAATGACTGCCTTTCCCACCACATGTATGTGTATATGTATGTGTGTGTGTTTACATGAGACATATGCAGTGACTCACTAGTGCTTAGTTACATGCATTTTGACAACTGCATGTAACCATGAGCACCACAGTCAAGAAACAGAATCATTCCATCACTCTGAAATGTTTCGCAGGCTCCTTTGTCATCACTCTCTGCTGTCAGCTCCTAGCAGCCACTGGCTGTATTCTGTGTAGATCTTTCCAGAAGGTGTGCCTGTGGAAGTATGCAGCCTTTTGAAGCTGGCTTCTTTGCCTCAGCATATACCATCTAAGATTTACCCTTGTTATAATAGTTCCTTCCATTTTATGCTGAGTCGTCAGGTCTGTGATGTACCACACTTTGTTTATTGTTTGCCCACCAAGAAGATAATGGCTTCTATTTGTTTATTATAAACAGCATTGTGATAGACCATTGCTTACTAGTTTATGCATGAATGTAAGTTGTTTTTTTTTTTTTTCTTGGTGGTATGTGATTTTCCCGAGGAGTCTATTTCAATTCACCCCAGAAAGAGAGGCTGATTGATGATAGACCAGAGAAGTTTCTGTCTAAGTCTAGCTTGGTGAATCAACTAGTTTACTGAGGTTATTTACAGGAATGTAGGTGTTGGAAGTCAGCTGCATCACCAGGAAACCCTCCATGCAACTTTCCTCCTCCCTACAATTGTTTACAGCATTCTTGAGGAGGGATGGGGACAACAGGAAGAAAAGAGTGAGGCCTGGGGAGAGAGAGGCCTCATGTGGGTGATCACAGACAGATACTCTATTTCAAGACAGCAACAATCCCATCCAACACAAGAGCCACACAACACTTGGGCACACACGTGGCAGTGGGGTTCTTGGGTGGGATGTCAGTTAGTTGCATAAGGAACTCCAGACTCCTTATGCATACATTTTGCATTCCTCCCATATGACCGTCCCAGCTGCCCCATCCTTCAAAACACTTGGTACTATCTCTTTTCTTAGTTTAACCGTTCACACTGCCTAGTAAGCATGTCTTCATCATAACAACTCTGTAAAGGAAGACTTGCCTCCTGGAACAGCAGTTTTCAAACTCTCATGCTGAGGCCTCTTTAGGCTTTTTAGAGGGGGCAACGGAGAGACCTGCCTCTTCTCTGAGTTACGTTTCCTTTCCCAACCTCAAGGTCTTTTCTGTCTCTGAGGTGGAGAGGAGAAAGGGAAGATTCTGAATTCTGGCCTGAGGCATTCAGCACTGGGGCTTTCAAGAAGGCAGGGCCAGGCTGTGTCCCAGCATGCCCCTCTAGGCGCCTTGGATCTTGTTGGCTGAATGGCTCATCTCTTTCTTCTCCTCCTCGTTCCCCCAGGCCTACATACAGATCACGTTTGTCGAGCCATACTTTGATGAGTATGAGATGAAAGACAGGGTGACCTACTTCGAGAAGAATTTCAACCTAAGGAGGTTCATGTACACCACCCCCTTCACCCTGGAGGGGCGACCTCGGGGAGAGCTGCACGAGCAGCACCGGAGGAACACTGTGCTCACCACGATGCACGCCTTCCCCTACATCAAGACCAGGATCCGCGTCATTCAAAAGGAGGAGGTAATGCCCCTGAGGGCAGTGGCCATCTTGAAGGAGTGGGCCTGGGTGACCTCCACATACTAGCACTGCATCCTGGCAGACTGAAGTGAAACTTTTTTTTTAAATGCATGTGCCAGGCTTAGAGTGTCCCAACACTCCAGAGGCCGAGGCAAGAGGCTCAGGAATTTGAGGGCAGCCTGGGCTATGTAGCAAGTTCAAGACAGCCTAAACTATGTAGTGAGACCCTATCTCAATAAACCAAGGCCTGGAGATGCAGCTCAGTGGTAGCATGCACAGAGATGCCCTTGAAATGCTATCTAGGAGCTCTTCTCCCACTCTCGTGGTGCCAGGAAATTCCATCTAGGCAGCTGTGACTTTCAGAACACTACCTCCTATTAAATACTTAACACTTTAAAGTTATAGCTACAGCATAAATACTTTCTATATTTAATTATAGTATTTGTTATTTCTTTTCATTTCAATTTTAAGTATATCTAAACTGTCTATACAGTTGATCCTTCATAATAGATTTTGTATCCATGGAGTTAAGCAACCATGAGTTGACATACTGGAGGGAAAATTCGCAATTATAGAGAATATGTATGAGCTTCTTTCTAACCATTATTCCCTTAAGACTGCAGTAAAACAACTATTTACATGGTGTTTGCAGTATATTGGGTATTATAAGAAATCTAGAGATGATTTAAAGTACAGGAAGGATGTGCAAATACCACACAATTGTGTTAGTTATTTTTTTCTCATTACTGAGACCAAATATCAGAGAAAATAACTTACAAGACTTATTTTCGCTCTAAGCTGAAGAGGTTTCAGTCTCTTATGGTGAAGATGACAGGAGAGCAGCTCAGTTCACGTCCTATTGACCAGAAAGCAGAGAACGAGGCTTGCAGGAAGGGCCAAGGAAAGACACAGCCCTGAAGATGTGCTCCCAGGGGCCTGCTGCATCTTGCCAGAGTCCTCACCTCCCCAGTGCCATCATCTCATGAATTCATCCAGAGATTCATGCACTGATTATATCGGAGGTCTCTGCTGAAAACCCAGACCCCAGTACATGAGGCTCCTGGGACATTCAAAATCTGAGCATTCTCAGATTGTTTTTTTGAAACTTTAAAAAAGTTTTCTGTATTATTATTATTATTATTATTATTATTATTATTATGTGTGTGTGTGTATGTGTGTGTATGTGTATTGCCTGCATGTATGTAAGTGCACCAGTGAGTGCCTAGGAGGTCAAAAGAAGGTGTCAGATCCACTGGAACTGGAGTTACAGACGGCTGTTGCCACCATGTGGGTGCTGGGATTTGAACCCTGGTCTTCTACAACTGCTGCCAGTGCTCTTAACCACTGAGCCATCTCTCCAGTTCCAGCATTCTTAGATTTTAGTGTGGTGAGGAAAGTAATTCCCTGAACCAATCCTCCATGGAGGAATGAATGACCATATTTAAATTTTAAATATTGTATGCAATGTTTTTCTGTCATGTTGGGGGTTGAATTCAGGGTCTTGTGCTTGCTAGACAAGCCCTGTGTGGCCCAAATTCTATAAAAAAAAATTTATATCTTCAAACCTGTAGGTATTTTGGGCATTGTTGTGTTGTAAACTGTTGGAGAGGGAGCCACAAGCAGGCAGCCCATTGATCTGGCGTATATGAAGGAAAGGCACAACTGAGGCAGAAACATCAGCCTGCTGACTTCTGATCCCAGATTCCTTCCATGACTTTGCAGAAGCTATTTGGCTCCAGTTTCTTCACCTATGTGTTGTCAAGAAAGGCCCCTGTATACCCATTTTAATAGAATTGATCAAGAAAGTCTCTCAAAGCACAGAATCATTCAGTTGTACATGCCATAAACATTGTTTTACTTTAAAAATCCTTCTATGTTCATTTACATGTCCTTTTTATTGGACCGCAGCCTTCTCTGATTTGCCAGACTTCTCACAACTCAGGATTGTCTTTCTTGTATAAACCATACCCATTGCCAGTGATTTTCAGTTTTGCTTTCTGTGAAGCAGAATGAGATCTTATAGGTCTTTGGTAAATGATGTGAGAGAAGATGGCTTCTGGATCTTCATGAACCCCAGCCCTTTACAGTTGTCTTGTGCACACCTAATATGACAGAAATTTTTATAGCAATTCACTTTCATGTCATCCTGCCCAAGCACTCAGCTTAGTCTTCATAAAAACAACTCTTTCTTTCCACACTCTTAGTTCATCAGTTTATGCATTATTTAATTAGATTAGGTCATTAAAATAACAAGTGTAACAGGCCTAATCAAGTACGTGAGCAAGCAGACAGCTTGTGACTCTCCACTCCGTGGAACAGGAGCAGCATGGTCTGAACAGGCGGGAGCCAGCAGCCCTCTAACCTGTGTTGAGTGAGGTGCCTGCCTCACTTACACAAGGCAGAGGGAGCCTGGCCTGCAGACTGTCAAGAGAAAGTTGGTTTAGAAAGCGTATGCTGTGCTTCTTATTGCTTTGGACTTTGGAACACTAAGATATCCTAGGCACAGTACAGAAATGCATTGTCCCACAAAGCACTGAGATTCTAAATCAAGAACCTTAGTGACTTAAACAGCAGAAACGTATTGTCTTACAGTTTTAGAGGCCAGGAGTTCAAACTCAAGGGGTTGGCCAGTTGATCCCTCGTAAGGGCTGTAAGGGTGAATCTTTCCCAGGTCTCTTTCTTGGGCTTGTCTAAAGAAATTTCCCTGTGTCTGTCCACACCATCTCTCCTCTGTATGTGTTTGTGTCTCCATTTCCTCATATCCTGAGGGTGCCAGCTACATTGAATCAGGCCCACTCTAATGAACTCAGTTTAACTTGATTACCTCTGAATAAGGTTACAGTCCAAGTTCCTGGAAGTTAGGACTTCAGCATGTGAATTTGAGAGAGACAGGATTCAACCTATCACATTCAGAAAAGACCCTATCACAAACCAGCAGAATTTAGCAACTTGATTGGTCTACGAGAGAATTCCCTTTTCTAGGAGCCACTGTCAGGGTGAGTTGGAAAGACACAGCTAATGTCAAAAGTTTATGCAATAATGGGAAAGAAAACCTCAGGTGCTGTGCGTCTGCACTGTAACTCAACTTGATCAATAACAGAAAAAGAGACCTAGCAGTACAACATAGACTTTGAATAAAGACACAGTTGTGATCAAATTAAGACCTTCCCACTTAGTACCTTTGTCATTTTGTAGAGTTATAAATCCCCCTTTGTAAACTGGAAATGACAGGAAGATCATTTAAAGGATAGGTGCATGTAAAGTTCCTAGAATATATAAGTACTTAAGAAATGTTAGGCCTTTTCCTCTTCTTGACCTTTTCAGATTATTTCAAAGTACTCTAAAGTCTTTTCTTAGCTACTTTTCAAATCCAGGTATGCTCCCTGTCAGAGCTCTAGGTTTGCTTAAGGCCTGTGAGAGAGACTATGACTTTGATATATTTATATCTTCTGTTCAGTTTGTTTTGACTCCCATTGAAGTTGCCATTGAAGATATGAAAAAGAAGACCCTACAGTTAGCAGTGGCCGTTCACCAGGAGCCCCCTGATGCGAAGATGCTGCAGATGGTGCTGCAGGGCTCTGTAGGAGCCACTGTAAATCAGGTAAGCAGGGCCGGTAGGTGGAAGCTTGCCTGTGCTTACTTTAAGAGGTCTACACTCTTCTTCTTAGGGACTAATGAGGAGTCAACCCACAGTTTATAGTAGTCCTAAATTTAACCTCAGCATTTGTGTAGTGGTCTAGGAGATGTCTAAGTAGGCATCTTCATCTAATAATACAAGGTAGAAAAGAAATTACAGAAAGGGGTATACCAGGCTTATAAGTACCATTTTCTCAGTCTCCAATTTGAGGCCAGCCAGACCTGGCACTGTGACCCAAGACTGGAGTCTTGTTGGAGAGAACTGAATTATACCCAGTATAACAAGAGCTGTTTGTAAGGCTTGAGACTAATCTAAGATATGCATAGAAAAAGAAGATAAAAGGCCCATACCATCTCTCCTAAGTCACTCAACAGGGCCAAGGGCCTTGTCTACCAGGAGTGATGTAGGACTGGGCCACTTTAACAAGACTGGCTCTTCTCTGACCTGTTAGAACCATTGCTCTTGGGCTCAGCATAAAATTCTGGATGGAGGAAGGTACAAGCCTTGTACTGTCTATCTAGATCCACTCTTCTCCACTCCTCCACACTCAAACTCAGTAAGCATTGTCTTCCCCAGCTCCGCCCCTTCCCCTGTGGAAGTCCTAAGTCCACTTAACATCAAGGGAGCAGAGATAGCAGGCAAGAGAAGTGGTTATTACTTGTCCAAAACTAGAAAGATATTGGGAAGCTTTTGTTTTTGTGAGTTCCAAACCTATGAAGAAAATGGAAGACTATTCACAACCACAGTCATAGATTCCTGTGTCCTATGCATTTCTCTGGCTCAAAGCAACACTCACCCAAAATGGTTTTCGTGCTAGATAAGCAAATGTGATTGGATGGACAGAGGAAATCCTCCCTTTAGAGAAATAGTGCAAGGCACTTCCCTGCTTTGGTGAAGTTCATTGCCTTTCTGTATGAAGGGAAAGCCATGCACAACAGTAGTATTTAACTGAGGAAATACATCTATGCCAGTGAGTATTCAGCTAAAACTCTGGAGTTCTCCTAAAGAATCAGTTTCCTGAGAAATTCAAGAACTCCCTAGGCTTTATGTTTTAGTGAAGCTAACTACAAAATTCAGTGTTCAAATAAGGAGCCATCCAACATTCTCTTCCAAGTCATTTCATTTTCATTCCAGTGTCCGGTATTGTTTTACTTTCTCCATCAGGGACCGCTGGAGGTAGCCCAAGTGTTCTTGGCTGAAATTCCAGCTGACCCAAAGCTTTATCGACACCACAACAAGCTAAGATTATGCTTTAAGGAATTCATAATGCGGTAAGAAAGGAAGTGGTGGAAATTTGGGGGCAGTGTGTGGGTGTGTCGCAGTCGTGGGGTGTGTGCCTAACATGGATGAGACCCTGGGTTCCATCCCCAGTACCACAAAAATAAGTAAAAATAAAAAGTATCTCAGGTACCACTCAAGAGACTCTGGGATGGAGCCCACCAATCTGTGATTTAACAAACTTGCCACTGCTCCTGATGCACACTGACGTTTAAACTGAAGCAGTTCATCAGCAGCACGTGTTTACTGCTGTGTGACTAAGGCTTCATCTGCAGGATGCCTGTCATTGCAGTTGTGCCCCACAGACACACTGAAGGAGGGTATCATTGTTGCCTTCATTTTATACGTGGGGAACCAAAAGTTAGGAGATGGAAGTCGTACATAGCCAGTTGACAGCACAATTGAGTTCTAATGGGGTTTCTGTATCCTGATAGTCTCCACTTCCGTCAGAGTGCTGAGAATAACTAATGCATTAAGTCCCGGTTCTTTGCAATATCTTGGTAGTTCTGCAAATCATATAGTAACTTATTTTAGAAACTTTAAAGTAGATGTTGCCTCAAATGGATAGACAAAGTTAAGGTTCTAAAGCTGGGCTTTTGCAAAGAAGACACACATGGTCCCCATCTCAAGCCAACCTCATCTGTGCTCTTAAGTTTTTCTCGGAAGCTGATTTCTGGGGCAGCCAGGGAGCCTGGGCAGGAAACGGGTCTTTGGGCAGGGCTTTGCCAGCTCTGCAGTGCAGGCAGGTGCACTGAGTCTCCTGTAGATCTAAAAGAATGAGGAGGAAGAGTGTGATGCCCTCCACTCAAAAGAGAGAAAGATATGAGAAAAGTACGTGCCAACATGCCTTTGCATCCAGAACCTTAGTGCAGCAAAAGAAGTGTGGAATAGCCTTGCAGGCCAGGTGGGGAGAAAGGAGGCTAAACGCTAAAGCCTGCTAAATTGAATGAAGACCCACTAGAATGCTGGTGTCGGGTGAAAGTTAGAGATACTGCCTTCATCACACGCTTCAGGGAGAAATGCTCAGCCTCGCTCTCTGAAGGAGACACTCTCCCCTGCAGTGCAGTACAGATGCTTGGGAACAGGACATGTGGGGAAGGCACATAGATTGCTCACACACAACAAAGTGTATCTAGTGTCATTTAGGGATTTTGTTTCCTTTTTGATAGCAGTTCTGGCATTACATAGTAAATTTTCTTTAATACATGGTGGATATTTATGTAGCGAAAGGCTGGAAAAACATTTGGGGAGTGTTTTAGAACTATATGCTTCTCATACATCTTTTCATTTAAAATACTTGAAGGCCTCCAAAGCTGCGGTGGTCTGAACCTTGCTGGACCTCACAGGGCTGGGGATGTGAAATGAGCTCTGTCTGTCCCAAATATGATAGTGGTTATGGGACTAGAGAGATCCCTGTGCTCCTGGTGACAGGTTGTACTCTGCCTAGCTGAGAAGTGGCCGTGCAGCACGCGCTGGGAATTCGAAAAGCATTGTGGTGCAGAAATGCAGAGATCGGAGAGGGCAGGTCCACTACTGGCTGGAATAGCTGGGAGAGGCTTTATGGGAAATCTCCCGCTCCTTGTCTTGAGTGTTCAGGTGGAGGGAGAGGCTGGTAATGAGAAGGAGTGGTCAGGTGGGCAGGCACGACTAGAGTAAGGACTGCCAGCAAGGGAGGAATGCCGATGCCCAGCACCTCTGGGCTCACTGCCGTCCAGCTGGGGCAGCTTGCCCTCAGAGTCTGCCAGGACAAGGAGGATCAGAGCCACAGGAGCTCCGGGTAGAATTTAAGTGGAAAAAAGAAGCTTGTTGAGAGAAAAGGTGACTTTTAGGGTTCCCATCAATTTCCTGTGCTGGGTCTCTCAGTCAGTGGTGCATCCCTCTCCCAAGACTCCACCTAGATCAAGGGCACCTAGCCAATGCCCAGTGAGCTGTGTTCCTGATCTCAGGAAAAGCTACCTCAAGGAAAAGCTACCCCAAAGAAAAACCAGGTTTGAGAAACACTAGTCCCAGGCAAGAGATAAAGAAAATGCTTTTCCTAAGGATGATCCATTAACAAGGCCATGTATTCAAAACTGAAGTCACCTTTTAAAGTGCTATTTTCAGAAAGTTGAGGCAAAGGAATTGCTGATTTGGGGGCCAGCCTGAGGAAGTTCAAAGCCAGCTTGGGAAGGCTGGTGAAACTCTGTCTCAAAAAAAGGAAAGTGCCATTTTGGAACCCCTAGTGCATTGAGCACGGGCAAGCAGGCTATCCACCCGCCTTCTTGGTTGCCCTTGGCCTGCTGTGCAGGTCTAGACTGTCACATAAATACCAGTGCTGCTCACACCTCCCGGGGCTCATATGGGGAGTTGGGGAGGCCATCAAAATGCGCTTAGGGTTCAGTGGCTCTAGAGTACGGCTCAAAGCAGAATTTTGTTTTCTTTTGTTTTTTCTTCTTTTTAGGTAGGGTCTGACTCTAGCCCAGGTTGACCTCTCACTCACAATCCCCCTGTCTCAGTCTCCCACCCACTGCATTTCTGGTGAGTTCCCTGGCTGCTGCTATGAGAGCACTAGACCATGAACAGAAACTGCAGAGGTTGCTAGCTTATCTCCTGTTCGCATTTCAGGCCTTAGCCCCTCAGGCGGTCACCTCCTTTGCCAATATGCTTAAAACACCACCCTTTGCACTGACTGCAGGTGCCAGCTCACCCACCACTCAGCATTCACACATACTTACTGAGTTCACACTTTGTACCTAACCCAAGTGGAGAGGTGAAATCCCAGCCCAACTAGGACGAGGCTATAGACAAACAACCCTGCCAGTCACCGCTGCCTCCCTGTGCCAACCACTTTGACTTGCCCTCCACTTCATTTCATGCGGGTCATACGTGGTATGTGACGTGGGATAAACCTGTTAAAGCCCATCAAACAGAATATTTAAAATGGGTGGATGTTAGGGCGTATAAATACACCCTCAAGGCAAGCAGTGAAAGAAGAAACTTCCTTTTGCCCCAGGGTTTACTGCTTCTGGGTCCAATGAGGAAGTCTCTGCTGCTCAGAGAATGCAGCAACAGCAGCGTCAAGTTGTTTGCTCTGGTGCATTTTCTGCCCCACTTTGCTCACAGATGGCAGAGGTGACACCTGTGGAAGATGCAGTTGGCCCACTGTTAGGCTTCTGCTCAGTGAGCTCCTCCGCCAACCCAGGCCTCAGGTAGATGACCCAGAGCTCCAAGGCAACCCTGAGCCAGCCTTCCCACACCACACAGAGTTCCTGGTGGAAAGAGCCTGGCCAGGTCCATAGGTGCTTCCACTGCCCAGGATCAGTGACTGACGACAACTGTAGTCACCACACACAGAGAGATTCTAAAAATATATAAAGACTAAGTGATTTCAATTTTGTTTTTAATATTTAAATTATAGATAGCAATACTCAAGGGCACCTGTTACAGGTAACCTTTAAGGGAAGTGTTTCCTATACACCATGGTACATCTCCACTGCCTGTATCAGCTCACAGAGTTAGACAGCAGGATGTGGAGTGTCAGTGATTTTAGAGTGAGGGTCTGTGTGACAAGGAGGAAGGAACTTACCCAGTGTTCATAATGTAAGTAAAAACAGATCCAGATGCTTATTAGGGAGATAAAGTTTTAAATGTCATGAGGTTGCTTAGAATCAGACCAACAGCTGGGGACATATGAGTGACCTTTTCAATTTCTCAGGTGACAAAGACTTGTATCAGTGAGTTAAGGATTTTAAAGGAGAAAACTGAGGGCATCTTATTCATACATACTACAAACGCATACACATAACACACACATACACACCCCACACATACCATATATATACCACACACAGAGAGAGAGAGAGAGAGAGAGAGAGAGAGAGAGAGAGAGAGAGAGCACTCTTTGCCTTGTCTCATCTACCCTGCAATAAATAACTGAGGAGAAAGCATTCTTGCTGCAGTGAACATCTCTGCTTCTCTCCTTGCCCACCCATCCCACTCCCTTGGACAAGATTGCCGTCTCCCTGCTCCCTGGCTTCAGGGATGGGGTCACTGGACTAAGGGACTGATGCTGACAGGTTCTGCTGTCTTCATTTGGTCCTCAGCCCTTGCTCCCAGGTGTCACATGGCAGGATGGACACCTTCCTAAGCCTATAGCCCCACCCCATGCTAGAGCCTGCTCATCTCATGGTAGCCATGAGGAAGAAAAGAAAGGGAGATGCAGGACATCTAGGGGTTAATTGTGAAGGGTTGGGGAAGACCCTAAAAGGAATTTATAAAGCCTTTGAATCCTTAGAAATCAATAGCACCTATTATTATTGTTGTTCTGAGACAGGGATTTATTTTTCCAGGATGACTTAGAACCCATTCTTATAGTCCAAGCTGACCCCCAACTCACAGCAGTCTTGGCCTCCCAAGGAGTAGGATAAGCCATTACACCAGGTCCATTATTGCTTCTTAACTAGCAGTTATGAACAACCACCATATGTAAATAAAACTAAACTTTAGAGGACTTCAGGGGCTAGGGACAATAGGTACCCCCAGGGGCATACCCTCAAGGACCTACTGCCACAGTTTCAGGTAACCAGACTTCACGGGAGAATTGAGCAATCCTATGGCACATTCTAAAGAAAGAAGCGGGAAGCCATGCTACTCTGTTCTGCATAGTCACAAAGCAGCACTTCCGCTACATTCTGTACACTGAGGCAGCCACACAGGAACACTCATCTCTTGATAGGGTGCTGAGCAAGGTTCTGGGAGAGCATATTCCTGTGGCCACGTTCAGCAAGTACAGTCTGCCTGGGAAGCATGAATCTGTCTTACCATCCTTCCTCCTACAACACCAGGAGATTACATGATATTATTGTCCCCTGTTAAGTCATTGTGCTAATGAGGAACAGCAGTGGTCTCAACTTAGTTCTGTCTGTGTATAAAGCATTTAAACCAGTTTAGGGCACAGGGCAAACATGTTAACTAGCTATGCCACTTCTGCGAAGACTGCAAAGAGTTTAGTTTATTCTGCCAGAGTTGTCAGAGTAGCCATCCTCACATCAGTAGTTGGCTGCTATAGGCCTGTCCCTCCTCTTCTAGCCTACCAGCGTTGCTAAGCATGGCCTGAGGTCCTCTGAAGCTATTTTTATTTACATATAGTGGTTGTTCATAACTGTTAGTTAAGAATCAATGATGGGCCTGGTACAGTGACTTATTCCTATAATCCTACCCCTTGGGAGGCCAAGACTGCTGTGATTTTGGGGGCCAGCCTGGACTATAATAGAGAATTCTAAGCCATCCTGGAAAAATAAATCACTGTCTCAAAACAACAACAATGACAATAGGTGATATTGGCTTTTAAGGATTCAAAGGCTATATAAATTCCTTTTAGGGTCTTTCCTAACACCTTCACAATTAATCCCTAGGTGTCCTACAGCTTGCTCCAATAATGTCTAGGTAAGTTCAGTAAAGAGAGTTCTTTGGTTTGTGGGTAAGTTAAGTCTGCTACACCAGGCTGGTTCCATGACAAAGCCAAGATCATAGGTTTAATTGTACCTGGAAATTCCCTGTGCCACATACATATGCATGTCACCCTCTTCACCTTCATCTGTCATTCTAAAAATGTGTTCAGTACTTATAGGGAGGATTGAGAACAGTGTCTAGGCATCTGCAGAACTTACCTCGAGTCTAATACCTTTTTTAGGAAATAGTTTATGCCAAGTAGTTCACCAGAAAGTCTTTGGAAGGATAATAAAATTGCTATGGAATATTGCATTCCAGATAAATTATAACCGTTATTTTGCGCCTTAAAGATTGTAAACTGGGTATGATAGCTCCACACATGTAAGCCAAGCACCCAGGATGCTGAGGCAAGAGAATTGACAAGTTCAAGGTCAGCCTGGGCTGCGCAGTAAGATAAGACTCTGTCTCAAAAGCAAACAAACAAAATGCAGCAATAACAAATAGAGTTTTTTTTATTTGTTCCCTTGGATAGAACAGAAGAAAACAAAGGCAAAATCTCACACTGTAGCCAGAGCTGGCCTGGAATGCACTGTGCAGCACAGGGAGGCCAGGCTGGCCTTGAACCCTCGGCACACTTCCTACCTCAGCATTCCAAGTGCTTAAAGTGATTAAATAACATGGTTTTCTTTTTAGAATAAGTGGGAGACTGTGAAAACACTAGGCTTAATGGTCCCAAAGTCAAATAACTGCGATGAGTTTTAAAGACTTTTGTTAGTGTGTAATGCCCTGCAGTTTCACCACAATGGGGCTATCTATAGATCTGTCTATCTAAGATCTATCTATAGATCTTATAGGTCAGTAGAGGGTTTGTCTCTGTTTTCAACTCTGGAAATTATTAGCCTTTTCCTTAGTCCTTCACTGTGTCTGGCTTGACCTGTCTATGGTGGTTTTTCTATCTCGGTGATGACATTTTTATTTCTACAAGTTCTATTTGATTCTTTTCTAGGATGTTTTTTCGTGTTAGTTTTGTCTTGTTTTTGTTAACTGGTAAGTTGTTTGCTTTTTATGCTGGGTTTTCTTGCCACTTGACACTCACTTTAGTGCTTACACATTACTATCTAACCCTTACTCAGCTCTGTCCTCATTTTTACATCTCTGGTTTGGGACTTGTAATTTTCTGTTGCAGGCTTATCTTTGGCAAGAGTCGCTCATCTTGTAGGTGGCTATGCACCCCGACTTAGAAGGTGTCCTCCAGTGCGACTTCCCCTAGGTTTCTGATGCCTAGGGATTTGAATAATTGGGATTGGTTTTTAAGTTAATGTATCACCTTGCAGAGCTGGTATGCATTTGGTATAAGCCTCAAGTGTCAGTTTCTCAAGATAACTCCCATCAAAGGCCCTGTGCTGACAGCAAGTTCGCACTCTACTCTCTGGGTAGCATTTTTCTAAGCTCTTTTGCATCAGTAAGATAGCTCTGCAAGGCTCCAGTGGCATAGCCAGAACCTCAGCAATTCTGAGCCTTACAGTCTGAAACAGGGCCCAGAGGTCTGCCTTTTGAAATCCCACAGGTGATCTAATGGCCACCTGGTTGGAAAAGACTCTAGAGCAGCTGGAGTGATGGCTGAGTGGGTGAGAGCACTTGCTGCCCAAGCCTGAAGAGTTGAGTTCCGATCCCAGCCCCCACATAACAAGCTGGGCGCGGTCCCACATGCGCCTGTCACCCCAGCAGTGGTAGGTAAGGGGAAACAGATAGGAGGAGCAGCTTGCTGGGGATTGCTAGGCTACCAGGAAAACATAAGCTCCAAGTTCAGCAACTGACCCTGCCTCAAAAGAATAAGGTAGAGAGAGATATAGGAGGGCGCCCAGTGTTCGCTGGCTTCTGAGCACTACCACAGTCATGGGTACCTGCACATATATGTGCATATACTACACCCATAAACACACGCACACACACACACACACACATACACACACACACATAAGAAAACACATTTAAAGGTTGCGGTGGTAAACTTTGCATCACTGTGACAAAAATACTTGATGAAATCAACCTGTAGGAGGAAGGACTTATTTGTTTCAGTTTCCAAGGTTTCAGTCCTTGGGAAACTAGATCCATTGCATTGGCCTATGGTGAGGCAGAGCATCATGATGGGAAGGCCTGTGGTGAAGGAGGCTACTCATCTCACAGTGGCCAGCAAGCAAAGAAAAGGGGCTAACAGGGAGGGACAAGAGGTGCTCCCCAAGAGCACTCCTTCCTCAGCCCACCTAACTTTCTCCCAGTAGTCCATCAAAGTATAAACCTATGGTCTAGCCAAAGCCCTCCCGACCTATTCACCTCCCAAATGTCTAATCGCCTGACAATCAAACCTTTAGTACATTGCGTTTCGAGGACATTCTAGGTGTAGACAACAGAAGAGATACTCAAGAAACAAGGCATACTGTCATCATCCCAAGTTACTAAGCAACCCAAACACCTACAATGTGAAACCACATTTCCCCACCTGATGCTTTCATCTCAGGTGTGGAGAGGCCGTGGAGAAGAACAAGCGGCTCATTACAGCAGAGCAGAGGGAATACCAGCTGGAACTGAAGAAGAACTACAGCAGGCTGAGGGAGAGCCTCCGGCCCATGATTGAGCGGAAGATCCCAGAGCTCTACAAGCCTATATTCAGAGATGACAGTCAAAAGAGGTACGAAGGGAGTAGACACCTCTTCCCGGGGAGAAGAGATGGCTTAGGCACATAAATCCAGCCCACTCAGCTGCTGCGCGGGGCAGAATGCAGAATCCCAGGGGAGACTGGGCTTGGAATCAGAGAGGCCGCCAGCCGGTATGTGCTGTTCGCGTTCTGTTCCACCTTCCCCTTGTCCCAAAACTGAACTCTCCCCCGACCTCTTCCTCTCTCTCTCTGTGCCCAGTGTGAGTTTCACACCCTTTCCCAAGTTCCCCAGGACCCATGTCTTTCTGGTAAGCCAAAGACGAATTAATCCTTCTGTGTTCTCTCTCTTCTTCATTTCAGAGACTCCTTCCACAGATCTAGTTTCAGGAAATGTGAAACTCAGTTGTCACAGGGCAGCTAAGAAAAAGCCACTTTTGCCTGTGGTGACTGAGGCCCTGCCACCCAGAGAAGGACTCGCTGGTACTTCAAACACAGGACGGCAGCCACCCAGAACTGACCACACATTCCCTGTCCAGGCAGCACTCTGGAAACTTTCCAAGTCAGGCCTTTGGACTGATACCCAAAATGCACTGTGGCTGGATCTTGGCCATTGCAGGGAGGGAGGTAGGAATCAGAGGCGACTGTATTTATTAAAGTCATTTTCACAGTGCTGTACAAAGCATGCTGTTTGCTCACTGTCCACCAAGAAGTGACTTCCTCTGGCATATATTTGAATTTTTAAGGTAAACTCAAGTGGTGCAAGGAAGAGTGGAAAATGAGACAGCCAATGCAAGTGAATTTGGTTCATGCCCCTTAGGGAATGGAGGACAAGCTCTAGGAACAAGCACCCATTCTCAGTATGAGTACGCGGAGAGTCCTTACTGACTGGGAATCAGTTATACCTCCTGACGGCTGAGGTTGTCCTTCTGGGTTTGCTGGACTGAGCGCTCTCTTGTTCCTTCTGCTTTATTGTTACTGTTCTGCTAAGCCAGCCCACCCTTACAGAGGGAACACCTATAGCACCCGCCTAGGAGATGGACAGTACTTATCACTCAGCCACATTCGCCTACATGGAAGCAATTTCCCTATACACTTTGCTGGCGTTCTGTATGCTTGCCCTCTCTAAGACAAAGTATTTTTATAAAATATTTCATTTCAGAACATTGTATTCTCTGTCTGCTTCAAAATATATTAATTTTGGATTCTTTTGACAATGTATTTTAGGAAAAAGATGAAAAAAGCTATTATTTGAGAATAAATTATATATTTTTAATAAGACCGACTGCCGACCCTGACTGATACAGAAGATGGAACAAGAGTGGTAAAATGTTTCCTTTGCTGCTGGGGTTTTGCTGCTTTGACAACTGAGAGTGTTGTAATGCTTCCAGGAGCCTAACTGTGGCCTTGGTGAAACAGAACCCACAATGCAATATTTAATCTTGGTGATTAGGATAGAGAACTTAGTTTGAATAGTCAAAAAGTTTTATATAAACCCAGTATGCATTAAATTATGTTCTGAAAGAGGATGTTTGAAGAAATAATTAAGAGTGAACATTTTGGTGTACACACAGGGAGCAGAGACAGGCCCCCCCACTGAGTTCAAGCCCAGCCTGGTCTAAGTAATGAGACCTTGCCTCAATACTGCTACTACTGATGATGATCATGAAGGCTTACTTTTTACTTTTTATGTTTTTGATTGTGAGTCTGAGCCTTTAATGGCTGCACCAGATCTCCAGTTCATTTTTATTCTTTAATTTCTTTTTCCACTTTTCAAGGATGTGTATGATATGCATTGTGTATATGTATGCATGTTTGTTCATGTGAGGGGTGCATATTTGTATGGATGCATGTGTGTATTTGTGCATGTGGGGGCTCAAAGTTGATGTCAGGAATCGACAGGGAATCATTCTTAATCACCCTTCACCTTATTCACTGAGGCATGGTCTCTGATCAGAGCTCACCAATATGGCCACTGACTAAGGCAACTTATAAAAGGAAGACTTTATTTTAGTTTACAGTTCCAAAGGGGCCTGAGCCCATTGTGCTGGGGAGGCATGGGGACAGAGAAAGCTAAGTGCTCACGTCTTCAAGGAGGCCCAGGAAGCAGAGGGCAGCTGGACATCCAGCAAGCCTTAAGAACTCTCTAAGCCCAGTGGTGTGCCTCCTCCAACATGGCCACACCTTTAAGACCTCCCAAAACAGTACCTCCAGCTGGGGACAAAATGTCCCAGTACTTAGGGCCTATGGGGGACATTCTCATTCAAACCACCACACCTTCTGAGGCTGGAATTACAGGTAGGCTGCCACAAACATTCGGCATTTATGTGGGTTTCTGGGGATCAGAGCTCTGGTGCTTATCCTTTAACCACTGAGCATCTCCCCACCCCACAGAACTTTTTCTGAAGTACATTCAGCACCTAATTGCTTTCTGAATGGAGTGCACATGATATACTTTAATTGCATGTGTATTAGCACCTTCTGTGTGGGCATCACTGGAAGAGAGCAGGAGGAAAACCATTGTCACTGAACTTTAAAGTCTCTCTGTTTAGTGGGGAAAATGAGTACACAAACAGAAGAAGCAAGACTACAACGGACCTTGAGTGACACTATCTTTTGAGAGAATCAAAGGATGGCTATCACCAGCATCTGTTTTATTCTGCTCTAAAAGAAAGAGTTAGATGCTAAGTTACATAGGCTGGCTCTTAATTCCAATAGCCATACTAGCCCCAGCCATTCCTCATTAAATGTCCCGTTTCAGGAATCTGATGACCATTTTGAGGGTTTTTTTTTCAAGCTCTCCTGCACTGGGGCAGTGCACCTGATTTTTAAGAGTGGGACAGAGTCCACTGCTGTATCTCTGTCCCTTAGTCCCATGTTCAACACAGAAGACACTAAGGGCTTGTTGACTGAATGAATTCATCAAGGACTAATAGGCCTGTTTCAGGAAGAACTCTCCCCAACACAAATATAATAAAGTCAAGATACCATTTCAGGGACTGGGAAGATGACTCAGTTAAGAGCAGTTCTTGTAGAGGATTTGGGTTCAGTTTCCAGAACCCACACAGCAGATAACAGTTATCCATAACTCTGGTTCCAGAGTATCCGACACCACCTTCTGGCCTCCATGGGCATTACGTGCATGGGTGTATACATGCAGACAAAACACTCATCATAAAATAAAGATAAATAGATTTAAGGGCTGGAGAGATGGCTCAACAGTTAAGAGCACTGGTTGTTCTTGAAGATGACCTAGGTTCAAATCCAAGCACCCACATGGCAGCTAGCAGCTGTCCATAACTTCAGTTTTGGGGGATTTGATGCCTTCTTCTGCCCTCCACATGCATTGCACTACATGCGTGTACTCACATGCATACACATAAAATAAAAATAAAATTTAAAAATTAATAGGTAGATTTTTAAAAATTCTAATACCATTTTGACTTTTCTAGTAGCCACATGAAAAATAACAAAGAACATACAACTGTAATCCTAGTACTTGAGAGGCTGAAGAAGGAGGATCAGAAGTTTAAAGATAGTTTTGTCTATCTAGTGAGTTTGAGGTAGGCCTGATCTGCATGAGACTTTGTTCTCCAAACCCCCTCCCCCAAAAGTATTGTCATTAATTTTGCAAATTTATATAACCTAGTATATACACACATCATTTTGCCATTCATCAACATAAAAATGATTAATGAAGTCTTTACATTCTGCTTTCAAACTAAGTCTTAGAAAGCTCTGTGTGTTTTCTACTTACAACACACCTTGACTGTAACTAGCCACATCTCAGGTGCTCAGTAATCACCTACAGCTGCTGTATATCTTATTGGACCATGTGCTATTCCAATAGCTTCCATCTTTTCTAACTTGCTATGCCCGTCCATGGGCTCAGAATATAGATAACCAAACTCATGGGAACCGAGATTGAGAGACACTGACCAGGAGGGACCACTAGCTCAGGTGCAGACTTCAGTGCTAGCCTTGCTGCTCAGCCTTGGCACTAACTCCCTGCTCGCCCCTCAGTTCCAGACACTGTCCCTGGAAAGTAAACATTAAGGTATGGCTGCATAAACAAAGAACTTGGCTATTCATCTTTGGAATATATATTCTAAACAGAGTTAGGAGAGAAGCATTTTAATCTTTTTAAATTTTATTTATTTTTATTTCACATGTATGAGTGCAGTCGTGTCATGAAGTGCCCAAGCTGGGCAGAAGAGGGCGTTGGATCCCCTGGAACTTAACATAACATAACTGGAGTTATGGACAGTTGTTAGCCATCATGTGAGGGCTGTGATTCGAATCCAGGTCTTCTGCAAGAACAGCTAGTGCTCTTAACCACTGAGCCATCTCTTCAGCCCAAGAGAAGCATTTTAAACATTTCTAGGCAGAGAATAAGTGAAGCTGTTTTCTGAAAACTAAAGAAATCTGACATGCCAGGAAAGCCCCCTGGATCCCAGATGGCAAATCCTCTAGGAAAGCGAAGGGGAAGGCCCTCTGATCCACTCCATTCTTCCTTCCTTCAGCAAGGGGAGTTGCAGTTGTCACTACCCATAAGAATCTCAGGGAGGGGCTGGCAAGATGGCTCAGCGATAAAGGCAGTGACCACCAAGCCTGGGGACCTGAGTCTGGTCCTCCAGGTCCACATGGTAGAAGGAGAGAACCAATTCCAAGAGTCGTCCTCTGACCTCTGCGCAGGTACTGTGGCATGCCCGCATCTAAATAATAATAAATGTAGTATTTTTTAAACTTTAAAAGAAAAAAAATCTTGGGGAAACTAAACACGATTGTTTGAATATACCTGGTTGAACTAGTGTTAAACTCTCTAATTTCTTTTCTTTTTAAGATTTTTAAAAAATTTTATGAATTTATTTTTATGAGTATGAGTGTTTTACCTGCATGTGTGTATGTGTACCTGTGCATGCAGTGCCAGCAGAGGCCAGAAGAAAGTGTTGGAGCCCCTGAAACTGGAGTTATAGATGCCACATGCATGCTGGAAACTGAACCCAGGTTCTCTGCAAGAGTAGCCAGTGCTCTTAACCATTGAGCCATCTTTCCAGCCCCTTTTTTTCTGTAAGACAGCCTTTCTATGACAGTAGATTTGATTAAAAAGAAAGCAAGCTTTTAGAGCTTAACAATTGTGGTTACAAATATAGTTTCAAAGACGGGAGCCTTTATTTTGTTATGAATGTATCTTTAAGTGCTTGTTATCTCAATTTTTATAAAGCTACTATTGGTTATGGATCATTTTATGAACAAATACAAAACAATAGCAACAAACACAAAGATTCTGAACATACTCCCAGAATACTAGGCGTGTTCAAAGTAAACATCCATTTTATCTGTGCTTAGGTCACATTTCAGTCTTTTTCACATTCTGGATTCAAATGTTATCTGTTGAGGCCTGACATCTCATCAGTAATAGCAAGAAACTACCTCATCAGATTGGGAGTTCTTGAGTGGTTTATCTGTGCATTCTGACCTAGGGTTTCACATGTAGCTTGACTAGAGCAGCCTACAGCTGAAGCTGGAACCTCCTATTCTAAGATGTCTTGTTCATAGCCCTGGAAAACTGGGGTTGGTTATTAATGAGAGGCCTCGGTTCTTCTCTATGAAGACCTTGACCTTTCCCTAGGAGGCTTGACTCATGTGTCATGGCAGTTTACTTCCATCGGGAAGGTGTGAGTTGAAAGAAACAAAGCAAAGACAGCATGTTTTATGATCTCATCTAAGACGTCAGGCACCCTGATTCACCCATAGTTTGTTTTCTAAAAGCAAGGCACCAAGTTCAGCCCACATTCAGAAGAAAAGCAATTAGCTTCTACATTTTCAATGAGGTATGTTAAAGAATTTTATTAACATACCTTTAAATCGCCAAAAGTGGGGTTCACTATGTATTTATCTGTATTAGTCATCTCCCTCAGGGAAATGGTAAGGCCACTTGCTGCTGGAGATTGCTAGCCCTGAAGCTCTGGTTGTCCTGACTCCAGGGGAATAAGATAATCAACACCAAGGAACATCTACAACCTAGCCTCAGCACACCACTTAGAAACCTCTAGACAATCTTCTGTAAGAAACAGAAAACTCAAACTGACATTTAAAACAAAAATAGAGAATAGCATTTATTAGCTCATTTCACACAGTGATTTAGAGGTAATAGTGATTCGAACTCGGCTTGATTCGGAGTCCACAGAACCATTGTTCATCTGTGCTTTCTCTTGGTTGGTAGCACTCCTGGGCTTTCAACAGTGGTCTCTAAAAATTCTGTCATGGCAAAGGCAGTTCTGAACCTTACAACTTTGTCCAAGCCTTACAAAGAAAAGAATCCCTATGTCCAGAATTCTCAGTGGAATTCACCTTAATTAAAATGCTCAAAGGTTTGCCCTTGAACTAGAAGTGAGGTCAATACCAAAAACATGACACTGAGGGAACTGGTGGTCCTCAGGGAACCAGGAAGAAAGAAGAAAGTAGTTAAACTACAGGACTGCACAGCATTTTATTTTAAAAAAATGCATTCAGAAGAAAGACATTGGGTGGAGACCAAGATTACCATCTGATTCATATAATGTCTACAACCACTGAGCTTACAGGACTGTCCCTAGGAGGAGACACGCAGTATATGAAGAAAGAAGACCAGGGTTTGTGCTGTTCTACCCTAGAGAAGATGCGGTGGGTGCAGCTGTGCGATGATACATTACAATAATGCCTGAACAAAGACAACTTGACTCTAACATCCATTAAAACCAAATGTGAAGCCGGAGAACTTGTTTCTTCAGATTTCTCCTGATACTCTGTTCTTGAACCAGAGCCTCCCGCGGTCTTTATTGAAATAGTCTATCCAGCATACAATGGAGGCAGGAAAAATGGAACTTGATTTATCAGAGAAGGATTTTTTCTTTTCCGACCTAGAATAGCGCACACACACACAAAAATGTTATCAACCTAATCTCACCTGTTGTTGACAATAAATAGGATAAATTAGTTACTTTCAACGAATATTCGCTGCTTGCATCATTTGGTATTCTTACCACATACACACACACACACACACACACACACACACACACACATTATTCTGGGTCATGAGGGATTAAAGCTACATGTTTAGGTTACAAGAGGAGGGTTTATAGTATAAATAAGCAGAGATAATGTTAAATAATCAAAGTTAAACTTAACTTTGTTTACAAGGTTAGGTAGGTAAGATTCTATTTTTCCAGAAAAGTCCTACAGGTGGGAATGTTTCACTGCCAATCATCTATTGGAGTGAGTTGCCAAAAAACGGTGCAAAGGGTCAGCAAGGTGGGCCAGAGAATGGGAGAAGAGTAAGGGCAACCGGGAGATGGAATGGACTTTGGTTTGAGCAGAAAGGGGCAAGCATCCATCTTGTTCAACGCTGGGTCTAAATGCCTGAACCATAGTAAAGAGTCAACAAAATGCTTGTAAGAGATCCAAGTAAGGAGTGGAGATAACCCTTCAGACGTGCGTACAGCTCTAGGATGAGAGCAGTACCTAAGGGAGGAGAGAGGATAGGGTCTGTGGTTTCCGGTTTCTGGCCTGCCTACATGCCTGTCCACGCATGCTCAAGCATGGTTTCCCTTTTCTGCTGCTTTCTTCTGAACTATCCCACAGCCCATCTTCAGTCATCTCAAACCCAGCGTCCCCCAGGCTGACTCAAAAATAGTCATCGAGTCTTCAGTTCTGAAGTTCCTGGAGGAATGCAGCCTGGCCTTGGTTGAAAACCTCCCAGAGAGCAGCCTGCATCCCTGGTCCCTAAGCCCTCGATGCTTGTGTAGCGTTAACAACATCCCTCCCTCTAGGAATGACGCCGATCCCACCGCAGTTCCTACCCTGAGGAGAGCTGTGTGGTATTAGCCTGAGCTCCGTGATTTCCTTTTTACTATTTCCCCCACACCTGGGAAGGTGGGAAAGTACTGGTAACAAGGGAACAGGGGTCATTTTCAAACGACACATCCTTAGAAGACAGAGAGGAGAAATCAGCTCCCTCACTTCTATCCTTCACCAGCTTTTCTCCAGAAAGAGGGAACAAGACTTTGATAACAAATTGTCCCGTTACCTATCCATCAGGCTTCTGGGGCTTATTAGTGAGACATTACGAAGTCTATGGGGGTGCAAGTCTGGACTAAGGAGCAGAAGCCCTGCCTCCCTGTTCTTCCGCTTCATTGTCCTGCAGCTCTGGCCAAGTTGCTTGGTGCTCTGAGCTTTGGAAATTTTTCACGGTGGAAGAGGAACCCGAGCTGCTCCACCTTCTTCCAGCCTGAGGCGATCCAATGAGATAATTAATGCATGGGAACGTGTTTTGGAAACTCAAAAGTGCTGCCCAAAACGTAAGGTAGCTCTACTTAAAACCGACACCTCCAGAAAGTTTAGACAGCACCCCACACACTGCATCTGCGGCCGGAAACCCTAATCAAAATTAGGCCAGAGGTGCAGGCAGGACAGAGGCCCGACTTAGCAGAAAATAAATGCCTCGTCTGTTCCACTTACAGCGCCAGTTTCCACTGTCTGGCAAAGGCCGGCAAGGGCCTCGGGGCTCGAGGAAGAACGGCTATCAGTGGAACCAAGAGGGTGCACAGGCCGGAAACCGACCCAACCTGCTTGCCCACCTCCAGGCGCGCAGCCTGCGTCCAGGGCATTCCCAGGGAAGTAAAAACCGGAGGCACATGGCCCACCTGTGTCCACCTCGGCTGGAAACGCCCCCTGAGGGAATCAAAGCACTCGGACTTCCAGCTGAAACAAAGCCACGGCCCGGCAAGGTTCCCAGTTAATAATAGGAAAGACTTGGCAGCCATGACGATCTGCAGTAATTAAACTAACATTGCCGGTCAGAAGCCTGGCCTTCGCAGCCTCCCCCGGGCACTCTGGGCTCCAACTTCGCGGGCGGCAGTGAATACCTCTAGATGCGTATTAAGCAAAAAGTTTCTAAAGAGGATTGCGTGAATCCAGCGATCGATGAAGAAACTCAATGACCCTAATCCACCAAGACCTGAACCAAGGGTCCCTAGCAAGCTCGGGTTTAAAAGAAACCAGGAATCAAGACGCCCCCGACCCCCGTCCTGACGTGCACATGCAGTCATTTCTGGTTGGTTTTAGAGACAGAAAAGTGCTGCATTTGGTGCTGGAAATTTAGAAAGGGAGAGGCCCCTCAGTGTCAAGCCAGCATTCTGGGAGGCAGGAGGAGTTTCTTTCCTCCACAGTAGAGAAGCTTCAACAAATGAAATAAAAAGAGGAATCAAACAAAGTAAAAAATCTCGGCAAATGGGGCTGGAGCGATGGCTCAGCAGTTGACAATGCGTGGTACTTTTGCAGAGGACATCGGTTCCCAGCCCCTTCCCATTAGTGGCTCACAACTGCCTATAACTCCAGCTCCCCCGGGGACCCTGAACTCAATGTGCACACACCCACATACACACACACATAATTAAAAAGAAAATAAATATTTTTTAAATAGAATTTGGGCAAATGAGTAGAGTTCTACATTCTTTTCCCTCTGGCCCTCCAGGTGGGAACCCAGAACGTGAGGCTGAACGAATACTTGAAATGAGACAGCCAAGGCAAGTGTGGGGGAGGCACTAGTCCAGCAGAGACCCACACCTCAGCTCCTGCTTGCTTCCACCCATGATCCTGGCCACAGCCTAAGGCCAAGTCCTTTCTTCTAGGTAGGAAACAAGACTCTGCCCTGCCCCCAAAGAGCCCCCTCCCCATATAGCTATGGGAAAGGTTTAGAGGAGGCACCACCCTCCAGAGCATCTAGTCAGCAACCTGGAACTTGGTCACAGATGATGCCACATGCCACACTTGCTTCTAGAAATTTCCTTTCCAAAACCTCCCTGACTTTTTACTCTCTAGTTTTATCTCTGTATAGATTGTCCTCTCCACTTGAGGCAAGGCAGGAACTATCTCTTTTAATCAGGGAAGATGTTTCAAGATCAGCAAGTTCCTACTACGTGGATGTGATTCTGTGTGTGCATGTGTATGTGTGTGGTGTGTGTGTGTGTGTGTGTTTCCACAAGAACATGGGTGTGATTATATGTGCAGTTCCTGCAGGACCCAGGAGAGGGTGTCAGATCCTCCGGAACTGGAGTTACAGGTGATTCTGAGCCACTGGACATGCGTGCCAAGAAACAAACTTGTGTCCTTTGGAAGAGCAGCAAGCACGGAGCCATCTCTTGAGTCCCCTAATGTGATTCTTGTCTTTAGGACAAGATTATTGCATTGAAAGGGGATGGTCATGTAGCATATTGCCTGGTCATTGGGAAACAGCTCATATTGTTAAAGTCGTTCAATTCCTAGTGTACTAGTTACTCTTCTCTTGCTGTGATAAAAACCCTGAACGAAGCATCTTACAGAAGGAAGAGTTTATTTGACTTAGGACTCCAGAGGATTAGAGTCCATAATGACAGGGGAAGCATGGCGGCAGAAGTGGCCAGAACAGAAAGTAGAACGATCACATCTTCAAGCAGGCACAGGAAGCAGAGCCTGACCGGAAATCTGGCAAGGGTTAAGAACTCTCAAACCCACCCCCAGTGACGTGCTTTCTCTAGCATAACCAAACCTCCTAAAGCTTCCCAGACCAACTGGGGACAAGTTGGAACGTATGGGAGACACTTTATTCAAATCATCACACCTAGGGTCTCACAGGTGGGAACCTTCCCCAGGGTTTCATAGTCTACAGCTTGTGCACACACAGGGCTCCTTGTCTTCCAGATCTGGGAAAGCTGTGTGGAGGAAAGACAGCACCAACTGTCTTTTGGCTGTAGATTGTCAAGAAGGGGCCAAGTAGGAAACAGGAGAGACACTACTCACTAAAGGAAATCACTGAAGGCAGGGAAGCAGGATCTTCAAGAACTGGGGTAGAGGGGCTGAGGGATGGCTCAGCAGGTGACAGCCCTGCCTCTCTTGCAGAGAATGCAGGTTTGGTTCCCAGCATCCCTATGGTGGCTAACAGCCATCTATAATCCCAGTTCCATGGGATCCGACCCCTTCTTCTGGCCTCTGTGGGCATTGCATGCATATGGTACACTTACATACCTGCAGACAAAACATTCATATAAAATAAAAATAAAATCTTTTTAAAAACTGGGATTGGGGGAGGGGACACCGGGGACAAAGGTCAAGAGAGGGAGTATCCCAGGTGAGAATCCCTCCTTCTTAGGGTCTGGATCTTCCATCTTCCCTAGAGTGGAAGCAAACCAAGTATAATAGTTACTTTTCTGTTACTATGATTAAAACATCATGACCAGTACTTAGGAGGCAGAGGCAAGCAGATCTCTGTGAGTTTGAGGCCAGCCTGGTCTACATAGCAAGTTCCAGATCAGCTGGTGATACAGGAAAACCCTGACTCAAAAAGACCTTAAAAAAAAAATAAAAGACCATGAACAAAAATGACTATGGGAGAGAGTTCCTTTTGTTACAGGGCTCCGGAGTACGAAGCATGGTGGCCTGTGGTAGACAGGGCCACAGGAGCAGGACACTGAGAGATCTCATCTTCAGCCTCAACAGGAAGCAGAGAGTCACCCAGAAGAGGGACAAGGCTATGAACTCTCAAAGCCAGCTCCCAATGACACGCTCTCCAGCAAGGTCGGACCTCCTAAGCTTCCCCAACAGCACCACCAACTGGGGACCAAGTGTTCAAATGGCCTGAACCTGTGGGGGGCATTTCTCATTCAGAACACCACACCAAGTAAGTGTGGTGACCCCAAGTGAAGTGGTGACCCTTCTTCACGCTGCTGATCAATGGAGTTAACTGACTTTTCACTAGAATACATTCTTCTGTGCCTCTGTGGTACATGGGTGTTCCAAACACGTAAAGATATATGTGAGTTAGAAAGAGATATGGCTATAGAGACTGGTTAACTAATTTGCAGGGCTCAGAAGAAAATGGAAATGTAGGGCTCCTTGTTTGAAAATGGAAATGAAGGTTACTAAGAATTTGAAGGTTGTGACAACTGTACATTAAAGCAAGCAAGATCCGCTCTGATCACAGGGTCCTGTGTGATCACACGTTACATACCTATATAACCAACCTTGTTAGCAAGACCTCAGAGGAAGAAAGAGACTCCTGGCCAGGTCTCACCTATCCCAACCGTCCTTGCCAGGAGCCCGCCATGTTGGATAAGCCATGTTGGATCTCCACCCCCAGTACAACCATCTGGCATGAGGGATAAGAACGTGGGTGGGGTGGTGACTGTGGGGCTGTGGAACCAACGGAAGACCACCCAGCTGGGTCCAGCTCGGGTTACAGAGCAGTGGGTGGACAATCATTCTAGAAAAGCTTACTCAAACTCTTTGTGGCCAATGGACACAGTCCTTATAGCCACTAAGGTTTGGGATGGTATTATATAAACAGTAAATAAACAAAACAGAAGAAAAGAACTTGCAGTAAGTGACCACCTTCTATATTCCAGGCCATATGATGGTGCTTTGTGTGTGCTCAATTCGCCCAATCCTCACAACACTGGATTGTAATTTCTCCTTACATTTGTGACTACTGTGGTTCTGGGGGTCAGGACAGGTCGCACTGCTCCCCAAGCAATAAGTGTCAAAGGCAGAATTTAACCTGAGTCTAATTATAAGAACTATGGAATCCCTACATTGAAATAGGCAAGATCCAGGGAAGGTGCATGCACTTGGAGACTGTTGTACAGGGATCTGATGCATCCTTTGCAAGTCTTCTCACAAGCCTACAGAGACTGTCAGGCAGGACAATGACCACCAGGTGAAAGCCCCTAATGAGCATCATGGAATCACAGCTTTGCGACCTTCAACCATAATTGACCTCTAACCTAAAGTATCCAACAATGAGGTTAATTGGCTTATTAAAAGTTTCTTTTAAAAAAAATGTGTATGAGTGTTTTGCCTGCATGTATATAAGTGCACCTGGGCTGTGTAATGCCTGTGGAGGCCAGAGAGGGATGCGAACCCTGTTAAGGATGGTTGTTAGCCACCATATAGGTTCTGGGATCCAAACCCAGGTCATCTTAACCACTAAACTATCTCCCCAGACCCTTAACTGGCTTTTTGATAGGGACCAGCTATTCTTAAAAAAAATGTGATATGGTTGGTTGAGGTTAGTCATCCCTTATTTATGTGTTTTATTCACATAAGCCTCAGCAATTTGTGGTCATAGTAGGGCGGTATGGGGATAGTCTTGTATTCAGAAGGAGCAACAGTTAATTTCAACATTAGAATAAGTCGGAGTTAACTAAGGAGCTGCAACAGCTACCCTATGTGTCAACACCCACACAAGAAGACTTCATATCATGCACTGTTTTGAATTTCCTCATCAACACGTCCTAAGTGCAGACAGAGGGTAAATGAGTATATAAACCGGTGCCTGCCAGTCAAGCTGTCTGCTGCTGTGAGTGGCGAGTACACCATCCTAGGTCAGCCTGGAGAGCAGGGTAAATATTAATTGCTTTAAGTGAAATAGTGACATTCTCTTGATCAGAGGAGGTACTGGCAAGAAAACGGGCTCTGGAGTCAGAGACCGAGGTGTGAGTTCTAGTCCTGCCTCTTATCAATTATGATTGCTATACCTTGAGTGTGAAATGCCCCACCCCACCCGACCCCACCATACCCTGGGCTCATGTTTGAACATCTGGTCCCCAGTGTTGATGGTGTTCTCTAGGGGGAGCTCTGGAATCTTTAGGAGGTGGGGTCTGGTTAATAGAGGAATGCTCATAGGCCTGAGCCTTCAAGAGTTATACCATCTCTGGTTCTGATTCCAGATCTGCTGAGATGTGACTTGCCTTGTCATAAGCTCCTGTTGCCATGGACCAAGCCCCAGTCAGCATGCCTTTCCTGCCGTGATGGACGGCATCTTCTTAAACTGTGAGCCAAAAGTAAGCCTTTTCTCCTCTGAGCTGCTTCTGTTGGGTATTTGGTCATAATGATTAGAAAAGAAACTAACACATCAGCGTGGGGCACATTGATTCATTTCTCACATATCTGTAAAACGAGGTGCTCAGATAACCAACTGAGATGATACATAGAACACATTCACCAGGTGCCAGCTTACAAATGGCAGCTGTTATTTTATTTGTTGTATAAATAAAGTTAATGATTTTTCTCTGATATACCAGGCTTTTCCTGTATCTTTTCTCTAACAGTGTGTATGAATATATGTGTACATATGTGTACTGTATATGTGTATGTGTATATGTCTGTAAGTGTATAATGTGAGTATATATGTGTTGTATATGTATGTGTGTGTATATTGATTCCTCCACTCTGTCCACTGTCTGCCACATTGCTGTCCTCTCTCACTACACATCCTTCTCCTCTCTCTCTCTCTCTCTCTCTCTCTCTCTCTCTCTCTCTCTCTCTCTCTTTATCTCTCTCTTCCTCTCCTGAACTGAGATTGAGCAAAGGCAGATGAGAAGGAGGTGAGAGACACCAAGAGGTTGATGGGAGGGTGGTGACAGTGGAACTCCAGGACTTGTCTAGGCCACCTAGACTTTCCCATCTCTGAGGACATCATTTTTTTCCAGGACTCCTTACATTGGGTAAAAGCTCAGTGATCTGCTGTTCAGATCTATCTTTTTAAAAATCATTTTAAAAACTTTAGTGTATACATATCCATCCATGCCACAGCATGTGAGTGGAGGTCAGAGAACAACTTACCACCAGATCCATGGTTTTTAAAGGTGAGGTCGTAAAACACAGGGGCGACATTAAGCGGCCTCCACATAGTACTTGGTCAAACCTGAGCAGGAGCCCAGGCCACTGCATCCCACCTTACAGAAGACAGGAAGCCCAGCTCCATGTTTCCCTGTCAAACAGGGTCCTTCACCTGCTTCCTACCCAGCAGCTGAAAAGCAGAACGTATCAAGGTTTTTTTCCACAATACATTCTCTGCATACCAAAACAACTTATCTCCAAGATCATCTCCAAAATGCATCTGTAAATAGCATTTTAAAATAATAACTTGTGTTTGGAGTGTAGCAGGTGGAGGTGGAGATGGGGAGGGGTCCGAACATGACAAAAATACATCGTGTGAAATTCTCAAAGCATCAGTAAAAATATTAAAATAATAATAATAATAATAATAATAATAATAGACTGCCTTTTGAGGCTTCCCTATTTTCTAAGCCATGTGTTACACATCAACATTATCTAATTTAATAGACTCTTCACGTTGTGTTTTAAGGCTTTAAATTTGCAGTGTTTTGTTGTTGGTGCTGCTGTCATTGTCCTGTGGTGCTGGGAACTGAAACCAAGACTCACTTCCTGCACACGCTAGGCGGGTGCTCTACCACTGAGCTGCGCCTCAGACCCATATCTGCATCATTGGGAGAAGTGTCTGGCCTCTGACACAAACAGAAAAGCAAAATAGTTACAGTGAGCTTTCCAAAGGTTTTTTTTTCTCCCCAAAATTAGCTGTTATGTTTCTTGCATTTTTTAAAAAGATCTGTTTTATTTTTAATTGTGTGTGTTTTGGGGAGTTTGTGAGCATGCATACAGCCACTTGCCCAGACCAGAAAAGGAGTCAGATCTCCTACAACTTAAGTTATAGGCGGTTGTGAGTACCAGACTGGGTGCTGGGAACTGAAGTTGGGTCCTCTGCAAAAGCAAACATGTGCGCTTAGCCACTAAGCCATTTCCTCAGACCCTGATTCTTCCATTTTTAATGACATTTGTTTATTGTTTGTATGCACCAGAGCATACATGGTCAGAGAACAATTTGCTGGCTGGCCAGCTCTCTATAGCAAGCTGTCCATCTACTCAATGCAGATATTGCTATAGGAGCAAGTCAGAGTCGGAGGGTACCCACTAAGGTGTCCAGCTTCTTGTGTCCCAAGATCTATGGTTAGAAATGGAAACAGAGACTGTTTATTAAGCAAGAGGAAGACTCTACAGGAAATGGGCATGGGCTAATAAGTGGGAAAAAGTGTAGACTCAAAGGCGTGGGCCACACGGCCACCCTTTCTAGGTGGTTCACTTAGTGCCCGCTCTCCCTTGCATATTGCTGGCTTTTCATCTTGTGCCCTGTTACTGTGGCCCTTGTGGAGAAGTGTTTCCGGTACATTTTGTCAACCGGCTTTTTTCTACATTTGATGTTTATGCGTTCTCTCCAGCCCTTACCCTCTGTTACACATAAACAGTGGAAGTTATTATAAAGCTGAAAAACACATTTATCGGACACTAAATATTCAGTAGAGAATAATTTTCATAACTCCATTTTGTGACTTGGACAGGAGTTGACAGGGAGTTTGGGTGATAAGTGAGAAGGTAAAGAAAATTATGGAAAGTTTGAATAAATTAGGATGATATATTTTAACTGTATTTTTCACCGGACATGGTGGTGAACACCTGTAACTCTGGCGGAGACAGGAGACGTGCACATTCAAGGACAGCTATCCTGGGTTATATAATGAGATCCTGTCTCAAGAAAAATGCTAAATATATTTTGGGGGAATGACCATTCCCCTCGTTAGCCTGAGAGAACTTATGCTTCAGGGAGGCTTAAGGGTTTTTTGTTTTGTTTTGTTTTTTATTTTTTTTTAAGTAGGAATACAGATAGGAAAAGGGAGAGACCCAGTTTTTGACTTTCAAATTTAAGTTCCTAGAAAACAGGCTCAAGGAGAGACATGGACTCTCTTGCCCTGAAGAGACATGGACTCTGCCCTGAAGGTTTTCTAGAGTTCATTTTGTGGAAACAATTGAACGGTAGGGAGGATTATAGAAGACAGGAAATCCAAGATGGGGTGACAACTTGCCTAGAATAGAGCTTACTCCTCTTTCTGTCTTTATATGGGATTGTTGGATATGTCCTGTATCACATGCATGCTGGGAATGGCCAGTTTGCAAGGCAGATGATACAAAGATGCCCTTCTGATGCAGTAAAGGACAGTTAGCAGTGGTCTCTCTAGCACTTTGGTTCTGGCTGGTTTGGATGGTCTTGTTTTTCCTGTCTGAGCAGCAGCCACATGATGGTAAATACAGTTCTGTGGTTACTTCAGCTTCTCGTCACCCTGGTGTTTGCCTCAGTTTCCCTGCTCATCTAACCTACCTCAGGATCTTCCAATCCTGGTCACCATAGCAATGTTGACCACGTTCAACCCTAGTGAGATCAAGGTCCTATACCTGCAGCATGGCACTGAGGAACTTGGCCATGGTCCCTAAAATCAGACCCCTGGAGCTGTCTCCAAGAAAGCTGGTGATCACGTCAGCAGCAATGGAGCAGGAACTGGAGATGCAGTTCCCTGCCACAACTGTGGCAGTCTGAGAGGAGTTCGTGGTAAGACCTCCACTCAGGTAAAGCCAGAATTCTTGACGTCAAAGAAAAGTTCAGGACCAGGACTGGCTAGATGGCTCAGCAAGTGAAGGTGCTTGCCACCAAGCCTGATGACTGAGTTCAGTCCCTGGGACCAACATGGTAGAAGGACAGATACAACTCCTGCAAGTTGTCCTTTGACCTCCACATTTGTGCAATGGCACATAAAATTCCCTTGCCCCAAAATAAAGAATACAATTAAGAAAATCTTTATTAATTTTCTTAAAAGCATTTTAGAACCAGATAGGACAAAGAATTGTTCTATTTATTAGGAAGAGGTTTTTATCCAAGGATAGCACATGCCTTTAATCCCAGCTCTCAGGTGACAGAGGCAGGCAGATCCCAGCATGAACCACATAGCCAGTTCCAGGTCAGCCAGGGCTATATAATGAGACTGCAAAAAAAAAAAGGAAGAAAGGAAGAAAGGGGGAGGAAGGAGGAAGTTTTTAAAATAGAGAGTTAAGCATTGGAGTTAATAGAGAGAGGGGCTCAGAGAAAGGAGAATGCACAGCCAACTGTAGGTATGGGCTTCTCAAGAGAATCACTAACTTCAGAGTTTTGATGAGAGTTACTAAGGAACTTTGATGGGATCACAGGGGGATTGGATAGGCTTCAGTTGCAGGGAAGTGAAGATGTTTTTAGTATAAGCAAAGTTTCATAGTCTTGTTTGTGAGGTCCCAGAAAATAATAAGGGAAAATAATAAGGCCGTACTTGAAGGTCACGTATGCTCAGGCCTCACGCCTGATTCAGTGCTAGTTTAACATTCGTATTTGAAAATCCCTTTATAAAAGGAACATTGTCTCTATGCAGGAACCTTCAGAGCAAATCGTGCTGTTTGCGCTGGATTTCTTGATCTCAGTGGACTGAAGAGAGGCTTCAACCAGACTGCAGTTAGGCACTCCTTCCCACGTCCCCTTAACTACTCATGTGTTTCTCTCCTGCCACCACTACCTGCCTGTGCCCTGACCATCACAGCTCTCAAGAAAACTAGGGAGCTACATTTACTTTGCACAACTGGTCATTGTTTGATAAAATTTTGACCCCATTATATGGAGAGAAAAATCACTCATAGCTGTATCATGACAAACATTCATTTCATTTTGAAGTCATTTATTTTCCACTCATAATTATATAATTATATTATATTGTAATGCATATTCATAATTATTTTAAGTAGCTGGGTATGGTGGCTCACACTTATAATTCCATCTCTATGCAAGGTTAAGGCTTGAGGATCACCATAAGTTTTAAGCCAGCCTGGGCTACAGAGTGAGTTCAAGACTAGCCTGGGAAGCTTAGCAAGGCTATCTCAAAATGAACAACAAACAAACAAACAACAACAAAAAAAAAACAGAATAAGGACAGGCGATCTTGTCCAATGACAGTGGGAGAGTGCTTGCCTAGCATTGTGAGGCCTTGGGTTCAATTCCTAGTACTACAAATTAATTTATAAACTAATAATATATACAATTCACGTAAGTGTATGTCTTCCTATTATAAAATTATTTAAAATCATCTCTGCTGCCATGGTGATCTTTCTAATGATCAATTTTAATAGATTCATAAGCTGTCGTTCAAAGTAACAAAGTAAGGTAGACTGTAGGACGCTTGAGGGGAGAGAGATTTACCAGAAACCACTGGATTGCCCATTGGTCTGGTGACCGAGCACTTGACGTGCCTAGAGCTCTTCACTGCTCATTCTTCTTCTGGAGTTTTCCATATGATGGGGAACAGGCTGCCTGCAACCGTGGATGTCAGTCACGCAATTCTCAACAGAAAAGGAAGGACAGTCTTTTCAGTAGGAAAAAAAATCTAAGAACTTTGGTTCTGATTGGATTACTGGTTAAAGAGCTGGGGTACAGTTGTCATTCTTATCAATTTCTCATGCCGTTAGTGGAGAGAGTGTGAGGGTAGAATTTGTTCATAGGGGGCTGGAGAGATGGCTCGATGGTTAAGAGCACTGGCTACTCTTACAGAGGACATGGGTTCAGTTACCAGCACCCACATGGTAGAGAGCAACTGTCAATAACACCAGTTTGAGGGGATTCGACATCTTCTGGCCCCTGCAGACACTGCACGCATGTGGCACACTTACGTGCATGCAAGCATAACACTCAGACAGGTAAAATACAAATAAAAAAATTTTTTTATAAAGAATTTGTTCATAGAAGGGCAGGACTCTCGACAAGAAATTGATGCAATCAATTCACCTTCCAATGTTTATGTTTTTCTTATTTTTCCTTCATTGTAGCCCCAGCTGTCCTGGAATTGCTATATAGACCAGTCTGGCCTTGAACTCACAAAGATCTGCCTGCCTCTGCGTCCCGAGTGCTGAGATTAAAGGCTTGCACCACCACTCCCAGCTACTTTGCCATTTTTTTATTGTGTGTGTGTGTGGTGGGGGTGGGAGGAGCTTGTGTGTGTGCCGGTAGAGACCAGAAGAGGCATCAGATCTGGAGCTAGAGTTATAGGCAGTTATTAGTCACCTGTCATGGGTGCTGGGAACCAAACTCTGGAAGAACAGCTCTCAGCTACTGAAGCATCTCTCCGGCCCCAAGTTTGCTCTTTTAAATTACGCTATTTAAAATAATTTTATGTAGGCTTCTATGATGATTTTTTCCCACATAATAATCATGCTTACTGTTTACCTCAGTGCCAAACATTTAACCATGACAGGTAATATTCATAGTCACATTTTCCAAAGGAGGTAGGAGACTAAGGGAGTTAGATCATCACTGATGATGACTCAATCCATAAATGACATTGATTAAGGACCGTGGAGTAGTTAGTACAATTGCAAAACACCAGACCTTTTAAAAGTATGTAAGAATAGCTATCTAGTTTTTTAAAGTTCTTTTTTAAGAGAAACAGAATTCTGATGTCTTCCACAGCTCCCAATAGGACAACTCTTTTCTTTCGGACAGCCTGGGGTCTTTCTAATCTTCGCTTTCCCATATGGAAGTTCATGGCAATACTCATGAGCCAATGATGCTTCTCGTTTTATTACTTACAAGAGAATAACTAGACGCCCAGTAAGTCTAACTGATGTCCACAGTGACTTATTAATTACACACTCATTTCTCCAGATGGCCCTTCAAATGGAGATTATTTTTCTTGAAAACAAAAAAAAAAAAATGTGGGATTCTTTTTCCCCTCACCAGGTTCTAACAGGTTTATGATACACTCCATCAAAACCAGAACCAGACACTTGACAGAGGTGGCAGACGACAGAAAGAAACACGGAAAACACGCTCCATCTGGTAAATAATTGCTGGAGCTGCATTCCTGTGCATTCAGGCGTGAGCTCACTTCTGCACAGCGTGAAGCTGTGAAAATGTCTAGGTCTCACTGGGACGGACACAGGAGATAAGATCTACTTAGATCGGTCATGGACTCAGGCTTCAACCTTCTGGGGTGCTGGCGCATCCTGGACTCCCCTTGACCACAGTTTGCTGACTTAGGGTGATGTGAGATTAGTCCAAGGTGTCTGAAAGATTTCATTCCTAAGTGAAGAAGGTTGGAGGGACAAGTGCAGGGCTTCTCTACAGCAGGGGCTGCCAAGGCCAAGTTCAGAGAACCATAGTCAAAAGCTGTTACCAGTTGCATGCCTTCTTCCTATAGAGTCTATTGTGAAAAGCATCAAACAGACTCTCTAGCAACCTTCTGATAGAATGCTTGCGGTTAGGAAAAGCACTCAGCAATAAAAAACCAGCTACCCAAGAATCTAAAGTAGTTAATATGTAGCAGGTTGGAGATTCTCCACTATGGCTTTCATCCAGAGGGACTTGGGTCTGTCAGAGCTTCCTGCCAGTAGGACATTTCCTCACTACCAAATATCCCCACCTTCGAAAGCACAGAGATACTGTAGGGGAAGACCCAGAAACTTGGGGAGCAGGGCTCAAGTTAGGGTTCACCAGCTCAAATGCCTTGGGAAGTAGAGTCAAGTGTGTGCAACGGGCAGCATTAGAAGTGGCCTGAAACTAGAGGACGGCACGGGGACTTCCCCCTCAACAGGCATTCTGATTTAAGATTTTTTTTTGTTTTTTTAAAGGACTGGGCTGGAAATACACTCAGTGGTAGAGCATTTGCCTACTATATGCAAGGCCATGGTTTTTATGCCCAGAACCATAGATACACAAAAAAAGACCAAATATCTCTGAAGGATTTGACCTATGGAAGAGGAGGACCTTTGCTGCCACTGGGCTAAAAAGTATTTAGTCTTTTGTTTCCTTGGATTTTTGTTGTTCTTGTTTTGCTTGTTTGTTTTCTTTTGGGAGTGCTGTGAATTGAACCTGTTAAGCAAGCACCCAACCTTTATTCTACTCCAGTCCTTTGTTTCTCTGATACAGGGTAGGTGGGTAGCCCAGGCTGGCTTCGAATTTGAGATCTTCCTGCTCCTTCCTCTCAAGTGCTAGAATTATGTGTGTCCCACCATGCCTGGCTCCCATAAGCACTTTTTCCTTATGAGTTGTGTGATGTTGTGTATGAAAATGCTTTTTCTCTATTGAGTCAAAAACTTATGTTAACCTCTGTGGTAGAATAAGGCAGAGTTCAAGAGATGTATGATATATTGTCTACCTTCTCTGGGAGGTAAAAGATGTAAAATGAGCTGGAAGGACAGAAGGAAGGAAGGAAGGAAGGAAGGAAGGAAGGAAGGAAGGAAGGAAGGAAGGAAGGAAGGAAGGAAAGTAGAAAAGAAATTTAAAAAGGGAAAAGTCAGAAAATAGTTCCTGGTCTGTTTTCTGGGGTCACTAGTTTGCTAATTTGCTGAAAGGGGCACCAGGTGGTGGTACAGGCTACCTCCTCCTCCTCACCTGTGTTGAGGCTCCAGTGAGTACCAGGCATTTCTTAGGTTCAACCCAAAAGACACTTATCATGTGCTGAGCCAAGGGACAAGGGCTTTCTTGAATGATCTCAGGATAATGATTCAGTATTTCCAAGAATGACAATCCAGCATGCAGGTTAGCCTGCTTTCACTATGCTTTGCTTTGACATTTACCATACAGAGGGCAAGAAAAACAAAAATTAGGCCTCACATGACATCAGTATGTCTGTGATTTGGCCTTCAGCAGACCCAGTATGAATTTAGAGAATCCTTGGAACCCTGGAATTAGTCCACAGTCAGTGTTGGTTCTCGGGCCTTAAAACGTAGCATCTCCACCTGATTTCAAGCTGAGAGCCGCCTCCTTCCCATTCCCAGTCACTGTATATTTTTAAAACTTTGGAGGAAACTGGTGTTATCCTGTCTTCTGAGAGAGGCTGTGGTCATATGGCTTGACCAATCATCATATCATGCTCTTCTGGCCCCATCAGGGCCAGAGACACAAGGAAACCCTCCAAAGTGTTTCGTGGAAGTATTATTTACACACTATAAAACTCACCCATTTGCGGCACAGATGCTCCTCTTGTAAGCCTTTCCATCCCTAGATACCTATTGTAAGTTGAAAATATCCTAAGTTGAAAATGCATTGCATTCATCTAGCCTATGGGAACCTTACAGCCTATCCACCCAGCACTGAAGGGTCTGTAGCTTCCCTCATGATCTGGTGGCTGATTGGGAGTAGCTGCTTCCTGCCACTACCTAGCATTCCAGGGGTATTATATCCTGTAGCATGAGCCCCAAAAAGATCAACACTCAAAAAAAAACATGGTTTCTATGAAATGCACATGGTTTTCTACCATCAAAGAGTTCAAAATGTGTTAGCTAGATCATCTGTAAATGATGCAACATTTTTTAAGCAAATTTATAGAATAGCTATCAAAACAATCTAGTTTTAGAACATCTTTACCATCTCAAAAAAAAAAATCTCTCTTTAGGCCATTCATATTTACAAAGGTTCTGAGCCAAGCCAGTGGGGAAGAGCCACACATCTTTTGGCTGCATCTATTTACAGTCTATGATGACCAGAGACAGGAGCCAGGACTCAGAGCTCAGAATGTAGCAAAACCTGCAGAAGGCAGAATCAAGAGATGAGGGGAAGCCAATTCTGGAGGTCATTAGTGAGACAACGGGCAGGCAGACCCTGGCCTAGTTACAGTCACCTAGAAGTTCCCTTCATTTCAATACTACTGGTGTTCAAAATGGGAAAAATCTCAACCAACTCTAAAGATCGTTGACCAGATTCCAAGGACTGGAGTTGAACCTTTGTTGACGGAATATTTAGACAGGAAGCCCCATCTTCACATCTGTTGCTATACAGAACTATGTATACCTGACCACAGAGGTCATTTTACAAATGAGGATTAACTTCTGTAGAGATGATTCACTGGCTATGAAGAGAAGGCCTTTTTTTACTTGTAAGCCTGAATTTGATTCTTCCCCCTGAAATTGTCATCCTCATCATCACCATCACCTTTTATGAAATGTTTATTATGTGCCAGACCCTATACAAACAATTTTGCAAATATTAATTCATTTCATTTTTATAATCATCCTGTGGGGTTGGCATTATTAACACACCCATTTTACAGATGAGGAAACTGTGATGTGCAGAGGTTATCAACTCTCTAATGTAACAGAGGCACACTGGCTACAGAGAGACAGCTCTTAGCCATGTGGCCTTTTAGAAATAAAACTTCAGAATTCAATCAGAGCCCTTTGACCTCTCCCCTAGAGGCACTGCCTTTTCCTGAACTTTCCTCTAAACTTTTATTTGTTCAATATAAAAAGTAAAAGCAAACAAAAACCTCAACCATGTTCCATCTTTTAGAAATCTTGGATTATTTACGTAATTTTTACATAGCTGATTTGACAATGTTGTACTGGACACATAGCACAAAGTCAAATTATGGCAAAAGTTCTTATATTTAACCCTGTTTAGGATAAAAAACAAGATGAGTGCTCTGTTTATTAGCTGGAATACATATTTAATATGGTGTGATGGTTAATATAACTTACTCTGAAATTTTACAGTTTTAGACGAGGAGGAGAAAGAGGAGGAGGAAGAGGAGGAGGAGGAAGAGGAGGAGGAGGAGGAGGAGGAGGAGGAGGAGGAGGAGGAGGAGGAGGAGGAAGAGGTTAACAGCATACTTTTCCAAAATAAAATAGACAGGTATAAAAGTCACATATACCTTTCCTCTCTGATTTCTTGAAATCAGATGAGACACATGAGGTGCTTCAAAGCTATGAAAAGCTCTGAGTGTAGCATCCTCGATTCTTCAAGTTATTTTCACAAACATTGTCCAAGTTGATCCTCTCCTAAGCCATGTGGGTGAAAGGGGGTTTTCAGGTGAATAAGCACTGTTGTTCTTAAGGCAGTACCACAAAAGGCTTTTATTTCTGTGTGGAATGATCTAGGGAAGTGGCCTTTTAGAAAATTTAGCTGATGAATGTACATATAAGCTAGGAGGCATGGGCTACGGTCAGGACAAACAAACCAGAAGGTCGCTCTTGCAAAGTCCTCAAACATACTTGTTTGTTATGTGACAGTTGTAGCATGTCTTAAGATGAAATTGGATCCAAAAGCAAGAGAATCTTGTTCTAAGTTCTACTGCCCAAATCTCTGGCAACTAACTGTGGAAATGACAGCGTGAGTATGCGGAGGGGTGGAGTATAGACTGAGGGAGCCAGTGGCAGAACCAGGCAAACAATACGGGGCCTGTCTGCTGAGACCTCAGCCAAGGAGCTGGCCTAGACTGGGCTTCCCAAACCCTCTCCTGAGCATAAGAGGCTAAGGCATAATCCTCAGCAGCCTTTCTTAGCTTTATTTTTAAAATCCTCAGGAAATGTGTATTTACCCTCTAACAAAAGGTAAGTTTTCCTTGAAGATGCATGAGAATTTGGGAGGCAGAGGCAGGCAGAATTCTGTGAGTTTGGGGCCAGCCTATTCTACATAGTAAGTTCTAGGTTAGCCAGGGCGGCATAGTGAGACCTGTTGTTTTTTTTTTTTTTAAAGACAGTTTAGTGTGGCTACTACCTCCCCTACAAAGTCAGTATCAATGGACTAATCTGCAACAATGGTAGCATCCTGGTTGTTGGATAATGCATATGAGTTTTGAATGACAGTTTTCTGCAACCCCTGGCTCATCCACACAGTGTCCAGATTGGTAGGATTGTAAAGCTTGAGAGCATAGGACAATGCAGCTGCTGGAGGAGATCTGGGGTAGATGGGCTTTTAATATCCCATAGACAAGCTGTCCCTCAGTATCTGCAGGGAATTGGGGTTCAGACCTTTCCCTGCTAAGAACACCAATCCCAGAATGCTCCAGTCTTTCAGGAGGAATGCTGGATTTAAAGAGCCCCTATATAACCCAACCTGAGGTGGTTAATGTTGATTGTAAACTGAGAGAGTCTAGAATCACCTGGGAGACAAGCTTCTGGGGCATGCCTATGAGAGAGTTTTAAATTAGATTAACCAGACTAAGGGAAGCCCTGCCTTCAGTGTGGGCAGTAGTGTTCTATGGACTGGGGTTCTAGAGCTGAATAAAATGGAGCAAGCAGAGCATCTTTGTCCATCACTCTCTGCTTCCTGACTATGATACTGTGCTATGTGAGCAGCTGCCTCCTGTTCCTGCGGCCATGCCTTCCTGCCATGATGGGCTGCACTCTCAAACTCTGAGCCAAAATAATCCCTGTTCTCCTTAAGGTGCCTCTGTGACATATTTTTTTCACAACAATGAGAAAAGTAACATACTCATCCATACTTAAAAAAAAGTATTTGTCCCCTGTACTCTAAACCATTTCTAGATACTTATGATATCTATACAATGCAAATGCTGTATAAATAGTTGCCACACTGAATTGCTTCAGAACTAATGACAAAACAAAGATGTCTGTACATGCTCTGAACAAATGTTTTTTTCCCCCCCCCCGAAATATTTTTAGACCTGGGTTGAATCCACAGATGAGCCTGTGGACATGGTAAATGGACTGTGACAGCGATTTCTGCATTTTGTACCCAATGCTTTGTTGCTCATGTCTGCTGGAGGATGGAAAAAGAATCAAATTCAAATTATTGAATCACATTCAAATTATTATTTTTTATCTTATGAATATGCATGTATTGCCTGCATGTATGTAAGTATACTCGTGTCATGCAATGCCTGGGGAGGACAGAAGAAGGTGTCAGTTCTCCTGCAACTGTTCTGTAAAAACAGCCAGTGCTCTTAACCACTGAGCCATCTCTCCAGCCCCCATTATTTTATTCCAACTGGGAGACAGAAAACCTGGACTTGAGCCCCATTTTTTGCCCTTATAAATGGTATGAACTTGAATACATCAGCTGACCTTTTACTTCAACTGCAAAGGAAGGCTGCAGGAACATCCTGTCTCATTCTCAGAGTCACTGAGAAGATGAAGGAGTGCATGTGTTTGAGAATGGTGCACACATGTAGTGCATGCAGTTTAAACTGCCTGTCTTGTGAAAACAAAGTGCGAGCAATCACTGCACTTTCATTTGGCGGCAGGATGCGCTGTCGCTGCTGTTTGTTAACATCCGTAATTTCAGGCAGTATTAGCTTTATTATTATAAAGAATGGCACAGTTTCTGGGTCCACAATTTTGCCAACCAAAGATTCTAATTTGAAGGATTAAAGGAGGAAAATTACAGAAAATTGAAGAATTCAGGTCAGGATACATTTTTTTTTTTTTACAGTCAACACTGGACTAAGAATTTCAGACTGTACCTTTAGTCTCCAATTTGTAAACTGTATTCTTTCTCTCTCTCTCTCTCTCTTTTGTTTGTATGGACTTTTTGTTGAAATAAGGCCTCACTCTGGCTAGTCTGGAACTCACTATATAGCTGCAGCTGCCCTGTAACTCATGGTAATCCTCCTGCCTTAACCTTTCTAAGGCCGGGGTTACAGGTATAAGCCATAAGGCCTGGCTTTCAATCCATTGTTTCTTAACTGAAGTGAGTTTCAAAATTGCCTGGAAAGATCCCACAGATAGATTTTTGTTGCTGTTTTGTTTTGTGTTGTGATGTGCTTCTAAGGCTTAGAAAGACTGTTGGCATAAGGGATGTATTCAGCAAATGTACACATATTTTGTGAATAAAGTGAAGCATTTTGAAAATTCACAGGTCTAGGTCAACTCTAGAATCCTCATATCGTATGGGGTACAGACTTGGAAAAATCTTTCCTGGTTGCTTTTGCCAGCACTCCTGGATAAGAACCACCAAGAATACCAAGAATACCAAGTTCCAGAACCCCAGCAGGCCTTCATAAACAATTGTCAGATCTAGCAAATGGAGAGCGAGTTAAATTTGGTCTCAGATAAGCAATAACTTTTGTGTCAGTACATAACATACAATCTTTAGTTGGTGCTGCTTGCATAAAGACAACCAGACAGAGCTGATGCTTAGACTGATGACTGGAGCCACAGAGTGGCACCTTGAAACCCGCCGAGATTGACATGATCTAAGGTTGAGTGGTTGAGTCTCAGCACTGTGAGCTGAGCAAACTGCTTAATTCCCTGGGTTAGCTAACTATAACGTGTACCCTATAGAACCAGTGAACATGTTAGAGCAAACACAGGCATGGCCCAGCATGTAGCATGCAATGAAGTTCAGGTATTATTACTATAGCTGATCTTATTAGCAGTGTCAATGAGACCTTTATCACACTGTCAAATACTATACTGGCACACAGAAATAACCAAGATTATAGTTACAGTCTACAAAGAGCTGGGCAAAGGTACAAAGAGTGTTGACCTTCCAGCAAACAATGCTTCTATGTCTGGGGATAAACCCATAGTAAAATTTAATAGATTAGCCAGAATAGATAAGGGAAGGAAGTCTTTCATTTCATTCATTATGAAATGTCATTTGCTTAGCTGACTCCTTCTGATGTCAAAGATAAATATTTGCTCAGTTTTATAGGGCCACTGTACAGAAGGATGGGCCATTACCTGGGCAGTGGAAATACTTTAGTTCAAATTTGGTTTATCTCTGTTCAGGCTAAAAGCATCTTCTGTTTCTAGGTCTTAGGTGGTTTCTGAACAATTTTTGTTTGTTTTCCTTTTGTTTTTTGAGACAGGGCCTCCTTGTAGCTCCAGCTGGCCTCGAATTCACTATGTAGACCAGACTGGCCTCGATTTCACAGATACATACACCTGCCTGTGCCTCTCTAGTTGGAGTGCAGGCCTGAACACTTTGAATAAACATGCTCTAGTTAAAAAAAACAGACAGACATAGCAGTGAGCATGCAATTATTAAAAGGAAACAATGCTGTCTAGAAACATCTTTGGGGATAAAATCTTTAGATAACTTCATCATTAGACTTAAGGGGGTATAGCTAGGAAATAGATTGACAATTTCAGAGCAAACTGTTTCTCAAGTCCCTGATGGTTAATTCATGGCTTATTTATTGCTGAATATGTCTCATGTATCACACACTGTTGTACCTGCTAGAGGTCACCAAGGAAGAAAGCAGACCCAAGCCCCTGCCCTCATAGTGCCTCCACTCTGGTATAGATGGATGTAAACATACTAAATGAATTAATTATTATCTGGACAGTCATAAATGCTATGGGGAGAGAAGAGGATAAATACAGTGTGAAGGCTGGAATGGTGATTTTTAATAGCACGGTGACGATGGGACAATCTGGGAAGGTTGCAGTTAAGGACAGGAGAAGAAAGGAAGAGCACGCTGACCTGAGGGACAGGAGGAGAAACACGTGCAAATGACCTGAGGCAAACACATGCCCAGAGCATGCCCAGAACATTCCAGAACTAAGTGGGCCCTGATATGGCCAGAGAGAAGAGAGGAACAAAGAGAGAGAGAATATAGATCTTTACAATGATCATATTTATTGGTAAAAGATTCTGTAAGTCTACCTTCCAGCTTGTGTGTTAGTTTATTTATTCTATGACTGTAGGGAACTCTAAAACTACTTATTTGGAATGATAGTTCTCAGAGTGCAAAACCTGTATAGGTTGAAAGGTTATGTCAAAATCTGTGCTTAGAGGGTCTCAGTATGGTTATTGATGACCTTAGTACTTTAGTGAACAGCTCTGAGTTCCAGTCCTGATTTCCTTCCTTACTGGAGGTGTGTAACCTATCTGAGCTTCAAGTTCCATCCCCGGGAAGGGAGACAGCCAGTGTGCGCCTCCTCTAGTGCTGAGAGTTACCTGCACATCCTTAACCTCCCACTGGATACAACAAATATTAAATAACAGTACTACCTGGAAAATGTAATTAGAAGGATTAGGCATTTTGAAATAGCTACTTTGATGCATATTTGAAATGTACATATTATAGTACATGAGCAAAAACAGATGTAGAAGTCTGGAACATCAGCCTGCAAAGCGTCCCCAGTGACCTTTGCCTCTGAGTATCCTCACCCCACATTGTGCGGTGTTGTTCTGGGTGACGGTAGAATGTGACAAATGTGATAGTTCATCACTTCTGACCTGAGGTCATAGGAGACCCCTCTGGTCACTGTCATCCCTCTTCTCTACCCCAAGCCTGTCTCATACTGCTTGCCCAGGAGGCCCCTTGTTATGCTGTGCATAAGCCCTTACTGCCCTGTGAGTAAAAGCCCTTCTCTGTTGTTTTGTGTTCCATGCTAGGAACTGAACTCTGGGCCTCACACACCTGCTAGGCAGGTGCTCTACCATCGAGCAACATTCCCAGTCCCATAGAGCCCTTAAAAAAAAAAAAAAGATGGATCAGTCAGCTCTGGTCAAGCCTCCAGATGACAGACACTGCAATTACAGCTTCATGAGATACTCTTAAGTGAGAACCATTCAGCTGGGCAGCTGAGATTTTTGATCCCAAGAACCCTGGAATATGATAAATGTGGGCATGAAGCTATTAAGTTTTGTAATAATTTATTGCTGTGCCAATAGATTATGGATATTTGTTTAATTAACATTAAAATTGTTACATATTGGCCAGGTGTGGTGGCACACACCTTTAATTCCAGCACTTGGGAGGCAGAGGCAGGCAGATTTGTGTGAGTTCAAGGCCAGCTAGATCTACATAGTGAGTTCCAGGTCAACTATAGGGAGACCCTGACTCAAAAAGACCAAAAAAAAAAAAAAAAGTTACATATTGGGTACAAGTGCATGTGTGTGCCATGAGAGACATGTGGAGGTCAGAGAACAACTTGCAGGAGTCAGTTTTCTCCTTCCACCTTGAGGGTCCTAGGGCTTGAACCCGGGGAGGCAGGCTCAGCAGCAAGTGTCTTTGCTGCTGAGTCATTTTGCTGACCCTTAATTAACTTTGAATATAAAGAAGTTTTTGGACTTAAATGTATTCCTCTTATTTTTGCTCTTTAAATTGGCATAAATGCCAATCCTTTGGCTTCTATGTACTTATCAGTGTATGTACTATTTCTTCTTTGTGTGTATAAGATTTTTATTGAAGTTCTTGGTATTTCATATAGAACATCTCAATCACTCTTAATCATCTTTATACCCCGTTCCCCAATGGTACCCTCCCGTAAGGCCCCCCTCCAATGAAATTCATATATTTTGTCATTTGTGTTAAAGCCTATCATGTCAAATTAGAGTCCCCAGACATTCCTCGGTGCAAGTTCATCCTCTGGGGTCCTGTCAGCCTATCTAGGGTCCTTCCCTTGAAGAAGATCAGCTCTTCCTCACCCAGCAGCTGCTAATATAATTCTTTGACTACGATTGGGCTTGTTGCCCATTTCCACAGTTCTGTGCTGGGTTTGTGTCTGCTTGAGTTTGCATAGGTCTTGTGCATGTTGACACCATTGTGGGAGGTTCATATGAGCTGGGTCCCAGGAACTTATAGGACTCTATTTCCATATGGTCATGTACCTCCTCCCTGGCCCTTACAATCTTTCCATCCCCTCTTCTGAAATAGTCCCTGCGGGCGGTGTGGGTGGAGTTTAAAATAGGAATCCTGTCCAAAGACCCACATTCTGCAGATTCTTACTCTACGCTTTGACCATTTCTGACCTTTTGTGTTTCTGGTGCTCTGTTGCATGGGGGAGCTTTGTTAATGAGAACTGATTCATTAGTGTCCTCTTTACCCCTTGTTCTATGTTCCTGGGTCTTAGGTATAGAGGTTACATTATAGATGTGCCACTTAGGCTTGGACAATTCACAATCTCTGTGCATGACCAGTTGTGGTACTCTGTAATAGTCTCCATCTGGTACAAAAGAACCTTCTTTGATGAATGGTGACTGGGATACTTGTCTGTAAATATAAGGATACATATTTTTCACATAGTAAGAGAATATATTTGTCTAGCGATATGACAGTCTTGGGGTTTTCTCTAAGATCAGTGACCTCTCCAGCTATGTGTATTTAGCTATGTTTATAGTACCAACACATGAGTTTCCTCCCATTGAGTGGGTTTTAAGTTCAATTAAGTAGCTGTTGATTACCCCCAAAATAAAAATGCCACTACTGCCCCAATGTCATTTGCTGTGCTGGTCATTGATGTGGTTATTTGGCCTTGAAACTGAGGTTGGACAGTCAATTGATTTTCTCCCTTAGCAGCTTGTGTAGTGCAAAGTTATGAGAGCTAGCCTTCAGGGGAAGTGGCTTCCAGGGCAGTTGAATGTATTATTTTATATCTGATTTTCCCCCCTAAAACTATTTCAAATGGGGCTAGGGAGATGGCTAAGTTAGATAAATGCTTGCTGTACATTCAGAAGAATCTCAACTCAGTCCTTAGAACCCATGTTAAGAAGCTGGCAATTCCAGGGGTCGAGAGAAAAAGAACAATTTTAGCTGCACTGATGGAGTCTGGCACATAGCTGTTATTTAGAATGTCCCTCCAAAGGCTGACATGCTAAAGGCTGCTGGTGCTGTGCTATTGAGGAATGATAGGAACTTCAGGAGGCAGGACCTCACAGGAGGATGCAGGTCATTAGGGGTATATCCATAGTGAGGTGATTAGCTTTGTTTATCTATCTGCTCCTTGCGGTGATGCTCTGCCTCACCAAGCCCAGAAACAATGGAGCCAAGTGGTCGCAGGCTGAAACCTCTGAATTGTGAGCCAAAATAGACCTCTCCACCTTTAAGTTGCTTTTACTTTTGTGTGTGTGCAAATATGTAGTGTGTGTGTACACATGTGTGTACTATTTTGTGAATATGTTAAAGTCAAAGGCAGACATTGGGTGCTTTCTTCAATCACTCTCCACTTTAATTTTTTTTTTTTTGTCTTTTTGAGACAGAGTCTCCCTGTGGCCCCAGCTGGCTTAGAACTTCCTATGGAGTCCAAGCTGGTCTTGCTCTCACAGGGCTCTGCCTGTCTCACCCTACCAAGTATTGGGATTAAAGGCCTGTGCTACTGTGCCCAGCTCCACTTTAATTTAAGACAGGGCCTCTCACCTAACCTAGAGCTCACTGATTCAGCTAGGCCGACTGGCCAGTGAGCCCAGGATCTGCCTGCCTCTGCATACCTTGCCACGGTTACAGACGCATGCTGCACACTCAGCTTTTTACATGAGTACCGGAGATCTGAACTCAGCTCCTCCCCCTTGTGCCACATGCACTTCACCCTCTGAGCCATCTCTCCAGTACTAAAGTTGAGTCTTCTCAGGTCCCGCATCACAGTATTACAAAGCTGACTAACACAGAGCATGGGATTCTGAGCATTTATATTGTCTGTGTAACCTTCTACCCCTTTGCAGTGTTATACCATCTCAAGCCATCCCCAAGAATGTTTGGACATTGGATTGCTTCCAGCTTTTCAAATAATAACTGTCAAAATAAAAATAATCCAAATTTGCTGGGCAATGTACACTAGGCCCCTTAGGTACATAAAAAGCAGCTCAGAGACACAAGAGCTCCTAAAGCACACAGGCTATGAACAAATACTGAATATACACCAAGGTTAGATAAGTGAATGACCTTTCAGACAACTTGAGGCTGTGAAAGGGGCTGGGCAAATTTATTTGTTTAGATTGTAATAATAGCTTCATAGAACTGTGTGTGTTTCCTAGAGAAATACAGGAGCCACAGTAGACAATAGGGGCTTGGAAAGATCCTATAAATAATGGCCTTAGCTGTGAGTGTCAAAGTAGAATTTCAGAGAGGGTACCTCAGAACTGAAGTCATTGTCCCTAGCCCCTCCTCTGGCTGTGCTTTGTTAGAGCTGACAATTGTGGCTGCAAGAGAAAAGATGACTTAGTCCTTCTTTGTTCAAACTCCGGCTATGTTATACATACCAGATCTCCCTGAATGCAGGGCTCTTGAAAAGGCTCTTAGGAAACCAGATCCTTGGAACAGAGAGCCATCGTTCTTCCGACGGGGTGTCCTCTGATTCCTTGGCTCTGCTGCTCCACCTTTGATTTTGTCCACCTTCCTGACAAGGTTGCTGGGTTGTCAGGTAAGCAACCCATCTTTCACACTTGAAAGCTATTCTTGGCCATGAGTTCTTTCTTAGGTACATGCATTACCAGCCTAATCCTCACTCTGAGGCCTGTCTGTTCTCCTTTTCCTTTGTGACTTTATATGACCAGAAGCAATCGATTTTAATTCATATTCTTGGGGTAGGGGTGTCGTTCAGCGGCAGAGTGTTTGCCCGGCAGACGCAAGGTCTTCGGTTTGATCCTCAGCACCACAAAAAGAAAAAATAAAATCTTGATCTAAGAGTGCTACATAAAATAGAGCAAGGAGCATTAAACACGACTACTAAAACTTCATTTAGGGCCATGCCCATTAGTTTTTGGAACTGAATGCAGCCCTATCATAGGACAGAGGGTAGGGAGCTGAATGCTCCCTGGGTGACAGGCAGGTTCAATTAGCAACAGCATTCCTTATTAGATTTCAGCAAGGATAATCCTCAGTTGAATGTGTGGCTACCCACCCCTCACCCCTGCCTCCCATGGGAGTTTGCTCCCACCCCTGCCCTATTCAGCCATGGAGAACCTTCATTTTATCTCCCACTAAAAGTTTGTTTGATGAAAGGCTTGGAGTTTCAAAAGAAGGCTCAGTTGTTTGAAAACCACTGACTGGGTCAGAGAATGGCACTGTGAGGTCAAAATCAAAAGATCACAGGGTTAGGGCTTCCTTGCTAAGGGGAGAGCAGCTTCGGTGACAAGGACTCAGTACAGTGTTATCACAGACAAAATCAAAAACAAAAAAACAAAAAAAGAGAACAAGAAATGACGCAATGCACACTGTCCCAGCTGGCAGCGAGCAGGAATCATGCTCTGCTCTCTTGCAACCTCAGTTCGAATCCTGCCCCTACCACTTAGCTTCATGACTTCCAGCAGAAGTGGAATCCTGCCCAAGTCTCTTTTCTACGAAGTGTAGATACTATTCATGAAGACTTTACAGGAAAGGTAAGCTGGCCCAGAGAATGCTCTTAGGACAGTGCCAAGCATGGAAGTAACTCACAGTGACTGTTACCAACTATTAAAATTATATTCTTGTTTTACTTGTAACCCTTATGTCTTTCAAGCTGAACTTTTTATTAAAGATCCACACACATATACCCCAAAATATACATACATGTATATATACATCATGTGTATATGTTATGCTCCTAAAGGACATAAAATTTTTTGAGATTGTTTATCTTTGTGTCCTTTTTAAAGCCTAACGGGCACTTTAGTTAAAACAGATCCTTAGTGAGTAGTTGGGAAATAAGTATTCTAAATAAGTGGATGTGCAGGAACAAGGCTGCACACATAATCCCTCTACTTAGGATTCTGATGTTGTCACGCAGCTTTTGAATGCACTATAAATATTTGATAGCAGTCACAATGATATAGTGATTATAATGATGCCTAAAGATCACTCTTAGCATGATTGTCCTGAACTAAGGTTACATCCATTAGCAACACACAAAACTTGAGTAGGTTTCAGTTTACTACAAATAACTTCTGACTCCTTTTTCAGAATAACTATAGCAAATGAGTCAATGTGTTCTTTATTTTTTTCAAACACTGGTTTCTAGGAAGCAGGAGCTGCGGTTACCGTACTGGAGGTTGCTATAAATTGGGTCCTCTTTCCTTTATATATTTAAGGCATGAGCACCGTACTTGCTTTTGAACAAACCAGGAACCTGACTAGTTTGCAGTCATTGCTTGGATTTTGTGATATGTCTAACAGTCAAACCGGCAAGGGAAGGGAGAACAGGCACACCGAAGGGAACAGAGCTAGCCAGCTGGGCCATTCCCTTTTGCTGTCTGGATCACAGCTTTCTTCAAATGAGGCAGCCTGAGCAGCATTTTGGGAGCGGAAACCACAGCACCACTAGCAGAGGCGAGTCCTCCACCTCGGGACTTAGCGAGCTTTGTTTTTTAGAAACCTTGTGACAAGTTGTCACTCTGTCTGTAGCTCAAGTTGCCTTGGACGTGCAGACTCCTCCTACCTTTGCTTTCTAAGTGCTGTGATTCCAAGTGTGTGCCATCAAGCCTACCTCGAGTTTTATAATATTAACAAATATTGTTTAGAAAGATGCATCCTTAATAGTGAGAAGATTTTGGGCATGGGCAAAGAAGCATGTAGCTCTAGTTCTAGAGCCCCAAGTGTTTTTCCATTGGAAGAGGACCTACAGATGGTGACTCCAGGTGCGCCAGAGAGCACACCCCTGCCCCAGGTTAACTTTGCCCTATATAGACTCAAAACTGACCCAAGACCATTTCTCACAGGTCTGAAGAATGTTTGAGTATAACAAAAACAAACTTATTTCCCTCCAAACAAAACAACACCATCAACAAAGTCACACACACACACACACACACACACACACACACACATACACACAAAATGACTTTTCTTTTAAAATGAACGGAAAGCCAAGACATCACACTTGCAGTCCTAGCACTTAGAAGGTTAAGGCCAGGCTATACTGCATAGGGGTACTCCATCTTTTAAAAAGGTGAAATGAAGAAAAGTTTAAAGAGGAGGACCTGTCTCAAAAATAAAACAAAACGAAAAGTCAATGCCCATAAGTGTGAATATTACATATATTTTCAACACGGAGAGTTTATGAAAGGCCCAGAGATCACTTTTGGGAGGGCGGGTAGCCCAGGCTGGCTTCCAACTTATAATCTTCCTGCCTCAGTCCCCGAGAGCTGGGATTACAGGTGTGAACTACAGGCCTAACTCAGAGGTCACTTTTTACTGCAAGACACAATTTCCCGGACAGGCGAAGTGCTTAGGGGAAGGTGATCCCTGTCCCATGGCACTTGCCAGGGACACCTGTGTTCATTGCAACAGGTGACTGCACTATTACTGTCGTATGATAGTGGCACTGCTTATACACACTCGGGGATGTTGTATAAACTCTCCCTTAGAAGACATACTGAAACTGAGTCAGCTGAAACTTACTGACTTAATGAGCATTCAGACTGTGCGTGTACCTAAAAGTTGAGAAAAAAGGAAAACCACTTTTGGTTCCTGCAAGATTAAACTAAATGTTTCAAAGCAGCCTTGAAAGGAGTTATGTATGGTGGCTCACGCTTATAAGCCCAGCTCTGTAAAGATCTATGAGACTTTGAGGCCAGCCTGGGCTACAGCAAGACCCTGTCTCAGAAAACAAAACAAAACAAACAAAATCATAAACACAGACTTGGAGCAACACTGGCAAATATAAAAGGAATTCTAGACTACCATTATGGGGGCGTGGTGGGGGGCAGAGAGTAGGGTTTGTAAGCTGGCCGCTGATGGCTCTGGGCTTTCTTATGCAGATGATGAAATCGCTCTGGAATTAGTGATGGTGGTTTGTAAGTTTGTGAATGTACTAAAAAAAAAAAAAACCCACTTTACTATGCATAGTAAGAGTAAATTCGACACTGTGAATTAGGGTAAATTTTAAAAAGGATTAAATCTAAAATAAAATTTCAAAAATAAATATGAAATTCTGAATTCTGCCATGTTTTTTATTGATCAAATTTCCGCCTTTTGACAGTTTAGATAATACATTTTTTCTGACCAATTGTAAAAGGGAAGAATTAAGAGAGAGGTTGAGGTTTGAAATTCTAAGGGTGGAGGGCATTTTTAAAAAGCTTTGTATGTGTGTAGAGTTCATGTGTATGTATGTTCATGTGTAGGCACAGTACTGTGTGCGCGTGCACATGCATGTACGCACGCTCATGGAGGTCAGACGTTGAAATCGGGTGTCTTTCTGGATGGTTTTCCACTTGTTGACACCAGTCTATTCCTGAACCCGGAGCTCACAGATTGAGCTAGTTTAGCTGCCGGTTGAAGGCATTTTGAAAAATACTGGCTGGATCCCCTGTGCTCTAACCCGGCAATAACTATCATTTTCAGACCATGGTGGTGGCTTTGAGGCGGGAGCGATTTTAGGCACTATCTACTGAATCCAAAATTTTCCAGATGAAGAAATGGAGACCCAAAGAAGGAGTTTGCTTGCTGTCACCCAGGGAGCCGCAGAGGGCCGAGGAAAGGGGCATTCCTGTCCAGATAAGGGTTGTCTTTTGCTTATCCTAACAGCCAGGGCCCAGCAGTTTCAGGAATTTGCAGGTGTGCTTGTCGGTGGACGGTAGGGAAGCTTTGATTCACTACCTCTTCTTTCCGGGGGCGCGCCTTTCCACCCTGCAACTGCTGGCTCTTCTCTCTGCAGTTCCTGAAAAGAAGATGCAGTCTGGATAAGGCTCACTCCCATCAAGACAATTCAGTGGTTCTACGTCTGGCATGTTTTAGTACACCTGTTTTTGTGAGACAGGGTCTCATATAGCCCAGGCTGCCCCGGAATTTGCCATGTAGCAAAACTGACTTTGAACTCCTAATTCTCCTGGCTTCTCCTTCCGAGTGCTGGGGTTTCAGGCCTGGGTCCCTTCACCACGTCTAACACGTGATTTTAAAGTCAGTCTTCCTCTAGCCACTTTCAATTTGAAAGAAGATAAGCGCCTCAGACCCAGTCACGTCTCTTGGATCTGCTGCCCTCGTTCTAATTTGAGCGTTTAGGACCAAATGACTTCTTACTTGGGCCCCACACTTGGGAGCCAGGCCCTGAGTCCCGGGACATCTGCACCCTTCTGGTGACTCCGCATGCGGGTGTGCACCGAGGAGCCAGCGGCATCCTGGTTGTCCGAAGGTTTCCAGCCTCCCCGAACTTGCGGGGAGCGAGAGTTTCGTACGCGTGGATTTCCATCTCCCTTGATGGGCTACAGGGGTTAGTAGCCCGCATCTCGAGCGCCCAGCTCCTCTCGTGGACCACGCACTAAGCGGCCTCCTGGGAGGATGGCTGTTGCTCCCCCGGGTGAGAGGGTCGCAGCGGGCAGGCTGGAACCTAAGATGCGGAGGTGAGCCGGGGTGCAGTCCCCGAGGCGCGCAGGCGCACTGGGATCCCCGCCGCTCCGCGGTACAAAGAGGCGCGCGGCGCGGGGGCCGGCTCCCCCGGCGGAGTGGTGGCGGGGCTGCGGCAGCCCTCGTGTCGCTGCGCTCGGTGGCTCCGGACGGCCGCAGTGCGCTCCAGCACCGCACAGCACGACACAGGCTCGGCGCTCAGGGCACCCGGAGGGTTTGATTCTGGCGCTGCCCTGCGCCCCGCCCCTCGCCGCCATGCCCCGCCCTCCCCTCGGCCGGCAGCCTCCCGCCCGGCTCCAGCCAGCGACCGGCGGCTGGTGGAGGTGAGTGTTGCGGCGACCTCACCGCGCCCGTGTCCCCCCGCAGAGACGATCTGGGGCGCCCAGATGGCAGCCCTGTCCCGCACCCAGCTCCGCACTCTAGGCGCGCGCTAGGGACGCGCGGAGACCGCGACTGGTGGACTGCCCTGTGCTGCGCTTGCCCGGCTCCCCTCGGGGTGGCCCGGGCTGCAGAGGTTAGCCTTGGCTGCGCGGGGTGGCCTGGGCTGTGCGGGTAGCCTCGGCTGCCCAGCCGCCCCCTATCGCGGCAGGTCCGGAAGACAGAGCGCGGCGCCCCAGGCGGGTTCCAGCGCTAGAGGGGGCGGCGCCTCCCGACCGGGAGCGGGGCGCACTGGCCCTCGAGTGCCTCTTCGCTTTTCCCAGCCCGGGTGGTTTGCTGCGTCCTTTTCCGAGGCGTCTCTCGGTAAGATTTTTGGTCCACGCCGCAGGAGGGCGTGGCGATCAGGACCCTTCGATCAGGACCCTTTTTCCTGGTCCGGGAGCTGCAGGTGGCCGGGGCTGGTGTTGGAGAGGGCCGGGCGTGGGGGAGGGGTGCGGCGCGGTGGCCTTTGGGGATTGTCCCAGCCGTCGGGACCGCGTGAGTTCGTGCGGACCTGCGGTGTCAGGTGCGGGCGGAGGCGAGCTTGGTCGCGCTGGCATGCAGGGAGCGAGCTCTGCCCCGGCCGGAGCGCTCATCCCTGCACTGGTCTCAGCGCAACTTTCAGGGACTTTTCCCCGAGACCCGCAGGAGCAGTGCTCCAGACGGCGCAGGCGGAGTCGCTGAGGCTGACAACAAACCGTGGCGTCCGCCAGCGCTCGCTTTCAGTACCTGGACTGTCCCGAGGGTCTGCTTGTCTTGTTAATTAATTATTGAATCAGACTGAAAGCCCAAGGACTAACCAGGAAGGCCGATCTCCCAGATCAATAGCCCTGATCAGTTCCTGGCGTGTTTGTAGTTCATGGTGAGTTTCTTCGACTTGAGTTTTAGATGGTACTTAGTTAACTGTTTTCGTGTTTCTTTCAAAATTTCTAAGATGGGCACTCCCACGTTTACTTAAAAATTTGAGAGGCAGTAACATCTGTAAACAGTTTTAAAGTGCATGATTCATTGGCTTTTAGTATAATAGCACACTTTTGTAATCATCAACGTTAACTCAGAGGTTTTCATTGCCCCACCAGAAAAGACTGTATCTACCATCCACTAGACGTTCCTTGTTTCAGCCTCCCCAGTCCTCACAGACTGAATGAAAAAACAAGTGATCAACTTTGGCTCTTTTACTGTTCCCACAAGGTGCTGGGCTGTGGGAGCAAAGTGTGAGCAGTTGCTTGGGAGATTAAAAAGTGTGGGGATGGAGGAGAAATTGCTTGGAGAGCGCCCCCCAAACGCGAGTGCTTTCAGCCCCTAGAATCCTGGGGCCTCCTCCACAGATCGTTCTAGTTCACTGAGTTATGGCAACTAATGTGAGTTCGTCAGGGGGAAGGGGGAGGCGGGCATGGGCACTGAGGAGAGGCATTAAAGGGAAAACCCTTAGCGTTTAAAAGTAGGGGTTGTTTGTTTGTTTTCAGTATTGAGGCGCTAACTTAGGGCCTCAAGCATGCTAGGCAAGTGTTCTAACACTGAGCACCACTCCCGGCCCCTAAAAGTAGCTTTTATAAAGTTATGCAAACTGGGAAGAAACTACAGTCATAATACATTGAAACCAGCTTCATTTCGTGAACCTGCTTTGGTCCCTAATGGTTCTGTGAGTTCATGAGCTTGCATGCCAAGGAGGAGGAGAAGTGAAAGGGTCTAGATGGGGAAATTGCGAAGGTTTCGGGAGGCACTTTGCTTTGGTGACTGTGTCGTATTCCACGGTGGTACTATATACTGTTAATCCATTTTAGGGTTGAAGGACATTTGAGGAGTTTCTACTTTTGTCTCTGGCAGACAGGATTTTGCGTCTACGTACATGTGTATACATGCACACGTGTATATTGGGTACATACTCAGGAACAGAATTACCAGTTTTGAACTACAAATTCTAATCTATTCTGGTGTTCAGATTAGATTGGGTCAAAAAGATTTCTAAAGTGCTTTATGTAGAGATTTTTGTCAGCAGTTCTGTCCTGGCAGAGTGGTGCTGTCCTCTGGTTCATAGGAAGTCACAATTCTAATGCTTTTGTAATGTTTCTTAAACACTGTATCTTAATATAATACTGTTTGAGTCTCCTTTACCATCCTTCCTAACAGTCTTCCAGCCCCCTCTACCCATGTATGTGTGTCTGTGTGGGTTGAGATAGGATCTCATGTAGCCCAGGCTAGGCCTCTGAGGATAATCTTGTATTCCTAATCTCCATTTTACAGGTGCTGGGATTGCAGATGTGTATTACTGTGTTCAGCTTAGTGTCCCAGATTTTTTGCCCCCCCCGCCCCAATCCTGTGGGTGTGCTTTCATGTAATAATAATTAGTCCATCACTGGAAATGTTTCTTCACATTTTTGAATTTTACTAGTATGTATTGCTTGCTGCAGGAATCATCCTTGTGAGTAGAAATTTTCTCCCCTTCCCTGAATGCTTAATAGCTGCGGGGGGGCGGGGGAGGGGTTTCTCTTTTGCATTTCTGAATCCTTATTTTTACATTGCTACCTGCAAAGCTGAGCAACCCCTGAATCTAGTATGGAATTCATTAATGAAATCTTTAAGTTAGTATCTGTGAGAGAGTCTCTTGGAGTTTAAGTTTTAATTCTGATAGATAATGGTGAGGTTGACTGTGGTATCTTCTTTAGAAAGAGCACAAATTGAACATTCTTTGTAACTTTATGGTCATATGAAGTTTTTCTTTTCCTTTTTTTAGAGATTTATTTTTATTTATTTTATTTTATTTTTTTTGGTCCTTTTGAGACAGGGTCTCCCTGTAGCTACAGCTGGTCTGGAATTAACTATGGAGACCAGATCAATCTCACAGAGATCCACCCACTTCTGCCTCCTGAGTCCTGGGATTAAAGGCATGCACCACCACACCCAGTTTTAGTTTTTTTTTTTTATGTGCATGGATGTTTTTTGTGGGTGCATCTATGTGCACCAACATATGTATCAGTTTTTCCTCATGTGATCCTTGTAGCAAAGGCTCTGAGCCAGAAGCTCCAGGGAATAAAAGAAGGATCATTCTATGACATTGTTTTTTTGACCAGAAAGTGTATATAATAATTTAAAATATGAGTTAGGCAAAGTTCTAGTTCAGGACAAAGGGTTTCTTTGTTCTGTGCTTGAGTTTGGTGTCAGAGGAGGTCCTTCCATGGATGCCTGATGAGCTGAGCTTTCAAGGATCTTAGGATGGCCTGGGGAAATGAGGAGACACCCAGTCTCTCCTGAAAGAGAATCACAGTGGCTAGAAGGCCCTATTGGCTTCTCTAGTAGTAGGGGTGGAACTGGCTTCCTTGCCATTCTTCAGGAAGATGGTAATTAACTGAACCAACAGAAATCCAGGAAAACAGCCTTGGAGCTTCTAGAGAGAGAGCTTTTTGTATGTGCACAGCAGGGCAGCACCGTGGAGAGTCATTGTGAACACTCAAGGGACTGGTCTGCACTAGGTGGCTGCTTTGTGTGGTTATGTCTTGTAACTCCTCTTTGATCTCAGAATTTAGTGAAAATTTCTCTACCAGGTGAAGGAATTCTGAGTTTCCAGCAGATAGGAAAGCACAAGGATGTGGAGGCAGCGAGCTGGACCTGCCTGCAGTGGGCACCGGGCTGGACCTGCCTGCAGTGGGCACCGGGCTGGACCTGCCTGCAGTGGGCACCGGGCTGGACCTGCCTGCAGTGGGCACCGGGCTGGACCTGCCTGCAGTGGGCACCGGGCTGGACCTGCCTGCAGTGGGCACCGGGCTGGACCTGCCTGCAGTGGGCACCGGGCTGGACCTGCCTGCAGTGGGCACCGGGCTGGACCTGCCTGCAGTGGGCACCGGGCTGGACCTGCCTGCAGTGGGCACCGAGCTGGACCTGCCTGCAGTGGGCACCGGGCTGGACCTGCCTGCAGTGGGCACCGGGCTGGACCTGCCTGCAGTGGGCACCGGGCTGGACCTGCCTGCAGTGGGCACCGGGCTGGACCTGCCTGCAGTGGGCACCGGGCTGGACCTGCTTGCAGTGGGCACCGGGCTGGACCTGCCTGCAGTGGGCACCAGTGTGCATTCCCAGAGGCAGAGATGCAGGGACCTGGTGACAGGCAGGACATTGGGCCTTGAGAACTGCTTAGCCCAGGATGGAAGAACATGGTAGGCAGTGCTGTAGAAGTAAAGCACTGCTTGACATGAGATAGCCTGGTCCATCACATGTCCTGAGACTGCAGGGTACGGCAATTGGAGATTGCACCCCTTGTCTATGGATTTGAGATGGTCAAGCTAGCCTGCTGGTTCAAGTACTGTCGTTCTGCACCCAGACCACCTAACTGGAATCTAGGACCTGTTGCATGCTCTATGAACTTCGGTGAGTTACTGAACCTCTGTGTGCCTCACTTTCCCATCTGTGAAATAGGACTAGTAAGCTGGGTGAGGTGCCCCAGGCCTGTAATCCCAGCTACTCAGGATGCTGGGGCAAGGGAACCGATCCTGAGTTCAAGGCCTCACCGTCTCCGAAAACAAGACAAAATAAGCAAAATTTTATATACAGGGATAATAAATCATCGTCCTAGGGTTTTTTATGAGGGTAGTGTAAACTAAATCCTCCTCTGTTGACTGAGGCAGCCACAGACTTGCTCAAGAAGGGGCTGATATTGTATGTTAGCTATTTCTAAATTTCTGAATTTTACAATTTCTAGCATTTTCACAGTATAATTAAGGCAGACAACAAAGGAAGGACTTAAGGTAAAGCTAAACCCCGTCACTTCTCTCCGATCCCAGCTCAGCTGCAGTCTTTTTAAAGTGTAATGACAGTATTTCTGTTTTTAGGTGGTTATTATAAAAAAAACTACCTCAAACTTAGGGGCTTTAAAGCTGTTTGTTGGTACTCAGATTCTTGGTTCAGGGACTTGAGGGGGGCCGGGTGATAATGGCATCCTGTGGTGAGTGGGCTTTTCTGGAGGATCTTGGGTGTTGGTGGGGAGGCTGGGCTCAGTATTAACTGCTTTCCTGGGTGCACATCATTTGTCTCCATGGTAAGTTAGCATGGTGGCTCCATGTAGTTGGACTTCTCCTATGTGGGTAGGCTTCCCCCTCAGATGACTTGGGTTCTCTAGAGGTAGGTGTGTGTGTGTGTGTGTGTGTGTGTGTGTGTGTGTGTGTGTAACTTAAATAAAAAATTGATTCACCAATTTTGGAGATTGGCTAGTATAAAATCTGCAGTGTGGGACTACAGATGGGAAGCCAGGACAGCCATGATATAGAGGAAAACTGAAGATACCTACCTACTAAGGAGTTCTGTCATGATCAGGCAGGCTGGTCTTTCTGCTCTGTTCAACCCTTCAACTGGTTGGATGAGGCCTACCGCCGTCATGGATAATAATTTGATTTTCCTAGAGTTAACTTTACATGTTAGTCTCCTCCAAAAGCATCCACCAAGTTCACGTGTAAAATCAACAGTCCAGGTGGAAACTCTTTTATAGCTCATCCTCAAAAGTTCTGCTGTGCCCCTTGCTTTTGACGGCTGTCTGGCCCTCGAAGTGGGGGGGTGGCGGCAAAGTGTTTGCAGCTTTTTAAAAACTGCTATCAGTCTTCTTCTATCTTCTGTATTTGATTTCACAGATTTGGCGACCCCCCTGGTTAGCCCCCTGCTAAGGAAGAAGTGGAACCGATATTACCTCCCCTCCTTTCTTCTCTCCCTTCCAGTTTTTATTAGGTAGTGTTTATAATCTTTACTGGTTTTAGTTCCTCTAGTTATCTTTACAATTCTAAATAAAGCATTCCATTCTTCACCAGACTGTGGTGATATGGGAAGCTCAGGTCTGTTGATAGTGCTTGTGTATTGCGGAGGGACTGTAAGTGAAGGAAAGACCACACTGAGGCTCCTGTGAAAGCAACCCAGCCACTGGAGATGTGCATGTCCACGAGCGGGTGCCATCCTGAGCACGGGCAGTGACGTCACCTGGCAGTTTTTATTTCACTCTCAGACTTTAAGCTTAGACCTGTCTGCTTTGCCTTTCCTGCATTTTGTATTTAAATTATGGTTGCTGGAGGCAAATAACATCCTCAGTCATGAAGACTCTTGGGACACATAGAGAGCACTTGAGCATTGTGCATGCAGAAAGGGCCATCAGAAGTGAGCATCCTCATGCTAATTTCATTACAGAAGCAATCAGTTAATTGGAAACAGTTATATATCATAGCGTCAAGAGCCCTGCAGTTCTGAAGAAGGTGGCTTTTTAAAGAAATTCATTTAGCTAATGGAATTGAGCAATGGAGCTTAGTCTAAGTCTCAGAGGAGACACTAATCCCAGTTTGTATTATCCAAGCCTGGAGGAGCATGGGAGAACTGCTACTGTTGAGGGTTTGTAGTTACTGAGCATTTCAGATAAAACCTCTTTTGATGTGTTTTTAAACATATAAACATTGGCTTGATTAGAGGCACAAATATAAATTTGGTGATATCTGTATTACAGTTTTGGTTGTTTTTCTTCATATATCTCTTGGCAATTCTGATGATTTACTCTTTATTTTTTTACTTTATGCATATGATTGCTTTGCCTGCATGTGTGTAAGTGTACCATGTGTGTGCCGTGGAGTTATGGATGGTTGTTAGCTGCCATGTGGGTGGTGGGAACTGAACTCAGGTCTTCTGTAAGAGCAGCCAGTGTCTTTAATTGCTGAGCCTTCTTTCCAGCCTCCCATACAACTATTTATTTATTTAGAGACAGGAACGCACTATGTAACCCAGACTAGCAGCAAACTGGAGAGCTTCCTGCCTCAGCCTCCCAGGTGCTGAGATTACAGGAATAATCACCATGCCTGACTTTGGTTTACTGAATCTTAAGGAAAAACGTGAACAAACAGTCAGGGTAAACGCACAAGTAAGGTCTGAGCACGTTCTCCCTTTCTCTTTCCTCCTCTTCTTTTTTAGTATTCATCTCAACAGAGTCACCCTTTCCTATAAAAACAGCATCCTGGGGCAGCCTTGTCGGGGCTGGGATTCCCTCCCTGTGCCTCACTTTTCCAGCAGTCCCTCGCAGTGGAGCCATAGATCAAACCCGGTGTCTTTGTCCTGTATCCCCTTCCAGTCACTTCTCTTATTTCTGATATCATAGATTGCTTTGGAACCTTTTACACATGGAATCCCAGTGTGCCCTTGGTTGCCGGACTTTTCAAAATCTATGTTCTGTTCCTAAGATTAATCCCCACTGTGGGTTGTTCATTTTCCTTGCTATCTAGTGCTCTGTTGTGTGACCACTCTACTGTGTATCATCTTACTGACATTGGGTGGTTATCCCTTTCTGTCATTAGCAGTTTTGTGCATTTTTGGGGGGTGAATATATGTATGCATTTATTTTGGATATATGTCTAGGAGTAGAATTGTTGGGCAGGAGTTGAGCTGGAGCTGGTACTCCAAAGTGGTTTTGTCAGTTTCTACTCCGAGCGGTGGTGTGAGCACTATCCACTGTACTTTCACATTCTTGCCCATGCTTACAATTGTTCCTGGTCTTATTTTAACTAATCTCATAAATGCATGTTATTGAGTTTTTCGGCTGACTAATGAATTCAAGTAACCCCAAAAGGTTCATACTCCTTACTTTTTAGCACAGTGAAATAGAAACTAAGTCAGTTTAAAAAATTATCTAGAGCTGGGCATGGTAGAGCTGCCTACAAACTCAGCATTTGGGTTCTTGGGCTCCAGAGTCAGTCAAACTCTGTCTCAAAACCAATCAACTAAAAACACCAACCAGTCAACCAACCAACCAACCATCCGAAGATTTTGTATCAGTTACTTAAGTCCTTTCCATACTACAACATTAACTTCTCACCGTTTTATTTTTCATTATTTCATTCAAAGGATTTACATCTAATCAAAATTTAAAGAGCAGAAATTTATTGAGTAAACCCTGTTAATTCTAAGAATTTGATATCAGTCATGTTCTTCAGTATGTTTGAAATGAATTTTAATCATGCCATTTCAATTTTTCTATTGCGTGAAATCAGTTTATTGATTTTTGCCATGCAAGGTGACATTTTAATAGGGGACGATGTCTGAGTCAGGCTCTGGAATTGGCCTCTGAGCGCACACACACACACACACACACACACACACACACACACACACACGAGCACCCGGGAGAAGTTGAGAAGCTGAGATCTTGATGCTTAGCTTTTAAGGGGTGGGACTTGTCAGCCCAGCGTCAGGAGGAGCTTGTGAAGGATGGCAGAGCTGTGTTTGCTGCCTTCTGGAAGAGGAATGAGTTGTTTCTAGGAAATGCAACCTGTGGTTAGAGTGCCTCTGTGTGTTTAGATTTCTTTCCTTTTGGTTTTCTGGTTTCTTCCGTCAGCTTGGGGTCCTGTTAAGAGTGCCATGTGCAGCTCCAGCCAGTGCTTCCTCAGCGCATGTTGTGTATTCCTTCTGTTTGATATGATTAGGGGCGTTACTGAGTGGAGGCAGGTGCCTGTGGTCTGAAATACCCATGGGATCCTTGTGAGGACTGCCCAGCAGCCTGGCAAGGTTGAACCCAGCCATGAGTAACTAAGTAAAGGGTCTTGGTTAGAACCTGGAGTGCAGAGTTAGATTTTGTCTCTAGAGACATTTCACTTTAACTTAACCTTTCAGAGCGGCTAGTTGGGAGTGGGAGTAGCATTTGCTGAACGCTTATCGTGGAAATGATGTTGGAGAGAAACAGTTGCTGTTCCCTTCAGCAGTTTCTCAGCCCTGGTATGCTTTCTTGTAACATTCAGGTAACCGACTGCGGATGGAACTTTTTGTGCATTGTTTTTTGAGGTTCCATAGTGAGATTGTGTGAACTGGCTTGTGTTGGCCTGTGTCTTCCGGGAGGGTGGTTATACCTCCAGCGGAGGATCTGAGGATGGTTGGTAGTCCTAGGAAGTGACAGAGAGATGCAGGGGAGAGCCTCTGGCTCCTGGCCCCACAGGAGGTTGCCCCTCTCGGACGTTTAAAAATACTTGTCAAGTACATGTGTGTCATTTTATCAGTAGCACATCAAGGCTGTCAGAGTGTCTGCAGGTTCCACTTCGCTGATCTCCACCGTGGTTTAGGCACTGTGTGGTACCTGCCCAGTAGCGGTGGAATCTCTTGCTTCCATCAGTAGTATTAATATTTAGGATATAAAGACAGTTGTCCTAAGGAGGCTTGACCCCAGCCATCAAGTGTGCCTCTGAGTCTAGTTTCCATTCGCTACCGTGCCCGCTTACCTGCTCCTTTTCTTCTTTCTGTCAACTCAGAGCCATAAAGGAGCAATGTGTCTTACCTTCCCAAATTCAGGTTTTAGATCATTTTTTAAGCTAGCAGAGAAGCAGACATGTTTCTTTTTTAGTTTCTTTTAGGCTTCCTCAGGAAATGAAAAGATTTGCCTCTGTGCCCAAGAAATAGGAAAAGCCAGCAGAAGGTCTGGAGGACCTGCTGGAGGACCCAAGAATCTCACTGGGAGAGAAGTATCTGCTGTCTGGACTCTGAGTTCCTTGATGGAGGGAAAGCTGTGCCCGGAGCTTACCTCCCAAGGCAGAAAGTGGCCACTAAGGCCTTGGGGTCTTAGGCGGTTCCATAAAATAGCTTGAATAGTGGGAAAAACTGTCACTTTTCCTGCCCTGACCGTTTCGGTAGTAGCGGACTATTCAAGGACTGTGGGGCTTGTATCGCTTATCAATCACTTTCTTAGGAACTTCCAAGGAAAACATGAGTAAGCCTCTGACCTTACATCTAATGAGCCTGGATAGCTTCAGTTTGCTTGTTGATGTCTGCATTTCACACAAGGCCAGTGGCATCAAATCTGTACCAACAACTCGTCACAGGGCATCCTTTCCCTCTCCTTGACCCTTAATGTGCTGGAATAGCTTGTTCCTTCTTCCCTTTGTTGCCCTTGCACGTGGGGTTGTCAGGGTCAGAGTATCTGACTGGCTATAAGATCGTGGGCAGAAACTTGGGTCCTTGACGCTTAGACCCGCTCTTCCATGCTGGACCTGTTTTCCTTTTTGTCTCTGTTTAACAAGAAGCACGAGAGGCATTCTACTGTGGGGGTAAGTGTCTTGATAAAATTGGGGTGGATACAGAGAGGGTACAAGAAGGTCAAGGATTTAGCATTCCTGACTAAAACTCCTAGAAAAGTTGCTTGCCTTGCTTTCTGTCGAAGGAGCAGGAAGAGCCACATTCTAGTGAGACAGTGGTCACGGAAGTTGAATTCTGACAGGAAATGACAGGTGGAGGCAGGCTATTGTAGGGAAGCCCACTACTGTGAAGTCAGACTGTCTCCCTGTCTCTGAGCACTCTTAACTGAATTTGCCCTGGTAGAAATCTGTCTGTCTGCAAAATGGGAGTAGCCAGCCGCCTCACAGCAGAGCTGAGTGGGTCAGTGAGGTGGTGGGTGTGCGAACCTGACTCTCACTGGGAGCGTCTTTGGTCCTTAAGGATGAAGGGTGTCACTGAGAAGCTGTTGAGGCTGGAGCACTGGCTATTGGGAGCCCAGGATAAGGAGATATGAGATCTGTTCTTAGGGTCCCAAGTCAGTGCTCTGAATGTCTTTTCTGGCACTGCTGGTTTGGCAGAGCTGTGTTGGAGTTTCAGGGGGTCTGTGGGTTCATCATTAGCAGCAGTGTTTGCAGAGATAACCTGGGCACTCCCACTCACCTGGGGCTGCATAGAAGCCCAACGACAGGAGGACAGCGAGGCGTGCCTCCAGAGCTGGCAGGCACCTGCAGCCTGCCCCCCACTCTACAAATTTAGCTTTCCTCGTTTCAGCCACTTGCAATGCTTAGATGAGGAGATCCAGGGAACTTGGGTCTGTCTCTCTCAGCCACTTGTGAACACAGTATTGTCTGCCCTTAAAGGCATTAAAATGAACTTTTCCTCAGAAGTACAAGTTCAGAGAGTAAGGACAGGTCACAGGAAGATATTTGTCACGGATATCTAATAGACTTGTCCAGAGCATGTGAAGAAGAATCACAGAAGATTAAAAAATAAAAGGGCGGAAAATTCAGTTTTAAAATTGAACCAGATGGCATTCAATAGTCATCAGGAAAAAGCTAGTTAAGATTATCATAAAAGAATGGCTGAAATTTAAAAACTTACTCTCTAGAAAAAAAGCGTTTTAGAGATCAAATAATTTTCATCAAGTTCTGTTTTAATTGACCATTTGAAAAACTATTCAAATCTTCAGTCCTTGGTAAGATTTCCAGATAGACACTGATACCAAGAAACTAAACAAAACCAAACCTGGGACTTAAAAAAAAAATCTCAACAGCCCATAAAAGCCAAAGACAATTAATTACATTTCCATGTTTAACCAGGAGTCCGGGTCTGCCAGTTAGGTTTATAAACCTTGATCCTAGTTTTCTCCCTGTCAGTTAGACCCTAATTACCCCACCTCTGTAGAAAGGGAGCTGCTGAACCTTGTCTTCTTTGAAACTATTGTTCTCATCAAGGTGTTCCAAAGGTCAGCCAAGTAGCTCAAGTACACCCCTCCCCCGAGTAGGTATTTATACGGTGAAAATTTTAATTAGAAAAAGGTAGAAGTTGTTTGTAGTTATGTAAGTGGTTGGCTGCACAGTCACAGATGTTCAAACTGGGCATCTGTCTAACTTCTTTAGACTTTCCTAATAACTCCTCCCCTGGTCATTAGACCAGTTTTAAATATGAACTGATGTCATCACTCACCTTAGACTAGATTAAGCTCAGTGGCTTAAACCAACATATTTTAATTTCTTGTTCATATTATTTGACAGCCAGGGCTCTGCTGCTTGGAGCCCCTTTGCATTGGATCCAGACTGAATGGGTCATACTACCCTGAGCCACATTCCAAGGTAGAGAGTAAGGAAGGAGCAGGTTGTGGCAGGCCGGTAGGATATGCTAAAGAGTCAGAGACAGGAGGATATGGAGTTCAAGGCCAGCTTGGCTACACTTTTTTTTAGTCAGGCATGGTGTGTGCACACCTTTAGTCCCTGCACTTGGGAAGCAGAGGCAGGCAAATCTCTGTGAGTTCAAGGCCAGCCTGCTCTACATGGCAAGTTCCAGGCCATCTGAGACCAAAGGGAGACCCTGTAGCTTGGCTACACTTTTTTTTAGTCAGGCATGGTGTGTGCACACCTTTAGTCCCTGCACTTGGGAAGCAGAGGCAGGCAAATCTCTGTGAGTTCAAGGCCAGCCTGCTCTACATGGCAAGTTCCAGGCCATCTGAGACCAAAGGGAGACCCTGTAGCTTGGCTACACTTTTTTTTAGTCAGGCATGGTGTGTGCACACCTTTAGTCCCTGCACTTGGGAAGCAGAGGCAGGCAAATCTCTGTGAGTTCAAGGCCAGCCTGCTCTACATGGCAAGTTCCAGGCCATCTGAGACCAAAGGGAGACCCTGTCTCAAAAAAGACGGAAGGAAGGAAGGAAGGAAGGAAGGAAGGAAGGAAGGAAGGAAGAAAGGAAGGAAGGAAGGGGAAAGAAAGAAAAGGAATGATCAATACATGCAGTTCTCACCTCTGCTTGTGGATTTGTGGGTTCCTTCCATGTACTTTCAACTGACTGGAGCAAGTCCCATGGATAAGCTGGCCCGCAGTGGGTATAGCTAGTTCTTCTATCTGGAAATGCTGCATATCGTATGACAGTGGGAGGGGTCTACTCCTCCTCCAGAGAGGGCAGCAGATAAACTGCAAACTATGGTGATAATGGAAAACTATGTTCAATTCAAAAAGGTTTAATGGCCTTTATGCCAATTCTGAGTCTGTTTTTAGAATTGGTTAAACGTACATTTTGAGTTTCATTTTGAAAAGGTTAAGGCTCAGAAATCTGCTCAGATATGGAAAACAAGGCCCACTTTTGGACAGAACTGATTAGTCTTTTATGAGCTGGAGAGCTATATCCACAACTTGGTAACATTCCATTCATTGTTAATAAGAGGCTACATCTGCATTTTAGCCAAGAAGTCACATTTCTTAGGGCTGAGATGTAACTCCACAGTGGTGTACTTACCTGCTTAGCATGTGCAAGGCCTGGGTTCAGTCACCCCCACCCGCACCCCACCTCCCCCAAACAAACCACAATTATAGTGATTTTCTCTTTGCTTTCATATCTGCATTTTAAGAGTCAAGTAATTTTGTTTAATTAGCTGTATTGATATGGTTTTGGCTCCCAGAGGTGGATAGTGTGGTCCAGAGGAGGCTGGACATGGCGGATGGGGAGATGGGGCAGTGGATAAAGTGCTTGCTGCAAGTGTGAGGACCTAGGTTTCACCCTAGCACCCATATAAAAGCTAAATGAGGCAGCAAGTGGCTGTAACTCCAGCACTAGGGAGGTGGAAGTGGGAGGATCCCTGGGCGGAATGGATGAGCAGCAGGTTCGGTGAGAGACCCTGCCTCAAAAAATAAGGTGGAGAGTGACTGAAGAAGACACCTTACATTGACCTCTGGTCTCCACATACATACACACTCATACATGTGCACTAGCATACACACATGCATACACATGACCAAATTGCATATATATATATATATATCTCCCAAAAAGGAAAGATGAGGGCGTTAAATGGTGTTTTTTGCTGAAAATAGTATTTTTTAAGTCCTAGTAAGTCTGTCCTGACAGTTTTAAAGAGTGCTGACAGCCGCTTCCCCCGGTAAGTCTTGATCAACCTGGTCAACCCCACCTACGTTACTGTTGGTAGTGAGCCCTTGGGCTGTGTCTCCATGCTGTTTGCAGCAAGAGTTCCAAAGACAGCAGGAAACATTTATTCTCTGAGCACTGGAAAGTAAGGATTTTGCTTTGAAGGTTGCTACTTCAACAGAATCACTCCAGGCTTTCACGCCCTGGCTTCACATACCATGATCGCAAGTCCGTCCTCGGGGAGAAATTTGATGTTGAGACATTCATCCTGAAGTATTCAGGTCCTGGTCTCTTATCCATGGCAAATACTAGACCAAACACAAATGCTTCAGTTTTTCATCTTCACTGCCAACACCGAGTGGTAGAATGGCAGCATGTGGTTTGGGGAGGTGAAGGATGACATAAGCATTGGGAAGTGTTGAAGCTTTGGGTCTGGGAATCACAAGACCAGCAGGAAATGCACCATTGCTGACTATGGACAACTCAGATATCTGTGACTTGTGTGTGTTTTTACCACCAGAGCATTCCTTCGTAGCTCAGGAGCGCATCCCTGCCCCATCTGCTAACGGTATCCCATAATCTGCGCTCTTGCTGTTCTTTGGGTTCCGTATTTTTCTTAACCCTCCCTAAGTCTAGCTTCACTACAGAGTTAAGTTTATGATTATGAGTTTATGATTATCAGTAAAAACTAAGAAAAACAAAATAGAGTTGCTGAAACAATGCTAGTATCCTTATTAAGAATTTCTCCCTTACCATTTAAGAAGTGAAAAAGCATGCCCAAAATGGTGGCACATGGCGCATAATCCCAGCACTCTGGAGGCAGAGTCAGGAGGATTGTTGCAAATTCAAGATCAGCTCTTATATATGTGGAGTTCCGGGTCAACCTGGGCTATATAAGTGAGACTCTGTCTTAAAAAAAAAAAAAACATTTAACAGCCTCTATATCAATTTAGGAATCATTTTTAGACTTAAGTAAATCTTCATTGAGCATTTGTTTGGTCTTGCTGTCGTGACCAGTGGGTATATGTGTTCAGGGGATCCTGGGGTCTCTGTCATAGTACTCAGCCTCAGAGAAAACCCATATGTGAACAAGGAAAGGGTTCCTGGTATACCCCACCCACAGCCTGCCCTCAGGCCTGGGACTTGAGTGGACCGGAGCTGGCAGGAGGTAAACATCAGATTGATCAAGTCTGCAGGCCAGATCTGGAAGGGTGTTGACATCAGAATTCTCTGAGGGGAGATGGCAGTTTGTGCTGTAGTACAAGGCTCAGAACTTGAATGGCTTCATTGGTTATTTGCCATCTATGTGTGGGCTGGTTGAGAACTCTTGTGGGGGCATTTTGACTGTTCTTGACACTTCTACTCAGATATTTGTATGAGGTAAGGCCTTTTACTTAGGCAGGAATCTAGGATAGGCTCTTTAATTTTCATGAAAATCTGGAGTTCTGACTTTAAAAGTGGCCTGGCTCTCCATTGGTGACCCAGGGAGCTAAAACTCTGGGTTCTTCCTGAGCCACTGACCTGCCTCAGCTCTTAGTGAAAGCTTGTTTTTGTGAGCTAGTGTTCATTCATGAAATTCTGAAGGACTCTGCCTGTCACTTCCGATAGTGTTAAGTACTTGGCATGTGGTCACTCTTTCCCTCTGCTCTATTGAGCTCACATGTTCCATCCTTAGCTTATGTCCGTTTAAAGGAGTCACCAGAAGCCTGTACACTTCTGCCCCTTCTTCATCTCTCATGAGCCCTGCTTTGCAGAAGGACTTGAGAAGTCACCCTTGGCCTTACTATTTGCTAAGGAATCCTGGAACATTTCTTGGGGTGGGGGGCGGAATACTTGATATTGAATCATTTAAAACTTGTAAAAGATTCCAGTATATTTTCCCTTATTCTGAATTTCATATATTTTCTTATTTTAATTAAGATGAATGAACTTTGGTCTACTTTTGAAAGTTGCCTCAGATGTTTTGGAACAGTGCTAAGTCTAAGTACACCTGTGATGCTTACTGTGTGCAGTTAGGACTTCATGTGGATGAAACACATACTTTCCTAGGCTGTCTCACCAGCAGGTGTATGTGCTCAGGAGCTCCTGGGGTCCCTATCCCAGTATTCAGCCACAGGACAAACCCTTACACAATTGAGGAAGCTTCTCCCAGGTCTAGGCTTGGAGTGGGCTAGAACTGATATAGGCAAACACCAGAATGGGCAATTCTGTAGGCCAGATCTGGAAGGAACTTCATATCTACTTTTAAATTTTAGTTGGTCTGTTGTGTTAAGTTGCTTTGATGTCTAACCCAGCTCGCCCTCCAGACTGTACTGTGAGTCCTTGGGCTAGAAGGCCTGCCTGCCCATGCTCTCCTGACTCTCTCTGGCTGCACTGGCTCGAACTTCTTCATCCCTGAGTGCTGAGAGCTTTTGGGAATGAAGCCTAGGTTGACTGAAAGCTGAACACTGCCCTGCTGTGAGTCAGCCTTCCCTGAACTTTGACCGTGTGATGCTTTAGTTTGTAGTGATAAGCGAGATCGTATTAAAACCCTGTGTGTCCCACTGGCCACCCCTTTGCTTCCTCTTCTGTTTGTTTGTTTGTTTTAATATTATTTCTTCTTCAACTCAGTTTGAGAGGACCTGAGGCCTTCTCTTTTCTGTAGCGCTCACACCTCACGTTGGCTCCTGATTTTAGGTGCTGTTGATCTTCCGGTCACCCTCTGTATATTTCTCTGGCTTCATTCATTCATTTGCCCAGCTGTATATTCTGTCCTCATCTAGGTCCCTGGTGGCGGTCTCAAGCTCAGCCTGGCCAAAATGAATTTCTGATTTCACCCTAAACCTGTTCTTCCGTAGTCTCTTCTGGTGATGGAGAGAAGAACCTAGAACCTGTGTTGTCATCTTTAGTCCTCTCGTTCACATTTCACATTTAATTCTTACTGAATCCTGGGCTTCATCCTCAGCATACTTGGAGCCTGCCTCCTCCTTCCTCCGCCCGCTGTCCAGATCTTCTCCCTGGGTCACTGACATCTCCCACCTCTACCTTTATGGTGCATTCCTGGCAGTGATCCTTTCAAAACAAAAATTAGATTGTGGAGCCATGCATAGTGGTGCATGCTTGTAATTTCAACACTGTGAAGAGGAGGAAGCAGAAAGATCTCAAGTTCAAGGCCAGACTGGGCTACATAGTGAAATCCTGTCTCAAAAAAAAAGAGGAAAGACCAGGTTGTGGTTACTTTTCAAACTGTATTTGTTTCCTGTTTCCACATAAGGAAGTTTCTGCTGTCATTCCATCACCCTTGATCTGCTCCTTGGGACTCTGACCTGCTGCATTCTCCCCTCTTATCTTCCTAAGCTGTGCCTGCGTGTGTCCCCAGAGGTCTTCCGCACTAGCAGCTTTCTGTAGTGTAAGTGCTCTCCTCAACTCCAGAGGTCGTTGATCAGTGTCATTGTCTCAGTACCTGAGTACCCACAGTTATAGCCCACCTTCCCACACTCTTGATTCCCCTTTACCAACTCGGCCTTTATTTTTTTTTCCCCAAATCACCTATAATATCATATAATATAACTAATAGTATTTGGTTTTTATTCTCTGTCTACCCTAGTAGAATGTGGGCCTTTGTGGGGCCATGATTATCTTCTATCATTGGCTAACATACACCCGGCTGCTAGACAGAGCCTGGAATCATAGCACGCACTTGCAAAGGTTGTCTGTTGTTGAATGAGCTGCTGGCAGAAATTCACTGCCTGTCAGACTCCAAAATTCCGCATATGAAGAAGTGTATGTTTAAGTTCACTCTTAGGATTCCCTGCTCCCCCCAGAGTTAAGGACACTGTGTGGTCCGTCATACTTCTCTCTTTGTTTTGGCTACTGAGATGTCAGGGACTAAATTTTACAACCTGTCTGTTCATAATTCGATTCCGTATGTTAGTAAAGTAAGACAGCCCTGCCCTCCTTTCCTCTTCCTCAGACCTTACTGGATTAGAAGCTGTCCTTGAATTCCTTTTGTTCTCCTCCCCCTCCTCCTCCCCTCCTCCTCCTCTTCCTCCTCCTCACCTTCTTCTTTGGGGGTACAGAGTCTCCCCTGGTTGACCTGGAACTCACTCTATAGACTAGGTTGGCCCATCTCACAGAGATCCATCTGTCTCTGCCTCCTGCATGCTGAGACTAAAGGCACCACCTTGCCCAGCCCTTTGCTTCCTTCTTGCTAGCATCGCAGTCTTCTGTTATTAGGCCCTTCAGTAACTTTGGGGAAGGAGAACTGGTACATGACTGAGATGCTTGTCTTAGGTTATGGTTTTCCTTCAGCTTTCTTTCAAGTTCGTGGCCGTTTCTGGGTTGGTTAGTGTTCTGAAAAAGCACTTGGGACCATGCTGGTTCTCTGCATGTTTCTGCTGGGTAGAATTATGGTCATATAGACATCAACATACTTGTAAACTACTATTGTCTCTTTCTTTGGTTAGTTGGTCCTCACCTCCTGTTTTTTAAACTGAAGGTCCTTAATTTTAGATATCTTTTAAAAATATATCTTATTATTTTTTATGTATATGAGTGTATTGCCTACATATATACAAGTGCACCCATGTCGTTCAGTGCCCTCGGAGGTCAGAAGAGGGCATCAGATTCCCCTGGAACTGAAGTTATGGACAGTTGTCAGCTGTCATGTGGGTGTTAGGCATTGAACTCAAGTCCTCTGCAAGAGCAGCCAGTGCTCTTAACTGCTGAGCCAGCTCTCCGGTCCCACTTAATTTTGGGTCTCTTTTGAAGTATATCATGCCATAATTCTGTAAAAACAATTGTTAGCTAAAACTTGGAAGGATTATGTCTGTATGCAGTGCTTAACCTGGAGACATAAGAACTAGTACATACATTTTCACATAGTGATGGTTTGGCGGTAACCAAAGCCATAGAATAAGCATCCTCTAGGAACTTCAGTTTTTGTTTTTTTCTTAAAATCTTTGGAGCCATCTCTTTAAATTTGGATGATCTTTGTAAGTTCTGATGCCTGGATGCCTTAAGAAAAAAAACTGTATGGGCTGGAGAGATGACTCAGTAGTTAAGAGCACTGACTGTTCTTGCAGAGGACCTGGGTTTGAATCCCGGTATCCACATGGCAGCTAACAACCATCAGTAACTCCAGTTCCAGGGAATCTGACACCCTCTTCTGACCCTTGCAAACAGTATACAATGTGGGTATACTTACATCTACGTAGGTGTAACACTCATACACATAAAATTAAAAAAAAAAAACAAAAAAGAAAAAGCAAACCTATAATATTTCACATTTCCGAGTTGGCCGTATTAGTGTTGCACAGGGGTACGTTAGCACTATGAAAGGGCAAGGAGCCAAAGGGGGTTTGTCACTGTCACTGCGGCTCTGGTAACTGCCTGTCCCTTAGAACCAGAACTGGAGATTTCGTGGCGACTCTTAGCAAGATATGCACCTAGTTTGTTTGTTTCTTTTTAACCACATCGGATTTTACCCGAAGGATTAGTAGTTTGTTTATTCCTTAAAATGTTTACCTTAAGCCATTGGTTCTTAGAAAGTAGTTCCATTTCCTATTCAAGATGCTTTTAATTAAGTTCTATATGCAAACCCACACCTACTCCTAACTCCACCTTTCAGGAGAAAGAGATTTGAGACAATATAACTTGTTGGGCAGGGAGTTCCTGGTTTACTTTGTGATCTTAGTCATTTCATAATGAGGAAATTACGGTGTTAATGAGAAAGCCTGAACTCTTCAAGGCATCGCTTCTGAGTACTTGTCCCGGTGAATGGGACCTTGGGTGTCAGCATGTCTTGATCTACAGGTGGGAGGTGATAGGCAGAGCCAGCAGCAGTGACCTAGAAACAGTAGGCTAATCTTGGCTGCTGCTTGAAATTCGGCTTTCATTATTGGACAGTACAGATAAGCCTTCCTTGGTTCTCATATATGTAAAACCCTGGAATATCAGCGCTGTGAAGTTTTAGCAGTAGTTATTCATGTTGTATGTTTGTATAGTTTATTTATTTATGATTTATTTATTTAGATAAAGTCTCACTATGTAACCCTGGCTATCCTGGAACTTGAACTGATTATATATGCCAGGCTGACCTTGAACTCACAGAGATATCTGCTTACCTTTGCCTCCCCAGTGCTGGAATTAAAGGCATGTGCCCCCACACCTGGCTATTATTATCATTATTATTATTATTATTTGAGACATGTTGTCAGGTAACCCAGGATCACCTCAAACTTGCCATGTAACTGAAGATGACCTAGAACTTCTCATCCTCCTGCCTCTACCTCCTAAGAACTGTTATTATAAGCATGCACAGCCATGCCTAGTTTGTGCAGTGTTGAAGATCAAACTCATGGCTTCATGTATCCAACCTAGGCAAATGCTCTACCAACTTAGTACATCCCCGCAGCCCATGTTTGTGTACTTTAAAAAGACAAGTTCTTCAAAGCCTTTAAGTAAAAATAACGGCTGTCTGCTCACCTTTGTCCCCTCTAATTCCTTCCCCGTAGAGGGACTGCTTTCAGATTCCTCCTGATTCTTTTCTTGTCATTATACCACATGGTTTATACTCATGAAAAATGACAGTATCTTTTGCATGTATGTTTGTGTGCCGCATGTACGTGTGTTCCTGTGGGTGTATGCAGGTGTGGCTGCACATTTATGAGTATGTGTGTAAGTGTAGGGGATGTAGGTCAGAGGTCAACATTGGTGTTTTCCTTGGTCTCTGCCACTTTATTTATTTATTCAATTATTATTGTTGTTGTTATTTTGATCTTTTTGAGACAGGGTCTCCCTGTAGCCCCAGCTGGCCTAGAACTTGCTATGTGGACCAGGCTGGCCTCTATCTTACAGAGATCCACCTGCCTGTGCCTCCTGAGTGCTGAAATTAAAGGCTTATGCTACCATGCCCAGGTTATTATCATTGTTTTATGTGTATAAGTTTTTTTGCCTGCATGCATGTAAGTGTACCCGTGTTATGCAGTGCCCACAGGGGCCAGAAGAGGGAACCGAACCCAGGTCCCCTGCAAGTTCAGCCAGTGATCTTAACCACTGTCCTATCTCCCCATCTCCATTTATTTTTTGAGACAGGGTCTCTCACCGAACCTACAGCTTATGGATTTGACAAGAACAACTGTCCAGCAAGCTCCAGGGACCCTCCTACCTTTCTGCCTCCCTAGTACAAGAGTTGAAGAGGTTCCACCACGCTTGGCTTTTGTGCTTGTGTGGCAGACACCTATCAAATGAACCATCTCTCCAGCCCAAGAATCTCGGTATCTTGAGAAAATGTTTTGTGCTGTCATTTCTTATTTTTTAAAAAAATTAACTTTGGATTGCTATTTATTGCCCATAAATTATGGAAGATGAAGATAGAATTCATAATTTTTCTGGGCTGGGAAGGTGGTTCAGGAGGTAAGAGTGCTTACCGCACAAATATGAGGACCTGAGTGAGGATCCCCAGCACCTGTGTGAGAAGTCAGGCACGACTACAGATGTTTGCATTGGGAGATGGAAACAGGAAGATCCCGAGAACTTGGCAAGCTGAGTTGGTGAGTTTCCAGCTCAGCGAGAAACTCTCAAGGCAGTAAGGACAGCAATGGAGGGCGCCTGGCAGCCTGCTCTGACCTCCGCCTGTGCATACACTGGCACACATACCTACACACTCATGATGCAACATGCATGCACCACACACATATGTATACATATACACATACATACATTCACAAGAAACCACACCACAAACACACACACGGTCATAACGCCCAACACTTCTCCCATCCTTAAATGCAGTGATTCATTTGATTAATATGTACTATGTTTATATTACTGTAACTTTGAATGTAATTCACAGCTGACACATGCTATTTCAGTGACATTTCCTTCTTCAGAGAGCTCTTACTTAGAGTTCAAAACGTTTGCTTGCTAGTTTTCTGTGTTTCTCCCCCGATTTGCCCTCGCACTGAACTCCAGCCTTCCCCCTCCCACGACTCCTTAGGGTAGCTGCCCCACAGGATGTCTGCCACTCTGCACAACCCTCCTGTCCCCTTCGTCAACATTATCCCCCGGGCATCTCTTACTGCACACCCTCCTGTTCTTCCTGGTCACTGTCCCCCCCGGGTGTCTCTCTGTATATCCCTCCTCTCCTTCCTCCTGGTTCCAGTGGTCTCTGGTCTTAGTGGAAGATAGCTTTTGATCACCAGCTTTCAAGGAGCTCGCAGTCTGTTTTGAGACTTGATATGTCTAAGTAGTCTTAAGCATTTTATTTATTATTTTTTAATTTCATGTGCATGTGTGTATTGACCTGCATGTGTGTAAATGCACCTGTGCTGTGCAATACCCACAGAGGACAGAAGAGGGCATTGGATCCCCTGGACTGGAGTTGTTAGCCTCCATATGGACAACAGGAATCGAACCCAGGTCCTCTGCAACAGCAGCCAGTGCTCTTAACCGCTGAGCTGTCTCTCCATACCCTCCCCCCGCACCTTTTTCCCGTTCTTTTTCAATCTCATGTTGTCAGTTTGACTTGGCACACAGCTCAAGTTTGGAAGTCGTTTTTCCTCAGAACCATGAAGCCCTGACACCCTGAAGGTCTGCCTGCCTCTTTATAGATGGGAACAAGAAAGTGAGTGTCCTCTCCATTTTCTCTCTAGAATTTTTTAAGATCTTTTCATTGTGCCAAGAATTGTGACTGGCTGTTTCTATTCATTTTTCTGATAATACAGTGGCCTTCGTGCTCTGGAACTTGATGGTCTTTAGTTTCTGGAGAATTTATTCCCCCTCATTATTTTCCCTTTTTTTCTTCATTGAATTCCTATCTTCAGATACTTGTCCTTCAAGAGCAATCCTCTGAATTCTTTATCTTGTTCTCTCTTAATTTTTTTGTATATTTATTTATCTGTTTATTGTGAGGCAGGGTCTCACTGTAGACTAGGCTGGCCTCCTCAGGGCTGTCACCACACCTCGTTTGTCTCCTTTTTTAAAATCCATTTTCTGGTGGATTTCCTCCACTTTACTTAACTATTTCACGGAATTCAAACGTAGTTTTCAAATGACTAATACGTGCCTCAAAGATAAGAGTTCTAGAAGTGTGTGATGCGGCTCTGATTCTTGCACTTGCTCTGTCCTTAGACACACTCTCCTCATTTTATCATTTTAAAACCAGCAGCACAGTATTTTTAAATGAGTACCCCATACACTGTTTGATCAGTTTCCCATTGGCTTTACTGCATTTGATCACTCCACCAGGGCAGCTTTGCATGTGTGTTATTTTTGTTCCCAGGATGAATGTGGAGCGGTCAGGTGAGGGGATTTGACCTTTTGCTATTGTAACTGTTACTCCAGTGTGTCCCCCACCAGTAAGGTGCAGAATGCCCTTTTCTCTGCATCCTTGCCAACACAGTGTGTTATGAAACTTTCTAATCTGTTACCTGAACAATGTTATCTCAAATGGTTTTAATTTGTTCTTTTCAGAGGTTGAGTATCTTTTCAAGAGCCGGTAATAGCCACTCGTGTTTACCTGGCTGTGAACTAGTTCTGTTTCACTATTGGATTGTTACGTATCTGATTGTATCACTTTATTTGTAAAGGAAGTAAGTCCCTTATCTGTGAAAAGAATTAGAGCTGTTCCCAGTTTATCTTTCACCTTTTAACTTGGATTACAGTGTATTTTCCCAAGTAGATTAATTTATCAAATGTTTATTTTTAGCCCTTTGGATTGAGTGTCAAAAAAAAGCTCCTCCCATTTTTCGTCTATTGTCTGGGTTTCTTCTGCTTTCTCTGTGGTCGCAGGTTTTGTTGTTTGGTTTTTGTTTTATTTTATGTTTCGGTGGCTGGAGTTGTTGTTTGGTTTTTCTTTTATTTTATGTTTCGGTGGCTGGAGTTGAACCAGAGCCTTTGTGCATGCTAGATACATGCTTGATCACTGAGCTGCATCCCAGTCCCAGTTTTAGTTTTGTTTTTTTTTAAGATTTATTTTTAATTATGTGTATGTATATGTGTTTGAGTGTGGGTATGTGCACATGAGAGCAGGTGCCCGTGGAGGACAGAGGCATCTGATCCCCTGGAACTGCATTACAGGCAGTTGTGAGTCACCTGACATAGACCTGAACTCAGGTTTTCCAGAAGAGTAATATGTACTCTTTTAAAAAATATTTTATTTATTATTTGTTAATTTTATGTATATGGGTGCATTGCCTGCATGTGCGTAAGTGCACTCTGGTGTCGTGCAGTGCCCTCGGAGGTCAGAAGACATTGTCAGACCCTCTGGAACCGGAATTATGGACAGTTGTTAGCCTCCTTGTAGGGGCTGGGAATCCTGGGTACTCTGTAGAGCAGCCGGTGCTCTTAGCCGCTGAGCCATCTCTCCAGCCCCGCAATACGTACTCCTAACTGCTAGTCTATCTATCCAGCTCCGCGGTTTTAATTTTTATAGTAAAATTGTTCATCTTGAATTTATTTTACAATTTACTTTTTACCCCTGCCAAATGGTTATTTGTTTCCCCAACTGTTTAATAGTTCATTTCTTCTTTCTGTCTAGAAGTGAAGTTTTAGTTATGTACCTTTAGATACGTGTATGCATCTTATATCTTTATTTTTTTTATTCTGTTGATCTGCCTAGCTAGTCGTGTTTTAATCATAACAGCATTCCAGATGTTAAGAGTATTTTTTGTATTGAGGATGCTTATTTTTTAGATGTTTTATTGTTGATGTCAGCCATCAATTTTGTAACGGCTTCTAAAAATGTATCATGTGGCATTTAAAGGGAACCAAGTAAGGGTTTTATGTACCTCTGCAGTCTGTTGGCCTTAACTGACAAAGGTTGGAGTCCTAACTCAAGATTTGCTTTTTCTCCATGAGGGAGCAAGTTATTACAGCACCGTTAAGAAATACCTAATTACTCATCTTTGGGATCAAGTTTGACTTATAAATCATGACATTCAGCTTTTGGGGCTTGAAAAACAACAGCTAATTACAAAGGAAAACCCATAGATGGTCAGATGGGGGATGAGTTGTAACTCTATCATTTGAGATGAACTCTGCGTCCATCTTGAGGTGATGAGCACTGGTCATTGGTGAACTGAGGAGCAGCAGTCTCAGCTTTACCACCTGTGAAAAGCCTATATCTGAGAGACTGTTGTTGAGCCAGCGACCAGTTCATTCTGAATTGTGCCTTTGGTGTCTCTCCTTAGGTTATTCTGAAGCAGCCCATGAAATGCAAAACCATTTCCACAAGTGTGTGTGTGTGTATGTGTGTGTGTGAGAGAGAGAGACAGAGACAGAGACAGAGACAGAGAGACAGAGAGAGAGAGAGATCTGCTGTCATTTAACAATGCCCAGGGAGAAGAGGGATTGTTAAGCTGTATACCTGGTAACCAGACAGCATACCTGGTATACTCTATCAGGTATTTTAAGGCTTTTCTTCAGGAAGTAATTAGTTTCTAAGAGCGATTGAGCTGGACATGGAGGTATACATCTATAATCCCAGGACTTGGGAGGCTGAGGCAGGAGAGTCCCAAATTTGAGGCCAATCTGGGTTATATAATGACACTGTATCTCAACAAAACCAAACAGAAAGAACTAACAAACAGAACCCCCGTAACTGAACATAAACATAAACACAGGGCTATTAGGAAGTGGTCTGTAAAGTAATTGATGCGGGTCTTCACCTTGCATGATTCTATAAGGATTTTGGGCTCTGTTTAGGCATACACATATGCTCATGTGTGTGTAGAGGAGAGAGGGGGTTCAGTAACATTCTTTGTGTTCCTTTTTGCATATATATGTGTAGTATGCATGTATGTGTGTGATGTGCATACATGTGAGTGATGTGTGTGTGTAGGCCAGAGATTGATGTCAGGTGTCTGACATGATTACTCTCCACCTCATTATTGAGATAGGATCTTTTCTTTTTCTATTTCAATTTTAACTTTTTTCCTTTTCCTTTCTTTTTTGTGTTACTGGGACAGAACCCAGCACCTCACACATGCTAGGCACTATCCACTGGCTCATGCCTCCGGCTCCATTTTAAACTTTTTAATATTAGTTCCACAGCGTTAGGTGCATTCACGTTGTTATATAATGAGCACCAGCAGCACTTTCTAGTGCTTTTTCATCTTGGGTTTGTTTGTTTTGACTTGTTTTGTATTTTGAGCAGGGTCTCCCTGTAGCTCCAGCTGGCCTGGAACTTACTATGTAGATCAGACTGGCCTTGATCTTACTGGAACCCTCCTGCCTCTGCCTCTTGAGTGCTGGGATTAAGGGCATGCCCCACCATTCCTGCCTTTTCATCTCCTTAGACAGAACTCTGCACACTAACCCCTCGTTCTTCCTTCTCCCCATAAACCCTGCTGACACCATTCAGCTTTCTGTGCCATTGCTTTATGTATATACAGAATTCATATTCAGGAGGTTAAAGCTTCTCTATGTCAAAGCCTTAACCAAGTTGCCTGACTTAAGCACCCAGTATTTCTGAAGCTGGACTTGGGGCTGAAGCATAGTCTTCACTGGTTTTTGGAACATCTTGGGAATGAGGTTCATGTATGTGTGTGTGTGTGTGTGTGTGTGTGTGTGTGTGTGTGTGTGTAACTGTTTCATTATGGATCAATGCTCTTTGAGATTTCAGGAGTGTGGGTTAAAGTTTCTCAGTCAGCCCTGTTTTTCTTATTTCTTGGCCGAGGCGCTGAACCAGTCCTTGTGGCATAATAAACTGTGTGTACACAGCTGCAGGAGGGAGCAGGGAGGTGGCTGTGCTCACAGGCAGGGTGACTTGGGGAAGATAATGGGGCATCTGGCACCATGTCTTGCTGGTCAGAACAGTTTTGGAATTGGATTTTGTCCTGCAGTGATGACAGTCTTTGAAGAGGGAGGCCCTCTGACTGTTTGCATTGCTTTGAAGTCAGCTCCATGGAGATATTGTGACTTATTGCCAGTCAGAAGCAGAGCTGAGTGTGTGAGGGTTTCTTATGTAGGAACAAAAGTTCTGGGGGCGGGGAAGGGGGGGTGATAATCATTTATTTTGCCAGTAAAATTTGTTAAACCCCAAGGGCAGTTTGGAGGACTCATAACTGGTTCTAGTATCTACTGTTTTTGAGAGTTTGTCATGGAAGTTAATCCTGGGTGAAGAGTGTAAGTGTGACTCAGGCCTGAGAGCTGCATACTGTTCACCTTGTGTAAGCTTCAGTTCCGTCGTCTGAGGAGTGGGCATTAAGATTGTCCCTCAGCTCTCCATAAGACCAGAGAGCATATACATAATGCCCTGAAGGGATTGGCAGTCTAAATACTTCTATATGAAACCTCTTGTGCCCTTGGACAGGGAAGATGAAGTAGACAATTACATTGTAAAATATATATTATCTAAGTATACTTAAGATGATACTAATATATGTAGCTACACATACACCTATTTTTTCTCTTTTCTTTTGAAAATATTTTATTATTTTTATTTTATGTGTATGAGTGTGTGCATGTATGTGAGTGCACCCATGTTGTGCAATGCCAGCAGAGGTCAGAAGAAAGCACTGAATCCAGGAACTGGAGTTAGGATGATTGTTAGCTGTCAGATTGAGTACTAGGAATCCATTCCAGGTCCTCTGCAAGAGCAGCCAGTGATCTAACCTCTGAATCAACTCTCCAGCTCCCTTTTTTTCCTCTTTCCTCCAAAACACTCTTAAGAGCATCTAATCTTGAATATTTGGTTTATTTGCATCTTGATGTTTGGGTGTCCAGACTGTGCTGGTTGAAGGTGGCCTTGCTTGGAGAGAACCTAAGGGCTACAGAGGCCCCAGCTGGGTGGGCAGAGTGAGTGAGAAAGAGACAAAGGTCATGGGGGTTGGAGGGTTCCTGCGTGTCCTGTAGCTGTTCTTTGAGAAGTTGGCTGGAATTTGTTTTCTGTAGCTAAGTTCATTACGTAATTGACTCTAAGTCAGGCCTCCCTTTTCTTGTGTTTATGAAAAGCAAAACAAAATTTGATCACTTTAGGAGGATCTGGAAGCTCACCAGCGGACACTCCCAGATTCCTCTGACTGGGTTGAGAAAAGGAGAAGGCTTGGGTCACCTAGCTCTGTTCTCCTCTCTGTCCTCTGCTCTCCGAGGCTCTCTCTGTCTGCAGCCTGGGGATTAAGGAAGGGGTGGGTAAGAGATAAGAGCAGTTCTCCTGTCTCCTGCACCCAAGTTATGCATCTACTTTGTTGGCTGCCTATCTTGGTTCTCTGGGAAAGGGCATTGAGTAATCGTGGGAGTGTGAAGAAAGGGCCCTTAGAGAAGCTCAACTCTGGGAAATTCAGAAAATGTAACACAGAAATGTAGGTTCTTCCAGCTTTTACATCCCAAACAATGGGGTTGTTGGGAGAACTTCTGAAGCTTGAAAGTCATATTGTGCTCAGTGGGTACACGTGCTGTGATCACAGAAGCCTAGGCCTCAGTCTCCTTGCCAGGGAGGCTGTGGGCTGTACCATAAACAGGAAGGTGGATGTGAGATGCCTTCTCAGAAGAACAAGCAGATCTGGAGAGGTTGAACGGAGAACGGTACCTCTCAAGTAGAGAATGCAGACATGCAGACAGATGTGTTGGATTCAATCATTCTCTACGTGGCTTTTTATTCTACTCTTTTTTTTTTTAGCATTTTATTTATTATTTTTATTTTATGTGCCTACATGTATGTAAGTGCACTTGTGTTGTGCAATGCCAATGGAGGTCAAAAGAGGGAGTCAGATCCCTTGAAGATGGAGTTACAGACAGTTGTTACCCGCCTGTGAGTGCTGGAAACAGAACCCTAGTCCTCTACAAGAGTGGCCAGTGCTCTTAACTGCTGAGCCACCTCTCAGACAGCCCTCTTACTGTGCTTTTTAAAAAATATTTTATTTATTATTTTTATCATCAGAGGACCCGGGTTCTGTTTTCAATGTCCACATGGCTGCTAACGACTATAACTCCAGTTCCAGGAGTCTGACATCCTCTTCTGGCTTCATTGTGAGCATATACATGCAGACAGAACACACACTTAAGATAAAAATAAATAATACTTTAAATTACATTCCATTTTTTAGTGTGCATGTGCACACACACACATATACCTGCCACACTCAGATACCCATACAACACACGTGTGGATGTCAGAGGACATGAGTGGGTTCTTTCTGTCCAACATGTGGGTCCTGGGGATTGAACTCAGGTCATCAGGCTTGGCAACAAGCATCTTTACCAGCCAAGCCATCTCATGGCTCCCTACTTGGCTTTGTGGTAAGAATTCCTAGGGTGAGTTCCCCCTGGGTTGGCAGTAGCCTCCTGGCTGACTTTACTGTTGTGTACTAATCCTGTTAATCCTGAGGGGTGTAAATAAACCACTGACACTTAAAGTCAAAGGAAGCAGATACAGAGACTCAAATGCTTTTCATGTTTTTCTTCTTTTTGTGATGCCCTCCCCCAGAAATTTTATGAAAGTACTAAAATTACAACTTTTATGGTAGGAAACAAAAGCTGTCATTCTTCTTACATAGAACATTTTAAAACCGTCTATAAAATTTGATCGGCCTTGCCCATGGAGTGTTGAGCAGTTGTCTTTTAGTTCGAGTTTTGTATTGTGATTCCGTGGACGGGGACCGGTGAGGGCTGAGGTGGAAGCCAGGCTAGAGAATGAGAAGTGATGTCGTTCTCTGCAGATGCTTCGGTCACCCCTTCCTGCTGGCTGGACAACCGTGGGACCTGGCACATCACTTCCTGTCCAAGTTGGCACTGAGGCTGGTACAGTGACTCTGCGCAGTGTTCTCAGACTGCACTTGGCAGGTTTCCAGCCAGAGTCACTCAGAGAAACAGCTCGGACTCCCTGCTTTCTTTCTCTGCAGCTCTGGGCAGTTTCCCCAGACCTTGGTACCTGTGTCCCTTGCATTTCGGAATAGCCATTGAGTCCCCAGACCTTGCCTTTGTTTTATTTAGTACTGGCTTCTTGAATATCCAGGGTTGGCCTGGTTTTTTCACGCCAAGTCCCCCCAACACCCCCTCAAGTTTATCAAATGCTCTCCTGTAGGAGAAAGGAGGACAGAGGCCTGTCTGGTCATTTTCCTTTCAGGCTGAAAAATTACTCACCTTTTTGAATGCATGCTGTGTTAAGCACTGTACAGAGAGTTTTCCCATGCGTGGCCATGATGGCAGACTGAACTTGAGAGGTTGTTGACCCAGCTCTGATGGCTAGGATGTAATAGCATTCTAAGGAAAAGCACTTTCCTCCGTGTGAGACTGATGGTGAAGCTGCCTCAAGGCGGAACCATCCCCAGCCTGGGGCTTCATGTGCTGCAGGCAGCAAATAGCTACAGAGTCCCTGTGTTTGTGAATTTCTCTGTTCTGGGCAATTTGAGTATTCTCTAAGGTCATTTATGCTCTCTAACAGGCTTCCTTCTTCGACCTCACAGTCTTTAACATTCAAGTCTATTAACACATCCATTCAAGTCATTCTAAAATTTAATACCACATTCCCCTAAATTCTTCCAGGCTCCACCCAGTGTAGACTTCCAAAGCCCTTCCATATTGTTTTTCTCTCAGCATCATCCTACTTCTGGGTCCTCAAGTCTGCATTACTTGCCTGTCTCTACGGTAATAGAAACCACAGACTTAATGCTCAGAACACAAATTGCTTTTATTAGTGTAGAGGTAGGAAGTTCAATACAGGTCTTGATGATACAAGGGAATTTGGGGTTCCCTCTTGGGGTTCTTAATCTCATTAATAAAAGAATTTAAGAATGGACTCAAATGAAAGCTTAAGGACAATTTTATTAGTGCTTAAAAGAAAAAAAAAAAAATTCCTTAGAACAGGCTAGAGGTAAATCAGCAGCTGCCCAGAGGAGCGTGGAGGAGAGAAAGGTGGTGTGGAGGTTAAACACATGACAGACCAGCAGCCATATGACCAGGAGAGGAGCTTTAGAGAAAGAGTAAGGAAACCCAAAATGTTGGAGGAGGCCCAGACTGTTAGGGAAAGTATGCTTAGAAAGAGAAAGAAAGAGAGTTCAGAAAAGTGGGTAGACTTAGGAAGCTTATGTCCAATAAGCTTTGGCGTAGGGAGCGGGGATTCTGGGAAAGAAAAAATACGGTATTTCATTAAGGAACTAATTATTCTGCCTATCTCTTTAGTATGGCTAAGCCCGCCTTTGGGGTGGGGTCCCTTGGGCTGGTGATTGACCTGGCATACCTGGAACATTAGGTCACCACCCAGGACAGAGATTTTATCCTCTTGACCAGGAGTTTCCTCTTAACAGGCTTTTATTGTTACTGTAATATTACTAGAATAAATTCCAGAGGATGGCAGGCCTGGCTCCCTCTGAAGGAAAGATGCCCTTCCTCCTGGTCCAGGTTTCTGGAAGCTGCCTGCATTCCTTGGTTCATGGCTCTATTTGCCCCATCTTCAAGGGAATGAGCCCCATTTACACTTCAGTTTTCCCCTGCCTGTCACCCTGTTTGTCTCTACTCTTGAAGGTTCATGATCAGATCAGACCTCGTTTTAGCACCTTTAACTTTCATCCCACTGGCTGTCGCCTTTGCCTTGTACATAATGTGTTCACAGGTTTGGGAATTAGGAGTCAGGCATCTTTAAGGAGTACATTTTCTGCCTACCATGCAGGTAGCATGTGAATACTGATACACTAAACTGCCTGGCCTCGGTTTGCAGGTAACACTTATGTAGTAGAACTATGAGCATTTTACCCAGGGCACATCTGTCCTACTTGACTGAGAGTGTGCACCTTGCAGAAAAGGTATAAGGTGAACTAGAGGAGTAGGGATCCCTCCTCCCCTTCTTTAGTGAAAGAAATGAGAGTGAGAAGCAGAGAGACCACTGGGGTTGACTGGCCTTCTTATTGCGAATTGAAGAAATGAAACTAAAACATCAACAAAACACCCTTTCATAAATGAAATATGAGTGCCGGAATATAAAATTCACTTGCCATCTAAAAGGCTTCTTCTCCTTTGAAGATAAAGGTAAGCTTCATTGTCCTTTGATCCTCTGTTCTTTTGTTGGAAAATTGGACCTCTCTATTTAACATGTACTGAGCAGGGTCCCCTTGTGGGGAGCAGAAGCCTCCTCTCCTCAAGACACCTGGAATTTGATGCCATCTGACAGCTGGTTAGCCTGTCTGGGCCCTCACAAGTTAAGTCTTGTTTGAGGAAATAATTTGCAAGAAGATCAAAGCACGGATGGGTTAAATTAATTTTTCAGCAAACCACAGGTTTGGGAGAAGGTAAACACAGGTTCTTAAGGGTGCTAATGTTCCTGATGAGCATGGAAATTTTGAGTCCCTTTTCTTTTAAGATGATAATTCTGTGTTTGATTTGTGTGTTGAAAAAGAACTCTGAAAACTTGTACTGGTCTAAGTAAGATGAAGCCCACAATCCCACCTGAAGTAAGGAGTCTCCCAAACAGTGGTTCTTAACAATGGGAAAAGTGGGGAGGAATGAGAAGCTGGAGCATTCAGCAATGTCTGCTGTCTGGGGAGATGCCACAGGCATCTATAGAACACGGGATAGCAAAGCCCTGAATCTCCCATGATGCTCAGGACAGCGCACAACTGAGAATTCCACAGCCCAGAGTATCAACAAGACGTGTGTGTGTGTGTGTGTGTGTGTGTGTGTGTAACCTAGATTTCCTTTTTTCACTTATTTTGGGCCTCTCTCTCTCTCTCTCTCTCTCTCTCTCTCTCTCTCTCTCTCTCGACGGTCTCACTGCACAGTCCTGGCTGACCTGGAACTCACTATGTAGACCAGGCTGTCCTCAAACTCGCAGTTATCTGCCTGCCTCTGCCTCTGCCTCCCAAGTGCTGAGACTAACTGGAGTGTACCATCATGCCCAACTCACTTACTGGGTGTCTCCTTAATCCCCCTACTGGATTGAATTTCTTTGAGGGGGGCCATAGCCGTATGATTTTTTTTTCATGTAATGAAGCAGCTGGCCTTGGGCGCAAACACCTGTCTGTTGTTGCTTATGCCCCATACCCTGGTTGAGGTCTTCCTCCTTTTGTCTCGAATGGGAGCTGCTGAGGTCAGAGTGGTGGAATCGGCTGCAGGAAGAGGGAAAGAACGCATGCAGGCTGCTCTGAGCCTCTGTTTTCCCATCTGTAAAACAAAGCTTATAATAGAGTCCAGCTTAGGGTGCTTATGAGTATTTAAGAGAGATGGCATTGAAAAATGTTTGTCATGTAATAAAGGCACAGTAAATGCCCTCTTTTCCGAGGCATCTGAACAGGAAACTTGTGCAAGGAGCCTAGAACCATGTTCTATATTTTAAAATTTTTATGAAGAAATCTTATGCATTCCGGGGCTGTTCTCAGCTCTCCCCTGGAAGGAGATGTGAATTTATCGCTTTTCGGTAAAGTTAACTCCATGATGGATACAATCTCAGGTACCTCAGAAGCATGTGGGCCTAAGGCGAGAACTATTTTTAAAACCAGGTTGACAGAGCTAGTTCAAGTTGTAACATTCCTGACTTAATTATATATCCCAAAGGTTCCTGCAAACAGGCGGCCCTCCTGGTCTCCTGCTTGACAGAAGCTGGGGCAGGGTGGGGTGTTGCCTAGACTTATTCATTCCCCCTCTCCCCTCTTCCTCCTCTCTCCTTCCCTAGTCTCTCCTCCTGCTTCCATCTCTTGCCCTGCTGGGGATTAATCCTAGGACCTCTTCCTACTGAGCTGCATCCCTGCGCCTGTTTCCTTGTTTGATTTGTCTTGTTTTTAATAGGACTTTATTAAATTGCCCAGATTGGCCTTGAACTTGTGATCCTTCTGGCTCAGCCTCCCAAACTACTGGAATTATAGGCTGACACTCCAGACCCAGCTAGTTATATGAAAGCTATTTTGAAATATAAAATTAGGAGTCAAATTTGGGTTTGAATCCCATCGCTGATCAGATTGGGCCCTCAGTGTTACAGTTTGTAAAACAGAAATACTCCCTCAAAAAATGGTTGTTAAAAGATTGATTTAAATTAAGACATATTTATATGACCTCTGGCATAGTAAATACTTTAGAAATGATACTTAGAAATATTGTTGGATGAAAAACTTCCAGTTTTTTAACATCATGTACATTTTTTTCTCTACATTGCTTTGATTATTCTGGGTTTTTCTGTGGTTCTGTACAAATTTTAAAGTTTTTATTTTTTTTTTGTCATTGTTTCTGTGTCTTTGAAAATGTCATTGCATTTATAGAGGTTGCATTGAATCTGCAGATAGCTTTGGGTAGTACAGACATTTTAACTATATTTTAATCCATCCATACCAAACATCTTCCCATTTATTTGTATCTTTTCCAAGTTCTTTTATAAATATATTGTAGTTTTCAGTCTACAGATCTCTTACCTTTCTGACTAAATTTGTTCCTAAGTATTTTATTATTTTTTTTATTTATTTATTTTTAAATTTTTATTTTTATTTGATGTGTATAAGTGTATTGCCTGCATTTGGGTGGATGTACCCATGTTATACAGTGCTCTCAGAGGTCAGAAGAGGACATCAGATCCCCTAGAACTGGAGTTTCTAACGGTTGTTAGTTGCCATGTGGGTGCTAGGCATCAAACCCAGGTCCTCTTCAAGAACAACCAGTACTCTTAACCGCTAAGCCATCTTTTCAGCCCCCAGTATTTTATTCTTCACTGAGCTATTGTAATTGAGATCACTTTCTTGTTTCTGTTTTGGATAATTTATTGTTGTAGAAATACTCATTTTTACAAGTAGATTTGGTATTCTGTACCATTGAATTCACATTTTATTAATAAATTTTGGGTGGAGATTTTAGGATTTGGGGTATTTGAGGTCATATTGTTTGCCAGGCATGGTACCAACAAGCACCAGGGAGGCAGAGGCAGGTGGATCTTTGTGAGTTCAGGCCAGCCTGGTCTACATAGTGCGTTCCAGGCTGGCTGGGGCAATGGGGAAACTCTGTCTCAAAAAGACCAAACAAACAAACAAAAAAACCAGCAAAAAAAAGATCATATTCCTAGGTAATATAACGTTTGTATTTTCTTTCTTTTTCTTGTTTTATTGCTCTGGCCAGGACTTCCAGTATAGCATTAACACTGACAAGAGTGGGTACCCTTGTCTTGTTTCTGATTTTAAAGGAAGAGCTTTTGGCTTTTTGCTATTGAGTCTGATGCTAGCAGTGAGCATGTTATTTATGTAGTCTTTATTACAATAAGGCATAGTCTTTCCATGTCTGTTTGAGAGGTTTTTTTTTTTTTTTTTTTCAATTATAGAAGCATATCAAGTTTTGTCAAATGCTTTTTCTGTGCCTCTTGAGATGATTGTAAAATTTTTATCCTTCATGTTAATTTGGCATATCACATTTATTGATTTTCATATGTATGTTGAACCATCCGTAAATTTCAGACTTAAATCCCACTGATCATAATTTATGATCAGCTTAATGTGGTATTGATACAGGGGAGAAATGGGTCCCCCTTAGATGGTCCTTAGTCTTATTCATAAAAGAATTTAAGAATGACTCAAACTGAAACTTTGGGTGTCAGATGAGCAGCCATGTGATGGGAAGGGGAAGAGAATGTTAGGGAAAGAGGTAAAGAGACCCAAGATGTTGGGGCAGCCCAAAGTGCTAAGGAGGTGTGCTTGGAAAAGAAGAAAAGGAGAGGCTACATTTCTCTGAAGAAGCGGGCAGACTAACAGAAAGCCCATCTCTGTTGTCTACCTTAGAGGGCTAAGGGGCAGGGATTCCAAGCAGGCAAAGGTCATCATCTCATTAACACACCTGGTTCTGCCCATCTCATTAGCATAATGGGGTGATCCCACCTTCCTAGGGGTGGTCCAGTGATCCTTAAAACTGGAAAGTTGGTCTTTATCTAGAGGTTTATTCTCCTGACCAGTTTCAAGGTGTTTTTGTTTTGTTTTACAGTGTTAAATATGGCTTGCTAGCATTCTGTGGAGTTTTGCGTTAAACTTCCTTAGGATTATCTGCTTATAGCTTTCTTGCAGTATTTTTGTCTGGGTTTTGGTTCAGGATAATGCTAATCTCATAAAATAAATTTGGAAACATTCACTTCTTTTTAGCTTCTTGGAAGAGTTTGAGAAATATTGGTGTCAATTATTTAGATGTTTGGTAGAGTTTATCAGTAAAGCCATCAAGTTTTGTATTTTCTTTGATGGGAGATTTGAAATTATATTTTTACTCTTTGAGAAGTTCATGCCTGCGTGCCATGTGTTTTGGTCATCTTTACCCTCTGATCCTCCCCTAACCCTCCCAGATACTCACACAGTCTCCCACTTCTCCCAACTTCATGTCCTTTTATAAATTTTTTTTATAACTCACTGAGTCCAATTTGTGTTGTGATGGGAGACTTTTAAATTATTGATTCAACTTTCTTAGTCATTATTGGTCTGTTCAGATTTTCTTTTTTTCATTTGTTTGTTTTGAAACAGGGTCTCACTATGTAGACCAGCCTGACCTCGAACTGACAAGAAATCTGCCTGCTTCTGCCTACCAAGTGCTGAGATTAAAGGCATGCACTACCACGTAGCATGCTTGATTACAGATTGTCTTATTTTTATTTTATGTGTGTATGTGTGTACCATATGCATGCCTGGTACCTGCAGAGGCCAAAAGAGGACATTGGATTCCCCCTTGAACTGGAATTTTAGGCAGTTGTGAGCTGACATGTAGGTGTTGGGAACTGAACCTAGGTCCTCTGTAAGAGCAGCAAGTGTCCTTAATCACTAAGCCTCCTCTCTAGCCCCCTCCCATTTCTTTTTTCTCTTTCTTTCTTTCCTTTTTTTTTTTTTTTTAAAGGCAGGGTCTTCCTGTAGCTCCAGCTGACCCGGAACTCTCTATGTAGACCAGGCTGTCCTTGAATCTCACTGCTAGCATCAGACAAAGATCCACCTGCCTCTGCCTCCTGTATGCTGGGTGGCATGCTCCACCACGCCCAGCTCTTCTGTTTCTTTTTACATTTTTTTTATTTTTGTGTGTGGGGGTGAGTGTATATATGTGGAGGGGGTGTACATTTCATGGCACATATGTAGAGGTCAGAGGACAACAAGTGGGAATCACTTATCTCCTTCCACCATGTAGGTCCCAGGGATTGAACTCAAGTCAGGCCTGGTAACAATGCCTTTACCTACTGAACCTCTTACAATGGGAAGATATATTTACATACTAGATGCATACTAGATAAGGCGTTAATATCCCAAGCATATGAAAAAATTCCATCGTTTCTGTTAAAATAAAATACCTGACTGAAAATGGGTAAATTACCTGAATGGACATTTCTCACAAGAACAGACATATATGTTCAACATGATTAAGCATCAGGATATGCAGATTAACCTACAATTAGATACCGTGCCATGCTTAGTAGAATGGGTACTATCAAAATAGAGCCAGGTGTGGTGATGGATGTGCATAATTATCCTAGCACTCAGAGGGCAGAGACAGGGGTGTATTAGTTTGAGACCAGTCTGAATTATGTAGTGAAACTTGTCTCAAAAAAAAAAAAACCAAAAAAACAAACAAAAAAAACAAAACAAAAAAAAAACCAACAAAGGATCACATGAGAAAATAAAAGGTGTTATCAATGATGTAGAGAAATTACAAGACTTGTAATACTATTAACAGGAATGTAAATTAGTATAGCCACTATGAAAGCAATGAGGAAGTTCCTGAAAAACTGGAAAACAGAATCATATGATCCAACGATCCCACTGGTGGGTATACATCCCCCGGAATTGACATCAATAGATCAAAGAGAGAAGGGCACCGTAGTAGCATCCCCAATCTGAGGAGTCCATGTAGCATCCGTCTGGGGGTGGATGGGTAAAGAATGTGTGGCATGTACATATACACAGTGCAGTGCTACTCAGACTTTAAGAAAGGGCACTCCTATCATTTTCAAGAACATTGGTAAACCTGTAGGCCATTTGGAAAGTGAAATAAGCCAGGCATAGAAAGCCAGATACTACGTTATGCTGCCTGAATGCAAAATATAAATAAATCAAAGCAGAGAGCAGAATGGTGGCGGTAAGGACCGGGAGTGAAGAGATTTCAGGGAGAGAGATGCTGGTCAAAGTTGCAATTAGGATGAATGCATCCTGGGGATGTTGAATGTTTGGCTTTAATTGTTTTATGGTGTATATATCCAAGCATTGTGTTGTACATTGTAAAGATAACATTTTCCTTAGCTAATTGTACCAGCTGGGTGCACATAGCAAAAGCAACAAGATAAATATACAAAAATGTTGTTAGAGATACTAAGAAATTCATTTTCACCCAACCTGTTCATTAACTTTCCTTAATTAATTAATTTTTATTTTATGTGTATGAGCATTTTGCCTGCATGTATATAAGTACTCTCATGCATGCAATGCCTACGGAAGCCAGAAGAGGGAGTCTGTTTATCTGGAACAGAGTTACAGACTGTTGTTAGCTGCCATCTGGGTGCTGGAAACGGAACCTGGATCCTCTGCAAGAGCAGCCAGTGCTCTGAGCTGCTGAGCCATCTCTCCAGCCCCATTAGCAATTTTTCTATTCAATTAGATATGTTTTGAGAGAATTGCTGTTTCACTGCTTTGATCCTGGCACATGCTACCTTTAGCCTATCCTTTTGCAGAGAGTCAGCATTGTCTCAGAAACTGTTCTCCTTCCACAGAGTGACTGTCCCCTGCCCTACTGTCAGTGCTGTCAGAAAACTACTGGGGATACTTTATAGTTTTCACTTGAAAATATGATAAATCCTACTAACTGAAAGCAAAAGTTGGGGCTGAGATGGTTCAGTGGTTAAAAGCACTGACTGTCTTGCAGAGGACCTGGGTTTGGTTCCCAGCACCCACATGGCAGCTAACAACTGTCAGTAACTCCCATTCCAGGGGAATCCAATGTCCTCTTCTGACCTCCAACGGTATTGCACAAGATAGATGCACTTACACACATCCAGGCCATACACTCATACACTTAAAATAAAATAATAAAGTATTAAAAATAAAACAAAAATAGTTGGTAGTTGCAGAATTTTAACATTTCTCAAGCTAAGATCTATAGGCTAGTGGACTTTCGTCTTAATAGTTTCAAAATCTGAGTCCAAATATATGGGCCTTTTGTAGAAGGAAACCCCACATCACCTCTCCCTAGTCCTAGTAACGTCCCAGTTTTCTTGTCCTCAGTCTTTTGGGGCGCCACCTTGTTTTCCTCAGGTTTCTAGGAGGACCGTGCCACTGCTCAGAGAGGAAGCCTGGGATTTTGGTGGGGGACAGTGAACTGCCTTATGGACAGTGGGTTCCATAATTGCCAGTTGGCACAGAGAAGGAGCAAAGAGAACTGAGTTCTGTGGGTTTCTCCACACCGCTGGTAACGTAGCTGTAAAGCAGTGTGAGCTCCTGGTTAGGGAGAGGAACAAGAGATGACTGATGCAGAACCCCAAAGAGCACTCTGCAAAGAAGGCTGAGGCTGATCCCACAGATGGAGGAGCGCGTGAGAGTGCGTTTCCCGGCAGGAGCAGTTGCCAGTGTCCAGGCCTTCCGAGCTGTGAGAACTGAGCCATTTCTGTTGGATCTGACAGCATTCAGAGGCTTGATAGGTGCCTGGCCCAGAACAGAGTCCAGGAGCAACAGTATGTGGGGATTCAGTTCACTGTGGCTGGGTACACTTGTTCAGTGTGCAGCACACACCCCTCTCCTCTGCCCCCATGGTGGGCCAGCGTAGATCACTGCTTCTCAGTCTCTGGCAATTTTGCACCCTAGGAGGGTATTTGCAACATACCTGAGTGGAGGGCGGGTGCTGTTGTCACCTGGCGTGGGTGGGGGAGGCTATGTTGTCCCTTAACACCCGGCAGTGCACAGGACAGCCCTGACACCTGACACACATGTTCACCTGCCCCCTGTGTAAGGGCTCAGAAAGGCCAACATGGTTGAACCTTTTAAGATCTTTGTCTGTGAGGAGGAGGGTGAGCACTGAGGAAGCCTGAGAGCAGTAGCGTGAGTCTCCTGGTTGTGGCATTGCTGCCATGCCTCACCCACCCCTCTGCTCCTGATCACATAGGAGCCTCTCACTGTGCAGTTTTCTCTAACTGTTCACACTGCACGTGCACTCCACACATACATAATCTGTGTCTGCATTCCTGTCTCCAGGCACATTGTAAGCCATCTGCATTTTAATGATGAAGGTCAGCAGATTCTATTTTGGCAACTAAGGAAAGCAGCCCATAATTCACTGCCAGGTTGATATGGCCTTAATGCGTGGCCCTTTGACTGCTAATCAGCCCACTTTGACTGCCAGTCTTGGAAAAGGAAGGTATTCCCTGACTTGGAAGTAAACTTCGCCCCTGGCTTTGAAAACAGAGGCCAAATGGTTCTCACCAGATAGGCTACAGCAGCTTTCCCAGCATTTTGGGAACAAATCAAGTCATTATGTCAACAATGTCAAAACTGTGTTCCCAGATCTGTTGTTGTTTGAAACACTTGGGGCTGATGAGAAGAACTAATTAGCAACTCTCTCTCCTGGTGTCCTTTTTCAGTCTTCTCAAATGTCAGCCTTTGCGCCCCGAGACAGCTGCTCAGTTAGTTGATGATCTATCTGTGTTCTCTTTGGTACAAAAATGTTGCTGGTTAAATTTTGTGAGCCTTTCTGTTGTGAGGCCAACAGTGTCTTGGGTCCAATGACCAAGCAAATACAATGGGACACTTCCTTAGTGGGGAAAGACTTGAATTCTTAGAACCCTTTTGGAAAATCCTGGGTGAGTTTCTGTTTTTTTTTTTTTTTTTTGTACTGCAACAGTGTATAAATCTAAGCCCCTTGAAAGAACACAAAGAAGTTTAAATGTTACTGTTTGGCAAAGACTGTGTACAGGACAGTGAGCGCATGTGGTCAAGAACAAGTGGTGTTTTTAATTAAAAATGGTGGTAGAGAGAGTAAAATGAAAACTGCTAGTCATATTGAATATGAAATAGGCCTTGGCCTGGGTCCATTACTCCTAAGTGTGGTGGCACATGCCTTTAGTCCCAGTAGAGGCTGGTGAATCTCCGTAAGTTCAAGAGCAGCCTCCTCTACATAGAGAGTTCCAGGTCAGCTGGGGCAATAGGGAGTCCCTGTCTCAATGCCCCTTCCCCCAAATTGTCTTCTACATAGTTTAAAAGCAGGGTTGATTGATGCCAGACTCCTCTTCCTGTATGGTGAGTTCTATTAAATAAACGATAGCCAAACTTGGTCCATAATTCCATAAAAATAAAAGACCTTTCACATATCTGCAGTGGATCAGCCCATTCTGTAGAAGGGGAACATGATGTATGGCAGGTTTTAGGCAGAATATTGATGCAGAATCATATTTCCAAGTATGACCAATCATGTTAATATCCTGGGAAGGAGCTGGTTGCAGTTAGACGGGAGGAGTGCTGAGATCTGTTGTAGAGCAAGGTGACTATAGTTAATGACCAGGAATTATGTTTTTGGAAACTAAAGAAAATGGATGGTATGTGCTTGTACCACAAATATGAAAGCTATTTGAGGTCACAAATTTGGTAATTAAGTGGATTTATCCATGTATATACATTTATCCAACCCATATGTGCTTCAAAATATAAGCTACAGTGTTACCTGTCAATTTAAACAAACAAAAAGAACCTAGATCAACCAGCATTGTTTTTGCTATTGTTGATTGTATATGTTTATATTTGTGTTCATTTAGTCAAGACTACAGGAAATATTGATGTCTCTGTCTCCCTCCCCAAGTTTCCTACTCCATGAAATTTGTAACTATAGTAGAATGTTTCTCTTGTTTTTTAAAAATTTAGCCAAATTTTCTTTTTTAAAAAATTTAATTTAACTTTTATTTTCTGTGCATTAGTGTTTTGCCTGCATATATGTAAGTACACTCATGCATGCAGTGTCCAGGTCAGAAGAGGGCATTGGATCCCCTAGAACTGTAGTAATAGATGGTTGTTAGCCACCATGTGGGTACTGGGAACGAAACGCAGATCCTCTGTTAGAGCAACCAGTGCTCTTAACTGTGGAGCCATCTCCCTAACCCCTGGCCAGATCTTCTTGTATATACTGAAAACCCTTTATAATGTTGTAGGTATATGTTTATCAGAAACGAAGGTCATTGTTATGTTTTAATAATGTTACCAGTCACTGCCAACCATATGATAAGTGACTACTGAGGATTTTTTTTACTTCAGGCAGCCAGATCTCCTCCTGCCTTAGTTTCTTTCTTTGTGATTATCCTTGGAGGGCTTTCCAGATGTCCACTCCTGACAGATAAGAATCTCTCTTTAAGTTGCTACAGGTGAGTTTGGTACTGCACAGGCGTTAAGGTCCTTAGTAGCAAGTATAGATGCCCCTATGTTTCCTGGGTCTTTTTTTTTTAACAGTAAATAACAGGAATACTTGCCAAGAATGTTTGAGAAGAGAACACAAACAGAAGCTGTATTTATTTACAAAACAGTATTCCTGAATTGTGTGAAAAAAAAAAAATTCAACAGATGAGTCAGGCCTGGTAGCACAGGCCTGTAGTAATACTTGGGAGACTGAGGCAAGATTATAAATTCAAGGCCTGGCTGGATAACTTAGTGAGACACTGTCTCAGAGTGAAAATACAGAAAGGGCTGGCAATAGAGCTCGGTGGTTCAGTGCTTGCCTAGCAAGGTTCAATTCCCAAACTGGACAAAGAAAAAAAAGTCACCAGGTATAGTATAGACAACCCACCACTAAATGCATCATGCATTTATAAGTATGTGGTTGCATAAAAAATAAAAGAGGATATAATAAATATTAATGATGGCAAAGACTCTCCCGGAATAAGGGCTTTAATTACTTTTATTGGTATATATTCAATATTGCATTTTCATGCATGTGTATCATGTACTCTCATAGGATCCACCCTGCATACTTTTCTTATTCCCGCTTCCTTCACATCTCTGGGAGATGTATGGAAAAGCTATTGATTTTTCTATCTTGATTTTGTATCCTGCTACTTTTTTTGAATATGTTTTTAGATCTGAGAACTTTTTGGTGGTTTTACATTCTTTTAAATATAAGGCTCATACTTTCTGCAAATAGGGATTATTATCCTTTCTGCTTCTCTATTTGTATCACTTTTTTTTTCTTCTTGCCATATTGCTCTGGCCAAGACTTTGTATTAGTTACTTTTCTGTTGGTGTGATAAAATACCATGATCAAGGCAACTTATAGAAGGAAGAGTTTATTTGGTCTTATGGTTCAGAGGGATAAGTCTGGTGGCAGAGTCAGCCAGAGCAGAAAACTGGGCACTGGAATCTTTTAAGTATGTGCAGGAATCAGAAAGAGCAACTTCAAGTAGGACCAGGTTATGAACTCTCAAAGTTCACGTGCTGTTGACGTGCTTCGTCCAGCTAGGCCACACTGCCTAAAAGTTCCATTACTTTCCCCAAACACCAATACCAACTAGGGACAGTATACCAAGTGTTCAAGTATTCGAGTCTATGGGGGACATTTCTCATTTGAACCACCACACTTCTACCACTATGCTGAATTATAGTAGAGAGTGTGGACACTCGGAATTCCTGATTTTATGTTGGCTCTGCATTTGTCATATAGAACGATGTGAGGTATATTCCTTCTGTTGCAGGTTTCTTAAGGGCTTTTATCATGAAAGGATGTGAATTTTGTCAAAGGCCTTTTCTGCCTTTGCTCTGTTGAGAAAATGATGTGATTTTTGTCAGTGAGTTCACCCAAGCTCTATATTACCTTTATTGATTTTTTGTGTATGTTGAATTGTCCTTGCATCATCTCTGGACTGAAATCAACTTGATTATGAGTTATGACCTGTTTTTGTTTTTGTTTGTTTTTGAGATAGGGTCTCTTTGTAGGCCCAGCTGGCCTAGCATTTTCCATGTAGACCAGGCTGGCCTTGAATACACAGAATTCTGCTTGCCTTTGCCTACCCAGTGCTGGGATCAAAGGGACGCACCACTGTGCCTGACAGCATGTGATCTTTTAATGTGTTGAATTATTTTTTTTTCTAATCAGGATTTGAAGTATTATACTATATTTATATTATAAAAAATATGAAGGAAGAGTAAATACAGGTGTATAAGTGACAGGAGATTTATAATAAGGCTGAAGAACTGTACTGCATCGAATTATAAATGAGATAATATAAAGTTAATATTCTCCTTTTAATTCCACCAAATATTCCAAAGAAATTCCTCCCTTCCTTCCTTCCTTCCTTCCTTCCTTCCTTACTTCCTTCCTTCCTTCCTTCCTTCCTTCCTTCCTTCCTTCCTTCCTTTTTTCTTTCTTTCTTTCATTTCCACTGGAAAATGGAGAAGGAATATATGTGAATCTTCAATTTAACTTGCCTCTGATTTGATTTCTTTCTTTTTCCTACTTTGATAGTTCTTCCTGATCTCTAGTTATAAAGCAAAATCTCAACTTCCTGTAGTGGACGTGAGCGCATTCCAGCTCCCAGTCTAGCCCCTCCCTGCACATCCCAACCCTCTAACCCCCCTGTGTCACAGACTTCTAGCAGCAAGGGATGAAGCCTGATTCTGAGTTCATTTCAACTTCTTTGGCTTGCTTTTTTTTTTTTTTTGAAATGGAACTTTTTGTAGTGTAGGTGGTCCTTGAACTCTTTGGATCTTCCTGCCTCCACCTGCTGGTGCTGGTGTTACCAGTATGCATTACCACACCCAGCTCTTGAATTTACTCTTGAAAAGAATTACATTTTCCATACCAGAATTAAACTAACTTGATGGAGGAAAGTCCATGGTGTTTCACGACAGATTCTCTTTCATTAGTTTTCCTTCCTGTGGAGGTAAGGTCTGGGTATTCTTTGAAAAGGATATTTTTCTTTTCCCATTCTGACTTGAACAGCTGTCTCAAAACACAGGTTGAAGCAACCTGGCTTCGTCCAGTCACAGACTGCACTGTGAGGGCACGACAGAGAAGCCTCCCATCCTTCTTCCGTCCCAGCCACCGGGCTTCTCTGTTCCTCTTTGGGCTACAGGCAGCAGTGACTCCATGGCTGGAAACTTGGAAGCTGGGGACTCAATCCCTGTGCAGGTGGCAGACTATTATTGTCTGAATCAAGCCAGCCCAGTATTTCCTGGGGTTGTTTTCATCTCCTTACAGCCTCCAGAGGGAAAAATGACCCTTAATTGGGGTAAGGGGTGGTACACAGAAAGTAGTGGGGTTAGGAAGTTCCCTTGGGAAACACACCAAGTAGATGTGCCATTGGGGAAAACTTACTTGGTGAATTTTAGTCTTTCCTAGGCACATAACTCTGAGACTTTTCAAAGCAAGGGGCTTTGCTGTGTGGGCTGTGTGTGGAATGATACAAGTGATCTGAATACCAGTGAAACAGATGTAGTGTAGTCCGAGTGGCAAATGCCTATTGGAAAACATGTGTGCACATGTATGCACACATACACACACACACACACACACGCAGAGCAGATGGGATAAATAAGCAGATTTCATCTGTGGCAGTTGTAGTTTTTATAGAATTTGGTGATTCTAAACAAAAACCTCCATCTTTAACTGGCTTTTAAGTTGTTAGGATGTTTATTACAAAAACAAACCTATTATTATTTAATAACATGTTGCTAACTACTCCTTTCTTCCCACAACCATGTGTGAGCCTGGGTGCAGATCTTAAGCAGTATTATCCTTTGAGCTAAGCAGCAGGAACAGATAAGCCACCTTCTCCAAATAAAGAGACTTGGACTGCTCCCTTGAGTCCAGGGAGGAGCCGCTGAGGACAGGTGGGTTCTGGGTGGAGTTCTCTAGGCTGGTAGAAGGTCAGCGAAGGGGTTGATTAGGAATAAGAGGTCCACAGGTCTTTTCCTCTGTCGCCGTTCTATTTTACCCTGTTGTTTTTCCTTTCTTTGTCTAGATTGTCTCTTTACTTTATTTAACCCCCTCATTTCCCCAGACTCCGAAGTCATGTCCTCAGGACAGTGTAACTTCAGGAGTTCCCACTTGGCTGCTTGTTCAGCATCATGTACTTTGCGTCTGGAGAGACCTTTCAGTTTCAGTGAGAGTAAGAGAAACTGGCAAAGAGAAAAGGGGTTTTGGCTTAGGGCTGTGACAGTGCAGCTTGTTGGGGACATGTGAAGAATGGGACAGAGAGATGGGACAGTGCCTAATTAAACCATGTCTTAGAACAGGACAGAGTGGATAGCAGGCCCAGTTAAGGCAAGCATATGACTCAATAAAACCAAGACGGTGATGGTGAGAACCCCAGGCAGCTACCAGAACAATGCTCAGGACCAGATTCTGTATACTAGTTTATTGTGTTTTATAGGTTTGATTTCAGAATTTTTTTTTTTTTTTGTCATTTTGAGTCAGGGTCTCCCTGGAACTCACTACATAGACCAGGTTGGAACTCACTACATAGACCAGGCTGGCCTTGGTCTCTCAGGTGTCCACCTATTTCTGCCTTCCAAGTGCTGGGATTAAAGGAGTGTCCACACTTTTCAACCTGACTCTTTTTTCCCAGACTTTTCAGCCTATGAAGTTAATTGTTGAGATTCTGAAGGCTCATATTTGGGTTTTTGTTTTGTTTTGTTTTGTTTTTGTTTTTTTTGTCCTGGAAATCAGATTGATCTTAAAAGACATCTCTGATAGGGTAACATGTCTGAGACTCTGGTTGTGTTTACTTTGTCACTTCGAAGTTAGCCAACCACTCTGGCCTGCTGAGACAGAGCACAGAGGACTGTTAAAATTCCACCTACCTGTGCGCCAGCCCCTGAGCTTGACCAGATGCTCAGTGGAGGATGTGGTGCTGGCCTGCATGCAGCTGCCAACAGAGTGAGACAGATGACAGAAAGGTACACATGGGCCATGCCATATAATGATGAAAGTAATTGCAGAAAGGGAAGCGTGTGATAGGAGGCTGTCACCTGCCCTAATTCCTGAGAAGTGACTTCATACCTGAGGATTAATAGAATTAGCTCAGTGAAGATTGGACCAGGTGCTCTGAGATGTAACAATAAGATACCTTTGCAAGGGCTCTGAGGTAGGAACAGGGCTTTCCTCTGCTGAGGAACAGGTTAGGATTATGCGATTGCTATGGGAGAATGGACAGGAAGAAGACAAAGAAGGACCCATCTCTTAGGAAGCCAAGAGACGGACCTCAGGTCAGTCATCCGGTGATTTACCAAGCCAGGACGCAAGATCTGTTCCCACTTGTTTCTTTAGCACTTAAAGCACTATTTGGCAATGATGCTTCTATCATCCCAGTACATATTTAAAAGATCCTTAAGTGACTTGTTTCTTTGCACGTGGGTTTTTGATCTTTTAACTGCATTATAAAATGCTTTAACATTACCCACAAAATGGAAGGGAAGAAATCATCTGAATGAACCCAAAGAATTTGGAATTTTGCCTGCCTTCTGCTTCAGCCAAGATGTAATTTCTTTAATTCTTCCAATCACATTCCTGACTAATCCTCTCAAGTCTGTACTGTGTCCTGGCTTTCTCTCTCTACAGTCCTGGGATCTTAAAAGAAAATATTAGAAGATGTTTTCTCTTGATCAAATAATTTGCGGTTGGATGTCACATATGCTGCTTCTGTGTGTAGGATGAACTTCCCTTCTCCCCCAAATGAGCTGTTCTCCTACCGTGGAGTCTGTTAGAAATACGTGTAATTGTAACTTTGTTTCCCCCTCCCTCTCATTTTAAAAAATCACTTTGTATAAAAGCAATTTAGATGTTTACATCCCCTGCCTTCTAGGGACACGGGTGTGTGCAGAGGTATTTAAAACTGAGCAGTCAGAGAGTAATAATAAAATTATTGTTAGATTCTGAGGGCTACCCGGAGCCAGAACAATAAGTTTCCCTCCTTCCCTCCCTCTCTCCTCTTTCCCTCTCTCCTCCCTCCCTCCATTTGTTTATTTATTTATTTATTTATTCATTCATTTATTTGGAGACAAATCACTTACAATTCTCCTGCTTTTGTTTCCTGAGTGCTGAGATTCCAAGATACAATAGATTCTTAAACATCTTTAATTCTCCTGCCTTCTCTGTGATAAGGGCTGTGTGCTGATTTTTCACTTCACATGTTGGGAAAGTGAGGTTAGAGTGACTGAATTTCCCAGGGATCCCCAGGTGGGCAGTGATGGAGCAGAGCCTTTGCTGTTTCAGGCTCTCTAGGGATCTGCTTCTCAGTACCCTGCCTATTCCTGTCTCAGGCTCTGGCTATTTTAGGCATGACTAGACATCCCCAATGCTGAGATCCTGTCTAGTGGCATGTCAGGTGAATGTAAACCAGGAGCAGAGGTGTGTCCCTCTAAACTCTGGTTAGAATTTTGTTCCAGAGCCCCTGTGGGGACAATAGAAACCAGCTGCTAAATTTTATGTTATTCTTTGCCAATTAACTTTTGATAGATTCAAACCTTTCTACTATTTGACTTTGCTTTCAAAGGAATATTAGAAAATTAATAAAGGACACCTAACAGGTTTAGCAGAAATTAAACCCAAATGCCATGACGATCTGAGGGAATTATCCCTTTAAACCTGTTGCTTGGCAGGGACTCTCAGATTGCCATGCTCACCTGAGTCCTCTGAAGGGCAGATGCAAAGAATGGGGTTGCTGGGTCCAGTCTAGGCTCTCCCGCCTGGCCTGAGAACTGGCATTTCTGAGACATTCCCAGGTGGTGGACATTGACCTCTCTATAACTATTCAAGGAGGATTTGGCTCATGTGGTTGGGAGGCTAGGAAGTCCTAAGATTCAGGATATGTAAGTGGGAGAACCAGGAGCAGCCCCAGGAGCTACAGGTGTACGCTGGGGACCTGAGTCTGAAGGTCTGAGGTCTGAGAACCACAAGCCCCATGTCTGAGGGCAGGAGAAAACAGAAGCTTCAGGCTGAGAGATGGTGTTGCCTTTCCCCTGTCTCTGTAGCATATTCAGACCCTGGGTAAGTTGAACGCCTGTTCACATGAGTGAGATCTATAAAGTCTCTATATTCGTCCTAATGTTTTGCAGAAGTACTCTCACAGATATCTCCAAGTGACTTAGGAGCCACCTAAACATGCCTTAGTTAACTTTTAGTGCCAGCTTGGTTAACCTGTTGCCCTAAATAGTGCTGCTGCAGTTCCTGCTTGTGTTCTGGAGTGCACTCTCTGAGAACCAGTACTGAGACAGAGCCGCTGGACAGTACTTAGTGCTCACAAAATAAGATGATCCAGCAGCGAATCCTGGAGAAAGCCTTTTACTAGTTCCAGCTGCCTTGAGAACCCATTGTGAATCTGGGCCAGATAGGACAAGAACTCCGTGGAGCCACTATTGGGCAAGTAGAAGTGCCCACCACCCCCACCTCCCTGGCATACACCTGATGGCACCTGACACAGAGGCACAAAGCACACACCCTGTGTACTCTACGTTGACTAAACACTACCATTCTGCTTGGCACAAGGTACAGTCTTCCAAACTCATTGAAGTAGTCAAATGATTAGACATAAATCCAGATTCAGATACCAATTAAGCAAAGTATCTGTTTAGTCTGTGCAAAGGAGAGGGGGCTGTACCTCCTGTGGAATGTTTCAGCTCTAAGGGGTTGGCCAAGTTCCCCGATCTCCTTTCCGTGCCTGAGAATTAGTTGGATGGTTGGCAAGTGTAAGATTCCTTACTGGCTGGGAATGAAATCTCAGAGGCTGGTTTAGTAAGGCTTCAGGAATTCTCTTCAGATGTGATGTGTCCAGACTTGTACTAGAATATGAAGTACTGGATTTGACAAGACCTGCGGGTTCCCAGTACAAAACCGTTTTTAAAAAAATGTGTTTCTCAAAATACAATTAGGGAAAAATTCCTTTGAAATGCCAAAGTTACCCTTTGGTGGTGATAAAGATGCTGACAGCCCCTTCTACTTAGAAACAAACAAAACAACCTTTAACTTCCCTGATGGTACAATAACATCATTAATTGTGTGTACACAAACATCACTGGTCGTGTGTAAAGTAATCATTAAATTTTTCAGAGCTATACTTAGGAGGACTACTTTTTAAATCATACCACTCTAATTAAAATATTACTGTAAAGTTGATGGGGGAGGTTAAGTCGAAACTCTCTTTTTCTGGATTCTATTTTGACTGAGCTTTAGGGGAAGATAGTTATGACTGAATGCAAAAGGCACTTTCAAAATTCATATTTTAGAGAGGAAAGGAAACTCTGGAACTACTTCTGATAATCTAAAACACAAAAAAATGGAGGCTAGGGATGTGGCAGGGTTGGTAAAGTGTTGGTCTAGAGTGCTTGAAGCTCTGGGTTTAGTGCCTAGCACCAAGTAAAAATGGGTGTGGCGGCCTTGCCTGTAATCTCAGCACAGAGGAAGAAGTGAAAGCAGAGGGATCAGAAGTTCAAAGTCGCCCTCAGCTACATTGCTAATTCTAGGGTACTTCAAACTATAAGAAACTTTGTTTCAAAAGCAAAACAAACGGGGGCTAAGGAGATGGCTCAGTTAGGAGAGTACTTGCTGTACAAACATGAGGACCCGAGTTTGGTTCCCAGCACTGATGTAAAAACATCATACCTGTTAACTCTAGTACTGAAGGCATGGGGACAGGGACAGGGGGAGCCCTGGGGCTTGCTGGCCAGCTAGTCTAGCCAAATCCGTACACTCCACGTTCAGTGAGACTGTCTAAATAAATAAATAAATAAATATAAATAAAAAGCAGAGATTGAGGAAGACACTTAATATCAACCTTTGGCCTCAATTTACACACGTATGTATAAACTTTGAACATACACAGGCACACACACACACACACACATACACATAGACACCAGAAAGAGATGACTTTTTAAAAATTATGGAGCATAACTGAGTGTGGTGGCGTACTCCTTTAATCCCAGCACTCGGGAGGCAGAGGCAGGTAGATTTCTTGGAAATCGAGACCAGCCTGGTCTACATGGTGAGTTCCAGGCTAGCTGGGGCTACAGAGAGAACCTGTGTAAAAGAAAAACAATGAAAAACTATCAAGCATGCGCAAATTTTCTTGTATATCTGTCTGTCTATGGCAGAGAAGCATTTGAAAACCTGGTACTACTGAGGTTGTGCTGACCTGGCTGAGTGTGGGTGGAGTCTTCCTCTCTGGAGTTGGAGGCCAGTGTTGGCGTCTCAGTGTTGTCAGATATGCTCCTGATGGTATCGGCTAACTTGAGGCCTCAGTGTCCACATCTGTGGAACCGGTGTCATCACGGTAACTTCACACGTGGTTGGGAAGTGCCCACTTCAGTCACCTGTACCATTAGCTGTCATCCTGGTAAGTTGTTGGTCATAGTCATCTTTCTTTTTTCCAGAAGAAGAGTCTGGAGAAGACGAACCCAAGAGGAGACAGTGGCCCCACTGTCATCTACTGATACCACATTTCAGACTTGATTTATTTTGGTCTTTGGTGAAATAAAATACAGACTTGCACCCATGAACTTTGTAAACTTAAGCCACGTTTATTAAAGTGCAATGTTGTACAAAGGTGCTTATGAAACTAAGGCTTGGAAAATGATAATGAGGGACTGTGACTGCAAGGCTTTCCTTTCTGACAGCTGTTCATCTCTCCATGGATCTGAAGTGGGGTTTTTCTAGTTAGATCTTTGGTGCCATCAAGATAATTCAACCTAATTATTCTTGGTGCTCAGTTATCTAATTATTACTCTTGGTGCTCAGTTATCTAATTACTCTTGGTACTCAGTTATCTAATTATTACTCTTGGTACTCAGTTATCTAATTACTCTTGGTGCTCAGTTATCTAATTACTCTTGGTGCTCAGTTATCTAATTACTCTTGGTACTCAGTTATCTAATTATTACTCTTGGTACTCAACTTTTCTTAGCCTCTTTGGAACTTTCTGATTCTTGCCCTGCTTTGTGATGTTCCTGAATAGTTTTAGTGCTTGTAATTTTCCATTTTCTTGGCCTAGTCCTCCTGCTTAATTCTTCCAATCGAGTTATATATTCCCATATTATAAACTCATTTAGTGATGATTTTCTGTGCTAGCTTCAAATATAATCTGTCACCATGTTTCTGTGTGGGCACCTTGGTTGGATTTCTACTTGAATAAATCAACTGTAACAATAGCTTTGAGATAAAAATTCCAATACAGACAGTTCTGGTAAGAAATTACAAGTTTCTTAAGGTTTGATAACGATACTGTGGTTATGTTAAAAGCAAATGTCTTCATCAGCCATGAGAACAGAAGTTTTGTTTTGTTTCTAAGAAAGGATCTCCTGGTAACCCCAGCTGGCCTGGAACTCACTATGTAGATCAGGCTGGCCTTGATTTCCTAAAGATCCACCTGCCTCTATTCCCAAATTCTAGGATTAAAGGCGTGGCCTCCCAGCCCAGTGTAGAACAGAGGTTCTTAAAGGTGAAGAGACACAACTTGGTTTTCCTTTAAGATATTATAGCAAAAACAGAACAAATAAGGACTATTGAAAAAGGTTGCTAAAATGCTGGTAGTTTTTGCAATTAGCGATGGGCACATTGAATTCATTATATAGTCTCTTAACTTTTGACTGTTTTCTGTAGCAGCAAAAGATTTAAAATCAGAGCAATAATGCAAATGGGATTTTAGGATCCTATCCTGTTTCTTATCTATATGTATATTTAATCTGTATTGATATTTAAAATTATCATATCAGGAATTTCTAAAGGCATCTTGAATAACAATGGGAGAAATATTTGTATCCTAGAATTTATGGTGAAGGGAGGGCTGGAGAGATGACTCAGCGTTTAAAAGCACTGGCTACTTTTCCTGAGGACCTGGTTTCTGTTCCGCACCTACATGGCAGCTAACAACCATCTGTAACTCAGTTCCAGGGGATCTGACACCCTCTTCTGGCTTCCCTGGGCATTGTACATATGTAGTGCGCTTATATACATGGCAAAACGCTTTTAAAAAGCAAGTAAATAAATGAATAAAAATAATTCAAGGCAAGGAATTGTCAGGTAGCTTTTGAAAAATCCATTTTAAACAGACAAAAATGAAGGTATAGCCCTATGACGAAAGACCTAAACGTTTTGGAGACTTCCCACAAAAATAATGGAATCCTTGGCCTAAAAAGGAAGTTTAAGAAGTGACTGGGGCCACCAGGGCTAAGGAAAACTCTTGTAGCTGGACCTGCACAAGGTGTAAGTAAACAGGGTTAGTGTGGCTAAGAGACAGTAGGACGAGAAAGCCAAGTCTAGAACAGGCCAATGCACTTTAAACGGCTAGAGAAAACTCGTAGAAGAGACTTAAAGAGAAAAATAGCAAGGAAGGATCGACCTGGGACTTGGAGCTATTTTATAGTATTAAGAGGAGACTCAGCGGCTGGAAAACCATCTGGGGAGCGAATTCAGGAAGTGTCGCCTGGAGAACCTGCGCCACTGGAAGGCCAGCGCTGTGCGGTCTGTAGAGTCAGCTGGATTGGTGGGTGCTGAGCCACTGCTCCCAAGGGTGCTGCTCAGGGCAGAGTGCTGGGAGCCTTTGGTCACAGCACTTTTTTTTTTTAATCATTGATCAGTTCATGACCTTGTTTTATGTGTGCTTTTGTTTGAAGGTGCCTTGTTTTGATTTGTTAACATTGAACTGTGGCTAACAATGCAGTAATTCATGTCTGGAGGAAGCTTCTCTGAAGCACACATTTCTCCCTAAGACACATCTTGGCCTTTCTGTGCTTAGGGACAGAAGATTGCAATTTGGCTAGGTGTTGGGGGTTATTGTAAATGCAAAACCATCCACAAAAGGCCCTTCAAAAAACAAAAAAACAAAAAAACTGGAAAAGGACATTTGTTTACAGTAGGAGAGCTGAAAGAAGCAGGTGGACATCTCAGCTGAGATGTGTGAGTGAACATTAGGAGACTCTGTGAGCATTGGGAGACTGAGCATTGGGAGACTCTGTGAGCACTGGGAGACTGAGCATTGAGAGACTCTGTGAGCCTTGGGAGATTCTGCACATACATTGATTCAAGGTCACAATACATTTTAGGGAGCAAATGAGCTTATGAGTAGGAAATCTGTCAGCAATGAGACTATGTGTTTCTTATTTTATTCATGTATTTATATTTTCAATTAACAAATACCTGTAGTTTAACTTTTGAGGGAAAACTTACTGATAGGCACTGACTGTTTTCTCCAAAGATTCATTGCTGTCTTAAGACTTGTCTGACCTGGGGCTAGAGAGATGGCCCAGTGGTTAAGAGTATTGGCTGCTCTTGCAGAGGACCCAGGTTTGATTCCTAGCACCCACATGGTGGCTTACAACCATCCATAACTCTAGTTCCAAGGGAATTTGATGCTGTCTTCTGAAATCCAGGAACATTGCACAACATCGACGCACTTGCATACATGTAGGCAGTATGCTCATACACATAAAATTAAAAAAAAAGAATTGCCTGACCTGTGTTCTTAGGCCTTTTGGTTTACTCAAACTCTAAAAAAATCAAAGATCATAGTCACTGAGAATTTCTTGCAAATTAAAAAAATGTTTTAAAAATATTTTTATTTTCTGTGTATGAGTATATTGCCTGTAGGTATGTAAGTGCACATGTGTCATGCAATGCCCTCGGAGGTCAGAAGAGGGCATCGAATCCCCTGGAACCGGAGCTACAGACAGTTGTTAGCTGCCATGTGGGTGCTGGGAATCAAACCCATGTTTTCTGTAGCCAGTGCTCTTAACCGATGAGCCATCTCTCCAGTCCCACAAATATTTTTTATAGTCATGGACTTAAATTTTTGTGCACTGAAGTTTTAAATTATGCAGTTACTACTATCTTTGATATGTGTGTGTGTGTCCTTTTAAGCTTAGAAAACTCAAGGGTGATGTTTTTTAATTGGAAAAATCAAAATAAATATAGGTAAAAGTGGTAGATAACCAGGCCAAGGGAGGTGACTGACTAGGATTCTTGAATTGAGACTGAGTGTTCAGGCCCATATTTATTGTCTTTAAAGTCTTGCGAAGATAATCCATTTGAAAATCCCTTGAAAACTTTAGAAGATTACCCAAAAGTACAAAATCATGTTATTTTCCAATTTGTAGACTTTTATTGACAAAGACAGGAGATCAAAAAGACTGAAGAAGCAAGGAACTGCTTTTAAGAAATTGAAAACATTTACATTTTCTGCAGTAGAAAATGACATCTTTTTCGAAGTGTGACTTGGAAGCTTTATAAAGATGACTCCCAAGTGAGGGCTCCATCTCATCCCTAGGATCAGCTCTCCGCCATGGGCCTGAACTGGCCTTCTTCACTCCCCTTCACTCCAGGTGGCACATTCCCTCCTGTATGCCAGTGTTTCTCTCTCTGGAGCATTCCTTGGCCTTTTGCTTTAGCCCCTTGTAGTTATCTTTGTGTGTGTCATCCTTTTCAGCTCAGAATAGGAGCTTCTGTCTCACTTATTTCCCAGGCAAGTGCTCTGCGGCTGAGCTGCACCATTAAGGGAGGAGGTGAGAAAAGACCTGACGAGGAAGGAAGCAGAGGAAAGAAAGGGTGGTTCAAGATTGCCGGAACTTTCCCGAGACCTTGCCTTCGCTAAGATGACCTTGCTTCCTTTTTAGAGCAGCTACTTCTTGGAGAGAACATTTGGGAAATGCCATTATTAGGAAATATCAGAATAAAACTATTAAGCTGAGTTTCTTAAGATTCTTTATGGATAAGTTGTGAAAGTATGGGCTTGGTGTTTGATTGTGTTAAAGGTTGTACAACCAACCTGCCTCTCAGGATTGCTCTAGTTAATTTTCCATCAAAGGACTATTACGGAAGAGGAGAGTTTATGATTCTTTTTTTGAGGATGTGGAGGGTAAAAGTATGGCCGGAGGCTGTGTGGAGGTGGAGGGAGACTTTAGAAGTATATACAGGAGTTGAAATCTTCAATGTTTTCTTTCATAGGCAAGGTAATCCACTAATTTTTTGTCACCTGTGTATTATAAAATAAAAATAACTTAAAATTATCATCCAAATGAGTTGAGTAGCTCTTACCGAGTGACGAAGGATCTTAGTTTGGGAAGAGTGGTCTTTGAGAAGAAAGGTGGGTCAGATGCTCGCTTTGGGAGCACATTTACTACAATTTCAACAAGACAGAGATTAGCACAGTTTCTGCACAAGGATGGCACACAGATTCATGACACGTTCTGTAATTTTAAACACAGGTACACACGGACACCACCGCACAGACCTAGTGCACTGTGTGTGTGTGTGTGTGTGTATATATATATATATATGTAAATCTATGTGTATATATGTAACAATAATAATCAAATAAGAAAACAAGAAATTAAGAGGGAGCAGGGGGACATGGAAGGAATTGGTGGGCACTGGGAGGGGTAGAAAAATAACGCAAATATTCCTGTTTGAGATTCTCAAAAAATAAAAAAAAAATTTAAAAAGGAAGGTGGATCAGGTTATAAAAGCCTTCAAAAAAAAATATACAGTTAAGTTGTACTGAATAGAACTTTCTAGAGTTGGGGGAACAGTGCATGTTTCTAGACTGTGAAGACCTGGATCAATGGCAGCTCTGTTGAAAAGACAGAGGCTCCAGCCGGCAGTTTGCCATTGTTAGTTGTCTCCAGCCGCAGTGACGGCCCAGCCAGGAGAGAATTGTCCTGTTAGGTCCTGTCATAGTTTGGCTGCCTCCAAGAGCTTGTTTTCAAACAAGGCTGTACATTTTAACAGGGCAGAGCAGGGAGGGGAATGAGCTAGAGACTGTGTACCTCCAGGAGGAGCTGAAAAGCCCGGAGAAGACAGCAAATGTGATGCCCAGCCTCCACGGCCAGAAGTGGACTTTTGGAGAACTATTAAGAAAGCATGCCTTCCTATTTCATCAATTAGGGATTTTTCCTGTATGAATACACCTAAAGAGACTCTGTGTATGTATAGCTTTTTTGACTAGCTTGAGCCTATGCATCTTTTTATGTTTATATTTATGAATTTACATTATTTTAATGATTGAAAAGCATTCCTTTATATGAATATGCTTTTATTAAAACCATCCCTGACTGATAGAAATTGTAAATAACTAAAATAACTTATTATCCTAAATAACTCTACTACAATGAACATCTTTGAAATATGTTCACCATGTACTTGTTATTTCCTTTAAGAGTCCCAGAAATGGAATAGCTGAGTTGAAGTTAGCTCATATTTATTTACCTATGGCTTTGGATACTTACTACAGATAGATATTTAAAGAGGTCAGGTTATCCGAGTCAGATATTGTAGGAAGGATTTGGATTGAGTGTTGGACACTGACCTAAGGTGAAAGTTTTTACAAAGGACCAGATGATAATTTCATCTTGAATTCTTATGCTTCAGTCTTACTGTTCAAAGTACACTGTTGTGTCTGATTGTTAAGACTGTCACTAGAAAAATGAAATCCATCAGCCAAGAGAGAATACACAGCAGGCTCAGCTCAGTGCCCAGTGGGGTGTTCATGCAGCAGGTTAATTCTTTTTGTCTTATTTTACTTAATTCCTTTTTGTTTTCTGTTGATATAGGGTCTCCCATAGCACAGGTTGGCTTGGAATTTGCTGTTGTAGCTCAGGGGATGACCTTGAAATCCTGATCCTAGGTCTACTTCCCAGGTACTGGGATTCGAGGCTTCAGCCACCACACCAGCCAGTTTAACCATTGTATCATTTATATAAATCAGTTCTTTCTTTTTTTGACGGGGTCTCACTATGTAGAATTGACTAGCCTAGAAATTTCTATCTAAACTAGCCTTCTGCCAGGCTCTGCCTCTGTCTGTCTCTCTGTCTCTACCCCTCTGCCCCTCTGTCCCGTGCTCTGATTAAGTGATTGGGCCACCACACCCAGCAAGCTCAACCTTTTGTAGCCTAAGCTAGTTGGATTTCTTTCATTTATTTGTTTTGTTTTGACAGAGTCTCTCCAGTCCGGGCTAGCCTGGAACTCACTGTGTGCACCAGATGGCCTCAATCTCAGAGATCCACCCACCTCTGCCTCCTGAGGGCTGGGATTAGAGACTTGCAGCATCATGCCCAGCGGGTTTTTGTTATTTGTTTGTTTGTTTTGTTATTTCTACACACTACCAGAATGGAGGAAGCTCTGTTTCTGGGAGGATGGAACAAAGCCACTCACCATCTTGTTCCTTGGCAAAACTTCAAAGTCATTCTGCACATGTTTTATCCTCTAGGACCCAAGTTCAGCCTGCATGAATGGCGTGGAGCGCAGAGTGCCTCCGCAGCAGTCAGCCACACTGCCTGGGGTGAGCCCTGGATCTATCTGAGCCTGCCTTCTTATAAGTGAGACAAATGAGCACTTACCAATTCTCAAAAAAGCCACTGTGAGGCTTGCATGAGGTGAGACCAATGACGGTGCTTTATCATCTCTAAACCACTATGTAAATATTAGTTGTCATTATCAGCTAATGGAACTTTTAACTTTACATCTTTTCAGTGGTTGGAGAAGCTAATAGGCATGAATGAATGCAAGAAAATATATGTGTGCTAGCGCCTGACCTGGCATACGACCACGAAAACTCTTCATTTTTCTCTTGAAAGCTTGTGCTTGTCATCTTCATAGGACAAAGACTGCTTTTCCTAGCTTTAAACATAGCAAAACTGAAGCTCTTGGTCTCAGATCACTCTGATTACTGTATGTTGGTATAGTCACTTGGCCTCTGATGATTTATCTAGTGCTTTAAAAAAAAACTAAGAGAAAAGATAGAACCAAGCCTATGATGCGTAGTTCTGTTGCATAAAATCTCTCCAAACAAATGGATGAAAATATTATATCAGACTTTCTACTTACCTTTATAGAAAATATTTGTTCCGTCATCTGTCACTCTTACCAGTGTGTCTGTTGCCAGAAAACCATTCGTTCCAGTGCTCCCGATATGGCGACTTTGTCTGCATTTCTGCTCTTTGTGCTTTGTGTTTGGTCTCAGACATGAGTATTCCCTTCATTGAGAACTCTGAAGAGCCATTGTGTAACTGAGCGATATTGTGTCAGTTCTGTGCATTGTGCTTGAGAATAAAAGTGGCATTTTGTTTCTGGAGTCTTCTCTCATTGCCACACAGATGCTGCTACGGAAGAGAGAACCCTATGAGTCAGCCTCTTAAGAAAGTCTTTTAGTTTAGGGCTGCAGTTATGTTTCCAAATAAAAGGTAGAATCAGTGGTTTTTTATCCTTGAGCTCTGGGTGAAAAGCGTCAGTGAAACGCAGTCAGTTGTATTTCTGTATGCTTTCCTAGGAAGATGTTCCATTAAAAAAAAAAGAAAGAATCTTAGAGCGCTCTGTGGCCCAGAAATGTGTAGAGTTAATTCAGTAGTTTGTTTGATCAGTGGTGACTTTCTTGCTGGAAAATGATATTTAAACCACCTGGACCTCCACAGGCACAGATAGGCTCTAGTGAACGTTTCATGGAGCCCCAGTGGAGGGGTTGTAGATGCTCTTTGTTCCTCTCTGTAACACATACTCCTGGAGGACAGGGTTTTTATTGTATTCCTAACTTCTTCTCTGTCACTCAGGGTGACAGAACGTGCACTTTCTGAATCAAAATCTAGGTATCAAAATATTTTTGAGGACTGGTGTGATGACTCCACAGACTTGCCACCAAGCCTGACGCCTGGAGTTCAATCCCCTGGACTCACATGGTAGAAAGAGAAAACCAACTCCCACTGGGTGTCCTCTGACCTCCACACACAAGCTGTGGTAGTATCAACAGTGTACATGCACACACACACGCACACACATACACACACATGCACACACGTGCGCACATAATAAAGCATAATAAAAAACATTTTGATTACACCTTCAAACAAAGCATTTGAGCACACATCCTTACATAGACATTTATTTATAAATGATACACATATACATGTGTGTGTAGTGGCCACACGGACTGGTTGTTTCATGTTAGTAATATAAATCACACATAGTTGTCCTAGTTAGCGTTAGTTGGTAACTTGACACAGCCTACAGTCATGGGTTGTGAGGAAATCCTCCACTGAGCAATTGCCTAGATCAGATTGGCCTGTGGGCCTGTCTGAGAGGGATCGCCTTATTTATTGATTAATGTGGGAGGACCCAGCCCATTGTGGATGGTGCCATCCATTCCTAGGCAGGGGGTCCTGGGTCATATAAGAAAAGCTAGCTAAGCATGAGCCAGACAGCAAGCCCGTAGGCAGCATTCCTCCTTAGTTTCCAGTTCCTGTTTAGATTCCTGTCCTGACTTCAGTGATGAACTGTGGTCTGGAAGTGTGAGCTAAATAAATCATTTCCTCTCTTGAGTTGCTTTTGTTCCCAGTGTTTATCACAGCAACAGTAATCAAGCTAGAACATACTGTTAAATTAAGGAAGTTGTAAGGCAATGTTTTTAAGTGTACTGATGTTGACTTCATTAGTAATAGATGCTACCTACAAGGCACACGGTATTTGACTTTCTTACAGTTGGCCTCATAATCTGTGCATGCTTTTTGAGGCTCCTCTCCACCTTCTAACGTCTGTCAGCAGGGAGGGCACCTTATACTTATTCTCTATACTTCCTCATTCAAATTCTTGGGAGTCAAGGTCTGATAGACTGGGTTCACCTTATCCTGTCAGGTCAGCTCCTATGATCTCATTGACAGCATTGCTTTTGGCCTTCCCTAGAGAGTTCATTCTGGCAGCAGTCACTTGGCACAAATGTGGCTACTGCAGTGAGTGGGGAGGCTGGACATTACACAAAGGACTGTGAGGAGAGAAAGCAAAGTCTGACATTCTCCGTTTTACCTAAAGTCCTTGAAAAGAGCATATGGCATGGTTAGGCAACTTTTTTGTAATTTAAGTGATAGAACTGGAGCCCACTTAAGTCTGTAGATTCTTTGAACCCAGTCACTTTCCCTGACTTGTAACCAGTGAGGAGAAAATGGCAACAGCTCCATCCTTAGGACTCACCCAGTAGCCCTAAAAGTGGGGAAGTGAGTGGTGAACAATGAATGACTTGAAGTTTGTTCCCATCCATCCTGAAGCACAGGGACCCACTAGGTTCCCAGCATCCACTTGGTGGCTAACAGTGCATAACTTCAGTTACCTGGTATCTGATGCCCCCTTCTGGCCTCTTTGGGCATTGCACGCATGTGGCATGCTTACATACAACATTCATACACCTAAAATAAAACTAAAATTAAAATTAAAAAAAAAGATTCTTCTGCAAACCATAACTTGCTTCTTATAAATCCCTTCTGTACAGATTGGAGCCTGCAAAGGAGGCTTTCACAGCATTTCTTAAATTATGTGTTTGGGAGTGTAAAACCTGCATGTGTACTCACAGGATTGTTTCTTTCTGAAAAGCAGCAGTTCTGTATGTCTCTTCATGGAGGTTAGTGCAACATTGGTACATGTTAAAGCGTCTTGGCTACCCAGAGGGGTGCCTGAACTTGTCTGTCAAATGTTTGTATAATAGAGAAACTTGTAAAGTTAGAGGGTTCTGTGGTATTATATTTGGATTTACTTTCAGCTGGTTTTGATTCCCATCTTACAGAAGGGGAAAAATAGTTTAAAAATTAAGCTGGGGATAGGGGTGCTTACCTGTGATCCCAGAACTCTGAGGTAGAGGCAGGAAGATCAGAAGTTCAAGGTCATCCTGGGCTACCTGACAATCTTGTCTCAAACAAGCAAACTCTCCATCTCAGGAAATTTTTAAGTAATTTGATTTCAGCTGCAGAATAGTCAGGAGTTTTGATTTTGTGGTAATAAAGGGGTTTTGATTTTGTGGGACAAAAGGTTACATTTTTCTTAACAGTATGGTACTAAGCTTTTTACACGAGCTGTCTTCTTCACTCTTACCACATTTAGCAGGCAAAGGCACCTGCTACAAAACCTGGGACTCGATGACTCAGTGGGTAAAGGCATCTGTAGCCAAGGTCAAGAACCCAAACTTGGTCCCCGGAACCTGCATGTTTCTGAAACAAGCAAACCAAGTCCTGCAAGTTGTCCTCTAACCTCCCGACACATGCCATGGCAGGCCATCTCCTTCCTCCCTCAACAAACAAATAAATGTAAGAAAAAAATCAGCCTCCCAGGATAGTGTTTAGACCAACGGCAAAAATGTTTAAATGCTAATGAATTTCTAGTCACTTTTGTGGTTTCATTTAATTTCTTTAACTTATCAACTATTTCACCATGTTAGGCCTTTCACAGACATGTTTGCATAATAATTGAATAGTCAGGTTTCTAAAATTTTGCCATTAAAATAGGGCAGTGAATGTATCTGTGTGCACATGCCAAAGGACAACTTGCAGGAATTAGTGTTGGGTGTCTTCCCTGGTCACTCTCTACCTTAGTTTCTGAGACAGAAGTCTTCACTGAATCTGGAGCTCTCCTGTTGTGGGAAATGGCATTTGTTGAGGAACCAAGAGAGTTGGAGAACTCTACACAGAGTTGGAGAACTGTTTATTTGCATCAGTGGACCCAGACGAGCTCTGAAGTTCTGAGCCCTAACTCACAGTTCCTTACCGTTTTTATAGGTTTTCCTACATCATTTTTCAACTGCTGTAACATTGATGGATTTGAATTATGGTCTATATGATCACCAACACAGATGCCTATGTGTCCTAAGACCACTGAGGGGAAATTCCTTCTGCAGTTAAGTGGTCAGGCATGTCTGCAGAAGCAGATATGGGAGAAGTTAAGACATTCTTTAACAGCCAAATTTATCGCAGGCATTGTAGCACACAGGGCAATTACAAACAGGTGTTCCACTAGGTAACCAGAGTATTCACTCTCTCAAGCTAGCTCTGAGGTCTTTTGTGTTCTCCATTTTAGTTTTCCTTTTTCAGTATAATTTTTAGTAATCATAAAACCATTATAAGATTGAGTATTGCACCCTAAAGTATAAAATCAGTCATAAAACAATAAAAACAATGTCACACGCACAAATGTAACGTTAATTGTATGGATATATTTCTTTTCCTCTTCACAACAATTAGGCAAGACTGAATGGTCAGCAAGCCCCACAGATCCCCTGTCTCTGTCTCTCAATGCCAGGGTTACAGTCATCTGTCACTGGGTCCAGCTTTTTTAACAAGAATTCTGAGGGATCTGAACTCAGATGCAGCAAGTGGTTTACTAACAGAACCATCTTCTCAGCTCAGATTTATTTTTAAAACATTATTTCCTTGCTGTGCATTACTTAGATACAAATTTGTATGGTCAGAAGTAACATTTAAATAAATTGTAAGCTGGATGTGGTGGCTCATGCCCATAATTTCAATACTTCAGAGGCTGAGGAAGGAAGATTGCTTCAAGTTCAAGGTCAGCCTGGGCTCCAAAGTGAGTCCCTGATTCAGCAAAACAGAAGAAAGTTGTAACCATGTTAAGCTCTTAGCATTTTGCTAAGTTGGTTTTGTTTTAAAGACTAGGTCTGCTTTATACCCCCAGATTAAATATGTGAGTACCTGTCTGCCTGTAGGTCTAGCCTGGGGGTGCGGGGTGGACAGTCCTTCTCTCCCCTGCCGTCTTCAACTGGGACCCGCTCCTCTGTGTGGGGAGGTCATTGGAGTAGTGCCTCCTTCATCAGACGCTGCTTCCCTATCCTGAGCCCCACCCCTACCCCCCGCCCTCCTCCAAGCTCTGCCATCCCTTGTGTCAACCACCTGATAAAGCATACCTTCCTGTGGCCCTTTCATTTGATGGCTGATGTCCTTACAGTATTCTTGCGCTGAGGACCTTGGATTTCTCATTGTATTCACTTCTCCCAGGAAACTTAAATTTACAGATTTACCTCTGATTGAATTTCTAAAGAAGCTCTTAAAGTTGTCATTTCTGGGTTTTGTAACTGTTTAATGCATTCATTGTTATCGAAGTCTTTTGTAACCATTTTCAAATAAACTGGATATCTGTTCTCATTTGGATCTGTGGTTACCTCACTTTAACTCCTTAAGGCATGCACTTATCTCTATTTTCCCTTCTCCGAGTGACGTTTGATTAGGTAGGACTTCTGTGTTCACTAATTCTACACTTTCTGTACTCCAAGCCTTTCTATATTTTCACAATTGTCAGGTGATAGTCAGGTGATAGGATTTATGTCTCTTTAAAACAGTAATTATTTAGGAGAATTTGTTTTTCTTGTGCTGGGATTCATTTATATAAATGCCTGTTATTTCTATAGTGGTTTTGTTTTAATGTGTGTGATCTGTTGTGGTTACTTTGAAGAACTCATTGAATTCTTCTTTGGTCTAGTATGAGTTATGGGTGTATATTTGTATATATTTGAAAAAATTATCCATATAAAGATGACTTAGGCTTCATTTTTCCAATCAAAAGGTCTATTTTCAGTGTAATGAAAATATGTCCTCAACATGCCCTGAACAGGAAGCCTTGACTTAACTCTCTGGTGGAATAGCTGTGAGAGAACAGAGTGGTGCTCTCTGACTGTCCTGCTGCCCGGTGGGCTCAGCTGGTGGATAGGAGAAAAAATCAAGATACAGGTCCCTGAATGCTTGACCTGTGACCCAGGTCTTAGAGGTGCCTTTTGCCAGAATGTTAATCTGTTAAAGGACTTTCATCATCTTGAAAGGCAGGAACAATCTTCATAAATCTGGATATATCTGTTAAAACCAGTTACTGTAGAAGCTGATGGTGGCGGTTTTTGTTTTCCTTTTTAAAACCACCTGCCCCCATTAACTTACATTGCTGTATATACTTAGCATTTCAAAGTTTATACTCTTTAAATATTTTTAATATATAGATTGATAGTAATTAGATAGGGAATAAATAACAGTTGCTTTTTAATTGTAAAGTTAGGTCTCTTAAAGCCGCTGGGCTTCATTGTTTTGTCTGACTTCATCAAGTTGTTTGTGTAGTAATGTAAGTTTCTTCTCTTTGGTAGAATAATGGGGAAGCAATGAATATATTTCTTAATACATGTGGGAATTTTTTATTTTTTATAAACACTTAAAATTTTTATTTTATGTGTCTAAGTGTATTGCCTGCATGTATACAAGTGTACCCACGTCATGAAATGCCTAAGGAGGTCAGAAGAGAGCATCGGATCCCCTAGAACTGGAGTTAAGGATGGGTGTTAGCTGCCATGTGGGTGCTGGGAATTGAACCCAGGTCCTCTGCAAGAGCATCCAGTGCTCTTAACTGCTGGACCATCTCTCCAGCCCCTAAAGCCTGTTTCAGAGGTAAAAAGAGAGCTCAGAAGGTAAAGCTAGGTGCCATAACTCTGAGGCTGGAGGATTCCAAGTTTTAGGCCAATATGCTCTGTGTGAAACCTTGTCTCACAACAACAGCAGCAACAACAAAAACTAAAGAAAAAAGAAGTTACAAGCCAGATATGTTAATCCCGGGAGGTCTGTCTGTGACGTCAAGGCCAGCCTGGTCTCCATAATGAATTCCAGGCCAGCTGGGGCTACAGGAAGACCCTGTCTCAGAAAGACAAAGACAAACAAACAAACAAAAAACAAAGAGTAAGGAGAAACATGTAAACACTTTGAAGACACTTGGTGTGTCATCTTAACTAGATTAACTTTTAAAGGCCGCACCAATTTGCACCACACCAAACTGTTGGAGAGTACGTGTCCCTGTGGACCAGGCTGGTGGGCAGGAGGGCTCCAGCACTCCGTCTAGGACCAGTATCTCCACGGAGAGTGTTGTGTGGCAGGTGATGGTGTGTGTTTTCTCCACAAGAACAGGTGTTGCTCCCAAGTGTAATACAGCCGTGTCAGTGGCAGAGTGGACCTTCTTCGGGAGGGTTGTTGACAATTGCTGGGGCGGAAGTGGCCGTGTTTCTCTGGCAGTGCCCCTACTAGACTCTCATGACTCCAGCTCCTAAACGACATTCTGAGCACCTACACCGGAAAAACCAGGATGATAAACCACCTTAGAAATATGGATGTTGCTGGTCAGGGTTTAGCAGAGGACACATTTTTGAACTGAGTTGGTTAATTTTTTTCTCTTTAACAGGCAAGGCACTTTCACTTTTAAATGGAAAAAACAAAAAAAGCGTGTGTGCAGATGCACATACCAGGAGGCATGTGTGGATGTCCGTGGACAACTTTCAGGAGTCTTTTTCTGTTTTTTTCTTCCCTTCCACTGTGTGTTCCAGGGACTGAATTCAGGTCATCAGGCATGTGCAGCAAGTGTTTACCTGCTTGACCATCTATCCAGCCCAGAGTTTTTTAAGTGACCACATTTGGACTTGGGATATAACAAGTGATAGAGTGCTTTCCAGCTTGTGTGAGGCACTGAGTTTGGTCCTCAGCACTGGTGTGGGGGGGGGGGGGTCACTTAAAAGAAAAAAAAAATAGAGGGGCTAGAGAGATGGCTTACCAGCTAAGAGCACTTACTGCTCGTGCAGAGGCCCCAGGTTCCTTTCCCAGCACCTACATGGCAGCTAACACCATCCTTAACTCCAGTTCTAGGGGATGTGATGCCCTCTTCTGGCCTCCATGGGTTTGCTCTCATGTGGTGCACTTACATATATGCAGGCAAAACACTCATGCACATAAACATAATAAATACTTTTTTTGTCATTTTGAGACAGGGTCTCCCTGTAGCCCCAGCTGGACTTGAACTCACAGAAATCTACCTGCCTCTGCCTCCCAAGGTGCACTAAATCAATCAATCAATCAATCAATCAATCAATCCTGGCTAATAAATAAGACATACTGCCTGATCTCTAAGATGTGTAATCTCATATAAGTTACACTTAGAGATTTACCCTCTTAGGGTCTTTTGAACGAATACCAAAAAATGCAACTGGAATACAGAGTCTCAAACACAGAGCCAGCTGTATTCTTAATTTATCAGAAGGACAAAAACCAATACATTCTGTTCAAAAGCAGTAGATGAGGTTTTCAGAGAGAAGTGCTGGCCATGGGAAATGCTTCAGTATTTGGCAAACCTTCATAATTTTGTGTTTTTGCTTCATGTCTCATAGATCAAAACCTAAGTTTACTGAGCTACATTGCAGCAGTCTCCCTATGGGTCTAGGGTACAGTGTGGAGGGGCAGCCTCAAGAAAACGTTTATTTTTGTTGTCTTGTATATGTTTTTGTTTGCTTGTTTTTTAAAAAAGCGTTTTATTTATTTTTGTTTTATGTGAATGAGCATATTGCCTGCATGTATGTAAGTGCACCTGTGTTGTGTAATGCCCCCAGAGATCAGAAGAGGGCGTCAGATCCCCTGAAGCCAGAGTAATAGACAGTTGTTCGTTGCCATGTGGGTGCTGAGAACCATACCCAGGTCCTCTGCAAGAGCAGTCAGTGCTCTTAACCACTGAGCCATCTCTCCGGCCCATTGTTTCTGAGACACAGCCTCTTACCTATGTAGTCCAGATTGGCCTCAAAATGCCTCTGCCTCCTGTGTGCTGGGATTACAAGTGGGCACTGCCATGCCCAGCCGAATATTTCAGTTTAAAACAAGTCAGAACAAACTGTTTTCCTTCCAGTAATACATCTCAGGTTTCTGTCTGCAATAAATAGTGACTAAACTACATATGTATGCATTTTTAAGGGATATGTATTTTGAGCAGAAGAGGTTAATGTGGTAGTGCGTTCTTTGCATCAGCACCTCTTTTAACAGATGAGGGGACAAAAGCTGTTTTTGGTAGAATGACTTCATTTTCCGTCTTTATAGCAGACGGTTTTGGAGATCCAGTTTCCTACTGGACTGGAAGGAAGCAAGGTTGGATGCAAGGAGTCGCTATCTGCAGGCCTTGATTTTTACCTTCTTTGCAGACTCTTCGAATGTTATGGCAGCGTATGTCCTAATCCAGGAAAGTTTGTTTTTAAGAGGAAGTCTCTGTTTCTTGTAGCATGCCTTGTGAATAATATTCTAATTGATATAGATTCCAGTTACTGGCAGAGGAGGAAGGAAGTTTGGCTGTCATGGTTCATGAAGGTGCAGCTGTGCTGCCACCATAATTAAAGTGTTTTCTGAGTTAACTAGGTGACCCAACCTAGTCCTCACAGTGGAATAAAAGATAAATCGTTAGTGTGGAGGGCCTGAAATAATAGAGATGCTGTCATACATTTCCACATTTAATAAATAAAAATTACGGTCCTCGCCTGGAATGGTGGTACACATTTAATCCCAACGCTTGGGAGGCAGAAGCAGGCAGATCTCTGTGAGTTCAAGGTCAGCCTGGTCTGCAGAGGGAGTTCCAGCCTAGCCTGGGCTACATAGTGAGACCCTGTCAGAAGGAAGGAAGGAAAGAAGGGAGGGAGGAAGCGAGGGAAAGAGGGAGGGAAGGAGAGAGGGAGGGAGGAAAGGAAGGAAAGAAAATTAGGGTCTTCTTTTCTCTCTTTAAACCAGAAGTAAGAGAAACCATGAGCCCAGAGAAAAGGTATGGCATGTAGCAGAGATGACAGATTTTCATTCTCTAGAATGTTAAAGTGATTGACAGCATCCTCTAACTCAGCCCTCTCCCCAGTCCCATCGATTGATGTTTGCTTTCTAAATTTGGAGAGAGAAGGTGGAGAAATTATTTCCTTATGGTAAGAGTGGCTGATGTTGGAAAGTCGGCCTTTCTGCCTTACAAGATGCACATACACGTGTTGAAAAGGTTTGCTTTTAGGTTGGATTGACTTTGATGAACAATGCACTCCTTGATTTTATAACTGCAGCTAACTTTAATTAGAGGATCAGAACAGAAAACTAGGTGTTTGGAGGATCCAGGCAGGAGATTAATGGGCTGGCCCATCAACCTCGGACCAGTGCTTCCGAGGTGTTTGCCAGGGCAACCTGGGTTTGTCTTATGGTAGGAGCCTCATCCTATAAATTCACAGCTAAGTCACACTTATCATATGGTCTTGGCTCTCTGGTTACAAAGACTTGGAAGGCCTACTCTGACCTCTCCTCTCAGAAAAGGCAGAAGTTTGGCATTTATAACATTCCCTAAAGACTAGGGAACGGGAGGTGAGGATGGGCAGGGCCCTAGCTATCCCTGATGAAAGATCAGCTCTTGAGCTCTGCTGAGGTCCAGGAGAATGCCTTGGTGTTCTTTGCTGCTGATCCGTGGGTGCACTGCTTCAGGCCCACGGGCCTCACTCTCCTCTTTCCTCCATCGACTGGATGGATTTTAAGATATTTATACCATTCCTGAGGTTGAAATGAGCAGCTCTTCCTCTCTGATCCCAACATGGAAGAAGCTTTAGATTTGTGGTGCTTTATTGAATACTCTGTCTGTAGGTGTGCATGCACTTGGGTACGCATGTGTGCCTTTGTGTTTTAATTGAACCCTGTGCTACTGATTCTGCTGTAAACACAGTGGAACTTTTTTTAGTGAGGAAAAATCAAAACATTGCAAAACCAGAGCTTCAGATTATTCTGAATTTGGGAAGGCTTACATTTAGGGCTTCATCTTTAAAAAAAACAAAAACCAAAGCCAAAGAACTCCTCTATCTCTTCGCTTCCCTCTGGCCTATCAGACATGGGGCTCTAGGATACTTACTTGTCTTAAATGTTTCAAACTCATTCCAGTTAAAGCGTGAAAACTACTCTAAGAGGAGGCAGCATCTGATACTCAGTAACATCGTTATTGCTACACAGTAATCCCTGCCTGCCTTTATAATCGTTGAGAGATAAGTGTTCTCTGTTTACATGTGGAAAGGGGCAGGAAGTCTATCTGGGCATGCCTGAGGTCAGGCACACACTCGTCCTACTTCATATGAGAGATTTCTGTGCTGTGTGGAAAATCACTGAAAGAGCTGGTGCTTACTTAATAGGGAGGAGATAGCGGCCTAAGCCATAGCTTAATGAGTGGTTCTCATGTGTGGTCTCTGAACCAGACTGTGTACATCGTGAAGTGGAGGGAGCAGGGCTGAGCAAGTTGAAGTTCTTACATGCCTCTCAGGTCCAGGGATGCAAACTCTAGAGGTAGGAGTCCCACAATGGGTTTTTTAAAAGCTCGCCTCATACCTCTGATGCAGGATAAGTTTAAGAGCCACCAGCTCAAGGCATTCTTTTTACCTTTGCATCAGTTTCAGTGTTGAGGCTTGCTCTGGTGATACACTTCCTTGGATCTCAATGCAGACAACTGTGGAAGCAGCTCCCTTGAATTGCTGGCTTAGAAAACATACTAGGACCCCAAAGCAGCCTTACAAGGTACAAGATAGGGAGAAGAACAAACCGCTTGAGTTGCCTTGGAGAAGCTGTGTCTTTCTAGCAGCTCCCCAAGTTCAGTGCAGTGTGACTCCTCAGCATCCTTCCGCTGTCTGTCATTCTTAGGTCCTGCCTTAGACGTTGGCTTTGGCTTTTTATTGAGGCTCACAGCTGATTATGTCTCACTCAGGCTGTGTGTGCCAGCTTACCTTAGAGATACAGAAAGCTTTGTGATAAGTGGTTTTTCTTCCCTTAACAGTGGTTTTATTTCAGGCTGAGGGACCTTATCGTATAAGCCACTCTATTCCCTTGTTTGACAGGTAGCAAGTACCTTGGTAAACAGTGTTTGAATGAATCTGTAGACTGTTAGCACTAAATGTGCATCATCTTATAGAGAACTGGCATCTGTTGCCTTTCCAAACATGGTCATTGAACTAGAAGCAGAATCACCTGGGGATCTTAGAAACCCAAATTCACAGGTTCTACCCCAAGCCTCCTGACTCAGAAATTCTGAGGGGTGGCGGCAGCAATCTGATTTGGCAAGCCTTATGGGCGACATTAGTGGACGATAATATTTGAGACCGACTGGTTTTAGGCATAAATATTTTAAATTTTAATTGGCACATGGTAATTGTATGTCTCCAAGTATTGTATAGAATCTGAATATCTGTATATATCTGTATATAGTCTCTAGCTATATACTTTTTTCTTATACTTTTTATTTCTCTGTAATCTAATAAGATATAAGAGATTATTTGTGAGGCTAGAGAGATGAGATGGCTCAGTGGTTAAAAGCACTGACTGCTCTTGCAGAGGAACCAGGTTCGATTCCCAGCACCCACATGGTGGCTAACAACTGTCTGTAACTCCAGGTCCAGGGGGATCTGACATGCTCTTCTGACTTCTTTGAGCCTTGCACAACACAGGTGCATTTATATACATGCAGGCAATATGTTTATACACACACACACACACACACACACATACACACACAAATAATAAAATTTTTAAAAAATTATTTGGATTCTTTTGTATTTTTTAAGACTTGCATTTTGACCTAGAATGTATTCTGTTTTAGAGAAGATCACATGGGATGCTGAGAAGAATGTGTGTTTTGTTATCTGTTAGGTGGAATATTCTATAGATACCTTGTTGAGTCCATTTGATCTATGCTATAGCTTAAATTGGAAGTTTATTGTTGTTTTGTTTTGAAACAGGGTCTTACCAAGTAGGTCTGGTTGGCCAGCAACTTACTATGTAGACCAGGCTGGCCTGGAACTCACAGAGATCCATCTGCCTCTGCCTTCTGAGTGCTGGGATTAAAGCTGTGTGTCATCATGCTCGGCTCTTTGTTGATTTTTAGTTTCATGGCTTATCATATACTTACATTTATTTACAATTGTTGTTTCTTTTTAATGCATTTTCCTTTTATGAATATGCAGTGGCCTTTTAAAACCTCTTCTCATTTTGCTATGAATTTTACTTTATCAGATGTCAGAATGGCTCCAGCTTCCTTTGGCTTCTCTTTGGTAGACTGGCTTTTTTCCTTTCGCTCTGCTTCTAGTCTACTGGAGTGTTCAACATGCCAGTTTTGAAGAATAGGGTTTGACGAGTAAAGTTTGACAGGGGAAACACCTAAGTGTGGAGAGAGGGAAGGACTCATGACTTCCAGTGTTCCCAGGTACAGGCTCTACCCCATCGTACACCCTTCTCCACCATACCCCACCCCACTGCTCTGCTCCAGGGCTCCCAGTGTATCTGGCAATGTGGGGACACGGAAAAGATGGTATTCCTCCGGGGATCGTTGGCTGCAAAGGACAAAATCAACTTAGGGATGATTTATCAGGATCCCGAAATACTCCCAAGAGTCCAGAATCCTTGGAGAAAACATATTGTCCCTGCTTTCCTCAGTTCCATTCTCAGCTTTCTGCAGCCCCCTCTGCCTGTTGTGTGGTCCAGAAGTGCACAGCACAGGTAACGCCTGCAGCTTCTTAGCTCTAGAAAAGCATCTCGGTCAACCTGGGCCCGACGTCTTGCTATGGTCCGTGGTTAGGCCTGTGCACTGTTAGCTTTTGTTTTGTTTTAGTATTTTATTTTATGTGTATGAGTGTATTGCCTGCATGTATATAAGTACACCCGTGTCATGCATTGTCCTCAGAGGTCAGAAGAGGGTGTCACATGTCATTATCCACTATGTGGTGCTTAACAGTGTCCTCTGCAAGAGCAGCCAGTGCTCTTAGCCACTGAGCCATCTCTTCAGCCCCTGTAGTCGTTAGTTTTAACTCTCAATTTGACACAACCTAAAATCATCTGGGAAGAGAGTTTCAATTGAGGAATTATCAGAATCAGGTTGGTCTATGGTAGACTGTCTTGATTGTTAATTGGCCCAGTCCACTCTGGGTGACACCATTCCCTAGATGTGGCTCTGAACTGTGTAAGAGTGAAGAAAGGTAACTGAGCAAAGAAGCAGGCAGCATGGGTGCACTTGCTCCTTTCTGCTCTTGGCTGTGGATGTGGGGTGACCAGCTGTCTCAAGCCCTTGTCTCTGTGACTTCCCTGCATTCATGGACTGTAGCCTGGAATAATAAGCTAAACAAACCCTTTCCTCCCCTAAGTTGCTTCTTGTCATGATGTAAAACAAGAACTCAGGGTGTATGTGGGGAGGTGGGAAGTGGGAAAGTGGCCTTCCTTTGACACTGTGGCCTTGTGAGAAAATTCCAAAGAGGCAACAAATTGCATAGAAAGAACAGAAGCATTCCCCCTGCACATGCCATTAACATCCTGCTATGGGTTTATATGCTAACCACTCCAGAGGAGTGCTCTTCTTGGGATCCAGGAATATCCAAAGGTTCTTCCTGAAAAGTCTCAGGTTGACAGTGAGTTGGAGTTGTGGAGTGTGGTTGGTTTCCCAGTTACTCTGCCCCTGAGGTCTCATGACTGCTGGTACCTGACGCCTTCCTCAATGGGCATCTTTGTTAGTCCAGACTCTACACAGCAGTGGTGAAAAGTAACACATGCTCTTGGTGAGGCTTGATGGTCAAAGCCTTCTCATGGGTTTTTGCTTTAAAAGCCTCCTTTAGAGGCTGGCGAAATGGCTCCGTGGTTAAGAGCACTGGCTGCTCCTGCAGAGGACCCTGCTTGGGGTCCTAGCACCCACAAGGTGACTAACAACCATCTGTAACTCCAGTTTCAGGGGATCTGATGGCCTCTTCTGGTTTTACAGGCAAAGCATTCATACATATAGAATAAAAATAAATAAATAAACAAATAAAAATAAAATTTAAAAGCCTCCTTTTTTCAGAATATTATTCTGGCCAGTGATGTAAGACCCAGAGTTAAGAAAATACCCAGGTCCCTGTGTAGTGAGCCTTTCTCTCTCTTTAGTTATTTGCTCAGTCAGTCATTGATTTGAATTAGGGCTGAATCTTAGTCTACAAACTAGAGGGACAGGGATTATTGCATTTTCCTAAATTAACTTACTGTGGACTATAAGCCTCTCCTCAGGGAGGAAAGGTTTATACTGGTTGTTTTCCAGACTTCCCATATCATCCTCCTGGGATTGTATCAAGGTTTCAAGCCAGGCCTGACTATAAGCCATAATGTCAGGAAGGCCCCTGGCTCCTCTGTTGACACTGTCCCCTACCACTTTTGAGGCTATGCCTGGCCACATGTAGATGTAAAAATTCAGCACCTAGCCTTTCTCCTGGGATTCCTACATATGCGTTGGTTCAGCCGGAAGGCAGATGTGTACCTGCTCTTGCAACTTCCCTGAAGCAGGGGAGTCAGAGCCCTCTACTCCACTCCTGTATGAGTACAAGTTGAGAGAAAAACACTAAGCAAGCTCCCTACACAGAGCAAGTCACAGCTACCTAAGTATTGGCTATAGCCAGATGGTGTATAGGCTCTGTTTCCTCTGTGGTCACCTAGCCCCAGTCTTCCATTGCCAGGTCCCCACTAGAGGGTGTCAGCCTCACTTCTGGATCCTGACATGCACAGAGCTGCACTGGCCCTAAACTGGCATGGGAATTTGAGGGGTTTGATTAGCTTTCCCAAGTTAACTTGGAAACTATTTAATTGCACACGTGTGTTAGGTTTCCAGCACTGCCTTTAAATCTTCAACAAATTGATAAAAGTATGTGTTTCTTCTTTCTGTCAGTGAGTCATTCAGTTCCATTAGTATTCGTTCATAAAATGCCCATCTTCCAGGCGCACACTCAGTGTGCATTTTCGCCCTCAGCATTGAGCTGTGAATGTGGTCAGCCTGAGAGTATCAATTGCCTCCTTTTGTCACAATTCCAGAACTTGCCTTACCCACAGCACAGCCAGTACAGTAATAAAATAAACATTTGGGGGAAGATAATAAGGATTAAATGGGGAGGACGCCTATAGCGTAGTGAAGCCTGCACCCATCATTGATAGAAACGCAGTGTGTTAAAGAAGTTCTGTGAAGCCCTCTTCATCTAGAGTTGCAGCACAGGCTGTACATAAAATATTTATAGAGCACAGTGTGCTTTGCCCTTGACAGATGCATGGGTTCAGATGTATGCTGTTACTACAGAGTTGCTAACATAATAAACCGCTGAAGGACCTTTGAGGGCATTTGGAAGAAAGTAAAGTATTTGCCGTTGAACTTGTAGTATCCTTGGTTCCTAGTCAAAAAGTATTTATCTTATTATCAGAATGATCCTTAAACGTCAAAAAACATAAAGGGGTGGAGTGAGTTTATTAGAGAAACTCAAGAATGGATGGAACTAGAAACCATTTACAGCTGGTGAAAAGAAGCTGCTTAGCTCTGGCATTACAGCTAAAGAAGAAATGCGACGACAAACATAGCTTCGGATAGTCTTTAAGGATCAGTCCATGGCTTGTTTTGTGTTGATGAGGGATGCATGCCATATACAGAAGCTGGAAGTTGATGTCAGGTGTGTTCCTCTATTATTCTCCTTTTTATTTTATGAGTATGGCTGTCTCTTGCTGAACCTGGAGCTCACCATTTCCATGAGACAGGCTGGCCAGAGAGCCCGGGGAGCCACCTGTCAACCCCAGGGTTATAAACACGTGCTGTCGTACTCTGCTTTTATGTGGGTGCTAGAGACCTGAACTCGGGTCCTCACGCTGGCACAGCAAGCACTTTACCATCTTCTCAGCCTTCCATGACTTACTTGTAAAAGTTAAACTCTGTCACTTACCCGTCTGTCTGTGGAAGGGGAATGACCGTGTGCTCCTAACAGCCTCATTTTAAGAACTGGAAGGACAAGGCTCCTGCTGCTCAGCAAATAGTGGTGATTTGATTTGTTCATTTATTTTTATGAAGATTACTTTGACCCGGGAGTTTACCTCAGTTTTCTGTAGTCTTTCCAAGAGGCCAATAAAGTAGAGAATTTCCATTTTAGAAAAAAAAAAAAAAAAAGGTAGAGAAACTATTTGAAAAGTTCAGATACTGGCTTCCATGTATTTGAAAGATACCTGTAAAAGAAGGCTGAGCCTCACAGGCTTCAGGTGATTTTGTTCCTTATAACCAAATCTTCCCAATTAATGTTCTAGAGCACCAAGTGGATGATGTCCTGTGTATACCAAGATGGTATAAATCCACAAGGGGATACTCGGGAAAAAACCCAAAGGGCACGACGAGCAAGAAGTGTAGAAAGGTAGACTGTGACCTCAGAGTATACTCAATGAATTTACAATAACTATAGATTATAATATATATTTTTTAAAAACTACCCAATTTTGTAGGGGTGTGGAAGAGTGGGCATTGCATGTGCCAAGGGATTTGGCTTTCAGTAAGGCAGTTAGGTATCAGATCCTTATGCTTTGCATGATTCACCTGTGACTTTTTCCAGAGAGATATTAAATGGTGCATGAAAGAGTTCCCAGCTCAGCATTATTTATATAGTTAAAATGAGAAATTACTTCAGTGATTCAAAGGGATTTATTAAAATGAATTATCATAGAGTCATCAAATGAAGACATTGAAGACTAGTAAATGACACAGTGCTTCCATGAAAATAAATATAGGAAAGGCCAGTTACAAATAATACCAGATGATTCATGCTTGGATATTATGTTTATAAATGTGTCGTGCATCCATACCAAACTGAGAGGAGATTCAACAAAATGTTAATGGTGCTTATGATTTTTATTTTTCCTCTTGACTTTTTAAAACTTACAGTAAGGAGCAGACACTATTGTGAAGAAAGAAAAATATACTTTTTAAAACAATTGAGCATAAATGATGTAAGTTACACAACTGACCTGAATCTAGACATTTGCTGTTTGTGATACTTTATAGTATCTAGTTTCTTTTGTCTGTCAAGTAACCATCCTGTTCCTGGAACAGCAGTCAGCTCTTCAGAGTTGGCAGCATGCAGCTGTTGGATACTTCTGTAGGATTTCTTAGGAACACAATCAGGCATGCAGAGGGATGTGACAGAGAAGGGCTTGGAGGTTCTTCTCTTCCATAGTCAGAGTCTGTATGGAGAGATGGGAGGGGGCAAGTGTAAATGTTACTACAGTTTGAATCTGATAATTCTCCAGTTGGTGGCAATATTTTAGGAGGTGGTGGCAACTTTAGGAGGTGGGACCTGGCTGGAGAAAGTAGGTCAGGAAGGGTGTGTCCTTGGGAGCGTAGTATCTCTGGACCCTTTCTGTTATCTCTCTCTGCTTCCTGGCGCTCCATGATGTGAACTGAGCCACTCCACCCTGAAACTGCAGATTCAAGTAAGTCCCTTCCTCCCTTAAGTCGTTTCTGTCTTTGACACGAGACAGTGATGTTAAGTCAGGCAAGCTCTAGGGCTAGAAAGTGAGCAGCAGAACCAGAGTTCTTGACAGGAAAATCTGCTGTTTCCATTTGTCCTTCTGAGTTCTCATCAGTCGTCTGAGTCGACCATATTGAAAACTGGCCCGAGGAATCATCAGTGACTCCCGTGAGTTTCCTTCACAGCGCATGGTGGGCTTGTGTTCCTCTGTCAGCGTGGTTCCCTTGCCTTTGTAGCCGTTCGATTTCCCTCCATCAGTTGTTCTTCCACCATCTCCCATGACACCACTGTATCTTGTACTTACTCTCCTTCGGGTCCTTCCTTTAGTCCTTTACCCATCATCTTTGAGATAGAATCATAGTAACTGATCATCTCTCCCCGCGATGTTAGGCTTGTTCCTGCTGAGAGCTTGGTTATAAAAGGGCATTTGAAACTAGAACATGGTCACTTTGTCAGTCTGACAGATGTTGGGCATACTAAAACTTCGCCCCTGTCTTCATGAGGAGGTCCCTTACTGAATGGTCTACGAGGGGGTGTCCAACCTTCTGACATTGCAACTCAGTGTTGTCACCTACGTGTTGGGTCATATTCATATCTATCCTAGAATCGATGTGACCTGCGTGATGCAAATTGCATGGGCTTGGTGCCCGTCACTGGTGGAACATCTCCTTCTGTGAGCCTTTCCACACAAATACAAATGGTAGAGTAATAATAAAAACCTTAAACCTTAAAATTATTTTAACCGGTACACAAAACTTCTACACAAAAATTACCAATGTAATGTGAAGTTTCAAAACTTGTGTAATGTTCAAATTCAGTTAAGCACATCTATCTCCTCAAGTATTCTTTGATTTCTTTTTGCTGAAGACTTTCAAAATCTTTTTTGGTAAAGGAAACATACCTCAACCACAAAGCCCTGTTGACTGGAAAAAGCACTTGGCAGAGCTTACCTAGAAGATACCTGACTCATAAAACCTCCACACTGTCCACACTGAAGGAGGAACTTAACCTGAATAGTGTCTTTCCAGCCAGACAGTTAAGCTCAGTATAGATGCCACTTTGGACAGCAGTTTAGGTGGTGTGTAATGTGAAAAGTGGGAATTTCTGGGACTGTGGATCCGATCCACACCCCTAGTTTACAGGAGGAAGTTGGGGTTGTACAGACAGGGTGTCTTTGGAACATAGGCTAATCTGACTAGAACAGGAAGGACTGAAAATTGATCCCACTTAAGTTGGCGTGATGATAAAAAACTGAAAATTAGCATAGGAATTTGTGTTTGGCAGAAGACAGAATTACTAATGCTGTGGATGTGGGTGAACTAGAACTTTATGTTTAGAAGTTGTTCTGTAAGATGGGGTGGGAATGGCTAATGCTGTTGAGTACCTGCTCTGAGCTCTATGAGGAACAAGATTGTATTCTTCTTATTTAATAGAAGCCCTCAGGACACATATTCTCATTTTATACATAACAAAGCTGAGTTTTGAGCAGAGCAGACATAACTTGCATAAGTTCTGCAGGGTGGTGAAAACTAAAATCTATATAGTCAAGAAAGCCCAGACCCTTGGGATAGGGATATGTTCAAGGTTGTGCAGGTAATAAATAGGTTGAAAGCAAGTGGCCTGTGAGAAAATGGACAGTAGTGATCTGTAGGAAGAGGCCGGGTTGTGGGCTATGAAGTCTTAGACAGATGCAGTATGCCGTGAGTTTGGTTACAGCAGTGACCTGAGAGGTGAAAAAACAGCAGGGCGTTCAAGGAAGGGTGATGGTTAGACTGATGTTGGAACTGGGAACAATGGAGAGGCACGACTCAGAAACAAACCACTTAGGAGTATTTGTGATGGAGTGAGCTGAGACTAAAGTGACTGAAAACACAATGTACAGACTGGGTGGTATGCACAAGCTGACCTAGGTATATGTTGGAAAATGCATAGAGCAGGACAATGGTAACAACAAAGGCAGTGAGGGCCAAGCCCCGAAACGATGGTGAATCCCTATGTAGACAGCTAGCAGCTTCCTGGGTTCCCTTTTGTTTGCCATCACCCCTGGCGGGAAGGTGGCATAGATGTAGTCTGATTTCTGAAATGCACAGCTGCCCATAATCATTGACTGCCCTCTCCTGTGAGTCTCAGCCCAGAAGGAGACTGTGCCATCACACTTCCGTCAATGAAGTCTTTTTCCCTTTCAGAATGATTGTCATCATACTGGACAGGCCACTGGACTATTGAATTGCTTCCATCTTTTGACCACACAAGGAAATTGTCCATGGAGTTGAAATATTTATTGCAGTAACTTCTGACTTTACATTGTTAAGGTAAGGCATGTTTTTTGTCTTCTAACTATCATGAAATTGTCGTGTTTGTATCCTTTAATTTTACTTTTTACAGACATTAATCTATTCCCTTGACCAGTTTTTTCTTTGTTCCGATAATCCATTCAGAATGCTCTTAATCTGAAAATGTATAGGAGTGCAGAAAAAATTTTTATAGGATGAAATATGAGCAGGCTCTTTGTGGAGAATGAAGGTGAAATGTATTACTCTTCAGATTAAATCAATAAAATACTCCATTTCCATAAACATAATATGCATAGACTGGATTATACTAGGAAAATTTTATAGTTCATGAGGAATATTATTAAGGCTACTTGAAATTAAGAGAAGTACTTAAATATTAATATATTGCTGGTTTAATTCAAATAAGGAAAGTCTAAAAATACCAAGAATTTAAAAGAAAAAAATTATTATTCCATTTTCAGTGCTAACACTAACATTTCACTGAGTATTTTCCTGTTTATATGGCATGGAAGTGTGTTAATTTACTAGACTCTTTTAGAAATGATTGACATTTACCACATTCTTGCCCAGTGCCACGCTCTGCATCAGCCACTTTATGTATGTGGATTTATTAACTCTTTTAAAATATTTGTATCTTTCATTTTATTGTTTGTGTGTGCATGTGGAAGTCAGAGGACAACTTTTAGGAGCTGGTTTTCTCCTTCCACTGTGGGTTCCAGGGATCACACTCAGTTGGTCAGACTTACATGGTATGCATTTTAACCTGCTGAACCATCTCACTTGCCTGTTAATTTATTAACTATTTTTGTCAATATTTTATTTATTATTTTAATTTTATGTATACAAGTGCGTCCCCGCATATACGTAAGTGCATTAGTGTTGTGCAAAGCCCACAGAGGCCAGAAGAGGGCGACTGATCCCCTGGAACTGGAGTTACAAACATTCAGTTGTTAGCCGACATGTGGGTGCTGAGAATCGAACCCGAGTCCTCTGGAAGAAATGCAAGTTTTAACCACTGAGCCATCTCTCCGGCCCCTAACTTATTAACCCGTAACAGTGCTGTGAGATTAGTACTTTTGTCTCCCTTTGCATGTAAGAAGAAATGAACTGACTTGCCCATGCCTGCAAGCCGAGTCAGAACTTGGACTAGTGAGATACTGAATCATACCACTGGTCTGTTGCGTATGCTTCTTTTTCTTAAGAAAATGCTTAATAATTCCTTTTTCCTGTATCATTTTCCATGATGGCACAATGCTCAGTCGCACAGGTTAGTAGTCTATCTTTTTGTTGGGTGTACACATTGCTTCTCTTTATTTAGTTCTAGAAGTTCCATCCCTGGAAGTATTCATTATACACATCCATGCTTCGGTTGCTACCCCTGCTGGCCTTGCTGGGGGTGTGGCAATCCGGCCCTCAGCTGGATGTCTGTACCCGGTGCATGTTCATAGCTGCCAGGTGACACCCAGCCAGGTGACACGCAGCACCTAACGATGACAGTTTGAATGACACTGTTTTTAAAGATCCCAGAGGTTCTCGCTCAGATATATAGGATCTCTTCCATCCAATATTCTAGTGACTAAGACTTCTGTACTGGCTTCTGTCTTTCTGTCTAGAAACCACTTTATCACTAAAGAATCTGCAGGACAATACTCAAGGACATGAACTCCAGAGTAAGATGCCTGGGCTGGATCATAGCTGGGCCACTCTGACTCAGTTTTCCCATCAGAAAAATGAAAATACATACAGCAAAGTCTCTCTTGTAAAACGCTTTAATATGGTGCAGTAATTGCAGTCTACCACTGTCTTCTAGGAATCCATGGTCACATAATTTTAAAAACTAAAGGCTATGCTTGTTTTGAATGAAATGTGATTGTTATGAACTTAATAACTGCAGTAGGAACTAAATTACTAACACTGTAGTACTGACAGCTTTAGCTGTGGTTAGCCCAAAGATCACAGATAACCATCCCTGCCTCAGTAGGTGCACAGAAGTCAAGGACAATGGGGAGAGTGGGAACAGGAAGAGCGACTGTTAGAGCTCTGCGCCTCCCAGTGCACTTTCCCACACCCGCCTTCTTTTGATCCTTGATACCAACCTGTGAGGCAGGCAGAGCCGCTGTCATTAACCTGGCTTTACAGAGAAGGAAATTGGCTTGGAGGATTAAGTGTTTTGCTCACTGCAGGTCATGGAATGGTCAATGGCAGAACTGGCGTGTACTCTATAGCCTTCTGCCTGTGCATCCTTAATCCTCACTCTTGATGTTTCTTGCATAAGGATAAGCCGCAGAGGGGCAGGTGTGGAGAGCCAGGGCTGGAGATGACCTGGAAAAGGAGGAGCAAAGCAGGAGGCAGCTGCGGGCTCCCTATGCAGCCCAGGACAGACGGCCTTGGACTTCTATTTTCAAATTTATTTGTGTGTGTGTGTGTGTGTGTGTGTGTGTGTGTGTGTGTGTGCATGTGCGTGTGCGTGCGCATAGTACATGATGTGTCTGTGGGGGACATGTGCTTGCAGCACATGGGTGGAGACCAGAGGACAACTTTGTAGAGTCGATTCTCCTTCCACCTTTTTGTGTGTTCTCGGGATTGAATTCATGCGTCCAAGCTTTCTTGGCTTTCTCTCTCACCCCCGTTACCTGGTGAGTCATCTCCCCAGCTGACTTTGAACTCCTGATCCTCTAGTCTTTACCTCCTGAGCGCGAGGATTACTGACATGTGCTATCACACCTGCCTTATACATGGGGATCAAACCCAGAGCTTCGTGTGTGTTCATGCATGTTGCAGAAGTACTCTGTCAATTGAGCTATATCCCCAGCCCCCACCTAAAAAATTAATACCTAATTTACATATTATGGCTACATTTCAATACAAGTGGATGCTGTAATGATCAGCTAAGGTAACTGGTATACATGCCATCTCAAACATTTGTCAGTTTTTTGTGTTGCGAACTCTTAAAATTCATTCTTGTTCTTTTAAATTTCTCTTTCTCTCTCCCCCTCTCTCCCTCTCTCTCTTTCTTCTCTCTCTCTCTCTCTCTCTCTCTCTCTCTCTCTTTTGTCTCTCTCCCTCTCCCTCTCTGTGGGACAATGGCCTTTTACTGGGACGTGGACCTGGCGTTCCCTGATTAGACGAGGCTGGCTAGTGAGCCCCAGAGATCCACCTGTCTGCCTGGAATTACAAGTACATGCCACCACATGCAGCTTTTTATGTGGGTGTTTTGGGATACAAATTCAGGTCCTTATGGTTATATAACAAGCACTTTACTAACTAAGCCATTTCCACAATCCCTTTAAATGAATTAATGAGACAGAAAGTATGTTTTCTTAAAGGTAAGGGAATATAAACTCAGATGTTCTGAGTTAGAAAGGAGCATTTTTAGGGATAAATATTTAAAATTCCTGTGTAACTCAAGCAAACCTCAAGCTTGGGATCCTACTGCCTTAGCTTCCCTAGAAAATGAGATTACAGGTGTGTACTGTTGCCTGGCTTAAAACTTCTCAATAAAGAATTAAATGTTGGTGAAGATCAAGAGTGGTAGGATTTGATTTCTAGATCAGAGGAAGGGAACTATGTAGAATCTCTGTTGTGGGGAGGACAGATCTAAAAACTGTCAGAGGCCTCTGCCGTCCTGGCAGCTGCACCTGGCGCAGTGTAGCCAACTCCACTTTAGGATGCAGGGGGAGGCTTGCCAGCATCTGCAGTCTTCAGGTTTCTCATGCTGAGCTTGAGACAGGCAAAGAGTACAAATTAAAAAGCAGAGTTCCTCAGTTGCCTGTGAATGAAGAGAAATAACCTAGAGTCCCACTCTTATGTCTAATCTCAAAGTGGCTGTTAGGCTGTGCTCCTAGTTTACTGGAGTTCCGTGTGCACAGTGTTGATACCTGCTTGGGTGGACACATACATTCTTAACCAGCGGAGAAGCAGGAATGGCAGTCCTTGTGGTTGGTTTCCCAAAGTGTTTATTCAGGGCTGGGCTTCATAGAGGAAGCAGAAGACATTGGAGCTTTCTTGAGCACCCAAATGAGGAGTTAGTCAATTCCTCCCTCCTAATACTTTTGAATATATATATATATATTTAGTTTTAGGCAGTCATTTTTTTCCTTCATTATTTCTATGCAGACTCACTTAGAAGCAAGAATGCACTGTGGTCTCATAGAGAAATCTCTCTCAGTGTGGTCCTCCTGGGCACACCCCTGCCTGAGCCCATCCTGACCTTCTCTTTATCATGACCTGGAAGGCGTGGCCTGATCTGGCTATGCATGCTCTCCAGCCCCACCTCTTGTCACCCTGGAACACTGTGTTCCGTCCCTTGGCTTCCTCTCAGATTAGCCAACATGCCAACCTCTTTGTACCTCTGGGATCCCCTGGCTGCTGCTCATTTGCTTGGAATGTGTATGTCTGCACAGACACACACCCCTTGCTGCTGAGTGGAGGTCTCCATTCCAGAGCCTGATGCCAGGCTGTGTGCGCCCTGCCCTGTGCCCTTGGTGTGTTACTTTGCGAATTCCTGGCCTGTAATACTGGACTCATCATAATAGTGCCTAGCTAAGAGTTGTTAGAAGGATAAAGTAGGCTAATTCATGCAAAGCCCTTGGAAAACTACCCTGTGCACAGAAGTGCACTTGTGTGCCCTTATCATCGTCATCTTGTAGGCTACAGCTTGAATTTCTGCCCCGTGCCTCCCATCTAAGGCTGGTTATTCACCACATTCTCTCACCTCACAGTCTTGTCTTTTTCCCTTTGAGCACTTATTGTGTGCAGTTATCCATTTTTTTTTTATTCATTTTTTTCCTGTTCTTGCCTTTATCCTGCAGCTCCAGATTCCGTCTTCAACAGAATCTCTGGTGCTTTGCTTATGGAATTTATAGAAGAACCAGTAGTAACCACAAAGTTTTTAAGGAAACTTGTTGACGTTTTCTTACTGTTCTTTTATGAACTTACCTTATATTTTAAATCTGTCATCCATTTGGACTTTAGCTTGAAATATGATTTGAAATAGGAATCAAAATTACTAAGTGAATAGCCAAATGCAATTCTTGTAATTCTTTCAACAGAATCCCCCAACTCAAGCTAATTCTTGAGGACTCTCCTGATTTCTATTTCTTTTATTTGCTTTTCCCTCCTTGGGGAGTCCTCCCTCTGCATGAAAAGTAAATGCAGAAGCAGTTCATAAACTTGAGCCAGATTCCTGGTGAGTGTGCTGGCCCAGCACCAGGAAAGATGATCTTGGGGCCATCCCCCAGGGCCTTGCTTCTAAGAGGAAAAAAAAATAAACAAAGCAATATAGACTTAGAAACTTGTACCTCAGCTCAATAGCCAATGCTTCTAAACTTGCTAGATTGTTTAGGCAATCTTATTTCAGGTAAGTCTGTCCACTATTGTTTAGAGGTCGTTGAAACTGGAGAACTTAACATTCCAGTGTCTATAGGATTTTCCTAACTCGTGTCTTACCTCTAGATGTGGGGCACTATTGCCTGGGTGCCTTGATTTAGGACTTTAAGTTTAAAAAATATTGACCACTATTTTTTTCCATATTTTGTCTCTTAAAATTGAAGTTAATGACGAGTAAAACATGTCCATTGTTACATACTCAATAAAACATATGCAGAAAAAAAATAGACATATATATCCCACTTCCGAATCTCTTGCTACTGTAACGTTGCTGACTTTATTGTGTACTCTACCAGACCTTCTTTATGCTTAGTGGGCATACTGGCACACACACACTCTTATACCCACACACATACATTCACACACACAGAGTCACACAGCATTCTCTCTCTCTGTCTCTGTCTCTGTCTCTCTGTCTCTCTCTCTGACCGTCTTTCATCTATGCCCTTGCCTGGTTTTCTGAGCACTTTCAGAAAGCCATTTTCTTATACACATTAGCGTGTGACTTTAATAACACTCGAAGCCTTTGTTTCCTGGCTGGCAACATCCTAGAGAAGTCACCAACTGATGCTTTCCCAGGCTTTGAAACACTAGGCCCCACTTAGTTTCTGCGACTCACTGGAAGCAGTCTTCAGAGGGCAGGAGCTCTGGCACATTCCAGAATGTAGCATAATCTGATAATGATTTCTCTCTCACCACAGAGAAAGCAGTGGAGACTTGGACAGAATTGGGGAGGGGAGGATGAGAAGTACACACTTTGAATTTCAGGAGGCTGAGCAGGCGGCTACACTGTCTTCCCTGGGCTGTGACAGATGGGGTCCTGTCAGCTTATAAAAATTTCCAGATGAGGTCCTGTCAGCTTATAAAAATTTTCCTAGCGAGTTCCAGGCTAGCTGGGGCTATAGGGAGACCCTGTTTTTTTAAAAAAAAGAGCGCGCGAGCGCAAGAAAAAAAAAAAAATCTTTTTCTCCGTATCTCTGCATCTTGTGCCTTTCCACCATTGCCCGCTTTGCTGCTTGGAGATGGAACCCAGAACCTTGCATATGCTACGCAGGTACCCCACCAGCTACAGCCCCACCCCTTTCCTCTGTTTCTCTCACCTCGTGATAACTGAAGATAAGTTTGGGGTGGGCAAGGATGGAGGACAAAGTAACTCGTGGCCGTGCCCTTCACACTGGCTCCAGAGACCATGCCGTCAACTGCCCTGGCTCTGATGGATGGCCCCGCAGCCGGGAGAACTGGAAGCTGGCTGTAAGTGATGGGCGCTGTGGACTTGGGCAGAATTGCACTTGTCGGGGTTTTCCACAGCGCCCACCTTATTGCACTTGAGAGTCAAGTTTCATTGCTTAAGGGGACAATTTACGACAATGGCTTTATCTCCTTGTTTTAGCTCTTTATGTTTTTCTGCCTCTTAATAAAATGTGGAGTCACAAAGCAATTAAATAGTAGTGTAGTTTTCAGGCAGGAAGTGGAAAAAGGCTAACTAGGGGGAAAAGGCTAACATGATTGACAGAGGCTGGCTGGAGATTTACATTGAGAATAACTCGTTCCTCAAAACTTTCTTCATTTTCTGGTGGGAATTATAGGGTAAATCATCCACCAGAAGGATGGATGATTAAAAATGCAGGAGTTATGATTTCTTTTTGACTTTTTAAAGTCTCTAAATCCTCCACCTTAACATAGAATTTTCATTTCAAGATGGGAACCAGTCTCGCCCAGGATTAAAGTGAGCCTACTATAAAATCTTAAATTGTTAATTAGCTCAGATTGCTTATATTTTGAGGGGTATCTTAAGGTACAAGGAAATGAGCTAAAGAATCCGAGAGGTTTGTTTTTTACTTTCAAAACTCAGATCCACAACTTTAGATATTCTAGAATATTAAAAAAATATTGGGTGAGGTTTCAGTTGTTGGTTTCTAGAATATATAAAAATAGCATTAGTAATTTTTAATGATACTTGAAATGAGGTAACATTAAAAAAAAAAAAACCTGAACACGAAAATCTGGAGAATTCAAATCCCCTATTCCTTTGACCTGTGCATTTCCACCACATATATGAAACCCTTTTGATTGAGCCACTTTGGTTGATGGTGATCAGTCCCCATCAGGGGATGTTAGACAATAGAAGTGTTTGTAAGTTCCTGTCACTCTTGTTATAGAAAGTTTTAAGATATTCTGAAAAACTACATTTTAAGTTCTCTCTCTCCCTGTCTTGTCTTTCTTTTTCTCTTCCTAATAATCACATTGAAATGACCCAAAGAAATGTGCTAAGTTTTGGTAGTTGGTGCCTATGAGAAAAGGATTACCTAGGAATGAATGCCTGATCTAGAAAATAAGTGGCACTTCTGGTGTAGACTTCTCCTCGGGAGACCTGGGGCTTCTGTAGGCTTCCCCCAGACTCCAGACTCGGGAGACCTGGGGCTTCTGTAGGCTTCCCCCAGACTCCAGACTCACCTCCGCTAGCTGGACAAGAACCCCAGGAACAAACTGTAGTGTCGTTCTCCTGTTATTCGTGGTGTGCTCCTGGAGGGGGCGCTCACCAAGAGTTGTACTTGGAGAACAGGGAAGTGCTGACTTCTAAAGTGGTGAAAGGGTGACAGCTTTCGGAGGAAACCACTGTTTTCTGAGCTCCTGTCCAAGGTCCTGTGCATAGACTTTGTTAGTAGCAGTTGCATTTGGTTTCTTACCAGGGAAGGATGGCCTAAGGCCTCTTGGAGTGCACATGTCTACATCAGGTTTGGATAGAGAAGAGATCAAGAGCAACCAGGGCCAGCATATCCTTTGGGCTCTGCCTGAGTGGAACTCGTTAATTCCCAGGCATGGGGCTCAAGATTACCTAGGACTCCTGATTTGGAGTATGTTTCCTTTCCCCTCGAAATGGTCCTGCATCCAGGCTGTTCTGCAGAGAGGCCAGCTGTATGAGGAAGATTCAAGGCGGTCCACGGGCTTACTGTTCAGTTTCTCCATGGTAAAGTGACCAAAGAGACTTAGTAATTTATTTTCTCTTCTTGTAAAAAGGTTTATTTTTATTTATGTGCATTTATTTTATTTGTCTTTTTGTTCATCAGCTGGGGCTATAGGAAGACACTGTCTCAAAAAGACTGATAATAATAATAATAATAATAATAATAATAAAGAACCTATTAATTCTGGTCCTAGATGCCACCCATTATTATCCAGAATCATCCCATTGAGTAATTAAGTGCCGGAGGAAAAAAAAAAGGAAAAAAAGAAATGTATGTGCCCTTTATTTCCCATGCGTGCATAGTAACCTACATAGTGAACAGTAAAACCTTTCAGGGATGGCTATGTGCTACGTAAGCACTGGTTTTCACACTTTATTTGCTTCAGCTTGATATTGTCAGGTGAGAAAGCAACTAATGTGCCGAAGTGCTTCTTTACACGGCCCACCCCACTCCTAACGTGCGTTGGTTATTGCTCCACCCATTGCTGGCAGTCATTCTTAAGTAGCTTTGGATTTTATGCCATAAGAGCTGCTGCTTATTGACAGTTTCTGTGACTACCCAGTATTCTCTTCTTTGGCATCATTCAAGAAAGACTAGGTTGAGAATTTGCTTCCTTACCCTAAAATTAAAGACTTCGTTTTACTTAGTGGTTTCCTAGTTTCATTTCTGTTCCTCTGATAAAATACCTTGACAAAAAGGAACAGGGGAGGGAGGGCTTTATAGGGCTATAACCTACAATGTCAGGTTATAGTCTATCACTGTGGGAAAGTCAAGGTAGGAAGGGCTAGTCACATCATACCCACAGTCAAGAGCAAAGAGAAACGAATGCTTGCTGTGCTCAGGTGGATAGCCCTACTTTTAAAAAAAATTATGTGTGTGAGTGTATTGCCTGCATGTGTGTAAGTGCACCTGTGTTGTACAATACCTGTGGAGGTCAGAAGAAGGCATCAGATCCCCTGGGGTTATGGACGGTTGTTAGCTACCATGTAGATGCTGGGAATTGAACCCAGCTGGTGCTCTTACTGACTGAGCCATGTCTCCAGCCCCGTGATTTCTCCATTCTTACACAGTTCTGCCCTCCCTGTTTAGGGAATGGTGCTGCCCACTCTGGGTTGGGTCTTCCCACAAAAATTAACTTAAGATCATCTCACAGACATGTTCACAGGCCAACCTAATGTAGACAGTCCTTCCTTGAGACTCTTTTCCCAGCCGATTCTAAGTCATGTCAGGCAAACAAAGCTATCCAGCACAGGTGCTAACTGCAGAGGTAGCTGCACTCAGAAAGCAGACCACACACTCTTTTCCGGAGGGCTACTGTGATATGTTTGTGAGTCTCAGACCTCAAATCTCGTTTTGCCTTTCAATGGTTAACTAAGATAAGCCCAGGACGGTGCTTTTGTACAGTACTCTAAGAAAAGACCAGATGGGAGGTAGGAACAAGAGTAGCCGTAGTTACTCTCCTCTAACATTGGTTTGTAAAATACTTTTATTTTGAAATAGTTGCAGTTTGAGAGCAGTGGCACAAACACCCTTCTCTCCATGTCTTCTAATGCTAATTCTTATTTAACCGTAGCATCATCACCCAAATCGGGAGCTGGAAATTAGCGAGAAAGCAGCAGACCTTGCTGGATTCCATCTGGCCTCCCTGTAAGACCCTTTCCTCTTCTCCAGGCCATGGCTCAGACAGCATGCAGGCACCTGACTCAAACGCCGACAGTGTGATGGCTCCTGGTCAGCCATAATCTCCATTTTTCAAACCGTACTGTTCAGTTGTTCTGTGAGATGACTCTAGATTTAGGTTTGTCTGATGTTTTCTAATGCCTACTCGGAGGCCATGCATTTTTAGGAAAAATGCCACGAAAAGATGGCGAATCTTTTACTACCTCATAGCCGGAGTTGCTTTTTCCATTTTCTTATTGCTGCTGTCGATAGCCTTATCCCTGGATTTGGGTGTCATCTCCTGGATCTCTTCACTCTGAAGAGACGGTTGTTCCTGTTGTTCTTCATACATATCTTAGGGAGATACTGTGGCGTTGTAGATTCCTTTCTCCTCAAGCATTCAGCTCAGTTTAGCACCTGCCTTCTTCCTGCTGTACTCTGCCCCGTAGTGATTGTATGTCTCCTCATCCCTGTACATTTATTCATTTGTATTAGTATGGACTGGTAGGTAGTTACTTCATTCACAGGATTTGTTATGGTTTGGATATGAGTGTCCTTTAAGAAGTGCACAGGTGGAGGGCTTGGTTCTAGCTGGTGATACTGCTGGGAGCTGCTTGGATCATGAGGATGCTGCTCCATTGAGGAGTTACCAGGTGAATGGGCAGCAAGTCCCGCCCTCTGACCGATAAGGGGACAGGAAGGGAAAACATGGTGGCTAGTCGGGGCAAAGGGCACTGAGAATACTCAAAGTGCCATGGCCCCAGGTCCACGGAGGGCCAGGACTCAGACGGCAACGTTCCAGGTCCCCACTGTCCTAAGAATCCAGTGAGTGGAAATGCAATCCAGGCCGGAACGGGACAGGAGCTGTGATACACCACCGGAGTTTGCGAAAGAAATGGTGGCTGGTGGCAGACTGCATGTTGAACAATGACTTTGTGAATCACCCTAAATAAACTAAGCTCTCTAAGTGGAAGACCAGTTTCCATTTTATTCTGCCAGATTGACCAGACCACACCTACTAAGGCATGGAAAATAAATTTCATAAGACATGTCTTTGTAGGAGTCATCATGTCCTTGGAACCTTCTCCCCTTTGCGCTTTCCTTCCTTGCTTCCCTGAGGTGATGTTCTGCTCCATCACAGCCTCTCCACTAGGGCGTACAGCCTCTCCACTAGGGCCTTCAGCCTCACATTAGGCTCAAAGCAATGGGACCCTGTAACTGACCATCAGTTGTGTCCTCTGAATGGACAAGCCAAATAACTCTTCCTAGAAGTTGCGTTGTTCAGGTATTGTGCCCCAGCAGTGAAAAGTAGCTAATGCATAACTGCGCCCAGCATTACCGTTTGTTTTCTTGCTCAAGTTGTTTCAGCCCAGTTTGTCATTGTGCGCTCATCCAGGCCAGTTCTGATGGTCTCTCTACTCGTTCCTTGCTTTGAGGTATCTGCAGATATTCCAGTATGTTTCATACCTTATGCTGAAGATCCTTTGTCCCTTTATTAGACATTAGTATTATCAAGCAGTATCTGAGTGCAGAGTGTGCCCTTGGCAAACAGGGCATCCTTTGCTTTTTACCTGCCATTGGTCTTGTGCTTCTTCCTGTGAACGTGTGTGTAGCAGATCTAAAACTGGCTCTTGACACTCTCGAGCAATTTAAAAAGTTCTCTTTTAAAAATATACAGAATTTGAACTCACCACGCTTGATGTTTTGTTTTGTTTTTCCATTGACTCATGTTTAGGAGAGAAGAATATCAGTGGTCCTTGATTTCAGCAACATTTTTTATCTTAGTAGAATTGAATTGAAGACAGCAGTGTTATTTTAAAGTGGGTGGGATGGCCCTTAGGTGTTCTTGCTGATTTCTGAGGTAGTGTGGCTGCTCTGGCTTTGTAGTAGATGCAGGGGGTTTGAGATGTGTGCTGTGTGGTACTGTGAGTGTGAGCTAAAAGTAGTTCATAGTGATTAATGCCAAGTTTATACAACATGAAATTGTTGTGAAACTGTGCATCCAGAAATTAAAAACAAATAAAACTAAGGCTATTGCTCTTGTTTTTTTTTTTTTTTTCTTTCACACAGCCGTATCTTATTTATGTGCTTCTGAAAGTGGGCAGAAAAAATCCCTCAGAGGTCACCTCTCTTAAAAACATAATGCTCTGCTGTATTAAGGCGCCATGGATCTTGCTAAGCTTTCTACTGGTGTTGCAGCTTTGATGTGTTGCTAGTTTTTCCCATGACAAATAGTGACTGGTGACTGGTAGAAGGAACCAGCTTGGCTTCCTCCCTCCCTTTCTTTTCTTTTCTTTTTTTTGAGACAGGGTCTAATATTGTATAGCACTGACTGACCTAGTAGTACTCACTACTCACTATGTAGATCAAGCTGCCTCCCCCGCTCCCCCCGCCTCATGCACTGCTTCTGCCTCACGAGTGCTGGGATTAAAGCTGGGCACCTCTACACTAGAAGCAGCTTTTCTGTGTCAGCTCTGGGGACAGTAGCAGTGGACTCTGGTCTGGAAGGAGGAATGGCTGGAAGGCAGGCAAATGTGGGAGAATGGGATTCCACACAGTGAATGGCCAACCCCAGGGCGTGTGGCCGGGTGCATAGGGTCCATCTGCTGAAGAACCTAATGCAGACAATGTCAAGAAATATCCTGCTTTATAAATGAGTCTTAAATATGTTTTGTAAAAAAGTATGTACTATGAGTGTGTGATAAATGTTGTGACTAGAAAATAATTCACTATAGGCTCAGTTCTCACTTGCTGAATACTTTTTCTCTAACAATGATTCCACAGACCAGTTCCGTGAACGATGTTTAAGATTAAAATTCCAAGTGTTGAGGGAAGAAATTGAGGAATGCCATTTTCCATAAAATATAGGAAGTGATCAATGTCTCACATGTAAACAAACTCTAGCTCTTAGTCATGAGTATATCAGGCATTCTAGAGGTAATTGTGTGCTGGATGAAACAGTGCTGAAATAGACAGACAGCCTTACCCCATAAAGGAATTTACGGATTTAATTGAAAGAAACAACAGTAAAAATAAAACTTCAACTCTGTTTTCAACTCTTTGAAGTTATGCGTAGGTTACTATGGAGACAAGGAGAAGGCATCTGAAATAGACAGAAGCATCAGAGGGCTTCCTGGCAGAGGAAATACCTGCAGGCAGCCTTTGAGTGGGAAAAAATGCAGCTGAAGCTCTCTGGAGTCAGCAGAGTGACCAGGCTGAGGAAAGGCCAAGAAAGGACAAGAACATTAAATGTGCATATTAGTCCCACAAACCCTTCTCCACAGCTAGAGTGGAGGAGAGCCCACATAATGTACACTACAGTAAAATCTTCAGTTGGAAAAGCAGCATTTATGAGCACCTACTGCTTTTACAAGAGGGTCAGAGTTCAGCACCTATTTAGAGCAGGTCACAATCAATGCAATCCAGTTCCAGGGGATTTGGTGCCCTCTTCTGGCCTGTTTGGGCACTGCAGCCACATGTACAAACACATTCATATAGATAGAATTAAAAATAAATAATATCTTTTTAAAAGCAGCAGCATGATCAGGATGTGATTAGACAGTAGAGGCTGGAGCTGCAGGGGAAGAGCGGAGAGAAGGATCCCCTCCCATGGCCTGCTGACTCGAAATGCTTTGAGATACAGGGGAGCAAGCAGTTGAGTCAAGAAAGCCACGGTGTCTAGAATGGCCTGCAGATGTGGTTTTGTAAGGGGAAGTTGCCTGGTCAAAATTATTTTCTTATGGGCTGGGCAGTGAGAAGGATAGAAGGCAGAGTCATTTACAGGGGAACCAACTGGTCTCCATGGCATTGGATAGGGTGCTGACCCCTGCTGACACATGACTCTGAACTCTGAGTCCTTTCAGTAGAGAATGACTGAACTGGTCGGGGTTTTACCTTTCTGCTAACAATATAGAATTAATATTAGCACATTTGAGTTTAAGTATTGTCCTAGTTGGGTTCCTGTGTTTGTGACAAAAACAATGACCAAAAACAATCTAGAGAGGGAAGGGCTTATTTATTTATTTATAGTGACAGTTTATCACTGAGGGAGGCTGAGGCAGGAACCCGGAGGCAGGAGCTGAAGCACAGACTGTAGAGGAACGCAGCTTACTGCTCCTCTGGCCCATGCTCAGCCTGCTTTCTTGTATAACCCAGAGACCATCTGCCCGGGGTAGCAGCACCCACAGTGGACTGGGCCCTCCCACAGCAGTCATCAAAAAAATGCCTCACAGATATGCCCACAGGTCAGTCTGATAGAGGACATTTCCCCAGTTGAGGTTCCTTTTTTTCTTTTGGTCCTTTTGAAACAGGGTTTCCTGTATAACCCCAGCTGGCCAGGAACTTGCAATATAGAGTAGGATGGCCTTGAACTCACAGAGATCTGCCTGCTTCTGCCTCTCAAGTTCTGGGATTAAAGGTGTGTGCCACCACTCCCTGCTATGAATACATGAAAATTTTAAAAATATATTTTTAAAAGGTACAATATAAGCCAGTGCTTTCATATAAAAACTGCAGCTGAAGAGGAGAGCTAGAACCAGCAAGCTCTTAAAGCATGCTCATCCATTCATAGGTCTGTATTAAGGCCCTGCTGGGTGCCAGACACTATTCTGTGGAAATAGCAGAGAGATGGGGAGGGAGGAAGAAAGGAAAGAAGGAGGAAGGGAGAAGAACAATACTAACATTATAGTCTTCAGCAGATGAGTTCTGGAAGGTTCAGATGAGATGATGCTGTTATTGAGTTGGCTTAAAAACCAGGGAGAGACTGAGGTGTGGTTGAATATGCTCAAGGAAATCTTCGGACCGGCACCTGACTTCTAATTTTATGAGTTTTCATGGGTCATCCTTTAAAACTTCAGAGTAATAATTAGTACAGTGGCAATTCTTTACCTTCCTCTCTTCCATTGCATGTTGTTGGGTTGTTCAGAACGGCACTGAGATTAACCTTGGCCATCATAATCCACTTCTAAACAGATGGCCACGCCTGTGAAGCACAGGCTCAGCTGAATCCTCTCCTGGCCCAGACTTGTTGTTTCTTGCCTAGAGTCTCGCTTCCATGCCATCCCAGCATCGGCTGCACATACCCGGCCGCATGCCTCATCCCAGGCTAGGAAGACTAGCTTTGTCAGCTAACCCAGCCCAGAGGTGGAGTTCTAGAAAATTTTCTCTCAGCTCTGTGAGAGAACCACTGTGTTTTCTTGTTATCCTAAATTACTGTGGGGAAGGAAATGTTACAGGGCAATGGCATGAATTGTAGGCAAAAAAAAAAAAAAAAAAAAAGACCGCAAAGTGGATGTGTTACCATTGGAATGATCTTCTGGAAGTTCCTCAACAACCCTTTCCCAAGATCCTGCTACCTTTGCTTGTCTGTATTATATATAACATGTGGAGTTTTTTTTTTCTTGTGATGCTCTCTCTATGTAATTTATCTAATATTGTGGAATCTGAAGGTTGGTATAAAACTTTCAAAACTATGACAAGAATGACTTTATGTGGAGCTTGGGAGATGGCTCAGTGACGTGTGCTGTGCAGGCATGAGGACCTGAGTTCCGAGCCATAGCACCCGTGGAGGTCGGGGTGAGGGTGGAGACAGTGAGATCCCTGGACCTCACTAGCCAGTTAGTCTAGCCAGTTCATGAGTTCCTGGTTCAGTGAGACCTTGTCTGAAAGGTAAGATAGACAGTGTAATGGAAGGCAACCAACATCCACCTCTGACCTCTGTACACATGTATACAAACCCCCATACACCTGTGCACATAAACATACATTGCACATAGAAAGTTTTAAAAAGAATAACTTTATATAATGCCTATTATGTTCTATATGACCATAGACCAATTCTCCTTTACCAATATTTGTATATTCTCTTAAAGACCTAAAAGAAATATTGTTTCAGAATATCTTGGCATTGGATATTGTGGCACATACCTGCTGTTCCAGCACTTGAGAAGCAGAGGAAGAAACATCATGAATTATAGGCCAGCTTGGACTACATAGTCAAGGCCAGCCTGAGCTACAAAATAAGACTCTCTCAAAAAGTAAATTTTTTGACCAGTGTTATGTATGAGACAGTGTTGTTGTCTGAGGGCACATGAGACGATGGGAGTAGGTAGCTGGAGTGCATCTGGATGGAGACCTGTCAAGTAGTGGAAGCTTATAGGGATGGACTAGATCTGTAGTCTCTCATGCGGAAGGAGCACAGTCATTGCCCAGGCAGGTGCCATCAGTCAGTCTCTCATCAAGCCAACGGAAGAAGCAGAATCAAAAACTTGTTCTTAAAGATTGTCAGTTGTTGGGGTGTGGATGATGAACCACACCTGAGAACCTACCTACATGAAGCCAACTCATCAGGTTACTTAGTAGCCTCCACCCCAGTTGATGGTACAGATTGTATCCAAGGGAGGTGACCTAAGCCAGTGTTAGACTTTGAGTGGGATAAGGCAAGGGCGATATGCATAATGGCTGCATTCATACACATTGCCTCAATAGAGCATGTTCTTGGATGGAAGCATGGGAAATAACACATAGGCATGTACTCACGCCTCTTGTCAGCAGTCGGGTCACTGTTGGCCTCCCACTCTCTTCCTTGCCCAGCTGCCCACTGGGACTTGAGCTCTTGTAAGAGCACTAAAACTCCTCATGTTCTGAGAACTCAAAGGGAAGAAAACGTGACCCTTAACCTTCAGAAAGACAGAGAAGGAAACAGAAGGAAAGAAGGAGAGGGAGAGAGAAACTGGGTGCCAGGTCCCTTTGACAAGTAAAATTTACCTTATTAAATTCATAATCATGGCTGTGGTGTTAGAATGGCAGTATGGTGCTTTAACTTAAAAAGCATTCAGTAAGTTTATTGCTCGTACATTGGAAGGATTCATTTGTAAGTTCTTTGGGGATTCCTTAAGTTTAATTGCCAGATGCCACAAGTCCATTGTAAATACATCTAACAGACATTGATCCAGCTAACGTATAGTTTACCTGTTAATCCCCTTTAGTGGACTTCATTACAATTGAAGAACGCCTATAAATTCCAATAGAGTTAACTCTAAAGGAAAGATAGCTTGATCGGTATCTTAATTTGGAACCACAGCAAAATTAATTTTCTTCAGACCAGTGGTTGGCAGGTATTTTATATTTATTTGTTAAAAAAACTCATTAAAATATTTTCAAATGACCTATAAACATTATCACTTTAATGTAACAAATGTTTTTATTTTGTTTGTATATTTAGTAAATGTTTTTAAGTGGTTTAATTTTTATTTGGAACACAGCATTTACTTGCAATCAGATCTACTCAGTTTTGAAGATTTTACAATTATAAATAATATTCAATTGCATTAACATAATATAAGCTGTCCTTTTTTTTTTGCCTTTTTGAGACAGGGTCCCCCCTCGCTCCAACTGGCCTCACTATGTAGACCAAGCTGGCCTTGAACTCACAGAGATCTGTCTGCCTCTGCCTCTGGGACTAAAGGCAAGCACCACCACACCCAGCATAAGCTGTCTTTTTAATGCTAAAAGTATAGATTGTGTCTAAATCTTTGCCATTTGCCACTCTAGACATCATTACAATGAGATCTTCATGCCTTGGTAATATTCATAAGCATAACCAGGTCACAAGGATATTTTAATATTATTAAACACTTTTATTTATCAAAAACTTCTTTTGGGGGGTTCTTTTGAGACAGCCAGCTCCAGCTGGCCTTGAACTTGCTATGTAGACCAGCTAGCTTTGAACTTACAGAGATCCACCTGCCTTTGCCTCCTGAGTGCTGGGATTAAAGGCCTAGCATCAAAACTCTTAGATTTATTTTTATTTTTAATTATGTGTGTCTGTCTGTCTGTCTGTCTTATCTGCAGAGTCTAGAAGAGGCATCAGATCCCCTGGAGCTGAAGTTAGAAGCACTTGTGAGTTGTTCTCCTTGGATACTAGGAATTGAACTCTGCATGCTCTTTACTGTTGAACTATCTCTCAAGTCCACTATTTATCAAAACTCTTTAAACTCTAAAAATAAACACAATTACCCTAATAAGTTAAAATAATGCGGACATATATGAGGTTAAAAAGAAATTAATTACCTGACATTAGCCCCACTCTGCAGAATGAACCACAACATGCCCTTCAGCCAGAGATAAACAGATAAAATGAGAAACATGGCCCTGTAGGGAGGGGCTCTGAAGAAGTCATGACAATGTACTTTGTGGTTAAAAAAGGAAAATACTGGTTTATCTATGTGTTTTTTAAGAAGTGGAATCCAGTCCTGTCTTCTAACAGGGCATCTGGTGTTGGTTTAATGTGACAGCTGGCTTGACAAAGGGGAGGCTGATGTGTCAGCTGTCTTAAGCAATGTCCATGCCCCTTGAATCATGGCTGGAACCAGCAGGCCCGGCTTTCCTGGGCTTTTTAAAAGGTCATTGAAAAATCCTTGCAGATAAGGGAAGAATGGTCTATTTGGGGCGCTGAAGGGAGTGGTAGAGACAGCTTTTCTGTCTTGTGTGTCTGTGAACTGACTTTGAGATTTGCTTTCATAGTCTAGATCTGCAGGTAGAAATCACGTTTGTGGTCTTTCCTGTTTTTCTGGGAATTGCAGCTGAGCAGAGACCAGTATATAAGATTGCTGCAGACACAGTGTCAAAGCAGCGGTACTTGCCTGTTTGGTTCTTTTATTTGGACTGTGAATTCTCTGTGTCCTGTGCTCAGTTACGCTGTTATTCTGGCCTGGTTGTCACTAGGTGCATGTCACTTTGAATGCCAGCCTGTCTCCATCCCCGTACTCATAGGAGAGGTGAGTGATGGCCTTGTGGCCTTTAGAGATTTACAGATATTATATGCCACCCCCCCACACACAAGTTCTGTTTCCTAGCATTAGGCCCTGACCACCAAGCAAACTAAGTCATAGACATTATCACTGAACTGGGTCCAGCTCCTTGGACCGAATTCTTCACTCACTCACTATCTTTGTTTCCAATACCTAAAATTGCATGGCTTGACTTTATTTCCAGGATTCCCTCTTCCTACCTAGGAAGAAGTAGAGGCTTCAAGTGAGGACCAAACTTGGAATAAACCCCTCAAGACCCTTGTCCTCTGTCTGTCATGCTTGTTGATAAATCTTGTTTATATTCCCTATACAGAAACGAATTCCAGAGAAGCCACTGAGAGAGCTACGTTTCATGTCACTTTTTAATAAAATAGTGTCTCTTGTGTAGAAATATGTCTAAACTTTGGAACTTTGGATGCTTGCTCTCCGACTGTTGTGTGACGCTTGCTCAGTTTCCCAGGCCTTTGATAATTTATCTTCCTGGTAATATTTCAGTTATCATCAGCACCTGGATCTTCAACTCTTGTACGTGTATGCCTAAATCTATAAAAATAGTGTTCTGGGGCTATAGGGATAGCTCAGCAGTTAAGAGCACTGTCTGCCCTTGCAGAGGACGGGGTGCAGTTCTCAGCACCCACATGGCAGCTAACAACTGTCTGTAACTTCAGTACCAGGGGATCTGACACCTGATCTTACATACATGTAGGCAAACCACTCACACACATAAAAGAAAAATAAATTTAAAAATACAGTATTCTGAACTTAAACCTTCTTCTAGCTGCGTAAGAGACACCTCCATCCTCAGCTTTCCCACCCCTCCTCCACAGTACTTTGCTGATAGGAAACCTTCAGCTGTTCTGTGCTCTGAACAGTTCTGATTAAAATACACTGAGCTAAATGTTGTAGCTCTTGGATGTAGAATTAAGGATGTCATTTTTGAAACCTGTACTTTCTCTAATATCTCTTTACTGATGATAAGAAAGGGATATGGTGTCTAAGATGCCCCATTGATGAACTCTGACTGGGTGTCAGTCATCTAAACACAGGTCAGAGGCAGCTCAGCAGCATGTGGACCCCATTATCAGATAAGCCTGATGCTCACCAAAGTGGTGACAGGCTTGCCCACACCAGCCTTGGTGTCTGTGGGGGAGCATGTGAGGGTTTGGGTACCATCATCTTCGTGCCTGATGCTATAACGGTTTAGATTTGACCCTTTTAGCAAAAAAAAAAAAAAAAAGCTTTCATATCAACGCTTTATACTTTGGAATATATAACTCCATAACGTGTCATGGAGTGGGACAGGTGCAGAAACAGTAAGTAGATGTGTGGGACAGAGTTCTGTCAGCTGAAGAAGCCACAGGAAATTAAACCAGACATGTCAGGAAGCCAGTCCGGAAAGGAGAGAAGGTGGCCATCCAATGAGCCGTCTCGTTGATGAGGTCACTGCTTGGAGCTCTAGTCTAGGGTGTCAGCCATTCTGTAAATGGAGAGCCTGTAGGAGTGGAAAGAGACACCTAAGGTCAGGAATCCCATTTCCTGTGATGTTTGTCACAATGTGCTTGCAGTTGTATGATCAGGATCCCAAAGGCAGTGTTATTTATGCAGCAGGCATTACTGGTGTGTCCTTTTTATATGTACCAGTTTTGGTTTGAGAGAAATTTTAGAGTGTCTTTAAAAAGCACATAAAATAAAATTAAAAAGCATGGATGGAGATATTGCAACATCAGGACGAGAAAGTGAGAAGCTAGCATGTCCTGTGTAAGGCCAAGGCAAACAGGAAGGTGCAACCAGATACTCAGCAGAGCCTTTAGGATTAAATCAGCTACTAACTCAGGAAAAGCACAAATGGTCCCCGTATGGGGACAACGGGCCAGGCCACCGGCAGCACACTCATAGTGAGAACGTCCTGTAATAACCACTGGAGAGTAACAAAGCGTCCCACAACCCCGTGCTCATTTCTGGTTTTACTAATTCCTAGATGGAATAATCCAGGGACTGTAGACTTTCTATTACGAATCTGTTCCCTTTTCTCCATACAGCGTATATAATGCCTCAGGTGCGATTAAGAGTGGGACTTAACTTCTAAACCTCTGTAGAGATGCTCCTTAAGTCATCGAGACAGTTGCAACAGGCACTGTATTCACTAGATGGCAGTATCAGCAGCCTTTTGGGAGGTTTAATGTGATCATGACTCCAAAATACTAAGAACACCTAAAAGGAGGGAAAACTACTTACTTAGCCGAGTGTAGCGTCTCAATGCCCACACCCTGATAGAAAGAGTGGTTTTGCACCGTCTCCACCTGCTTTCACTGGAGCGGGGGGAGAAGGTGCTGCTTGGAGCAGCTGTGGGCATCGGCTGGTGGCACCGGGTATGTTCCCTAGGAGTAACTGCCTTTGGTGCGCTCGGCTTGCTCGTGCCAGCCGCTGCAGGGTTTCCGGATGCCGGCCTTGCTTCTTTCTCTCTGAACTTTTAGACCAGGGCTGGAGTGATTGACAGTCATTCAGAAACCAGCTGTGGAGAGTCAGTGTATTGAGAAGGTGTGGAAATGTGTTTCCCAAGTGGGGATAATTTTTAGACCCTCACTGTCTGCTCAGGTCTCACCACCAGCATGAAAGCAGTGTGACCTTTCAGGAAACAGGTACTCTGACTGTTGATATAAAATCCATTCCCCATTTCTGTCTTGGAGGAGAGATCACATACTTTTCTGGTTTTTAATGAAAAATTCTATTATTTTCAAGTCATAAATGGTATTGCATCCACAGTGTCTGAATTTTAGAACTTTATTGTGTTTCTTGGTTAGCGCTTAAAAGGACCTGGAGAGCTGCCCTTCGTCTTATTGCTAGTGACAGTTTTGCCACGGCTTTTTGCATAGGGCAGATCCTCCTTGCACGGGATTGTCCCATAGGTTGCAGGTCGTTATTCTGCCTACTAAATGCCAAAAGTGCCCTCAGCCATGACTAGTCGGTAGCATTGCACCCATATTCACGTGTGGCCCAGGAGAGGAGTTGCAGTGTGTGTTAAGAACTGGCACACTAGAGGGCTCAGCGTGACTCCCCAGGCTCTGGAATCCATAGGTCTAATCTTCTAAAGAAATGTATATTGTACTTTGTATATATTTTGTTGTTTTATTTTTTTTAGCTTCTTAAAATTTATTTTATTTTAATTTTATGTGTAAGAATGTTTTGCCTGCTTGTAACTGCACCTGTGTGTGCAACGCCCTCAGAGGCCAGAAGAGGGTGTCAGATCCTCTGGAATTCCCAGTGTGAGTGCAGGGAACCAAACCTGTGTCCTCTGCGAGAGCAGCCAGTGCCCTTCAGTGCCCAGGCATCTCTCCAGACTCTCTATTTGGTACATTTTTAAAATCACTACCACAGCCCCTCACCTTTGAATGTTTTTATTTTCCTCTTGTTGTGGTCTGTTTGAGACAACAGACCCAGCTGGCCTGGAACTCACTATGTAGGCCTGGCTGGCCTTGAATTTACGGAGATCCGCCTGCCTCTGCCTCCTGAGTGCTGGGATTAAAGGAGTGTTCCACCATGCCCAGCATCCTTTTGTAATGTGTTAGTTGAAAAGAAGGGAGGCATGTTCTTTTTTCTCCCATTGTATATGGTACTTTTTTCATTGTGTGACAAAATAAAGCAAAGATTTATTTTCAGGATCTGGGAGATTTCAGCCCATCGTGGCAGGAAGGGCATGGTGGTGGTGGCGGCTCTGTTCACAGTGGTGGGAGGGAGGAGTGGCCGTTTACATCGCGGCTGACCAGCGACAGGGACCGCAGGCAGGGACCAGGTCTGGTCTGTAGTCTTCAGAGGCTTGCCCCTGGTCACCTACCTACCTCTTCCAGCCAAACCCTGCCTCCTAAAGGTTCCACAGCCTTCAAGAGAGTGCCTCAAGCTGGGGGTCCAACATTCAAAACACAAGCCTGTAGGACCATTCAGATTGAAGTTATAACACTCACTGTATTTTCTTGTTAATTAGTCTTAAGAGGCATCTGAGAGCAAGGGACTTGAATTTAAACTGTGGAACGCAACCCCATATATGGTCACAAAACTGAATGTAGAGGTTATGGAACGTTTGGTTTCTGTACATGCCAAGACCAAAAATCAACTCAGAATCGGTGTGTATGAACCTAAAGTGTTTCTGGCAGTGTCCCCTGCGTCATGTGACTTCATTGCCGCCTTGGTTCTAAACGTGCGTCATGCACTTTGCATTCTGCATTCCTTCCTGACACACAAGGCCAAAGACGGCTGCCTGGACGCCTTGACTCAGAATTGCAGTGTTTTCATTATATATACAAGTTTTCTACTCTTGTAGAAACCTAATGGTTTATTTATGGAAAACAAAGACTTTTCATGTTCTCTTACCATCATTCTTTAGCAAATAAATTTCAAATTAGTGTGCCTTGTATGAGAATGTTTGAATGTAAAAAATTGCTTTGGGTTGCTGATAGGATTTCATCAAAAATCATCAGATGAATTTTGGCTTGGGATTAGGACAGAATTATCAATTTCTAAAATGGCCATAAGCATATTTTTACCATTTTGTTCTCCATATTTTTGTGAAGCATGGTTCTCAGCATTGAGAAGATAAAATCAAAATATCTGTAAACTTTGAAAAATGCTGAAGATGCTGTGCCCTGCATATCAGATATTCAAACATTCAAATCTTTATGTAAAAGCAAATAAGCACATCCATCTCATTAGTATGCAAATTTGAGTTTGTCTTTAATAAATGGTAAAATTACATGTACACCAAAGAATTGTTTTAAATATTTTTTTCTGATTTACCCTCAGTAAATATTTAGCTTGCATTCTTATTTGATATACCCAGGGTTGTGTAAATATTTCTTCAGCTAAAAGGGGGTTACCAATGGAAATTTATTAAGAAGCCCTGCTCAAGGTGAACACTTGTTTAACTTGGTTGTTTTTACTTTACTTTCATAGTTGCTCTTGGCTAAGTTAGCCCTAGCTTCAGGATATAGGTTAGGTCTGCATACCGCATTCGGCCCATAATGCTGGGAACACATTTTATCCATTCCCTTTGGTGTAAGGACAGAAACGAGTGGTAGAGGAGATGCTGTCTGAGTAACCAGACACGCACAGGAACGGAGGACAAAATAGGGAAAGCTCCAGGTGGACGTGCTGACCTCCTTCTAACCCTTGGTGTGCTGAAGATAAGAGCCAGCACCTGTGGATGCCATTTGCTGCCCAGACAAGCCTGGTCAGGCACAGCAGCCCAAGGAGAGGCTCATGTTGAAGACCAGGAGGGACTCCTTTATAGGCCTCATTCCAATGTTTCCTCCCCACCCAGCGCCAGCCCAACACCACTCCCTGAACCTTATAAGAAATGTTGTTTAACGCTGACGCCTATCAGTCAACAAGCTGGAATTTTCTGGTTTAGGTAAACTTAGGAACTTGTTTAGGTAGTAAACCTTTTCCTGTCCTTTTTGTGAGCCAGGGTCTTAGGCAGCTCGGAATGGTTGCAGTCTCACTACATAGCCATGACTGGACTTGAACCTCTGAGCCTTGGGCCTCTACCCGCTGAGTGTTGGCATTATTGGCATGAGCTCACCTATGGGTGTTAGACATTTTTTGTTGTTGTTTTGGTTTGATTTTATGAGACAGGGTCTCCTGTCTCCAGTGAGCTCCAGCTGCCCTGGAACTCACTGTAGACCAGGCTGGCCTCAATCTTACAGAGATCAATCAGCCTGCCTCTGCCTCCTGAGTGCTGGGATTTAAAGGTATATGCCACCACACCCAGCTTAACTTTCAATTTTTATCCAATTCCTACAAATTCCTCATTGTAAACTATACCCTTGAGGAGGACTCAAGTGAAACCATTTTGGTAATCAGTGATTTCTTTGGATACAGTTGATATATTAGCTTATGTCTAGAGCAACTTGAATTTACTATGGCAACTATCTACCATAGTTGCACTGATTGTTGAAATAGACACTTAAGCATTAAGTTACTGTCAAGCCCTGTGACTCAGATCTTTAATTTACAAAAACTTAATTCTGTCACTTCTCAAAGCTGTCACTTAAATCTAATTGTGACTTAACTCCACACATTATAAAGTAATATTTTATTTATATTTACTTGATACCAAGTTTCACTATGGGAATTTTTGAATGCCTGCCACCCACCTCAGCTTTATTAAATTCCCCATGTAGAACATCCGATATCAGTTAAGATAGTAATTATTCTGCATGACCCTCAATCTCCGGGCCTTTCAAAAACAGACAGTACTTTCTCCCTCGTGCTGTGCATCCATTGTGATCTGCAGCTCTGCTCCTGGTGGGGCTCAGTCCCTTGCTGGGCGACCTTCATTTACACTGCTCTATTCCTGTCAGAGGAAAAAGAGCAAGGCAAGGTTCCATCCTTGGTCTTAAGGCTTCCTCCTGGAATTGATATACAGCACTTCTAACATTTCATAATAAAGAATTTATTATATATTTAAGCCACCTTTAAATTCATTTGATTATGCCCATTCTCTTATCAAGTTTATATTCTACAACTGACATTGGCATTTGTTTTTCAAATTCAGATGTTTCTTTTGTCTCCAAAAGACAAATGGAATCTAGAGGCTAAAGGAGAAAGAACGGGGAGGGACTGACATCTAGTCTCCTCTGCTTCCTTTTCTCAAAAAATGTCAGCTTTTGGTCAACGTACAGAGAATAAGACACTGTAGAGTGCTCAGGCCTGAAGGAGACATCTGTATCACATCCCTCGCTCCAAGGCTCAGAGATGTTCATGGAATAAGGAAGATGGTAAGAGTCAGAGGTGGTGGATGACCACAAGGAAACAGTGTTTTCCAGCTTGGCAGGGCAGTTGCACATATGAATTCAGTTACGGCAGCATGCACGAGACCTGTTGAAGCTCCAGCCAGAAAAAAATCCCAGCCTGGAGGGAGTGAAGGTCATGAAGTCCCTCATCTAGCTGAGGAGCTGTTAGCATTTGATAGCTCCTCGGAGAGAAAGAGTCAGTTTCCTTTGAAGGTGGGACTCCTGGTAGGTTGATTCTGTTCCAGGGCAGGTTCCTCACTAAAGAGGATTTGGGAAACACAAATGCTACTTGATTGTGGGGGGAGTTGAGCGAATATTGAAGTGAGGATGGATCTGGGATGAGTTGGAGAAGGGGGGATGTGATCAAAGTATATTGTCTAAAACTCTCAAAAGAATTAATAAACATCTAAATAAAAATATCCACTAGACATATAAAAGTCAGCTGTTATTCACATGGGTCTATCTGCTTCATCTGAGAAATGATTATCTTTTCCCTTTGGACAAAGGTATCAGGGGACCTTGAAGCTGTACTGTTGTTTACCCTTGAAGCCAGCCTGGCAGGCAGAGGCAGAGGCACCCTTACAGCTCCTGGGTGGTGATAAGGAGCCAGCTGTTCCTGTTTTGTCTGGCTGTGGGGGAGGCACATGCAAAATGGGCTGGTAGGAAAAATTACTTGCCAAACTGACATTTTTCCCACCATAACTTAAGGCAGGTAAGCAGATGTCCTTGGCATAGAGTTAGATCAGCAGACCGTTTCCTGGTGAGTACCCAGGCTCATTTGGAAATGCTGTTCTGCTCTCCTCTCTCCTGCTCATGTTTCTCACAGGCAGGCTCCACTTAGGCTTCCTGTGTTCGTAAAGATGAAAACACACATTTATAGAATGGGCTATCTTATGGAAAGAGTGTGTGGGCAGAGTGGGGGGTGAGATGAAACCTGACTCCTGCCACTCAGTATATTCACAGAACCAGTCCGGATGCCCAGCTTACTGTGGGCAGTCATCAGAGAAGTGAGTGTGACCCACCAGCCCCCAATGTCACCTGCCTGGCACAAACCTACCTTCCTGACTATCATTTCTAATACTGCCCACAGAATTTCACTGCCTTTGGACAGACAGTTGCATTCTCAGGAATAAAGTACACAGATTAGACCCCGTGCTGTATAAAACTGCATTCACTGAAGAAAAAAAAAATTCTTACTGCCAGATCAGTTATCACCCAGTCAAAATATTTATCAAGACATAGTTCTTTTAAAGTAAAGACTGTTGGGGCTGGAGGCATGGCTCAGCAGTTAAGAGCACTGGCTGCTTTTGTAGAAGACCTGGGTTTGATTCCCAGCACCCATGTGGCATCTAATAACTGTTCATAACTTCAGTTCTAGGGAATCACATGCCTTCTTCTGACCTCAGAGGGCATTGTAAAACATGAGTGTACTTACACACATGCAGGCAATACACTCATACACACAAAAAATAAAGCTAATAAATAGTTTGAAAAGTAAAAACTACTTTAAGTTGTGAGAATGTTTAAGTCTTTGCAAAAGGCAGACTGACAGGAATTCAGAATCGCTAAGCTTCATTCTTTTACAGTCTAATGAGCCACTAGATAATTCTGGTAGCCTTCTGACATTCAACAAGGGATAAAACTGTGTGATAATCTATATATAAGTTCACCTTCAATCTGTGGATACACCCACAAATTTCTCAAGTCAGCCTTATTATACTTTTGAGGATTTCAATATAACATATCCCTATATTAAAATGTTGAAACTTATGAAAACTGTGAGAATTTGATGTAATTTAAAAAACATTACTCAGGCTTTCCTTTGGGTGGGATTGTTTGTATATACATTTAGCTGGCTTACCTTCTTCTACATGTGGTCAGCTGTCTAGTTCAGGTCCAGGCCAGCCAGACAACTTTGAGGCACACTGGTATTTTCCAAGACGTTCTTGCTCTGTTAGTCAGTGCCACTATCAGCACCCCATTCTATTTCCACCCATCTTGGAATGGGACATTAACTCTGAAACTGTCTATCATTCAAGACCTGGGCTGAAGTGTTCAAAAAGGGATTCCTTGAAAGGAAAACAAAATAATAACTTTTTAGTACATAGTGCTGAGGGTGGACAGCCGGTTTTGCACATGCTAAGTATGAGCCCTATATCCCTAGGCCATTAATAATAACTTCTTGAAATTAAGTATTAGGTAGAGTAAAATTCAGCACTATGAGGTTGAGTGGATTAAGAAATAATACCTTTTAAAGGATAGAGGAGACAAGATTTGGCTGTATAACTCAAATAGGCTTCAAACTCATGATCCTCCTGCCTCAGCCTCTCAGGTGCAGTGATTACAGGCACGTGCCACCATACTCAGCCAACAGCTTTACTAACAAGAGAGGTCCCCCTTTTGATAACTGGTTAATCAGTTGCAGACTGGAAGGGAGTCATCGGTCGATCAACCAGAGCCAGGCATCTTTGTCAAGTTCTCCAGTTTATCAACTCTAATCTGGAAGTCCTCGTTTAAGGGCCAAGCTACCAACATGTTTTCACATTGTCTAATACCAGAACTCTGGGGTAATCCTTCTCTCTTCTGTTTTCAGGCTCTTTGCCTCAAATCCACCTGCTCCATGGGGAATTCTGTTCTATTTAGTGAAAAATTTTCCTTCGGATCCTCATCTGTTACTTAACTGGGCATCTAACAGCTGTGAGGTCATAGGACAAACATCATTTCTTTTCAGTATTTTGTGTATGAGTGTGTTGCCTGAATGTATATAAGTATACCCCTGTTGTGCAGTGCCCTCGGAGGTCAGAAGAGGGTCTTGGATCCTATGGAATTAAAGTTATGGTCGGACAGTTGTTAGTCACCATAAGGATGTTAGGAATCAAGCCCAGGTCCTCTGCAAGAGTAGCCAGTGCTCTTAACCACTGAGCCACCTCTCTAGCTCCAGAAACTCTTTCTGAAAATGAGACGAAAACAACCTGACTCAGGGCAGTGAAAATTTTAGAAGACTGATCAAAGTCAAAGGAAAGGAAGAGAAAACATTGAGGCCATAGATGTGACAAAGATCAATATCAGAATGGTGCTGAGAGACTGTGGGAAAAAAATCTAGCAGACACTGTGACCATTCCAGAGAGTCAAAGATAAATCTGGACCTGAGAAAAGTCTCCAACAAAGCAAAAATAATTCTACAAAATAGCAAGCTGAATATGCCCTACAGTCATTTTTACATTGACCAACTTTATAGGGAACTCTGTGTAAAGTACAGATTTGTATCCGTAAACTTTAAAAATGTGTCCATTTGGGTATGCTCTATGACTAATACCTCTCTCGAAGTCCTCCATGTAAAATTATTGAGAAAAGAGTCTTAGCAGAAAGGCAGTGTACATCCTACTTATATTTTGTGACTAAAACGATCAAATGTTCACCAAAAAAATTGATGGGCACAAATGATGATCGTGTAAATAATTCCTAAAATGTCAAGTGAATCTTCTGTATACCTGGAAAGCTGTGGAGAAACCTGGCAGTGGTGCCAGGGCCTCACAGTGGTGAGAGGACAGTCTCTTCAATTCATGGTGCTGGGAAAACATGCAAGAGACAGAGAATTGGACCCACCTTGTAAATCAAGACCCATCTTCAAAATCAACTTGAAATGAATGGCAAACTTACAAATTCCTAGAAGAAAACAGGGGAAGCTTCCCAACAGTTCACTTTGGCAATGAGCTTTTCAATAGGATCTAAAAATCACAACCAAGGCAAAAACAAACAGATGAGACAATATTTAATTTTAAAACTCTGTCTAGCAAAAGGAACAACAAAATGAAAAGCAATCTATAGAATAGGAGAAATATGCAAATGATGCATCTGATAAAGAATTAATATCTAAAATATATAAGGAACTCAAACCGTGTAATTGCAAGGAAATAGCCCAAAGAAAACATAGCAAAGAGCTCAATAGGGGTCTAGCGAAAGAACACACAAAGGCTGACAGGTGTTTGCAAGAATGCCAGCATCACTGAGCCTCAGGGAAATGCGAATCAAATTTTACTTGTTAGGCTGACTTAACAAATAGAGATAAAAATTATCTGTGACGATAGGAGAAAAGAGAGCCCTTGCTTGCTGTTAGAGGAAGTGAAAACTGATACAGTTAATATGGAAAAGTTTCAGTGCTTCCCTAAATGTCGAATCACCATATGCTGAGGCAGTTCTACGGCTGGCTGTATGTCCAAGGAAGTGAGGTTAGTACAAATGAAGAGATCTTTGTAGCCCCGTACTCGGTGCATAAATATTCATACATAATAGCTAAGATGGAATCGCCTGAGGTGTCCATCAACAAATAATCTATGTGGGAATATTAATCAGGCATAAAAATGAAGGAAGTCATGCCATTTGGGACAATGTGGGTGAACCTGGAGGGCCCTACAGTAAGTGAAACAAGCCAGACACAGAAAGACAAATACTGTTGAGTCTCATACACAGAGTTTGAAAAGCAAAACCCCATGTGGTCTTCCCTGGCAGCGAATTCCTGCAGATTAGCTCTAACGCCACATTTCCTTGTGGAGGAAAAGACCACTCCTATCATGAGAAAGCTTCATTGGATGTAATTATTAGTGTATTTCCTAAGTTCTTATCAAGTAGGCCCCCCAGATGAGGACTAATTCAGCTGCCAACCAAAGGTTGGGAATAGGAAACATTTAAATCTTTAAGAACTTGAGTCCAACAAAAATGCTGGCTGCTAGCCCAAACCAGGTTTCTATGTTTCCCAGAACTACCTCAGGCCTCTGTGTTTTTGTTTTTCTTTTTCCTTTCAATCCACAGGAAACTTGTGGGCTGGTTCGCCTGATAGTTATCCATTGTTAAAAGCTTTATATTCCTACATACCTTCTTATACAAGGAATGTCTGGAAAATACTGAATTGTAAGGTCACTTTCAAAAATCACTCTCCAGAATGAGTGCTTTCTACAGGTTACTGCCTTGCCCCGTTTACTTACTGAAACAGCCTCCACAGAAATAGTTACTCAAACAAGGTTTAGAACAAAATGAACAGAAGGAAGTTTCAAGCGTCCTTAGCCAGCAACCCAAGCTTTAAAAGCTTTAAAATAGATCCTTACAGAGTCTGTTGTTTCCTTGGGGTTGATACCATGTATTTGAGGGTTCTGTGACAAGTTACCTCTTCATCTGTTTCTAGGGTGCCTCTATCTCATATCCCTCAGTTTATCTCCCAGAGGGTTTTGTTTTGTTTTCTCCACAGCAGCACAAACACAGATTTCTTAAGAAAAGTAAGAGCTGTGGAGAGTGAGAGAAGCTCCAAGGGGAGATGCTCTCAGCTCAGATTCATCCACTACCTCAAATGAGCATTACGTCAAAAACTCCAGCCTCATTCAATTCACCTCCAGCCTCCTCTGTCCTCGTCTCATATACATATACTATGTCAGAAATATAGACGAATAATACAATCACAAGGTAGAGCAGTTACATTGGTAGCAATTTACCAAAGAGTTCTGATTTCTTTGATAGTAGCCTGAGGCAAACACGGGTCTTTTATTCCAATAATGACTACTAATATTAACTCTCAGGTCACACATTACACATCACACAGTAAATCTGTCTATCTATCTATCTATCTATCTATCTATCTATCTATCTATCTGATATCTATGCAGGCTACAGAATGACTGACTACAAAGGGTTAAAGAGTACTTAGCAGTGTTCAAGAAGTTCAAAGAGGCTTGAGAAAGACAGAAACAGGAAGCTGACAGGGATGCAGAAACTGAGAGCAAGGCATAGCTAACCCTGCTGGAAGTCTGCTGGAGCTGCTGCTACTGTGGAGTCAAGCCACCCAGTATGCGTGTATTGCTGCATGTATGTAAGTGTACCCATGTTATGCAATGCCTATGGAGGACAGAAGAGGGCACCAGATCCCCTGGAACTGGAGTTATAGATGGTTGCTAGCTGCCATGTGGGTGCTGGCATTCAAACCTGGGTCCTCTGCAAGAGCAATCAGTGCTCTTAACTGCTGGCCATCTCTCATTTATTTATCTATAGCACTGTGCTAAAAAAAAAAAAAAAAAGAAAAAAAGAAAGAAAACACAAAATCTGAACAAAGAACATTCAGAATGTTTACATCTAATGTTGAAAGCACAGGTTTTTGCTTTGTTTTGTTTTCTTTGAGACAGAGTCTCCTTGTAGCTCCAGCTGGCCTGGAACTCACTATGTAGACCAGGCTGGCTTCAGTCTCACAGCAATCAGCCTGCTTCTGCCTCCCCAGTGCAGGGATTAAAGGTGTTTTTAAAGTATTTAAAACATTTGCTTGTTTCATTTCCTCAGTGGTTCTAGAGAAAGTTTTGTTTTGGGGTTTTTGTTTTGTCTTTCTGTTTTACTGGTGAGGAATTAAAGCTAAGAGCACTTTTCTCCTGACTCAAAGTTAGAAGTTCAGGGGACAAGACAGAAGTTGCCCCAGCCTCTGGTCCCTGACCTGCTCCTGCTGCAGAACCCTCTTGGGCTCCTTTCACTTCAGCAGGTGACCTGTTGGGTCCCATCAGCTTTTTGACTTGGTTTTTACATTGATTTCTTCCTGATTTTGATGTTCTTAGGCACAGACCCTAAATAACTGCCATACCCTCACCGTGGATGAGGCTGTGCCTAGGTGCACCTCTGTGTCAGGATGCATCCTGTAGTTGCCATGGATCCCTCTCATGCAGGCATTTTGCTTTTGCTGATTACGTGGAGTGCTGAGAAACTAGGACCAAAGTTTAGATTCCTTGCCTGGGGGCCTTTTGGTGTGGTGGTTCCTGTGGCAGGGAAGTTCCCCTGATCCGTTCAGTTCCCAGGTTAAGGTACATCTCTTTGTCCTCCTTGTTTCTGTGGAGGGTTGATTTGGCTCTGGTGCCAGTGTCATGGGAGGCTGCCTAGTTCAACTCCCCATCTTGGATACTTTTCCTTTCTCACTGTCACGTAAAATCAGGTGTGTCTCGTGATGGGTGACTGCTCAGACTTGATGGGCTTTGGTGTCACACAGGGCAGTTTGCCCCTAACTGCCTCCGAGGCACAACAGTTTTTTGCATCGGGGATAAGCAGGTGGCCCTGGCTTCCCTCCCACAAGCTGAGATTTGGCTTGATCAGGTTCAGGCCAGCACTAGTGATTAGTGATTCACCACACACACACACGCACACACACACACACACATACACACATGCGCACACACGCTCACACACTCTAGCACCCTCTCCCACCCCCACAGCAGCTGCCACCTTGCCTTCCTGCTTGGTACACACATGCGACAGAAATACAACGTTAATAAATATTTCTGCATGTAATGGAGAAACAAGCTGTAAAAATAGTCATTTGCCATCTGCTCAGCTGAGTTGTAGAGAAAAACCATGACATTTTCTGATTCAGTAACTTTAACTATTCTTGTACTGCCTGTACAAATTTAAATATCCAAACACATGTCCCAAGAGAAAGGCATTGATCTCTGAAGTGAATTTAAATCAGTGATGTCCAACTCTCTCACCCCCAGGAGACCCCAAAGGCTTGGTTACAAAGCTCTCAACTGTAGTCTGTTGTGCAAATATGTCAGGTGAACAAGTCAAGTCGTGTGCCTACAGGGATCACGAAATGGAAAGGAGACTCTAGCAACCCCCACTGAATGACTGAAGGCAAGGAACAACTTCTAGGAAGGTGCAGGCTTGACCTCCCTCTTGCGGGGCTCAGTGTGCTCTTTGCACCTATTAGCTTCTCTATGCTGACATCTGCAGCTTATTTTAAGAACAAAGGGAGTAATTATAAAAGGTAATAACTAAAAACAGAGACTCAGGTAGAAAGTAAGAGAGGCTGCAGAAAGCATAGTCAAACTTTAGTTATATGAAGGCTAATGAGAGGCAAAGTGGGGGCCTTGCTGCCTGCTAGGGGAAAGTGGGTGGTATGAGCAGTTGGAGGCACATGTATCACCTGTTGATTCTGCCAAGTGTCACTGTGTTCTGCATCAAATTCATCCACAGATTTTGTTTACTCCTTTGCCTTTGAGATAAAGAGCTTGAATTGGGACTTGGAGAGATGTCTCAGTGGTTAAGAGCTGTTCTTGGAGATGGCCGAGGTTAGAATTCCAACACCCACATGGCAGCTAACAACTGTCCATAACTCCAGTTCCAGGGGATCCAACACCCTCTTCTGACCTCCTCGGGCATTGCGTGACATGGGTACACTTATATGAATGCAGGCAATACACTCATACACATAAAATAAACATAACAAATAAAATATTTTTTTGCAAAAAAGCGTGAATTTTCAAGTTGGGTTGGTAGTGGATTAAATATACATTGCAGTCTATGCCCAGCAAACAGAATTATCTATGCAAGTTCTGGGGCCCTTAAAGAAATGAAACACTGTAGGGACTCACGAACACCCCAGCATTTGTAGGATGGCCATACCGGTAGCCTGACTGGGGAGTTTCATGCTCTCTGTAGGGTTCCACCGGGCCATTCAAGACTCCTTCCCTTTCCTGAGGGTCACCAACTCCACCCTGGGGTTCATTCGCCCCACGTGATGGACCTCCTGTCCTGATTTTTCTAATTCCTTCTCCACGCCTCTCTAGTAGAACAGCTTCTAAGCGTTCCCTGCTTCCTCCTCTTCCTGGCAAGCCATCTTCCTTGCCAGTTCCTGAAGACTAACCCGGGCCTGTTTCCCCAACTCTGAGCTCAGATATATTTCAGAGACTTCCCGTTGCTTTCAAATGAGAAGGCAAATTCCTTACCTTGGCACAAAGCGCCCTTAGTCATCCAGCCCTTATGAGTTTAACTTCCCACAGCTCCTCACACACGCCCTGTCCTATGGTCTCTGACTCTGCCCCTGCCCTTTTTGAAGAGCCTGCTTCCTCCCCTCCAGGCCCAACTTACTCATCAATTAGACTCCTTGAAAAGCAAATGTCCTCTCCCGACCTCTCCCCACATCCCTATTTGGGTTATTACCTACACTTCTGCTGTTCTGTAGCTGTGGACTCACACTAAACAGAAAAGTACTTAGTACAGGTTAAACTACAGTATGTTGTAATGATTCCCAGCACCCTTCCCTCCTGAGTATAAAGCCTGTGCATGCCATTAACCCTCATCTGCCTAGGATGAGCTCCATGTCTAGTTTAGCCCTTCTAGGCACTTAATAAACATTTGAATGACAAGGAGGTCACCTTTGACCTTTAGTGATATAGAGGTATTGATCAACCTTATAAAGTAGCATTGAATGCCTGGAAGGATTTGTGTTTTAATATTGGATATTGGTAACCACCAGCTTTTCCAGATTTTCTTAGTGAAAAATATTACCGAAATTCCATGCTCCTGGATTTGGGGATGATGCATTGGGCATATAATTATTTGTCTTGATACTTAGCCTTTACCTGAGGGCTCTAACAGATGAGGTTAAAGGAGTCAATGGTTTAGAAACTGTATTGTTCATCTTAAAAGGAAAGTTATATAGAAACTGTTTTAAAAACTGGCTAGAGATGATAATTACCAGGAGCGTGGAGAAGATAATTACTCCATTTACTGTAAATGGTACAGATGGAGGCTTCGTGCAGAGTACAGCAGCTTGTAGTCTTGTCAAAGTTTCTTCCATCTGTGGGTTTAGCAGCCTCCAGGGCTCAAGGCAGAGCCTTCCTCTGGGATAGAGCTTTGGGAATTAAGTCCATAGCAGCCCTTTCACTGCCGCTGTGTGAGTGGGAATGAGCTAACTTGAAAGTTTCTAATTGATTCTCAGCAAAAGTGCCTGGTCTCCTCATTAGAGAGTGTGTGAGTGCTGAGCAGAGCCAAAGGTGGAGGCAGTGTGGCCCATTCCCTCATCTCGAGAGATTCCCTCCCAACACGTATACTCACTTCTAGCATCCCAGAGAAGGCTACGGAATAAAAGCTTCCATAGGCTCTGGATAATAACCTTTCTTCATACCACTCAGATTTCTCAGCAATGCCACTCTTTATCACAAGTGTCTCTTCCCACAGCAGAGGATCTGGAACCTGTTCTTGTAGGCTGTTGTAGTTTGCTTCTCTGTTGCTGTGATGAAACACTGACAAAAAGCAACTTGAGCAGGATAGGGTTGATTCAACTCACACTTCCAGGTCACAGGCCAACACTGAGGGAAGTCAGGGCAGGAACTCAAGGCAGGAGCTAAAGCAGGAACCAAGGAAGAAGAACTGGCTTGCTTCCCCTGACTTGCTCAGCCATCTTTCTTATAAGGCCCAGGCCCAGTTGCCTAGGATGGCTCCTCCCACGTCATTTAACAGGCAAGAAAATGCTCCACAGACAAGACCAGAGGCCAATCTGGTGAAGGAAGTTCCTCAATGAGGGTTCCTTCTTCTTGGGTGTGTCAGGTATGCAAGAATTTATTCTGATTCACCTTTCTAGTCTTCTTGGTTAAATATGTTTTAAATGCAATAAAAACCCAAGAAAATCTTTGCTTCATTTGTATTTCATAACAGGTCAAGGGAAAACAGCTTTTAAAGTCAAGTGACTCATTGGCTCCATGATAACCATAAGAGACCCAGTTGTTGCAACCACTCCACACTCCCACCTTCCTCCTGCCCAAACACCTGACTTGGCTTAGAAGCAAAATGGCTAGAGAAGTGCCAGTCATCACATCCAGACCTGGCATCTCATGTCTCCTTTAGAAGTGAGGAAATTTTTCCTCAGATCACCTTACGGAATGTCTGTCTGATCTCATTGACCAGAATTGAGTCACATGCCCATTCCTAAACCAATCGCTGGCAGAGGGAATGAGTTTACATGGTCACTATCCTGAGTGAAGCAAAAGTGGGCCCTCGTCCCCTCCTACCCCCTAGCTGGTTTGGCCTCCCCTTGGGGAGCCTGCAGAGCCTTGTGCCTGCCTGCCACAAGACCTTTTCTCTGCCCCTCCAGGTGGCAGCCCCCACCAGGTTCTAACCCAGATTACCTGGTTTTGCTCCCTGAATCTTTCCTTGACCAGTGCTTTGTATTTCTTTGACATCTGTGTGTAAGTCATATCTCTCTAGGTATATTTCTGGGTGTGTGTATGCTTGTGTGTGTGTGAGTGTGCATGCACATGTGTGGATGCATGGAAGTGAGAAAGAAGTCAACATCAGGTGTCCTCCTCAGTCACTTTTCACCTTAATTTTTGAGATAGTCTCTCACTGAGCCTGGAGCAAACTGGCTCATCTGGGCTGGCCATCCAGGGAGTCTGTTTCTGCTTCCCCAGTACTGGGAAACTCAGGTCCTCATGCTTGTGCAGTAAGCACTTTAGCAACTGAGCCATCTCTCCAGCCACATCCTGAGTTCATTCAGGCCATGTTTGTGCTTCTTTCTCCAGTGTACTTTTCAGAGAGCCACAAACCTTGACTTTATTTGTGCAGACTTCTCCAGAATGTTCAGACTAATATAACCTGGAGAAGGAAATGTTCAGATATCCTATTCATAGCCCCTTTGAGATTAGCCTAGTCCTTAAAATAGGATGTTGACAGTCCCTTTCCATTATTAGAATGGTAAGAATGTTACATTAGAGAATGAAGAAAAAGTAAATACAACATCCACAATGATCTATACTCTTAATCTTTTACCCGCGTTTCCCCATTTCTGTGTGTGTGTGCTGTGCGTGGATGTATATGCGTGTTTGCATGTGTGTGGGCGCATGTGCATGTGCACATGGAGGCCCCAGGTTGATGTCAGGTATCATTAGTTCTCCATCACTCTTCCACCTTATTCATGGAGGCAGGGCCTGTCAGTCACACCAAGAGCTCATGGCTGTGGCCCGTCTTGTCACCCAGCTTGCTTTGGGGATCCCCCATCTCTGCCTTCCAAGGCTGGAATCTCATCACTGCCACGCCCTCTCTGCGTCTTATGTGGGTTCTTCGGATCTGAACTCTGGCCCTCATGCGAGCACCTTAACTCCTGAGTCATCTCCCCAGCGCTTGAGACTTTCTTAATTCACTCATATTTTTTTCTATCCTTTTATTTTTTTAAAAAATCATAAACTTATTTTTTGCAAAGGATATTTAGGCTTTAGGTTTTTCCTTTCATTTCCATGAGTATCTGTTAACTTCAGTCAAGTGAGTATACATCAGAATCCTTAAGCACTAGATAACCAGCTCCTTTAAAAATATACTTACCTATGCGCCATTGAAGACTAGGTATTAGCTGATCTGAGGAAGTAATCTGGGTCTATTCTCATGAGAGTTCCCCAGGCCAGGCTAATCGGCATGAGGGCTGAGAACTCTGCTTAAGACTCCATATGCAAGCCCTTCTTAGAATTATTGGGATAATTTCAAAATTTCCATGATTTGTGCTCAGATTGCTGGCACATGAGCACATCTGATCTGGAAGCTTTAATGGCTAAGTAGCCATCTTCTCTTTCCTTTTTCTTGCCTAGATTGTCAACACCTCCTGTCTCTGCTGTCTAGTGTCCATGACAGTATTCCAGCTGTTGGGGGGGCTCCTCAGCTTCCCTCTGCTGAGCACACACCTCCAGTACTAGGCTTGTTAGGCGTGCTCTTTCCACTGTGCTTAATCTTCCTGCTTCTCACAGGAAGATGTTTTTTGAGGATTTATTTAATTTGAGTGTGAGTGTGTGTGTGTGTGTGTGTGTGTGTGTGTGTGTGTGTGTGAGCCCATGGAGACTGGAGACCAGAGGTGTCAGATTCCCTGGAACTGGAGTTATAGGCAGTTGTGAGCTGCCCAACATGGGTGCTGGGAACTAAGCTCAGGTCGTCTGCAAGAACAGTGTGTCTCCAGCCCTCTCACCACCTTTTTTTAAAATTAAATAATTAATTTTTTTATGTGTATGAGTGTATTGCCTGCATGTGTGTAAGTGCACCCATGTCATGCAATGCCTGTGGAGGTCAGAAAGGGTGTTGGATCCCCTGGAACTGAAGCTACAGATGGTTGTAAGCCGCCATGTGGATGCTAGGAACAGAACCCAGATCCTCTGCAGAGGCAACCAGTGCTCTTCACCGCCGAGCCGTCTCCCCAGCCCTTCTTGCAACCATCCTGTCACTCTGGTTCCAGTGTGATGCCCTTCTCTGCCCCTGTTCAGACCTTTGCACCTTTCAGCAATGGATTGCTGTTTCCTTTTTTGTTTTGTTTTGTTTTGTTTGTTTGTTTGTTTTGAGACAGGATCTCCCTGTAGCCCCACCTGGCCTGGAATTCCATACATAGAGCAGGCTGGCCCCAACTCCACCTGCCTCTGCCCTCCAACTGCTGGGATTAAACGTGTGTGCCACCATGCTGTGCTTACTTTCTTTTAAAATTAATTTTTAAAAATTAGATATCTGTACATCACTGTACTTTGCTCACGTTCACCTCCATTCCCTTGTCCTCCCGAGAATATTTTGTCTCGTGCTTTATGTCATCCTGTTATGTTCCAGCCCCGCGTTCAGCAGTTTCTGCCCTATTCCACTTCTCCATCCATTCCTTAATCCCAGCTGTGTCAGGCAGCGTCTGAATGCTCTCGGATTTGCTGCTCCCAGGGTGTCTTCTCCCTTCGATGCCCCCAGGCAGCCTCGTGCGCTCACAGTGGTGATGGGAAAGCTCTGCGAGAGCTTTTGTTACATGTTCCTCCTTTCCCTGCCTTTCATCTTCTGTGACAATACTTTGCTTAGGAACTGGAGGGCAGGGTGGCACTTACGTGGACCATTGTGCATGGTTCAACATTTATTTGATTGTGACTAATGATGAGCGGCACCCGGTGTTTGAAGCAGCAGAGGTTCTTGGATTTCAGCATGCATTAAAACCACTAATATACTTATTCAAAAGTAGATTGCTGAGCCCTACACCCAAGGATTTCTGACTCACCAAGTCTGGGGTGAGGCCTGGGAATTGGTGCTATTAAGTTCTCTCGTCATGAAAGTACAGCTTTATCTGGGGACCACACTTGAAGAAGCACATCGCTGTTAGGCCAAGAGATGGCTTATGAACAAGTGTACATTTCTTTAAGTTAAATGTTTGATGTTAGCAATTGTGCCTGTTGGCACAGTCCTGTAATCTCAAGTTACTGAGGAGGCTGAGGCTGGACCATTACAAGTTCAAGGCCTGCTTGAGCTACCGGGAAAGTACATGGCCAGCCTAGGCAACTTGGCAAAATCCTCTTTCAAAACGAAAAGTTTTTCAGAGGTACTGGGAATCTAGTTTCAAGTGAATAAGAAAGAGTTTACTTAGCTTGCATGAGACTGTAGGTTCAATCCACACCAATACACATACGCACACAGCACACACATAACACACACACACGTTAATATACTAGATCCTTTTTGCTACGTGCTTCTCAGATACTTTTCCTAATGCTAGGTACTCATGTGAGACACACCCAATATCTCGGATCTAAAAAGTTCTTAAATTGCAACAAATGGGAACTTGTCTTTAAGCATTAAGAAAGTAGTTTTTAGAACTATGTTCAGAAAGCAGTTCTTGGGGTTGATTGCTGCAGTGGCTCTTGCTGTCAGAAACTCGGGCTGGTCTTGCCACCCTGCTTTGCCATCCACCATGTGTTCATGTGTCCTCAGACCTGTTCTTAAGGCTGACACAGTGGCTGCAGAAAATGCCAAACATCCCATCCAGATCCCATTCAGATGTACATTCACGTCCAAGTCACGTTCACTGTCCCAGCTTACCTCGTACCAGTAACTATTGGAGATACTGAAATTGAAGATAGTGGTTTTATCAAAGATAATGATCAAAGTCTAAGCAAAGCAGTTGTTGAGAAACAAGCTGATTTAGCTACGTCACTCCATGATCAGTGGTGGATTAAGACACTGCTCATCTGAGATGTGTCTTGTGTGCTTCTTTCCCAAACTATTCCATAAGTACTGAAGCTTAGTACTGGCTTCTTCAGCATCTTAATACGTTCAGAAGACACCATAGTATCTTCCACTTCCAAGGAGTTGTCAAGCCAATAACATGAAAAAAGACAGCACCAGCCCAGCATGCAACCTAAAACTGAAGAGAGACCCGTTGTCTGGGTGGGAAGCTTTGCAGGCAGGATTCCACCATGGAGAAAGAGACAGTGAGCTCGCTGACTCGGACTCTGCTGCTCCTGCTTCTTTGCTCCCCCAGGGTGCCCATAAAGGCTGCCTGGACCAGCCACGACTTTCACCTTCTCCCTTGCCTGGAACTTGCTCACCTGCTCATCACATTGTCCCTGAAGGAGGTATCTGTGACGTGTACACCTCTTCTGGATCAGAACATCCCCGTTTTGTTCAGGGTTAATATATGAAGAGTCTCTGATAGAACACTTTCCTCCAAGTGTTGAGTCTAAAGTTATATTTTGGCAGCAGCTCTGTGAGGCGCCCTGATGTCCTGCCTATTAGGACTCAATATTTGGCAAGGAGTGTGTTGGTTCTTTATTCCCTGGTTCTGGGCAAACTCGAAGTCAGCCATTCTCTGTGTAGTAGCTTGGCATTTTCTTTCACTTTACCTTTCTTATTCTCTTCTCTGAGCCGCAAATTAATGTGACTATTGTAATTTCCTTTTCTGACTGCTCCAGATAGGCTCAACAATACTCATAACTTAGGGGCAGTTCACTCATTTTAACTGAAGTCTAAACAAACATATTTTTGTATATGTCTTTGTGCATTTAAAAAAATTCACCCAAAGTTAATGATTTGGAATGATCTTATGTAATACATAAGAGAAAAAAAATCACACGGTAAGCCCTTCTCATAGGAACCCCATTAAAAACACGCCTTTATTTTTTGTAACAGGGAGACCCTGTAGCCCCAACTGGCCTGGGATTCACTATGTAGACAAGGCTAGACTTGGACTCATAGAGATCCACCTGCCTCTGCCTTCCGAGTGCTGGGACTTGAAAGACTTTTAAAATTTACTTGCCCACAGATCTGATACTAAACATTTTGTTCCCTTGGTTTCCTCAAAGCTCTTATTTTACTTTGGCTGGGACCATATCCCACCCTGTTGTACTTCAATAGTACCTCCCTTGGATGTCCTCTCTTGTCACTGGCTGCAGCAGATGTCCAGAGCCTACTTTCTTCCTCTTACCCTTGGATGATTTCCTCAACAGTGCACATGCCTCTGCCATCCGTCCAGGGTGTCTCAGGCTCCAACTGAGTTATCTATCTTAGTCTGGACTGAGGTAACAGAATACACTAGTTGGGGTCTTTTAAAACAGCCTAAATCGCCTGGTATGATGGTGCATACCTTTAATCCCAGCATTTGGGAAGTGGAGGCAATCAGATCTCTTTGAGTTCAAGACTAGCCTGGTTTACATATCAAGTTGCAGGCCAGCAGGGTTACATAGTAAGACAAAACCAAAAATAGCCCGTTTATTGCCCACAGCTTGTGGAGGTATGGATGTCCACAGTGAAGGGCCTGCATACCAGTATGTGGTGGTCCTGTTCCTCATAGCTGCTCTCCCCCGCATTCTCATGTGCTGGAAGAACAAAAGAGCCAACCTGCTCCCTCAAGCCTTTTTCCTAGGGAGTGATCCCATTTACTAGCACATAGCCCTCATGACCTGATCTGCTCCCAGCAGCTGTACTGTGTGTATGTGTGTGTGTGTGTGTGTGTTAGCTGTGCATGTGTGGGTCTATATGCAGAGGCTGGAGGAGGATGTTGTGTATTCTCTTCTATCTCCTCACCTCCCCGCCCAACCCACTCTTATTCCATTGAGACAGAGTCTCTCACTGAACCTGGGCCTTGTTGCCACATTTTCAGCCAGCAAGCCCCAGTGATCCTCTTGGTTCTTCCCCTCCCCACCCATCATTAGGATTATAGGAGCACAAAGCCTTGCCTGGCTTTTTATGTGTATGCTAGGGATTTGAACTCAGGTCCTCATGCTTGTGCCGAACTGCTCTTACCCACTAGCCCATCTCCCCAGCCCACACCCTACTCTTTGTACCTTGGGAGTTAGGTGTCATCCTATGAATCGAGTCAAGGTAGGCAAAGATGTGCAGACCCCAGCAGCCTACAAATCTTATTGTATGCAGCCTGAGTTAGGGACACAAAAACCTTCCTCCCTAATCCTGTGCGTTGTGAAACTGAAGACTCATCTTAATAGATCCATCTGAAAGGAAACTCCTTTTGTGGACATACATCAGCGTTTTTTCTTGTCTACCTATGTGCTAATGAAATTTTTATAAGGCGTGCCAAATTTTGATGTCAGTTTTTAACAGGTTTTGCCAAGAGCCATGTTGCTAGGCCAAACCAGTTTTCCATTTACCATCAGCCTGAAAAATTATCCTAGTGATGGTGAGAAATTCAGCTGAGGAAAACCAGAATCCCTATGGAAGTGATAATTAATGCCATTAGATGCGCACAGCATATTTAAAGGCAGTCTGAGCACGTTTGTGTGTGCTCTGTCTTTATCAGATAAACAAATGAAAGTCTTTTGGGTAATTGTTGTTTCCTGTGTCGGAATCCTTATCAGATGCTTCATTGGGAGGTGGAGCGTCGCCCTGGAAATCTTCCACAGTCTCAGTGTTGTGGGTAGCCTTTGTGCAATGGTTAATGAGACTCAACCATGCTGGACATCACACAGGTGGAGCCGCTTGCAAAGTGTAGGATGCTCTGCAGAGCACTGGACCAGTAGGATGCTCTGCAGAGCACTGGACCAGTAGGATGCTCTGCAGAGCACTGGACCAGTACTTGAGGATCTTGCAGCAGTGGCAGCTTCTAACCTTAAGGAGGCTGAGGCTGAGCTTGTCTGATAGAGAAATGATTCCATGAGGCTCCGTGAAGCTTCCTCAACCCATTTTAGAGCTTACTCTGCTGAGAACCTAACACCGTTTCATCACATCTTAACCTGCCTCTCTCAGCTCTCTTTATTGTACTGATCAAGGAAATTCAGATATTTTAGTTTGGGTATTTTTTTTTAAATCCCTGACTCTGTTGCTGTCTTTCTGTCATACTGTCTCTGTCATGCTGTCTGTCTGTCGTCTCTGTATCTCTGTGTGTGTGTGTGTGTGTGCTCAGTTACACATGTACATATAAACATATGCCATGCACTTATATGGCAGTCAGAGGAATCACTGGGATTATACAAGAGCACTACTGTACAAGCTTTATGTGGTTCTGGGACTCAAACTCAGGTCCTTGCACTTTATGGCAAATGTTTTAAGCCACTGAGCTGTGTCTCTAGCCTGTTTTAGTTTTGATAATAATAATTTATTAAAATATAATTCACAAGTCATGCAGTTCACCCATTTAAAGTATACAAGTCTATATATTCATGTAATTGTGCAGCTGTCACAACAGTCAAAATTACAGTGTTTCTAATTTTGAAAAGAATTGCCAGTTGGCTGCCATAGCCACTTCCTTCCAGCCTTGCCACCACATACCAGCTCTAGGCAACCATTAATCTGCCTTCTGTCTGTCTGTGTGTGCTTTGTTTTTATTAGAGATTTGATGCCCATAGATCGGGAGGTTGAACTCAGATAGGTCTTGGCTTGGATTTCTCATTGAGTTAGACCGGTTTACTTCTGATGCACCAGTTACTTCTCCCCTCCGTGTCTCCTGGCTTGCTGCCCCTGCAGCATAAGAACATGAAGGGCCCCCAGAATAAAGAGGTCCTTAGAAAACTTCAAGGTTAAGTCACTGTATTTTGCAAAGATACATGGAATGGAGCAGAATTTTCTTTTAGGGTCACAAGCAGAGAACCATGTCCCTGTCCCTCCCTCACCTGTACAAAGAGGCATTATTTTTACAACAGTTTCTCTACATTGATTTACACTTGAGTAAATAAAAACTGGGAACAGGAGAGTGGAACTTTGTTGGCAGGCCCAGTGTTGAACCAGAAATTGGTTTTGTTCATCTTAGTCACATGTAAGCTTCCTTTTTTGTTGTATCCAGAACTGAGAGATAGTTGACATGTCTCTTAATTAATTGATACAATTCTCTATCTTTGAGGGACAACTGTACAACTGTATTAGGCAGATAAGGCAGGTAATTTTTGAGATACTTGGATTTCTAGAGGCAAAATACCTCTTCCTAGGTCCTTCTCAGTAAATGGGTGCCTGTCCCTTTTTTCTGACCCTCCATCTAATGAGCTTCTATAGATGGAAGAAAGTTAGTGCCTCCTTTTGGTATTTTGAGAGTTTTATTTTTGTGCCTCCCTGGAGCCTTTCTGGACTGCAAACCACCGAGTTGACGGGGACAGTGAGTACTTCTGGTAGTCTGCAAGAGGTTTTGTTTTTTAATGCATGCTTGTGACTAAATTTATCTTTTTCTCTCCTACTTTATAATTTTATATATTAAATATACTAATATGCTTTTGTAACAAACCAAAGTACTTTTTTGTAAATAAGGAAAAAGGAAAAGCCTATTTGGAAACATAAAAATAGCACAGGGAAGGTCATTTTCAAGAGCCTGCTTAGATCACCATTTGAGCAGATCTTATGGTTTAAAAGAAAACATTTAAAAATCTTTATCATATATTGACAAATGATAGCTATATATACTTCAAGATAGAAGTTTTGAGCCAAGGATGTATTGGGGTACACGCCTCTCTCCTCCATTTCCTCTGTCTTTCTTTGAAATCATATTCAGATATTTTTGGCATTTATAACACATGTATATATTATATGTGTTCACTTTCTGATGAGGTTTATGGTTTACACAGACTTTTCGAAGCCACAGTCTTCATGCATCCTTTTGATGACTTTTCCTACAGTTTTAAGATCTATCTTTTCCTGTGTAGTGATAACTTTCTGCATTAGTTGATTCTTTAACTGTTTCTTCTCCAGAAGAAGTTCCCTTTTTAAGATTCATTTGCTGTTTTGTCTATAAGTGTTTAGTTGTCTATGTATCACATGCATGCAGTGCATGCTAGGGCTGGAAGAGGGCACTGTAACCACTGGAACTGGAGTGATTGACAGTTGTTAGTTATCAAGTGAGTGCTAGAATGGAACCTGGCTCCTCTGTAAGAGCTGCAAGTACTCTTAACCACTGAGTCATCTCTCCAGCCCCCAGAAGATTTTTTTTTTTTTAAGTTTATGGTCTTGTTTGATTGTCCTCCCAAAATATTGGTTCAAACTCTCATGAGATTTCTACTCCCATTTAGATTTGAAAAATCCAAATTTCTTATGCAGATTTCTTAAGCTGCAGGGGCAGCAAGAAGATTTCTGCTTCCACTTGGATTTAAAAATCCACTCCCATTAGAATTTGAATGAAAGCAAAGAACATTTCAACATCACTCTTCTCACCTGGCTTTGGTTGGCTTTCCTGTGAGAACAGGTACATTCTCATGCAGTGGGAGCTGTGTCATTATGTAGCCCAGAGTTCATCCTTTCCAACACTGCCATAGTTACTCCACAGGACGTGATTAGGATAATACCACTCTTCTCAGCCTCTGTAACAGGGAATAGAGCCTTGGAGGTCTGGAGAATAAGCTATATTGTCTTCTGGGGAAATGATTAAACAAAGCACCATTTTTGAAATCAGTGTGTTCACGAAGATTCAATCAACATGATAAGCATTGTGACCTGTGGTTTTGACCTACTCCTTTATAAGAAGTATCTATTACTATTGCCTGGGTAAAAACAATTTGAGTTTTATTCTGAAATACTTAGGGATTTAAGAATTGGGTCTTCAGCTGGGTGTCTTGGTGCACAACTGTAGTCCTAGCACTTGGGGTACTGAGGCAGGAGGATCTCAAGTTCAAGGCCAAGCTGACCTGCATAGGAAATTCAAGGTCAGCCTTGGCTATATCGTCTCAAGAATCAAAAAGCAAAACCACAACAAACAAATAAAAATCCATATGGAACAGGACAGTTGTGTCATAGGATCTTGGTGCTAAATTCTCGTATACTCTTACACCAGAAAAATGGAATGAGAAAGCAAGCATTTGTGTATGATCTTAATCATGTTGGAGATGCCCAGACTAGACATGTCTGCCTTTGCCTGTGTGTCTTACTTAGTGAGGTGTCTTTTATAGCTGTCTTTGCTCAGTCCTCTTTTATAGTATGAATTACTATTTCCCAGAAGTACCTCTTGTTAGGTCTCTAAGATAGTAGGGTAATCTATCTAGACATAGCACTTTATTCCTGGATGGGGGTCACTGGAGCTACTGCATGTGGGAAAGGTGGAAGAGATTGTAAGATTTAAGTGGAGTAGAAGCTGTACTTGGTCTAATTTGAGGGCTTTTTCAGAGAACATCCCTGGTCGCTGAGAGACTCACATCCTAAGATACCTCTGTTAGAGCTCTAAGGGCAGTGAGTCACTCTTCCCACCAAATCTCTACATGCTCTTTTTTCTTAGCAAACCTAATATAATTGGAAAGAGTGAATACGAGTAAAGCGTTTGGCTCACATTCTGTGCCGCATTAACCCTGTGCCTGAAATAGCCTTTTCTAAAGTTAAGGAAAATCTAAACTAGACCGTATTCCCTCATCTTATTCCAAATTGGATTAGCAGGGGGCTATATCAATAATTATGATTTTTATATTTTTTATATGTTTTAATATTTTTATATAGCAACCATTGCAGTATACTCTTGATGCTTAACAAATGTTCATCATTATTAGCAATGTAAAAAAGAAATAGACCTCTTACAGAGAACCTGGGTCCGGTTCCTAGCAACCACATGGCAACTCACAACCATCAATAACTGCAGGTTCAAGGAATCTAATGTCCTCCTCTGACCTCCACGAGCACCAGACATGCACTTGGTGTACATGTAGGCAAACACTAACACACGTAAACTTAACAATTAAAAAAAATCTTTAAAAAAAGAAGTCACACTGTAAGGAAATGAAATCACTAATGTTAATGTTTAAAAATGTAGGCAAACACTAACACACGTAAACTTAACAATTAAAAAAAATCTTTAAAAAAAGAAGTCACACTGTAAGGAAATGAAATCACTAATGTTAATGTTTAAAAATGACTATATATGCTTGGTCTATGCAATGAAAATAAGGTAAAGGCTTCAAAAGTTATTTCATGATCTGAGCTACAACACTCAAGGATATATTTCAGTAAATGTTGATTGAAGGCCATGATGCGCAAGGCAGCAGCCTAGGCCACATTCAGGCGTAGCAGAGTCGCAGCCCTGCAGCAGATGTTCAGAGCAGGAAAGCCACACCTTGCTTCACTTTTGTGAAGTTTTCCAAGTTTGTTTGTTTAAGATACTTGTTTGAGGGGGCTGGAGACATGACTTAGGCCTTAAGAGTGCTTCCTGTTCTTCCAGACCACTCTTTCAGTTCCTAGCACAAGGCCTCCTATACACATGATATGCATGTGATCATAAATAAAAAATAAAAATAAATCTTTAAACCAGGCGTGGTGGCTCACACTTTTAATCCCAATACAGGGAAGGCAGAGGCAAGTGGATCTTTGTGAGACTGAGGCCAGCCTGGTCTACATAATGAGTTCCAGGCCAGCTGGGGCTACAGGGAGACCCTGTCTCAATAAAATAAAATTAAATTAAATTAAAATAATAAAAAAGTTTCTAAATAAATAGGGCCTGGAGAGATGACTTCATGGTTAAGAGCACCAGCTACTTCTGCAGAAGACCCAGCACCCACGTAGCAACTAGCAACTGTAACTCCAGTTCCAGGGGATCTGACACCCTCTTCTGACCTTCATGTGCATTGCATGCATGAGTGCACTTACATTCATGCAGGCAAAACGCTCATACACACACATAAAGTAGATAAATAAGTAAAAAAATAAATACTTAAAAGTAACTACTTGTTTGAAAGGCATATAGACCTTTGGGAAATATGGATATCACCAAGCACCACAAGGAAATGAACACACAGATCTCTGTGAAATCAAGGCCAGCATAGTCTGCATAGCGAGTTCTAAGCCTGCTGGGGCTACAGGGAGACCTTGTTTCAAAAAGACCCAAAATAAAAAAGTTATTCTAGATGGCGGAGCCTTACTACAGCACAGGTTTGCCTCTCTGATTTCTCTTTTCTGTCTCATTCACTGAAGTACCAGAGGGTACTTCAGAGCTGCAGCCAGCTCTGACTGACATGTCTTTAGTCTAATTTACTTTTGAAAACTTTTGAATTTGATTTTATACGCCTTCCTTAAGTGATCTGTTGAGTGCGATTTCATCTTCTTTGGTAAGTTGGCTCATTTTTCTCAGTAATGATTATCTGCCGTGCTGGAATCATGGCAAGAACCTGTGTATAGTTTCCTCAATAATGCTTTTTAAGAATCACTTTTGAAATATGTATCCTTGCTGTAGGATTTGCCTTTGAGTTCCTCTAACTCTGCTCTTCTGTGAAACATAAGCAGTTCACTGTCCTTATCTTTGTCGCTGCTCAGGTTACAAACTGGTGAAAACCAGAAATCGAGTGCATCTGGTTAGTGATCATTTTTCTTTCATTTTGAAAATATGTCTTTAATTCTGACTTAAATAAACCATGGCAGATTGCCTCATGGAGGGGTGTGAGGAGCAGGCTCTGAGATAGCTGTGTGCTCACAGGCGGAACAAAAGCAGCACTGAGTGCTGGGACTGCTGTGCTCACCACAGTCCAGTGGAACGTTCCAAGCTGACTTTTTCTTGTTGACTCAATAGCAAGTACTAAAGTACTAAACAACCCGGATTCTTCTTCTGGCCTACAGGTATACTAGCAGAAATAAGAAATGCTAGCTCCCATCAAGATCCCCTCAGTCAGTAGTCTGGGGAGTGATTTTGTCCAAGGAAATTAAGCAGAAAACAAGGATCTGTTGACTCAGGGCATTACATGCTCTGCTTTCTTGTTGTCTCACACAGCCAACTGAAGGCTCAAGGCTGCCTTTCTGGATGTCCTTTTCCTTTTGCTGTCTTAACTGTAGAGTGGTAACTTTTTTGTCTCTTCTGTCTCTGATTGTAGGGTCATCCTGATATATTAAAAAATATACATGAAAGTTAAAGTAGAGTGCTTGCCTAGATACACAAAGACCTGGATTCAGTCGCCAGCACCTCATAAGTCAAATGTGGTAGTATATACCTGTATTCTCAGCAATTGGGAAGTGCAGGCAGGAGGACCAGAAGTTCAAGGTCATTCTTAGCTACATAGTACATTGGAGACCAGCCTATGCTATATGAGACCTTGTCTCAAAAGGAAAATATATGTGTATGATTTGCCTTCTTAATCATAAAATAAAAATGTAGACACAGAAACAGAAATGCACCAATTCATTTTCTTATGGAATGTATCTAATCATTCGAAAAATTTATTTAATTTAAATTATTTTTTATTTTATATGTGTGTGTTGCTTGTGTGACTGTAAATGCACCCATGTATGCAGTCTCCATAGAGGCCAAAAGAGGATGTTGGGTCACCTGGAACTGGAGCTGTGGGCAGTTGTTTAGCAGCCATGTGGGTGCTGGAAACTGAACCCAGATCAAAAGTGCAACCAGTGCTCTTGGCTCCTGAGCCATCTCTCCAGCCCCTGGAAATACTTTTGAATATCAGTTGGACTGTGAATGCTTAGGCACTCAGAAACCAAAATGACTAATCATTGCACTCACAGAGCTTAAAGCCCAGTTTGGGAAAAGCTTCGAAGTAGGATCAAAAAAATTGCAAGATCTGTCATAGAGCCACACAGCAAGGACTCACCGCTCTGCCTCTCAGTTTCTTTATCTGTCTCAGGGAAAGAATCTCACAGTGATGCCTTGAATTGTAGAATGGTAAAGCTGAGGATGTGTTTGCTGTCATGTATGGTTTAAAATAGAAGCTGGGAGAACTATCTGAAGCCATGTAGATAACACAGGCGACTCTAGTTAAAGTGAGGGCACAGGCCTCCTCAAACTGGAGTGCAGGGCCCAGGAGTGGTTCTGAGATGGTTCCCTCTGGAACCTTTCATGCCCAGAATCATTTGGTTAACATTTCTACTAAGTAGCAATGAACCTGTCAGCAATCTGGCAAAATTGACAGTCTTTCCGAGAACCCACTATTGTAATTTTCTCATTGTTCTGTATCTTACTGACATAAATGGGCTGGTCTCATGGCATGGAAGGGCATATAAAGTACTTATCATAGTTAGTTTCTCCTTTTCTTGTACTGTAATCTCTCTGTATTTCTATTTACCAGCCTATTAGTTCTTTAAAGATAGGGAACTCTATGTCCCAAGTTTCTCAAGTCGTCCCAATTTATATTTGTTGTGTCCAGCAACACATCTGATTTACATTTTAGTAATCAATGTGTCTCCATTTGAACCTTTAGTTATTTGGTCATCTTGTTTTGAGGCCTAGCAAACAGTTAAATGGGGAGCCAGCAAATTAGTAGAATCGTGAAGCTTTGTGTTAGCTGAACGCAGTCACTGAACTGACCTACAGAGAGTAGGTTGGGTCCAGGAATGGCCTGGAATGCAGTGTACAGATTTGAGTCAGTCACGTCTGATCGTCACCTGCAGCGTTGCAGTCTTCCCTATTGTCAGGTTCACACCTTACACCTATGAGCTTTCATCCTGACATGCAACAGTAGCTTTGTCACTGTAGTGTGGTTGCTTTGAGTCCAAAGCCTTCATTTTTCCTGAAAGCCAGTCAAGGGTTTCATTCCGTGTGAACGTATACATTAAGATGCTATTGATCCCATTTCCGACCATAATTCACCCACATCAGTCAGCCGCAGGAGTATAAAGTGGGTCTGTCACACACACACACACACACACACACACACACACACACACACACACACACGTGCAACTCCTCTGGAGCTGCCAAAGGGCACAGAAGGAGATGCAGGTGGTGAGGCAGGCCGGATAGCAGCATCTTTGCTGACTGTCCCTCACTCCATTCAGAAAGAGAAGCCAGCACCCAAAGATCTAAAAACTCACAGGAAGTTCCGACAGTTCTTTTTTATAGCCAAGGGAAAGGTATCCCTTTGTGTGGCTGTTTGCAATGCCCATTATGATGAGGTGAAACTGTCCTTTGCTGTTGGTATTAATGAAGTTTATATAAAGGCCAAAGGGATACTTTACTGTGCGTTATGTATACTCCTACTCTTTTCATTGCAGGGCAGTTTGGGAAGAGTTCAGTGCAAGTTTTGCTTGGTTAAAATCAAATACATAACTCTGCCTTTCTTTCTTGACAGCTATATTGGAGCTTAGGGTTGGTCTCTGTGCTCATAAGCCCCAAAGAAATGTGAATAAAGAGAAATCAATGGAATGGGGCATTTTTAGTGCTGTCCCCATTTCATTCTCCAGCAAGGGAAAGGTGGTGTGAAGATCAGTTAAAACAGTCCTCATGCTTTGATGTGCAGTTTTTTTCTGAAATACTGATTCCAACTCAGTAGGTCTAGGGTGGAGGCTTAAAATTTCAGTTTCCAACCAGATCTAGGGAGGGGTTACAAGTACAGCCAGACCCCAAGCCTGTGCCACACAACATGAGTAGCAGATTGTCAGGAAGTGGGCGCCTCCACCAGTTTGGACTCCAGGGACCACTATCACACAGGTACCTGTGTGAGTTAGAGTGACAAAGGTGGGCCCCCAGGTGAGACAGGATTAGAGGAACCACCTGGCATAACAAGGGCTTCAGTGCGCCTACTCGCGGAAAGACTTGGGACTGGAATCCCAGGAACTGACTCCCCAGGGGCTTTGAGGACACCATGGGAGGCAGAGGAGGAAGTGAGTGAAAGTTCCATTCCCGCCTGCTTCCTTCCTGGGGATGGAATGGGATTATATACAATCCTTTCTATACTTCTAAGCTGGGGATCATTCCTAACTAGTTTGTGTGACTATGTTCTAGCTGTGTAACCTCTGTTGATTTCAGAGACAAGAATTTGGATTTGCAAAAGCATGCAACAAAGAGGTGCATGCTTATACAACACTTGGTATAATACCCATGCCTGAGCTTTAGGGATGTGTTTTTATTTATTTAAGGCCATTTCAAGATAAGTGTGCATATTAATATAATATTTTCCCTACATTCCTCGTTTCCTTGTTCTCCCCCTCCCCCCCCAAGGCCAAATTCACATTTGACTGTTTTGATTTCTGCATGCCTGACACTGATTTAGGGAACCTGATGTTATCCTACAGCAGTGCTTGAACTTCTGTGACTTACTAGCATTTTCTCAAAGCATCTGCTTGTTTGGAGGTGTTAAGAGACAGTTCTATAAGGTGCCTGGAGTCCAACTGTACTCTTGACAATGTGTCTATCACAGATGCTTCAGTCTTGGTATAGAAGCCTACAATGAATATCTTGGTTGGCCTGATACACAGCAAGCTTGGGGTAATGCAGTGGGTAATGAGGCACTCTGCTAAGGCAGGACAAGAGAATGAAAACTTATCTGTAAGTTTGTCCTCAGAGCCGTGTTTGTTATTATGCACAGAAATTGAACTTTCTAAAATATGAATTGCGCTGAGCCAAAAGTGAAGAGTAAACACGGAATCCCGTGTTGAGCAATTCATATCAGGATATCAAATCCAGACTTAATGAAGACACGTTAATAGTACGCAGAGAGACTTTTGATGTGTTCTTTGGTTGATGTGTTTATCATATTCAAAGCAATAAAATTAGGAATGGGAGCCAGCTATATTTTCTTCCCATGAGGTTTTGGTTTCTGGAGGACAATACAGTGTTATCCATTTGGTAGGACATGAATAGAGTGTCTTTTCTTCTTCCTAGCCCCCTTGAAACTTACTATAGGAAATTACTCAAAAAGTACACAAGGCCATCTGTAAAAGTGTATCCATCACAGTGTTGCAAGTGTGAAAAAATAATCTAAGTGTTAAATAATAAAGATCAAATAGGACAAGGAGCAAATATGAAACAGAATACTATGCAGTCAATAATAAGATAAATGTTCATTGTCTTAGATGACTTCTAATACAATGTTACACATTATAAAGTAACATCTGGAAATAAAGATATGCATATCTAAGCACAGAGAAGACTTGGGAAACTGTATATCAATTTGATTTTTTTTTTTTTTTTAGGTGTATAGTTTTTGGCAGTTGTGGGGGTTGAATGCTGGGCCTTGCTTGTTTTAGGGTGTGCCACTGAGGCACACCCCCATCTTTAAAGGTGGAATTAGTAGTGGAATTAGATCTGATTTTTCACTTTGTCTTTTAAGCTTTTCCTTATTGTTGTATTTTTAGTAGTATTATGGGGAGGCGGGGCAAAGGAATCTTCATCAGGAGGCATAGAAAGGCAGCCATCTGGGAGCTGAGTTAGGGGAGAAGTGAGCTGAGGTGTTCAGCATCCCAGACATCCCATCCCTGGTGGGAATTTCCTGATTCCTCTACTGTGTCAAGAAGAGCTTCCAGGAGGCAGTGGGGAGCTGGGGGAAAGCCATCTGCCTGCTGACTCACATGCAGCATCCCATGAGGCCTTCTGTCATCAGGCAGCATCTATCTAGGGAACTTTGTAAAGCTAGGGGTTCAGGATGTAGACCCTGAGACTGACCCTCAGGCCTGGATGTTGGTAGGACTGTTGCCTTTAGCCAGAAAGAACCTGAGACCCAGCGCATTAAAATAGCTTTCCCAGAGTCTCAGAGGTGGTTTAAGGCCAAGTTGAGGTAAAAACACGTTTCCTAGGAGCTTAGGCTGTCCTGTGTTGCTTGTCTTCAAGTTCGGTCATGGGGGGTGACTCCCAATCTCACAGCAGCTTCTGAGAGCAGAAGCGAAGCTTCTCAGGTAAGAGCTTGGTTTCCTGCAGTGAGCTTGGTCTAAGTGTGTGTCCCTGATCTTCCTTGGGTCTCATCTCTCACATACCTAATGAAGGCTGCAGAAGTCTCTTGAGCAGTTCCAGTGCCTAAAGAGAACTCCAAGAGTGTTTCATTTCAGAGGTTTCAGGAATTCTGCAAAGATTCCCTGTGCTGTTTGGTCCTTTGGGTATGCTCTCCAAGTTCTAAGATAACTGTCTTGTGTTCAGACTGTGTTGAACTGTGAACTGGTTGTCAGACCTGTGTGGTAATTATCTGTTCTTGCCACAATGAAGAGTCTGGAAAGTGAGAAAGGATGAGGACTAGAAAAATGACAAGTTGGTCATATTAGACACGTGGTGTTCCCTGGGCTTCCTGACACTGTTTGGTTGTGTTCAATTAAGTATTTGCTTAATCCACACTCCCAGCATGATACACCCAAGGTCATCCCCACAGCGTGCTCCAGCGCTCCTGTTCCCGTGTGTGTCTCATAGCCACACCCAAGATCTCTTTATCACATTCCCTTCATGCTGCTTTTTGGAAGTGGGAAGTTCTTGAATATTGCCTGCTTTTAGTTGACAGACCCAGGCTGCAGATGAGGCCAAATCAGTGTTTCTTTGTTCTTCTAGTTGAAAATAAGGTGTCTGAGTGAGAGCAGTTTGAATTTAAAGTTGTAAGATTCTGAGAACAGTTCTGTGCAGTAGCTTTCTGGTCAGTGGAAGGACTTCTCTGACACTTACTGTTCTGCAGTGGAGTCTCTGTCATTAGGACGTGTTAGCAGGGGACAGGAAGAGGCCAGGCCTCTGAGTAAGGAGGAAGGGGTTTAATTCACAGCTGTGGAGTTTGTATGTAGTCCAGCTGAACTGGGCACAAGTGGCTGATAGCATTTGAACCGAACCTCAAAATGACACTGCTGTGGCCTCTGACCCCTTGAAATTGATGAGGATGGTCCAGTAGTCCTCCCCTCCACCTGTCCCATGCTGCCCAGGGGACAAGGCTGGCTTTCCTAGGTGTGACCTGTCATTGGTCAAGCTCCCTCATGCTCTTCCCTCAGACTATCTGTCAGTAGGATGACAGCCACAGGCATCAGGGTCTAGAGTCATTCCCAATTTTATGTGGCATCTGCACAGCAGGTTCCACCCGCTTTCCCTCCACCTGCGTCCTGTGCCCTGGCACTTCCCTGCCTTGCTAGTGAATGTCAGCAGAGCTCTTCAAGAACCAATGAAGCACTGTGCTCACCCCAGGAAAGCCTGTAACAATAAAAAAGCAGAGGACATCTTGTCTCCTGTATTAAGATGGGAAAAGCCTTAAGTGAGATTTAGTCCAACTAAAGGCAAACAGCATTCAAGCTTTGCTGAAATGCTCATCTGACATGCCGAGGGTAGCTAATCTTTTAGTGTGGTTGGGGCAGAGCAGAAGTCAGGCTGCCCTTTGGAGTTGTGTTACAAAACACAAAACATACTCCCTTTATTTTTTATGTGTTCATTGTTGTTAATTATGCCTGTTGATGTAGAACAGATGTCTAGAATCTCTTTCATTTCCAGAGTCTCTTTTTCATCAAGACTCACTGGACAAGACTCCAGTTCTCCCTTCTTCCAGCCTTAGGCATCACTAGTCCACTCTCTAGTTCTGTGAATGTGATTACCTTAGATAGTCCCATAAATGGAATCAAGTAGCATTTGGCTTTTTATGGGTATCTGTGTTTTACATGTATGTATATATGTGCACCACATGCGTGCAGTGCCCACAGAGGCCAGAAGAGGGCCTTGGATCCTCTGGAACTGGAGTTACAAACAGTTTTGAGCTGCTATGTGGGTCCTGGGAACCAAACCCAGGACTTCTGCTACAGCAGCCGAGCTCTTATCCATTGAGCCATCTCTCCATCCCCCACTGGCAAAATGTCCTCAAAGCTTCTCCACCTTGTTAGTTGCTTAGCAAACACACACTGTCCATGTGGCAGAGTCACCTTCATTTAAGGCTGTGCACTGTCCCACTGGATGTAGAGACTATGTGTTGACTCACTGGAAATGGACTTGTGGATGGCTCCACACTGGATATTGTGAAGAATTCTGTAATGAGCATGGGAACACAAATACCTCTTCAAGTGCCTTTTCACTTTTTGGAGTGACATTCAGAAGTAGCGTTCTGGATCATAGAGAAGTCTGTTTCTTATTTGGGGGGTGGTTTCCATCTCACTTCTCACTGTAGCTGCACCATTTTACATTTCTACAAACAAGGTACAAATGGTCCAGTTTCTCTGTTATTAACTCTTGTTAACTCTGGGTTTTGATAGGGGTGTGAGGTGATACCTCACTGGGATTTTCATTTAGTTCTGCCTTTCCTGGTGTCTGAATTCAGTCTTGGGTGACAGCTCCTCCCTAAACCAGTCACCCGAAGTTCACACGTGGTTCTGCTAAGTTTAATGCTGTGAGAATTTTCACCAGGTGGCAAATTATAAAGTGTCTCCTAAATGCTTAATCTCTTTACAGTTTACCTTAAATAAGTAGAAGCTTGTTTGTTCTTAGAAAACACACACACAGAGACATAGACACAGACACAGACACACACACACACACACACACACACACACACACACACACACAATCTGGCAGGTTTCTATTTAGTATAACTAAGCCTTTCTGCCCCTGAGGCTAGGATAGCTTCAAGGCAAAATCCTCAACTCGAGGTCCGAATATCCAGTGTCTGTCCCCACTGTGTATCACTTTTAATGCCTTTAAGCCTCAAAAACACACAAACTGAATCTGTTTTGTTTACTCTGTATTATTATGTGCTGAGGTTCAATATTGTTTTAAATAAATGAGCGAAAGTTGACTTCCTGAGGGATAGTCTCTAAGTCACTGAGCAGAATTATCTTAAAATCTTGGAGCCTTTCCGGCACTTGGAGCTTAGTTTCCTCCTGGTTGATCCACCTTTCAGTGCTGTGGTTTTGATAACTTCTGGAGTACTTCAGGGTCTCCTTGAAGCTTGTTAAAATGCTGATATGGTGAGGCCCCCTAGAGACTTGGTCCAGGTCTGAAGTGACCTGAGAATTTATGTTTCTAAACAAAATTCTGGGAAATAATCCTCTACTGCTGCTCTGGGGACCACACTTTGAGAGATTCTATTTTAAGGTTAAGAATCTCAGGATGTATTGTTATTCCTCACTTTACTTAGTGATGACCCAGTAATAGTACTGATTACGTGAAGAATAATCTTAGAGAAAGTCACTAAAGGATCCAATCCAGGGGCTAGAGAAATGGCTCAGTAGTTAAGAACAATTACTGTTCTTGCAGAGAGTCTGTGTTCAGTTCCCAGCACCTGCATGGCAGCTCACAATTGTCTGTAACTCCAGTTCCAGGGGATCCAATGCCTTCTGGCCTCTTTAGACTCCTGAACACACATGATACATAAACTCATGCAGGTGCATATACATACATAAAGTAATAAATCTTAAAAAAAAAATTTCACAGGCTGGGGATGTAAGTTAGTGGTAGAGTACTTGCCTAGTATGTGTAAGGACCTAGGTTCAAACCCTGATTCCACCAAAAATAAAAATTTGATCTCAGAGCAAATAAAGTTAAATTTTCTCTGAAAGCAGTAAATGAAGGCTATACATTTAAAATAATCTAAATAGGAAGAAAAAAGTCCTTCAGGAACTGGAGAGATGGCTCAATGGTTAAAAGCACTGGCTGTTCCTGCAGAGGACCTGGGTTCAGTTCCCCACACCCACATGGCAGCTGACAACCATCTGTAATTCTAGTTCTTGGGGATCTGACCTCCATGGGCACTAGATGCCCAGGTACACTTAGGTATAAGCAGACCAAACACTCCATACACATGAGCTAAAAATAAGTAAGTATATAAAATAATAAAAAAATTCTTAAAAATCCTTCAAAGTACACTAAGTGAATTATCTTACATCTGTGCTGTTACATTCTTGTTCTTTAATGTCTTAATATTTTAAAAATATTTTATTTTTATTATTTTATGTGATATGAGTATACTGCCTCCATGTGTGTAAGTGCACCCATGTCAGGCAATGCTTGAGGAGGCCAGAAGAGGGCGTCATATCTCCTGGAACTGGAGCTAGGGATGCTTGTTAGCCACCTTAATGGATGCTGGGAATCTAATCCGGGTCCTCTGTAAGAGCAGTCAGTGTTCTTAACTGCTGAGCCTAGTCCCTAAGGTCTGAATATTTTAACTCCTAAGTCCCACCAAACAGAATTCTTTCTCAACAAGAACGAGATATTACTAGTCTGGCCATAGGTGTAAAACCCAAGTTTAGTTTCTCAGTGTTGTTTTCTCTAAACTAATTGCAGCTGGAGTGAAGCAGGTCAATCCTGCTATTCACCGTGCCACTTCTGAGTCAAGAGATGTTTTCCTCTGAAGCCAGCAAGAAATGTGAAGGTGTTAACAAAGGGAAGGAGGCTTGTGATTCTGATTTCATCTGAGTGCTGCTCTCCAGAGTCTGTTCCTGTTTTTGTGCTAGAGAGCAGTTGGTTTTCAGCCTAGGTTGTCAGGATCTGATAAACTTTCACCACAGAAAGTTTCCTGGAAAGAAATTTGCAGGAGTTAGTTCTTATTACATATTCAGGAAGTCACGTCTGTCCCAGAGACCCAGCTGGAGTAAGGCCAGGGTGGGGCTCTGAAAACATTTGGAGGCCTCCAAGTGACTTCAGCCTGCCCACAGACAGCACAGTCCTCCTACACTCTCTGGGAAAGATACTGATGTCTCTTTGTGATGTAGAGTGGATGTGGATGAGCAATGAGGGTCCTTGAGTGGGCATGACACGTTCACACCTACTTTGGGACAGAGTGGGAACAACCAGGAGGCAGATCGTACCGTGGGAATTCTTCAACTAAGGCAGAAAAGAGGAGTGAAGAATTGGCCTTTGATACAACTGACCCATTAAGCTAACTGGGAACTTCAGTTTTCTTTGGGCCCCAAACAGACACCCAGCTAGCTTGTTTAGGAGAGGATGGGTTCATAGCTCCTTTGCTTCTTGCTGTACCCTGAAGGTAAAAATCAGAACCCAGCTTAGAATGAGCAAAGGAATGAATGGCTGGAGAGTGAGTAAGTGAATGAACGAACTTGTCCACTCCTTCAGTTTTCTCTGCATCTGTAAGCATTTTAATTTATTTCTGTGATAAAAGTACCTTCTCTAACCTTTTATCTGTTACCCCAAGGCATGAATTTGCAAATATAGCTGTTTAGACAAAAATTTCCCTAATAAGCAAATCTCAGCCTTGTTTCTACATTGGAAATGAAAGCCAGTATCAGGTAAGATTCTAATTTAGATCTAGATCCATAGTGGAGATTTCTCTCCACTCACTAAGACAATTATCTACTGTAGTTGAAGAGGCCATATGAGGTTAGGTCATACTAGGTAGCATGACAGGTAAACAGTCAAGGGCTGGTCAACATTGCCCCGACTCTCACTGTGGTAGGAGCTGGTACTGGGAATCGCGGACAGGTAATCTGCTCCAGACACAGCAGCTGCCTGTCCTGTATGTCCTCTCTCCTGTCCCTGTAAAGGCCGTTTGTACCTTCCTTCTTCCTGTTCGCCTTTCCTGCCCTGGACACACACACGTGCATGTGCGCACGCACACAGAAACACACACACACAAACACATATACGCATACACACAAACACACACACACACACACACACACACATTTGGCAGAGATAGTCCAGACTGGCCTCAAACTTGAGTGCCTTTAACCTCATCCAGCAATTGCAGGCATGTACCACACCCAGCTTCACTCCTTTTTTTTAAAAGACAGGTTCTAACTGTGTAGCCCACCTGGAACTCACTATGTAGACCTGAGTTTGAGGTTGGCCTCAAACTCATAGAGATCTGCCTGCCTCTCCCCCGCAAGTTCTGAGAGGTGTGCAGCACTATGCCCAACCCTAGTATCGTTTTAATAAGCATTTTAGCATCATTTAATTAGTAAAATATTCTTCAAAGTCAGTGTTACTTAGAACAGTGCATGTAGGTGATGTTTTAGATTTCAATAAAACATCCTAGCAAAGACTGAAATAATGTTAACTGTTTTCAGTGTCAACATCAGTACCATCTGTTTTTCATAGTGGTCCTGAACCATGCATGACATTTGATTGCTTCCCTGGCTGACCATGAGTGTGTGTAAAGGCCCAGTTTCACCCAGCTATCTGTTTTCATTGATTTGTCCTCATCGGAGCTCCAGGGAGCTGTTTCTCATGCTTTGTTTATTTCGGCTAATATAAAGTATTTGTGAGGTTAACCCAGCCAGCGCCGTCTTGCTCGATGAATCTACTCGGCTGCTAGGAATATGTTCTTTCCATGCCAGTCAAAAAAGAAGACATTCTTTATTTTCTCTGTTAAAACATTTTCCTAAATCAAAGAACTACTTCTTTATAGCTAGCAGAACTAAGCCACCACTTCTGGAGATTTCCTGGTTTGTACTTGCCTCCAAGGGGGAAAAGAAGCAGTTTATTGATCTGTAACAAAGGAATGGACCGTGGCCAAACCTTCTCTGCTTTCTACAATGCACTGACATAAGAATCTGCATGTCATGGAGAACAAGTCCTCACCGTTGGAGGACACCTATCAGACAGCAGCGATACCTGGGAAGAAAGGATGCACCATACCCAGCTATTTCCTACACTGCCGACCTCTGCACCTCATGACAGGGTGTCTTGTTATTTTATCCATGACATGTTTGTAGTTCATAATTTTAGCCTCCCTTGTTCTTTTTATTGTATTGTTCTGTTTTAGGAGAGGGTGGGAGAGACCAATTTGGATCAGAGATAAAGATCTTCTGCCAGGTGAAAGAGGTTCAATAACAGAAGAGAAAGAACATTGGGCCAAAGTTTATGAAGCTTGGCTAGGAAGATTCTGGGCACATCTCCATTCAAATACCTTGACACATGCTTCATTCACCTCTAGCACATGCAGCCTGTCTCTTCTTGTCTTCTGTTCGCCCTCCAGAGTTTGAATGGTGGTATTTACAAGCAACTGAATTCACACAAGAGTACAAACCCAGCAAGGCTACTGAGGGGCCAGAAAACAGGCTTTGGACTGAAGTTATTGTTGTTGTGGCTTTTAGATGTGTGATTAATCGAGCAGTTCCAGAAGCTCAACCTCTTTCCTTCCTCTCCCTGCTCATCCCCCACTCCTCCTCTCGTCTAGCCAGTCCAGATTCTATTTTATAAGACTGTATCTGGCAGACATTAGTAGACATTCACTTGTGTTCTCCAGAGATAATGCTCCCTCTGTCCCTAAAGTCTGCTTTTTAATCCAGCCAGCTCCAACCATGCACAGTTTATTGCCCAGCAAGGCAGTACTCCTGCTTCCCAGACAATGTCAGGTGACCTCTGAATCAGAGAGATTAGAGCCATCCTGTGCTGGTATGCAGAAACTATGGATGGCCGGCCTGGAATACGAGGTTTAGAACCAGCTCTCTCCTAAGCTGAGCACTCTGCCATAACCGGAAGAGACTGCAGGGGGTCATGCTTGGCAGAAGCAGCCTTTGACCAAAAAGGAAAAGAAAGAAAGAAAAGCCCTTCTGAGTTTGCCACTGTGACAATGAGGAAACTTTCACTAGTTAAGCAGCAATCAATTCTCAGCCTGTGTGATCAAAGCCATGAGCCCTTTCTGGTTCCTTCGCTCTGGTCTCCAAACATTCCTAACATCTTGTGCCCTCCCTGAAGGTAGAGTGATAGTTGCCTCTTGAACAGCGGTTTTCATCTTGCCTTTCTCTTTCTAAAGTGAGTAAAGGCCAAGCTGAAAAGATGCGGCTCCATCTTTGTCTATGACAGCACTTAAAGATTAATGAATGCCAGCCTTGTCCACATACATTATCAGTATTATTGTCTTGATATGTACGTGTGTGTGAATTTTAAAACTTTTCTTTATCACTGTTGTATGTGCACGCGTGGACACAAGCATACTGTGGTGCAGTGTGGAGGTGATAGAACAACTTTGGGGAGCTGTCCCCGCCACCCCTTGAGGCAGGGTCTCTCTTGTTTCTGCTTAAGTGCTATGTTCCCCAGGCTATCTCACAGAAGGAATGCTGAAATGACAGCTTTGAACCAGGGTGTCTGGCTTTTTATTTGGGTTCCTGGGATCAGACTCAGGTCCTCAGGCTTGTGTGGCGTCTGCTGAGCCATCTTACCAGCCCTACCTTGATTCTTAAGCATCTGCTTACACTGAGTATTTTACTATATTATTAATAATTCTTAGATGATTTGGTTGGCTGCCTTGGGATGTTGTCTGTCTCTGCTGCCATTTTAGCACTCTGTTCCTGGGAAGTCCTGAGGCTTCTCAGTCGACACGGGTTCCCCGTGGGAGGTGTGTCGCCTCCCGCTTCATAGCACTGGAATTAGAATGGAATGGACGGGTCTACGTACTATCGTTTACTTTCTTTGCCAGTGGTTTTCAGAAGGCATTTTCAAGAAGCAACAGGTGAGAGCGGTATTTTTTTTTTCTAGCTTATTCTTGTTTGTCTCAAGTTTTGTAATTATAATATGTCTTGCTGCAGCAAATTGAGGTAACTTCTAATAGAAAAATCAATGTAAAACTAAGAATATGTTGTTCAAGGTAGAATCTAGTGTTCTGTTGTTTAAAGTTTGTCCAACAAGACAGTGCAAGGCACGAAGGTTTGAGGGTTTGAAATTTTTGATGTTTTTTTGTTTGTTTGTTTATTTGTGAGCTTTTGGGGAGGGATTCTTTGTTTAGGTTTTGGTTTTGGTTTTCTTTGAGACAGGGGTTTCTATGTAGCTCCAACTGGCCTGGAACTCATATAGACCAGGCTGGCCTCGCTCTCACAGAGATCTGCCGGCCACTGCTTCTTACAAGCTGGGATTAAAGGACCACACACCAATGTTGTTCTTTTCTGAGAGAGGACTAATTGCATCATGTTTTAGAAAGGTGGCTGCATAGAAAAAAGATGAGATTGGGAAACTATTTGAGTTTCTCAAAATAATTTGTACATCATTAATCTTTAAAAAAGAGAATGTGTGTGCGGATGCAAGACTTGCTTTGCAATTGCAGTTGAATAAATGAAATTATTGAACCAACATTTAGAAGAGCTGATGGGCTTTAAAACCACAGTGATTTGTGGAGTACTAAACAGTATGTTTTAGGAGACTGTGTTTGAAGGTCACCTTCCTAAGTGGTCAGTCTCTCGGAACCAGTTTTCTCTTCCCTAACTGTATTGTGTTTGGAGACCTCTTGAGGCCTGGGCCCTGGTGGGGTCCATGCACATGTCATTCCTCTGGGGACCCTAGGGATCAGTATAGTCTTTCTGTTTCCATCGTGTCTCACCACTTGAGGCCAGCTCGAGTGGTTGGGGTTGAGGGTGAGTAGACGCAGAGTCAAGCCACAGACTCCAGGAGTTGGATGGGAAGCAGCCCAAGAGCATGGTACTGCAAACTCGTTTATTGAACAGGTGCACAAGCTCTTATAGGTCTGGTAGCCAATGACCTTATAGGGTGGGGTCCCAAATACAGCCAATATTAAGTTTGTCCCCAGGTAGGCAGTTTCTTTCCAGGTGCTGGTCTCACAATTGGCCAGAGCAGAACGCCACACCCACAGGAGCCATTCCTCCATTCCTCCTAGTGGGTGGCCTTAGGCTAGGCCCACCCTACATTATGCCCAACAACCATGCCAATAAAACCACCACCAGGAACCTTGTATCCCTCCATTCCAATTTGCTTTCTCCATTAGCAGTCATCTCTGAAAACAGAAGTCAAGGTTTAATGTTGTAGCTATTTTAAATGATTCATTTTGATGGGGCTTTCTTTATGTTTCAGGTTGAACGCCTGTGAGAACTTGATGCATAAAATTTGCACAATTCCTTGCTGTTTGCTGGGTCCATCCTTGAATTTGAGCCAGCATGGCTTATACCACAAAAGCTAACGGCTGCGCCTCAGGTAACTGTGCTTTGGAGAATGACAGAGGGAGAAAGGAGGGAGGAGGGACAGACGGATGGAGGGGGGGTATGTCTTTGCTCACAATAATTATTTGTCTTTTAATAATGGTTAGATTAAGTGGTCTAGGTAAGTAGGAGTTCTCAGCAACTTTCGGTTGAAGTTGTAGTTACATACTTAATCCCAGAAAACTTGCTCGTTTTTACATTTTACACACACACACACACACACACACACACACCCCACATTTATTCATATTTGAGTGTAGAGGTAAAAGGACAACTTTGTGGCAGTCAGTTCTCTCTTTTACCATGTGGGTATGTGGGTTCTGGGCATCAAGCTCTCACCCTCGACTTAGCAGCAAGTGCCTTTATCTTCTGAGTCATCTCGATGGCCCCTGCTTTTTTTCTTTAATGAAATTATTGCCTTGGTTCCACTGTGGTGTTGGAGAGGTGATGTAAGAATCTTGTGTGCTCTTGGGAGTGTAAGGGATTGTAAGCAGTGTTCATTCCTCTTGTACTGTTGGGTAATGAGAAGAAATTTGGATGCTGAAAACCAATTCCCAGGAGAACTGAGGAGACTAACCACAGGGAAAAGCCAGTACAGCGAGCAGAGGCATCCAGAACACACTTGCATGTTTCTCCAATGTCAGAATTTATTGAATAGCAATCACATTCACAAGCTACGTCAGTTTTTAAAATATTTAGTTATTATGTTTGTTTTATGAGTATGAGTGTATTGTTTGCATGTAAGTAGGTGTACCCATGTCATGCCGTACCCATGGAAGTCAGAAGAAGGCATCAGCTCCTCTGGAACTGGAGTTACAGTTAGCTGCCATGTGGGTGCTTGATGGTGTGGCCATTGGCAATCTAAGGTTCTTTTATTCTCATCTTAACTTACTAACTCTCAGCTCACTCGTTACATGTAACACAATGATATGTAGGCTACAGAATGGCCACAGAGGAGTTAAAGAGAATCCAAAGTGGCTTTACTAAAAGTAGAGGCAGAAGCAGTATAGATGTGAAGCCGGGCACCGCAGACGGTTAGGTAAGATACTCAGGAACCACAGCAAGCCAGTGTAAGGCAGGCTGAAGCTGGGAGCTGCCTGACCAAATCATGGTGAGTTTCACCCAATTCAAGCAATGGGACATCGCTGAGCTAAAGACCTGGGGATAGTCAGAAGCCCTATGCCTGTGATGCCTGTGCCAAGTGGTTAGATGACAGGTCCCAGTGGCACTGTGCCCCAGTCTTAGCTGTCCTTCCTTTTATGGGATCCAAGGGAAGGGAGTCACACCCTTCATCAGCCTGGTATGTTCAATAAGTTTATGGGCCTGGCTTTTCTGTGTTCCCAACCTACTTTGATAAGTTCATAATAATTTTTTACTTGCGTGGACAAGTTATGTGTGTCAAGGTTCATGGTAGTCAAGTGGTGGTATCTAAGATGGGGACTTATTCTGGCTCAGCATCTACTCAAAATGGAGCCACCTACTGCCGCCTCATAAAATGGAGTCACACAGGGCACAGCAAGGCACAGCCTAAAAGCCACTGTTTGACACAATGTGGAGTATCAGAGCAGGGTATAGCTTGGTCTCCACAGGGAGGGGATGGTATATTCTGTAAAGGAACTCCTTAGTGGAATATGTGACAAGCTATATTTTGAATCATAAAGACTTGTATTCTGACTCTTACTTTGGCTATATTTGAGGCCTATATTGTTTGAGCACCCAGTTTGCTTATGTAAGATTTAGGAAAATATTATAGAACAAATTTAGAAAAATATTCCCCCCAAGGGATGCCACATGACCAGTGATGACAACCTGTGCAAAACAGCATGCTGAAGGTTTGTTCTTCTCTGGAGCTACCTGCCGAGTAGCTGAGTGAATAACAGCCTTCCTACCCGGAGCCTGAACCCAGAGTTCTAGCTCTGTCAGATCTGAGCACCCTCACATGACAGCATTGTATTCTGTGGGGGCAAAGACCAGGAGCCAGGAGATTTCAGGTAGAGTCCAAGCTCTGCTCCTACAGTCATATATTGCACTATTTCCTCTGCATGGAAGACATTGGTAAGAACATCCATCTACAGGGTCAAGGTCTACAGGAGCTGAAAGCTTATGTAAATAAGAGCTACTGAAGCTCTGCAGAGTTTTCAAAGATAGCCACAGCAGTGCACTTCCAGCCCCTGGGCGTCGCTTTTCTTTAAAGATTCATTTATTTTTATTTTCTGCATACAAGTGTTTTGCTTGTGTATGTGTACCATGTGTGTGCAGTGCCCTCAGAGGCCAGAAGAGGGTAGCAGAGCCGCACCATGTGAACCCAGGTCCTCTACAAGAGCAACCAGTGCTTTTAACTGCTGAACCATCTCTCCAGCTCCCCTGTGGGTGACTTTTTTTTTTTTTCAGCCAACCCAGCTGTACAAGTCATCCCTCTAGCAAGAACATGCTTGCTAAAACCCAAACCCAGTCAATTCAGTAGCTTATTCTGGATCAACTAATCTGTCTTTGTTCATTCTTTTGTTTGTTCTGCTGAACAATGTCTTGGAACATTTATGGATTCTCATCATGGACTCCTGTTAATAATCAGACATGAAGGCTAGTATCTACACTTACTGAACACTGCACCATGTACCTAAAATGCTTTACTTGCATTATCATACTTAGTTCTTGCAATCATTCTATGATATTATCACATAATTACCATCATCATCATCTGTGTGTGGGATGACCCAGAAAGTCAATGATTTTTAATAAGTGAAGTAAGAAAACTCAGGATTAATACTTGTTTCTCTAGTAAAATGTTTGATAAGGACGAGGTGGGCGGTCCTGAGCCCTCCCAGAGTGGTGGGTGGGTCTCGGTGCCCTGCGGCTGTGGTATTCCGGCCCCTCCTCTGCATCTGTTCACACGCTTGAGGTTGTTGATGTCTCAGGACCTTGACCTTCTTGTGACAGGCGGAGTCCAGTCTTGAGGGTTTGGAGGACTGCTTCATTTGCCCACCCTTGCTCATTCTTGAACGTGGCTAGTTCTGCCTTCACCCCCGCCCCCGCATTCCTGAGACTTAAAGTCTAGTTGTAACTGTGCCTCTTTACGTGGTGTCCTGCCTACTAGGCAGTGAGTTCAAAAGGAAAGGAAAGCTGTCTGGTTTGTGATTTCCAGAGCACATGAGTATGATTGGTTACTCCAGCAAGTGACTGGTCTAGACAAGGCAAGGCAGGGTTTTGCTTATTCTAGTTTGAGCACTGTTTTTGACTTGGGATGTGGCAGTGAACAAAACAAGCCCAAATCTCTGCCCTCCAGGACTTTGTGTGGAAGAGCTGGTGTCCTCTGTGTATGCCTTGCTGAATCAAACAGAGCGCTTATTTACTCCTTAGTATTACGTGTCTGAAATCTGCAAATCAGTCATGCATAGTTAATAAACATGTGCTTATTTATGTGTGTGTGTGATGCTCATTAGAGACAAAATAGAAAAAAGTCTGCAAAGCAATGAAGCAAAAATGACTGGGAATACTATTACCTCAAAATAGTTTGTTTACTTTCCATAGTTTTAAATTTTAAATATTTCACATTATAAAACCTGTTTTAGGTTTTTCTCTCATTTTGTATTACAAAAGAAATATCTGCCAATGGTTTTAAAAAATAATGAAAAAGAAAGTGTATGCTGGTTATAAATATACTATCTTGAAGCGGGCTGGAGAAATGGCTCAGCAGTTAAGAGTGTGTACTGTTCTTGCAAGTTCAGTTCCCAGCACTCACATCAGGCAGCTCACAACTACCTGTGACTCCAAGGCATCTGTCACCCTCTTCCAGCCTATGCCAGTACCCCACTCACATGCACATACACATGATTTAATGTATATGTGTGTAAAATTGCGAGATGCACTTAACAGAGAGCATCTACAGGCCTCACCCAGATGTATTTGGGACAGAGCAGACTATCTGGAAGCCAGTCAGGGCCAGTTACTGGTCTTCCCTATGAGAAAAAGGCTAACTTATTTGGACCATTTATTAGTAGTTTTGAATTTAAACTATGATTTTTTGTTTTTTAAAAATAAAGTCATATGTATGATTTTTCAACATATATCCTTTAAATGTGGTAGGCCCCAAAGGATCTCCCAGTTCTCTCCCTAACAATCGTTGCTCTGGGTTCATAGAACATGAATAGGAGGCGCTTTTCATGGTCTTAGGAATCAAAGAGATGTGGCCAAGAAAAACGCTACAAGACCAAACTACACCCTTCCTTAGCTGCCAGATCATGAAGACTGGCCTTACCCGATACTGCTCTGGCAGATCAGAGGTTGCATGAGAAGCATCTGTTATCTACCCAGTTTAAGAAATAAACTGCCAGAATATGATGGTCACTGAGTACCTGCCATGTACCAGGCACTGTTTTTGACTTGGGATGTGGCAGTGAACAAAACAAGCCCAAATCTCTGCCCTCCAGGACTTTGTGTGGAAGAGCTGGTGTCCTCTGTGTATGCCTTGCTGAATCAAACAGAGCGCTTATTTACTCCTTAGTATTACGTGTCTGAAATTCCACGTTTAACGGATGACCTTATCTTGTGGCAGACTTGCCCCCCGTTGTCCCCCTGTCAGGTTGCCCCCTCCGCTGCTCACCCCCACGCTATCAAACACTGTCGTTCTGCTCAGTCCTTTTCAGCAAATCTTCAGGCCTGTCTTCTGTCTGCTGCAACAGTTTGCATATGATAGTTCAAAACCTAGTGTCTACAGTGTGTTCTGTTAATGAACTAGGCTCGTCATAAATTGCCCTCGACTGTCTCCAGTGTCTAGCTAGGGAGTAAACAGAGATCATTGGTTAGGAAGGTCGCTGTATTTCTTTATGGTGTAGAGATAAAGACAATCTGCTTTTTACCCAAGTTACCAAGTCATGTTGTAAACTGGATACACTGATTGATACCTCTCTAAATACTAATTAATGTTGTGAAACTTTAATTAGAGCTTAGAATTCCCTTAGAAGCCAAATAACAAGTGGCTTATTTGTCAGATGAAGATAATAACACCTGTCCTGTCTTCTTCACAGGACAGTTGTGAGGAAAAAATAAAGCAATAGCTGTGACCTTTGGTTTGTTTGATTTTATTTTTTTGAGACAGGGTCTTCCACACTAGCCTTGAACTCAGTCCTCCTTTAGCCGCCTCCTGCGTGCTGGGATTATAGACATTTACTCTTAGAACAGCTTGTAGGAATGCTATATATTTATTTATATTTTATGTGTATGAGTATCCTGCCTACATGTATGTACCTAAGTGCAGTCGTGTCATGCAATGCCCACAGAGGCAAGCAAAGGATGTCAGATCCCCTGGAACTGGAGTTACGGATAGTTGTGAGCTGCTGTGTGAGTGCTGGGAACTGAACCTGGGTCCTCTGCAAGAACCAGGAAGCCATCTCTTTGTCCCTGGAAGAACACTTTTTGAAACAGCAAAGTCTTAGTCAGATGTCAGGGACAGACCAACTCTTTGTCCTATTGTCCCTGTCATGAGTCCCTTCTCAGGTGCCTTTGTATGGAACCCCATAAGCCTGGACACTGGTGTAGCTTGTATTCATGTCCCCACTCACAGTTAAATGACATGAATCAAGGAGCACTGTGAAGTGATTTTCATACCCACTGTTACTATCTTTATGCTGCTAAGAGTCACCATTTATTAGCGCTTCCCCCACTCGTAGATATGTATGTCTTTTTTCAGATGTCTATTTATTTACTTACTAACTGTATTAAAAATTCAGTCACTGGGCCTGGAGAAATGTCCCAGCAGGAAAAAGACCCTGTTGCTCTTGCAAAGGCCCCAAGTTCAGTTCCCAGAACTCATATGGTAACTAATAACCCTCTGTAATTTTAGTTCCAGGGGACCTTCTTCTGGCAGCCACAGGCACCAGACATGTGTGTAGGTACACACATATACATGCAGGCAAACACTCATAAAATAAAAATACATATTTTAAAAAAATTAGTTGCTTTTTAAATTTACTCTGGCAGCACTCATAAAATTTGGCAGGAAAATAGAAGGGGAGAATAACAGAAGAATCCATAGTAGGAGGACTGGAGCACTGGCTCAGTGGTTAGGAGAATTTGTTCTTGCCAAGGACTTGAGCTTGCAACTTTCTTTAAATCCAGTTCCAGAAGATCCAGTGCCCTCTCTGGCAGTTGCAGGTACTGTATATATGTGGTGCACTTACATACATGCAGACAGACCACCCGTACACATTTTTAAAATCCATAGTAAGTCTTATTTTTCATATTTCTTTTCCAATCCCTGTCAGCTGAACATCCTTTCAGTAAGTTTTTGTACATTCTGGTATGCAGCCCTTGACTTCAACATTCTTTGCATTTTCCTACGTTTTCATGGGAAATAGTTTTCATGTTAATATTTGTGACCACTGTCTGATAGTCCTTGGATTATTTCTAGCAGCTGAATTTCTCTTCCTTTTTTCGTTGGGATGTTTGGAGATACTGATGCAGAGAACATTCTCTTGCCTGGCCATTTTTCTCCTCTTCAGTGAGCTTCCTGAAAATAATTTCTCAGAAACAGGAGTTAGAGGGTATGACTGTTTCCATGACTTTAGTAGCTGTTGTGGGACTTGAATGTGGTTAGCCTGGTCAGTGATTTGGTTATGGATTCTGTCTCTCTGCCGATCTCAAATGAGGTACAAAGGGCACTGATAAGGCTGGGTCAAGCAGACAGCCCAAGACTCCTGCAGAGCAGGCAGAGCTGGCTGCAATACCCGCAGCCCACTCTGGGTTGTGTAAATATTTTTTCTGGGCAGCAGGAGCATTTCTCAAACAGAACTCTGAGCCCACTGCCGTGAACGTAGCAGCTGGAATTGTGAACTGTTTCTCAAGGGTAAGACTACTTTGTACTGACTGACCTGGCTGGAAACAGCGTTTTCTTTTCTGAGACCATCTTTAGGGAGAACACATCTCAGCTTCCTAGTGTTCATGATGGTGAGTCCTAGCCTTGTCATCCAGGTACCCTGACCCCAAAGGCAGAGCTTATTAGAAAACTTATGAGTCGCTCCCTCTGTGACTTCCCAGGATCTCCTGATTCTCTTGTAATGGGATTAAGATGTGCATCCTTATTTATGTCTTGTATTCTCCCACAAGTACGGCGGTCATCAGACTGTCAGAAAGCTGAGAGGGGAAACCAAGTGGCCTAGCATAAAAGTATATGTAGGAGCTGAAGTGGGGGCTTTTTGATTCAGCTGTCTGACCTGTCTTACAGATGACGTAACACAACTTGTGAAGCTCACACAGTGAGTTGTTGACTGAGGTGGAGGCTGGATATGGAGTGTCTTTTCTCTTTGTTCAAGGCCTTGTGTTGACATTGACAATGAGAAGTACAGTTTCTGAGCAAGGTGGCCTGATCAAATAGTCAAGGGAAATGTGTATTTTCAGAAAATTACATAGTGCCTGAAAAGTGGAATGGTCTTTTAAAAAGTCCTTCAAATAGGGGTTATGTTGAAAAAATTTTTTTCCTTAATATGTGTTATTTTCTTAATGTGTATGCTAAGGGCTGTGTTGATTATTTTTTTCTTAATGAGTATTAGTGTGCATTATTTCACTGAATCAAATTAACAAACCTATTTTAATGCCTTATACTTATTTAATGTAGCATGTACTTTAATCCTGGCGTGAGATGGTGTTTATTTATTGGATTTAATTAAATTGCACATTTCAACTTTTAATGAAACTTAGATACTAATCTAGTGAAGGCTAAGTCTACACTGAGGCTCATAAATGAAATAATTTATTTTCTTATAGTGATGGTGTTTGACAAGGTTTTCTGTTGTTTTTTTTTTTTAAGTCTGAAATAGTTTTGAATTTTGTAACTGTTAAAATGCCAAGACCACCTACAAACAGAAGATCCTGGATTTTGGAGTCTTGCCTGTGTAACTAAGCAGAAGCCCAGCATCTATCAGGCCTCGGGAGAGGTTTTCAAAGTTCCTCCCTGGTCAGGGCTTGCCTGTCTTTCTAGCTCTGGAGGCTTCAGTCTTAACCTGCAGCCGGCTTTACCTTATAAGCATTCCTGTTCAACCCTTGGGCAGTCATAATGGGTTAAGCATCAGATTTCAAGCAGCCGATTAGCTCTGCAGCTGAGCTGGGGAAGGGTGATTCGTCTTCCAGTGAGTACCAGCCTCCTCCTGTGTAGGAAGGATTGAAACCGGCTGCTGTTCTAGGACAAGGCAAGGAAACCCTCACTGGAGATTTCTACTGCTTTGACTCTAAGAGCCTGGGTAGCAGCCGTCACAGAGCCAGTACAGCCCTTGCCACCAGGGTTGGAAATTCCACACTCTGGGACTTCCCATCGTGAGTACTGCCATTTATTTCCGATTTGCACTTCCGCTCTTTCTCATAGGGCTCAGTGGGCTCCTGAGCCCATCATAAGTACACCTCGCTTGCTTCCTTTTCCAGGGTTGCCTTCTTCCTGCGTCCTGGGGAATTTCAGTTCATCTCCTGTGTGCCATCTCTGAGAAAGGAAAATGACTAAGTCTCCCAGTTTTTGCTTTGGGGTTCTTTTCCATAAAAAGCTATTTAATTTGACCTGGCATGAAAAATATTAGCATATTTCTCAGATTCATGGGAGCAATAAATTCTTACTCTTTTCTGGAAAAAAACTTTATTAAAATTGCATCGGGTAAACTTTGCTAATAAAAACTTCATGGAAGATCTGGAAATCAGATTTTATAGGATCCATCCAAAAAGCTGTAGATGTTCACAGTTCAAGTAAGTTCAGATTTTCTCTTTCCTTTTTTGGCTTCTCTGTTGAATGTATTTGAAGTGAGCTGTTAACCAGTTTATTCATTTCTATGTGTATTAGGGAAAATATGCTGAGGTTCCAAAGCCAAGTTGGGGTTACACTTCATTATGAAGACTGCAAGCAGGAGAAGTTTAAAAATATGTGGCCCATTTGTGCACAAGCATTAGTGATCTAACAGGAGAGGCTATGCAGACAAGTGTCTCCCACTTAAAAATAGGTGTGCTACTATATTGAAGTTTTTTTAAATATAGTGACCAGACTCCTTATCCTAGCTGTTCTTAGAGCTAGAAGTAGCTGAAAGTTAGACTAAGCAGAATTCTTTAATGCCCAGAAGGCCTCTCTCCTCAGTAGATGCAAAGAACTATAGACATCAAAGCTCTGCCAAGGGACAAGTTGTTGGATTTATAGGATTTGTTCTTATCCTGAAAGTTAGATCTTTGTAGTTTTAACTCTATTTTATTTTATTGCAAGTCATATTTGAATGATCCCTTGACAGTTCCCCCACCTGGATCAGAGTTGTAGAGTTTATTACAGTTTTACCATATAAACCTATATTTAAGGAATCAGGATGGAAATGACCATCTGTGGAAGAAATTTGTTATTAAAAGTCACTTTAGTTCCTTTTCTGTCGTTTCATTTAATTGAAGAAGGTTTTTTTCTCTCCAAGATATCTTTTGTATTTTTAATATAAATATTTTCAGGAGCTGAGGGAGATGGCTCAGTGGGTAGGGGGTGCCTAATATCCAAGCATGGGGACCTGAGTTCAGATACCCAGCACTCGTGTAACAGCTGGCCACTGTCACAGGCATCTAGCTCTGGGGGAGCAGAGACAGGTGGATCTCTGAAGCAGGCTGGCCCTGCAGAGCAGCCAATGGTGAGTGTCAGGTTCACTGAGAAACCTTGTCTCAAAAGATAAGGTAGAGTGTGATAGAGGAAGACACCTCACATTAGCCTGTGGCCTCCACACACATACACATACACATTTATACAAGTGCACACATAACATTCACAGACACACTCGTCCACATGCACTGCACACACAAAAATAAATAAATAAAAATTTAAAATGAATATTGTGTTAGGTACCATGAAAAGATAATCCTGTGGCTTCTGGTTCTATGTGTATAATATTTGACTGAGTCAATAAATGCCATCAGCTTTGCAAATAATTTTATGAAAACATCAACTGAGTACATCCTGCCCTCTTTTCCCATCCCTAACCACTTTTCCACATCTTTTCCCCTTGTGGCAGCTGTCCATTAGGCTAGGGCATGTTTCTGTGCCATATGTCTGTATAAGAATCTCCCGCAAGAAAACGAGAGAACACTCCAAATTAGAAATATAACAAGAGAGAGAGGGAGGGAGAGACAGAGACAGAGAGACAGAAACAGAGAACTGGGCCTTTTCAGTAGCTCCCGAACTTTGTGCTTAAACCTTTGTAAGCCTAGTGGTAATGTCAGCTCCTCCACTCTAATAACTAAAAAAAGTTCTCTCTACCTTTCTGTCAACAATACTCCACCAAGTCCCAATACCCACCAAAATATAGCTGGTTCTCTTTCCTTTAGTATTCAGGATGGATTGGCTGAGATGCTCTATTCCAATTAGGGGACACACCAGGACATATTTGGGGATGGCCTGTTTGCTTGCTTTGCTCCAACTGTGCAGACAAAGGTCGGTTTGTCTTTCCATGTCCTGGCAGAGGAGGCAGAAGGACCTGCCCAGTTTATGTAGCACGTACCTTCATTGGTGCCTCGCCTGTGAGTGATGAATCAGCCTGATGACACACTTGAGTTTACAACACTCTGGGGTGGAGACCTGGAAGTCTGTAGGCCAGTGCGGGGGGAGGGATGGTTGGCTTGTGAAACCATTCCAACAGTGTGGCTTACAGGAAAAAAATTGCAAAACACGAAGCTCTGCGCTACCGCATTTTTCCATTAGTACCAAACTATGAGTATCTTCCAGATCTGCCCCAGGGACAGGTGACTGGCAGTGTGCAGGGGGGGGATGGCCCCAGCATGTGGTGAGTTCTGGGGCTGATCCCCTCTCCTCTCTGCTGGTCCTAAGGAGCCACAGTGAGCTGGAGCATCTCCCATACTCTAAGCAGCTATCCAGATGTGCTGCAGTTGTTTGTCCTCTGAAGGAAGTGCTGGGGTTTTATCTGGGCACCAGCAACCAGCAACTGGGATCCACAACTCCTCAGGGTACTGATTTTAAATAAGGAATCCCAAGATAAATGTCTTCTAGAAAGGTGAAGGGAATTTTAGGTTGGGGGTTTTCCCACTGAGTATTTACTATTTGATATTATCCCAACACTGACAGAAAGAAAATATTGATAGTGGGTGAATTTCTATTGGAGCATAGCTTAGGGACTCCTAAGAATGATAGGAAATTTGGCAGACATACTTGAATTCAGCAAATTCATTCATTCAGTGACTCACTTTAAAATACTCACCCAGAGATGCATCTGGCAGAAGAATAGCTGTTTCCCTGCTTTGTGTGGTGAGCCAGACCCCAGCTATGTAAAAGCATCTCTCTTTGCCTCGCTCTCACTGAGTTGTGGTTTTGTTTTGTTAGGGATGGCTGGCAAGGTTAAGGCTCATTGGGCATTGCATTTGGGGGTTTTCTATCTCCCAAATCACTTTTGTTTTCACAACTTTAGAAATGTTTTCTTAATTCTGAACTTTTATTTGAGGCCTTATTTGGACAGAAATCATAGTCTGCTTCAGTTTCCAGCAGTCAGTCCTGGTACCTACAGAAATCAGGATGGATTTTCCAGGACTACAGTGGGGTGCAAGCAACTGTGTAAGAACAAGGGAGTGTGCATGCCTCTGCAGCTCTTCCCCAGTCTGTGGCTTGCTTAATGTACTGTTTTCTGGACCTGGATCTCTTTTAAATAGAGGCCCTTCTTATTTTTCAAGTCCCAAAAGTCTCTCGGCTCCCCGGCAATGTCCTCGGATGAATCCCATGTGATTTATCTTTCCTTTTCTCAATTCCTAGAGTACTTTATATTCATATTAAATGAATTGCCATCACTTGCTTTACATTAACAGTTAGGGTTATCTGTTTCCTCTGTGACTCTTAAGGTTTCAAGAGATCTACATCCTGTTATGTTGTTTCAGGCCTGTCCTGCCTTGCTTAGCTCTCTTTGTAGAGCAGCAGATTCCCTGTTCAACCAAACATACTTGTATAGTCTCTACACTGTGCTGGAGATATATATATATATATATCCACCCTGCAGAGCAAAAAGCAGGCTCAAGAATTTACGGAACTCCAGTGAGTCCAACCACTTGTCAATCGGACATTGTTCCCATCTAGCAGTTATCTACCAGCCTGTCCCCTTAGGTCGATGGCTCTGTCAGTTCACTCTCTGATTACCCCCCTGGGTATTTTCCTGACCCAAACAGGTGGCTTTCACTGTGTCACATGCATTCATTCTCTTCTCTTCTGCCTCTTCCTCTACAAGTTGTCACATCTGCTTTTTCTCCATCACTTACTCAAAGGCTTAAAATGAAATTACCAGCGAAACTCTGGATCCAAGAGAGGTGAACATGGAATGTGAGTGAATAATGTAGCTGGCCTTGCAAGAGTTGTTGAGAGGCCATGAGGAAGGTTCTTTCCATCTCCCATGGCCTATTTCTTTGCTACTTTCACTGCTTGCTAGCAATCCAGCCAGGGAGAGGAGGCAGAACTCGTTGCTCCAGGCTTATTTAATGTAGATGGGACCTGAGCTGGTGAACTCTGGGAGTGTGGTCGCTCCTACTTCTGTCCCACACTTTCTTGGAACATTCCACACGTCTCTTTCTAAGATACGATGAAATATTGACCCCTTGTTATTGCTTTTTCACAGCCTTTAGGTAGTGTGACGTTCAAGGGTTTAATTCCCTTATTTATTTCTGTGCCTCCACCCCAATTCATTTTATCATTTGGGCTTTTTAAATGCAGATTTCAACCAGGCTTGGTGGCTCAGTCATGGTCTAACCGCTTGAGTCTGAGGCAGGAGGATTGAAAGTTGAAGGCTTATCCTGGCTAGCAAATGAATTCAAGGCTAGCCTCGGCAATAATATGAGACCCTGTCTCAAAATAAAAATAAAAAAGTAAATAAAAAGAGGTCTGGGGGTAAATAAAGCTCAACAGGGGAGAGCGCCTGCGTTCCTTACATGAGGCCACTGCAGAGAATAAAAAATGAGAGGCTAAAATGTAACTGAGATGTTTATTTCTAGCTTGGCTAGACATATCCAACTCTCTTCGTCTGATGAGGGAGGGGCAGCTGAATGTGTGGAAACTGTGTGGCTCTGGTTTAAGCCACTGTGTGCTCTGGGAGAGGTGGTAACAAAGACAGCTTTTCTTTCCCCTCTCTTAAGATAGGACTGAGAGATAGTATCCTCTTCCTGAGTCCCTCTCCTGGGAAAAACCACACCCCTTTGCTGCCAGGACCCACCCTTCTCCTCTTGAATGCTAGATGGCCTCTCCTAACATTAGGGCTTCCGAGCAGTTCTTGCTAATCCAGGCACCCGAAGGATCCCACTTCCATTTCTTGGGTGGTGTTCAGTACACACACCAAGCAGGAGGACAAAAGTGCAGAGCCTTGCAAGACTTGTCCCTCTAATCCCCTGCAGGTCCATCACCCCTCTGGGTGGCGAAAGAAGCCAACAGAGGTGCTTTGGTGCTGTGGAAAGGAACTTCACCCACCTTCTCTCTGTATAGTTTTTAAGACACGCAGAAATTCATGCACACAGCCTGCACGGAGAGAAGGGGTACAAGGAGCCCAGTAAGGAGTTTGAATGTTTCGGGGGTTAAGAGGAAGTCTCCAACTCAGTAGAAGCATCCTACTCCCTCAGAAGGGCAGTGGAGCAGCCTTCCAAGCTTTCTCTTGTAAGTGGTTTTGCAAGGCACCCAGGAGAATAGTGGTAGGCATGCAAGCTGGTGCTTTGGTTGTTCTTGTTTTTATTTAGTTTATTTATTTTTATTTTTGAGACAGGGTCACCCTGTAGCCCCAACTGACCTAGAACTCACTATGTAGATCAGGCTGGCCTTGACCTCAGAGATCTGCCTGCCTCTGCCTCCCGAGGGTTGGGACTAAAGGCATGTGCCACCATACCCAGCTATTTGCTTTTTAAAATAAAACATCTCATTCATTTAATTACTAAATTTAAAGAACGGAACTAATTTTTTTCTAACTTGTATTTATAACATAACTCAAGTTATATTTTTCCCCTCAAAGCTTGCAAGATAAAATCAGTTTAAAATAAGAAAGGAAGGATTGAAGCTGTAGCCCAGTTGGTAGGATTTGCCTAGCATGCACCAAGCCTTGTGTTTGAGTCCTCGCACCACATGGTGCCTGTCTGCAAACAGGATCAGAAGTTCAAGGTCAAAAGTTGGGTCTGGTGGCACACACTTTTGATCCCAGCACTCAGGAGGTACAGGTAGGTAGATCTCAGATTCAGGCCAGCCTGGTCTACATACTGAGTTCTAGAAAGGAAGATGGAGGAGGAGTTGTTGAAGATTTTGTTCAAGGATAGCTAAACTATATGGGGAGGGGGAAGTCAGCCAGCAGAAAAATGGGAAAATGGAAGAACCAGAGATGAAACTGGAAACAAAGATATCAAGGCCTTGCTGGTGGCAAGTGGCCACCTGGGAAATTTGGGAGAGGGTAATTTCTGTTTCAGCCTATTATTTTAATTTGAGTTCATTGATAAGATTTTTTTAATTGCTTCATTTTGTTTAATTGCTTCATTTTGTATAAAAATACCAATTGCTTCTTTTGGAATAAAAACCTAGAGGAGCTCTGGCATCCCCATGCATGGACTTCCCAGTGGGCACAGTCACCTAGGGAAAGAAACAGATCACTCCCCCGGTCCTCCAGGCCCTTTGAGAGGCCTTCCAGTTTCAGTTACTGGTCTGACCCTAAGGTACCTGAACTGGCCTACGCCCTGAGGACACTTGAATTGTTAAAGGAGATGTCTTAAATTGACTAACTTCAGAAGCCAGAAAGAACTTTGCATGATTCTCACTCCTGGCTGCAGGACGATCACGAGCTCTTTGAAAGAAAGCACAAGTGCCCGGCTTTGCTCCCTGAGAAGATGTGGAGTTGAACGTGCTGTTTTGTGCACAGCTGTGTCTGAGATGACAGAGCTCTTTGTGGGTTTGTAGAGAGAAGCTATAAGATGTGCGCACAGATGTGAGCAAAGCCAGCTGCTCTGAGAGCCAAGGTGGGAGAGGGGGCTGAGGGAATAAGGGCCAGCCTCAGAGTGTGCTGGGGCCTGATTGGAGGGAGAGAGTTGTATTTATTTGCAGTACTAAGGATTGGTCTCAGGGCCTTGGATCTTCCAGATGAGACCTCTACCATTAAACTACAGCCCTCAGAGCTGATGTTTTGGCTTGTTTTTGCAAATAAGAAGTGTTTTGCCTAGGGAAGATGAGGTGTGCACCTCACTCAGAGAAGGAATCGTAAAAACAAATCACTAAAATATTGTTAGCAAAACACATATTTATAAGTAAATATATAGCAGAACGTTTGTATACCATCGAGAAATACTGTACTCAGCTGCTTTTCTTCAGTTTAACCTATAAGAACAGATTTTTATATTAATACTTAGTTTTTAAATTTTTTATTTTATATATATGAGTGTTTTGCCTGCCTGTACTTAAGTGCACCACATGCATTCAGTGCCTTTGAAGGCCAGAAGGGGGCATCAGATCCCCTGAAACCAGAGTTAGGGACCGTTGTTAGCACCATGTGTGTGCTGGGAGCTGAACCCAGGTCCTCTGCAAGAGCAGCCAGTGCTCATAACCATCGAACCATTTCTCCAGCCCCAACACTTGGTTTTAATATAATAATGTGACTGTATTTTTACCAAATAAGAAAATTTCTTGAACAAAATGTACCTGTACTTTCTCTTCTTTATGCTTCAGAAATGCGCTTTCATGTCCCTGCCCACTATTGTCCCGTAAAGCCTGCAGGCTGGGGTGTGTCTGCTTAAGGCCTTGCAGTGCAGTATAGTGTTTAAGGCTGCAGTAGAAGGGTTGTGTGTGTGGATGGATGACATTAGCTCCTCTGTGAAATACAAAGCAGTCATACCTGCTTTGCCGGGTGAAGATGAATGAGCTCATGTATGGGTAAAGCATTTAGAACAGTGCTTCTTCCATAGGCGAATGACTGCAGAATGACATAGGGTGGGTGGAGGACAAAGATGGTATAGACTGTTGCAAGACTGATAACCTACTGTTCCTACTGTAGGGTGAGGCTGGGAGAGCTCTGAAATCTATAAGCCAGGAGGAGTGAGATAGGGGAGAGGGTAACTGGATCAAGAGACAGGAATCCTGAGGTGTCCACTGCCCACCCACCACTCACTTCTTCATTTGGTTTTGCTCTTCTCTCTTGATGAGGGCGTAGGCTTCTGGAAGAAAGTCTTGCTGTAGTAATCCCATTGCACTTCAGACCTGAGGGTTCAGATTCCCTTGTTTACAGTCTTAGAGTTCTGAAGCCACTGCCTAGGCTGGTGCCACTCATCCAGTCTGGCAACACAGAGGCCTCTTCCCTGGAAGTCAGCTCATCTGGCTACTCCACGCCTATCAGAGAAGCAGCCTGGGCGAATTCTCACCCCCTTAGCTCTCACCTTCTTGTTAAGAGGGCGGGAGTGGATGGCCTGGTGTGCTGTCTGTCCGGGAACCTCTGTGACTAAAGGTTTCAATAGATTAAGCTCATGTTTTCAAGTGCTTCTCTTGCTAACCTTTGTCATCCTCTAATAACAGACTAGACACCTGTTTGCATACAGTGACTTTTTCTCTGCTGGAGCTTGCTTTCATAGACATACACAGGCAAACAAAGGATTAGATACCGCCCACAGTATACCCTCAACTGTTTCAGAGTTAACTGTATTGTTACTTGAACACAATATTTATCAATAAAAATGTAACAAAATGTTTCAATAGTATCAAGAACACTATAATCAGATGCTTTTCTTAGTTTAATTCTCTAAGGTTTTGTGATACTAATACTTAGTTTTGAGTCTAATAATGTGATTGTAATACAGAGTTTTATTCAAAAATAGAAGCAAATTCTTTATGAAAAGAAAAGCAAATACTATAGTATTTAGGGCAATGGACATATTTTAAAACTGGACTATGATGATGGGTATACCAGAACTCATCAAACATCACACTTACAGGGAGTCACATTCGGTAGTATGCAAATTATACCTCAGTCATTTCTTTTTTAAATGCAAAAACAAGGAAAAAGAGAGACTCCGTTCAAATCTCTTGCTTAATGGAGGTGCTGTTGAATGAAGCAACTTGGAATTGTTTGGCCTGATATTTCAAAGTCTGACACTGAAGCTCTGCTCTGGGAATCATTCTCTTTGAACCAGTCGGTTTATTTAGTAGAAAACCAGACTAAATGAATGCCACAGCTTTGGTCTTCAAAGCTTTAGTCTTTGTAGCTTCACTTCAAAAAACGTCTTCCCAGAAGATGAACAGACACCCAGCACCCAGCATGATCACAGCCAGAGAGAGGATGGATAGGAAAGGCAAGTGTGGGGCTGAAAGAGCCAGAGAAACTGGACAAGGCCTGTGGGTTGTCCTGTGGGTTCTAAACTCTTGCCTCTTCCTTTGCAGCTGCCTCTGGTTTGAGTCTTTCAAGATCACCTATTGAGTGGCACCCTGATCACTGGCCATCTCTGTGGTATTGTCAGCAACTGACTTTGCTTGTTTGAGCTGTGACAGAATTGGGCAAATCTTGTTCCACAAGGCCACATCTGCCCCATGTGCTTTGTGGCTCAGCTGAGATGGCCTGGCCATCTAACCTGTCTTTTTTCCTTGCAGTGATGAATTTAAGTCATTGGAGGGAAATATGCTTACTAACTTTTAACAGAAGTACAGATTGCTCATTGATGTTATCGAGCAGAATGCACTTGTCTGGGAATTCATTCGGGGTCTTTGAACGTCATGTGATCTAAACTGGATATACTGCTGTGGGCGTGGCTGCAGTTTACAAATGGTGGTTTTGGCCTTCAGATGGTTTTGGCCTTCAGATTATACGTTGCATTCAATAAGAGTATCCCCAGGGAAAGAGCCTCCAGCCCAGCCTAGGGCAGAAGCAGATGAATCAGTCACTTCCTTCCTGGACCAGCCACTTGCCCTATAACTCAGATTATAATTAGGAACCTTCCCCCTGGCTGGAGAGTTGGGGGAATAACTCATAGAATAATGAGGGACATCTTCCTAGAATTAAGTTTACAGCTGCATTTCTAGGACAGGGATCCAGAGAAGAGGAGTGAGGTCTATCAGAAAACTTAGAGGGGAGATGGGAGAGGTCTGTCTTGGCCTCTTTTTTGTTAAGATCCTTCCTAGCAGTTTAGTTCACTGGTGATTTTTGCCGTTTCATGGTGCCGAGTGTCATGGAATTAAACCTGTGGCCAGCAGGCTGTTAGTTGGTCAGGAAATTCCAAATGGGTATAAATAAATTCTGTGCAACAGCTCCTGGGCTCCGTGCCTGCGAATGTGTGTAGTCCCTTTAATGCTGAGTGAAGTATGCCCAAGACTCGGCTTCCTGCTTGCTGAAAATCACAGTTATTTTGTCTCTGAGTGGGTAAGTCGGAATGGAATGCCCAAAAAAGAAAGAGGGAGCATGGCATGTGGGTGGGGGTTGGTGAAATGCAAAGGCAAGCTGTGTGTTATGAAAAATATTTACTTTTATAACAGGCTGGAAAAAAATAACTCAGTACTTGCCTTAGCTTTAGCTATGACTTTGGGACAAGGATGCCCTTGTAGCATGAGTGAGAGTTTCTCACAGATGTTAAGGCTTGAGTTTCTGGGTTAGCGGTTCACTTTAATTCCAGGATTTCCCTTCTTTTGTTGCCAAATCCACCTTTGGGTGTTTGTCTTCACCTCTGTCTTTCTAGCATGGAGTCCCTCAGGGTGTGATGTCTTAAAACTAACTTTATTTCCCTTTTTTTAAAAAAAGATTTATTTTTATTCGTGTGTATGTGAGTCTGCCACGGATGTGCTGCCATGTCTGTGTGGGATCCACAGGTGCCAGATGAGGGTGTTAGATTTCCTGGAGCCGGTTATAGGTGGGTATAAACCACCAGACTTTTGTACTGGGAACCGAACTTGGTCCTCTGGAAGAGTAGATAGCACTGTTAAGCACTGAGCCATCACTCCAGCCCCTGGTTTCAGTTGCATGATTCATACAAGCACTATAGCTTTTCTTACATGTCCCCTAAAGTATTGCTTGTTGGAGCCTTTTCTATCAGAGTTTCAACCTGAGTCCCTTGTCTGCTTTTCATGAAATTCATTTACACTTGACCCGTTTCTTATTTGTGCTTAGAGTCTCATGGAATTCTTGAAGAAGGTTTGGAAAGCAACATTTCACATGTCCCCAAGCTAGCTCTTCATCGTGTGAGATGAAATTGAGCTGTATTCAGCAACAATTGTCTAGTTAGGCAGTGAGCATTTCAGAGCAGCGTGGGTCAGGCTGGAGAAATGCAGGTGCCTGCAGAATCTTCAAGACTTTGGTAAAGCGCTGTGCCAACCACATGGTGCCCGCCTCCATCACATACCTTCCTATTCTAGCATATCCTTTAATAAGACGGGCTATTCTGTTGCCAGGTTCCACTTTCTTCCTCTTCACTGCCACCTGTTGACTGACTTCTGGCCTTTTAAGTTACATCCACAGACAAACTGAGGACATAGCCAATAGAGTGTTGGTTAGGAGGCAGCTAGGTACTGCCAAACAGGCCCCAAAGAGAGCAAGGCTACAGGCCTTGCCACAGCTCGTCTGATCTGACAGCCGTTGTGATTGATGCCTACCTTCACTTGATCACTTGGCATGCCACATTATGGATTTTTGTGTCAGTCTAGCAGTAGCTGTAGAAATCATGGAATCGCACTGGACCTCTCATTTTACACATTAAATCTCATCACTGCATTGTTTGAGTTTGGGCCTCTGCCACCCAGTGCCCGTTTATGATCAAGGAAACATTTATAGTTCATGAAAAGAAAAGAAAATTACACCTTTCCCCAGCCTAGGCAGGCCCTGCTGAATGACCTACATGGATATGTCTCAGGTAGTTCTCAGGCACTCTTTCTGCAATGTTCAAGTGTCCCCTGCTCCTCGGACCACCCCATTGGCAGCAAGGTGGGTGGCGCTGTATATCCCTGTGAAAGGAGATATTTTAACTTGGCCATAGTATGCTTCTAAAAGTCAGGGTGTCTGTCGCTTTTGTTTTACTGCCTTCCTGTGCATAATTGGTGCTGGGTACCTAGCACCGGACCCCAACCCCCATATGTTACATGCACATGCTCAGTCTGCATCAGCACATCACATCCACACAGGCCTCAAGATTTTATCAGAAACCCTTAACCTCAAACCTCATGAGTTGGGGATAGAGTTAAGGGCCTAGTTCTGGGTCAGTGCCAGGTGACCAGACTTTTGTGATTCACAACATCAGGGTGATCCAGTAATCATAACACAAACCCCAGACATCGCTGTCCATCCTCACAACATAGTGATACAATTGCCCCATTTTTCCAGTCATACAATTGGAATATAATCTAACTTGCCAATAACTAAAAAGTAACACTGGCAGTCTGCCCCAGCATACCTGCTTTTAATTTACCATCTCTTCCTCCACCACACGTATTGGTCAGTAGATGCCCACGTGTGAGGCTTTTCATTCTAACAAATGCTAGTTAGCCTGATGGTTAGCACTAAAGAATGAAGAAAACAAATACTGCTCAACTCCTGCCTCCCCAAAACACTTACAGTTGAGGATAACGGGATGAGCCACGTGCCTGCTAACCACAGCATAAGTCACCACATGTAGGCAAAGGCTTTATAAGCGGGAGGGGTGATCAGTTCTGCCTAGAATAGAACAGCCGGAAGTAAGTAAGTTTCTAAGGGAGGTGGGACATTTGACTTGGACTCTTAAGGAGAGCGCAGCTAATGCAGATAGTTGGTAGAGTCTGGGGAGAAAAGAGCTACAGGTAAATGTGGACATGTTTGGTATGCTGAAGTGGACTCAGAGAAAGTTGGGAGGCACTCAATTAGAGTAAACTGTTGAAGACTTAAAGGTCAGAGAATGGGACTTTCAGCTGCAGTCACATCAATCTGCAGAGGTAATTGAGATGCTCTATGTTTTCAAAAATACCTCAGAAAAAGGTAAAATTCCCCAAAATATACAGTATAAGGAACTGGTAAAAGTATAAGAAAGATAAAACTCCTTAAATATGCAGTCAACAAACTGGCCGCTAAATTTGCACAGTGAGCAATACCACAGTCTTGGCTCTGCTCCCTGGTGCCTGGCTGGCTGTACACTAAAGTCAGAAAGGAACGGGGAGGAAGGGAGAGGGCGAGGGAGGAAGGACTTGAAATTTATTTTTAAGGAGCTTCAGTCTTCTTCGGTCTCAGACAATCCTGTTGTTTTCTGTCTTATGACATTGAGTATCTTCAAGAAAGAACTCTTACACTGTAGGTTGTCTTTCAAGTGCGATCTGTAGATATTTCTAGACTCAGGTCATTCATTCCTTTGTGATAGAAGTGATTCTTTCCTCTCAGCTCATGTCCCAGGGGTGTGACACGAGCTTTGATCACCTAGTGGAGGGAGTCCTCACTGCAGGATCACCACTTTCCCCATTGTGACTATTTATTGTGAGGTCTTCTGAGACCACAGCAATCTCCTGATCCTTGGTAGGAAGTATTCCATCTACCAGCCTTACCATCCATTCCTGGCTCAATCAACCACTGCTGTGATGGTTGCTATATGGTAATTTTCTGTTTCCATAATCCTTTCTATGGTCATTAGTTGGCACTCTACTCTAGCATTATGGACTCACAGATACTTATCAGTTGGTTATTATTTTTAATTATATTATTTTGATGCTCAAATTATCCAGTGGAAGTCCAGAAAGTTTTCTAAGCCAAACAGACCACTGATAGTAGTTTGAAATAGCTGGTGTGATGTGTGTTGGAAATTAAGAATAGTACTGACAGGCAGTGGGGTTAACTGTGGGTCCAGATGTCTCACTCAGGTAATGTCACCCACAGGGAGATCTAAGCAGACAGCAATGCTCAGGACGAAAAGCAAGCCAACCTCACTCAGCTTGCAGAGGCCATCTGGTAGGTAGACATCTTGAATTTGAGGGAGGGCTGTATTGCTCAGGTTTCCCTGGACCCTCTTTAGTTTTCCTTCATTAGACTCTTGGTCAAGTATGGTTGGAAAAGTTCATGTTAAGGAAGGGTTTAGGAGCACAGAGAGTTCTGCTGTCTGCCAGGGTCAGCCTTGCTGTTTCCCTCCCAGAGCCCCAAAATATGGAGTGAGTCTGCATTCCACATCTCAGTGTACTAAATCAGAGTGTGGATTCCCTAAATGTCCTCAGCTTGTTTCCTGACATCACTCATGGCACATCTGTCTTTCCCAGATTACGTTTATCCTTATTTAATGACCTCCAGAAAAGGAAATCCCACCATTTTTTTCTCCAATGAGTCACTGACTTAAAGAAAAATGTTTTCCTTTTTAGTAACAGAATGGAGAGGCAGATAGAGCCCGTCATAGCCCTGATTCTGGTGTCTGCTCTCCAGCTCATACTGGGCGGACATTTGTCAGGCCTTCTCAGTTTCCTCCTAAATACTAGGGAGGTGGGGGTTGGGAGGTAGACACCCAGACACAATCCAGACTGCCCAAATAGGCAATGTGTAAGTTTAGATAGTTTAATACCATGGCCTGCACTTACTATCTAGTTAAGTAGATAATGCTCATTTGCAGGTGAGTTTGTGATCCTGTAAAGAAATTCATGGAAAACCTAAAGAGGAGGTAGAAGGAAATTTTAGTACATAATCCTGTAACTAGACAGAAGAATCTGATTAAAATTAAATGGAACCATTTTGTTTAGAGCATCCACTTGCTTGCTAACACACTTAAGGACTCACAACTGGACCTGCCCTGCCCTTGCCGGATTGGCGCAATCCTTCTCTGCCTCATTTTAGTTTTGCGAGATCCCCCTTTCAGTTCCTAAGTGTCAGGTTCCTACCTCTGCTGTCTGCTCTACCTAGCATTTCTCTCACCCTCCCCCCAATGGACCCCATAGGTTGCACAGGGGACCTCTCAAATGTAGTTCCCAAAGAATACCCCCTATGCGTGCCCACGTGAAGTGTTCTGCCTCACTTTCACAGCACTTACTAAGGCGGCAACTAATCTGTGCAGACGCGTTTCTCTCTCCTACCTGGGCAAGCGCCATGGCTCTTCCGCTTAGCACCTAACGCACGTTAGGTTCTTAATAAATATTTACTGAATTAAGACTAACTTTGTCATCTTCTTAAGATGAAGATTCCTTATGCAGCATTCCTAGCAGGCAAACTTTGAATGTGAGCTGCAATAGAAAGGAGGGCACAGGGATCATGTTCAAGTTAACACCCGCGGGGCAGCTTAAAAACAGAGATGAGAACTAAAGGTTTAGGGAAAGAAGCATCACACTATTCGGTAGCCATGTAAACAAAGAAAACTGCATAACTGCAGCTGTGCTACACGCAGTGTGTCCGTTGGTCTGGTACGTATGAGCTTTTAAAACACCTTTTCCATTTCTTGTTTTATTTGCATGAAGTGTTTGGGTAGCTGTTTAGAACACCTGTAGGGAGGTATTTGTGAAATTCAGATAGGCTGTATAATAAACTCCTTGGGAAAAGAAATTCAGCCTTCTTCAAAAAGAACCAACCACACCTAGGTGCTCATCTTCTGGATTGCTGGATGGATGGGTGAAAATTTGAAAAAGAGCAGGTTTAAAGCAACTCTTTGTAGAACTCAGGAAGCTAAAGCAGGAAATCTTGAGTTTGGGGCTATCCTGGGCTACCTGCAAGAAGACTGTATCTCTAAAAGCAATCTTTTGTGACCTTTTTTGACATAGGGTCTTTGCGTAGCTCCAACTGTCCTGGAACTCTCTTTGTAGACCAGGCTAGCCTTGAACTCACAGAGAGAGATCCGCCTGCCTCTGCTTCCCAAGTGCTGGGATTAAAGGTGTGTGCCACCATGCCTAGCCTAAGAACAGATTTTTTTTTAAGTAATCGATAAATATGCAAGAGAAACTATACCTGTCACATATTCCTTTGTGAGAGCATGCAGTACATGCAAGTTACTGGTATCTCTATTGTACTTTCCTCTATAATAAGTGGTATGTCTCATGTAGATTTGGTATGAGAGAAAGCGTACCTGGGTCTGAAAGAGCTTAATGCTCAGCATTTCAGGAGCTCTTCCTGCTTAACCTGTTCTGAAGGACGAGGACCCTTTCCACTTTCCCGCCTTCTCTGTCCCACTGCCCCTTCCCGGAGGAGCTGTCTTGCTAACTCTGTTACTTTGAAAAGCTGAGGAATGAGCTTCATGAGGCCGGCCTACCCTAACTTCATCCTCCTAGCTTTCTTTCCTGTCTCCAGGCAGTAGCTGACGTGGAGCCTTTGAGACTTGTCCAACAGCCACTTGTAGACATGGGAATCGGTGACAATGACAAGGTCCTCTGGGACTGTAGGCCAGGTCGCTGTGCTTCCTGTAAGAGGGGACAATACATTCGTGGGAATTAATTCTTTAGCTTCAGCAGTCAGTGAGAATGTCTGTTGAATAAAAAGATATTAACAGTGTGTGAGGTTATGGCACACAGGTGTAATTATTTTTCATGGTGCCCTCAGTAATTGGGCTTAGACTATACAGTAGTAAAGTCAGAACAAAGAAGTCATTGTGTCCTGACTAATAAAGTCATAATACCAGAGGCTTGTCATTTAAAAGTCCAGGGCACACTATGGCAGAAATCTCCAGTGGTTTTGCTCCTAATAAAGAATAGCTCATTGTGGTAGAGTGAAAAAGTAATATTTTCTCATTCGAAAGTGGCATTTTTAGGGGCTTAGAGAGATGACTCAGTGGTTAAGAACACTTCCTACTTTTCCAGGGGACCTGGGTTCAATTCCCAGCACATACAGGTCAACTAACAACTGTCGATAACTCCAGTTCCAGGGCATCCAATACCCTGTTCTGGCTTCTGTGGGCATTGTATCTAAGTGGTGCACTTACATACATGCAAGCAAACCACACATACACATAAAATAATAATAATACATCTTTTAAAAGTTTTAAAGTAACATTTTCTCAGAAAGACAAATATTGCATATTTTCTATCATACACAGAACCTAGATTAAAGAAAAGATGCAGAAGTAGGAAGGGATCTCTTTAGGAAAAAGAACACTCGGAGGGAGTAAGAGGTACAGGCCACTGGAGGCGGGGGGGCATGTCATCAGAGTACCTGATACATATGTATGAGAACGTCATAATGAAGTCCATTATTTCATACAATGAAGATACACTGGTTACAATGACAGGCAGCCCAGCATGGCGGTGCGTGCCTGTGATACCATCCCTCAAGAGGCAGAGGCAGGAGAATCCTTGTAACTTTGAGGCCCACTTGGTCTACAAGCTCCAGTCTAGCTTGAGCTATGTAGCAAGACCATGTCTTTTTTTTTTATAAAAAGGGTAAGAACTGGGCACAGTGGCACACACCTTTAATCCCAGCATGGCAAAGGCAGATGGATCTCTGTAAGTTTGAGGCTATCTTGGTCTACATAGTGAGTTCTAGGCCAGCTAGGGCTACGTAATGAGAGACCTTCTATCAAAAATAGACAAACAAACATAAAATAAAGGGGCTGGAGAGATGGCTCACTAGTTAAGAGCACTGACTGCTTTTGCAGAGGAGCCAGGCTCGATTCCCAGCACTCACATGGCAGCTAACAACTGTTCGTAACTCCAGTTCCAAGGGACTCTGACATCCTTTTCTGACCTCCACAGGCATTACAATAGATGTAGGCAATATACTCATACACACAGAATAAAAATAATAAATAAAATATTTTAAATAATAAAAATAAATAGATAAGGAGGTGAGACCCTCCCACCCCACCCCCCAAAAAAATCACCTGTCAGGGGTTTCCCATTAGGAAACAAACAAAGGGAAAAGACCTTGATGGGGCTAATCTGTATTTCTGTTTGCTGATATTCTGATCTGCTGACTTCCTCAGCCTCAGCCCTGCTTGCATGTCTGGCTGGAAAACTCTTGGGAGAGGGAGCCAGTCAGTCATTTGGTAGCGTCTTTACTCGCTAAGCCACTCACCAGAAACTCCCTTCACCCCCTCATGACAATGAAACACGAAAACCATCTCAGGACTTTGCCATATGTCACCACCGAGAACAGAGGAGAGTTGAGAAGTGGTGGTAGCAGGTTAGTGCTCCCAGACTAGTTAACTGCCATCTAAGCTACTAGTACCAGTGACCGCCATAGTTTTTTCATCTTCCCAAGTCAAGCATTATTTGAATAGTGGTTTAGTTTCCTTGAAAAGTTAAAATTGGAAAGAAGAATTCATTCTGACTCTAGATGAGATTTTTTTTTTTGAATGTCTCTATCTCATTTTCACTTGTTAGTGGAGAAGAACCACAAGGAGAGGTCATATTATTCTTGAGACCATAATTTGGGCCCTTTTCATGGAGTACTAAGTTTTACAGGTGGTAAATGTACCTATAAGGAGGGGCTGTTTCTTCGGTTTGTTGAGTTCAATCCCTCTGCGCGCCCCCTTCATCATATGGGAATCTGGCTCAGGACTTGGAGAGTTTCTCTAATTGGCTCTGTCACATTAGTATGTGGTCATCCCTAATTGCAGACTGGACAGACTGGATGGGGAAAGAGGAGGAGGAGAAAGGACTCTGTGACCTTTGATTTCTGGTGGGGTCAGGAAAGATTCTGGCCCAATATTAGCAGGCCACCCAGCCACCCTGACTCACTGGGAGAATTCTGATGGTACCACCTCCTCTGAGCCTTGGCTTCACTCCTGCTTTGCATTTCCTCCGGTTTTCTGGGCACTTCATTTGCACTAGACTGTGAGTGATGTGAGAGTAGAGCCCTTGTCTCTTTTATTCGCATTGTGTCCCTAGCTCCTACAACAGGAAGTGGTAAATAGGAAGTGAAGAAGGATGGATGATTCATATTAATAGACCTTTAGTGTTAATGTTGATCAGAAGTTGAGCATAATAAATATCTTACTTGGCCTAAGCTTCATAGTAGGTATTAAAACATTTTATCCGGTCCTCTGAATTTAATCTTTCTTTGCCTACCTCAGTCCAGTCTCCACACAACTGTCAAGAACATATTTGCTGATGCTTTTAGCTGCTATCACTAGTTGGAAGCTGAACATTGTACAGTGGACAGGTTGCCCGGCTCCTGGTCGCAGGACACAGAGCCTCTTCTACATTCATCCCCCACATCCCACCAGTCCTGCAGTGCTGCCCTGCCTGTCCGTTTTCTTGATATTCTTACCACCACTTAACTTGATCTCAAAACTCATTTCCTGGGAACTCCATTGTGTTTGGGCCACTTGTTCACAACTTATCTTACTGACTTGATAACATGCCTTTGTAACTGACCTCAACTCATGCTGTGTTGGCATTCATTTTCCCAGCTGGGTTAAATCTAGTTTTATTTCTTATAAATTCTTCCTCCCACTCTTTTCACTGAATAGGTACATTTTCTACACCCAATAAGTTTTCAATAAAAGTTGTATAATAAAGGTAGACGGGGAGTCTGTCTCCAGCACTGCATTTCCAAACATTCAGAAAATTCTTGTAAACACCAGGGCAGCCCTCCAGTTCCAGAATGTTGGTTGGAAGCTATTACTTTCAGGATTCCAGTTGCAGACATAGCCAGCGGAGTTTTGGCTGTGTGTAAGCAGACATAGTTCCGTTAGTCTAAAAGGGCTTTTTAGGTAGTTAAAAGTCTCCTTATAACTTTGTCAAAGACTTTTTAAAAAGTAAAAAAAGCTTTGTTTTTATACTTCCTTATTCTTGAATTTCCAATTTTTATAATAAAAGCTTTCTTGTAATACCTCCTCATTCTGTTATTTAGCATTTTCTTTTTAAGATATAGCCTTAGTTTGCGGGTGGAGGATGAGCAGAGGCCATTGAGCAGAAACTGCTGCATCTGTTAGAATTCAGAACTACTCCAAGGAACCAAGCCCCCAAACAAACAGTAACTAAAACTAATTCTCACATAAAAGTACAGAGTTAGGCTCTTCAGGGGTATTGTAGAAGCACTCATCCATAAGAATCTGAGACCCGGATTCCTTCTAGCATATGATTCCTTTATCCCCAAGTGTAAACTCATGGTCCAGTTCAAGGTAGCAACAATATACCAGGCATCTACACTGCAGAGATCAGGATGGAGGAAGGAATGTAGAAATCAAAGAATTATTCCTTTGTCTCTTAAGGGGGTAGGTTCCTGGGAGGTGTTTCATGACATTTCTGTTTATGGCCACACTAACAGTAAGTGAAGGTTGGGGAAATACTGACTTTATATTTGCTCATTTAAAAATAAGCTAATATTCCTGTGGATGAAGGAGATAATGCCTACTGACGGGTATCTGACTGCCTTTGCTTTAGATACCCAGTCATGCCCCGCCCACCCGAGCTTAGTCAGATTTATTGCAATACGTTCCTGTAGGAACAGTGACTTCTTGTGGTGGTTTTGAAAAGTAAATACTCATGAAATAATAAAAATTTATAAATTATAAAGAACAAAATAAAAATCACCCCTAATTCGACACCCTAAAAATAACCCCCAAAACGCATGTAAGACATGTCGTAAACTCTGATAGTTAACAACTCTTGTCAGCATCTCAACTTTTTTCAGTTTATTATATATTGAATTCTGTGTTTTTAACCTCTGCTTTGTTACTGACATCTTGTTCATTGGTGTGTGATTCAGAGAGAGGAACAATGAAGAGAATTTTGAAAATTAAATCTGTTGTTCATCTGTCACAAAAAGATAAAGACATACTTGTGCAAAAATTGAGAAATAAGTTCGGGTTCCACGAATGCCACATTTTTGTTAAGAGATAATTGTATAATGACGCACCGGAAAGCAGGAGACTGAAAGAGAGACTGAATATTTTAATGTAATTGTTGAATAACTGGTACCAGACAATTGTTTGTACCACTGACACACTGAGAACACGTGTCTTTGTCATTGGTTAGAGAAACATGCATTTCAGGGTCCTCTGAGTCTTCTCCAGAGTTGGGCAGTGCTGTGAATGCAGCCTAACATGGTTAAATACTAACCTTTCTTGATTTCCATCGGGAGAAGTCCAAATGTCATTTGGGGATAATCAAAGTGCAGGCGGTTGGTTACCTCTAGAATCTGAGTTTGACAACTAAAGATAGGCCAGTTAAGTTCTGCTGAAGAGTGTGTTGTGTGAGCTCTTTCTGAATCCTGACGTTGAACCAGCTTACTTTTCCTACTGAAAATGCCTCAGTGAGAAAAGAAAACTGTTCTGAAAAACTTAGGCATCAGACCAGATACCAACTCTCCAGATATGAGTGACTTTTTCGTTTTAAGGTTCTGTATGTGATGTTTTTACAAGCATGCACAAGAAGACCTGTTTTAATAATTTTTTTTGTAACATACTTTGATCGGAGCCGAGGACTAGGCTGATAGAGGTTGGCTGCTCCTTACCTGTTACCTATAGGCACGACACTGGGAAGTATCCCGCCGTGCTCGGGCACCCCGGTCCACAGTGGCCGATTGTGGCCTGCCCTTCCTCAGGTGACCGAGGCTGCCGGGTCTGCGCTGCAGAACACTGACGCTTTCATGCAGTGTCTGGCCCCGCGCAGACCGAGCCCTGGGTAGAAAGGCTCACATTGCTGGCGTTATTTGTCCTCCTGGACACACTGGAGCGAAGAGCACACATTTTCCGAAGATGCCGGCTTCCTGTTTTCATTAAGAAAGCCGGGATGCCGAACAGCTGAGTGTGCCTTGCGGGGTGGTGTCTGCGGGAGCCTCCATTGGCGAAGGCTCGGCCTATGGTGTGAGTGCGGGCCGGGGAGGTGTGCGCCAAGTTGACAGGCGTTTCCTTAAGTGGAGAAGGAGCCGGTCCCGGCCTGGTGAGCGGCTGGCCGCGGCGCAGCCTGGCGGGGCGCACGGTAGGTGAGCCGGGGAGGGCGGGCGGCACTGAGCCGGGCTGGGCAGCGGCGATCCGGCTGGGGCCGCGGTGATCCCCGCTGGGGCCGGGCCGGGCAGGAGTGGGCCGAGCGAGGACTCAGCGGCCCCGACCCGGGTGACCCCCTCCGGGCTGGTCCCCAAGGCCTGCACTTTGAGCTCCTCTAAGGGAATCGCCTCTCACATGCACACTGGGACCCGGACCAGACCACAAGATCTGTCTTTTTCTCCCCACCTCCTTCGGAATTTCAGACAGCTCTGGAAACAGGTCTGGCCGCATATTTTGAGTGAGCACATTCTCCGTGTAAAGTTGAAAACTTCCTAGGAAAGAAAGAGGGGAAGACAAATTCTGTTAGCCTGAGCTCTTAGAGACACAAGTGCTCTGATCAGCTCATGCTGGGGCTGGAACTCGCCAGGGCTGGGCAAGTATTTCAAAGAGAATTCATTGCCATTTGCTTTGGAATTGAAATCCTGTGCCTCCCCCCTAACATCTAAGAGGTTTAATACTGCTTTGTTGTGGAGTTGGTTTGGGGATGGGGGAGGGAGAGAGAGAGGAGAGAGAGAGAGAGAGAGAGAGAGAGAGAGAGAGAGAGAGAGAGAGAGAGAGAGAGAGAGAGAGAGAGGAGAGAGAGAGAGAAAACACCCAGGAACTCATTCCACAGCCTGGCCAAGTACTCTACCTAACACTTTGAAATTGAGACACAAAGAACATATGCCCTTTTTATTCCTGTTTGGCAATCTTCTTGAACTTTCCAGAATTTCAAAAGAGAGAGAAATGGTGGCAAAAGGTTCTTTCCAGGATTCTGGCATCAGCTGTGATATTGAGCAGTGTTGGGGGCTGGGAGGGCAGGCAGTAACCTAAGGTTTATCCAGGTTGGTGGACCTGACATCGGTGGGGGCAGAGGGTCTCCTCAGGACTGGGGCAGGGGCAGATGGCTCCCATTTTCACTCCCTGCTTTTGGTCTTTTCCATATCTTTGGAAATGCAGGCCTTAGTGGGGCAGTAGGAAAACACATGACTTAACCCTGTAGTTTAAACAAACAAATGGCCTTGCTTTTAAATTTGAAATGCATAGCTCAGATCAGCAGCTCGCTCCGTGCTTTGAAAGGTTCCTGTGTTTCCTTTTTTAAATGTTTGGTTTAGGGAGAAGTAGCGTTTACTGAATGCCGCGTGATCCAGAAGTTGGAGTTTGGTTTCCTCTTACTTTCCTTCCGTCCCTCTTTAGATCTGTTTGGATCAGTTATTACAAAGCCAGGTATTCTTGAGTTAATGAATGTGTTGTCAAAAAATAAAATAGGATTCGGGCATGGTGCTGCACACCTTTAGTCTCAGCATGCACTTGGGAGGCAGAGGCAGGCTGATCTCTGTGAGTTCAAGTCCAGACTGATCTACATAGTGAGTTCCAGGCCAGCTGGGGCTAAAGGGAGACCCTGTCTCTAAAAGACAAAAAAAGCAAAAAAAGGAGAAGAGAGAAAACTTACACCGGGTTCAGAAAGGATTTTGTTTTAAGTAGGGAAACTGAATTAGGTGAAAGTCTGTCCTCTGAGTGTGTTGTTATTCCCAGGCTTCCACTCAGTGTCCTGTGTCCTCACTTTAAAGCAACAAGGTGCCAGAGCGAAATGGAGGCATGGAAAGGTAGTCGGACAGCAGGTGGCTCTTGGTCACTGTGCTGCCAAACATGCAGAAAATGAACACATGTGCACACGTGCACACTCAAGCACCCATGGTCATCCTAGTCGTCATGGACCTACTGTGACCAACTCTTTTAGTCTGCTCTGACATTTGATGCATTTTGTGCTTTAGACGACAACTGTGTAAAGTAAGAATCTTCACAGGTACCCTCCCTCCTCAAGGCACTGTAGAGGACAAGTGACAACTACAGATTCATGTTGCTAAGCTTTTACCAAGGATGTAATCTGTGGTTGGCTATCAAAACTTTTGTCTCACATTATTTAACTCTATGGATGAAATACTTAGATTGTCCTTTTGGGACAGTACTGTGGGTTGCTCTACTACTGAGCCTCCTTCCCAGCTCACTTTACTTTTTATTTTGAAATAGGGTCTCTTTAAGTTACCCAGTGAACTTGTAGTCCTTCTGCCTCAGTCTCCCAAGTAGCAGGGGTTGTACTGTCACTGACAGGGTCTCCATTTTCATTCAAGAAAACTGAGGTTCAGAAAATAGAACTGCCAGCTCTTAAATCAAACTAGCTTGCTGTACTTGTAGCATACACAAATAATAGTTTTCACTAAAACATGTAATGTATGAGATTGAAATATTCTCTTCTCTCTGTCAGAAAAAGCAGGTGATGTTCTGAATGGAGATCGTGACAAGGAACAAAAAGACCCTTATTTTGTGGAAACTCCTTATGGTTATCAGCTAGACCTAGATTTTGTCAAATACGTGGATGACATACAGAAAGGAAATACTATCAAGAAACTGAACATCCGGAAGAGGCAGAAGCTGCCTGTGCCATGTCCAGAAGCCAGGGCCACACCTGGTCATCAAGGTGTGTGGACATCCACTGAATCCTTGTCCTCCTCCAACAGCGATGACAACAAGCAGTGTCCTAGCTTCTTCCTAGCCAGAAGCCAAGTTACATCAACCCCAATCCCACAGCCACCTGCCCCACTGGAGACCTCACCCACTTTTACCATCCCAGAAAATCGGCAGCTGCTACCCCCTCCCTCGCCGCCACTCCCAAAGCACAACCTTCATGTCACTAAGACATTGATGGAGACCCGGAGAAGACTAGAACAGGAGAGAATCACCATGCAGATGGCACCCGGTGAGTTCAGAAGGCCCAGGCTGGCCAGTTTCGGAGGCATGGGCTCCACAAGCTCCCTTCCATCCTTTATGGGTTCTGGTACCCACAATCCTGCCATGCACCAGCTTCAAAACGGATTCCAAGGCAATGGGGATTATGGCACCTATGCCCCAGCGGCTGCCACCACTTCCTCCATGGGGAGTTCCATCCGCCACAGCCCACTGAGCTCAGGGATCTCCACCCCTGTGACCAATGTGAGCCCCATGCACCTGCAGCACATCCGTGAACAGATGGCCATTGCCCTGAAACGCCTGAAGGAACTTGAGGAGCAGGTGAGAACCATCCCTGTGCTACAGGTTAAGATCTCTGTCTTGCAAGAGGAGAAGCGGCAGTTGACCTCGCAGCTGAAAAGTCAAAGGGCTGCATCCCAGAATGATGCCTGTGGTGTGAGAAAGCGCTCCTACAGTGCGGGCAATGCATCCCAGCTGGAATTACTTTCCCGAGCCCGGAGAAGTGGTGGGGAATTATACATTGACTACGAGGAGGAAGAGATGGAGAGCGTGGAGCAGAGCACACAGAGGATCAAGGAGTTCCGGCAGCTCACAGCAGACATGCAGGCGCTGGAGCAGAAGATTCAGGACAGCAGTTGTGAGGCCTCATCAGAGCTCAGGGAGAACGGACAGTGTCCATCTCGGGAGTGCCGGTCTGTGGCTGTGGGTGACAATGAGAACATGAATGATATTGTTGTATACCACAGGGACTTCCGGTCCCTCAAGGATACAGCTGTAGGGACAGTCACTGAAACAAGGAATTTTGGCGCCAGTGTGACAGAAGCCATGCTCGGAGTGATCACTGAAGCTGACAAAGAGATTGAGCTGCAACAACAGACCATAGAGGCCTTAAAGGAAAAGATTTACCGCTTGGAGGTACAGCTTAAAGAAACTACCCATGACCGGGAGATGACCAAGCTAAAGCAAGAACTTCAGGCTGCTGGATCCAGAAAGAAAGTTGACAAAGCCACAATGGCCCAACCACTTGTCTTCAGCAGGTTGGTGGACGCAGTAGTGCAGACCAGAGACCAAATGGTTGGCAGTCACGTGGACACAGTGGACTCGTGTGTTGGGACCTCTGTGCAAACAAGTACAGTAGGCGTCTCCTGTCAGCCCAACAGCAAGAATCAAATTGTGGGGCCTGAGCTGCCTATGAACCGGTGGATTGTGAAGGAGAGGGTGGAAATGCATGACCGATGTATAGGGAGGTCTGTGGACACCTGTGACCAGAGTGTAGGTGTGGAAGTCAGTGTCTGTGAAACAGGCAGCAACACAGAGGCTTCTGGGAGCGACCTGACGCTCCTTAAGACAAACTTGAGCTTCAAAGATGTGCGGTCCATTGGCTGTGGAGACTGTTCTGTTGATGTGACTGTCTGCTTCCCCAAGGAGTGCACCTCCCGCAGTGTGAACACAGAGACTGTGAGCCAGGTAGAAGCTGCAGTCACAGCAGTGCCTCCTACCACAAACCAGCACACCAGTACAACTATGGAGCAGGTGGACCAGTCCACCAACACGGAGGCGGCCATCCTTGTGGAATCCTGCACCAACACTTCCATCAGCACTCTGGACAAGCAGACCAGCACCCAGACTGTGGAGATGAGAACTGTGGCCATAGGAGAAGGCCGAGTCAAGGATGTCAACTCCTCCACCAAGACTCGGTCTATCGGTGTCGGGACTGTGCTCTCTGGCAATTCTGAGTTTGACAAGCCATCTGCTGTGAAAACCAAAGAGTCAGGTGTGGGACAGATAAATATTCATGACAACTATCTGGTTGGTCTCAAAATGAGAACCATAGCGTGTGGGCCTCCGCAGTTGACTTTGGGGCTGATGGGCAGCAGGAGGAGCGTGGGCGTTGGGAACGAGTCTGTGGGGGATCACCTGGAGGATCCTCAGCCCCAGGCTGCACCCCGAATGGTGACAGGCCTGGATCACTACATTGAGCGTGTGCAGAAGCTGCTGGCGGAACAGCAGACGCTACTGGCTGAGAACTACAGTGAACTGGCCGAGGCTTTTGGGGAACCTCATTCACAGATTGGCTCCCTCAACTCACAGCTCATCAGCACCCTGTCATCCATCAATTCTGTCATGAAATCGGCAAGCACTGAAGAGCTCAGAAACCCTGACTTCCCGGCTAAAATCACAGGTAGGTGGTACTTTGAAGGACCTGAGAATGAGGAGGTGTCTTAGTTCACTGCTGTAACTGAATTCCCTAGAAAATAGAGGTTTGTGTAGCTCAGGACTCTGGAGACTGCAAAGTCCAAAGCACGGTACCAACTTCTAATGAGGGCCTTTCTTGCTCCATTGTAACACAGTGGAAGGTGTCACATGGTGAGATAGAGCAATAACGTACCCATTTCCATGATAATGACATTAATCCATTTCTGAAGGCAGAGGGATATGTTTTCCAACTAATGAACTTTTGGGGCCACATTCAAACCATAGGAGGAAGGATGGGGTGACTGCCTTTCCAGGAGGTAAGGCGTTTTTTTTTTTTTAACTGCTGGTACAGTTTTGTATTTGAGTCATAGAGAAAGCTTTAGAATGGCAATGGGTTGAGTGCAAACCAAGAACCAAGATCCATAAACGTCTCTGCTGATTCTCACTATCTCCAAGCTCTTGTGTCTGGCTGTAGGCTAACACAGGAAAGCAAGTTCCTGAGGACTGGCTAGCCTCTAGTGTGGCGCTGTCTTCTGGAGCTGCTGGTTGTGTATGATGCTCTGTGTTTAGCTTTCAGTTATGTACTCTGATTCCATACAGAACTGCCTTTAAAAATCCTATACTGTTTATACCCAGAATTATCAGTATATTACCAATGAAAAATACTAGAGTAGTCAGGCGTGGTGGCACACACCTTTAATCTCAGCACTTGGGAGGCAGAAGCAGGCAGATGTCTGTGAAATGTGAAATTGAGGCCAACCTGGTCTATATAGTGGAGTTCCAGGCCAGCTGTGACTAAAGGAAATCTATCTCAAAAAGACATCCCCCCCAAAAGAATACTAGAATTATTGTTCTTTTTAAAATATATATATATATTATTTATCTTTTTTATTTTATGTGTATGGGTATACTGCTTACATGATGTAAGTGTACCTGTATTGTGCAATGCCCTGGAACTGAAGGGGGTCCAAAATGAACAGTTGTTAGATGCCATATAGGTGCTGGGAACTGAACCTGGGTTAAGCCAGTGCTCTTAACCACTCCAGCACCTATAATAAATGTTCTCAACATTTTTTGAGAAGATAGATGTTTCATCCATTTACTAAGATAGCAAATAACCTTTGAATCCTTACTCTCTCTCAAGCATAAGCACAATCAGAGTCCCAACCTGCTGTGGTTACATTTTCACCAGGCCACTGACCTCATGTAGGTTAGAAGGTAGAAGTGCTGTAAAGACCTTGGCCCTATGTATGGGGATAGGGAGAGGAGTCTCTGGGATGAGAAGTGTACTCATTTAGAAAGGGACCTTAAGTAAGAACTGACTGCAGAAGTCTTTTTCCTCTAGTCATTTGATAAACACATTTTTGTCTTTTTCATATTCATTGAGAAATTCTCATCTCTGCTTTTAAGTTGAAGCTAATTATTGAGAAATTACCCTGAGATATTTTGTTATGTAGCATCTCCCTGAGGGCCTCACTAAAATGGCTTCCCTTGTTGCCAAGGGCTCCTTGTCTCTGACAGTGCCCGATGCCTTACTAGGCCTGGACATAACCCCATACTTCCATTCCTGGCATGAAGTTCTCATGAACTCCCAGCATTACCTGGGAGAGGGTGTTCATCAGGTTCATTTTTAGTGCAGTATAGATTTTAGTCAGCCATCCACAAAAATTTCAGTTTGTGTCCTTTTTTTAGCCAGAAAAGGCAGTGGTGATTAAAGTGGATTAAAACACAATTTTTTATACTTTTCTAGGTTTCTATTTTTAAAACTGAATTTTAAAATTTTATCTTTTTTAAGTTTTAGTATCTGAACTGTGGGATAGTTTATTGTGGAAGAAAAAAAGCAAATATGACCATTGATGTGTGTACAGTTCCGCCTTTTAGAATTTGGAGTCTAGCAAACTTGCAGAAGAGTCACTTTAGAATAACAAGATTAGATTGATAAGTGGACTGAAATAAAGTCTCATCTGTAATGGATCTTCTTCCCCATCCTTTAAAAACATCATGATGGCGGGTGTTGATGTCAAAATAAAATTCTTTACCACATCCAGACCGAGGTGGCAGAGAGGATTCTAAAAGCATCTTCCCAGCCTCCTCCTTCCTCAGCCTGTTTTGATAGACAGGTTTGTCTTTCTCATATTCATTGAGATTTCTGGGGGATCTCAAAACCGGAGTTACTGTTTCACACTCTTGTCAGAAATACTCAGCTGTATCACGGAGTCATTTAAGTGGCTTCCTGAGCGTGGAGACCGGAGGCAAGTTTGATCTGACTGTGCTGCAGTGTTTTGGTCTGTGTTCAGTCATGCTGATATTTCACACATCGGTGTATAGATCTGACCCTGCAAATGGGTACCTAATTAATCAGCCAACGTCCACTCTGTGGCAGTCGAGAATAAAAGATTAACCAGTGTTTATACCCAGTGGCATATCATAGTGGCAGCCCCTGTCAGAGCACACAAGAGGACTTTAAAGGTAGGCTTTAATTCAGGTCATATTTGTATTGTAACTATCTTGCTGTCTCAGATACTGATGAGAAAGGAATTAGGTCAAGAACTCACCCTGTATATGGTATTTTCGTGTGTGGGCTGGAAATTCAAGCAGTTTGTATAGGAAGGTAAGATTCTTAACAGCTACAAGTTGTGAGGGAGGAAGTATCGCCTTCCCTACCTCACGGTATAGAATTTAATCTTGCGCAGTGTAGGATGCGTAACTGTGCTGAAAGGTACTCATTCACATTTTCTTCCCCGACCTCCCCACCTCCCAAAATAGGGAATTGGTGTTTGACATGTATCAGGGTATAAATAGTTACTTGTACAAACCTAACCCTTTGAAGAAGTTAAATTTGGGCTCTGAAACCAGATAGTCTGAGTTTAGATTTTGCCTCTGTAAGAAGTTGTCTTTGTCCCCTCTTAGGACTCTAACGAAGAGTCAGTAAGAGATAAGCATGTGGATACTATATGCAGATGGGGTGTATGTACCCCATGAAAGCTGCCTGTCACTATTCCATGTGTTCTTTCAGGAATGGAATGAAGACGATCTCTGATTTCTTTTTTAATCCCAAACTTTTACCTTAATAATTCTGGCTTGTGAATCCCTTACACACACACAAAGACACACACACACATACACACACACACACACACACACACACACACACACACACGAATTATTATGCCAATCAATTTTATCAAGATAAAGATTATAAAACTGGGCATGGTGGCACATGCCTTTAATCCTAGCACTTGGGAGGCAGACCTAATTCCTTTCTCATCAGTATCTGAGACAGCAAGATGGTTACAATACAAATATGACCTGAATTAAAGCCAAACTTTAAAGTTCTTTTGTGTGCTCTGACAGGGGCTGCCACTATGATATGCTACTGAAAGCATTTAATCATGAATCTCCGTGAGACTGAGATAGGCCTGGTCTACATAGGGAGTTCCAGGTCAATTGGGGCTGTCTTAAAAAGACAAAAAAAAAAAACAAAAAACTTTTTTTTTAAGATATAGATAAATAGATGGAGAGTAAGTATGACAGATTTCCAGTCACTTATGAGTTAGCCATGCAGAAGGCCGTGAAGCGTGGTGCACTCCTGTTCCTTCTCTGATGTACCCGGCTATGCACAAGTGTACAGATGTGGGGGACCTGTGTTTTACGAACCCACTTTCTTTTTCTAACAAAATTTGAATCACGAATCATTCATATTTCCCTATGTATTTCTACCAAAGTGACACAAACATTTTCTGAGGATTTGAGCAACAATGTCATGGCTTTGCAGCTGGAATTTGGTAGTGACTCAAAGTGTTCTATAAGGTACTTTTTAACTCCCAGTATGGTGAGTTTACTGTATTTGTTTCTTTTATGCAGTTAAAATGTTCAGAGGAATTAAATTTGTTCACTCCCTCCCTTGACCAGGAAGATCTCACTTTGTAGGCCAGGCTGGCTTTAGACTAGATCCTACTGGTTAAGCCTTGCCAAGTGCCAGCATTGCAGGTATGTATCACTGTGCCTGGCTAAGAGGAAATAAATTTTTGTTGTCACCAAAAAACTTAAGTTTTAAATTTGCTTTAAGTTAGTTGGATTGTTTTGATTTGAGGAGTGGGGTTTTGTTGTTTGTTTGTTTATTTTTTTCCTTCTGGAAAGAGGGAGAAGAAAGAACATTCCAGACAAATGACTCATTAGAGTCACAAATACCCTAAAAATCTATAACTGTCTCTAACTAAGCAAATATAAATAGAACTTAACTGCCTGCCACATGATTTATAGAAATTTCACCTTTTATACTTAAAAAAAAGTGCTTCTTAATTAACTCAGGTTCCATATTTGCTATCTTGATTATCTTGGGTTTGTTTTAAAGTATATGAACTTGCAGTGGTTCTTATAGCTGTGAAAGTCTACAAGAAAATCCAGCCAAAGCAAGAGCCAGGGAATGTAATTGCTACAGGATGGTGTTTCTAGTTAGTTGTCTCTTGTTTGCTTAGAATATACCACTGACTTGTCTTGCTCCCTATTTTTCTTTTCTTTTTTTTTTTTTTTTAATCACTTTTTAAAATGCTATACAAGCTTTGAAATAATCTGAGTGTCTCTGAAGTCCTGCAGTGTTTAATAGCCTGAGGAGGCAGAGGGCCCACTGACCTGGAGTTAGGACATGACTCCTGGTCCTGCTTCTCTGGGCATTTGCACTCCCTGAGGAGTCTGAGTTCTGCATTTGTGTTAAATGAGAAGACTAAGTAGATTTTTCTCCTAGGTTCCCTCACAGCTGATTTTTCTACAGAACCAGCTCTGTACAAAGTTGCCCATCTGTTTGAGCTGAAGAAATATATTTATACATGGGTTTCCTGCCAGTCCATCACCTACCTCTATTGTCCAATGGGTATCTTTGTTTCAGAGAAATGTTGGAATAAATAGCTTTAAAGCAAAGAGTGCTTTGTATTTGTGCTGGGGATGAACCCAGGACCTTGTTGGGGATGTGCTCTCCCTCCGAGCTATCCCCATCCCTGTGAGCAAAGCTTCCTCATCTGGAGTCTATGACTGTGAATACTTTTATGTTTGAGGGTTTTTTATATATATATATATATAAAACTGTAATTTTCATCTGAGCCAACTATAGTGGCAGCACTTACGATACGTGGCAAACGTGGCATTAGTGTAATGCGACATTACAGCAGCACCTGCTAATCCCAGCCTGACTCTTTTAACATTTTATTTATTTATTTACTTTTGGTCATTTTTTGAAACAGGGTTTCCCTATAGTCCTGGCTGGCCTGGAACTCACTATGTAGACCAGGCTGGCCTTAAACTTACAGAGATCTATGTGCCTCTGCCTCCCAAGTGCTGGGATTAAAGGGGTGCACCACCATGCCTGGATCATTTATTATTTTTATTTTATGTGTATGAGTGTAATGCCTGCATGTAGGTAGGAGCACCCATGTTGTGCAGTGCCCATGAAGGTCAGAAGAGGGTGTCAAATCCCCTGGAACTGGAGTTATTGATGGTTGTTAGTTGCCATGTAGGTGTAGGGACTCAAACCCAGGTCCCCTGCTAGAGTGGCTAGTGCTCTTAACTGCCGAGCCATCTCTCTAGCCCCATAGCCGGAGTCTTAAGCATCCATTTTAACCAAGAGTGGGGATCCGAGGCATTTTTCCTTCCAAGTTCTCCCATAACTGTCCTCTCGAACAAAGGCTTTGATCCTTCTTTATTGAAACTGTAGATCAGCACGAAATGGGGAAGTGACAGCAGACCCTTATCAGAGAAAGATTTTGCCTTTTTTGACCTTTACTGACCTAGAACAATACATAGGAACACAAACAGATGTTTTCATTTTAATCCTACCTGTTGTTTGCAACAGAAATGGAATAATCTTTGTTCTTCCAATGAGTAGCTGCTGTTGGTTGCATTTGCCTGATATGAACTTGCACATACTCAGATGCCTGCACTCTTGTACACATGCAAGCATGCATACATTATTGTGGGTCAAGGGCCAGGAAGGTTCATGAGGGATTAAAGCTACATGTTTAGGTTGTAAGAGGAACCGGAAGGCCTAGTAAGCTTGTTTACATTATAAGCAAGATGGGATAAAGTTAAATGATCTCAGAAACATAAGATTAACTTTTGGGGTGCAAGGTTAGGTAAAAGTCATTTGTCCAGAGCATGTCCATATTTGTAAAATCCATTCCCACAGTGATAGACCCAGGTCATTCATTTGGTTATTTGTTAATGATCTTGAGAAAAGGCATTTCATCTTCCAAAGAAAGATCTTCAAAGGATTCAACTCTGTCTTCTCTCACCTTTGACAGTCTTTCAATTGACACATTTTAAAATGTTAGTTTAAAAAAATATATATTTATTATTTTTATCTTATGTGTATGAGTGTATTACCTGCATGTGTGTAAGTACACCTGTGTCGTGCAATGCCCACAGAGGTCAAGAAGGTGTCAGATCCCCTGGAACTGAAGTTACTGATCATGTGGGTGCTGGACTCGAACCTGGGTCTTCTGTAAGAGCAGTCAGTGCTCTTTACTGTGAGCCATCTCTCCAGCCTCCAAAAATGTTACTTTTTAAAGTTGGTCTCTCTAAATGGGTATTAGTGAACTACAAATGTGCTCTGGAAAAAGATGCATGTTTACTTTAACCCTTTATTCTGACTGAATCCTGAAGTAGGTAGCTCATTTCAGGCTAAAGGCTGGGGATTTGGTCATTTTCAAGAAACTGAAATGAGTAGGTAGATGTCCAGGGAAGTGGCAGAGCAGGCATGGACACTGCAGACACCTACAGTTTGCATTCTCCTGAGCTGCAAGTCATTCCCATTTCAATCAGGATGCTTATAGCCTGCACTGCCCCATCTGGTCACGTCACTCCATAGCTATACATTAAATGTCAGCTATATGCAACATATATTACTACAACAGAGAGCTATAAAGATATATCGTGAGGACCCTATCCCCCATTTGGGAAGCCAGGACATACTTGGCAGAAGTGTGACAATGTCAGGCACAAGTAGAAAGTGCTCAGGGTTCAGCTGAGGTCAGGAGTTCCAAGGTCTGAGGAGACCTTAGCTGCACTGGGAGGAACACGGAGCGCATTTTTAATGCAGCTTTAGTTAATGCAGTCTGTCAGTTTGGGATTTCTGGGTCAAGGCATGGGATGGTATGTAATTAAATGAGGTGGGGTTTGTGGTGAGAGAGAATTTGATTCTTAATCCACTCTAGAATTTTAATTTCTAAGTGAGTGCCCAGTTTAGGGACATTCTTGGCATCCCTTTGATCTGTGCTTGAGAAAATATCACAACAGTCCTAGAAATGATTCAACTGCAGCTCTGACCTGTCAGGAGGGCTTTTTCCAGTTTGTCATGATTGTTTATGTTGCTGACCACGTGCCTCAGCAGAATGCTGAGGGGACAGTAAGCACCAGAGGATGCTGCTATAATTCCTTCTTGGGGGGCCATGTAAACGGTGTCCTCCCTTGGTCCGAACAACAAACCGAGGCAGTATTCCACCACAGTGAACTCTGGGAAACCAGTAGGTTTATTGTGCTTACTTATAAGAGTGTGGGTGTCCCACCCAACCCCCAAGGCTGCTTTGGAAAGTCTTCACCCAAACTTGAACAATGACTTCCCCACAGCTGCATAAAATGGCAAGAGATCTTTCGATTCCTTAGGCTTCCTTAGGCTTCCCAGGCTATGTAAGCATCACGGGTTGGGAGGTGTGGCTGAATACTCAGGCAAGGGTCCCATGGCTCCCCCTGCCCCTTCTCTGTGGAGTATCTGTTACCAGTGTGATGCTGACCCTGTATCACAAGCCAGCTATGATGATCTTAGACAAGCAGACGCAGCTGCGCTTTGAAGATGGCATCTGTTTGAGGACAGTTCCATACAGCAAGGGAGCAGGCCTTGCTCCTCCATCCCAACCATACACCTGCGCCCCAAAGAACATCTACTGAAAGAAGGGAAAACACGAAGAGTCACTTCCTTGAGCCGGTGCTTGTAATTAGAGCTCTTGCTCCTTTGCTTTACAAAATATCACCTGGGTTCCGTATAAATCCAGAGTTACACTTGGAGAAAATCCCTAAATGAGTGGATGGCCTCTGTCATGATTATGATTTTACCTGTTCTTGACAGGGGAGCTAGATGTTCTTTAAAATACAATCAGAATGCTAAAGATTTGGCACCAAAACTTGGTCCCTTAGCTGACCACACTGTTCAGAGCTGTTTTCAGAAATCACTTGAAATTATAAATAACAAAATGGACTTTCAAAAGTCGGTTTTGTAACAGATTTAGAAATCACTGTGCTGTTTCATCAGTTTACACGCCATTCTAGATGGAGAAATGTCACAGAGGAATTAGGGGAAAGGGAGCACTGTGAAAGACTCCTCCTGGCTTTCGTTTTCACAGAATTATTTTCTTATTCAGTAGTTTGCTTCTAACATTCCTTCAGTTCAGGATACTATAAAATAAAGTCTTCATCTTTAAATTTGTATTTATTTTTACTTTATGTGAGTGCTTGCCTGTGTGTAAATGTATCACATGTGTGCAATGCCTGGAAAAGCCAGAATAAGTTGTCAGATCCCCACCCCTAACTGCATTTACAGAAAATTGATACCCACCAGGTAGGTGCTGGGAACTGAACCCAGATCCTCAGGAAGAGCAACCAGTGCTCTTAACCACTGAGCCATCTCTCCAGCTCCTGAAATAAAGTTTCCATTTTAGGTTACTTGATATTCAGTATAGTTTGCCTTAGCTATTATGATTGCCCACATATTGATGCTGCATGCACTTTGGAACTGAAATTAACTCATCTAATTAATGCTGCTCATTTTTCTGAATGCTGAGATTTCTGTCACTTGCTGTCTTCCAGTCATCACTCACCTGCCCAAGTCATAAAATGAGACTCACGCTTTGTTGATATTTATGACCACTTTAAGTGAGTTTATGACAGAAGACTTCTCGCCATGGCCCATTCGTTGTTCACTCACTCCCAAGTTATGCCTGTGGGAGTCATTGCCACCCAATGGGAATGCGGAGTATCTGGGCCTTAGAGTAGAATTCTGGAGGATGTTTTGTAATCATTACTCTTGTTTTATTGCTGTTGTTTGAGTAACATGTAATGTTCTCCATGGACTTCTACTGTCAAATGGTCCAAGCCTGAAATCACCAAGCCATTTCTGAGAACGCACATGCGTCTAGGCTGATGAGTTGAGATGGAGGGAATATGCATTCCTGTTTCCTGTAGTCAGTTTTTATTTTGTTTAATTTTAATTTAGTGGTCCTAAGTTCTGGCTGTAGAGTAGACTCTTCTGGAGAATGGTTTAAAACTATAGATACCTGGACCCACCAACACATAGTTATATATATATATATATATATATATATATATATATATATATATATATACTCTCTCATAGAGGTGATTTCCCCAGCACAGCCAGAGTTAAGATCATGACATTGAAATTTGTTGACCACTCTGGTTGCCTTTCCTGCCTCACTTTTTCTTCATTTTATTTGTGAGTGGCAGTCCTTTGTCTGAGCCCTGTGCTGCTTCAGGCACCACTCCAGGTGGTTCCTGTACCTCACTCAGAAGGGGCCTTGTCAAGCTCAGGGAATCATTATGGGCCATTCAAGCTTAGCCAGTTTTAGTACCGAGTGGAACAGCTTTTCCAGCAATACAGGTGACAGTTCTCCCTGACTTGACAAATAAGAACCAGTGTGATGTCTCATGACTTTCTTGCCTTACCTGTTGTCCTCAACAGCATCTCTGTGACTTTCAGGTGAATTGCTTGGGCACATACAAAAGGCCTTCTGTTGTCCAATGCTGTTCTAAGCCCTGCAAAGAACACAGATAGAAACATAGTAAGCTGTGGTTCAAGGAGCCTTCCTTCCTATGGAGGAGATGCAGTGAAGTAGAATAAACAGGGTGAGGTATGTTTTGTCTGCTTAATGAGCGTTGCACAGCAGTGACAGAGAAAAGAGATCTTTTTGGAATGGTATCCTAGAAAAAAAGATTGTAACAGAAATAGGATTTAGGCCAAGTCTTGAAAGAACAAGGGCAGAACTAACTGAAGGATGCTGAAATCCACAGCCTGTGGAGAGAAGACTGAGAGCTGTGGTCACAGGACCACACAAAATCCACACAGGACCACGCAGAATACCGCCTGGGTGGAGTTGGGCGGGGCAGCTCCCCCCATCCTTACATTATGAAGGACCTGCCCAGGTCACACGAGGATATGGATCAGCAGCGCAGAATGTTTGCATTTTGAGAAGTCCTAGTTTACAAAGCTAAACTAAAAGAATCTAGGCATCCATGCTTCAGGCTGGGGAGATTATCTAGAAGGGGTTGGGGAGAGGATTATGAGGTTGTTGGGAATGTTCCTTTGTAGCTTAGATGGTCTCACAGGCATCTGTATTTACTAAAATGCCTCTGACTATACACTGGGAATCTCATTTTATCTGTACAAAGCATACCTTTAAGCACACATGTGCATGCATACACACACATACACATTTGTGTTGCTGGCCTTTGCACGTGCTCAGCAAATGTTCTACCATTAAGTCCCCTGGCCCCTAACTTTAAAAATATTTTTAAAGCCTTGTTTAAATAGGAAGGTAAAAAATTTATGAATAAAGAGTTGTAAAAACCACAGCAACCAATGAAAATATATGACTGGAATTCTCATTCCAATGAAAACTCACTGGATATATGATTCTAAGGAATTTCTTCAATTTTTTATTGTTTTAACATTAGTAGTATATACATGTTTATTTAGGGAAGTCTTTCTTTTAAAGATATATATGGAAATATAGTGAAAAAAATAAGATCTTTTTCACTTTAAAACTAACCAAATACAGGTGGATGGGGATGATAGAAATGAAACTTGCTATCTCTGACTATTGTTGAAACTAATGGTGGGAACAAAGGAGTTTCTTATTATATAGTCACATACTGCATAACAGTGCTTCAGTTAACTACAGACTGTGTATGATGGTCATTCATAAGAGTTTGTTAACTGATGACAACATTGCAATTTGTGTGTGTGCGTGTGTGCGTGCAGTGTGGTGTGTGGACATGAAATTTCCTAACGATGCCTAATGATGCGGATTTCTCAGAACCTATCCCCACTGTAAGTATTGCATGACTATAGCTGTTGACTACTTTCACATGTATTTAAGGTTTCAATAATGATGAAAACTTTTAAAGTAGTTGCATTAAAAGTTTTTAAAAGTGGTGTTCGGTCCTAAACAGGAAAATGCTTGATTGAGCATGTTTTTCTAGGAAGAGTATTCTGGCACATTAGATTAGCTAGTGTGACCTTTGCCGCATGCAGTGGAGAAGGAAGTAAAGATAAACACTCTGCTTTGACAGCTTTGCTTACAGTAGGCAAAGGCCAGCTGGACAGTTCGTTTGCAAGTAGATTGCATTTTGGGTCATGGTTAGTCAGTAAGTCAGTATTGTTTGGAAGGCTACATGCAGCATTGCATGTATGTACAGACAAGGCAGGTGTTCCCATCTCTGCAGAGCCAGAGGAGGGAGCATTCTGTTTCTGATAAGGACAAAGGACTATTCACAGAACTAGGAAAGGAAAGGTGAGTTCTAAGCCAGCTCTGTAGCGTCAGGGACAGCATTGAACCTCAGTAGCCTTGAGAATTCCCAGCTGGAAATACAAGAATTAAGATTTAGATGACTTTAATGCCCCCATTTTAAGTATGGTATCTGCCCCTAATTCCTTCCTATTATAGTGTCATTATTTTAAACAGTAGTTTCAAAAGCCAGCTACCTGTGTCAATTTGTGAGTCAGAACAACAGAATGTGGGATCTCATCCAGACCTAAAGAAATGCTTTCTAGAAGGAATTGCATGGAAATTTACATTTTAGAAAACATCCCAGAGTGACAGAACTTCAAACAGTATTAAGGTTTCTCATGAGATTTTCTTTTCCCTGTAGATTATCTCAGAATACAACTGATGATTACATTGTTCTTCTTTTAAAGATCTTTAAGAGATTTCAAAGTTTTGTTTTAAAAGAGAAAACACATCAAATTCTTATTGCAGGACTTTATTGCAAGTAGATTTAAATGTTGTGTGTATATTAATGCCTTATATTTTTAAGGTATAACTAGAAAATAAAGCCAGGGGACTGGAGAGATGGCTCAGTCATTAAGAGAACTGGTTGCTGTTGCAGAGGACTGGCGTTCAGTTCCCAGTACCCACACGCTGGATAGCAACCATCCATAATCCAGTTGCAGGGGATCTGATGCCCTGTTCTGGCCTCCACGGGCATTGCATGACATAGGCACACTCACACACATGCAGCCAAGACTCTCACACACATAAAAAAATAAAAATAAAAAAGAAGAAAAAAAATTTATTTAAAGAAAAAGGAAAGAAACCCAGGCTTGGGGCACATATGGGCAGGAAAATCATGAGTTCAAGGCCTGCCTGGGCTGTCCAGTGACATGAACAGTAACCTGGACTAGACAGCAAGATCTTGTCTCTAAACCAACAAAGGACATGCTCAAAAGAAAAAAACTTTAAACAAGTGGTAATTCTTTAAAAAGTCCTTTGAGCCAGACATGGATTCCAGCACTCAGAAGACAGTGACAGGTGGATCTCAGTGAGTTCCAGGCCAACCAGGGCTACCCAGTGAGATCCTTGTCTCACACACACACATACACACACACACACACACACACAAGCTCTGTGAAAGTGTGGAAGGGCTGTATAGCTTAGTGGTTACTACTTGCCTAGTAACATGCGAAACATGCAGGTCAATCCCAAGCACCAGGAAAAACAATAAAATGCCAGGCAGAGTAGGTTTAGTTTCCTCCCAGTGTTTTCTACATATATGCATATTAATACAAATGAAATTATCTACTGAAAATTATGCTCATTTTTCAATGTTATAGATGCCCAGTGACAAATAATGAAAAACTCTAAGATCTATCTTAAAGAGTGGTTTTGAGCACAGTTGATTAAAAATCCACATCTACTACCGAAAAGTGGTAAATACATGAAAAATGTTAACTCACCGTAACTTACTCGTTTTAGTGGAGTCTGTAGCTATACCACCCTGAATGTTCCCAAATTCATCCTGTTAGTGGTTTTCTAGAAGCTCTTGTATATGCATGTGTTTATACATACTGTTATATTTAAATGGAACCATAAAAGAAATTCATCTGTTTTTTAATTTAATTATATACTATAAATCATTTATGTTCATGAGTGTATTGCTTGCATGTATGTAAATGCACCCATGTCCTGTAGGGCCCACAGAGATCAGAAGAGAGTCTCAGATCTCCTGAAACGGGAGTTAAGAACAGTTGTTAGCTGCCATGTAAGTGCTGGAAACCGAACCCAGGTCCTCTGCAAGAGCAGCCAGTGCTCTTACCACTGAGCCATCTCTCTGGCCCCTAAAAACATCATTTCAGTGTCAGCCACACTGAGATTTCTATGATCTGCTTATGTAAAAATTACAAACATTATTTCATCCAATTTTCCTACTTCAGCCAGTGGGAAAAAATAGGAAGAGCGTCACATATGGAGCAGTGATCTAGTAGATGTGATGGGAGAAGACTGACCAGAAACACAGACTGACTTTCAAAAATCATTCTGAGTCTGTGATGTAGATCCCAGAAGCATGGACTGTAATTCAGAAGGAGAGTTGATTTGAGATGGGGAGGGAGGGTGTGGCCACGTGGTGATAGGAAGAAGGGCACTCCAAGTAGATGCCCTGTCAGGAAAGGAGAGGTCTCCACCTCGGGACCTCTGGGCTGAAGCTCCTTTCCCCAGGGGAGAAAGGTGGAGAGGCAAGTTGGTGCCCCATTCTGAGTGCTCAGTCTGTCTGGCTGGGCTGTGGGGACTGCACTTCCCAAGCTTCCTGAGCATAGGCTTCCCTGTTGTAGGCTGTGTCAGCATTTGCTTCAGCTGGAGTCACGGTGGCCAAGCTGGATGGGAACGTGGGTCGGAAGCAGTGTGCTAGAGGGGAACCACGGTGAAAGAGGGAGGGGCCGTGTGGCCCAGATGACCAGCCTTGGCAGGTCCACATTGTGATGACAAAGGTAGAGCTTGAGAGGCACTGAGCTCCTGGAGGTTTGAATCTAGGTGGCTTAAGAAAGTAGAGACATTTAGTCAGAAAGAAAACATGGGAGGCCGCCCAAGAAGGAAGATGAATGGCAAGAAGTTTTTACGTTTTTATTTATTTTTATTTTATGCATATGGGTGTTTTACTTGCATTTATGTAAGTGCATCATATGTTTGCAGTGCCCACAGAGGCCAGAAGAGGGTGTTAGATCCCCTGGAACTGGAGGTCCAAGTGGTTGTTAGCCGCCATCTGGGTGCTGGGGTCGTCTGCAAGAGTAGACAGTACTCTTAACCGCTAAGCCATCTCTCTGGCTCCAAGAATTTGTTTTTTCAAACAAAACCACGTTAAGTCTATTTTGTGCAATTCTAGTACCACATACCCTACATCCTTCTTTTCTTCTGGACAGGAAATCACTTGGAATGTACCTGTAAGTGTGGAAGCCTTCGGTCAGGAAGACTGTTAAGTGTGCAGACATCCCAGCCTGAGCAGGAGGTAGGGACAACAGAAGGATTGCCCATCAGCAGCCAGGACAAGTTCCCTACTCAAGGAAATACACTGGCCCCAGTGAACCTGACAGATGACCAGATAGCCGCTGGCCTCTATGGTAAGCCTCCTCATAATTTGGTGTCCAGACTGTAGGCATCACGGCCAGCATTCCTGTTGATGTTCATGTGTTGACCTGGAAGAAAGATTATATAATTGTTAGGAAGCTAGCCCTGGAATACCCTTGATGGAAAGCAAACTGTGCAGTCTTAGCTACAAATTATGAAGAACTGCACATAGCAGTTCACTTTTTCACACCCTAGAAAGCATGAAAAGTTCTTCTAGGTTATCTTAGCTGAAGAAAAAGTATGCCAATATATCTGTCTTGGTGCCTGAGTGTTTTTGAAGATGAAATGAGACATGACATCACTTTATAAACAGTGCAGCCTGGTACAAAAACTCCTTATCACTGGGTTTGTGATGTCTGGACATAGCAATGGATTTTTCCCATGTAAAGAACATTATTAATAGGATGTTGAATTGTTTTATTTGCTTGCACATTCTTTTCCAGTGGGTCTTGTGCAAGTTTCTCAGACATGCAAGTCAAGCTCTACATTCGCAAACATAAGAGGGGAAGAATATCTGTTCATTTAACTTTATCTAACATCAGTTTTGATCACCTTGATTTATTTTTTACAGTATGTTCAAATAATGAAAGTACACTGAAGTCTATCATGAAGAAGAAAGATGGAAATAAAGATTCAAATGGCACGAAAAAGAATCTTCAATTCATTGGCATTGATGGCGGGTAAGGAAAGATTGTGGTGGTAGAGTGCAAAGCCCCTGTCTACTTGCCTCCTGCCTACTTAAGGCACCTATCTAGGTGCCTGTTATGGGATGCACACATCTTGGTGATGAAGATTTCTTCTCAGAAAGGTGCATTCGGGCTTTTCTTCTTCTGACTTGCTATCCGTAAGGATATGTCCCTTTTCAAGAATACCTGGTGAAGCTGAGACATTGACCATCTCCTTGCCTCTGATATGAAAAAATATATATAGCCTTCAGCAAAAAGCCCCAGGCATGGGAGTTGCTGTACTCAGTCAAACAGCTTACACTTACACGTGTTAGAACTCAGGAGGGGACAGGGAGAGACTCAGAGCACTGGTCCGTGGCCAAGTGACTGCCGTGCACCACTCCACCATAGGTTGCTTTTTGCTTAGCTTTCTGTGTTCCTAAACAAAATTGTGGGGCTTCCCGGCTGCAGAGTAGCATAGCCACGCCTCAGTTCCTTGCTTTCTACCTAGAATGCTTACTAGTTATTTGTGCCCCTGCTTCCAGTTGGCCAAGGTGGCTAAGCCTGTTTATCCTCCTACAGTTGAATTAAAGTAATTAGTTGATTACTCAACAAGAAGGCAACCATGCAGTGTTACGTGAGTTATTTATAGCGAAGTGGGCTGCCCGGGCTTAGCATGATGGTGCCTGCTTTGCAAATCTTAAACTTTATGGAATAGTGTGGCTTGGGAGATTTTGAAGGACATGCAACAGAAGAACTATGATTTCTTAGTAGTCTGTTCACCTTGATAGTGGGAGAGTGAATGAGGCAAAGTAGGAAGAACAACTGCAGAGCTGGTTTCCATAAAGGAACTTTCCTCTTGAGCTGGTAGTGCTGTGACCGTTTCTTTGCAAGTGGTATGTGATACCAGTTATCAACCTAAGTTGTCTGTCTGAAGTCAGAACCCATTGCAAACCTCCAGGCCTTCAAACAGACCTTACTTTGAACTTTCGAGCGCAGGGTCCTAAACCACTGGTGAAATTTCTGGAAACAGACAGCAGCCTTCCCTTTATAAGAATTTCTGTCAGTGGGTCTTATGGGCACACCTTGCATCTCCTGAAATCCCAATTGCCACCTAGGTATGAGACAACTTCAAGTGATGATTCCAGCTCAGATGAGAGCTCTTCTTCCGAATCAGATGACGAGTGTGATATCATTGAGTATCCTCCCGAAGAAGAGGAGGAGGAAGAAGAGGAGGAAGACACTCGGGGAATGGCGGAAGGGCCCCATGCAGTTAATATTGAAGGTTTCGAGTCTGCCAGGGTGGAAGATGAAATGCAGGTTCAAGAATGTGAACCTGAGAAGGTGGAAATCAGAGAGAGGTGTGGTACCTTCCCCTCCCCTCCCGATTCCTCCCATGCTGAGTGTATTTGGGCAGTAGAACTAACTGGTTCAGATATTTTGCAATTATATCTACGTGTTTAGTCTGATCCGTGTCTCCGAGGCATACACATCTGGTCAAGATACCAGTGAATGCAAACGCAGGGTATGGTATCCTCGAGACCTCTTAGGATAGCAAAGAGCGCGACCATAGCTAGTCTCCTTCGTTCTCTGAACCTCCTGACTCTGTGTTGTCTAATTTTGCCCATGGAACCACTGTCCACTACCTCTTCCACTGTTCAAACACCTCACCTTGTATACAAAGACATATTTGAAATTTGGGGTGGCCAACATACCTTTGTTTATTTTTAACATTTCAGACTTTAAGGGTCAGAATTGTGATTACAGGACCATCACGTATGTATGTAAGGCACAGGTGTTTAGCCTCAACCAAAAATCACATTAACTGTGAAGGTGATGTGTATCAGCCACGTGTCTCTCTTGCTCATGGAGTGATAAGGAACACACCGTCAGATTTGGAAATATCATAAATAGCAGCTGAAATAAAATACCACATATTCTGATGGACTTAAATATGTGCCTCAGAAATGAAATATGTTTTAGGCGGTAATAGTAAATGTAGATTTGTTGCTCATAACATTTTTAAAAAGATGGAAATTTCAGCATGAATTTTCGTTCTGTAAAGTTTCAGTTGGAACATTTTAGAAAAACTGATTGTTTAATTTGGCAAATGGAAGTTAACTACATTAACATAAGGTAAGTGTTTCTACTTTATATTTCCAAGTGTTTTCAAATGGTTTGAAGTGTTTTGTCCTCTGAGTTTTTAAATTGTCTTGAAATATAAGTTATTTACCATGTCATCTGATTTTTAGTTTTTCACATATGTTGAACAAACCCTCGTTGAGTCACTAGATGTGGGTTCAGCATAACAAATATGTAGTAATTTAGACCTCTTTAATGCCTTAAGAATAAGAAGATTTTTAAGAACTCAGAATAAAAGGAACAAAAATTCTCCAAATGGTCCCAAAGGCCAAACTTGTGTAGCTGGAAGCTACCCTTATGAAAAGACCTTCATCTCTGGCCAGAAGTACTGGGTCTGTGTGGTGATGTCAATCACAGATGCTTAGGGATGTCTCCAGACGTCACAACCTCACTAGGCTGATTCAGGGCCATGGCCTATTAAAGACTTTGAGAAGAAAATCACTTTTCCTTTCATGGCCAGTCCTGATCTATCTTATTTTTTTCCTTGTAGATATGAATTAAGTGAAAAGATGTTATCTGCATGCAACTTACTGAAAAATAACATCAATGATCCCAAAGCTTTGACCAGCAAAGATATGGTGAGTCTGACTGTCCCCAGTCTGTACAGTATATCCAGGTGGCACCACTATCAAGGTCATGGTAGCCAGCCCCTGGGCTGTCGCTTACATGCTTCTCCTGAACCATTTCTAGCGTGGGCGGCAGAGTGAGCATCACACCTCCCAGCCCAGGGAGCACACTGCTTCCCTGAGGCCCAGCTTCAGATATTCTTTACCCACCCTGTACTTTTCTTGGGGTGAGGCATCTGGGAGGCACATACTTGCAGGAAGAAGGGAGCGTTAATTGCAGGCAGTCTTCTTTCTACGTACAGTGCTTCTGTCCACTGAACCTTCTGATCCAAAGAGCAACATCCCAGAACCTTTTTAAGCAACAGTAGTTTTTCAGAAGAATCCTATCTGGGCTGAGCTCAGCATTCCTTTCAGTTACGAAAGTACATATTAGGTTCTGATGTGGAATGCAGGCGGTCACTATTTTTAAACAGAAAAATAACTGCACTGTCATTTCAGTTTTGAGAGCTTTGGAAGCAGATAGTGTAGAGGTTGTGCTTGCCTTGGTGACCACAAATAGCAAGGCATAGGACACAGGTATTTCTGTGGCTCTGGTATGTGTTGCCAAGTATGTCACTCTCTGGTACACTGAGATTTGGATGTGCAGCTGCTTGACCTGACCAGCCCTCTGATTGACAGCTCCATCTTCAGGGCATTGTGAAAATGTCACTTCTTGCATTAGTTTCATAATAGCCTGTATCTGAATCTCTGCATGTCAGCAGATTTAGTCCTTTTTATGTCGAATCTAAGTCAGCAGCTGGTGCATAGTAGACTTACAAGGTTCTCAAGATTATGGATCTATGAAAACAAAATGAAACCTAGGAATTATCTAATCCTAGCAAGGCACGTTCCCTCTTGTGTGACAAATATAATTGGAATGCTGTGGGTCTAGCACACTCTGTTAAAATTTGGCCATGGCTGTCAACAGGCATGGACAGAAGTTCACAAGTGCATGTGCCCATGAGACCACACTAGTCAAATCCAACCCTAGTAACTGAGGCCCTAAAAATGTGTCTCTAGGAGCTGGCAAGATGACTCCGCGGGTAAAGGAGCTTGCCACCAAGTTGACAACCTAAGTCCGATCCCCAAGACACACATGGTGGAAGGAGAGAACTAACTTCCACAAGTTGTCCTCCTGCCTCCACGCATGCATGTGGTATGTGGGCACACATACACATGCACACAATATCTTTAACCTGATTTAAAACTGTGCTTTAGGATCCCAGATTTTGTAACCATCATAGTTTTTTTTTTTTTTACCATTCCCTGAATATTAATTAGCTTATAGGACCCTATAAAGGACTGAACATTCTATGTCCTCCATGAGGTCAAACACTCTGACTCATACCTTTCTTTCTTGATTGAATTTTCATCCATTGCAAAAGTGTTTTAAGTATTGTGATGTGAAAGCAGAGGATATATATTTGGTCACAATGTCAAAATTATATCAGCACTAGCCATTCAGCAGTAACAGACACAGAACAGTTAGGGGACAACATTTCCCTTCTTTCTTTATGATCAACAGTCTGGAGTATGGAAGATGGAGAAGAAAAGGAGGAAGAGGTAGATTCATTCCTTCCTGGCTAGAACCCTTTTCAAGTGCCAAAAATGTTACTGAGTGGGTTAAAACTGAGCAGGCAATTACAGGAAGATGAAGAGATGGATGCTTTAGAACCTCTATCCTATCTCTTCAGTAGAAAGAGGACTTCATGGTTCCTGGTGCCATCCATCATTGTCTTATATATTTTTTAACTTTTAAGGAATAAACAAAGCAGGCTGGACAGATGGCTTAGCAGTTAAGAACACTGGCTGCTCTTGCAGAGGACCTAGGTTCGTTTCCCAACATCCACATGACAACTAACAACCATTAATAACTCCAGTTCCAGGGGATCCAACACCCTCTTCTGACCATCCCAGGCATTGTACAACACAGGTGAACTTACATACATGCAAGCAATGTAGTCATACACATAAAATTAAAATAAATAAAATTTAAAAAAGAAAATAAACAGGGGGCTGGGGAGATGATTCAGCGATTAAGAGCACTAGCTATTCCTGCAGAGGACCTTGTGGGTTCCAATCCCAGCACCCACAAAGCAGCTAACAACTGTCTGTAACTCTAATCCAAGGGAATCTGATGCCCTCTTCTGACCCTCCTTGGGCATTGCATGACACGGGTGCAGTTACATACATGCAGGCAGTACACTCATACACATAAAATTAAAAATAAAAAATTTTAATAAAAGAATAAAGTACATATGAACGATAACTTCATAAAAAGAAGGCACAAGGAAAGATGGCTCAGCAGTTAAGAGCACTGGCTGCTCTTGCATGTGGCTCACTACCATCTGACTCTAGTTCCAGGGGATCTGACTCCCTTTCTGGCCTCTGAGGGCATTGCATGCATGTGGTACACTTGTATACATGCAGACAAAACACTCATACACATAAAATATAAGTAAATTTTTTAAAGGCACACAAGAAAGACATTCTGTAGTCATTCCATTTTTAGCACCGACCATGCCTAATCTACAGTGAACTTCATTTGGTTGGAGTTCGACTTGATTTTCCATGAAACAAAGTCCAGTCTAAGGAAGGAACCAATCATAGGTCCCAATGAGAAATGGAATTTGTTTGAGACTTCGTTTCCTGTCCATGGCTGAATCAGCTCGTTGCACTCTGTGGTCTCCCAGCCTGGTGGAGTTAACCTGGACTGGAATGGGCATAATTGAGGGTGGGCACATTTCTTCCTGATTTCAATGACAATTCTTTTCAAGGTCAGCCATATGAAGAGCTCAAAAGTCGAGTGATGCATAAGGTCCTCACTGCAGACAATGTAAAAAAGAGGATATTATCTCCATTTTTTTCAAACATGGAAACCAAGATGTGAAATAAATAAGGTCCCAGGGTCATTAGTTCATAAGTAGTAGAATCCAGATATGAACTTTGAGCATCTGGCTCTAAACCTACTTCTCTTGCACATGGTTATGTGATCTCAAGATCAGAATGTACAGTGTGTGGTTTAAAACCAGAAGGAAGTTCCAGTTTGCTGCTTGAAGCTGTTCCTGGGCTCTGGACTTTACCAGCTTTTGCGAGCAGATATTAAATATATACACGTTGACTATAAAAGGCATGGTTACTTGGGCTTTCCACTGGGGCTCAGAGAAACCTATAAATAGCACTAATGGCAGCTTGATGTTTTGGCAGAGGTTCTGTCTGAACACCCTTCAGCATGAGTGGTTCCGTGTGTCCAGTCAGAAGTCAGCTGTGCCGGCCATGGTGGGTGACTACATCACAGCCTTCGAGGCAGTCTCCCCAGACGTGCTCCGCTACATCATCAACATGGCTGACGGCAATGGGAACACCGCCCTCCACTATAGCGTGTCCCACTCCAACTTCGAAATTGTCAAGTTGCTTCTGGACGCAGGTGTGGAGGCTGCCCGTCTTTCCCTTGGCAGCACTCAGGTTGTGACTTGTCTAGATGAAGCCAGTTGATCCATGCCTGAGTTCTCTGGCCATTCTAAAGCTCTCTCGTTGCTCTTCTGCATAACATTGGCAAGAATATTGTTCTTGAGTCACTTTTGGAGAGGCTTGAAGTTAACCAAGCCTGGGTGATACCAAATCCAGGTCTATTTTGAAAGAAGGTTTTAAAGATAGCCTTGCTGCAGGTCAGCTCGTTCCAAGTGAGGTGTGCCCCTGCTAATAAACATGACTCACATTTGCTCCTCACAGAATCATGTAGGCTTGGCTGGTTTGCTCTTGGGAGGCAGAATGCCCACAGGCCCAAAGTCATAGTTTTTTTGTGTGTGTGACCACTCCATGTGTCTTTGCACACCAAACAGTATTCAGTGGCCCTACAGAACTGAGTGGTTACTCAGGATAGGGACTGAGCAAAGCCACAGTGGAATCTTCTCTGTTCCTGCCAAAGTACACTGTTATTGAAGGATCCTATAAATCAGAGGAGGTATTATCTGCTACCTCTGAACCATACTGTGAAAATAATGGAAACTCACCATCCCAAAATACAGCCATAGGACTTGTTATACAGGAAGTAAGATGGGGCTCTCAGAAATAGTTGACTTTCAACTTGATATTTAAGTGGAGCACCATGTACATACAATAGTCCCCAAATTACTTTCATCACTGAAACAGTATTTCTGTTATATGTGACGAATACAGAATTCATAGTAACTCATATTGAGGACACAATGTCAACACCTAATCTAGAAGATATGATGATAAAACTTTTCAGTTTCCTTGACTGTTTCTTGATCCTATGGCCTGATACTCATTACTGCATCCTGACAGTACTGGGTAAATGCAGAGAAAAAAATCCAAGTGCATTTACCATTTTGTCCACTTCTCAGTTTGCTTATTCCCTTTACTTCCTTTTCTTGGGGGTGGGGAGGGTGCTGCTGGAGCTAGAACTCGGGGCCTTTGCTTGGGAGGCAAGTGCTCTTTCACCACGATACCTCCGAGACCTCCCAGGACTGCTGGTGCTGTATTTTGGTGCCCATGTTAGGGAGTAACTACTTCCAGCTGACAGGAAGGGCCTCCTTCCCTTTAGACCTTCCAGACCACAAACAGCTGGGGATAATGTCAGCCCAAGTGACTGTTAAAATCGAGAAGTAGATAGTATCCAGGAAGCTGAGAACATGAGTTCAGGATTACTCTTGGAGGGGATGATTTTTTTTTTTAAACCCTCAGAACTCCAGAGTAGGTATCTTGGCAAATTAAATTTATTCCATTGTTGAATGGTTTTAGTTAATCACTTTATTTATTTAACTTTTATTGCTCACCATTTTGGGTGAATTTGGGGCTCCATAAAATGTGACTGTGGGTGCTTCAGCATCTAAGGACTGACGGGGTCGGATTTCGAGGATCTCACTCAATGTGCGTCCACTTCTTTACCACTCTGCCTTTGCTTTTACACATGATAAGTGCTTTTGAATATACTGTTATGCGATAGATAGCTTGGAACCCTGAGCACAGTTTTCTTCTTGCCCCACCTTAACTCGATATCTGCTGAGTATAAAAGCTGCTTTCCAATACTGTCCGTCCGTCATTTCATTAGAGCCCTAGAAAGGTTCCTAAGAATCACAGAAGAGATCCAGCCCCTGGAATCTGATGGCCCTGGGAAGTTTCTTAGAGGACGCACTGCCTTATTATTGATCTTACACCACAACAAGTTAGAAGCTTTTAGGGACCCCACGAGCTTGAGCAGTAGTAAATTCAGGGCAGCAGAACTCAAGAGGGCTAGGTAGATAGGCAGCATCACATTCAGTGTTCCATGCTCAGCCTTGGCAAACTCTCCTTTTATTTGTAATTCTCCAGCCTTTCATCCCAGAACAGTGAGTTCCTAAATACCTGCATGTCCGGAGTCCTTGTCAGAGCAAGCACACTTAGAACCACCTCACGGATCTCCAGGCTGTTATAGCTCGACCGCCAGGTGCAAGCAGGACACACAGCAGTAGCTTTCTGTCATTTCTGCGGCTGCCAGCCCTCTGAGATAGGGGAAAACAGTGCTTGACATGAAAACACCTCACTTAATTCTGTCCAAGTCCCTCTCAGTCCCAGAGCACGTCTCTGTTTCGCAGGGCTCTTTAAGCACCATACTTCTAGCGAATGGGCTGCTGCTGGATGACTCTCCCTAAAGAGATTCCAAATTGTCTTGTAGATGTGTGTAATGTCGACCACCAGAACAAGGCGGGGTACACTCCCATCATGCTGGCAGCGCTTGCAGCAGTGGAAGCAGAGAAGGACATGCAGGTTGTGGAAGAACTCTTCGGCTGTGGAGACGTGAATGCCAAGGCCAGTCAGGTCAGTGACCTGCTTCCTGTGCTTGCCATCCCTGCCTTGGCCAATAGCGACAGACAACCCCGCTGTGACCAGGCTGGCAGAGCAGCACTGGAGGCATGCTGCCAGCTGCAGTCCACGCACTGCCACAGCCCTGCTAGCCGGTGCACCAGTGACACATGGGCTCAGTCCCACAAGGGAAGCCTCACCCTGCTTCACCTGGCCTGCCTTCTGGGGGCAATTTGCAAGAAAACTGCAAACCAGCCTGAGTCTGTGTGTGGGATCCCCGGGTGGGAACCCCTTCGTAGACACATTGCCTACTGACTCCCAACCGTCTTGTTGTCCAGGCTTCGTGACAGACACAGGGTTCCAAGCAGAGATATTTTTAGAGCTTGACCTTAAACCTCTTGCAAACTTTCTGGCTCCTGCTCCACTGAGACATTCTCAGAGCTACAACCCAGCATTACAGTGTGATCTCCCTCACATCCTTACAGTGTGATCTCCCTTACGTCCTTACAGTGTGATCTCCCTCACCTCCTCACAGTGTGATCTTCCTTACGTTCTTACAGTGTGATCTTCCTTACCTCCTGGCCTCTATGCTTCCTCTACTCCCTGCTTCCAAGCTGTACTTTTGAAGCCAACCATCATTTCTTCCACAGGCAGGACAGACGGCCCTCATGCTGGCAGTCAGTCATGGGCGGATAGACATGGTGAAGGGCCTGCTGGCCTGTGGGGCTGATGTCAACATCCAAGACGACGAGGGTTCCACTGCCCTGATGTGTGCCAGCGAGCATGGGCATGTGGAGATTGTCAAGTTACTGCTGGCCCAGCCGGGCTGCAACGGCCATCTAGAGGACAATGTGAGCATGTCACTGACCAGGGGCGCGTGTGGGCATCCTCCTTCCTGCTCCTGTGGACTGGCATTGGTACCCAAGCCTCTTTTCTTTACAGCCCAGCTGTAAAGCATTTGCCATGTATAGTCTGGCACTGGCTTAGCCAAAAGCGGAGAGATAAATAGACCCCACCCCCAAATGCACAGAACAGACTGTTCTAGAGGAACAGTAGCTTGGAAACTCACACTCCCTGGGCTCCAGAAGGGAGGGGAATCAATCTTGTATTCTCTTGAAGAGGGAGGGAGTTGCCCTTCCACACAGTGAAAACCTCTGGTGCTTTGCTTGCTTGCCATGGGCCCAGGCAGGATCAGAATTTATGACAAAGGAAGATGTTTTCCCTCTAACCTTTTGGTGTTTTGAGCTGAAGGAAGCTCTGGCTCAAACCTGTATTCTGCTGAGACAAACTCCCCAAACCAGAACCAGCTCACCCTGGCCTCTGTGACCCTGGGTCTGTTTCATAGCCCAAATGCCAGTTCTCTGTTTCCCACTTGCCAGGGCATGTCCCCTCTGGCCTGTGTGCCCTTGCTTCAAAACGTTTCCCACTAAGGTTCATCTGGGAGCGGGACAGGCGGGGAGATGACTAAGAAGGCTAGAGGGTGATACCAGCAACAGACAGCAGAAGTGGAACACATGCTTGGAACAGCCAGATCTTTTGGACTTCTTGTCTTATGTGTCACAGGAGATATTTACTTTGATGGGTCATCGTGGATTACTTGCTCACACTTCATTTGAGTGGTTAAGAGAAGAAGAGCTAGTTTTGTGGGTTTCTGGATCAGTCTCCTTGCCCTGAGGCGTGGGCCGCTCGAGGTACTCACCTCGTCATTTGTGAATATAAGAAGATAGGAAACCAAGGTTTCTACCCCCGCTTTCTTGCTGCCCTTTGTGGTAGGCAGAACAGCTGGATAGGAGTTCGTGGACAGCCTCCTCTTTTGAGGATCTTAGTGTGCAGACCTCTGTGTCATCTCTGATAACAAAGCCCAAGCAAGTGGAGCAGGTATCCTTGGTCCTTGTGCTTGATTTCCTGTGGTGGAGGCTGTCCTCATTCATCGCCCCATCCTCAAGTCCTTCCACTTAAGATCCAGAAATGTTTCCTGTAGGACTACATTTAGGGGGACTTTCTCAGTTTTGTTACCTTCTGGCTGTTTTGAGATTTGAGAGACTCACGTTCTTTCCGTGTCGTTTCCAGGATGGCAGCTCCGCACTGTCCATAGCCCTGGAAGCAGGGCACAAGGACATCGCTGTTCTTCTGTATGCCCATGTCAACTTCGCAAAAGCCCAGTCTCCGGTTAGTGTTGGGCATTTGGTCTTTGCAAACAGGGTAAAATCCACCGGGCTGGCAGGCCCCCTTCCTTGGGGAATCGACAAGCCACATGGGTTTTATGTTTACTGTGAAAATGAAGGTTTTAGCCTACCACTTAAGATGTCATTTCTACCTTATGCTTGAGGGGCAGGCAAAGGTGGATCCTGCGTATTCTTGTGGGGCAGACACTATCATGAGGAGCTTTTCATTTCATACATAATGATCCACACAGCACAGGCTGAACTCAGGGCTACATGTCACTGTACTCCTGACACTGTTCTTAAAGCTGGTCGTGGGCAGCTCATGGTCTCAGAGTTTACTCTGAGTAGGATGCTGAATTGCTGGGACAGCTGGACAAGTCCTGCTAAGTCCGGCTGGCTTTGGAGCCAGGCATCCTGTGGGTAGACATCTGTTCCACGATCTTGGCCAGAGCTCTCCTGTCATTGACACATAGGTAGCTGTCAACTACAATAAACCAGTGACCCAAGGGACACATCTGCCTGAGGTCACTTTTTAACCTCTTCTTTCCCCCTTTCCTGGTCTCTAGGGTACTCCAAGGCTTGGAAGAAAGACGTCTCCTGGGCCTACCCACCGAGGTTCCTTTGACTGACTGTGTACAAACAGCTCTCCATCCATGTGGCACCATGAAGCTGCTAATTGTTCTTGTTGGGGTGACAGATACTGAATGTTTATGGACTATGCCGGAACTGACCAGCACACAGTGTAAAGGCACAGCCTGAATGCTAACACTTTTGCAAGGGAAGCAGAACAGGTGGGAAATGGCTAAGCTGCACACAGGCCTTGCTTTCACCCTCTGCGCTCTCTGGGGCTTGATCCCAGCTCTGTGGCTGCTGAGTTGGCTCTGTCATAAGCAGTGGTAGGAAATGGTAGCCTGACCTGACCAGGCCACTTCAACAACACAAACAAGTGTCAGGTTCACCTTGGCATGGTAGTTTTGCGTTTTTCCACAAATATTTATGCTTACTAAATGTGGAACCATTGAGAAGCCCTTCCAGTATTCCATTCCAGGATGTTTTTGTTAATTTCTCTTTTGTCTTTCTTTTAAAATAAGAAACTTGAGATGGCTTTGATCATCAGCAGTTTGGGCCCCAGGCTGATAGTCTCTGTTTTAAAAATAGAAGATGGAACTCTTAAACCATGTAAACTTACAAAAAGAAATATTTTCAGTTAGTTTATCTAGGTGGATGTATTATATAGCTTTTTATATAAAAGACTTCTATATGAAATTGACGCCCCATTTTCAACTTTTATATTCTATAGTAAAGTTATAAAGAACAACATGTAACATTATCACATTTTTAACAGTTGCACAACCCTGTCTGTATCTAGTGATAAAGGCTGAATTATGTTAGAGGAGTGGGCTCTGTGTTTGCCTCTAGAGAAACCAAGTGTAGTTCCCTGTGTATTTATGGATTCCTTTACATCATGTCACATTTGCTTTGGTCCCGTGTATGTATTTAAATGATTGAAGTGCCTTAGACTCTTGCCATATTTTCAAAATAAAATTTCATTAAGCTCTTCCCCTTGTCCCTGCTTCATCACTGACAGCTGTCTGCCTGGCTCTGTTGACTTATAGCAGTGGCCACAAATACTGATGGATGGCTTGGGCAGGGAGAACAAATGCGCTGTCTATTGGCCCCAGGCTCCCAAGAGAGCAGGTCTTTTGAGAGTGCTTGACTCACATCCTTGGGCTACATGTCACGAAGCTGAACTTTAAGACCCTATACACACTGCTATCAGCCAGGTAACCTCTAGGGAGCCCCTAGTTGATTCTCCTCAGATGTATGCATGCCAGTTCTGGACTAATTTGGGCACAACTACCAGTAACTGACTGAAGAAAGGAAGCTAGACAGACTTTTTAAAATTGTGAAAAGATGCTGGGAGAGCTAAAGAAGCAGTAATGGAGATCCGGGTCAGCCTGGGACAGCCGGCCTCTCTCCATACCAGACCTGGGGCCTCTGGGGCGGGAAGCTGCCTTCTTCCATTAGGTCAAAGACCCCTAAGCTGTTCTTTCCATCCCTGGATAGATCTGCAGAACTGGGTGCAGTAAATTAAATTAAAGCAGAAGAACAAGGAGTTTGTGAAGGGAAGTAGCTCTGGGGTTTGTCTGCCCCTTTATGCCTTTTGAGCAAAGAGATGTTTCCTAGGTTTTTGTGGTCTTTGAGATTTCCTTTGTTCTTTCTGAGAAAGAAAAGGCATTAATACTTCAAATGGGGTCTGGGGTTATAGAACAGTGTTAGACATTTGCCTAGCATGTACAAGGCCAGTGTTCAATCCCCAGCACTAGAAAGGGAAAAAAAAAAAAAAAAAGCCTGAAAAAATACTGTAAATGAATAAGAAAATGAAATGACTCTCTCATGCTCTGATAAAGACAAGTGCTTATTTTATCTTTGAGTGAAGTATTACACACTGTGTGTTTAACCTGTGGGTAAGGCATGCTGGCCTAGACTATATTTGCTCTCATAACACTGGGCACTTGGTATACTTTTTATCTTGGGATCTCCACACACTGTATACACAAGCCTGATTACCCCCATTGGTAAAGCTGTAGTTGATGGAGGCACAACTTTGTAAAGGGACTTGTAAAAGGAGGCTTGGGCCAGGTCCCCAAGTGAGGGCAGTTTAAGAGAAGAGATGCCCAGCTTTATTTTCTAGCCCATTAAGAGGGCCTTTACATGACCTTTAGATGACCAAGAGCCAATTTCCCAGAAGTCTGCTCTAGAAATACAGCAGTTGAAGGCTGGAGTCCACCCTAAAACAACAGGAATAGCCACAGTGGGAACTTGAAGACCTTGATGTTAAGAAAGTGAAACTGACCCCCCTGTCATTGTGGGGGGGGGCGGTATTTTTCTTCTGGAGAAATCTACCTGGGACATGCTTAATATGCAAAATATTGAACCCTTACCTGAAGCTGTCAATACTCTTGAGAACAATTTTATCCCTGGCTATGTAATACTGAAAAACATTGCAGACACATGAGAATCCTTGCAGATAGAAAGAAAACTGCTATTTTCCCTCAAAGGAAGTGATGAGCAATGAGCCACAACCTTTCTTTAAATCCTGGTGGCTCTTCTCTGGATGCTGCTGCAAATAGAAATCTTTGTTTTCCTGGTGTTTTGTGTAAGCTTTTTTTTCACAGCATGGGTAAGAATTTACTGGAAGAACTGGTGGGAAAAGTACTGGTCTGCTGTCCCCTGACACCCTTAGGTCTGAGAATCTGCTTCATTTGCAAGCATCCCAGGTGTTTTTAGTGCCAGTTATGTCTACTCTGAGAAATTGTTACCAATTACCAGACACTCTACTTAGGTGTTTTTGTAAAGAAGAAAGTTAGAGTGGGAAGAGCTGTATCAAAAAAAGAAACACTGTATACTCCTCTGTTGTGTCAGGAGCCCATTTTGGCTGTGGGAGACAGCTTAATTTCTTCATGTGCTGTTTATCCATATTCAAGGGCATTTCTCAGTCTCTAAGGGTGGGGGCCAATTTCTGCATCTCCTGGGGTAGTCACTTCTAGAAGGCCAGGAACCATGACTGGGATCATACCATCTTCTCATGCTTTGGGGACATAAATCATGGGTGACTCAGTTCATATGTGACAGTGACTGAGCGGGCAAGCAGACTGCTCTTTGTATGTTTCCCAATTTAATCTTTTCCTTCCCCTTCCTCATGGAGCTGGATGGCGGTTGCTCAGGAAGACCATGAACCATTGCTTTAGCTCTGAAATAATGACAATTTCCCATTTTCTAAAAGCACAATTTGTTTAAGCCCTGGTCCTTAGCCAGAAACTATTCCATTCTACATTCTGCACAAGGAAATTACTAATCACATGTTACTAATCTGCTCTTATTCAGCATGGCTGTAATTTAGAAGTCAATTGATTATAAAAATATATCTAAAGTGCATTTTGTTGAAGATTGTTACCACAAAAGGATGTGGTTGAACCCTTGGCCACAGTACTCCAGACTTGCCCAGGCCCCAGCACCCTCTCACTGGAGTCACTCATAGTATGCTTCAGGCTGAGTGTAAAAGATAAGCTCAGCTAATATCCTGAGATACCCACCCTGGATTTGATGAGAATGCTGCAGAGAAACTGGATGGCCAGGTACATACAGCTTTTAATGGGACCACACTAGTACGGAATGTTTGGAGTAGGGACATTCGGGGAGTAATTCACATTTTAGAAACCCAGCTGTGCCCTGCCTCTCCAATAAGTCCATGGAAAGTCTGTCCCTCATTTCCAGACCACAGAACCTTCATAAGAAGTATTCCCATCCAGTGTTTAAGCTACAAGAAGCTTCTCACTTGCTCCCCATGTTCCATCCCAGAAGGAACCAGTTTACCTGGCCCTTGAGCCACCCAGAAGGATAAGGCAGGACAGCTGAAGAGAAAACACCTGACACAGACCGGCAGAAGGCGCTGCTGGTGACTCAACACCACAGAAGACCGAATGACAGCTGGGAGGGCCACTTACTCCTCAAGAGTCAAGCAGCAAAGACATCTGCGCTGTTAGGAAATAGTGTTTGTAAACAAACAGATAATAAAGACAATATCCACTAAATTGAGTCCCTAAGTACTGGGAGAACTCACCCACCGACTCCCAACCCCGCCTAAAGTAGCACTTTCCAGAAAAGCCTGTCTCTGACAGGACACCCAGTAGGACCAGCTTCTATGCCTGCATTTGTAATACCATCTGCAGGACTGAGAAGTGCCAGTGCCTGGATGGTGAATATTAACTGAATGAATGAATGGGAAAAGTAGTTTAAGGGGGTCAAAAGTCAGGAGAGAGTTGGCCATTGGGGTGGAGATGCCTGGGAGGGGGCAGAACAGGGACGGAGCTGATAGATGCCGCCGTGCCCTCCGTGACCGTCACTGCCTACCTGCGTGGCAGCTGCACTGTCATATCTCATGCTGTCTTCACAATGTGGATGCTTTCTGCACAGCTATGAATGGCAGGATTTTTTTTTTTAGTTAAAAAAGGAGAAAGTTTGGTCAAAGAAGATCTGGGGATGAGTTGGAGGCTAGATCTGAAGGTCAGTAGAAGTGGGTAACTCTAAACCCGAAGCTCTCGCCCCGTCTGGACTGTTAGCGTGGCACTTTGCTCACCAGGAGTATCCTGGTTACTCACAAGCTCAGACTCCAGCCAGCAGCACTGTGCACTTCCCATTGGATTCTGAAGTTAGACATGGCCATGAGATGTGCTTTGCCAATGAAACATCAGTGGAAGGGATGTGTCAGTTCCAGATGGCAGCTTTAAAAGCCATTGCTGGGGGCAGAGAGGTGGCTCTGCAGGGAAGAGCACTGGCTGCTCTTGCAAAGGACCCGGGTTTCAGTTCCCAGCACCCACTAACAACCATCTGTAACGCCAGTTCCAGAGGGTCCAACACCCACTTCTGACCTTCATGGGCATTGGACAACACAATACAGTCATACAAATAGAATAAAAACAATAAAATGGTTTTTAAAGCCATTATAAAGGCATGGAGTGAACCATCTCCTGTGCCCTGGCATGGGGTGTACCATAACCTGTGCCCTGCCCTGGTGATCATGAGTGCATGGACCAAAATGGATATCCCATTAACATCAGCCTCGAGTGACTGCGGGAGTGGAGATCCCTGGCCAAATTGTGTTATAGGTATGTCAAGTTAAGTCGGGAGGTTGCGAGGGATCTGTTACTATAGTATGACTTAAGATTTCCTGATTAATCGAGAGGTTGGTTCCCGGAAGTGAACTGTTGTGGATGTAGACAATGAAGCTCTCACTGAGGACTCTCTGACAGACAGAGCACCAGAAAGTTTGAATGACTGTTTTCTTAATCCTAAGTATGACATGTACCAGTACCATTCTAGGTGTACAGAGAGATTACCTCCTATGTGCACCTACTATGTGTACCTACTATGGATGCCTCAGGCAACTGTAGACAAAGCCTCTTGATGAAAGAAAAGCCATTTTCTGTATACTGTATCTTTGACTCTTGCTCTAGTGCGCATAGAATCTCTGGAGGGCTTGTGAACCAACTCCAGAAGTTCCAGTTTAGAATGTCTAGGAAAGGACCAGAAATGAACATTTCTGGTACCTTCCCAGATGCTAGCTACTGGTCTTGAGGCTCCTGGGGAAGCACTGCTCTAGGGTTAGTGCTAAGCAGCATTAAAGTAGACCTTCCTCAGGGTCTATCTGCGAGGACTGGGGCGGGGGAGTCTAAGAGGACTCGTGGGGAGTCTATGTTTATTATCTTTGTCGGGGGGGTCTCTTTTGTATATTTCAGAAACTAAGCATTATAGGTAGAATGGTCCCTATGGAATTTTTGTTTCCCGGTTTAAAAACAATACTGCAAAGATGCCTTTGCCTAATGACAAGTGTTTTCTTTCTACCATTTGGACAATATATTCTGTGTTTATAAATCCTGTATTCATCCAGAATTGGGTTTTAGAATTTGCTCAGGGCTCGTGACTTGAATAATTGCAGTCTTACAAGAAAAAAAAAAAAAGACCCACACATTCACTTGGAAAAACCCCTCCTTGATGCTCATTCTGGACTCTGTGTTAGCTCACTCCCTGTGAATGCGCCTTCAGAGCCCAGTCAGTCTCCCCTGAAGCCCCAGCGAGGGGACTCAGTGAGCGGCACAGCTGTCCTCTCAGCAGCTGCCACCGGGCAGAAGCACACAATGGTCCTTACAGAGCCAGGACAGTGACCACTCTAGACATGCGTGCCAACAGCTGAAGCAGACACATCTGTGAAGGAAGGACACAGGGCTCGGGACTTACAGTATTCCCTAGTCTACAGGCAGGGCATGTCACAACTCTAGGGTCAGAGACTGAGGTGAGATGAGAAAGAAACAGAAGAAATCAGTGTTTATTTGGGAAACTGGAACCAACATGTTCACATCCTCCCCATCCATAAATTAATCTCTGAGATAGGATGCATCCTAGGAAGTAAAGTTGCTGAGACTGATTGATGGGCAACCTTGATTACCGAAAGAATATTAATGAAGTATGCATCATTTAATCACCGTCAGCATATAAGGCCAAAATCATAATCAAATATTCAGAAGCTCAGTGGCTGTTTTACAAACTTGGCCTTCAATCCTGGCCTATATAATGGTTTTTTCTTTTTTACTTGTTTTTTGTTTGGTTTTGTGGGGTTTTGTCTGTTTGGGTTTTTTGTTGGTTTGTTAGTTTTGTTTTTGTTGGTTGGTTTGGGGATGTTTTGTTTTTTTGTTGGTTTGTTTTAAATACAGTCTTGCTACATAGCCCTGACTGGCTACTTGGTACTCAGAATGTATCACAGGCTGGCCTTGAATGTATGCTAATCCTTCTGCATTAGCCTCCCAAGTGCTAGGATTATAGGTATGAGTGACCATGTCTAGACTGTAGAATGTTTTGATAGGTAGAGTAGAGGATAATAATCCTACAATTGCCAGAGCACAGAGTCTGGAATTCAGGAATATGTTTTGTCAGAGTCTTATGTGTGCTTCTCACCCACATTAAAATCAGGAAGGCAAAACACTGCCGTTACTCACCAATAACCCTCTCAGCTCAACCATCTGTACATACGCTAACAATTATGTGTGCCTGTCTAGGTAGCAAGGGTGTTATCCAAATCATTGGAAATATAGGCCGTCATGCTTGTGGGCTTTGGCCCCTGTTTGCTCGATGCTTAATAAAGAATGCCTTTTTCCTTCATGATTGCCTAGTCTCTGGATTCCATCAACATATTAAATAAACCCAGGGACAGGGCTGGAGAGATGGCTCAGTGGTTAAGAGCACTGGATGCCCTTCCAGAGGACCCAGGTTTGATTCCCAGCACCCACATGGTGGCTAACAACTGTCTGTAACTCCAGTTCCAGGGAAATTCGACACCATCTTCTGACCTCCACAGGCATTGCACAATATGGGTGCACTTACCTATATGCAAGCAACACACTCATACACATAATAAAATAAAATAGTAAATGAAAGCGGAGATCAGAAGAGGATGTTGGATTCCCCTGGAACTGGAGTTACAGACAGTTGTTAGCCACCATGTGAGTGCTGGGAATCAAACCTGGGTCCTCTGCAAGACCAGCTAATGCTCTTAACCATTGAGCCATCTCTCCAGCCCCATAAAACATTTTTTAAAAAAGAAAACCCACAGAAGATATCCAACTTGGGGCAATGCAAAAGAAGACCAGTGTACAGGAACCAACTTTATCTGGGAGAGAAAGTTATTTCTAACAACTCCTCAAAGGACTTGTTCATTACCCTGGGCCCCATTAGTAACCAATGGCCACAAAGCCTGGGTGGCATACCTTAGTAAATGTTCTTTGCTCATATGTCTGGGTGGTTACTGAGGTGGCTTTCCTGACCTTGGCCAGTCTGACTCACAGCTGTCCACTGATGTAGGCTGACTCTGGTCAGGCAGCTGAGAGGATTGAACTTTGTTCTGGCTTGAGCTCGACAGCTCACATGAATTCTCATGGCCATCTAGAGATGCAAGAAACAAGGGATGAGGATTCCGGAGGCTTCTGCTGGGCCAAGGAACTTACAGAATCGGCCCAAATTCTCGGAGAATGAAAAATAAATTCTTTAGTAAGAAAAGCTGTGAAATCACAAGCTGGAGTGTTTGTTGCTAGAAAGAAGTGAAGGATTAGAGCCAGAGAATGAAAGAAATCTAACAGATCCTCCCCCAATAACAGTTCAACAGGACTCCAGGGGTGCTCAAGAGACATATTCCTATTAACTTACTTAAATACTTGTAGGAAAATTTAGGGACAGCACATTTGATCCACCCGTGAGGCTGACTGGCACTTGCACAGCTTTGTCCACAGTGAAGGCCTGGTACAAATTCTCAGTCATTCATGATTATTCCTATAGGGGAGCCCCAACTAGAGGCAGCTGTTGCCTCGATGGGAGAGTTAGATAGGACATGAAGCCACGTAAAAACTACAGTAATAGTGACCCAAACTAAGTGAAGCATATTTTTGTGGATTCTTAGTAGTTTCACATGGTATTTGAGTGTGAGGCACACTGAGGTGAGAACTAGATTTTTTTCAGCGCATTCTCACTGAGGAATGGACAACATTAAAGTTGGGAAATCTGAAAATCATAGCCCTTGGCTTCCTAATTACAGAATCATAGAGGATTAACATAAGTCATGTCAGGGTCTCCTCAGTTCTTGACTAGGGATTAATCTCACAGAAAACTATGGCTACTTCCTGGGGCCAACAGGTTCTAAGATAGGTTCTGAATTCTTGCTTATGAAATTCCCTCAAGGTGGTCTTAATAAACACACCTGCCTTGGACTCTAGGAAGAGACAGACAGGGATCCCCTTACTCCATGATAGCTGACTCCAGCCTAACCTATGGTCTGAGTGTTGTGTTGGTTGGACCATGCTAGAGTGCATGAGTGTTGGAGTTGGAGTAGAGGAACTGGCAGAAAGGACAGCTTAACTACCTGCTGTCAAAGTTAAAAGAATTCCTCTTGCTTAAGGCTCGTATACTTTTCTGGCTTGCTCCACATACCTACTACACACTGAACACGCAAAGTGCAGCGGCATCTTCTTCCCACCCCTGCTGCAGAGATGAAATGTACACCACAGACACCATTTTCAGGCATGAGAAACAGTCTTTAGAAACAGGTAGAGGTAATAAAGAGAGGATAAGAGTTCTGTTAATTCTTAACCTTCTCATGCACTAAAGATAATGTAATTCAGCCCTCTATGATCTGATCTCTCAGGGCTCACAGAGGAAGACTTAAATGCCTCATGGCCTGTGGTCTCTCCTGCAGATAAACACTGAGGTGATCCTGAGTCAATGTAAAAGAACTTCTCCCATCTGCTTTAGGGAGCAAGCCCTGGGCAGGGAGGGGGCTTCCCGGTGTACCTGCCTCTAGAGATCGTGAGGTCTTCTTCTCCATATATGGGTTCCTCATCCCCAGGACCAGGCTCTGTGGCTTCTTGAACTTTCGTCGAGGGTATCATTTTTCCAAGAAGCAAAATGTCATGTAGAGGAAGCTTCATTTTCTGAGTAGAGAAGAGGGTGTCTAGCATAGGGACAGCGTGGAACTTCCCAGGTGAGGTAAGTCTGGATAAGACTTACGGCAAGTCTCAAGGTAGCTGGACAAACTTCCAAATGATAGTTGTTTTAAAAAGGGAGATCACAGATTCTATCCTTCTCCAGGAAGAAGAGCCAACGACTGGCATGAAAAAAACAGATTTAAATGAGCAACCTCTCTCCCAGGAGACATTAAGCCAGGAAAGGTTTATACAGCTAAATCAACTAAGTAGATATTTGTTCAGTGAATAAACTGAGTGGCCCCACCATAGAGGGACTTGTCAAGGAGTTGAGTGTCTTAATGTCCCAGGGAATTACTGAGGCTGCCTTTGACCCCACCAATCCAGTTTATTCCCTAGAGGCTTGATGCACCAGCTCCCCCTGGTGGTGAGTTGTAGACATGCTCTAGTTATTCTAATAAGTTTCTCCAACAGGATGAAACATTGTTAAATCCATGTACCTGTAGCATTTATAAAAGCTGAGCCAAACTGAAATCTTGGATTATGTTGCATCTAGTAATGGTCAGAATCATCTCATGAAGTGTTACATGTGCGTTTGTTATTCTGAGTAGAGTAAAATAAGTAGTTTAAAGTGTTTGCAAAGCCAGATATAGAACACAGAGCTCCCTGGTTGCTCACAGCCTGGAATACAGGGAGGAGTCAGCTGAAAGTGCCCATTTGAACTCCCTCTGGTCACAGACTTGTGGGTAGGGAGAGGCACAAAAGCAGGCGGAGGCGCAGTCCCTGACCACTGAGGGCCTAAGGAGCCTCCAACCAGCACAGAGAAGAAAGGAAAAGGTGAGCTGTGATGCAGCAGGGAGAGCCAAGGGTGGGCAGAAGTGCAGAGGGAACAGAACACAGGGCCAGGATGTGTCCTGCGTGGTGTCCTGAAGGGAATGATGGCCACGAGGCTGGAGAGGAACAGCAGTGTTTGCGCCCTGGCAGGTCACAGCTGGGAAGGACTTGTGGGATAAGGTCATCACCTCATGGTTTTTCTTGGCATCGTATTTATAGCTTCATGGCTATAAAAATTTCAAAACTCATACCAAGTGTCTTCTCTTCCAGTCAGTCTGTTTCTCTCTTTTTTGACTCCTTTTCCTCCCACTGTTGCTGTAGTACTGGGGCCTGAACTCAAGGGCTCACTCCTGCGAGACCATGATCTACCATTGAGCTACATTTGTTTGTTTTTCATAGTGATAAAATATACATAACAAGAAGGTTGCCCTTTTAACTATCTTAAATAGATAATCGGGTGGCATTAAGTGTGCGCACAATATGCTATGGCCAGCACCTCTGTCTCCAGAACTTTTTCACCACCTGAACAAAGAAACTCCTCACTTATTCAGCAAATCTGACCTCTACTTCCTGCTCTCTCAGCCCTTCAGCCCTTGGGAGACTCAATTGTACCTTTCGTCTCTGTGTTTCTGCCTGTTCCAGATGACCCACTTAAGTAGAGTCATGCGATAGCTGTCCTTTTGTAATTGGTTTATTTCACTTGGCATAATGTTTTGAACGGCTCATTCATGTTACAACATGGCCGAAACAATGCATGCATGCAATGCCACATTTTGCTTATCAAACTACCTGCTGGTAGACACATAGGCTTTTATCACCATTCAATTTTAAGTGAAAGGACTGACGCCCAGGCTGACACAGAGACACCTCATGACTTACTGGAGAACCTGATCAGAGAGGCTAGGCCTCCTGCCTGCTGGACTGAGATTTCTGTCACCACTGCAAGCTGCTAGGACATCCTTTTATTTCACATTCTGCTCTTGTTTCTTTGGTGAAAAATAGCAACAATTACAAAAACTCTTTAAACAATACTCAACTACACACCAGGCAGTGTTGAGTGCTTTACCCGGTTACGTGTGCTCATAGCACTCGTTCTCCTCAACCGAAAACCTAAGAGGCAGCTGTATACAATTCATGCCCTTTGTGCAAATGAGGAAACGAGGCCTGGAGATGTTCAGTAAATTTCCCAGATTCAACAGTCATGAAATCAAGTCAGCCTGGATCCAGAATCCCTGTATTTCATCTCTCTACCATTCTGCCTCAAGACAAGGTCTCACTGTGTAGTTCTGGCTGTCCTGGGACTCACTCTGTAGACCGGGCTGGCTTTGAACCAGAGATCCTCCAGACTCTGCTTCCCAAGTGCTGGGATTAAAGTGTGCCAACTCACATAGCCTCTGCCTTTATATTGAAACAAGAGCATTCTTCATCAAAGCAGCATTATATTTCTACCATTAAGGGGAATCAGATTCTAGACAGGCGGTGTCAACCAATATGCCCTTTATTGCCTGTCCCCCTCCCTGGGAAAAGATTGCAAACTGAGTTATACCTGACTTTTACATGAACAGCTTGGCCCTATGTCCACATGGCCTCTGGAGGTAGTCTGCTCTGTGAATGCAATGAAACCCTCCAGCCTCGTGAGAGTTCCCTGACACATTCTAGACCCTACTCAATCAAAGGCACTAGGTCTAATTCTGAGGATGCCCACGGTTCCATTTGCCTTTGAGTCCCATGGTCCAACCTACTGCAGTCACTCTATGTTAAGGCTTGGCCAGCAATGTGCAAAGCTCAGAAGCATGACATAAGCTTCAAGAATCCAGCTTTAGTTATAGTTAGGCCAGGAGTCATCTTAACTATGTAGACAGAAACTTCTAGAACAAAAGCCAAAGAACCCAGAGCTGCTTTCTTTAAGCCCTCAAGAAAGCAGGTGATGACATTGTCACTCCCCCACTCAGGAGGGAGAAAGGGAGGGAGGTTTGCTGTCTCCAGTAGAACAAACAACGCGCTTTATTTCCAGACTCTGGGAAGAAAAGATATTATTAGTCTGAGCTCTCAGGGACTCTGTGTCCTTGCTGTGTGGCTGTCAATTCTCTAGGTCATGTTTTTAGCCACGAAATCTAAGGACATCAGTTGATCTGGTCAACAGGAATAGAACTATTTACCTGCCACTGTACCTCAGGCAGTAGCTTTGATAAGTGCCTGAAGGTGCCCTTCCAAAACACCTAGCATGCTTGCAGCTTCTGTTTCCTTAGGGAAAGCCTCTGACTGCAAGGCAGAGCCGAACTGCTACAGGCTATCTCATGTGACTTACTATTTTAAAATTTTCTCTTACTCTACCTGCCTGCCAGTGATAACCTCAGTCTCCTATCTCAGAAATACAGTGCCACAGAAATCAGGGTTAGCTGGGAGTGGAGTCACATGCCTGTAATCCCTGCATATGGGAGAGGGGGGTCACCACAAGTTGGAGGCCACTCTGGTCTATATAATGAGTTTCAGGCAAGGCAAAGCTACACAGGGAGACCCTAACAAACAGGCAAATCAGGGTGATACAGAGCACAGAGTGCAGAGGGCAAAGCCAAGGACAAAGCACTGTTTTCCTTCTGCAGACTGGTATCAACTGTCCAGACCTATTTTCTGGTGCCCAGTGAAATACCTCCCATGCTCAGTTCTCCAAAGTCCTGCGAGACTCTTTGGATTCAGCCAGGATCCTCCAGAGAACCAGAACCAATAGGACACGCAGATCCCCAGAAAGTGATGTGTGATGAGGGACACCTGTGTGACTGATGAGCCCAGCAAACCCTACAATCCGCCATCTGCAGATTGGATGCCAAGGAAAGCAAGTGGTGTTTGTTCCAGTCTAAATCCAAAAGTCTGAAGCCCAGGGAACCACTGTTTGATTGCAGCAGAGGATGGAGATCCCAGCTGAGGCAGGACAGTTTGTCCTTCCTAATCTCTGTTCTATTGGAACCAAATAGGAATGGGTTGGTATGCATATCTTTTTCCCAGTCCACCAGCTTACGTGTTAGTACCCTTCAGAAATACCTTCACAGACACAGCCAGAAATGTTTTCACCAGCTAGACAGGCATTCTTATCCAAGCTGACACACAAAATTAGCCACTATACTCCTCTTGCCCAGAAGTCTTTGCATCTGGACCTCCTGAGATCCTGAAGCCTGAGCTTCTACCTTGCCCAAGTAAAGGCCAGAAAGAATCCACACAAGGAGGAAATCATCAGTGGCTGCATCCTACCTGTACTGTCTACATTCACACAGTGATACACAGAGCCAATAACCCTGCCCAACTTACAGCACGGTCATGTGACTTGTTGACCACAAAGAAACTTCTAGAAGGAAAGACAGAGAATCCACAGTTGCTTTCTCTGAGCCTGTCACAGTTGGGAAAACAAGGGGGACACACTGGAGCCCATACTCACAGAGACACTGTAACCTGCACAGACGCGATGAAGATGCTGGCGATTTTGTTGAGGGGGAAGTCGTATTTGTTTTTCCCTTTGAGTTTGGGCTGTTTTTTTCTCCTTTCCTTTCCTGGCACTCCTTCAGGAACACACAGACCTCAAACAAAAGCAAGCATCTCCTCAGATACCCAGCAAGCACGCAGTGAACCTGCAGATGCTGACACTCACAGTGGGCTATTCACCGCAGTGCTGAACCCCGGAAGCCTGCTCTGACCAGACAAGCGAAGAAGAACAGCTCACTGGTCAGCAACACGGCCCTGAGGGGCCTTAAGGCTATCTGTGGAGCGTGGGGACAAAAGCCCTAAGAACTGGGCCCTAGTAGTAGCCTCCCCTTGCCAGACCTATAATCCTCTCAGTGCTGGACTCTGCAATCCCACCACTTCCGAGTACGATCTAGAATGTTCAGGACTCAAGCTTGTGTATTTCATGCTTCCCTCCTCTGGAGCAGTTCCTCCACCCCACCTCCTCCTGGGCAACAGCAGCTGGTACTGACACGGCATTCCAGTCTGGCCAGCACTGTGCTAACTATGCCTCATGTCAGCTTGCTGCACCCCGTCAGCTAAGGGGCCCCAACACCCTCGTTTCCGACTCCTTTCTCCGGCAGCTGATTCCTCAGTTCAGAGCTCTACTGTCCCTCTCCTGGGTTGCCTGGAGGGTGTTCAAACTGGTTTCTCTACTGCAAACCTTGGCCTCGAATCATATTATTCTCTTTTAACGCTACTCAAAGGCTCCACTCAATTTTCCCTGGGCTGGCATGAGGACATTTCCTTTAAGTCGGAGCTCAGCCCCACCACATTCTTCCCACCAGCCAGCTGCACTAAATCAACTTCCATAGGAGGTTCTGACCTCAACCGTGGTGTTACTCCATCTGTTACTTAGGACTTCTTTCCAGTGTGCTCAGTCCAGAGTTGAGGATCAAGGCTTCTCTAGTTTTTGACATCAAATGGTAGCCTGCTTTACAAAGAACTACATCTACATGATCCACAGAAGGTATGACTTCCAACAAGTGATGGCCACAGTGACGCCTTAGCAAGTCAGTCATGGTGCTGGTAGACCACCAGGACTGATCTGGATTCAACCTAATATATGCATCCATTTGGAGGTTGAATCTAATTTAGTGCGAGATCAAACAATCAGAACACCAGCCTCCCTTGTGAAGCCCCAAGGCATAAGACAGGAAGGCGTGGCCCTGGTGCAGAGGCCTCTCTTCTCATTCTATGGAGGATGACATTCCGTTTCATTCCTCATTAGACCATTCTTTTCAGCAGGATGCTTAAATAACCAGACATTGTGGTATGTGATGTAGAATGCTTCAGATTTCACACAAAGTTGGGGATGTATAATTTTTTAAAATTCACTTTATTTTTATTCCATGTGTATGAGTGTTATGCCTGCATGTGTGTAAGTTCACCTGTGTCATTCAGAGCCTTTGGAGGGCAGAAGAGGGCATCTGATCCCCTAGAACTGGAGTTATGGATGGTTGTTAGCTGCCAGATTGGTGCTGGGATTCAAATCCTGGTCTTCTGCAAGAACAGCCAGTTTCCTTAACCGCTGAGTTATCTCTCCAGTCCTGGGATGCATATTTTTTTAAACATGTACCAGGCCACTTTGAACAAGGCAAAGAGCCTCTTCAAGACCACACATGCATATACACAGACATGCTTAGACATACACACATTCACAGAAAGAAAGTCAAACAGGTCACATTGTAAAGAAAGTGTGTGCCACTGTGCCAAGCTAGCCTAGACTACCTAAGACTCTGTCTCAAAAAACCGAACAAAACAAATTTTAAAAGGGATCTAGAGAGGAATGGTTTTATTTAAGTCACAGACTAATTCCAATATTTTCTGTGAAGTGAGCCACTATACCTGAGTTAAGATTCCATGAATCCTGTGAAAAAATTTGAGATTCTAGGAAGGGGGCTGGAGCAGAGTTCCCAGAGCTGGGGTATTTTCCAGGGGGTTTTCTGTCCTGTACCGAGGTAAGGCTGGAGGACCATCCTCTGTAGCTTCTGCGCTCTGCCCTTCCGGGCCGCCATAGGCTGGTGTCGACAAGAGGGATCCACCAGGGGTGCGGATACAGGTTAACTACAGATACAGAGCCGGCATTCTGTGCAGACATCCCAGTCGCTTCCTTCCGCACGCTGGTCTGGAGCAGTCTCTGCAGCGCCAACGCTAACATGCAACAGCTCTGCTTCTACCTAGACGGTGACTTCCAGGAGTCTCAAACCTGAAGGTGAGCCATGTGGGGCAGCAGCCCATGCAGAGAAATGAGACCCTTCTAGCCAGGATGCTGACTGACTCCGCTGGCTCTCCTGGGGCAGCTGGGGCAGTTTGCAGGCCTAAAAGCCTGGGAAGTAGTGGCAGCATGCGTTTGCTCCCAACACAGTTGGCGATTTGCAACTGTTCTTTATCAGAATCACCTAGAAAACATGCTCAGATTGCTGGGCCCAGTGCCCAGAGTTTCTCACTGAATAGGTCTGAGGTGGGCCGGAGAGTGTGTGCTTCTACTGAGCACCCCGGTGATGCTCCTGGTCAGGAAGCACACACTTTGGAAACTATCTTTTGAAGTAGGGTTCATCCCTCCCTCCATGGCTACACGCTTCATGGATATCTCCTGTTTGTCTAGCTTTCTAATTAATACCTTTGGTGAACTCTTTTCTCCTTGAACTAGCTTCAGTGAATCCTGTTGTGCAAGTGAATCCAGTCCATGTGAGACCCACGGTTGCCTGTACTGATGCTTGACTCATTAGAGAAATTGCTCTCTGTGGGGGTCCATTCCGATGTTCTGTCACTGGCTCCATTTCTATCACAGTCACATGACTCGAGGACACCGTCCCTCCCTAACAGATGTTCCTGTTCTATCCAAACAACTCCCCCTGTTCTCCATCTGCTTCAAAAAACGTGGCAGGAGTCTTCACAGAAGGGGATTAGGGTTCATTACCTTAAAGGCACAAGAGTCTTGAATTTAATTTAGTACTGATCTAGCTTTACAGAAGGAAAAGTGAACAAGGGTACAAGAGAGTCTTTTAAGCAAAGGAAAAGGCAGGGTCTGGGGGTGTGACTAGTAGTACAGTGTTTGCCTAATATGGGTAGAGCTCTGAGCTCCAGCCCCAACACTTAAGACAGAAAGTGGGAGGCCGGATGTTGTGGCACACACCTTTAATCCCAGCACTTGAGAGGGAGAGGCAGACGGAACTCTGTGAGTTCAAGGCCAGCCTGGTCTACACAGCAAGTTCCATCCTGTTTCAAAAAGACCAAAATAATTTTTTTTAAATTTTTTTTAAAGAAAAAAAAAGAACTGGGTTCCAGGTTTCTGCTTCATGCTCAGTGCTGTAAGATTTGATCCCCTGCCTTTCTTACACTTATTTATTTTGAGTGTACATGTCTGTGTGCATTGGTACATGCTATAGCATGCTTGTGGAGGTCAGATGACAACTTGCAGGAATCAATTATCTCTTTTCAGAGAGAGAACTCAGGTCATCAGGTTTGGCAGCAAACAACCTTACCTGCTGAGCTCTCTCATAGGCTCCTAAGGTTTAATCCTTTCAGTAAAGAATCTGGATGTAAAATTAAAAATACTCCCAAAGAGCTCCCTTCCCCTACCCCTATGGGGCCTGAGCGTGTGTAAGATTGATAAAATAGAATCTTGTCAGACATGTCTATCTTAAAATGGGCTCAAAGATACTATACCCAGTGAACCATAGGATCATAGAGCACTCATACAGGCATGTGCACACACACACACACACACACACACACACACACACACACACCAAAGTCCCCCACAAACCCACAAATATAATAATTTCCTCGGGTAAATGGCTCTCCAGATGGATTTTTAGATGTGTATCATTTACTTGATAAAGCATAGCAGCCTATAAAGAGGACTTATGGTCTACTGCATAAATAGGCATTTGGACAGCTTTAAAAATGCATACTCTTTACACCCAAATGTCGAGGGAAATCCCCAAGGAAAGTGGTTATTATGAGCAAAGGGCCACCACTTTTCAAAATCAAGAGGGGATGTGGTCCAGCGGTCTTTAAAACTTTCCTTCTCCAAGAGCTACACAAACATCTACTGGTTACTTATTTAATGACTCTAGGCACTGCTGGCCCTGATAGAGTGGACCCCCCAGAGCTCAGGTTGGCTCTGTGTTCTCAATCTCCTCCAAACATCAGAATCTCCGTGGGAGCAGGTCTTGACCCCAGCAGACCCCCACCCTTCCCCCTATGGGGCTGAGATGTTGATTGCTTTTACCAGTTACCCAGGTGATCCTCAGTGTGCAAGAGAATTCCCCCAGGATGGATAAACAAGTGGATCCAGTAAGCCTTGGGGCACCGGGCATGTAGATCCGGGTATCATATTCTCTCTTTAAAGAGTTTCTTTCTTTCTTTCTTTCTTTCTTTCTTTCTTTCTTTCTTTCTTTCTTTCTTCTTTCTTTCTTTCTTTCATATGAATTTATTGTTCATTTCCTCCCTTCAGGTACGTCATAAATACATTTTTTCCTTTTCTCTGAAAACTTCCTGAAGTTTTCTTTCCATAAGAGTAGAAACCACTGTTTAAAAGTCATCGGGTTACAATGATTAACTATTTCAACTAGGGACTAGCTTAGTTATTTCCCAAGCAGAGTGACATATGTCATAGCAAGCTCCTTAGAGGTTGAGAAAGCCCATGGATGATCCCAACAGCAAATGAAAGTAGACAGGCTAGGCAGCAGCGTGGCAGGTGACATAATTCATTAGACACATGGGACTCCCTTGAACTGGCATGTGTACAATCACAGGGGTCACTGACATTTTGCTCCAGAATTCTGGGCAGGGCTTGAGATGTTGTGTTACTGCTTCAGACCTGCACTACAGTGAGGATGGCAGGATTTTTGCGAAGAGGCGTGAGGTCCTCTTCACTGACATACTTTAAGCTTTCAAGTAATGTAATGAAATAGGCAGAAAAAGAGCAAGTGCAGACAGTGAGCACTGCCTTGGGATTTCCGTGCAAGGAGGAAAAGGTCTTTAGCTCTGGGAGAAACAAACCTAAGTCTCCTGTTTTGGTCTCATTAGGCAGAGACATGGAATTGTATACATCACATGCCTAAGATCCACCTGACATGACAGACTGCCCTTCTTTCTAGCACATCCATCATTTCTAGCTTGTACTGAAGGTCCCAGCCTAAAACCAGCAAATTCCAAGGAGCAATAGTTTTAATACCTTTTATTGATTTTTAAAATTTTGTGTTTATGAATATTTCCCCTGCATATATATAAGTGCACCCATATTGTACAATGCCCTTGGAACTCAGAAGATGGCATCAGATCCCCTGGAGCTGGAGTTATAGATGATATCTGCCATGTGGGTGCTGGGAACTGAACCCAGATCCTTTGGAAGAGCAGCCAGTGCTCTTAACTACTGAGCCATCTCTCCAGCCAAGAAATATATTTTAAAATATTTTATTTATTATTTTTATTTTATGTGTATAAGTGTATTGCCTGCATGTGTGTTAAGTGTGCAGTGTCCAAAGAGGTCAGAAGAGGGCACTAGATTCCCCTGGAACTAGAGTTTCTGGCAATTGTTATCTGCCATGTGTGTGCTGGGAACTGACTGAGGGTTCTCTGCAAGAGCAGCCAGTGATCTTAACCACTGAGCCATCTCTCCAGGCCCTCCAAGAAATACTTTAAAGAAAATTAAAAGATTTTTCATCACAGATTCGCAGTCTACTAAATATAGAATTCTTTTCGTTTGTCTACAAAAATATAAGAAATATAAACCGGCAAATTGAAAATGACTGAAAGTGACCCAAAACTATAGTCACTTAAAATTGATGTTAAATTAGTAAAAGCCATCGAACTTTTCTAAGCTACGTGTATTGAAAAGTTCTATCTTATAAGAAACAGGGGACTAATAAAAACTTTAAAGACATGTACTACAGCATATTAAATATGCCCAAGATTTGGTTTTTAGTTTAACACATCTGTGAAGCTACTCGACATATTTTTTGAAAATCAGTATTCTTTTTGAGGTTTACCTTTCATAATGGCAACATGATGCTGACAAAATAATCATGGCTTACTACAGAGTGAATTTACTTTCCTTTAATAGTTCTTCATGTGCTGGAACCTGAGATATAAATGTAGTCCTGTAATCTCTATCTACTCTGGCTATATGTGCTTATTAGTTTACAGTTTACCTTGTAGATTAATTGCAGAAAACATAAATATTAACACTTCTGCCTGTAGTGCTTTGAGTGAGAAGCTTCTCCAATAGCTCAAGTATTTGAAACTTTGTCAGTTGGTGGTGCCGTCTGAGAAAAGCCAAGGGACCTTTGTGGGTGTGGCCTAGCTGGAGGAAGCACATCATTGAGACTGGACTTGAAATTCACAGCCTGGCTCCACTTACAGCGTGCTGTCTTTCAGCTCCTCGTGTGCATGCTTGAGGACGTGCTCAGCTTTCTGCTGCAGCCACCTCCTTTTGTCATGCTTCCCCTCCATGATGGGCTCTTTTTAAAAATTATTACGCATTTAAATTAAAAAATTTTTATTTTGTGTGTGTGAGTGTTTTGCCTGCATTTATATAAGTGCACCTGTATCATACAGTGCCCTTGGAGATCAGAAGAGGGCATTAGATCCCCTGGAAGTAGAGTTACAGAGGGTTGTTAACCGCCATGTGGGTGCTGGGAATCAAACCCCAGTCCTCTGCAAGAACAGCCAGTGCTCTTAACCCATGAGCCATCTCTCCAGACCTTATAACTATTTTTCAGTTATATGTATGAGGGGGTTGGAGGACTTGTGCACGGGCATGCAATACTAGAGTTACAGTCAGTTGTGAGCCATCTGATTGATATAGGTGCTGGGAATCAAGCTTGAGTCCTCTGGAAGAGCTGTAAGTACTCTTGACTGTTGAGCCATCTCTGAGGGACTTTCATACCTGGAGCCATAGGCCTAAATAAGCTCTTCCTTCTACAAATTGCTTTGGTCATGATGTTTTATCCCAGCAACAGAAAAGTAACTAATATACAGCACTTAAGGCTTGATAAAATTCATAGAAGTTGGCTTTTTAGCACTTAATGCAGACTTATTCCCAACTGTTCAAGAAATTGAAATCAGTAAAATGAACGGTTGGAATTTGTTCTAGGGCTAAGTAAAGCTATTGTGATTTATTCAACCATTGCTGAGCTTCTTAACTGTGTATGACTGCGGTGATACCAATTCAAATATCCTGAAGAATTTCACTAGATGATGAAAATTTATGCTTAAAATTGCCAATGATTAAAAAAAATAATTTTCGGTTGTATGAAAAGTGTTTGCTTCTTGAGAACACTGGGGTTAATAACGTGTGTAGAGACATTGATTTATTTGCCACTTAGGATCGTACAATAGAAGGAGTTATTGAAGGGCAGCCAAGTCTGGAGTGGGCTTGGGAAGAGGATACTCTTATTTTATTAGTCCAGGATAGAAGGGTAGACTAACAGAATCTTTACCTGATAATATTTCAGTATAATCAATAGACGTGGGATGAGGTGAATAAACTGCAGAACATGGATAAGTGGAAAAGACAGGATAGGATCAGAGTACGCGGAGTTGGAGAAGAGTGCTGGGCAGCATTTAAAGAACATTTTCATGTGTGTGTATGTGTGCCTCTGTGAGTTTATATGCTCTCCGATACTGAGACTGGAAACCAGAGGGCATTGGATCCCCTGGAACTAGAGTTACAGCTGTTTGTGCTGCCTGATGTTGGTGCTAGAATCCCAACCCAAGTTTCCTGCAAGAACAGTGAGCGCTCTGAATTACTGAGCTAGCCCTCCAGCCTTTGGGTGGAGTATTTTTGTTATTATTCCTGTTTCTGCAAGATTAATTAGAGGCATTTCACTTGGTCTGTCAAGTACACTATCACCATGAAAACTTGGCCACGGGTTCTCTGGTAAAAAGCAAATTGATACACAAAACACAATGTCATGTCTTCTCAAACTTGCTGCTCGCGTTGAGCAGAATAGTCCATTGGCAGTAGAATCCTGGAAACAACTGCACCCCTGTGCCCTGAGAGTTCACAGGAGAGCCTTCCTTCTGGGCTGTTCCTAGGCTGAGATCTGGGCCATGTGCTTCCTTTACAAGTGCAGACTGTGAAGGTTACTGGAGTTTATTACTTGGCTGCCAGTTGGGGTCTTGAGCTCATAGTGTTCCTTCGTGGCTTTCTGACTCATTGAGTCTACTCCTTATCATGGGCCTGCCCAGAAACTTCACAAGTCCTTTTTAATTGCAAAGATGCACATGGATGTTCCTCGCCCAGAATGCACCAGATGGTGCAGTCCATCATGGTAGGGAAGGCGTGGTGGCCGGTGGGGGAGGCAGCTGGCCACATTGCGTCCACGGTCAGGAAGCAGAAAGAATGACTCTCTTGTTTCCTTTTACTCCGATTTCATGCTTTCTCCCATTTCATCTTCATTTATATATGGCAATAAGGTACAGTAGTTGTACAGTTACATCACCAACATCGAGAAAGCACTTTGTCTCATTTCCCCTATTTGTAAATGTGAGCCCACCCTTTCGTATTTTAAGAATTTGTACTCCAAGTACTCTGCCTTTCTATAATATCTCAATTGGTCATTGTCTCTATTATTAACCCAAAGCTGGTTAATTACAAATAACAAAGCTTGACTCCTGGTTTGGGAGGCTGAAAAGTTCCACATGGAGTAGTTGCACCTGTCAAGGGGCTGTGCTGCCTTACGACATGGTGGAGTGAGAAGATGTCGGCAGCCAGACAGACAGTGAGAGAGGCAGAGCTGCATACAAGGGGTGCTGTGGCCTTTAACAGCATCACTGCATAAACGCCTTCATGACGGTGAAGGCCCCAAGACCTCATTACCTCTTAAAGGCCCCACCACCTCTCAAAACCTTGACAGTGATAAACTAAACTTCAAATGGAAAGGAAGCATATCCAAACCATAGTGATTTTTGTATTTTTAAAGTAGTAGAAGTTCACTGAAAATTTCAAGTAATATAAACATCCCCGAGTGGTAAATGAAAGGCCCTGATCTCTCACTGGCACATTTTCTAGAGGAAATCATTCATACACTTATTTTGAAATGGGTTGTATGATGATGGCTCTGTAATTTTTTTTCTGGTTAAAAGAATGCTCTGGACATCTTTCTGTATGAGTATCTGCCTATAGACCTCACTCATAGTGTTGCATTGAGTGAAGAGTCCATATTTCAGTTTTAACTGATCTTTTATGGAGACATTTAAAAGATTTTCCTATCAAAAACAAATAAACAGGGTTGGCCAGATGGCTCAAGGGGTAAAGGTACTGGCCACCAACCCTGAAATTCAGTCCCTGGAACCCACATGGTAAGAGAGAACTGATTCCCTCAGGTTGTCCTCTGACCTCCACACACATGTCATGGCACCCTCCCCCGCCCCATAATAAACAACTGAACAGGTCAATCTCTAGGATTCCTAGCTGGGACTACAATCTGGTTCCTTTTCCCCTCTTGGGAGCCTCCCCTCCCATCCAACATGCTGGGCCATATCCTATCAGAAGGTAGTTGGGCAGAACCCTCTAACCAACTTCCTGCCCCTGAAGTGCCATTGATGACAATGACGCCTCTGATCCACATGTTCCCTTAGAAGCCTCGTTAGAAGCCACTACTATAAATCAGGGATTTCCTATGTTTCCCTGGCTGCTCCTCAGGAGTGGGAGGCAAAATGCAAAGAGTCAGCTCCAGCCACAGACAGAGGTTTTGTTTTAAGCATCAAAGATGCACATACAGTCTGAATTCATTGCCGTAAGTAAGTCTGTTCTGGAATCCTGGACCCAGAGACAGTGTCTTAGGCAAGTCTGCCTGAGAAATAAGCAGATGTGGCTTTGGATAAATTACCTCCTGTTCATTAGAATGAGAATGACACCTTTGTCTCCTTCTTAGGACAGGATCCCATAAACTTACCCAGGCCCAAAAGACTGGTAAAAATGACAGCAGTATGTGACCACATGAATACTTGATGCACATCACTAGGAGCAAGCCAATGGGTGTAATTCCAAAAAGTGGTGTTTTGGGGTCCACCTGGACAATGGAGGGAGCTGTCGAACAGGCAGGAAGGAAAATGATTTCCTGGTGGCTCTGAAATCCAAGCATGTTGATTATTCGGCATGGCTCTACTCAACCCCACAGACAGCTGAAAGAGAGGAAGCCCTTGTCTCCTGACAAGTAGAGACCCCGGTGAAGGGGACAGCAAAGAATAAACTAAGTCAGCATAGGGCAGAGCTGACTGTAGGAAGGAGAGTTTACATCTTTTATGGTCTCTTGAGAGAGGCTGTCACTATGTATCTCTGGTTGGCCTGGAACTTACTATGTAGACCAGGCTGGCCTCAAACACAGAGATCCACCTACCATTGCTTCCCAATAAAGACTAGGTATGGTGAGATGGAGAGTTTTACTGAACTGTATAAGGAAAGTCTTTAAGAAAGCTTTGGGGTACAATAAACGGACTCTGGGGGTAGGAGGCCAGGTCCTTAGTGAGGGCAGGAAAGACAGTAAGTACCTCCAGGACTAGTCATGCCTGACTTTCCCTCGCCATGACCGGAGGAAGGGAAAAGGAAATGTCTTTCTGAGTTCAAAGGGCGCTGTCCCGAGGAAAGGAAATGATTCGCCTTTACATCTGAGCCCAGGTTGGTAGCAATGAAATCGCTTCATAATTTTAAAATGATTCATTCCCGCCTATGCCCTGGCCTATTCTAGGAAGCAGCAAGCCAACTGTATCCAGTGAGAGGTTAAAGATAATAAATAAAAGAGTAGCAATTAAGTGTGCATCCCAGCTTAGCTGACTGGGCTGCTGGGCCATGCTCGAGTGGCTCATCAAATTTAGTTTCGTCATGACTGTCCTGTGTTTCAAATGATGTCTGTACTCACTGCTGGGTGGTGGTCTCATAAAGCTTTTTAGATAGAAAAGAACCTAAACTTAGCATAGACTGTAATCGGAGTCTATCATTTGTACGCCACGAAGCAAAAGTGCGGAAAATGGCAGTTTAATGAGTCATGCAGAACAGCTCAGCACTCAGTCACTGATTCGATTATTCTCCCCTTCAAAGGCTACCAGAAGCAGAGTGATGGAGCTGTTTTCTACATGCCTTGCTTTTTTTGTAATTCTTGCCCATTTCCTCACTATTTAAAAAGCAAAGGCATCCCAGGAGCCAAAACCTGAGGCTGCTTGACCAACCAGTTGGTGATGAGAGACACACCAAGAAAAATAAATAAAGAAGAGCAATGAAAGCATTTCATACTCAATGGCCCTCTTGAGCCTGTGCCTTCCTGGACACCTCTGGCCTGAACAGATTTTGGAAGTGGGAGCAGGTGAGGGCTCTTGCTGAAATCTGGCAAGAATTTGCTGTTTCTCAGCTCTATTTGAGTCCTTGACCATAGACCTCTGAAGGTGCCCTCAGTAGCCCCAACAGGCAAAGGTTTCTCTGCTTGAATGGAGTGGCAAATCTGATTTGAACAGGGCACTAATTCTTCCATTGGCTGCCCTCCATGTTTTCATCTTCAGGCCATAATTTTACCTGCCAACTCAAGTAAATAGCCTTTAATAGGACAAAGGCTTTGAAAGGCTATCCTGGCCTTGATTTTGTGCTGAGATTTTGTTCTTTCACCATTGAGTGGAACTAAGAGTCAGTCAGCCCAAAGAGTGACCTCCTTATAGGAAGAATGGAAGGCTGCTTATGTCTACTCAACAGACCCCACCCCATGGCTACTCCTTCCAAGCTGTGCTGTCCTCTCTTCTCCTACGACGAGGCCAAAGGGAACTCATTGTCCTTCTCTTCAACCATCTGTGACCTGCCTCCTTACCTGTGCACACTGGAATGCGGGGACTGTAAAAAGAAGCTGCAATCTGAAGAGAAGAATTTAAAATCAAATGGGAAGTGACTTCCCCCAAATATAAAGATATAGCACTTACAGGAGAAAAGAAATAAAAATTTAAAAACTGCGATGTGGCAGGCATGGTAGCGCATGCCTTTGATCCCAGCCTCAGGAGGCAGAGGCAGGCGTGTCTCTGTGAGTTCAAGGCCAGCCCAATCTACATAGCGAGTTTCAGACCAGCTGGGACCACAGGAGACCCTATCTCAAAAAGACAAAACCAATCAACCAAACAACAACAATAAAAAACCCAAAACTGCGATGTATGCTATGTAAAGTCCAAGCAGAAAAGTTTGTAGGGGGGAACCCTCTACAAACACGAAAGACTTAGCTGGGTCACCTAACAACATTCCACTGGGTAGCCAGGTTTCTCTAGAACAGCTATAGTTGGGCAAGGCTGTTTAGTCAAGACTTCCAGAAGGCTCATCAGCTTTAATAGGTGATTTTAGGAAGACTTTGTGAATTGAACTTTGGCAATCTATGGCACTCAGGTTCATAGCCAAACTTGTGTTCTTATGCATATTGCATATTTGTGGGCTGCATGAAGGTTCCCTGTGGTTTCTGAAAGCACAAAGATGTTTGTAGGCTTCCTACTCCACTAGATCACAGTTTACTAAACTGTGGGTCAAATAACTGAATGTGAGGAGGAGGTTATGAAAAATTTGGCAATATAACAGGTTTCTGAATGAACCAAAAATTAATAAAAAACTCAAGTATGTAGGGCTGAAAGGTTGGCTCAGTGGTTAACAGCACTTGTTGCTCTTCCAGAAGACTTAAGTTCAGTTCCTACCAACCACATCAGGCAGATGACAGCTGCCTATGAATCCAGGTCCTGGGAATCTGAGGCCTCTTGCCTCTGTGAGCACCTGTATTCATGTGCACACACACACACATAATTAAAAATAGAAATAAAATCTTTATAGAAAACTAGATAACAACTGTATGGTGTACTGCAGTGTGGGCCTTAGCCAGGCTGCTTGCCATGAGGAACAAGGAAATGGCTCCTGTGGATATGTTGCTCTGTTCCGGCCAGGCATGACACCAGCTTCCGCCCAGTGTCTGGAGAGAACCTGCACTGAGATGATCTACCCGCGGACAGATTACTATTGTCCACAGTTGGGAACCACCCCATAGGGCGACGGGCTGACCAAACCCATAAAACCCCTTGCACTTCCTTGAATAAACCAAGTTTGCTGCGGCTCGCCCTCCGCACACTTTCACCCAGCTCCCGGTGTCTGTGTTCTGACTCCATGCCTCTCACCCCCTCTCCTGGGAGATCTTTCATCCCCCTCAGGCTGGCCCCAAGCAGAGGGACAGCAGCAAACAACCAAAAAAACTACTGAGGCTGGGTGTGGCAGTGGATGCCTTTAATCCCAGCACTTGGGAAGCAGAGGCAGGTGGATCTCTGTGAGATCAAGGTCTTGTCTACATAGCAAGCTTCAGGCCAGTTGGGGAGATCTGTTTCAAAACAAACAAACAAACAAACAAACAAACAAAAAACCCAAAAAACCAATCAAACAAACAAAAAATTGCTAGCTTAGTTGCTGACTTGAGTTTTATATAAAAAAATTTGTTAAATGAGAGACTGTAGAGATGGGTCAACAGTTAAGAACACATCTTAATTGCTCTTCCACAGGACCTGGTTTCCATTTCCAGAACCCACATGTAACTCACAACTGTTACTCTAGTTCCAAATGATCTTATGCCCTCTTCTGGCCTCTGGGGCACTGCATGCACACTTATACACATGCAGGCAAAACACTCATATACATAAAATAAAAATAAACATTTTTTAAATCATCAAATGAATTTTGGTTCTAGAATAATAGAGAATTTCAAACAGTTTCTGAAATGGTCTTGAATATGCTTTTGCCTTTTTGTACTACTTATTTATGTGAATCATCATTCTTAACCTCGACAAAAAACAATCCACTCTAAAAACATTGAAGATACTCTGTACCCTACAGTATCAAACATTCAGCCAAGATTTAATATTCCACGTAAAAAACAAATAAGCTCATCTCTCTAGTATGTAAATTTGATTTTGTCTATATTTTTTATTTTAAAAAAGGATTTTTTAAAAAAATTTATGTGTGTATTTGTGTGGGTGAATGCCATTGGGGGCACCCACAGAGGCCAGAAGAGGGTGTCAGATCCCCTGGAGCTGGACTTAGAGGTGATTGTGAACTGCCTGATGTGTGTGCTAGGAGGCATGCTCTGGTTCCCTGGAAGAACAGGAATTGCTCTTAACCCCTGAGTCATCCCTCTAATCCTGCTTTTGCCTTTAATGAATGGTAAAATCATACCATACCGTGCGTTTAAAAATATCAAAGAATTGTTTTAAAGTAAATTTCTTTCTGGTTTGTCGTCAGGAAATGTTTGATATGTACACTTATTTTGCATCTCTATCTACCTAGGGCCATGTAAAATTTTCTGGAGGAAATAGTTGAATTGGCCCTGCACTGGATGCCCAGCGGCCACGAACACTGTATTACTGTGTTAGAACTGCCTGAACAACAAAAGCGCATGTGCAGGCTGAGTCCTTCTGGGGGTGCCCCATCTCTCCTAGCTGCTGGTGTTTGCTGGTGATTTTTGCTGTTTCTTGGCTCTCCTGTCTCCGTTCATCTTCATATGCTGTTCTCCCTGTGTGTGTGTCTGTGCTCAAGTCTTCTGCACATTATAACACTAGGTGTACTTGCTAAAGATCCACCTACTACAACAGGACAGAATCTTAACTAACCACGCCTTCAAGGAAGAGTCCACTTAGAGGTGCTGGCGGTTAGAACTACAGAGCAACACCCAACCCACTCAGATATGTTTTCTTTATTTCAGGAGAAAATGTTTGTGTGGCTCATTGAAATTCTCCTTTATGAACCTGGCTTTTGTTAAATGAAAAGCTGGTTTATAAAACAGCTTTTTTTTGTTTGTTTGTTTGAAAACAAACAAATAACCTTGGAATACTAATTGAGTAACCTTGGGTGAATCATTTCACTGTCTTCTGCAAAAATGAAGGATTCAGGATGATCTTAAAGTCTTTTCCAGTATTGCAAGTCTAAGTCCAAAGAACACAGGGGCCAATTTATATAGTAATAATAAAATAAATAATTTTATGTTTATGGCTATATAATAGAGGCATATCTAAAATGTAAAAATTAGGAACTGGGAATGAGGAGATGGCTCAGTGAGTAAAAGATCTGAACTCTAGAACCCATGTGAATGCCAGGCACAGTAGCACGTGTCTGTAATCCAGTGTGCCTATAGCAGAATGGGAGGTAGAGACAGGAGAATCCTTGGAAGCCTGTGGGCCAAGCTAGCTTGGCATATACAGTGGCAGACAACAAAAGAGGGGCCCTAATCTCAAACAAGATGGAAGATGGGGACCAACACCTGAGTTGTCCTCTGATCTCCACATGCATGCTGTGGTAAACACAAGAGTATACACACACACACACACACACACACACACACACATACGAATAGTACTGACAGCTGTAGTGACAAACAGACCTGTCTGTGAAGGTGCCATGCACCTACAATGCTTCAGTGGGTAACTAAGTATCCAAGGAATTCTGGTTCCTGAAGACACACTTGCCCCGCCCCGCCCCGCCCCGCCCCCAGGTTCTTTGGCACAGCTTCAGTGGGAATTAAGCGGCCCTGGATGCCCATAGTCAGAAATAACAAAATCAAAGCTGGCTGTACATGCCAACGTGATTCTGAAGGCAGGAGACCGCCTCTCTTGCAGGTGTGACAGTTATGTAAAACCATGTCATTTCTTATAGCTCACAAACTAAGACTGCTCTCAAGAGCAATCATTCACAGGACCCAAAAGCCCAGCCCTTGCCGCAGTGTCACGTTGATCAGCTAATGGTTTACAGGAACGTGGGCACATGTACAAACACTCCTGGTAAAACTTTTAAAAATCCTCATGTCTGTGTGTGCTGACGCATGTGTACGTGTATGATGTGTGTGCATGTACCCATGCAGATTGCTGTGTTTGTGAATGTGTGTGTGTGTGTTTGTGTGTAGGTCACCAGATACCCTCAGGTATCGGTCCTTGCCTTCTATCTTATTTGAGACGGGGGTCACTTTTTCTCCCACTAATTACACCAGGCTAGGGAGCTGAAGAGCTTCAGGAGTTCTCCTGTCTCCATCTTCTGCCTCCTTGGAGGAGCACTGGGATCACAGACTGCTGCACCCAGCTTTGTGTGGGTTGCTCTTCTTCCACCTGTGCACGTGGCCCTTCTCTCTCCTTCAAAGCATCTTGGGGCTTGGGCTTTTGGGCTGCTCTCAGCCCTCTTTCAAGATGATACAATGCCTCTGTGATGAGATGAAGTGAGGTGAATGGCCTAGGCAAGATGACGTAGCATTAGGCTACTACATACGGTTACTTGAACACAAGCACTCATATCACAACAGGCACTCTGATAAAATAGATAATTGCTTAGTGGCTGATGGGCAGGTAGCATATATAACGTGGATACACTGAACAAAGAAAGAGTTCAGATCTCTGGCAGGACACAGTGGAAAGGTACCCGATTTCATCACTCTACTCAGCATAGCATGCAATTTAAAACTGATGAATTATTTATTTCTGGTATTTTCTACTCAATAACTTTAAAGTACTCATGGCCAACTGAACACATAAAAAGCAATTGAAGATAAGGAGAGATTACTGTAAGTACATATTGCTACATAGGGATATTTTTTAAGAACAGATGCTTTTTGTAGGCAAAATGTCTAAGTAAATTATGAAAGATCTGCTTGATGGAATGATGTCTATTGATTTTGATTTTTAGGGTTTTTTGTTGTTGTTGTTGTTGTCTGTTGAGACAGGGTCTCCCTGTAGCTTCAGCTGGCCTGAAATTTACTATGTAGATCCGACTGGTCTGTGTTTCACAGAAATCCAACTGCCTCTGCCTCCTGAGTGCTGAGAAGCTCTGAACTCTGAAAAAGTTCTTAAAAATGTCAAGGGAGAAAAAAACAGAATAAGGTATGTGATAGTTGGTTTTAAATATTTATTTTAAAAGATTTTATGTGTATGAGTGTATTTCCTGCATGTATGCAGTAAGTACACTCATGTCATACATATAAGTCAGAAGAAGGTGTTAGATTCTCCCTGGAACTAGAGTCACAGACAGTTGTTAGCTACCAGGTGGGTACCAGGAATCAAACCCCAACCCTCCGAAAGAGCAGCCAGTGCTCTTAATTACTGAGCAATCTCTCCAGCCCCGGATAGTTGGTTTTAATTGTCAACTTGACACAGCCTGGAATCACCTGACCAGGGAGTCTTAGTGAAGGGGTTTCTGGATTAGGTCGGCCTGTGGCCTGTGAGGAATTGTTTTAACTGGATTAACTGAGGTGGTGAGCCCTACCCTGAATGTGGGCAGCTGGACCCTGGACTGAATGAAAGGGAGTTGAGCTGACCGCTAGCATGCATGCATTAATTTGCTGTTCTCTGCTTTTAACTGTGGATGTACTGTGACTAGCTGCTTCAAGTTCTTGTCCCCTTGGCTTTCCCATAATGAGGACACTTTCTCCCTTAAGTTTCTTTGTTAGGGCATTGCATTTCATAACAGCAGCAGGAAAGGAAACTAAGCCAATGTGTTTTACAAATTTATCTGTGATGATTAGAGAATAAAGTTCTATGCTCTTGCCTAGGCCTGCAGCATCCTCTGTCTGGCTCTCTGATTATTTCCTCTCCCTCTGTCCTTGGATTTCACTATCTTCAGCCACTCAAGACCCCTTTTGGTGACTCATATATGCCCAACTAGTTGGCACCACAGGCCCTATGCCTAGAATGTCTTCTTCCCTTCACATGCTCGTTTCTGCAATTTCAGTCATAATAGAGCAATACCATGTCTTCGTGAGTCTCTCCCTGACCACCTGATCTGGAAAGAATGCACACCTTCTTATCACTTTGTTCAGTTTACTCCATCGTGATGGCCAGTGCCCAGAATTAGCCTTATTTATTCATCTGTTCTTTGTTTTTGATATCAGAAGCTTTGCTTATCATTTACTCTTAGATACTCAGATGCCAGAATAAAGAAATAACAGAAATAACTGTTCTGTGAATGAGAGAACAAAGTGCATAAGAAAAAGAAAGGCGGTTAGCTGGGCGTGCTGATGCAGGCCTGTAATCCTGGCTACTCAGAAAACAAGGCAGAAGGAGTTAGAAGTCAAGGCCTGCCTAGGCTATACAGTGAGTTCAAGGCCAGCCGGAGTAACTTAGTGAAATCCTGCTGCAAAATAAGAATACATTTTAAAAAAATAGAACAAACCTGGAAGCAGAAAGGGGAGTGCAATGCATCAAATTACCAGCCCTTTCTACAAAGACAGTGATGCGTTCTTTCCTTTCGTATATTTTTAGGCTTTGTTTGTTTGTTTGTTCTGGCACAGAGCTCCGTGTATCCTAGGCGGGTCTCAAACTCCGTCTGCAGTTAAGGATTACCTCGAACTTCTGCTCCTCCTGCCTTTACCTCCCAAGTGCAGGGATTGCAGGCAAATGCCACCATACTCAGTTTGTGTGGTACAGTGGATGAGCCCAGGGATTCGTGTAGCTAGACCAGCACTTTATCAACTAACCACAACATCAGCCCTATTTTTAAAAATTTTAATGTTTTATATTATAATCAACTTAGTTATAAGCGTGTCCACCATGTGCATGCAGCTGCCCACAGAGGCAGAGGGCACTGGTTCCACTGCAGCCAGTTATAGGCAGTTGTGAGCCTGATGTGGATGCTAGGAATTGAACCTGAGTTCTCTAAAAGAGCAGTAAGTGCTCTTACCTACTAAGTCATCTCTTCACTCACTCTCTGCAAACCCTACTTTATGTTTTGTCTATTATTATTATCTTTTATAATGAGAAAGAAAAATGAAAGTGTTAACCTTAAAGGATAGTCTTGATGTATGCCTCAAACTATGATAATAAATTCGTAATTTGCTTCCTTAGTAAATTAACCCCCTAGTTTCCCAAAGAAAGCAAGTTTTTAACTGCCTTTTGATATTGAAGATTGAATTCAAAGAGAAATTGATCATATTAAGTCATTCATTTTATCTTTTGGGAAATAATATAATGGAAACTGGGTTTAGGGGTTTACCTCAACATGAAGTGACTTTTTGTAAACCCCATCATTGGAGTCTGAAGGTCTCCCTAAGGTAGGTGTTGGAACCCAGTCACCAGGGTAACAGCAGAGGGTGGATGGGACTGGAGACCTCAGGAAGGGGTCTGGGAAATGAGTTCATCTCTTTGCCTCTTATACACAAGAAGTACATCACCAGACATACAACTTGATACTGTTGTGGTCTTGAACTTCCCAGGCTCTAGAACCCTGAGACACTGATGCTGTTTCTAACTTACTCTGTGGTATTCTGCTGTAGTGATACAACTGGACTAAGACACATGGGCTTGTACTTGGGTGTCACTGAAGCTTCTGTCAGGGAGGATGCTTCCTTACTACAAAAGTAGTCTGCTTTGGCTTAAAAAAGAACAACCCCAGGAAACAAAACTCAAATAAAATTGCTAAACATTTGCTGGTAACATGAGCAACATTTATCTGGTAAAATGGACAGTGGGTAGCTATAGACACGTGTGGACTCCATGAACTCTCACGAGAAGCTCTCCAGGGATAAGAAAAAAATAGTGGATTTGAACATCAAATGACTTTAAATATTTTTTATTTTTATCATTTAGAAAATCTTTTTTTGTTTTTAAATATTTTTTATGTATCTAGTTTGACAGGGTCACCCTGGTCTCAGTCTGTCTGGCCTCAATCACATAGAGATCTGCCTGCTTCTGTCTCCTGAGGGCTGGGATTAAAGGCACAGGCCACCATGCCCACTGTGACTTTAAACAGTTTAAAATTGCATTTGTTTATTTTCTGTGTGTGTGTGTGTGTGTGTGTGTGTGTGTGTGTGTGTGAGTGGTGCGTACCTGCCATGGAGCACGTATGAGTATTAGAAGACAGCTTGTGGGAGCTGGTTTTCTCCTCCTGTGTGGGTCTAGGGGATCAAACTCGGGCTGTCAGGCTTGGTGACAAACATGAAGAGTGAGCTACTTGCTGGCCCTGTAGCAGACTTTCAATAAAGACTTTTCTGATTGAGTAGTTAAAAGAGGGAAAGGAGGAATTGAAAAGGAGCAAGAAAACAAAGCATATCCAAACCGAAGCCGACAAGAAGTGGGCCACCTCCAAATGACTGGCCTGATTGTGCCACCTACTGGACGCTTGCTGCACTGCTCACACAGGCCCTGGTTCCCAGGGTTGATTTTTGTCCTCTGACAATCCATAAACCCTCTAATGCTTTTCATTCCCAACTGGACATACTTCCTTGCCTAAACGTCCAGAACTGTTCATTGTTGTCAGCTGGATACCAGTTCCGGGTTAATCAGTGACAGAGACTTCTGCTATGGCCTTGCTCAAGGCCCCTGCAGGTCCCTTACCCCACCCACCCAGGTGCAGGTGAGCTTCCGTTCTGTGTTCCTTCTCAGTTGACAACTTACCCCAGCTTGTGTCATGAGGGCTGGATGTCTGTCTCCCTAAGTTCATAAATACCTGAGGACACACTGCAACTCCCCCCTCCCCAGGTGTATCTTTGGAGGATCATAAGGACAGTATAAACTGAGTCAGCCTTGTTCGAGTGCTAGCACTCAGGTCGTCCTCACAACCACCCAACCAGCAGTTGCTCTTACGCCTGTTGTACAGACAAGAAAACAGAAGCCGGAAGAGATCTATCACTCACCCAAAGCCACCAAGGTAGGAAGTAGTGGACCAGTCTTCAAACAGGGAGAGCTGCTTCAAGGCTTGAGTCTTTTATTATCCTCCCGGCCGCTCAGTGAAAATGAAGGCATCTTGGATGTTGCATATGTCTCACCAGCTGCGGGTGCTGGTGTCACGAAGAGTCATTGTCCTGAGTTGCAACACTGCTTCTTAGATCCTTGTCTTGTCTGTTTGACTCTGCTCAGTGTCCTGGGAGTCCGGCCTCCAGGGACTTTGTCAACAGACCCCTTTGTGCTCTGGTCTCAGTTTGGGTGTGAGCACTGGGAGATGCTCTCCTGAGGGGAAAAGGCAGGAGGACTAGGGAGGGAGATTTCTTCCCTTTCTTTTTTCTCTGCTGGATAGCCAGAGTTTGGTTGGAGGTCTCTGCTGAAGCCATAGTCTCTGCCGGGGGCGAAGTCCCCTCGGGGATACATGACTGTTCATTCCCTTGTCCCTGTGTTGCCAGCCTCAAAGTATCTCCATCCCGTACCAGTTCTTCTTAGCCCACCTCACACCTCTACAAGTTACTTCTAGTTCCTCTAGCCCCCACCTGTGCCTGATAAGCCTCCCAGTACCTTTCTCACCTGCTGAAATGCTTCCCACCTGCTGATGGCCCACCGTAATGTTTTGAGGGTTAAGGTTTTGTGTTTCCATGAATTCTTTGTCGAAAGGCAAGTCCCAAACTCATAACAATGGCCCATTTAATGCCTTTCCCACTCAGATCCAAGACAAATAAGCTTCATAGTGACGATTAGGAACAAGGAAGTTTGAAAAATGGACCAGGGGTGGGAAAGCAGGAACAAGAGAGGTGATGGCCCCAGGGACCTGCTTTGGCTCAGTACCGAGGACAGTGTTGAGTAAGCTTCCTTCTGCAACAGGCACAGCTGGGCAATAACTAAGGGACAGAGAGGAGTTGGGGCCCCGACCCCGCTACTTAGAGCCTGGAGCACTTAGCCCCTCAGAGCCTTCTAACGGTATGAGAAGTGAACAACAGAAGACTGTGCTTCACAGAGCTGTTTGGAGTAAACAGACAATGCAGCCAGCATGTTTACTGTAGTGTGCACTAAGTGTTTAGCAAGCATTCGTTGTGCCTGACTCTATCAAGTATTCTGTGAGGCTAAGCGGAAGTCCCTTCCTCAGAGACTACTGAGCCCAGAGGGCCACTGCCGCCCCCACCCTAGTAAGCACTTCATGAAAGGCAGGGGACACTCAAGCCAAGGAGGCTGGGATTTAGACTTTGAACAAGTTTTAGTCAAACTAACCAGCACAGGTACTTAGATTTATATTTTTCCTTTTAAGCTACAAAGATTTTGAATGATTTTGAATATATATAGATCTATCAATTGACCCATCAAGAGATTTTTCAAGGAATCAGCTAATACACCTATAGTTGTTAGCAAGTCAGAATTGTAGGCTGGCATGTTTGAAATTAATGACAATTTTTTTTTTTTTTTCTTTTTAGCCGCAGTGGGCCTGGAACTCACTATGGAAACCAGACTGGTCTTGACCTCACAGAAGCTCTGCCTGGGATTAAAGTGCTGGGATTAAAGGCATGTGCCAACACACCCAGCTACTTCTTTTCTTTTCATAAAAATTTTTTTTTATTTTACTTTCTGTGTATGAGTGTATTGCCTGTGTCTGTATAAGTGCACTTATGTCATTCAGTGTCCACAGAGATCAGAAGATCCCCGGAACTGGAGTTCCAGACAGTTGGTATGTGTTCTGTGGGTTCTGGGAACTGAACCCCGGTCCTTTAAAAGAGCAGCTCGTGCTCTTAACCACTGAACCATCTCCAGCCCTACCCCACTTTGATTCAAGGTTTTGTTACATATTCCAAGCTGTCCTTGAAAGCAACATCTCTCTACTCCGCTCTCCCTCATGATGGGATTGCAAGCACCAGCCACCATGCCCGAATCAAGAAGGCAGAATTTCATTCTTGTAAAAGCCTAATTTTAAGCCTTCCTGTCACCGAACTGAACAAATGTCATCCACCTTATCAATGGTAATCTACTTAAATTATAAACATTTTATTAATTATATCTCAAAAATATTTTATGGAAACAGCTGGTCTAGTGTTTGATCAAGCAGTACAGCATGATGGCACACAGCTAAAATGCCAGCTTGTCAGGAGGCTGAGTTCTGTAGTTCAAGACCTACTTGGGAAATACAAATTCCGGTTTAAAATGCAAACAAAAGCACCCAGGTGCCACAGTTTAGCAAAATCAATTTAAATCATTAAAGACTTGAAGATGATGCTGCTTTGTGTGAGTGTGTGTGTGTGTGTGTGTGTGTGTGTGTGTGCAGGTGGGTTTCTCTGTTTTTCCTTTGGCCTATAAATTCTTTTTAAATTTTTTATTTATTATTTTTATTTTATGTATATGAGTGTTTTGCCTGCATGTATGTAAGTGCACCCATGTATGCAGTGCCCATGAAGTCAGAAGAGAAAGTTAAATCCCCTGGAACTGGAGTTACAGACAATTGTTAGCCACCATGTGGATGCTGGGAACTAAATCTGAGTCCTCTGCAAGAGTAGTCAGTGCTCTTAACCCTGGCACCGTATCTCCAACCGCCCCCCTTTTGTTTGTTTGTTTGTTTTTTAGGCCTATAAATTCTTTTTAAAAAATTTTTTTAAAATTTTTTTATGTGTACAGATGTTTTGAGTGTAAGTGCACTTGTGTCCTGCAGTGCCTGAGGAGGCCAGAAGAAGACACTGGATTCCCTGGAGTTACTGATGGTTGTTAGCTGCCAGGTGGGTGGTAGAAATTGAACCCAGGTCTTCTGCAAGAGCAGCCAGTGCTCTTAACCTCTGAGCGATCTCTCCATCTCACCCCTTTTTTCCTTTGTTTTTCTTAGGTTTATAAAATCTTACTAAGACAAAAGGTGGGATGCGGAACTGGAGAGATAAAAATTTGTCCTTAAGGGCCCCAAACTCACATGTTTTAGTATGTGATCCTCCAAAGCCAAATCTGACAAAATCTTATTCTTTAGCATTTAATTCTGCTCATTAGGAAGAAATTAAATCAGATACACTATACATTAATATTATAAAACTTCAATTAATCTTTATCAGTTTAGAGTCATTAAATGAACATAAATTCCCTCCTTAGAGGGTATGTTATAGACTTGGTGTTTCTGTCCCTTCGAAACTCGTGTGTTGAAATCTGGGAGCTGGGGATGTAGCTCAGTGGTATAGCTACAAGTACATACAAAGGAGAAAGGAAAGGAAGGAAGAGAGGAAATCCCAGTTCCCAATGCTGGTAACAGGGCATGAGGCCTCTGGAGTTGACTAGATCATAGGGGCACACCCATCGTGAAAGAGATCACTGCCTTCATAAGAGACCCCAGAGAGCCCTCCTGTCCTCTTCCCTGCATGTCAGAATACAAGAAGGTGTGAGTCTGCAATGCCAAAGTGAGTCCTCACAAGAGCCAGCCCTACACCCTGATTTGAACTTCTAGCCTCCAGACACCAAACACCCATTTTAGAGTGATTTGTTATAGAACTTGCAGAATAAGACTGGCTGAAATGAAAAAAAAGGAAGAAACACTGCCTCAGGCCTTTTTGCAGAACCTGCTTTAAAACCATTTCTAGCAAGTAGGTTGGTTTTTTCCATCCTGTTTGCTGTTCTAACTTTAATTTTATGAAGGATGAGAAGTATTAGTGTTCTTTGATTTAGCCAATCTTTTAAAAAATGTGGCCATTAAGTTGTAGTAACTCAGTATTAAAAGTAATTTTCATAGAAATTTGTTCTCTTGTCAATAGCTATGGCACTAAGCCTGCATTAGTCAATTTTTGACAGCAAAACCAGCCCACTCCACCATGACATCTCAGCTCATTGCACCCACAAGAACCTTATTACAGCTCCAATGAAACAAGTTTTATTTATGATGATAACTTACAGTTAAATCTCTAGCCGAGACCTCTTCCTCCGGGAACCTCTGTCCTGTTCAAAATGCTATTGATTTTGAGACGGCTAGTTCTTTTTCTGGTTGTCCAATGAGTTCCAGACTGCTGCTTGAAATAAGACCATTAGTGCTTGGGATCTTTTGATGTTTCTTTGTGCACATGAGTGATTTAAACAACTGTGCATAACTTCCAGCTCCATTAATCTTTAAAAAATGTTTTATTTATTATTAGTGTGCATGCGTGCGTGCGTGTGTGCGTGTGTGTGTGTGTGTGTGTGTACCCATGTTGGATTGAACTTAGGTTGCCAGGCTTGCACAGCAAGCACCTCTACCCACCAAGCCCTTTCACTAGCCCTCCATTACTCTTAAACTGTGACACGAGCCTTCCTATCTTCATTCTGCAAATAGGAATGGTGATGCTGACCTGCCCAGCATCAGGGAAAACACAGATAAGACCAGAGCGTTACCAAAAGCAAGTGTTAGGACAACAAATGCAGCTCCAGCATATTCTGTGAATAAGCTTATGACTGAGAGAAGTAGCTCACATAGTCATTTCTTCTGCACAGTCTTGGCCTGTGTACCTGGGGCCCATCCTTCACGTCTCTGCAAGGAATTAATTCCATACAGAAATCTTTTATCACTCCTTGACCCACCTTCCTGCCTGTGCTGCTTGGCATCCTGTGCTTGTGACTTTCATCTCAGCACTCCACACAGCTGGCCCTCTATGTCTTCAGTTTCCACATTCATAGAGCAACGGACACAGATTAAAAAAAAAAAAATTAGAGGGGCTGGAGAGATGGCTCAGCTGCTGTTAAGAGCACTGGCTGCTCTTACAAAGGATCCAGGTTTGAATCCCAGCACCCACATGGCAGCTAACAACTGTCTGTAACTCCAGTTCCAGGGGAATCTGACACCCTCTTCTGATCTCCATGGGCATTACATGACAAGCGTGCACTTACATACATGTTGGTCGCGCACTTACATACATGTTAGTAAACATTGATACACATAAAATATTTTTTAAAAGTCATAACAAAAAAGTAGAGCAAACATATTTTAACAACAAAAATATTGCATCTCTGAACAACAGAGGTGATTCAGTGGTAGAGAGCTTGCCTAGTGTGTGAAAGGCCCTGGATTTGATCTCTACCAATGGAAAAATAGAGAGAGAGAGAGAGAGAGAGAGAGAGAGAGAGAGAGAGAGAGAGAGAATTTGAAAAATGACAGACTTTTCCTTTTTTATTTATTGTGTTAGTTTATTCCATAAACATACAGTACCACTATTTACACTGAGTTAGTCTTCAGAGATGACTTACAGTATATGCTCGGGTGGATATAGGATGCACATAGGTCATATGCATATACTTGCCATTTTATATAAGCAATATCAGCACCTGTGGATCCCAGTGTGGGATCAATATCCTGATTGTGGGGAGCAATATTCTGAAACCAATAGCCCTGGACACCAGCAGATAACTATGTACAGTTATTTCTGTGACTTTGCCCAGCAATGGGGTTGTGCCATGCTCTAAGTTACTCCATGTTGTGTAAAGTTGTGGTTTTGCAGACTGTGCCTTACCCTGAGAGATTCCACTTTGCAAACAGCACTTGACTCCATTTTGAGAGCAAATGCAGACATTGGATGACTCTGCACTTTAGAGGCATGTAAACAACACCATCTGTCTGGCACCATCCACAAACATAGACTGATAAGTAACTTATTTCAAAAGTAGAAAGGATGCCACCCTATAAACTTTGGAAAACCATTTGACAATTTCTTGAAAGTTAAACAACAAATTAGTCTATCACCTAGGAATTCTACTTCTATCGGTCTAGTCATGAAAAAAGAACATAGGCCTTTACAAAGACTTGTATATGAAATGTTCCTGCCTCATCATTCATAATATTTAGAAAATGGAAGCAATTCAAATGCTCATCAATAAATACAATGTCATATTCTACGCAGTAGAATACTATACAACACAGATGAGCCACAAAACTGTTATATAAGTAAGGGAGGCAGGTTTAAAAGACTCCAGTGTTGTACAATTCCACTTTTATGATGTTCATAAGAATTGTAAATCTAGATAGAGAGGAGCAGATTGACAGCTACCTTGGACTAGGGGTAGAAAGTTACTGACTATAAGCCAAAGATCTCTTTGGGGAGATGAAGATGTTCTAAGATTGGATCATAATGACAAAATGAATTTTATAATTTGGAAGTTATACCTCAATAAAGGTCTTATTGATTGGAGTTTTGTTTATTAGCATGTGAAATTTTTGCCTAGGTTCTAAAATAATGCAAATTTAAAAGTTGTGAGTTTTTCTTAATGTTGGTTCAATTTATATTGTAAATGGCAATGAGAGAATTGGATGCAGAGAAAGAAAAAGAAAATCAAGGGGAAAGTATTGATCTATACAAAATAAAATTCAAGAAAAAAAATCATTAAAAAATGACATGGAGACACATTTCACAATTCATAAAAGGCACAAGCCACTGAGAAAAAAAATGTAATAGTCATCAGTCTTTATGGTCCCAATAGCAGGCTTTCAGGTTCTAGGAGGGAAAACCCAATTAATAGAAGAGATGAAATTAATAGATCTCTGTTCCTGAGGACACAACTACACTTCTCTCAAAAATCAACATATCAGGTAGGCAGGAAGCAAAGAGGAGGGGTGTCTGGAAATAAAGTGAGCTGGAAAATAATAGTTACATGTATGTATAAATAAAACTCCAATCCTTTTAGAGGTAACAGTCATTTAAACAGCCATAGAACATCCTTCTAAGATGATCATATATGAAGTCACATGAAAAAAGCCTACTGAATTCTAAATATTAGAATTTGCTTTTGGAAAATAAAATTTTAGCATTTTTTTCCTGATGTCAGAATGCCCACAGCATTAGCTTTGAAAATTTCCTGCCTCATGGGTCTGTGATTTGATCTAACAATAAAAAAAAGATCACATGTATGTATGGTTATATTTACCCCCTAGTTTCTGTAAGAAAATTGGAAGAATTTGGTGTCTGGATAGGACCCAGCCCTTATGAGTGCTAGGCAAGTGGTCTGTCACTCACTGAGCTACATCTCCAGCTCCAAAGCCAGGAATTCAAAAGTTCAACACACTCCTTGCTGTTCCTTTAATTTTCTTAGATTCAACTTTGCCTCGTTCCCATTGGTTTATTGATTGATTTTTTAAAAAATATGTATGTGTGTTTTGATTGCCTATATGTAAGTGAACCACGTGAGTGCAATGCCTGTGAAGGTTAGAAGACGGCATTGGACCCTCTGACACTGAAGTTATGCTGTGTAGGTGCTGGGAACTGAACCAGAGTTCTCTTCAAGAACAGCCAGAACTCTTAACCACAGTGCCATCTCTCCAGCTCCATTCCCACTGAGCTGATTACATCTATCTATCTATCATCTATCTATCTATCTATCTATCTATCTATCTATCTATCTATCTATCTATCTTGTAAATCCCAGCACTCAGGAAACTACAGTAGGAAGATTGCCACAATTTCAGGCCAATCTAGGCTATATGGTGGGTTCCAGGTCAGCCTGGGCTACAGAGTAGGATAAAATGTGTCTCGGAACAACAACACAAAATTTTATAGTTTCCTCTAAAGTTCATTTCCTTCTTTTCCAAAGGACCTGCACTTGGAAGCATCAGAACTAATAAGTTTTGCTGTGAACTCGGGGACTGTCTCCCTAATGACTCCTTCTTCTGCCTTGGCCATTTTCCTCTGTTCGGATCTGGGCCTTTGTAGCTGGTTGGTCCTTTCTCAGGGTTTTTGTTTTCTGTTTGGGTTTTTTTCTTTTTCTTTTTTTTTTTTTTTTTTACTTTTCTTTTGAGACAGGATCCAAGACTGGTAGTGGAGATCAGAGTGCCACCGTGCCAGTTTATTGAGTATCAGAGGTTGCAGCCCTTGAGGGGGGCCAGCCCGAGGGGGGATGGGGGCAAGTAGACGCAGAGTCAAGCCGCAGACTCTGGGAGATGGATGGGAAGCAGGCCAAGCCCGTGGCATTGCCAACTCGTTTATTGAATAGGTGCACACGCTCTTATAGGTCTGGATAGCCAATGACCTTATGGGGTGGGGGTCCCAAATACAGCCAATAGTACGTTTCTCCCAGGTAGGTAGGTAGGTTCTTTCCAGGTGCTGGTCTCAGGACTAGCCAGAGCAGAATGCCACACCCACAGGAACAGTTCCTCTATTCCTCCCAGCAGGTGGTCTGCCTAGGCCCACCTTGCATTATGCCCAACAATTGAGTACTGGGAACTGAGCTCAAGCCTATGTGAGGCAACACTCTACCAACTGAGCTTCAGCCTCAGCCTTGCCTCTCCACTCACTTCCTGTGTGCCAGACGCCTGCATTAAGCTCTCGGGATACCACGGTATCCAAACTGCCCCAGGACTTCCTGAGACAGCTAAACACACCTAGTGGCCATTCGCAGGTAGAAAAGTTGGTTGGAAAGGAAGGACAAGGGGAAGGGAGGTTGGAAGGTTGGGAGGATGGAGGATAGAACGATTGGAGTAGCAAGTCCTTGGGGTTTTTGGTTTTGCCTTCTTTTGGATTTCTTAATGAAACTGTAATCACTCTCACTCTCTGAGATTAATGTGATTCTTTTTCCACTTCTGGTTCTTTGAGTATGCTCAGGGTCTACTTTCCGCAGGCTTCTACTGGCCTCTTTCTTTTAAGAAAATATTTTATTTATTATTTTTATTATGTGTGGAGGAGTGTAAGTGTACCAGTGTCATGCAATACCTGAGGAGGTCAGAAGAGGGTGACAGAATCCTATGGAGTCACAGACAGTTGATATCCACCATGTAGGTGTTGGGTCCTTTGCAAGAACAATCAGTGTTCTTAACTGCTGAGCCATCTCGCCAGCCCCCTAGCCTCTTTCTTTAAAATTTTTAAAAATTTATTTTATTTTCATTTTATGTATATGAGTTTTTTGCCTGTATGTATGTGCACTGCATGCCTTGGAGGGTATCAGATCCCCTGGAATTGAAGTTAGCTACCATGTAGGTGCTGTGAACTGAACCTGGGTCCTCTGTAAGAGCAGCACGTGCTCTTAACTGCTGAGCCATCTCTCCAGCTCCTTCTGGCCTCTTTCTTGCTTGATGAATTGTACTGTAACTCCTATAGTTTCTTTTTAACCTCCAACCACCCCAGATATAAATATTTAAAAGAAGGAAAAAAATGAGGCAAATGGTGACCACTTTCAGTTTTCTACTTCTGGGCTTCTTCGACAAAATGATAAAATGGACTGAGGATATTTCAAATCCAGTCACAAAGCAAGCAAACAACTTGAAGTCACTGACTGGGCACAGGTATGACCTTGTTATCAGCAATCCACCTGGCAGAGAGAGCAGCGACTATCTTGTCCTCTCTAAAAGCATTGGCTGTCACCATGGTCCCATCTGCACTGAGAATTTTTAGCACTTGCCGATGAGAGCATTTCACTCTGTGAAACAGCTCTGGGAGATACATCAAGGGGATCCTATGAAACTGGAGGGTGGCAGATCTGGGACTCATCCTGTTCCTGTCCCAGCACCTGGGGCTTCGAGCCTGTAGAAATGAAGCACTGAGATATTCACTGTGTGCCCTGCAAAAGCACCTAAGATACCTGCCAACGAGCAAAGTTCTGTTCTTTGGTTTGTCTCCACTGTCCAAGCAAAGGTTTACGTTTAGCAAAAGCTACTTTCTAAAATACAAGTAACGAGAAGGGGCCAGGAGATCAGGGTGGCAGTTACCTGGAAGATGCAAACGCAAGAACTCACAGATAGGAACACCTGGGACTCTTGCTTTTAGAGTATGTTCTGTCTCATTACAGAGATACACATAGGTTGCAGTGACTGTTGCACAACCATAAGAATAGATCAATACCACCGAATGGCACACTTAAAATGATGAAGATAGTGGTAGAGCACTTGCCTGACATGCACAGGAGGCCCTGAGGTCACTCCTCAGCAACCTTACCCCCCAAAAAAGTGAAGATGGGAAAAATTATGTATGCTTTACCATGATAATAATGTGGGGGTCCAGAATACTGGTTACTCTAGCAGAAGATGCAGCACCCTGCGTCTAACCAGTTCCAGGGGATCCAACACCCACTTCTGGCTCACTGTCATTGTACAACACAGGTGTACTTACACACACACAGGCAAAACACTCATGCCTGTAAAATAAAAATAAATACCTAAAAATAAAATTAAAAAAAGAAATTAAAATGTGCTTGGTTAATGGAATGTAACTTACTACCATATAGTAATGGGTGCTTGTGGGTCCTAATGAAGAAAAGTTCTTATAAGTAGATATCAGAAAATAGTAGATAAAGCCCTCTGTTCCTGGAGAGGCTGCTGTGATTCTTCTCTCATTTTCTGAGTTGCTTCCTTCCCAAGGCTCATCATCCTCTGAAATGTAATAGTGCTTGACAGTGTGGCTCCTGTTTGGGCCTCCTCATGACCTTGACCTTATCCAGCCTTCTCTCTCTGTCCTGTATGCACGGACTTCCAGGTTGACAGAAGCTGAACAAAGACTTAGGGTTCAAGGGGAGGGCAGGGGGCCGGACAGGGCAAAGGGGAGGGCAAAGGCCCAGCAAGTATCTGCTCTGTGCCTATCTCTGGCTTCCTCTGCCTCTCCTCCTCCAGCTTAAGACAGGAGGCAAACTAGATTTTTAGTCAGGAGAGATGGTAAGTCAGTAGGAGGTGCATATTTATTTTCTATTCATTTCATTTTCTTTCTTTCTTTTTTTTTTTTTTTTCTTTTTTTGAGGCAGATCTTATAGCCCCAGCTAACCTGGACCTCACTATGTAGACCAGGCTGGCCTTGATTTCAGAGATCCACTTGCCTCTGCCTCTGGAGTGTTGGGATTAAAGGTGTGTGCCACCGTGGGCCTCTGTTTTTAACTTTTTCATAGCAAAGCAAAGAAAGCAAAAAATGGTAAAGGGGCTTTTCCAGTGTCACAGTCAGCTGGAAGCTGAGCCACGACTGAAGATTAGGCCCTTGAATGGCGAGTGCTGTGCTAGGCCTCTGCTTGGTGTGCGGCATTGCTTTAGCTGCTCCCGGGACTCTCTATCCCTTCTTCTCTCGTCCCTGTCTTTTTTATTTTACGTATATGAGTGTATCACTTGCACTTATGTAAGTGCACCCATGTTGTGCAATGCCTGCAGAAGTCAGAAGAGGGCGTTGGATCCCCTAGAACTGGAGTTACAGTCGGTTTTTAGCCACCCTGTGGGTATTGATAAACCTGGGTCCTCTGCAAGAGCAGCTAGTGCTCCTACCTTCTAAGCCATCTCTCCAGCCCTCTTCCTGCCTTTCTGTCACAGTATTTGATATAACAATGTCCTCAAGTTTTAATTCAAGTCATCGAGTTCACACATTCAATCCTACAGTTCAGTTAATTTTAGCATGTGTGTTATAAAACTGCATCCACTTAAACCATTTTCTTTAATAAAAATATTTTATTTATTATAATACTTTTTTTTATCTTCTGTGTATGAGTATATTGTCTGCATGTATGTAAATGCACCCATTTCATGACTATCACAGAGGTCAGAAGAGAGCATTGAATCCCCTGGAACTGGAGTTAAGGATGGTTGTTAGCTGTCATGTAGGTGCTGGGAATTGAACCCAAGTCCTCTGCAAAGGCAACGGGTGCTCTTAACCGATGAGTCTTCTCTTTAGCCCCATTTTCTTCTTTTAAACTTAAAAAAGTGTATTGTGTTTGTACGTCTGTGTACTTGTGTGCCACAGCATGTGTGAGAGTAAGAGGATAACTCGTGAGAGTTAGTTTGAATCAGGTTGTCCTCGGGCTTGAGACATCTCAATGGCCCTGCTTTTTGTTGTTTTTTTTAAATTTTGTCTTATTTATTTTTTATTTTATGTGTATGAGTGTTTTGCCTGCACATATATAAGTGCACACATGTCGTGCAATGCTCTTGGAAGTCAGAAGAGGGTGTCAGATCCCCTGGAACTGGTGCTTAACCGAGTTACAGACAGTTGCTAGCCATCATGTGGCTGCTGGGAATCGAACCCTGGTCCTCTGCAAGGACAGCCAGTGCTCTTAACTGCTGAGCCATCTCTTCAGTTGGCTGGCCCTGTTTTAAACCATTTTCATGACTAAGAAGAAAACCCTGGCCCTATGAGCACTAACCTGCCCCTTCACCTTTGGTCTTTTGTGCCTATCTTCTCCCACTCAGCACAGTGTTTTCAAGGTCTATCTACATTGTCATCCTTTCAGATCATTAAATGGTTTTTGTCAGCAAAAGTAGAATAAAGGGATAGACAGACAGATGAGAAAGAGAATGCGGAGGGTTACAGCATAATCTCCTTCCTCCACTGAGTTAAGCTAGAATGTGTCCCTCTTATGTCCTGTCTGTGTACTTCTGCAGTCTTGTGTATCTCATTTAACATAATCTTCATGATCTAGGACCACGACTATCCTAGTTCAGATGGATGCACCAAAGAAGAATTTAGCGGCTCCTCCAAGGGAATGCACATCATAAGGGGAAGAGTGCAAGTTTGTGGGTCCCCAAACCCCAGTGTTTCTCAATAGACTGGGTCACCTCTGGTCATGATCGCTTCAGTGCTTATGTGGTGGGGCCTTCCTGCCAATTAAAACAAGTTATCTCAAGCCAGTCACAATGGCAGACGCTTTTAATCCCAGCACTTGGGAGGCAGAAGCAGGCAGATCTCTGTGAGATAGAGGCCAGTCTAGTCTCCAGAGCGAGACATGGCCAGCTGGGGTTACAGGAAAATACTGTCTCAAAAAGTTATCTCACGGTGCTTTGAAAACCTTTTGCTTCTTGCACCCAAATGTTCCTCATTCAACACCTATAGGCCACATGTTACAAGCCTGTTTCTAGCAACAAATGAAGAACATAAGCCACAGGACCAAGGTAGGGAACTGGAAGAAGGCGACACATCATGCAGTGAAAACAGCTCTGTGACAGGCAGCTCTGGGTTGCTGTGACAAAGGACCCAAGAGAAACTATCTAAAGGGAGGAAATGTCTTGGCTCATTGTTTCAGAGGGTTCAGTCCCAGGTCAGCTGGCTCCATTGCTTTCTACCGGAGGAAACCCGTGTAGGTAGAGAAATCTGCATGAACAAGGAGGCATCAGACATACCCTGCAGGGGCATGCCTTTGAAGTGAACCACTTCCTCCAATACAGCTCCACCGTCCACCATCCCAATATTCCATTTAACCATGAGTCCATCAGTGGATTAATCTGCTGATGAGAGCAGAGCCCTCATGTTATAATCACTCTCCCCAGGCCCGACTTCTGACAAAGCCTTCAATACCTGAGCCTCTCAGTGATGGTGCCCCACATACCAATCAGAACAAGCTGTGAAAAGGTACAGGATGATCCTTATAGACTGTTAGGGAACAGTTTCCCTGTATGCCGTGAACAAAAGTCATTGCAGTGCAATGCACATATGCTGCACTACAATTTGTGTTCAAAACTGTGCACTGGGGGAGAGTGAAATGTTGAGTTTTTTTGTTTTTGTTTTCTGAGACAGAGTCTTACTATGTAGACTTGGCTAGTCTGGAACTGGCTATGTAGACCAAGCTGGCCTCAAACTCATAGAGATCCACCTGCCTCTGCCTCCTAAGCGCTAGGATTAAAGGTGTGTACTACTACATCCAGAAAACTAGCTCATATGAATTTGCAGCAATGGTGACAGCACGCGCAGGACCCATGCTGACTCAGCTAGACAAAACCCAGCATAGAACTGGGAGATGGGCAGCAGGCCCCAACCCTAGCAGAGGAACTATTGGCAAGTGACTACTTTGGGGTGAGGGAGAGCTCCCTTCTTGAAGGGAGCTGCTCTAGATAGACTTACTAGGTTCCAGTGATCAACTTGCACCCAGGGACATCTGGGTACAAAAGCTTGGCCAGCTAGGCCTCAACACACGTGACAGAACGCATGGAAGGTGGGAAGGGGTGTCTAAATTTGATTAAAATCTACTATATGAATGCACAAAAGCGCAATAAAAATATTTTTAAAATTAAATAAACTTTTAAAATTGAAAAAGGTATAAAGAAAAGGAATTGACCTGTGTGTATCTATTTGCTTGTACATGCTCATAATAACTCTGTGAAAAAAGTGGCTCAGAAAATGTAAAATCCACTTGACTCTATGGAGAGGAGCTTGCTGACGGAGAACAGTGTTGGAAGAATTTCATTCCGGCATTTCTGAATCACTCTCTTTTTGCGTATGTGGTCTTTTTGAAACAGGGCCTCTCTGGAACCCCAGCTTGCCTGGAACTCACTGTGTAGACCAAGCTGGCTTCAGTCTCACAAGATCTGCCTGCCTTTGCTGGGGTTAAAGGCATGTGCCATCATGCCCTGACATTATTTTAACTTTTGAACCATATAAATGTATTACCTATTCAAAACCGTGTGTATAGGGCTGAAGGGATGGCTCAGGGGTTAAGAGCATTGACTGCTTCTGCAGAGGACCTGGGTTCAGTTCCCAGCACCCACATGGCAACTAACAACAGTCTATAACCCTAGGGGAAGCCCTCTTCTGGCATCTGTGGGAATTGTATGCATGGGTGCTCTTATATACATGCAGGCAAAACACTCATATACATAAAATAAAAATAAACTTTAAAAGAGTACATATTTTTAAAAACCTGTGCATATATTCCATAGATATTAATAGGTCTCCTGGGCAGAACAAGTCTTGATCTTGAAGTGGGAGGATGCAGTCAGGAATAAACCAAGCAGAGAAGATTTATAAGATTTTTGTAGACTTTACAGCTCCTTGTTTCCAAGCCGAAAGACCAGCTCCAAGGTCAGCTTCTCTGACAGCAGTCATAACTCCCTTGTGAATAAGGACTGTTTCTCTTCTCCCATCTCTGATTCTTGGAATTTGTAGTCTGTATCACACCCAACACTGAATTGCCTGCCCCTTCGCTTTGTTTGGTGTGGTTTCAGGAGTGCTCAGTGTGGATCGCCCTAATTAAGTCGTTATCACCGGGACTGGAGAAATGTCCTACTTCTCCATTTCCACTCCCTGATTGTTTCCTGAGGCCACTATCCTTTTATGTTTGTTTGCTTTGTTTGTTGAGACAGGGTCTTGCTATACAGTGTGTGCTGACCTTGAACTTATGATCCTCCTGCCTCAGCCTCCAGAGCCGGGATTACAGGCTTGTGCCACTCACTACCTCCGAGCTGCTGCTGCCAACAAGGGACCATGGAAAAGCAGTGATATCTTTCTAGAATATGGTTCAGAATGTGAGCCTGAATCCAACTCCTGTTGCTCCTCTTCCTTTAGGTTGGGAAGTCATGTAACCTTGGAGTACCTCAGATTTTTCATGTACAAAGTGAGAGTAATGACAGGACCTAGGTCAAGGGCTATGACAATAATGAAATGAATTAACACAGAATGCATTTGTGTCAGGCACACGGAAAGCCATGTGTGGATTCTGTTAATTATTGCTATTATCTCCAATCAAACCTTTCCTGTTTGTTAGCTTCTGCCACTCAGGTACAGCTACATGTATCTTGTCTTCATTTTGGGAATGTGTCATGCATTTCACACACACATAGGTCATGCATTTCACATACATACACATCTATACATACACATCTATATCTGTATCTTTATGGAAGTAGAAATTCTTGTCCAGGTGTGCATACCTGTTCTCTCTTTCCCTGGCAAAACTGACCTCTCCCTCCTCAGAACGCCCTTGTTCCCCATTTTCTTTAGCAGAACACAATCTGCAAGGTCATCTTCCTTGGTAATCAGGTGTTTAAACCAGGAGGGCCCTGACAAGCTGACTAAAAGGTAAAGACAAGGATGTCTTTCTAAGTAAAAGACTAATAATAAATATTTTAGAATTTCTGACCACTATGGTCTCTAGTGCAATTACTGAATACTGCCTTTGTGTTTCCAAAGGAACTACAAATGATCAATAAAGAAGTTATATGAAGCTGTGTCCCAGTAAGTTTATAGACACTGAAACTTGCATTTTGTATTACTTTCATGTGCTGCCTTTGGTTTTCTCTCAACCATGTAAATATGTAAAACTCATCCTCAGTTTTCAAGGTACACAACACATAGAGTCAGAGTCAGCTGGATTTGGAGCAACAGGCTAGAGGCTTTTATTTTTCTAAGAGGTGATGGGGATATGATGTTTCTAAGGGCGTTTCTTAAAAAAATTATTATTTTTATTTTGTATGTATGAGTGGATTGTCGCCTGCATGTATGTAAGTACAACACTGGTATGTAATGCTCTCGGAGATCAGAAGAGGGAGTTGGATCCCCTGGAATTGGAGTTACAGACGATAGTCTTGTGGGTGCTGGGAACTGAATCTGGGTCCTCTACAGGAATGGCCAGTGCTCTTAATTGCTGAGTCATATTTCCACCTTCCCCACTTAAAATTTTTTAAAATTTATTTATTTATTTATTTTTTGTGTATTGCCGGCATGTATGTAAGTGCAGCCGAGTCATGCAGTGCTGGGAGAGGTGAGAGGAGGACATCAGATTCCCCTGGAACTGGAGTTAGGGACGGTTGTTACTGCTGCGTGGGGTCCTCTGCAAGGGTAGCCAGTGCTCTTGATTGCTGGGCCGTCTCTTCAGTTCCCTGTAAGGGCTTTTCAAGCAGGGTTGTCAGAGCTGGGGATATAGCTCAGTGATAGAGTGCTTGTCTAGCACTGGAAAAGCCCTGGGTTCAAACTGACTGCAACATAAAGTTGACAGATTTAACAAGGAAAATTGCAGAACACCCAGATAAATCTGAATTTCAGACAAGTAAGATACTTTTGTTTTGGGTATGTTCTAAGCAAAACATTCCTGCATTTTCTCTGACCCTACTTCACGATTATAGTAACACAAGGGAATTAAAAATACGTATTCCCACGTGGAGATTCCAGGGCCTTCAGTGGGGGTGGAAGGACAACCTTACTTGTCAATCACTGGGAAGGGTGTGGGCCTTCGGGACAGGAACTAGAGAAAGAAAAGAGGTATATCCCCAAAGAGCCTACTGGGCGTGAAGATGGTGGCAGTCACGTGGATAGGCTTCGGAGAACAGGCATAACCAAGATGGCGCTGCACGAGGCAAGCCTAGCTGTGGCTGGGAGAGAGAGGCCAGGGACGAAGCGTATAGGTTTCACTTTGCAAGCCGTAGCATGCGGATCCAGTGGGTATCCTTGTTTTATTAATAAAGACCAATCTGAACAGTGGGTAATACTCTTGTAATCTCAGATTTGTGAAGGCTGAGGCAGGAGGAGGATCATAGTCCAGACTGATCTGAGAGAGAGAAAGAGAGAGAGAAGGAGGAGGAGGAGGAGGAGGAGGAGGAGGAGGAGGAGGAGGAGGAGGAGGAGGAGGAGGAGGAGGAGGAGGAGGAGGAGGAGGAGGAGGAGGAGGAGGAGGGGGAGGGGGAGGAGGAGGAGGAGGAGGAGGAGGAGGAGGAGGAAAGAAAGAAAGAAGGAAAGAAAGAGAGAAAGAAAGAAAGTGAGTGAGTCTGGAGTGATGGCTTAGCAGTTAAGAGTGCCAGCTGCTCTTGCAGAACACCCAGTTTCGAATCCCAGCACCCACATGGCAGCCAACAATTGCCCATAACTCCAGTTCCAGGTGTTCTGAGACAGCTCTTCACTGTGGGCATTACAGGACACAAGTGTACTTACAAACATGCAGGCAAAACATTCATACACATTAAATAAATAAGAGATTAAAAAAGAAAGAACAGAAATGAAACAAAGAGTATTTGTAAAACAGTAATAATTTCCCAGGTCTGTCTCAGTAAGGGCTTTGTGTTCCTTGTGAGCCAGGCATGCTACTAGGACTGTAAAAGGCAGCAGAGAATGCCTAGGGGACTGGGCCCTGGGCACACCAGCAATGAAAATATCAAGAGGTGGGCTGGATAGATGGCTCAGTGATTAAGAGCACTGGCTACTTTTGCAGAGGACCTGGGTTCAGTTCCCAGCACACACATGATGGGTAACAACCATCTATAACTCTAGTTCCAGGGGATCTTGTACCCTCTGCTGGCCTCTGAGGGCATTGAATGTCACAGGTGCACTCACATACATGCAGGCAAAACACTCGTACACATAAAATAAAAAATGAAAATGTATTGAAGAATGTCAAGAGCAGAACAGATGTCACATTAATGTCTGCATTCTGAGATGGGCCTTTCTTCCAAGAGATAATTCTAGTTTGTATCAGTTTTCCATGCTTCCTGGTTGATCCAATTTACTTCATTAAATTACTGCCTCCCTGAAGACGTCACTTGGAAGCCTTCAACAGTAGGAATTCTCAGTGATTTCAAACAGAGCCCTTTCTGCCACATTTCTGGGTGATTCCTGTGCTAACTCCTGGCAGTTCTCCAACCGAATTGTTATGGAGTGTTTCTCTGGTCTAGTTACCTTTTTGTCTTGTTCTCCCAGTGCCAAGAACATGCTTTGATACTACTGTGTTTGCTGAAGATCTGTTGATGCTGTAAGTCACAACAGGTGGTCCCTGACCATGATTATATTATCAACTCAAGCATTATTTTTCAATAGTGTAGAACTATGTAGCTGAATATGTTTTTTTTTTAAATTTGATTTTATTTGCTTAGTTTTGAGACAAGATCTCTTGAACTTGTTACGTTGTAGATGATAACTTTGAACTCTGATCTTTCTGCTTCCGCCTCCCAAGGCAGAAGACATTGTGTCTGGCTAAATGAACATAGTACTTAAAAAAAACTTTATAGTTGCAGGTGATTTCTAAATAGTGTGTCAATACAGTGATGGCCATTCATCTTATCCTTCGTATGAATACTGTACCTATCCTCACTATATTGTTTCTAAGCTATTCTTTCTTACATAGATGAATTTTTGATTTATAACATATCTCTAACATTCTGTACAGTTTTTTTCTATGAGTTGGTAAAGTAGAAACCTGACAAGACTTTGAGTAAAATAAAGCTTGATAAAATACATAATAGCTGATATATGTATCTACTTAAGGTTTCAATTTTTAAACCTTGAATTAGCCACAAAATACTCATTTTACTATTCCTAATTCTCCACCCCATGTAAGTAGACTGTGGTAAAAACACAGGTACACTTACATTGTTATTTATTCTGCCAGACTTAGTTCTGCTAGCCTGCTTTCTTCTCATGCTAGCAAGCTGAGAAATCAGCAGCTTAGTGGCTGTTGAACAGAGTAGGGGATAATTCACCTGGCTAATTCACATTTTCCTTCTAGTTCACCATGAAACTCTTAAATTTTACTTCAAGGTTTATTTTCAAGGTCTCTTCTGTTCTTTTCAATCTCTTACATCAGGAGGCACAGGAAAGTCCTAGAGAATGTCAGTTTTCCTCAGCATCAGTTGTATAAGGAAACACTTAAATGCACAATGATTTGAGGTAGATTTTTAAAGTTAAAAAAAAATGTCTTTATTTTGGCAGTCACTTAAGATAAGGCAGTTATCATTTAAAGATCAGACACAGCAATTTGACATTTGTCTTCTCTCCTCAAATATCAAGCTGTAAATGTATATTGTTACTATTTCCCCATCAAATTTAACTTTGTGAAATAAGGCATTTTTAATGTTGCAAGAGTTAGAATGACCATGGGTCTTGTGCATGTCAAATAATCACTCTAACACTGAGCTATATCCTCAGCCCTCTTTTTCTCTTTAAGACAGGGTTTCACTAAATTACCTAGTGGCCTTGAACTCACTTTGTAGTCCAGGCTGGCCTTGAACTTTCATCCACCTGCTTCAAGCTCTTTAGAAGCTGGGCTTATAAGTTTGAGCCATGAGACCCAGCTTAAAATGTTTTAAGCAAGACTTTTCTTTTTTAAATTTATTTTTATGTGTATGAGCTTTGCCTGCATGTAAGTGCACCCATGTCCTGCAATACCCATGGAGGCCATAAGAAGGCATCAGATTCCTCCTAGAATTGGAATAACCAACAGCTGTTAGCCGTCTTATGGGTTCTGGGAACTGAACCCTGGTCCTCTGCAAGAGCGGTCAGTACTCTTAAAGACTTTTCTTAAAATGTTAAACGGTTGATTCTATGAGAAAAACTTATTATGGCCAAACTTATCTCTTTCCTTAGGTTAATGGGAATTGGTATATTGATCATTTCAAAACATCAGTTACAACTGAAAAGTCACCTGTCATTATTGTTTCTGTCACTGTGATAAAGCACTCTGATCAAAAGCAGCTTAGGGAGAAAAGGCTTATTTTAGCTTACAACTCCAGGTCACAGTCCTTCGAGGGAAGTCAAGATGGGAACCTGAAGGCAGGCCTGCTTGCTACTCTGCCTAGGACTGTCTCCCGCTAAGGACCTCACTTCACAGGCTAAGAAGTAGAGCAAGAACCACAGAAGGTGCTGCTTACAGCGGCTCACGGCCACCCAGCTAGGGATGGTACCACCCACAACCGGTTGGGTCCTCCTACATCAGTCAGCAACCAAGATAATTCTCACAGGCCAATCTGATCTGGGAAATTCCTCAGTTGAAGCTCTCAGGTGACTCTAGACAGTGTTGAGTTGACAGTTAAAGCTAACCAGGGCACTTTTCTTAAAACTTAAAATTTTAATTATATCTATGTGTGTGTGCATGTAGATCTCTGTGTGTGCCACATACACGTGGAGGTTAGAGGATGCCTTGGGGGAGGAGTTGGTTCCTTTCTTCTGTGTGATTCCTCTGAATCCAACTCATGTCATCAGACTTGGCAGCAATTGCTTTTACCAACTAAGCTGTCTTCATGGCCTTATAATTATCTTTAAAATACATTTCTTAATTTGTCTGGACTGTAAGTACATTTTCTGTGGATTGCTTTATTTAACTTTTGATTTTTCTAGACCAGATAACCATTTTTTATACATACCCAAACTGGGGTCTCACAGTGTAGCCCTGGCTGGCCTGGAATTCATTATGCAAACCAGACCGGCCTTGAACTCAGAGATCCACTGCCTCTGCCTCCCAAGTGTTTGGATTACAGGCATGGGCCACCATACCCAGCACACAGCTGTGCTCTTAAGACTGAGAGTAATGAACTTCATGTTTAGGTGATTGCTTACAGGCACTGCTTATGACAATCAGTCATTATAGAGCCTCAAGAAGCAGTAATGGCCTCTCCTGAGTGGTGCCCAAGGGCTTCCCTGCTGTGTGTCTGTTCTCCCTCCTACCAGCAACCTGAATCTTGTTGTCAGGCCAGTGTGCCGCATATGATGGATATGTCACCTTTTTGAACCCACTGTCTTCCTAAGAGCCCGGGACTGGCCCTGGATGTTTCAGTCTTGTAAGGAGGATGAGATTTGTGACAGGAGTTTACTGTCTTCCAGGCTTTTAGTTGAATTCCTATTCTTGATTTGACTGGGGAAACCTTGCTTGGGAAGAACTAACAGACTGCTCAGATCCTGAAGTCTGCCTCCTAGCTCACCATTCTGAGTTTCCAAATTCTTCTTACAGAAAACAAAAGCAATAGTATCTTATTCTTAGCTTTTTCTACACGCTGGTAATTGCATATTCACAGTAATTCTCAAGTTGTTCCCAGTTTCCAGATGATGAAAAGGAGGCAAAGTTTAGCTTGTAACTCAAGTAGTCTAATGGTAAAACCTGTAATCCCACTGTTAGGATACACAGTGCTCCGACTGCCTGTCCTCCGTCTATGTGGGTATGTGCGGAAATTCAAGGGTATAGAGAAAGTGGCTGGTCATTCAGTCCTGTTGCTGCCACCTCAGGCATAGACATCTTCCTGAGTAACTAGGTCCTCTCAACATTATCTGCTTTCACAGTCCTGCTCCTCCAATCTACACTACAAACAGCTAACAACAATGATCAAGCATTTTCTATGTGGCAGGCATCTTTCTTGGCACTTTACAAATATCTCTAATCCCTATGATATTACTGTCCCCACATAAAGGCCAGAAGGCTCAAATACACTAAATGGTTTGTTCAAATCGCACAGTGATTAGCAGAACTCACTTTCATTCCTCCAACGGACTCAAGGACAAAAGCCTCCATCATTCTCCATTTGCCTATAGGATAGAAGCCAACTGTCCCACTGGCAGGCTAGGTGCCACATTATCTGCCCGCGCTTATCTCCTGCTGGGCTCCAGTTTGACTCCTCTGTTCCAGACGGGCATGTCTGTGCCCTCTCCCCCAACCCACGGGCTTGCTCCCAGCACCCAGACTTCTCTCCATTGTTCCGTGACCTAGAATGTCCTGTTTTCTCTTTATCCCTCCTCAGATCCACAGTCACTGCAGGAGAGCTATTTTCCATCTCACCAAAAGTCCTCTTCAGTAAACACTTGGCCGTGATAGGCCGCCTTTCACCTTCACTGCTATTGCTTACCACTGTCCCGGGGTATGGCTTGCACAGATCTGTGCGCAAGCTGCTGACTCAACTATGTACCTGACATGCTGAACTGATATTTTCACTCACATTATCGCTCACTTCAGAGCCAATCTGGGGAATTTTCCCTTGACCTGTTGCACCAGGATGTGGAGCAAAAACAGCTTCCCATAGACAAAATGGAAAGTTGGTAAATTTACCATTGGTGTCTTCAAATATAGCAGTCCTTCCCCAGGTTCTTTCCACATGTAGAAGGTATGCCAGTATATGTATTTTGTGCCCTCTTTTCTTTTCATTCTGGAAATAACATACTACTAAGCCAGATATTCTTCTAAACACTTCCATATTGGCTACCTTAATCTTCTTACTCACCACCTGGACTTGGAGTAATGATCACTCCTTCCCTTTTAGGGATGAGGCAACAGTCACTGAGCAGCAAGATAGCTTGCCTAAGGTCATTACACCTTGCCCTGGCAATAACATGATGCATTGTTTCTTTCCGACAGTGGAAGTAATGCCTCCTGTTTAAAACAATCAGAAGCACTGAAGGCACAGCTTCATGTTAGCACTGACCTGATGTGTACGAAGCCCTGTGTTGCAGGCTCAGTCCACCTCCCAAACAAATAAACAAAGAAGCCAGATATAAAATGGGAGCCTATCATTCAAAATCTGATCATCTACAGAGAATTGAACAAGGAACTTAGCTATGTCTATATATTCATTTGCATTTTGAAAATTGAGCTATCCCGTATACTACGGATGTTTTCTTTTTTTAATTTACTGTATACTATGGGTGCTTTCTTTCTTTTATTTATTTATTTTTATTTTATGAGTATGAGTGTTATGCCTGCATGCATGAAAGCACACCCATGTCATGCAGTGCCTGTGGAGGCCAGAAGAGGGTGTTAGATCCCCTGGAGCTGGAGTTACTAAACAGCTGTTAGCTGCCATATGGGTGCTGGAAATTGAGCTCAGGTCTTTTGTAAGAGTAGCCAGTATTCTTAATCGTTGAGTTATCTCTCCAGCCCCAAGCATGATTTCTTTTAATTCAAAAGTTTTAACTGCTTCATTGAGGCTCAGCGCGTGTGCGCACGCATGCACACGTACACACACATGATCAGAAAATTCATCCGTTTTATTTATTTTCTAATTTTTTTGCTTCATTTTTATTTCATATGTACCCATGTATTGTGTGCATGTATGCAAGTGCACCCGTGTCATGCAATGTCTGAGGAGGACAGAAGAGGGCATCAGATGCCCTGGAACTGGAGTTACAGACAGTTGTTCGATGCCAAGTGGGTACTGGGATTTGAACCTGGGTCTTTTGCAAGAACCTCCAGTGTTCTTAACTGCTGAGCCATCTCTCCAGTCTGAGTTTGTTTTTAAAAATATTTTATTATTTTTGTTTTATGTGCATGAGTGTATTACCTGCATGTATATAAGTGCACCCATGCCACGCAATGCCTGTGAAGGTCAAAACGGAGTCATGACCCCCTGGAACTGGAGTTACGGACTGCTGTTAGCTGCTGTGTGGGTGCTGGGAACTAAACCCAGGGCCTCTGCAAGAGCAGCCATTGCTCTTAGCACTGAGCCATCTCTCCAGCCCCAAGTTCACCTGTTTTAATTGTACCCTGATTTTAATAAATTTTCCTAGTTCTGAAGCTCTTACAATTTTAGGTAATTTCATCGCCTATATAAGTACTTTTTAACCATTTACACTCACTCCCAGTTCCTACCTGCAGCTCTTAGTAACTGCTAATCTGTTTTCTTTCTGTATTGATTCACTTCTCCTGGATATTTCAAATAAATAAGTGGTTGTTTGAATCTGGTTTCTTTTACCTAGATGGTGTGTGTGTGTGTGTGTGTGTGTGTGTGTGTGTGTGTGGTGCATACATGTGCTCACGTGTGTGGAGGCCAGAGGTTAACATCGGTATTGATGTTGGGTATCTTCTCCAGTCTCTCTCTACCTTATATATTAAGGTGAGTTCTCTCACTTGAGCCAGATGTTGGCTAGTCTAGCAAGCTATCTTGTTCAGGTGGTCCCTGTCCCTGCCTCCTAGGAGCTGGGATTACAGGCAGTCTGTCACACTTGCCTAGCATTTATGTGGGTGCTAGGGATCCAAATTTTACCCCTGAGCCATCTTCTCAGTCCCAGAATATTTTTAAGGTTCATCCATGGTGCAGCTTGTATCGCTACGTCACTCCTTTCATGGCTGAATAAATAAATATTTCATATGTAGACATGCATAGCAAATTGGTTTACAAGACATTTGGATGGTTTCATATGAGTAACACTGACATGAATTTCCATGTTTTGTTTTTCTTGGGGTAAACACATAGACTTGTTGGGTTATATGATAAATATTTCAAAATGACTGTATTATTTTACATTCCTATCACAATATATGAGAATTATAGTTTCTCTACATTTACTATTGTCTGTGGGGATTTTTGTTAGTTGTTATCCTCTAAATTTTTTTTTTGAGAATGGGTCTCATTATGTATGCCTAAAACTTGATACCCTCTTGCCTCTGAGTCCTAAATAATGGATTATAGGTGTGTGCTACCATGATTGCTTTGTCTGTTTTAATCATAGATAACCTAGAGAGTATGAAGCAATATCTTGTAGTTTTGATTTATATCTAACGGTGTGGAGTACCTTTCTATGTGCTTATTAGCCATTTGGGTATTTGTGGTGTGTGTGTGTCTGGTATTTGCCCCTGTGTATTCACTTGTCTGTGCATGTGTACGTGGAGGCCAGAGATTGACTTGAGGTATCTTCCTCGGTTGCTCTTCATTTTAGTTTTTGAGACAGGGTCTCTCACTGAACCTAGAGTACACTGTTTTGGCTAGAGTGCCTGACCAGTAAACCTCAGGAATCTATCTGTCTCCATACCCCCCGTGCTGGGGTTATAGATGGGGGCTGCCACCCCCAGCTTTTAGGTGAGTGTTGGGGATCAGAGCTCAGGTCCTCATGATTGCATAGCAGGTACTTTTCCCATGAAGCCATCTCCCCAGTCCCATTTTTTTTTTTGTTGAAATATCTGCTCAACTTTTGGGCCCGTTTTTCGTCTGTGTTACTTTGCATGCATGCACATGTGTGTGTGCGTGAGTGTGTGTGTATTTGTATGTGTATGTATACAGTGCCGGGAACCAAACTTGGGGCCTTAAACACTCTTAGCAGGCATTGTGTCATTCGACTTCGTTCCCAGCCTCCTGTTTTAAATTATTGAACCAAAATAGTTCTTTTAAGAAAAATATTTTATTTTTTTTTTATAATATGCGTATGAATGTATTGTCTGTATGTACGTAAGTGCAACTGTGTTGTACAATGCCTGCAGAAGTGAGAGAGGATGTTGGATTCTGTGGAGCTGGAGTTATAGATGGATGTTAGCTGCCATGTGTGTGCTAGGAATCAAACCCAGGTCCTCTGCAAGAACAGCCAGTGCTCTTAACCACTGAGACATCGCTCCAGTTTTAAAATAGGTTCTTTATATTGGGGCTTGGAGAGATCACTCTGCGTTTAAGAGCACTTACGGCTCTTCCAGAGGACCTGGGTTCGGTTCCTAGCACTCACTTGGCAGGTAACACTCATCCTTAACTCTAGTTCCAGGGGATCTGACCCCTTCTTCTTGGATACCAGGGACATGTGATGTACTTATATTCAGGTAGGCAAAACACTCATGCACATGATTAAAGTAAAATAAAATAAAATAGTTCTTTATGTTCTGGATACATATTCTTTATCAGATTTAATGATGTTTAAATATTTTCTCAGTTTGTGACTTCCCTTTTCAATTTTCTTTTTAAAGAAGGTTTATTTTTTATGTTTGTGAATGTTTTGCCTGCTTGTATGGATATATACCACATGCATGCCTGGTGCCTGTGGAAACCAGAAGAGGGTGTTGGAGCCCCAGGACTGGAATTACAGATGGTTGTGAGTCACCGTGTATGTGCTGGGAACTGAACCTGGGTCCTCTGCAAAAGAAGCAAGTGCTCTTAATTGGTAGTTAAAACCAGTTAGTGGTTTTTGAAGCACAAAAGTTTTCAATTTTAATGAAGTCCAATTTATTATTTTCTTCTTTTTTGGTTTCATATTTAGGAATTTTCATCTCAGACAAGTTTTAGTTATTTTTAAAAACTTTCGTTTTTGGTGTTTTTTTTGTTGTTTTGTTTTGTTTTTTGAAACAGGGTCTCCCTGTAGCTCCAGCTCGCCTGGAACTTGCTATGTAGTGCAGTTTGGCCTCCATCTCACAGAGAGTTCTCTGCCTCTGCTTCCTGAATGCTGGTATTAAAGGCATGTGCCACGGTGCCCAGCTAAAGACACATTTTAAAACTGTCCATCTCCTCACTTTTCGGCGTGCCTTGGCATATTTCTAAGTCATTATGTACAGATCTGTGACATCATTTGGGGGGACTTTGGTTTCTGGACAAGAAAGGAGACAACAGGACCAGGATTTTCAAAATACCTGGAAGAAGCCAGCTCTGCAGAATTATAGTACAGGCCTATAATCCCAGCTTCAGGAAGGCCGAGACAGAAGGATCAGAAGTTCAAGGCCTGCTTGGGCTTCAGAGTGAGTTCAAGGTCAGCTTGGGAATCTTAGTGAGACTCTCTATCTCAAAATTTTAAAAAGTCACTAGAAAGGGCTGGTGAGGTAGCTTAATGGTAGCATACTTGCTCAGCACACACAAGGACCTGGGTTCTATCACAAGTACCATAGAAATGTTTTAAATGCATTAAATACATTTAGTAGGACTGTTTGCTCTTGAGCCCCTCTTATTTCCTGCACTGGGCATTAAACACATGGCTCCAGGCACAACAGACAAGCACCCTACCACTGAGTTATAACCCCAGCCGTCCCCTATCTTCTTTGTGGATCTTTCCTGCAGGTAAATAAAAACTTCATTTACTATTAATTTATTTATAACCTTCAGATTTCAAGGTGTTGGATATACAGGTTCCTAGTCCCAAATTTTCTGTAGAATTAAGCACCCCCATCACAGATTCCTTATAATTTGGGATTTGACAGCAGCTTCTTCATGCATTTATTTCATTTTCTAAAGCTGGATCATACTTCAGGAATGATCCAGCTTCAGTGTATTTATCAAAATGTAAACAATAAAAGTATGAGACTGGAGAGACAGCTCAGCCGTTAAGAACACTGACTGCTTTTGCAGAGGACCAGGGTCTGGTTCCCAGCACCTTTATGGCAGCTGACAACGATCCCTCTATATCTCCAGTTCCAGATAATCTGACCCCTTCTTCCGGCCTCTGCAGGCACCACATGCACAGGTGCACTTGCACACATGCAGGCAAAACATTCATAAACATAAAAAAATTTAAATGTAAATAATAAAAGTAAATAGTGATGAACAGCAGTTGGCATGTGTTTATAATTAATTACTTAATTACTTAATTTTGTAGTTCTGGGGATTGAAACTATGGTCAGCCAATTTTAAGATAATCACTCAACTACCGAATTACAACCTAGCTCCTTTTTTACTTTTTATTTTGAGGTAGAGTCCCATTGGAATTCCCAGATCAGCCTTGAATTCATTCTGTAGCGGAGGGAAGCATTGAACTTGAAATCCTCTGGCCTCAACCTCCGGAGTAGCTGGGACTACAGGACAGCGTCAGCAGGCCTGACTGGCATGTGTGTTTCAGTAAGAGATTTTTGAGGACTGGTATTCTGTGCAAGCACAGAGAGAAGGCAGGCAGGCCCTGGACTGGAGAGTGGATGGGAGTTCTGAGAAAGACTGCAAGGTCACAGAACTGGGTTTGCTTATTTTTTGAGGTATATTTACATACAATAAAGTAATATCTTAGCATGGAATGAGTTTTTGACAAATGCTTCAGTCTGTGTGATGCCTCTCCCAAATTAAATTTTTCGGTTTTTTTTTCAAGATTTTTTTTAGACAAGGTATCCATACTTAGCCCATGCTCGCCCTCAAACTCTGGCTCCTGTCTTTGTCAAGGGTAGTACTAGCTTGGGTCACATTGTCTGACTCTGAATATTTTGTGGATTTTTTAAAAAATTACTTTTTTTTTTTTTTTTGGTCTTTTTGAAACAGAGTCTCCCTGTAGCCCCAGCTGACCTGGAACTTGCTATGTAGACCAGGCTGGCCCCGATTTCACAGAGATTTCCCCCTATCTCTGCCTCCGGAATGCTGGGATTAGAGGCCCACAGGGACACTTCCAGCTTGCTTTTTATTTAAAAATTTTTTGAGACATGCAGCACCAGCTGTCCTGGAACTCTCTGTGTAGACCAGGCTGGCCTCTGTAGTGAGATCCACCGCCTGCTTTGTTTCTTTAGACAGGGTCTCTGGCGCTCTAGCTCTCCTGAAACTCACTATGTAACCTACACTGGCCTCAAGCTAGAGGTGATTTTCCTGATTTGGCCTTCCAGGTCCTGGGGTTACAAGCAGCCACCATGTCCAGCTAAACTCATTTTTTTTTTTTTTTTTTTTAACGCATGCGACCCAAAGGCCTGGAGAATCCTAAAAGAAGTTGCTTTAAAGGCAGAATCTATCTGGTTCTGCAGCGAGAAGAAACGGAGGCCAGAACTATATGGGCTGGAAAGTTATTTGAAGCTAGGTAGCTGATCCTGGGAACAGATAAAGACAAAGAGGTGGATGGGGGTGTAGAAAGCCCCAGCCTCTATTTTGGGGGAGCTTGAGTCCCATACACTGAGGGTGTCTTTTGCTGACATAAACACAGAGTGGGCTTTTCAACCTCGTGCCTTACTCATGAGAGAGTGGGGGATGGGTGGAAGAACACCACTTTCTGAGTTGGCTGCTGTCCGTTGGCGATCCAGTTTGAAAAATGCGCCTCACTGGGGGGGTAACGGTGGGGGAAGAGAGCCAGTCGACCCACGGGTGGTCTACCTCTTCCAAGCAACGCTTGGCTAGCCTAGCTACCTCGTGCAAGGAGCTCAGGTAGAGAGCTCTGCACATCCCTGTCTGTGATTGTAGCAATTCTGCAGCAACGCTCCGCGGTGCGGTGCGTGTAGCTGGTGCAAGCTTGCACAGAGGAAGCCCAGTGGTTGGAGCTAAGGGAAAGTGGGCGTGGCCTTCGTGGCCTTTCCCGCCTCTGTAATCCTGGAAACATTCTAAGAAAGTATCCAAAAGTTCTGAACCGCGCGCGCGCCAAAAGGTACAACGCCCCCCTCCCAGCAATCCTGACGCTGCGTGGCCCGAGGTCGCCACTTGGACTTTACGTCCAGCCCGTGCGCACACGCCTCGAGGCCTCCGGCCAGAGTGCGTGCATCTGCAGGCGCTGGAAGCAGCCGGAGCCTCAGGAGCAGCATGCCCAACGACGACACCTTCAGCAAGCCCTCCGCACCCGAGGTGCCGCACGCTCCCGGGGCACCGCCTCAGGGCAAGGCCGGCTGTGGCAAAGCCGCCGGGGCGATGCTGGGGGTGGCTGGGGGTGCCGGCGGCAGCGGAGGGGCCTCGGGCTCGGGGCCGTCGGCCACCGGGAACAAGAAGTCCCCGAGGCTGCCCAAGTGCGCTCGCTGCAGGAACCACGGCTACGCGTCGCCGCTCAAGGGCCACAAGCGCTTCTGCATGTGGCGGGACTGCCAGTGCAAGAAGTGCAACCTGATTGCCGAGAGACAGCGCGTGATGGCCGCGCAGGTGAGTGCGGGCGTCCGGGGAAGCAGGTTCGGCTCCGAGCGTTTCAAACGTAGTCATCGGGCCGCGGGAGCCCAGGGTTCGAGGTACCGCGGGGGTCGGGAGGAAAAGACGGAGTGATTGAGAAGAGGACTTAGGGACCGCGCGTGGAGAGAGAGAGGGACCGGAGAAAGGACCGAGGGACCGCGGGGAGGGGACGAGGTAGGGACCGAGGGGAGGATGGAGGTACCGCTGGGCGACGGAGGGGAGGATGGAAGGATCGTCCGAGGACAGGACGGAGGGACCGCGGGGCGAGGGGAATGACGACGCGGGCACGGAGGGGTGGATGGAGGTACCGCCGGGCGTCGTCGGAGGGACGGAGGGGAGGGTGGAAGGATCCTTTGTGGACAGAGGGGACCGCGGAGCGAGGGGAGGGACCGCCGGGCAGGGGAGACCACGGGAACTGGGTTGGGGGACCGAAGGGAGGATGGAAAGGCCACGGGTGGAGGGATCTTGGGTGGGGAGATGGAGGCACGGGATGGGGAGATGACACGGAAGGAAGGATGGAGGGATCGGGCAGGAGACCGAGGGACCTAGGGAAGGATGGAGGGACCGCGGGGGTCGGGGTGGGGAGGTGGAGGAACCGAGGAGGAACGGAGGGATCCCAGACGGACGCGCGCGCTCTGGTCGGGGCTTCGGTCACTGGCAGAGGCCGATTGGGTTGGCCAGCGACGCTTCGGGAACTCTGACTGAGTGAAAATAGATTCACTCCCCACGAGTCCCAAGGGGTTGCGGCCGCGGAAATGCCGAGTGGGGGGCAGTCCGCATACATCTAGCCTCGCTTTCCCCAGAGCTGCGGATTCACTCCGCTCAGGGGTCCCTCCATTCTCTGAGGACTCCCAGCAGCAGAGTTTCGGGGCTCACTCTTCAGATGGGACCCCACGGTCTCTAGACTCGGGGTCCCCAAGGACCCCGCTCTGGTAACTGGGATGTGCCGGGGAGTTCGCATATCCAGACACTCCCCTCCAGCAAACTTGGGCTGTTCACTCGGTTGGGACGCTCATTACCAAAACGCGGGCCCTGAGTTGAGAATTTTGGGGTTCTCTCTGATGGAAGAGCTCCCCATTACCCCGGACGCCCGTCTCAAGCTGAGAGTTAAGGGGTTGCTCTGATGGAAGAGCTCCCCACCACCCAGAAACCTTGGTCGAAGTTAGTGGTTGCAAGGTTTGCTCTGCTAGAAGGGGTCCCCACAATCCCAGCTGAGAGTTGCTGGGTTCACTGGGGTGGGGGGAGGGGACGCGACTGATTTAAGGAGGGTCCCCAGAGCCCTTGGGGCACTCGGTAGGCTTAGGGGAGGCGGGCGATTGGGACCGCCCCCGCTCGCTCCCCCGCCCACCCGCACTCAGATGGCCCCAGAGCGTGGAGATCCCGGGCTTTTCTAGAAAAGTCTTTGGGGCAATGCCGCCTACGCTGTGTGGTCCTGTAGCTCTTGGCGCTTTTTTTGCGTTCATCCCCTCCCGACCCCCGAGAACGTCTCAGCCATTTTGAGCAGTGTGCAAATGCCAGCATTTAACAATTTGTAGTCCCTATCCAAGTTATTCTCGTTCAGATTACTTTGAAAGCGTTTTACCTATGCTTAAGAATTTAAAAAAAAAAAAAAGATACGGGACAGATGTAAGAGCTTGAAGTTCTTTTTTTAGGTTCAGCAGCAGGTTAGTAATTTAACATCTTAACGGAAATAGTTAAATGTCTTTGGTCTCCTTAAAGGATTTTTAGAAGGCAATAATATACATTCTTTCAACCTAAAAGTTGTTTCATCTTCTTAAGGCAGGTTATTTAAAAATGAAAAGCTACTGAAGAAATTTTTGCTGAAAAGGTGCTACTTTTGATTAGGAACTTCTTTTGAAAGTGACTTAGATGAGAAGGGATTGGAGGAAGAGGACAACACAAATGCTTAACGATTATATTCTTGCTGTGGGCGTCAGATTTTTAAAAATGTGGTTTAAATTATATATACTTTGGATTCACATATTGCAGAGTTAGTCGAAGAAAATGTAGGTAGTTTTCTTTAGCTTCAAAGATGGCAGTTTTGTCTATAATGAATGAAAATAATATACTGGGTATAACATTAAAACGCATCTCAATGATACTACATAAAAACATAAGGACTTCTAAATTATACTTGTAGGTAAAAATATTGGGAACACTTAGATTATGTATTTAGCTTGAAGAGTATACTTGGAGGGAATTTTTTCAAAATACGTATTTTAATGGAGACGCCAATTTTGAATTACCTTGATGAGGGGGCTAACTTTGAGAGGAGTCTGTTATCTGAATAAAAATTGAAAGCAACTCAAAGTACCTTATAAAGTGAGATATTAAGACTTTTCACACCAGACTTGTGCTATGCTAGATGCATCCTTAAAAATCCAAATAATTGCTTTTTAAAATCACTTGTAAATAACTTGAAATTGGTGTTAAATATAATCCAAAATAACTGCAGTTTTAGTCACCTGATATCCCTCTCCCTGTTCAAATATCCGTTTCCTAAAATATCTTAAAAAATTTAAAACTTAGTTTATGGCATAGTTTTAAGCTGTGCATTTGGGGTATGCCTGGGTCATGGGGTTTTTGTAGGTATGCCTTGATATACTTTAGAGGTTTCCTCCTCCTCTTCCTCTTCCCTCTTTTCCCGAGCCTAAGGCTTATTTTATCCTAGGTGACTGATTACTTAGGGTCTAATATTCTAAGTTGAGGAAGCCTTTGATTATGAATAAAATTAATTTTCAAATTAATCAGCTAAGTTTGGACTATAGATTTTTAATATATAGATTGTAGTTGTGGGCCTTAAAAATTGTTATTGTGGGGAGATTTTTGTGTAGCTATTTCTCTCTTTGCACCTTTTTTTTGGGTTCAGTGTTGAACTCAGGTCGACAAGCTTGCTGTAGAGCCGTCTTGCTAGCCCAGATGTGTGTGTGTGTGTGTGTGTGTGTGTGTGTATGTATTGAACCTGGGGCTTCATACATAAGTGTTGTATCACTGAGCCCACAGAATTTTTGATTTACCGTTTGGCCTTTCTTCTTTAAAAAAATACCTTTAATTTAGTTTAATTTATTTTATATGTATGACTATATTGTCTGCATATATGTAAGTGCATATGTATAGTGCAATGCCCAAGGAGGTCAGAAGAGGGCCCTGGATCCCCTGGAACTGGAGTTACAGTTAGCCCCATGTGGGTGCTGGGAATCCTCTGCAAAAGCAGCCTGTGCTCTTAACTGCTGAGCCAGCTCTCCAGCTCCTGGACTTTTCCTCTTGACTCGGGCCTCAGAGGTTCTGGCACTTGACTTATCTTACTTTCATCATTGATCAATTTCAGTAGAAAGTCTTTTTTTTTTTTTCTGTTACATGTAGTAAACAAAAAACACAATTTCTTTTCCTGAAGTCTTTCTTTTTCCCTTTCCAACTTTTAACAATGTTATTTAAAAGACAAGTTAAAGAAGGACCCTGAAGGCTTTGGCAACTGTGGAATTTCTTTGGGCTCCAGTTGTGACTCCTCCCCAGTACCAGATTAGAGCCTCCTTCTCCACATTCTTGAGGGTTCCCTAAGCAGCCCCCGCTTTCCTGACAACTTTGTTCCAGACTGTTCTGCCCTTTCCTCTTGACTCTGTGAATCCTCCTCACCCCTTCATCAAGACTCGGCCAGAATCCTTCTTGGTTGATGCTTACATTTTAGAAACGGTCTCTCTCGCCCTCCCTTCTCCCTCCTCCTCCCTCTCTCCCCCGTTTCCCCCTTTCCTTTTCTCTTTACCCATCTCCGTCTCTCTTCCTTCTTTCACTCTCTCTCCCACCTCTCTCTCCATCTCCTCCCATCTCCCCCTCTCTTCTCTTTCTCTCTCTCTTCCCTCTCCCTCTCCTTCTCTCCCTGTCTCCTCTCCCCATATCTCCCCTTCCCTCCATTCTCAGACAGTCTTGCTGTGTAGCCCAGGCTGGCCTTGAACTTTGAATTCTCCTGCAACAGCCTCCCGAGTGCTGGAATTACCCACAGTGCCTGGCTGCCTTTTCAAGATATTTTGATCTGAATTGCTTCTGTAGGCTTGGTGGGTGTTCTACACATTTTGACTTGGATGGAAGTTGCATGTTTATATGTCTCCTTTTCTCCTAAATGGTAAGGCACTTGAGACTGTAATCTTACAGTCTCATCTTCACAGTACAATGTTCTTTGACATATTTTCAGAATGAAGGCATGAATGGTCCAGGTCCTTCTAGTCCGTTAGAGCCTTTACTTGAGCTCATTGTACTCATTGTACAGTCTTTCCAGCTCTGCAGATTGTAGTTACCCAGGAGGCGAGATAAACGAAAGGAAAGAAGGAGGAATGAGCATTGCTCAGACCTCACCCACAGATCTGGAATTTTTGCAAAATTTCACAGTTGACTGTGCTATGCTGGAAGATGACTCACTGTCCTGTGGTTCTAGGTGGCTCTGAGAAGGCAGCAGGCCCAGGAGGAGGAACTGGGCATCAGCCATCCCATCCCACTGCCCAGCGCAGCAGAGCTGCTTGTCAAGAGAGAGAATAATGTCAGCAGCCCATGCCTCATGACCGAGAGCAGCTCCTCACAGCCTCCGCCAGCCAGTACCCCCACCACTGTGGCCTCAGGTAACCTGGGGGAGGGGGAGCTGGGTTCCCATTGGGACTAATGTACAGCAGGAAGAAGGGCTGCAGCCAGCCACGTAAACGAGTTCAGGACCATCCTGAGCGGCACATAATATTTAGATCCCCAAGAATTTCTTGAAAGAGTCTTCCTCTGCGAGCCTGCCCTTGGCTGCCTCTCAGGGTGACCATGGCTTCTAGAGGCAAAGCTTCAACAGCGTTGCTTTCCCGTACATGAGTATCCAGAGTCAGAGTAACAGAATATCAGCGGGAAATGAAATTGTCAGATGTCATCACAGTCCAACACTCCATGCTGGGGTCCTGCTGCGTCGGAACTCAGGGTCCTTGTTTCCTGGAACTGGACATCCATTCCTCTAGTCACTTTGGGGAAAGTGTCTGAAAAGGCCAAATCCTGGATTTAAAATGTGAACAAACCTGGGGAGAACATGGAAGGCATGTGTGCTGGCCTTCATTCTCCTCTGTGTGCCGAGTGCCTTTTCAGGGACTTCGTATATGGAGTTGACTTCACTTTCTTCCCATAATCACAGCAAGGGAACAAGTAGCAGTTCTTTTTAACATGCTTGAAAACTTAAGAGTTAATTAGGAAGCGAGTTGACTGACCAAGTTGACTGAACTAGGAAGTCTATTAAGTATTTATTTATTTGGGTTCTTTTGAGACAGGGTCTCCCTGTAGCCACAACTGGCCTGAAACTCTGTAGACCAGGCTGGCCTCAATCTCACAAAGATCTCCCTGCCTTTGCCTATGACGTGTTGGGACTAAAGGTGTGTACCGCCATACCCAGCTGAATGGACTAGGAAGTCTAAATCAGCCCACCTGCCTTCAGAATTCAGTGAGCTCACTACCATGGGTCTCTAAACCCTCGAGAACCACAGTGGATGAGAGCTCACTGACTGTAGAAGCCCTCAGTCGCATGTAGTTCTTTAAATTTAAAACGCTTCTCCTGAAATAAAATGAGAGCGTTTGGTTTCTCCAGTGCAGTAGTCTCATTTCAACCATTCAGTAGCCACACAGAACTAAGGGCTGCCATGATGAATGGTGCCTTTTTGTTCTTCAGAAACTTGGTGGTACTGTTTGGGAATGCTAAGACCACTAAGAAATCTACTAGTGGTCTATGGAGTTCATTATGGCAATTAAATACAGTACTGTTCCCTTATCTGATAGGTTTCAAGACCCCAAGGAATGTCTAAGGCACACACACATACACTCACACATACATGTATAGACATGCACATACAGATACAGTATGCTTTTCATACATCCACATACTTGTGACAAAGATTACTTTGTAAATCAGGTAGTGTAAGAGATTATTAATAGCTGATAGCTAGAATAATTTTTAGAATATACTGTAATACATTTATTTAAAACTTAGAGATTATTTGTTTCTGCAGTTTTCCCTTTAATATTTCTGGACTGTTCTTGGCCTTGGGTAAGTGAAACCCCACTGTGTGCATATTGACATCATAGCATATCTTAGGGGTTACTCTGACTTCATGAAATCCAACTTTGCAGCATGTACCACCTTAACTAAGCTTTCATGAATCACTGTTGCTAGACCTAACTCCTGGGATACCATGATTCAACCACACGTGAGTGTCTGTGCCGCTTTAGACAGGTTGCTCTAGCTTTCTGAGCTTCTTGTTTCGACATCTCAAAAATGAGACGGTTTGGCGGGGTGTGTGTGGGGAGGGGTTTGGGGGGTGTGTGTCTTTGATGACTCCTGGCCATTGGAAAGGAGAATGTAGGCATGTATCAAAGAGCAGGCAATGGTGTCTGTTGCTGTAGATTCTGTAGTTAATAACGGGCAAGATACTGATGTCCCACAATTTAGAATGGTATCACATACTGGTAAACTCACGGCAAACTAAAGATTTCATAGGTCAAAATGGATTTAACACACTTAGCCACTGATCACAATATGGCTACACTGTATAGAGTGCTGAGTACTTGTGGTAGACTGACTGACTGGAGCTGCCCATGTTTCTGGCCTGGAGTTTCAGAAGATGATACTGTATATCAGTCAGTAGCTTAGGAAAAGACCAGGATTTGGCATCTGGCTTCTCCAGAAAATGTATCACTTTCATACTCATTTTGGAACTAATATAAAGTAAAAAATGCTAAGTAGAACTAATACTCTTCATTTTATCCTTGGAGTTGTAGCTCACAATGTGTACTTAGGACATTTCTAAACTTACTCTTCATAGGCCCAAAGAAATTTTGGCAGGGATGTCAGAGTAGTGGTTGGGGGAGTTATAGGAAAGAGTCACAGGGGAGCGGGAAAGAGGGTTCAGGGAAGATGTGACCTGACTTTTGATCTGCCCCAGAGTTGACAGACCTCCAGGTCCTGTTGACATCTTGAAATAGGGAAGGAGAATGTCTGGGCCAGTGTGTGCTCTGCCATTCCTCGGGAAATAAGTGGGTCAGGCTTAGCTTAACAGCTCACTCTGCTTCTCAGAGAAACACAGGCTCCTCACCAGCCAGCTCAGGTCTGCAGGCAAGAGTTAGATAGTCCTCTCTTCAGGACTGACTGCCAGACCTCCACATGGGAATTGATAATTTTCAGACTGGGTCAGCAGGTATTATCAGCAGAGAAATGGAGCTGCCAGTAGAATTTAAGTATAGACTTTAGAGTATGTGACGGGGGCAGAGCTGACAGACCGAATCTTGAAGCTTTTAGACAGCAAATGGAAGCCAACTTCTTTGCTTGCTACTAACAAATACACAACTTATATTAAGCTTTCAGAGATGTGCTTGATGAATACTGGGCTGGTGAGATAGCCTGTGGTTAAAAGGGCTTGCTATGCAAGTCTGATAACCTGAACTTAATTTCTGAAACCCACAGTGGAAAGAGTGAATTGACTCCTGAAAGTTGTCCTCTGACCTCCACACACATACGTATAGGCACATACATCCCAGTAATAAACAATTTTTAAATGGTAAATATTTAGAGTAGAAAACATTCAATAAGGGACTAGGGAGTTGGCTCAATGGGTCAAGTGTTTGCTATGCAAGCATGAAGACCCGAGTTCAGATCCCTGACACCTATGTAAAAGCCCTCTGTGGCAGTGTGTGCCTGTAACCCTATTGCTGGGAGAGGGCAGAAACAGGTGATTTCCTGGCAGCCAGACTAACTGAAATAGCAAACTCCAGGTTCAGTAAGAGACCTCGTCTCAAAAAATAAAGTGGAGGGGTGGAGAGCTGGCTTAGTGATGAAGAGTTCTTGCCACTCCCAGAAGAACTGTGTTCTATTCCTAGCACCCACATCAGATGGCGCAAACAGTCTGTAACGCCATCCCTAGGGGATCTGATGGCTTCTTCTGGCCTCCCCAGGGCTCAGGCACGCACATAGCGCACATACATGAATGCAGGCAAAGCACTCATACACATAAAAAAAATAAAAAAAAAATAAAATGGAGAGTAGCAGAAAAAGACTCTCAACATTGACTTCTGGATTACACACACAAACATACAAGCAAGCATACCTGCATACAGGTGTACGTACGTATCACACACATGTGTGTACATGCATGTACAGACAAAATACAAAACAAAGCATAAAAGGTTTTGAGGGAAACATTTTTCCTCCAGCCTCGCCTGCAGTTCCCACCTGTCATTCCCGGAAAACTTGCTGCGTGTAAAAGCTTCTGGCCCTTTTCATGGACATGAGCATAATGCTAACATACAACCTTTTCATTTAATACAGTCTGAAACTAATTTTTAATTAGTATGTGTGTGGGTATGTAAGAGTACAGCCGCCCCCTGAGGCCACAGGTGTCAGGTTCCTCTGGAGCTGGAGTTACAGTCAGTTGTGAGCTGCCCAGTGTGAGTTCTGGAAAGAATCCTCAGCAAGAGGATTCAACTGCTGAGCCATCTTTCCGTCACAGCTTAGAATTCTTTTGGGGAGGGGAGTGAGGAACAGGGGCTCCCAGTTCTGGCCTGTAGACCAGGATAGCCTTGATTTCATAGAGTTCCACCTGCCTCTGCCTCTTGAGTGCTGGGCTAGAGCCTTGACTCCAGCTTAGAATTCTTAAAGGCTTAGTATTCTGTTATTTCCTATGTGAAAGGACAGAGTTGGAAGTGACATAGAGAAGACAGGGATGGTAGGTGTGGTTCTGGCTCAGAAAAAACTGCCAGCCTAGGGGCCTGGGCCTGGGGCTGGCCTGCTGCTAATACCTCCTGACTATGTTTGCTTGGCCAATCACTTGGTAAAATGAAGTAAATTTTTTTTTTTTTTTTTTGGCTTGAAGCTACTTAGTTATCTTCTTTTTGGCTACTTGAAATGCCAAAAGTGAGAGTAAGAAATGCTTAAGAATTTATTGTTGAGGTTTTTAACTGAATTTTAAGACACTTCAAACAAAATTGGCTTTATCAGGCTGTGCTTTTCTATTGAGGACCTGAGGCTTCTATTATAATGCGCATAGAAGATGATCTCTGCAATCCTTAGTTAAGGACTAAGGCTTAACCAGAGAAGCTTTTTTTTAAAAAAATTAAAAAAAAATTTTTTTAAAAGAGGGTATTAATGTTTTCAAGTAATCGCCTTTACAACAAATTCTGTGTTCGCTGCTAGTTCCTATGTGAGCAGGACCTGATGGAGATAGGTACACCACTCATTAGCAAAGAGCTTCTTCTCAGTCATTTTTGGGGTGCATAGAAAAAAAACAATGAGCATTTTTGGTTATAAAGGACAGTGACAAATAACAATTTTGTTTTATCTGTTATTTCACTTTTTGAATTTTAACATAAATTGAATTTCTTCAAAAAGTTTTCAGCCAGCTTGTCTTTATTTTCTGTTCTTCTTTTCCTTGAACTTCCTGCCTCGGTAGAATGCTGATTCACCCAGTGTGTCTGCTGGATTCTGCATAGCTCTTTGCCTCTCCTTTTCTACACAGCAGCTGTCAGATGAAGGACTGCATTGTGGAGCACTGGATTCTGCATGCACGGCCTTTGTGAGGACCTGAATATTATCTTCTGGGCCCTCCCTTCTGGAGAATCCTAGACTTCCATCCGTACACACACCCTCCCCCAGATCAAGCTCAGGCCTCACGTCTGGGGCTTTCCCTGGCAACTCCCACCCGTGTAGATCCCAGTGGCCCGCATTCACTGCCTTCTGCTGTTTGGTCAGTGGGCTGATGCTTAACAGTGGAGTGGTGCCTCTTGGACTTCTCTTCAGCAGCATTTCACTTGGAGACCACGCGGTAGACATGAACTTCACCTTTAAGGTTGTTGGCATAGTAGTCGAAGAAATGGACTATTTACATTTTTGAAAAATAGACTTTTTAAAGAACAGTTTTAGGCTTGCAACAAGATGGAGGGGATGGTACAGTTGTATATCCTGTGACCCTTCAACTGCACAGCTTCCCCCATTGTCAGCTAAATCTCCCATGATAATAGTGGCTTCTTATAGTTAATAAACATGTGCTTTGATATCTTCATCACTTTAGGTCCATGGTACACCTTCAGGTTCACTCTTGGTACCATATATTTTATGGATTCCAACAAATGTGTAATGGCATGTTGTCTACCATTGCAGTCTATACAGAGTGCATTTCCATCAGCCTAAACCTTCAGCTGTGGGGTCTTATATATTGAAAATAACATTTCACAGTTTTTGATTTATAAATTATTTTTTTATGTGTATGAGTGTTTTGCCTGCATCGTAATAAGTGCACTACATATGTTCAGTGCCCTCAGAGATCAGAAGAGGGCATCAGACCCCCTAGAACTGGAGTTATGAATGGTTGTTAGCTGCAATATGGGTGCTGGGAACCAAGCCTGCATACTCTGCATGAGCTGCCAGCCAGTGCTTGTAACTGTTGAGTCATCTCTCCAGCCCCAACATTTCAGTTTGTATGTGCTGTTTTTCAACTTTGTAAGGAAGGAAGCATTTCATTCAAATGAATGTAAAAGCATTTTACCAAAGTAAGATTGCGAGTTTATCTTGAACCATGAAAAGTGTAAATAGAATTTAAGGTCACAAGTACATTTTATAATAGCATATAAAGCACATAAAAACATTCGATTGGTTTACACCTGTATTTGTGAAAAGAAAAAAGTTTATGCATTCATTCATGTTATCCTTCTATGCCCACCCAGTCACATCTGGCTTTATAAGTGATGGTTGGTTAATTTTTGCAGAGTAAGTCAATCAATGGTGGTTAAACTTGAACTTGGGGTTTTAAAACACAAGTGATTGTGAAACCATTGATTTTTCATTATGCATCCTGTATATTATTTAAATGTGTCTCAGTTTTTTAAATGGTTAAAAGCTCAAATAAGGCTGGTGAGATGGCTTGGTAGGTAGAGGTAAGGGCCTGAGTTCAGTCCCCAGGACCCAAATGGTGGAAAGAGAGAACTCCTCTGGTATCCTCTGTCTGTCCTCTACATGCCTATGTGTGTGCAGCACACACAGAGCAAATAAATGTAAACATTCAAAGTAATCTCTCTCTCTCTCTCTCTCTCTCTCTCTCTCTCTCTCTCTCTCTTTCTCTCTCTCTCCTTTCTCTTTCTCTCTTAGGTGTGTGTGTGTATAGGCCAGAGATCTACACTGGGTGTCTTTCTTAGTCACTTTCCACCTCAGTTTTTCAGACAGTTTTTACAGTGCCTGAAACTCACCCATTTGGTATTAGCTTGTCAGAGAGCTCTAGAGCGCTGCCTGTTCCCGCTGCAGCACTCCAGTTAGAGGTGTGCGCCACCACACCTCGCTTCTACATGGGTGCTGGGGATTGAAGTGAGGTGTCCCTGCTTGCACAGGAAGCCTGTTACCAACTGCTATAGTTTTATTCCTTTTACTCTGACAAAATACCTTGACAAAAAGCAGTTCAGGGGAGAAAGTGTCTTCTAGCTTACAATTTCACGTTTTAGTCCATCACTTGGAGGAAGTCATAGTCCAGGGGCTTGAGACAGCTGGTAACATCATGTCCACAGTCAAGAGCAGAGAGAGAATAAACGCATATGTGCTTACCTGCTTGTTTGTGCTGAGCTCACTTATCTCCATTCTTTCCTTGACCCCCGGCTTTCCACTCATACAGTTCTGGACCACCGTCTAGGGACTGGTGCTGCTCACTGTGACTGAATCTTACCATGCCAGTTACTTAAGACAGTCTCCTACAGACATGCCCGCAGACCAGCCAATGTAGACAATTCCTCACTGAGACCTCTTCCCAGGTTGTATGAAGCTAATAGTTACAGCTAACCATCGTGCCAATTGAACTACCTGCTCAGGCCCTCAAATTAATTTCTTTAAACATTTAAAAAATTATTTTTACCTTAGGTGTATGAGTGTTTTGCCTGCACGAATATAAGTGCACTCATGTCGTGCAGTGGACACAGAAGCCAGAAAAGGGCATAGAGGACCCCCTGGAACTGGAGTTAAAGATGGTTGTTATCCACCATGTGGATGCTGGGAACCAAGCCCGGGTCCTCTGCAAGAGCATCCAGAGCTCTTTAACAATTAAAGACCATCTTTCTAGCCCCCAAATTAATTTCTTAATAGTGTAAGATACAATATATGTTCCATATAATTCACCTGTTCAAAGTATACGATTCATTTTTTAAAGAAAATTCACAGGGTTGTATAATGATCATCAAAATCTAATTTTGGAATATTTTCTGTCTCTTTTTCTTTTTTTTTTTTTTTTTATCTTTTTGAGACAAGGTCTCTTTGTAGTCTTAGGTGTCCTGGATCTTGCTGTGTAGATTAGGCTCGCCTTGAACTCAGAGATCTGCCTGCCTCTGCTTCCTGAGTGCTGGGATTAAAGGTGTGGACCACCACACCCAGCTCTGCTTCCTTTTTTAAAAAGAAACTATTAGTGATTACTTTCTGTTCATATCCCAGCTGTATATATCTCCTAATTTGTTTTTGTCTCTACAGGTTGATCTTTTTTGGACATTTCACATACTTAAATAAGATGTGTGACCTTTTGTGTCTCTTTCACATGTTTGCAAGGCTGATCCATGTTGTAGCATGGATTTGTTATTTTTGTTCCCTTTATTACTAATTAACATTACATTGTGTGAATATGCCATATTTCTTTTTTGAGTGTATGCATCAGTTGACGGACATCTGGGTTACTTACCCATTTAGCCACTGTGAGCTATGCATTTAAGTGCTCAAGTTTTGTGTAAATATGTATCATTCTCCTGGTATATATTAAAGAGTGGGTTGTTGAGTCTACTGGTAACTCTGTGCCTAACGTTTGAGGAATTTACCAGACTTTTCCATAGAGATACACTATTTTATATTCCCACCAACAGTGTGTGAGAGATAGAAAAGTCAAACTTAAGTTTCTTTAAAGAGACAAACTGGGTCTTGTACAGTAGGCCTGTAATTGGGAGTGGGGTTAGGACTGAGGTAGAAGAATTAGGAGTTCAAGGCCGGCCTGGGTAATTAAGTAAGACCTTGTCTACTGTGCTCTCTGCTCTTAAGAATGCATGCCATTAGGGGCTGAGAGATGGCTCAGCAGTTAAGAGCACTGACTGCTCTTGATGAGGACCTGGGTTTGATTCCCAGCACCCACATGATGGCTAGCAGCCATCATTAGCTCCAGTTCCAGGGGAATCTGACACTTTCTTCTGACCTCCTTGGGCATTGCTAGTAATGGGTACTTACAGACATGCAGGTAATGGACTCGTACACATAAAATAAAAATAACAAAAATAAAATATTTTTTTAAAAAGAATTCATGCCATTAGATCCCAGAAAATCTAGAACTTCCTCTCCATCTCAAGATCTTTGTCTTACGAAGTCCTTCTTGGCATGGGAGCAAACATCATCACTCACATTTTCCTGCTAACAGCTGGTCATGTTGCTGGTGACTTTGTATGGGTGATCCTGTTCGGTACTGCTCCTAGGTGGTTCAGTCTATAAGACTGTTACTGTGGGACTTACGGAACGTCAAAGGCTCTTCTGTGTCATCAGTTTTCCTTACCTGTTCTGGTGTTTCCCCAGAATCCTTGAGCCATGTATTCCTGGTTATCACTGGTTCAAGGCTCCTGCCCCCGCCCCCCAGCTTCCTGCTTCTCTTTGGTCTTGTGAATGCCTCTTTGTCCTATTGTTTATTAATTTTTAAAACTTTTTTATTGTAAACCGCACTGCATTTAAGCTATGTTATTTTGACTTTTTAAAGTCTTTTTCTGTGTATGATGTATGTGTGCGTGTATGTGTGTTTGCCTGTATGAGTACAGGCACACACGTGCCACGGAGCACATACCATGGAAGGGTATGGATGTTGGAGGACAACCTTGGGTATTGGTCCTTGCCTTCTACCTTGTTTGAGATGGGGTCTCTTGTTGGCCCCTGTGTACATTAGGTTAGCTAGCCTTTGCTCTTCTGGGGACGTGCTTGTCTCTGCCTCCCCCGTCACTATAGAAGTGCCAGGATTACATTGTGCTACAGTGTCCAGCTTTTTGTGGGTTCTGTTGATCCCACTCAGGTCCTCAGGCTTGTATAACAAGTACTTTACCCAATGAGTCATCTCCCTAGCCCCACACGAGCTATTTTTTTAAACACTCAACCATTACCATCATTCATCTCCAGAACTCTGTTCTCATCAAGCAGTAGCCCGTGCTCCCCTCATTAGCTAACCTTTGGCAGCTTCTTGTGCCAGCTCTGCTTCCTTCCAAGTTCCATTGCCTTTTAAATCATCTGTGGACTCACATGTGTCAAGACACCTTTAATCCCTGCCAGCACGCTGTCCCCCACCGCCTGGGCCCCAGAGTTTGACTGTGTCACTGCCTTCTGTTTGCTTCCCCTGTGGGTCTCTTCTATTTATGCATTCCTCTGGAGAGGTGGAGCCTCCAGGTCTTTCAGAGAACAGGCTTGTGGGGGTATGGGGCATGTGAACTGCCTCTTGCAGGACTGTGGCTGATGATCTGAATTCCCCCTGAAGCATGCCTTAGTTAAATCATGAAGGAAGGGCTGTAGGGCTGGGGATATCTGTGGACTTCCCTGGCTCTAGTTGCTTCTTTTGATTCTTAATTTATCAGTGATCCTTTTGTGGTTTTCACAAACAATGATGCAAAGACATTTCTGCCTCAGTCTGAGGCTTTTCACTTGATAAAAAAATTCAACTCACAGAATCTTTTTGACTCCTTTGTGAAAATTCACATAACTATTGATTGCTGTTGCTGAACAATTTACATTTCAAACCAAGTTTATTCTGGTCTCTTACACCTGTAGGCCGGCTTCATAATTGCTAATCTGGTCTTAGTTTAAATACTACTGAATGTGCTTTCCAGAAAAAGCAAATAGGTAAGAGACTTTTAAAGTAGACTATAAATAGCTGGCTTGTTGTCAAAAGAAAATATTGATTCAGTGTTATAGTAATAGCAGGTTTTCTGATGTTTATTGGCAGTAAGAACTCTTAGATATTGCTTCGGCCAGCCAGATGTCAGGCCAGTTCAGTCTGCACTAACAAATGACTTTCAGTATTGATTTCCATACTCCCCCTTTTCTGCTTCCCCTTAACTGTGATCTCAAGGTTTTGGGGCTTTGTCTAAAATACACAAGAGAGCAGATTGTCTTCGTTAAGCACCAATAGCTGCTTGCTGAACTGAATAGAATTCTTGCCGGCTGAAGAGTCTGCTGTCTGAGCAGAGTCCCTCTTCACTCCCTTCCCTTTCTATTTTCACATTTTATCTATTTTAGAAGTACTCATTGTGGAAGTGCATTGGGTATGTAGTCTATAGCAGTGCATAAAACACCCATCTCTCATTGATCTTATTTTTCTAGGAGTGGAGATATTTGATAAACAAGTACATAAATAAACAAGATATTTTCATGGAGTGTTATGAAGAAAAATAAAGTGATAGGGTGGATGTGATGGATGCTGCAGCGGCTATTTCAAGTATCACGGTCAGGGAAAGGAAGCCTTTCTAAGGAAAATTAATTGAAGCAAGTCCATAAGGAGCCATTCCAGCCAGGATCTGGGGAAAGCTTTCCAGATGAGGGGGCAGCAGGTTTGAGACTGCCTACAGGTGTCCGGTGTCTGCAGTGATGTGAACAAGGTGACATCAGTGGGCCTGCATTATCCCGGGCTGTGTAGGCCAAGGGGAGAGGTTGAGATTTTATTAGCTTGCCATAGAAAGTCACTGGAGTGTTAAAACAGCAAATGTGTGGCCTGATTTACTTCCTTCTAAGATCTCTGTTGCTGTGTGGGTATGGATGGAAGGAGCCAAGCGGGAGCTGAAATCGATGGGAAGGCTGCTTTTGTTGCCCTGTTTAAGACTGAAGAGGAGGGTGGGGGTTTAGGGGGCGGGAGCTGCGTGTCCGGACAGATGGTGGCGGTAGAGATGGGAAGCAGGTATGAGACAGGAGGTCTGTTTTGGAGGTAAGGTTACCTGTCTTTGTACATGTTGTCAGTGACACTCCCTTCTGACAGTGGCTGCCACAGCCATTTTAGTTCTAAGTCTTGATGGGGCTTTGCTAAGCTAGTCTGAAAAGGTGAACAATTGTGTTTCAGCATGATCAGCAGAATGATGGCTTCCCAAATTCTAGCACTTAGAGGTGGGGGAAACACAACTTAGAGGCCAGACTGAATTACATAGGGACACCCCATCTCTGAAAAAGGAAAAAGTATACATCCTAGTCCCTGGATTCTGTCAAGACACTACCTCACATGCCAAGAGGCACTTTGCAGATGTCATTAAGGCAAAGATCTTGAGATGGTGAGACAATCCTGGATTTTCTGGAATCTGATTGCACAAATCCTTAAGAGTAGAGAACTTTCCTGTTGGCACATCGGTGTCAAACGGATGATGCAGGAGACTGTTCACACTAGAGATAGGATCTATGATGTCAGCTTTCAAGATGGAGGTAGCTTGGTTTCCTATTCCAGGGAGGGCAGTACACAGCAGAGCCTTGGAACATTCCTTGATGATAGCCAGCAAGGAAGTGCAGGGCTTTAGGACCTCAAACAGATCTGAACTTGAACAAACAGACACGTATCAACCCAGAGCCTCCAAAAAGGAGCACACAGCCTTGGCAGCTCTTGGAAAGAGGCCGGCTTCAGAGTTTGGGCCACAGAGCTGCAAGATAAAAGTTTTGTGTATTTGAAGTCACCAGGTCTTTGATGCTGCTGCACTGCAAGAGCTAACTAATACAGTTGTAGTTTTTAAGCCATGCCCTTCGATAGTGAGGTTGGATATACTTTTATATTTTTAAGTACTATTTGGCTTTTTCTTTTTCAACCATTTGTGACTGTTCTTTGCCCATTTCTCCTCTGAATCTGCTCTCTCAGCATCCGGGGTTTCCCGTTGGTTATAGTAACTAACCTCATGTTATTATTGGAGTTGCACTGTTCCCCACTACTTGGTGCTTTACACCCTGGTAACCTATGAAGACTGGCTCTGGACAGTGCAGAATACAGTCAAGAGGAGCCGCAGGACTGAGCACTTGGAGGGCAAGCAGGACAGATGATAGGATTCTCTTAGTTCTCACTAGACCATTATCCAGCCAGTGAAAATGGTCCAAGAGTGTCTAGAGCAATGTGTTCTTTGTATTTTTCCAACTTGGACTCCTCAGTTCGGTTTTAGGCACAGTATATTTCAAGTTAAGATAAAGCTGTCGATGACTGAACTGTTTATTTCTCAGCCATCGTCTAGATGTTTCAGTGTTATTATTGGTATATAATAAACGTTATGGTCAGGACTGAGGAATAAACAGATACACAGTCATGTCTTGATAGCCTCAAGGATTGGTTTTGTCCCCACCCCCATCCCATATAAACTGCTAAGAGACTCAAGTTCCTTATAGAAAATGTTACAACCCAATACATTATATTAGTTATTTTTCTGTTACAGCCATAACTACACTGACAGTCAATTTAAGGAAGGGTTTATTTTGGCTCACAGTTTGAAGTTATAGTCCATGATGGTGGGGAACTTGGAGAGGCTGAACTGGGTATACTGCAGTCTACTGAGAAAGTGGCTGTTTACCTGGTGATGTGTTATTTTTGTTTAGTTTTAGTTTTCCTTTTATTGTTTTTAAATATATGTTTATTTGGAAATAAATAGTGTTAGGTTTTTCATTAGGGGCAAATAAAGCAACAGGGTCTCAATAACTCCATTCAGCCTCTGGAGTGGGACTGAATGCGGGAGACAGGCCCTGAACTAACAGGTAGCAGTAGTGCATAGAGCATGTAATTCCTCCAGTGAGAGTGAACCTTTCCCCAGCATCCGGGCCCAGGAGTTGCTACCTCGATGATAGTGCTGTTCCTTCCCCTCTCACTCATTCCTCTGTTGTCTTCCAGCCAGTATTCACAGCGCCGGGAGTTACAGGCAGCTGGTCACATTGCATCCATTGTATTCACAGTCAAGAAACAGGCCTTGCTCAACTCACCTTCTCCTTTTTATACAGTCCAGGATCCCAGCACATAGAATGGTGCTCTGTGCAGTAGGTGTGCCTTCCCTCTCCAATTAACCTTTTGAGCAGGCATGCTCAAAGACCCATCATCTCCCAGGTGATTCTGGATCTCATCAAGTTGACAGTTGAGATTAGTCATTGCACACTTTCTCTTAAGCACTACAGATCATCTCTAGATGACTCAATGACCGATATATGTCATTGTCATGTAAATTGTATTAATTGGATGGGGTGTAGCTCAGTGGTAGAGTGTTTGCCTGGCATGTACAGGTACAAGGTCCTGGGTTCAATTCTTAGTACTGGAAGAAAAAAGTTATACTATACTGTTTAGGGAATAATGATGAGAAAAAACCCAGTACATGTGCAGTCCAGAGGCAGCTTTTACCATAACACATGAGGAAGATTTGAGGGAAACAAAGTGCAAACCGTGAGTGGTGGAGAGAAACAAGGTCTGTGAAGTGGAGGAGGCTCCAGCAGGATATGACTGTCATCACTTCATGGGGATTCAGCCTAGGGCAAGTTTTACTTTTTGGATAATTTAAAAAATAATATATTTGAATTGTGGTTGGTTGAATCCTCGGCTACACATCCTGTAAAGGGGATAGGGTGCCTGACTTCACTGCTGAGTCAGATAGTCTGGGTAATAGAGACTAACCTTATTCTAACCAGTATTGTCATGCAGTCAGTCAACTGTTTTTAAGTCTTTCCACTGCTTACAATGATGTGGAAAGGCTGTTGTCATCAGCGATGCATGGCAGTGTCCAAACAGCATATGGTAATAGATGCTTCACCAAAGGTCTTGAAGACTGAGTATATCTGGGAAAAGAATTCTGCTTTTATTTTGATAATATACCTGGAGAGGAAGCTCTATCATGGAAAGCATCTGAGATAGGATTCTATAGACCTCTTCACGCCTGTCTGGTTGGGGAAGGTCATTTCATCACTTGTGTGTCCATTTCTGCATTTGTTTAGTGGATAAAATACATTTCCTGGAATTGTAAGCATGCTTATCTTTTCTCACAAGATGCTTAGAACATCCAGTTTTTCATCAAATGAAAAATAAGTGAGGTTGGAGTGGTATGGGATGGCTCGGTGATTAAGAGCACTGTCTGCTCTTGCAGAGGACCCAGGTTCAGTTCCCAGCACCCTTATGGCAGCTAACAACTGTCCATAACTCCAGTTCGAGGGAATTCGACCCCCTCTTCTGACCTCCTCGGGCATTGCAAGACATGGGTGCAGGCAATACACTCATACACATAAAATAAAAATAAATAAATTTAGAAAGGAAAACTGTGAAAAACTTTTTTTGTAAGCTGTATAAAATCAAGTCCCGGAACTCAATTTCAGATGCTTTTGTAATGAGTGAGTGAATGAGCCTGGGTGTGGTCTTTCCTCTAGCCATAAACTGGCTTTTGTGAAACTGAGACTGCACGCATTAGAGCAGTTGCATCCCTAGAGAAGGATTTATAAGTTTCCGTGCACCCTACACCCCATCAAGGACTCTCAGAGACACAGCTTCACACTCAGTCACACCAGAAATGGAGTAAACCCTCACATCAGCATCCCCCTTCTTTTCATGGCCTTGCTTTTCTTTGTCAACTCTGCTGATAGATGTGTTCAGGGTTAGCCATCTTTTATCCTTTCTAAAGGCAGCGAGGAGCATTATATAACCATCCAAAGCCTAGGCAGCGTAGCAGGTGGCACACCCTTAGTATCTTGCTCCCCTTAGAACCTGCATCTGAGATTAAGATGGAAGAGCCTCCACACAGATGGACTGGGGACAAGGAATGGCATCATCATCATCAAGAAGAAACGGAGAGAGGGTGTACTGGGTGTGCTTCACGGTTGTCCACTGAGAAAGGGGCTGTCTACCTGATGATGAGTTATATTTGTTTAGTTTTAGAAGTTTTCCTTTTACATTTCCAAATATTGTGTTTATTTATTTATTTTTCATTGGGGCAAATAAAGCAACAGGGGTCTCAACAATGCTCTTTGTTAATGGAGTGGTACCCAAGCAGGAGACAGGCCCTGAATTAACAAGTAGAAGTAGTGCATAAAGCATGAAGCACTCATTAGCAAGAGTGGACCTTCCCCCAGCATCCTGTCCCAGGAGTTGCTACCTTGCAGAGCTCAGCATCCACTTGATGAGGATACTATCTGTTCTCTTATCACCTATTCCTTCATTATCTTCGAGATGGAATTATGAGTTATTGGAGGAAAGGAGTAAGAGGCACATCAAAGAATTTTTTGTGGCTTTGAATCAGAGGCCGTATGGGTTTGGGGCTGTTAGCTTTGGGTGTGCTTTCTTCATCATGAAGCACCTGGGTTTGTTTTTCTCTAAAAGATGTAGATAAACTAGAGAGAATCCAGGGGAAGGGCAACAAAAATGATGTATGACTTAGAGAGAAGGAGAATAACAGTCTATAAATATTTGAAAGGTAATATAAACGAGGGAGAGAGATTATTTACAGCAGTGGAGAGGACTTTGACAGGGAATGAAGGCTTGCATCTAGAAGCAGGGGAAAATTGAATAGGGCTGAAAAAAACAAAACCCAAAGCATAAGAAGTGTGATTAAGCAAGGAAATGTAATTCTTATACTAGTTTTTGTTGCCAGGAGCTGGAATGGCAGAGTTAAGTGATGGTTTGAAAACTGAGGACCCACACGGTGTGAATCACACTTCCTTAATTCTGTGCACTTCATTCTTCGCTTCTTAAATGTGTACTTTAATTTCCCTCTCTGGGTGTTAGGTTTCAGAAGTGTTAGTAATAATTCTAACACGACTAGCTTTCCTTTACTGAGTGTCTGCCTTGTGGCAGGGATTGTCTTAGCTGCCTTGTTATTTATATTTTCATTTAACATTTACAACAACTCTGCAAAATAAGAGCTATTTTTTTCCACTTACAAGGAAATTGAAATTCCATCACTCGCTGAAGATCGTATGTATGTTGAGTGACAGAGTTGGGGGGTGGTCACTTCATGGTATGGGATTCAACTAATGCTCAGATCCTATGATAGATTATATGTTCTGGGTCACTGTGGTCATGATAATCATTGGGATTCACTAGGTGACCAGAGAAACAGTTTGTATCCAAGTGCAGGGGTAAATAAAGTAGTTGGTGTCCAAGGCTGCCTTTATCCTGCTTTTCTCTTTTCCTTTGAGAGGTATTTTCTCAGTGTCATGAATACATTCATTTTCTTGTTCTGTAAATTCAGTTATTCCAGAACTTTCAGCCATCTTCCTAAAGTGCTCTGTACACTGTCATTTAGGGAAGGAATATTTTATATAGCAGGCATTATCCTGGATCTCCCATGCCAATGTGATGGGCATCTTTTGTGGTATTCCGCCTTCTGGTCCTACTGCTTTTAGTTTCCACTGTAGGGTGTCCCTACACTCAAACAAGATGGGCAGAAAAGGCTGGGGAGCTGGGCCTGTAGTCCAATAGTGAAATATGTAGTTAACATTCCAGTTTCCAGCACCCAAAATGAAAAAAATCGAGTATCTGGGTTCTTTATAATCACTGCAAGAAGTTACTAAAGTTGGAACCCAAAGACCTGGACATCAATGTAGATTCCAACTACTGTTACATTCTGTTGGGTAACATATACCTTTCTATGCTCTGGGAGGCTCCTCCTGCTCTGGGCCTCCAGGGTTACTATGCATCGCCAGGGAAAGAATGCTTGTAAATTGCATTTTTTCAGAAAGAATACTTGTATGTTGCATTTTTAAATTTCAGAGTGAGGTAACCGAAAGAAGCAGAAATCCCAAGCTAGCTCCAAGGACAGTTCCTCTTGGTAAACATTGGATAGAGTTAGCAATGGTTGAGACTTTTTAGACGGGCAGTGTTTAATGATACTCATTGGCTCATCAAAAAGAAGGGGGGCCTAATTGGGAAGGAACAGGGAATCAGGAGTGGGAGAGGGACAAGAGAGGTAATGAGAAAATAGGACTTTAACACACCAAATACATGTCTGAAAAAAAAGAGGGCAGTGTCTGATGGTTTGTTTTGTTTTTAAGAGATGGAGTCTTTCTGTGTTGCCCAGACTGGCCTCAAGTTTCTGGGCTCAAGCAGTTCTCCTGCCTCAGCCTTCCAGATAGCCGAGATGACAGTTGTGTCCCACCATGCCCATCTCAATCATCAGAGTGTCGGTGTGCTTCAAAGATATTCTTTAACACTACAAGTGTTGCTTCTTCCTTCGCCTTAGCCATGGTGGTGCACAGCGACGACCACTGTCAGGATGACTTGGAATCCCAAATGTGGTTGAAGATGCTGGTGTTTATCATGAGCAGTTTTTTTTCTCTCTTCTTTTTCTCTTTAGAGCTGTGTGCTTTTTATAAAATAAAGAGCTTTTTGTTTTCTGTCCCTGTGAGTTGCATGCAGTAGTGGTTTCTAGTGAATTCCATGCTAAAGTCATTCCTAGATTACTTTTGCTGTAAACTGTAATGATTTGCCTCTGGCCATATTTCTCCCAAGGTCTCCTATCTCAGTTACTGGTAAGGCTACTCCTCCCTCTCTTGTTCTCTTTGATCTTTTATAATTGGCTTAAAACTCTCCATATTTAATCTGCAGTGACTTTGTTTCTCCTCCCTAGTTTTGCTTTCTCGGTCCCTGAGAATTTAATAATCTGTTTCTTACCGTTTTCTCATTTCTTTATGGTGTCGTATTTTCTGTGGCTTTGTTAATTCTTTTCTCCTTGTCTGCCTATTCACTTCATTTTAGCTGTTAATGCAGGTCTGCATGGCATCTGCATTTTGACTTCTAATAAGCAAGGTCTTGTTCAGTCTGTGCAGCTGACGGACTTGCTAGGCACAAACTTGACTGAACCCGTGGATACCTGCTGCATACATGGTAATGTGATAGGAACCAGGTAAACAGCTGGACCCAGTTTGTACTGAATGACTTTGAATGAATGAATGGAGTTGTTGAGTTGTCAGAGCTTGACTTTACAAATTATTCTTTCTGGGGCAAATCACTGTGATTGCCCATGTGTAAGAAAGAACAGCTCCGTTATTTCTCCTAGGAGTGACTTTTTTTGTGCTTGTCCTGTGATGATATTCATAATAATCCTTCCATTAAGCCAGGTCCTTGGCTCAGAAAGGCTTTCAGGCAGAGCACTGAGGCCTCTTCTCAGGTAGGCAGGTATGCTGGCACTTTGCTATATGTGTTTGTTGTTTGTTCTTAGGACTCTGAATTTCCCATGTTTTTTCTTGACTCGTTAACACCCTTCCCTTGAGTGCCAGGAATCCGATCCAGGGCCTTGTGCATGGTAGGCAGTTGTTCTGCCTCTGAGATAAACCCGCATCCTCTTCAAGGCTTCTTAAACTGGAGTCCATGGAAGACTTTATCTGTTCTCTGAACTCTTAACTCTCTATTTCTCTTTGAAGATTGCTTGCATTTTTATCTGATTCTTCAAGGTGTTTGTAGTGAAGAAGAAATGCTACAAGCCACTGCCTTCAGTTTAAATCAATATCTGTGTCTAAAAAAAAACTCAATTTCTCATATTTCTTTCATATTATTTAGGGTGCTTATGAAAAATAACAGCTTTATTGAGGTGTAACTTACACACTATAAAGCTTGGCCTCTGAAAGTGGTGCTTAAATATACCCACCGAGTTGTGTATCTATAATTTAATTCTAAAACAGTTTCACAGGACTCCCCTCTCCTGAAATCCATACTTGGTCACTGTACCTTTCCACCTGTGTACAGCCTCTGGCCACCACTAGCAGATTTTCTGCCACTGCATGTTAGCCTACTTTGAACACCTCATATACATGACCATACGCAATGTGTGGGGTTTTTTTTTGTTTGACTTCTTTCACTTAGAATGATATTTTCAAAGTTCTATCTACACGGTAGCATTTATCTATTCTTTTGTATTTCCTTTTTCCTTGACTTACCGATGAGCATTCCGTTATATGATTTCATCAGTTAACTGAGAACATTCACTTGAAAGGTTTTGTGTGATGATTTCATTCTTTTTGAGTCTATAGCCAGAAGTAGAGTTAATGACTTCCATGGTGTCTCTTATTTTGAGGGACAACTAGGCTGTATTCCAAAAGTAGCTGCACTGTTTTACATTTCCAGCAGGAGTGGAGATGGAAGGCTTTGTTTCTCTGTTCAGAATCTCTTCTGACGGGGCATGGCTGCGTTCCTATAGTCCTAATAATGAGGAGACTGTAACAGTTTCTCCAGTTTTGATGTCAGCTCAGCTTCATAGCAAGTCTCTGTCTCAAAACAAACAAGAAAAACCTAGCACTTGGTATTTGTCCTTTTGGTTATGGCCACTCTATTGAATATGAAATGGTATCACATTGGGGCCTTGTATTCTGCTGATGGCTGATGGTGGATCTTTTCATGTGCGTTATTGTTCACGCTCATATTTTTGGAGAAATGACTATTCGGGGCCAGTAAGATGCCTCAGTGGCTGAACGCACTTGTTGCCAAGCCTGAGGACTCAGGTTCCATCCCAAGGAGCCACAGAGTGGAAGGAGAGAACCGACTCCCAAAAGTTGTTCTTTGACTTCTACACTTATACCATGGTATACACACTTGAACAGACAGACAGACACAGAGTAAATAAATAGGTAGGTAGACAGATAGATAATGTGATTTAAACAAATGGCTATTCAAATCCTTTTCCCCCTTTTAAGTTAGGCTGTTTTGTCTTTTTGTTAAACTTTTAAATACGATTTCCTCATACCCTTTTAAGCCCTTAGGTATGGACGAATGCTGTGAGAGAAAAGTGGTTCCAGGTGCTGAACTGTGTGCTTTAGCATAATCTAACTCACTTGGGAAAATCGAGCAAGGGAAATAGAGTCAGGGAAGTCATGAGTTTAGCAGTGCATGCAGCCCAAAAGGTAAAGGTGAAAGATTCTCCGAGCTGTGGCCTTTGATGCTTTCAAAATATTATCCTTGCAGAGAGACTAAGGTCAGTGGTGACTTTCAGGGAGAGAATAGACACTGCCGAGATAAGGCAGGCGAGTTGGGAGCACAGAACAAGAGAAAAAAGTTGCCTGTGCTTTCCCAAAAGTAATTCAGTTGTTAAAGGGAAAGTCGGTACACCAAGACTTGAAGAAATGAGTTTTTTTTTTGCTTAAATTCTTTAGAGGTCTGTAGCCATTGTGGTTGTTAGGAAGACAGTTTATGGGAAGTTGCCACCATCAACAGGATCATGTAATTTGTCAGGTGCATTTGGTATGAATTTAAAGACTGCAAAAGCTGGGACTGGAGAGATGGCTCAGCTGTTAAGAGCACTGACTATTCTTGCAGAAGACCTGGGTTTGAATCCTAGCACCCACGTGGCAGCTAACAACTGTCCATCACTTCAGTTTCAGGGGATCTGTTGACCTGTTCGGTCCTCATCTCACACTGCACAACAGGGGTGCACTTAAACACATGCACAACACTCATAAAATAAAATAAAATAAATTAATAAAAAGGACTGCAAAAGCCTCACACATACTGGATATTCAGTTTGTATGTAAGTTTAAGAGGACTTACAGGTATAGCTCAGTGGTATAGTGCTTGCCTAGTATGTGTGAGGCTCTAAGTTTGATTCTATCACACCTCCCCTCACATACATTACATACACACACACACACACACACACACACATACAGAGAGAGAGAGAGAGAGAGAGAGAGAGAGAGAGAGAGAGAGAGAGAGAGAGAAATCCAAAAAAGACTACAAAAATAAGCTGCAGGGGAAAACAAAACTCATCGTGTCTGAACAGAAAAATTGTCCATCGAGTATGTCTAGAATAGAAAGTGGGCATATTTCACTTTGAAGTAGAAAATGCTTAAAGCTTTACAGAAGATAAACCAGTCTTATACATTATGGTGGTCACGTATAATGTGTGGGGTGTGTGTGTGTGTATGTGTGTGTCTGTGTGTGTGTGTGTGTGTGTGTGTGTGTGTCTGTGTCTGTGTTTAGGTTAAATAAGGAAACAAGCTCAAAGTGTAGCCTTGCTGGTAAGAGTTGACATTGACCTGATGCTCTCTTCTTGAGTTTTGATCTTAGTTTTCTCAGTCTTAAGATTCTGTTAAGCAGCGAGGCATTGATACATATGATTGTAATCCCAACAACCAGGAGGTGGAGGCAGGAGAATTAGAAGTTTAAGATCATTCTTAGCTACACAGTGAGTTCAAGTCCAGCCTGAGCTACATGAGACCTTGGCTAAAAAAAAAAAAATCTTATTAACTGGTTCTGTTTATTTATTTATTGAGATTCTGTAAGTTTGAATTTATGTCTAGGGACATAAGATTGTTTGAATAGTCCTCAAAAGATCATGGAACCTGTTTCTAATCTAGATGGACCATTTTTCTCTTCAAACATGGGTTTGGTTTTCCCTTTCAGCTCATTTTTGTAGTCTTTTTCGGAATGGTGTGTATGTAGAAATGTGCTAGAATCAAGCCCAGAGATTCACACATGCTGGGCATGCACTGTACCACCGAACTATTCCGGTAAGTTGCAAACTGAATATCCAGGACATGTGAGACTTTTGCAGTCCTTAAATGCATACCAAATGTACCTATCAAATTACATGATCCTATGGTGGTAACTTCCCATAAACTGTCTTCCTAACAACTAAAAGGGCCATGGACCTTGAAGGAGTTCAAGCAGAAAAGAATCCTTTTAGTGTTGGTGTGTTGACTCTTTATTTAAATTTCCTCACACATTTTTCTGAGGACATAAAAAGAACTTTCTGAACTGTCTTTGTCTTAACTGCCTTTTCTTTCTTTCCTGGGATTTTTTTGTAACCATTTTATTATTTTTATTTATTTATAGACAAGGTTTTACTATGTTTCTTTACTGGCTTGGAGCTCACTGTGTAGACCAAACTGGCCTTGAACTTACAGAAATCGACCTCCTTCTCCCTCCAGGTGCTGGGATTAAAGGCCTACACAACCACATCTAGCTGTAACCTTTGTTATTATAATCCTTAATAAAGAACTAATACACAACCATAGAACTTTGCTTTGTAGGAGTATGTGCTATCTTCCAAGTCATGACCCTTGCCTCATTGTTAATTAAGAAAAGAAACTCTGTATTTTCTTTCAGTCAGTATTGCTTCTGCTAAGCCTGGATTACTTCTTATCCAGAGTGGATTAAGCCTGGAGTCTCCCGGGACATTTAGGGGTTGGCCCAGTGCAGTGACTTAAGGTGCTGCCCACAGACTTAGAAGACTATGAGGCCAATGAGGGTCCCTTCATGATTTGGCCTAATGGGCTAGAATTTATGACATCTACTACATGCCATGTGTATGTTCCCCACATCACGCATGCGTGCGCGCACACACACACATACACACACACACACACACAGTTTTAAGAAAAACAACAAAAGACCCCTAAGGTTGGGAATGTAACCCAAGGCCCAGGATTATACTCCAGCATTGGGGGCAGAAGAATCAATAAAAAAGCCAAAAGATAAGCTGGTAGCGTGTGGTGACCCATTTTATAGTCTCAGCACTCAAGACTGAGACCAGAGGATTGAGAGTTCAAGGCTAGCCTAGGCTACATTGCAAGACCGTGTCTCAAACAAAAGCAAAAGCAAAAAGACTTTGAGATACATGTATGTGTATAGGCATGTATATACATACTCATGTGGACATGGGTGCACACACACCTGTGTTCCAAGATGCCAGTCTACTCTCCTACTCTTCCAGTTCTTACTTGGAAAATAGCCAGTTCTGCCACGGTTCAAAATCCGGAGTCTGTGACTCCAGCAAGAAAGTTCATAATAAGATGCCACATCTGATTGGTTGAGCTATGTCACCTGCCCAGGTGGGAGTTGGTGCCTTATCCCCTAGAGTGAGTGACATTTTCAGCAGTGTAACGTTGCTGTGCCCTTCAGCTCAGTGGCTGATCATCTTCCTGATAGAGCAGTTAGCTTTAAAGACACCGAGACCTCGGGCTGGTGGTCTTGTGCGGTTCAGGTAGCTTATGCACACTGTTGGGAAGAGCCCACAGCAGTTAGGGCTACGTTAGGGCTAACTGCTACGTTCGGCCAAAGCTGGAGAGGGCCGCTTCAAGGATGGGCCGGAAGATCCCACAGGGCAGACCTAAGGCCGGTGCACAAGGCCCTGCCGCCAGGTTATGATCCTTGGCCTCTGTGCTGCTCAGCGTTTCCCAAGGGAAAGGAGAAGGCCCTGACTCCTCATCTGTTCCAAGCCAAACCTCCCTGTGTGAGCTTTAACGGGGAGTCATTCAGTCTCCTCCAGACCATCAGGATCGCGCTGTCTCCAGCAGCAGCTGTATCTTTCCTGATGGTGCACAGACCAGACCTCCCATTCCCTTTGCCTTTCCTATGCAGCATGGAGGACAAATGCCAGGTCCCCTTCCAGGGCTCTTCAGCTGTGGTCCCGCTGCCAGTTACGGGCATGTCTCTAGTCTTGCCGTTTGCACTTCACAGAGTGTGAAAACGCAGGATAAGATTGCTTCCGGGGCCTTCCCTGTAGGAAAAGTTACTGGGTTTAATTCTCTGGTTTATATTTTGTCATTTGGTAAAAATGATATCTGAGAGATGAGCTTTTGTTTTTGTAGAAATAACTTTCATTTGAAAGGAGCGAATTTCCACCTGCAGGTGGAAGACAGGAGGGAATACATTAGGGGAGCTGTACAACAGTCAGGTTGCCTCATTCCTATGGGTTGATGCGCCGTTGGGCTTTTCTGAAGCCTGTGACCACTTAAGAGATGTGTCTTCCACCTGCAGGGGCAGCGGGACTTCTGGAGAAGGCACTGGTGGAGGAGAAGAAGTACCAACGAATGGCCAAGAACCTGGTTCCCGTGGGCTCAGCTGGCACCGCCACACCCTGCCCTTTCCTGGCTAATACTGAACAGCTGGGTGAATGTAAAGGTACGTTTTGATCTATGGAACTCGATGTTCTAGAGCAATTTAAACCCACATGAAATCTCCAAACCTTATTTTCATCACCAATTTGACCATAATTCCTCCTCTTATCCCCAAATAAATAGAGGACCATATACACTGACTCATACTTAAAGCCCTTTTCTATCCCAGCCTTTCCCTAGTTGGCAATATTTTAAAACAAATAAACAGACAACCCCAAACCAGACACAAGCTGGGCCTGAGGTTGCACACCTTTAGTTCTGGCACTCTGCAGGTGGATGTTTGTGAGACTGAAGCCAGCTGGGGCTACAGGGAGACTCTGGCTCAACCCTCTGTTCCGCCCCCCCCCCCCAAAAAAAACATGATACAATTAAACAGCAAAATCAAAGGAAAGGGAGTATAAAGGACTGGGGTAATTCCCTGTTTGCACCATCAGCTCCCACATCATGGAGAGCTGATTATGTTTTTATTATTATTATTATTTGAGGGGAGATAAAACTGCAAGATGAGAAAAACACCTTGGGTCAAGATCTGAAACAGTTGAGCGTGTGGTTCAGTGTGTCGTATGTGCACCTATAATCTAATGCAACATTTGGAGCACAGTATTACAACCCTAAAGGTCAGAAAAGCTTCCTTTACAAATTTGGTAGGATGGAACAGTTAACTATAGCAGCGTGCAAGCCTGGAGGTCACAGACTACGCTAGGAGAAATAATTACGCCCAGTAATGGGCAATTACTGATAATGGCCTTCCGGGGGCGGCAGAAAATACACTGCCCCACTGTATTGGCTGGAATGAACATTGAATAGCACATTAACTTTATAGCAAGTTTGGCCCTGGAACTGCAAGCCCCCTCCCAATATAAATAAAATCTCTGTCTTCAAGGAAGCCTTTATAGCAGGAGCACTGGTCAGAAGCGGGGTGACAGAGGGAGGGGCTGGGGCTGGGGACACAGGATTTTGGAAAGGGAAGGAATGGTGGTCTGTGCCCTACCAGTAGAATCCGTCACTCGGTAGAGGGTGGCCCCTGTGCCCAAGAGTGCACAGTGAGCAGTTGTTGCTTTCCTGGCACAGGTTTATGTTTGACATTTAAAACAGCCCTGTCATGACTGCCTTGTGGGAGAAACAGATTGTTCCCGAATTTTCTGATTATGGCTGTAGGGAGTGCTATCACACCGACTGCACTCAAGGCTACTGTCTGACCTCTGAGAAGGCTAGAGTAGAGGTCTGTGCTCCTTTCCAAGTTAGGTTAGTTAGGAAGCTGTACAGGTGCAGGCCAGCCTCCTTTGGCACCATAATGGGTACTTGCAGCAAGGAGGACTTTGGTCATGGAATTATCTGATGGCCTTCTGGCATTAATGCAGAAAATGTTATCACCGTGTTGTTATTGGGGTAACAGTAATAGCTAGTACCTGCCATATGTCGGGGCCAAAATACTTGACGTATAAGACCTGTCATACAGTTATGTCCATAGGTTCTGGGATAGGTGCAGAAGTCCTGATGGACATATGGTAGGAGATTCTGACTTAGTTCAGCAATTTGACCTGTGGCTGATGCTCTCACCCTGAGATTTTATTGCCTGGTCTTACCGTAGCTGTTCCGAAGGTCTAGGCTTAAGGATTAGGCTAGAGATAGCTCATTGGGACTTCATTCCAACTCTGAATGAGATACAGGGCTCTAGTTGCTGGAAAAAGAAGTGGCTACACGTTCTCAATTTTATTTATTTATCTATTTATTTTACTTATCATTATTTTTTTTTAAGACAGTTTTCCTGTAGCCCCAGATGGCCTGGAATTCACAGTGTAGACCAGGCTGGTCTCAATCTCATAGAGATCTACCTGCCCCTGCCTCCCCAGGGCTGGACTTAAATGTGAACACCATCATTCAGGACACCGAGCTTTTTAATTACACAACACTTTAACAGTCTTAAGAGTTGTTGAGGGTCTCAGGAGCTTTTGCTTATGTGGGTCATACCTGTTGATACCAAACTAAAACTGAAACTGAGAGATAAAAAATGTTTGCATATAGCAGTAAGCTCATTGTTAGCGCAAGTAAAGCATTTTAATGAAAAATACCTTCCTCAAACAAAAAATAAGGTTGAGAGTACCTCTGTGTTACATGTCTGCAGATTTCCTTCACGTCTGGTTTAAGAGGGTGCAGCCCAGTTTGCACAGCTGCTACTGCAGGCTGTTGCTTTGCTTGAAATATTTGACAGGTGTGAGGACAGCTGAGCATCACAAAGACGAATCAGAGGAAGAGGGAGCCTTTTCAGATAATTATGTCTATTCTTTTTAAAATTTTACTTGTTATTTTTATTTTATGTGCATGAGTGTTTTGCCTGCATGGATGTAACTGCACCTATACATGGGATGCCCGCAGAAACCAGAAGAGGGCATCAGATACCCTTGAATTGGAGTTACGGAGGGTTGTTAGCTGCCGTGTGGGTTCTTGGAACTGAACCCAGGTTCTCTGCGAGAGCAGTCAATGCTCTTAACCACTGAATCATTTCTCCACCTCCTCTGTTCTTTTTATAAAGTTGTTATTATTTTTATTTTATGTGCATGAGTGTTTTGCCTATAGGTGAGTGCACCATGTGTGCAGTGTCCCCAGAGGCCAGAGGAGGTCATTGGATCCCCTGGGGCTGGAGTTCTACATGGTTGTTAGATACCCTGTGGATGCTGGGAATTGAACCTTGGGCCTCTGTAAGAGCAGACAGTGCCCTTAGCCACTGAGTCATCTCTTTGGCTCCAGTTGTGTGTATCATTGACCAAAACTTGACATTTGGTCATGTTTTGTTCGTTTGAGACAGGCTCTCACTGTGTGGCTTAGGCCGGTCTGGAACTCATAATGTAGCTAAGACTGGCCTCAGAGTGCCTCAGCCTCTTGAGTACTGGGATTATGGCTGTACCTGTGTATCACCCCTCTCTGCTTCAATATCTCTCCTCTCTTCTCTTTTCTGTGCCCCCTTCCCTTTCTCCTTCTCCTCCCTTTTCTCCCCTCTTCTTCCTGTGGAATCTTGAGTTGAACAAAAACTATGAGAACAAAAGCTCTGTGAAACAACAGATCTAAATTTAGAATTTTCTCTTTACTTTCATGGGAAGATCTATTCCTTCACTTCAGATCTTCTCCCAGGACCTGTAGGAACAAGGACACAAGTATAAGCACGATTCTACTTTCAGTAGGATCTAAATCTACACCTCCATGAAGCTTGCTCTGGAGATCTCTGTTTGGCACTCTCATGGCTTAGACTACTCAGTTGTTCCCAAGTGTGGAACATTCCAGGGGCTGATTAAGCTGGACCAGGGCCACCATCCAGAGAATGGTGAGTGTAGGTACCTGGTAAGCCTTCTTGCTCCAGTGAGGGATATCCTCTTGTCACATAAAATGACTTTTTCAAATGATAGTGTTAAAAAAAATCTAATATCCTTAAAGAAAAGTAGAGACGTCTTCATGCAAAGTTCATGTGAGTTAGTTGGTGGCAGGTAATTTTAAGATCTCAATTTTACTTAGATTTGCTGATGAAGGAAATTGCCATACAATTTTGAAGATAAGTAGGACAGATACCTACAAGGTATGGGATTGCAGATATAAACTGTAAGAAGCTTCTCATTGTGAATCAAGTGTTAACAGTTTTCAGTGGTAAGTGTTTGTTTTATTGGTGGTCTTTTTTAACTTCATGTAGAAAAGTGGGTATAATTCCAAGTGTGAACATACAGAATTCAAAGTGCAACAACGCTGGGAATTATGACACTAGAGAAGAGAGGGCAAAACCTTCATCCACCTTAAAATGAATTACTGGTTAACTACTATTAATATGCCACAGGCCCGGAGACCAGCATATAACGCTCCAAGATCAATAAGGGTGTTTATCATGTGTGGGTATTGATCTCTCATGAAGGCTTGAGTCATATTTCACGCTGCATATGTTAGTGCAAAAAAAGAAGTAGCAGAAGGATTGTAAAGCTTTGTGGGGAACTGGGCATTGAGAAGGTGCCTGCCCTGAGCCAGGACTGTGAGCATTAGAGTGACCGGTGATGGTCTGCAAGCATCATGTCTGCAGTGAATCTGGACAAACTCAGGGAGCTGTTTTAGGGTCTGTGAGGCCATCTAGTTTTCTCTAGGTTCTGCTGCTTTTCCTACCTGTTGAATCTGGTCTTGCTGCTCTTCTTGGCTCACAAATTAAGGCTCTGTACCACTAGTAATAATATTTGAAACTTCAGATTGGCTGGGTGTGGTGTGCATGCTTATCATCACAGCAGCTGAGAGCTAAGGCAGGAGGATGACAAATTTGAAACCAGATTGGGCTACATAGCAAGACCTCTCTCAAAAAGCAAACATGATTGTTTAGAAGTACAAGATCCTAGGCTCAGTCCCCAACACTGGGAGTGGGGGTCTAACTTCCCTTTGTCATTTGTGTCTCAGCAGAGGATCAATAGTTTGGTAATTCTATAACCAGCCACTGGTTAAGAAGACTACCACATTTTGTTTGGTTGGGCATGATGCCATGTCCTTAACTATATGTCAGTGGATCTGATGCCCTCTCCTGGCCTCTGTGGGCATTGCACACATGTTGTGTACTTAAAATACATACAAGCAAAAGTCATACATATAAAATAAAAATTAAATTTAAAAATTAAACCTAGCTCTTATGAGCATTTGATGATTTTTTTGAGTGTAAAATACGTGAACACATATTCTTGCAAAGCTGAAATAGCTTGTTTAAATCTTCCTATGAAATTGAACTTTTCCAACATGTTTCAATTTGTCAGTAAAACACAGTACAAACTTGCAAGCTGAATTAAAATATAGGTAAGTAGAAAAGTAATGTTATCACCAACTAATTACAAGCAGCCTCAGCAAAGCACATCGTTTTGCTTTGACCTGACCTAGCATTTCATTTGGGGTTTACTATGTTCTTTCTTGTTACCTTGAGAACTGTTACCACCATCATTTTGTTCCTTGGTAAACTGAGGTCTGATGGGAGAAGCTGACCCAGGTTATGCTGTAGAAATTCAGGAAGCATGCTGAGCTTGGATCCTAGAAGGCTGGATGTCTTGGGTTCTAATTTCTTTCTTTGTCTCTTGTGTTTTGTTTAAAATCACTGCTTTTGAGGTATAGGCCGTAAGATGTCTTCAGGTTTTTCAACCATAGGAAGAGGAACAGTCATTTAACATGCTTTCCATAAATGCCCAAGACTGTGTGGGAATGAACCACCATTTCTTAGGGATTGACTGCTTCATTCATTCTATTCCCAATTTAAGTATCTATATGATTTATTATTTTTTTGGATGGTTTGAATTGCTTTTGTAATCAGATAAAGAATAAATATCTGATACTGAAAACAAAAAATGAGATAACAAAAATCATCAATTATGCCAAGAGGCTGTTTTAAGTAAACAAGAGAGAAGAAAGGAAAGAAATCGAATAAAACAGTGGCCTCCCAGCGGAGTTATAGGAGTGTTAGGGAGTAATCCAGTCCTTTCTCTTAATGGAGACTCCGAAGCTGGCTTTAAAAGCAGGCTAAGGCTATACAAAGCTTTGATTGTAGATTTTTGCCTAAATCCTCTAGAACTTGCCTTGTATACACATCTTCCCTTTCGTGGTTCTTCTGTCTCCTTCCACACATTTATCCAGGGAACACTTTCTGGATGCATTTGGGACACACGCCGTGCTGGAAATTTGTCCAGGAGTCTAGCATTTCATTTGGGGTTTACTATGGGATGAGGAACCCTTCGCTGTGTTAACAATGAAGAAACAGAAGCTTCTGGTTCCCCCAGTTTCAGTTTTTATTTCACGTTTATTTCTGATGCTGTGCTACTTGAAAAGCCACTGTTCGTTGATGTCTTCAGCAAATCTTACTGCTCTGTCTGGTATTATGCTGGCCACAGGATTACACGGGGAGCCTGGAGGTCTGAGGGTGGTTGTGGAGTCTTACCTTCTGGCCATTCACTACCCTCATCTGTCTTCACTTGCTTCCTCCAAGCTGTCTAGCAGGCCATCTTCTGCTCCTTTCACAGTGCTGCAGCAGAGGACCACAAAGACCTGTCTGTCTGTCTGTCATCTTGACCAGCGCTGGGTCAGCACTGCAGCTGTGCCCCCCTGCAGTCTGGGTCAATTTTGACCTCTATGATGTTGCATCTACTTTCTTCCTATTCCCTATATATAGTCACGGCTGGATGGTGAATCCTGGGTCTCTTTCCAGTCTCAGTGACTCCCAACAAGTCTCAAGTACCTTACTTTCACTCAGCCCCGTATAACAGATGTGCCCCTCTTTCGCCTCTGCCACACCAAGTCTCCTGCTCTCCATCGTCCCCTGTATCTTCAGTCCTGATGTCCCATCAGCCCTCTGGTTCTGTTGGTTTTCATGTCCCACACATCCCTGGCCCGGGCTGCCTTTACATTTGTAAGGCTCTGTGGTCTCTGATCCTATTTGCTTCCTACTCGGTCTTCCTCCTCATCTCTCCTTCCCATATTCCAAGAATCCCGTCAGGTGAGGCTCCCATAGAACAGCTCTGCCCTTTAACCTGCTAGCTCAAGAATCCTCATCTGTTCCTGTTACATCCCAGGACGTCCTGAGAGCTGGATGAAGGTTTCCCAGGCTGTCTCACTCTCATCCCAGACCTCTGTCCCTGCTGTCCTGCTTTCCTCCACTTGCACCTGACACCCTGCCCATCACTTCACCTTCTTGTCTTCCGTGCTCTCTCTCTGCTCTTTTCTTCTTCCCATTTCCACTAGTTTTCTCCCCTCCCTCCCTCCCTCCCTCCCTCCCTCCCTCCCTCCCTCCTTCCCTCCTTCCCTCCCTCCCCTCTTTTTTTTTTCTTGCAGTACTTGCTAGTACTTGCAGTACCTAGGGCCTTGTCGATGTACAAAAGTGCCTGTAGTTCTCTTGTTCCTCTTCCAAGGTGCAGCTCAGACACAGAGTTTTCCACAAAGGTCTCTAATGCTTTCCTAGATGCCAAGTTGTCTTTCCTTCCTCCGAATTTCCACAGCAGTTTATAAGCACTGCTGTAACACTGGGTGCTGATGGGATTGGCAATCCCATGACATCTTCTATCCTACACTATAGGCTTCCCATAGGTAGAACAGGGGATGCCTTGTGGCCATTTCAGAGACTGACTCATCTCTTAGAACAGTGTTTAACAAATGTTCATTGGATCAAGGCCAGAGGAATTCATTCAGTCTTTTATTTTGAAAAGAACTCCTCTATTTTGGCTGCAGAAACAGCTGATGACTTTAACACCTGTGTATCTAGATTCTTTGCACATCTTGAGAAAGGTGCTGGGTTGGCGAACTCTTGTTTGGGGACTAAATCATTTTTCTTCTCAGTTATGTGAAAAAGGTTTTTTTGTGTGTGCATGTGACATTAACTGAATGGTCCACAAAATTTCAGATAGTTACTAACTGAAGACTGAAGAAGTTGACCTATCTCAGCTCTATACTGTGGTCCAGACCCCTAAAGAATACGACATCTACTACAGAAGGAAGTGAAGGAAACAGTGTATGCTTAAATTCAGCCTCTTACTCTTAAGATGTTCCTGACATCTGTATGTGGCTTCCTCGGTTAGGGAACACTTTATTTTGTGGTAAGAATATGGAGGCAGGTGAACTGAATTTGATTTCCAGTTTCCTGACATTTTAGTGGATTGTCCAGGTCGAAGTTGTGCTGTCGGGCTTTATGCCATTTAATCTACCTCTAAAATGATTTGATATTACCAGTAAAAATAACCTAGCAAGGGTATTCCAGCTGTGCACCAGCATGAAACCAGCCTTCGAACCCTCTTGAAGATGAAGGTGCAGGGTTGTCAGGGTTTAGAGGGCAAGCTGTGTGAACCCCTACATTAAATCTTACGTTGTCATTCTCTTTTCTCTTTCAGAGGGGCGCATGGTCATCCAGGATATTCCTGCTGTCACCAGCAGAGGGCATGTGGAGAACGCACCTGACCTGGTTTCAGACTCCACCTACTACAGCAGCTTCTACCAGCCATCTCTGTTCCCATACTACAACAATCTGTACAACTACCCGCAGTACTCCATGGCCTTGTCTGCTGAGTCCCCTTCTGGGGATGTGGGGAATCCCCTCGGGGGATCCCCTGTGAAGAACAGCCTGCGGAGCCTCCCAGCACCTTATGTGCCTGGTCAGACTGGAAATCAGTGGCAGGTATGATATCACCCAGAGTTAACGGGATATATGAAACACACATAAATGTAAATGCATATGTGTGCACGCATGCTGAGTTCAGCACACGTGCATGTACAGTATGCAAAACACATTGATTTTTCTTTTACTCTATTAATAATGTCATTTTATTCAAGAGGCTGACTGCAGTGACTCCAACGCAAATAGGCACATTTTGCTTTTGTCACATTGCCATTTTGCATAAATACCCAACTGACCAGAGTTAGATGCACAAGTAGCTTGCTAGATGAAGGCCCCCTCCTCTAGCCTTGCCCATTATTGGGCAGCTTAGAAAATGCTAGGTGCAACCTTCTGGGTGACAGTCATCTTCCTGATGAATTCACATACTGGGAAGGAAAGTTAAGACCTGCGTGTTTCCATGGCTGAAAGGTTAAAAAAAGGAATTAAGTCCTGTTGTGATGGGCTAATAATGTAGATGCAGGTTTTGTTAGGAATGGAAATTGGTTTTTTCAAACTATGTATGTATTATTAAAGTAGTATGCTGCTAAGAGCCTTTAATATTTGAAGTAAAACAAGGTGTTTTTTTCATCACTTCATCAGTGAGCTTGTTTAGAGTGCTTCTGTTTCCTCAGGTGGAACCATTTTCATGCCTAGTGAAGGCATGCCTCAAGTCTTGGGTTCATTCAGCCTGTGGAGATAGGCACTCATCAGTAGCACTTTGCCACTTTCTGTGCCCAGGCTTATATCACACTCAGGGAGAGGGAGCTTCTGCTCTAAGAAGCTGCACTCAGACACATGTGGCTGTCAGAGTGGGAGGGAACACCCCTTGGTGAACCTCCTTAGTCCTGAGAGGGATAGGCAGTTTTGATGCTTGGTGCCTTCCCACAAACCCACTGGGATGGAAAGAGGTACTGTTGTTACAGCTCCTGGAAAGACACGGAGGTATCACGTCATAGGAGTTTATCTCCTATAAGTCGCTTTTCTTCCCTAGCCAGGTACTGTCAGTGATACATTTTCATGTAACAAGTTACTTTGCAATGGAAGGTCCTTCTGTTCTGCTTGTGGGCATTAAGTAGACTGTTAACACCATATCCTTGTGTTAGCAGCATGTTCAAGGCACCAGAGACGCTCCAAGGTTAGATGACCCTGTATGTGTATAGCCTAGGAATGTGTACAGAGGAGAGGTTAGACCTGTATCACCAGGCCTGAAAGGGTGCTGTGATTTTTTGAGGACTGTTCTCACAGTGGGTACATTTAATTCTCAGTCTTTCTCCACTAGAATTTGATTTCAGTGCAGGGCAACATATGTATGGGAGTTGGTGCAAGTTTTTTTTTTTTCTCATTTCTTGTTTTCTTTATTGAAGTATAATTGAGAAAAACGATATTACACTGTGCACTGTGGAGATTTGACATGTGTAGACATTGTGCATTACTTATCACAGGTCACAGGCATGCTAATGAAGTTCTCTCTCTTTCCTCTCGGCATTTTTAAGATATGTAGCGTTATTAACTATAATCACCATGTCATATATATTTAAACTTCCAGAAATTGACACATAAGGCAAGTAGAACCTTTGACCAACAGTGCTCCTGCCCTCCAGCCTCTCAGTAACATGAATGACAAAGTCTGTCATTTTTTGAGCAGTTAACCCTAGGAGGTGAACGGCCTCTCAGAAGGTGGTGGAACATGGAGACTGAGAGGACCAGCTTGTTCAAGGTCCCACAGCCTCCAAGGAAAGAGCCTAGATTTGAAACTGCGTCTGCCTGTCTTCAAAGTAGATGTCAGCAGCCATCACTGGCTCTGCAACAGATTCAGGGCTGCATAATGTCTCTCTCAGAAGCCCTCTGGGAACTGGGACCTCTGGGAACTGGGATTCTGCAGACAGTCTGCAGATGAACGCCAACTGTGGGATGCATTCCCTCTGAATGCTCCGATTGTTTGGTTTTTAGGGTTTGGAAGGGCTGTGATCACAGGTTTGCACTACCCTGCCCAGCTTCTCCTTGCTCTTTTTTTCTGGAAGATGCTCTGATCCTGCTGTTTGAGAACTGGCTTACTCCTAGTGGCAGTTTCTCAGAGGCTGGTGGGCAGGGATACACCTATGACCACTGCTCAATATCTGTTGCCTTTTCTGAGGTACCTTCAGCTGGTCTGGGAGAGACTGCTGCTCTCTTGGCTGATGCCCTTGATACGAGTCAGATTCAGCCTGTGTACTTGAATTGGAGGCCATATCCCATACATTTATCTTCTTGTCCCAGTTGTTTAGACTCAGTTTTCTTCCTAACTTTTTTTTTTTTTTTGAAACGGAATGTCTGTAGCCCTAGCTGGCCTGGAACTCCCTATGTAGACCAGACTGGCCTCGATCTTCCAGTGGTCTGCCTGCTTCTGCCTCCTGAGTGGCGGGATTAAACACGCCTGGCTCTTCCTAAGGCTTGGCTGAATGTAGTACCATTTTATACTCTGTCCTTTCCCTTGCTGCTTTAAGTGTTGACAGGCAATATGAATGTTTCTCACCCAAAGACCTCCTTTGGTTCCTAGAAAATACCTATTGTAGCAGTGATCGTATTTTTCTAAGGGTAGACTTATTTTTTGTTATTGTTATGAGACAATATGTAGTCCTTTGGCTTGGAACTTGTTATGTAGAGCAGGTTGGCCCTGAACTCACAGAGATTGACCCACCGCTGCTTCCCACGTGCTGGAATTAAAGACACGTACCACCATGGCAAAGCTAGGCTTCTTAAAGATAAGACAGGCCATTTGATTTTTGCATAAAGGATGCATTGGCTCTTGTGCAGAGTTAGACCTCCTGCTTGTCTATCTGTGATATTAAGCTGCACAGACTGATTCAGCACCTACTAAGTGAAAAATCTCAGAGAAAGAGAAACAGAGACACAGAGAAAGATGAGGAGACAGACAGAGACACACAGGCAGAGAGAGACAGAGAACGAGAACAGCATATACAGTTCCAGAATTCCAGAGCACTCTCCCGTGAATGCCCTGCATGCTGAGAAGGGCTTTAATCGCCTCTGGTCTGTCTCTAGACTGCAGAGATTTGTGGCCCAATCATAGATTCCTGTCCTGTTGTGAAACAGGAATAACATTTGTGACACCGGAACAAACTCACGATGAATGTCTGGTTCCACTGACCGGCAGCTCAATTTCGCTGCTGCATTTAATTGCCTGCAAAAGCTGTTTATTGCCTTGTGCACTCCTCCACGGCAACATTATCTCTTAAATAAACATGTTGTACCAGGTTGACAAGGGAGAGGTGCATATCAAGTGAGCAGAAATAAATATAGGACTCTGAGCCATGCCTGGGCGGCAGGCACCCTCTTGGTGGCTGTTTCAAGCTTGTACCACCTGACATCTGGGTTCACAGTTCCCTCCGCAGTCAGGGTGTATACACATGGTGGCCTTGGGGATTGCATTCCTCCTTCTCAGTCTGAGGCATCCCGTGATGATGATGTTGTCTACTGACAACTGTGCACTTTACTGGGATACATTTGTTTATTACATAAACATACATCAGGGTCTGCTACGTGCTAGGATTGGCCACTAAATGAAATAGAAAAACATGGTAGAGTGGCTGCAATTCACAAGAATTCATCACCTCTTTCAAAATAGCCAGAAGAGAAAATGTTGGGTAGATATGCTGATTACCCGATTTGATCATTCTGCTCTTGTTGCTGTGTTGATATCATGTAAGACTCCATAAATATGTACAATTATTATATGTCAATCCAAATGAAAAGTAAAAAGAGAATTGTGGGAACTGGGTCTGTTGGGGGAAACTGCTGTTATCATTTAGAAAAGATGAAAGGCTGTTGGGGAATCACCCTGTGGAGTCCTTGACTTAAAGTGAGGTATAGGCAGAAGGAAAGCAGATTCTAGTATAGAGGGCTTGGCACAGAAAAGAGCACCCCTCATGGGTGTTCCTGGGCTGATGCTCCAGCCCTCTAACCCTGCTGAGGGCCAGAGGACCAGACCAGACAGTTTTATAAAAAGCTACTGCCCCATGATTGCTGCTCTGCCTGCTCATGTTCTCATCCCTCAAACCAGCAGGCTGAGTGAGCAGGCTCTGGGCTTCACACCATCTCCTTTTTTCTAGTGTTGCTTAGCCCTCAACCAACTTATTGGATTAAAGAATGGTGAAAAGTGACTTTGCAAGCATGGGTTATTTGGAGGTGGACCCTGCCTTCTCTACAGAAGTGCTGTGTTTGTGCCATGAGAAGTGTGTCTGTGTGAACCCAAGCCTCAGCTCAACTCAGTCCCAGAAAAACCATTATAACCAACAGATCATTAAATCAGTGTGTGTGTGTGTGTGTATGTGTGCGTGTGTGTGTGTGTGTGTGTGTGCATGTGAGAGAGAGAGAGAGAGAGAGTTTTTCTAGTCTTATAAACAGTCTCCCCAGGTAGCCTAGGCTGGCCTTGAACTGTCTATCCTCCCGTCTCAGCCTTTTAAATGCTGAGATGACAGGCATGTGCTACCATACCTAGTTCTCAGATATTCTTAAGTTTTAAAAAATGGTATGTTATGGAGAAGACAGTAGAATGTGAGGCCCACTTTCTGGTCTGAGAAGGTTGCTGTGACTTGCCTGGGGAACCTGACCTGGTTTCTTCCTGTGACCCACATTGCCATTGGAAGGCTCAGCTAGTCCCACTTCCTTTTCTAGGGTGAATTAATTATTGGCCTGTCTGATGGTAGACAGACAGTGACTACCTTTTTCCTTGTGAAAGAGAAATTGGCAACATTCCCATGTAGTCACAGAGAAATTTATAAGGATGCAGTTTTAAAATATTTTTATGGCAATTTATTCTTCAGGCAAAATAGACATGGCACCTGGTTTGGATTGTTAGAACTAAAAACCATAGTTTTGTTTTCTTAAAGGGAAATACAGAAGTGTAACTTCCTGTTGATGCCTGGAAGATTTATTCATGTTCTATTGATATGATGTGTATTTTATATCTTATGAATTAATTCATTCTAAGAATCTTACTGTTTCTTATTATGCCAGTAAGAGGTCATTTCATAAAAAGATTAAATGCTTTTAGATATCTCCTTTCCTAATGTATGTTCTTAGTGCATTTTCAGCTTAGATAACAACTGTGAGTGAAGATGTTCTGTGCTAAGGGAGAGAGAGAGGAGACAGGTACTTTGTATGTTGAGCTCAGAGAGGTAAGGCTGAAGAGTACATATTTTTAAAAATATTTTTATCTGATGTACGAGTATACTGTTTGCATGTATGAAAGTACATCCATGCCATACAGTGCCTGCAGTCAGAAGAGATACCGGATTCCAGGAACTAGAGTTATGGACAGTTGTTAGCTGCCTTGTGGGTGCTGGGAACCGAACCTGGGTCCTCTGCAAGAGCAGCCAGTGCTCTTAACTGCTGAACTGTCTCTCTAGCCCCCAATTTTTGTTGCATTCTCCTGGAACTGGAGTTATGGATGGTTGTTAGCCACCATGTAGGTGCTAGGAATCAAATCCCTGGCCTCTGCATGAATAGCCAGTGTTCTTAACTGGAAAGCCATCTTTCCACCCCAGGAATGCCCGAAGCCCCAGCTGGCCTCGAACTCAACAGAGATCCACCTGCCTCAGCCTCCTGAGGGCTGTTATTAAAAGCATATGCCACCATGCCTGACTAGGAATATCTATTTAAAAAATATTTTGCTTATTATTTTTATTTTATGAGTATGATTATATTTTCTGCATGTAGACAGGTGCACCCATGTCATGAAATGCCCACAGAGGTCAGAAGAGGTCATCAGATACCCTGGAACTTGAGTTACCAAGCCACCATGTGCGTTCTGGAAATTGAACCCTGGTCCTCTGTAAGAGCAACCAATGCTCTTAACCACCAAGCCATCTCTCCGACCCCCAGGAATACATATTTTTATAGAGTACTTCAGTGAAAGTTAAACTGGACTCTGGGAACCTTGGGGCACTGGAGAGCAGGCAACCCTGACCAGGCCCCGGGCACCCTAAGGCATTCTTTTCTTGGCCTGGATGAAGGGTTCCAGGAGCATCCCAGGAAATATAAGGTATAACTTTGGGAGAGTTGTGTAGGTACCCAGCTGTTCAAAGACTGATCAGCATTCCTACGTGGGCTCAGTTTGATCTAGATTGAGTTGGCATACCTTGTGATGGACTGGAGTACTTCAAGGGCTGGCACAGTTGAGTTGGCAGCTGAAAGAATTCTTTGACCAGTCTGTTGTCAGGTAGTTACGTTACCTGTGCTGTGACACAACAGCATCAGTTAACAAATAGCACAGTCTTTAGGGAATTGTGTAATGTGCTTGAAAATTAGATAATTGGATCACTGAGTTTGAAAACTTCCAGATTTGATTTCCTTGGGCTGGTGGCCAAATTTCACCTATTTACATTCACCTCTTTGTCACATTCTTTTTTCCTGCGAAGTAGATGTGAATCTGATATAAAATTAGATGCCTTTTCAGGATGTTTAAGTACTTGGATGAATGATTCTCACGTTCTTTGAGATCCACATAGTCTTTGAGATTCAGATCTATGGTCTGTTAAATGTTTCTCATTTCCAAAATCAAAGGAATGTATAATAGAGACTGGTTGATCCTCGTTTTTTTTTTTAAATACCTTGCTAGAAATACAAAAGAAAAAAGAGAAGATTCTAAAATATTTCCAGTGTGTTATAAGAATCTTGATTCATTCATTATCATTCTCTTTTCCAATATTTTATTTATTTTTATTTTATGTGTATGAGTATTTCGCCTGCATGTATGTAAGTGCACCATATGGGTGCATGGTACTTGGAGGAAGCCAGAAAGGGTGTTGGATCTCTTAGTACTAGAGTTATGTGGATGCTATTCTGATGGTGGGGACTGAGGTAGAGCAAAAGACAGGCATTAGCTATCATGTGGCTGCTGGCAACTGTGCTGAAGTCAAGGATGGCTGTTAACTGCCATGTAGGTGCTGGGACCTAAACCCATATCCTCTATAAGAACAGCAGTAGGCGCTCTTAACCACTGATCTCTCTCTCCAGTTCCTCATTGTCATTCTTGAGTGCCCGCTGTGAACCTGGTACAGTGCCAAACCTTCATGTACTAGCACATAGTAAGACAATTGAAAAGGAAGACTCAAAGGACAGCATACTTCTTTAAGAGATGCTGTAGTCAAGAGTCTGGATTCCTGGGGAGGGCTATGCCACATTCTAGAAAGACCAGTCTGGACAGGACAGGCCGTGAGGGGGTGGTGGTGTAAGGAGGGGTATTTAATCACCTGTGTTGTTTAGAATTGCCAGTACATGGTGACTGTGAAAAGCAGTTGGACATGTAGTTAGTTTCCTTGTTTTAAAGTCTTCTATAGAGCACGTACTCTTACTGCCTGTAGCTAGAACATGTTCTTCCCACCACCTCCTTGGTCTTCCACGAGTCCTGGGGGTGTGCCCCTTGATGTGCTTCCTGGACATGGGGTTCAAAGGAAAGTGAGGAGCAGAAGAAGGAGCTCTTCACTTCATTTTTTATACCCTTTCCCATCATATTCCCCAGCACAAGTTTTGTGTGTGTGTGTGTGTGTGTGTGTGTGTGTGTGTGTGTGTGTGTTTGGGGGAGTGGTGGTTTTTTTTTTTTTCTTTTTCATTTCCAATTTTTATCAACCAGTACTGGGAAAAAGGATGCAGACAGTCTAAATCTGTGTCTTGAGTATGTCTATAAAACCAGAAAGTGAGAAGGCCTGGAACTTCCCTGTCTGTTCATTGGATAATGGCTGTGTAGAATGTTGGGCTTTTGGAATTTTTAAAATTTGGAATGTAGAGAAATCTCACAATAATTTTTTTTTCTTTCAAATACCAAATAAAATACTTATGGACTTCAGCAGTTTTTTGCAAATTATTTTTTAATTTTTATTTATTTGCTTTTATGTGTATGAGGGTTTTGCCTGCATGTATATTTGTGCATCTTTAACATGCAGTGCCTGTGGAGGCCATGTCTTGTGGGTGCTGGGGACCGAACCTGGGTCCTCTTCAAGAACACCTAGTATTAACTGTTGAACCATTTCTCTACCCCTGACCTGAATAATTTTTTTAAATGAAAACATTTTAAAATTTATTATTTTCATTTTATGTGCATGGGTGTCTTGCCTTGCATGTATGTAAGTGTACCACATGCATGCAGGACCTGAAGAGGGCTCTGGAACTGGAGTTACAGGTGATTGTTAGCCATCATGTGGGTACTGGGAATCTAACCCAGATTGTCTAGAAGAACAAGTGTTCTTAACCTCTGAGCCATCTCGTCACCCTCAACCTGAATAATTTTTTAAATGTGTAATAAGGAGGTATGTTTTTGTCTGAGTCAGCACAGGTTCCTTGAGTGTGATCACTCATGGAAGGAGGGAGGTATAAACAGGACAGAAGACAGTTGTTGGGCAGCCCTGTGGGACTAGACACTTGCTGGCTTATACTCTGTCTCAGCCCTCAGCACAGTCTTGTCTCAGGGCTTTTTAGTCCTCTGTTTTGGTGAGGAAGCTGAGGATCAGGGAGACAAGTTCACCTGGAATTGCCACATAGCTGGTGAATGAGCAACCGGAACCTGTGTAGGCTTCATGCTGCAGTACTGCAGAGGGCTCCCATCTTTCTAGAATGCCTTTCTTGTAGGGCAGAACAAATTTTTAAGTCTAGAGACTCACTCATCATCATCCTGCCTCTCAGGCCCATTTCTAAGCTTGTACACACACACATTCTTTATGTTTTAGAGAAACCTATTTGCAGTCATTCTTGTGTCATTTGGATGTGGACTGTTTCCCTGATGGTTTGAGAGGGGGATGGGCTTCTTCTTGCCATTCATGAATTGGAGGTATCTACTAGAAGTCACTCGTTTGTATTGGAATCTTTTTCAACAGTTTGAGGAAAGTGTATGAGTGTGTGCCTATGGGTCTGCTTGGAGGGTGGCCCTAGACAGTCTCACCTTGCCCCGCAGGCAGTCCATCATGTTCGGTACTCATAAGATACCCTTCACACTGCTGATTTATGCTAAAAGTATCCTAATGTTTCTGACAGCTCATGTGTGACATGAATATAATCCATATTTCTTAGAGCAGCTAATCCAAGTGGCTTATTCCCGATACTGCTGACGGGGCTATATCTCTTGATGTCACTGCCATGGAGATTCTGATGGTAACATATTGTTTCTGGGTCACTAGCTTTGTCTAAAACAGTACGTTGGAACAGAGTAGCAAAGGTTAATTAAGTTTGTCCATCAAGGTGGGAACAGATATGGATGCCTCTGATGCTTTCTATCCTAAAATCAAAGTTCCTGATTATGTGGTTACTGGCATCTTTTCTTCTCATTTTCAGACTATCCAGAATAAAGCTTAACTTGCCGCAGAAGCAGGAAAATGAGACTTGAATTGCTGAAAGTCAGTGCATCAAGTAGCTCTTTAAATAAGCAGATAGAATCCTTGAAATTAGGAAGATGGCTTGGTTTAGTGGAACAAAGTGTCCTAGGCACCTTGCTTTAAATTCTGTTGTCTTTACTTAAAGCCTCTGAGCCAAATCAAACTATCTGGTCTCTGAGCAATTTCTCCCTATGTTGATTATTATTAAATTACATGGGCCCAGTGTGATAGCAGGGGAAGTTTCTTGTATTAGAAAATGCTCACCTTCTCCCTCTGAAGTTTTCTTATTCCTTTAGTCACTGACTAACGTTTTCTCATGACACTTGCATTAAGAGTGTCCTCCATGCCCCTGAAAAGTGCTGTAAAAGGCCATCAGACATCCAGTGTGTTAACAGCGTGGAGAGCTAGGTTTTTAAAATACAAATTTACCATGTCCTTTCTTCCAGCTGTTTTACTGATGTTGTTTCTTGTTGGTTTTTATGTAAATGATATTCGCATTTATGTCTGGCTATGAAAAGTCAAGGTTGGAATTTAAAAAGAAGAAAATAGGGGCTGGAGAGATGACTCATCAGTTAAGAATGCTGACTGTTCTTGCAGAGGACCAGGGTTCCATTCCCAGCACCTACATGGCAGCTAACAACCATTTATGACTCCAGTTCCAGGGGACCTGGCACCCTCTTCTGACCTTCATGGGCACCTTGCACACAGGTGGTACACTTATATGCAGGCAAAACTCTCACATACATAAAAAATTTAAATTTTTGTTTTTACATGTGAGTGTGAGTGTGTGTGGTTAAGGCACACACTCTTGTACGGGAAGAAAATGTATATTCTGGTGTGCATGTCTGTGTGCATACACGTGTAGGCCAGATGTGTCCTGTTCCATCACACTCAGTTTTACTGTCTTGAGACAGTGTCTCACTGAAGCTGGAGGTAGGCTGGTGTCCAACAAGTGCCTCTGGTCTTCTGTCTCCAGTACTGACAGCACTGACTGGAGTTAAGGAGCATGTGTGGCCATGCCCAGCTTTGATTTATGGATGCTGTGAATTTGAACTCTGGTTCTCATGCTTGCACAACAAAGTGTTCTTACTTTCTGAGCCATCTCTGCAGACCCAGGGCCTAAATTTTCAAGATTTTCTTTTTTTGTCTTTTTGAGACAGCGTGCAGTACCACACATGGTCTAGGACCTGAATTTTAGACTTTGATTCAGACAAATGTCGGTTTCTGCCTTAGAGTCCAGAAAATTCTTCATAGAGTTGAGAAGATGAGGACCCTGGCTAGTCCCAGCTAGACATTGTTCCCAATGATCAGCCCTCTCTTTCTTTTTTGAACTCCCTGAAATATACCATGATTCTCCAGGTTCTGAGGAAAAGGAACATTTTTAAATTTTGAGGTTTTTCTTTTTGAAAGTAATTACTTCCTTCTTCTTTATTAACAACATCAGTGACTGAAGCATTTTAGACTGAGACCTACAGCAAGAAACTGATTTTGTATGTATTTATGCATACATATACTCCCAGAAAGACTGAGTCCCACTAAGAAACTTTTAACTATCATGTACTTGAACTGTTCTCATATTTTGGTTTGCATTTTTTTCTGATCTTGAACTTGAGTTCGAGTAAGTCTCTTTGTTCAGCCTCCCAAGTGCTAGACTACAGGCAGGTGTCCCTTACCCAGCTGAATTCCATGCCATGCTCCTAAAAAGCGTGTGTGAGTGGCCAACGGGTTATTTCAGGGTCTGGAAAGAGGTGCTGATTGTGCATCTTGGAAAACACAGTCTATGAGAATACATGCATTGTTGGTACCACTGCAGACAGAACAGCTGCACAACCAGGTTGAAAATGCACACCTGGCTTTCCTAAAATTAACACTATTCATACCTTAATTGCTTATTTGATGAATTTTAAAACAATAGGTTATTCACCAAGCTAAGTGTGATCCTGAAGTTCCATGGAGCATCTGTTCCTTTAGAGTTTATTCAAGGCTCCTGTGAATCAGTATCTGTACACTCCAGGCCTGGGAATTGGGGGGCAGGAATGATCTACTCTGTGTTTACACAGTCAGCTTTGGTGTGTATTTCTACATGGCCTGCTTATTTTTCCCATCATGCATCTTTTCTTTTCTTTATTTTTTATTTTATGTGTATGAGTGTTTTGCCTGCTTGTATGTAAGTGCATCACTGTATGAAGTGCCTGTGGAGGCCAGAAGTGGGTGTCAGATCCCCTGGAACTGTAGTTACTGACAGTTGTTAGCTGCCTTGTGTGTGTTGGGAACTGAACGTGGGTCCTCTTCAAGAGCAGCCAGTGCTCTTAATTGCTGAACCGTCTTACCAGCACTGTCTACCACCTACAGTGTGTCTTATGGCTGGTTTTTATTTTTTTTAATCTACTATGACATATACCTAAAAGTTGGAGTTTAGCTTCTTTCTTCAGTTCTGTTTGAAAAGCCCTAATCCACGCAAGTTTTTTTTTTTTTTTGGCATGTATCTTTTTTTAAAAATTAAAAAAAAAAATGTGTGTGTATATGCCTGGAGAGGCCAAAAGAGGGCCTCAGATCCCCTTGAACTGGTAATTGTAGCTCACCTGCTGCAGATGCTGGGAACCAAACTCAGAGCTTCTGGAAGAGCAGCAAGTGCTTTTAACCACAGAGCCATCGCCCCATCCCCTTTCTGATGCTTTGGGAATATTGGGAGTTTACAACATGCGATGGATTAGATGCATTGTTTCTTAAATTATTTGCTCCCCTCCCTCCTGCTCTCAGGGGAGGATGTGTCCTTTTTATGTTTGGACAAGGATAAATTGTTCTTAATATTTCTTAATGTGCTGTCCTCACACTGGACACCCTCTCCTCAATATGCTGAGGGATTCCTGGACTCTGCAGGACCTCCTCACAGGTGCGTCCTCCCAAAGGCTCCCCCTCTATCATTCTCAGTGTGAAAAAAGCAAGTCCAGTGCAGTAAGGAATATAATAGACTTAAGACTGAATGGAAGGGACAGGCAGTGGGGAGCCTTGGGTCACAGCTGAGGGGAATCTGTGAGTGTCACAGAACTTGGCATTTGACCCACTGATGTTTCAGTAATTTCTTGGAGGTGTGCATAATAGCTGGCACTTTAGCCTATATAATAAAATAATTCTTTTTAGAGGGAAGTGTTCAATGAAAGTGTTCAAGAGAATGAATGGACAAGGTGTGTATTTCAGATAAGTGTGTAAATGGGGCTCTTCTGGGATTCTGGTCTGCAAAGAGTTCTTCCTTCATTTTGAAAATGTTTGTGGTCAGTAAACCAAAGGTTCATCCCAAGTGTAGCCTTTTCAACTTGAAAGAATAATCCAAGTACCTTTCAGTGTCAAGATTCTATGCCTTTAGGTCTGTTGTCCTACGGAGGCATTTTCTCAGGCCAGTGTTCAGTTTAACCTAAAACTCTAGTTTTACGAAGTTGGGCTTTCCTTTCACTGTTATTGTTTGTTTTTGTTTTGTTTCGAGACAGGGTCTCCATGTAACCCCAGTTATCCTGGAACTCACTATATAGACCAGGCTGGTCTCAATCTTACAGAGATCCACCTGCCTCTGCTTCCCGAGTGCTGGAATTAAAGGCGTACACCACATCTGGTTCAGAAGCTGAGCTGTCTTAATGAACAGCCAGACAGCCGCTTTTTATCCCTTCACCTGAAGGAGTGTCCAGCTCTATATAAGACTGAATACTCCAACCTGAAGTTCTACTAGACAACTAATAAACAGGGCTCGAGAACTTCTGAGAAGGAAATGAGGTCAAGCACTCTATGCTATACTGGGATATTACTGTGACCATAGAGAGGATGCCTTAAGATGTATGAAAGGAGACCTGTGGTTCAGATTTATTTTCTCGATTGTTCAATAAAACAAAACCCAAGCTCTTGGGTTTCATCTGGAGTTAATACTAAGATATGTGCATCCTCTGCCCACCCGGCTCTGCCCACCCGGCCCTTGTCTGTGGGTCATACTCTGGTTCAGAGACTGGGTGGGTAATAAGATTATAAAACATGTCTCTTGCTTGCCAGCCACCACATGCTAATAATAATAGCAGTCGTAATTCACTGGAATTGTGGAGTTTTAGGTTTTGCTTGGTTGTTTATTTGTTTAATTTAAAGGAATAGAAAAAATCTTGCTCAAGGTAGCACTGCATAAAAATACATGTATGTCCCACTCACGGCATGACATAGCTCCTCTCTTTGCCACTTTGGTTGTCTTCCACCTGGAGGTGAGGAGCTGGGCCAGAGGGTGTTAGCTAAGTTTAAGGCAGATTCTCCAAGCTTAGCATAGTTGAGATGTTGGGGTGGGAACTGCCCTGAGCCCTTCTGGAGGGGGACAGTGTCCCTGGCCTTTATCTCTAGATGCCAGTAATGTTCCTTTTCCTACCCACCGACCTCCCTCCTGTGTGTGACAATTGAATGTGTTTCTAGGTGCCAAATCTCCCTCTAGGAACAGGTTGAAAACTATGATCTTGAGGTAAAATAAATTTCAAAGGTTTTATTATTCACTCATCTTGTGTAAAGCCCAAAGTGGCAGGATTGTGTTATTTATTTATTTAAAGTTAAAAGAGAGGAGGATGTGACCTGGAATTATAAATAGCATTACACCATATCTTTCTCAGAGCTTTCTGAATGAATTTCAGTTCACTTCTAACTTCATGTTTCTTCGGCTTCTTTGTACTTTAGAAACACAGGCGCTTCCTCTTGTGCAGGTTTTGGTGGGGGTGGTTGCTTGCGCATTATTCTCTGAGTTGTATGTAGCTGGTGACTGATGACCTCAGTAAATTCCCATTTTAATAACCTCAGATAGAGTCTGGGCCTTTGTATCTGTTCTTTGTTGACTGGTAGTCTACTGTAGTTCCGTGATCTTGGGACGCATTGAAGAAACTGGGTGAACGGATGCAAAACAACTCAGTTCCAAGCTCCAATTAATCACTGTTCTTGATGCTTTCTGAAAAGATAGAGAAAATGTTGAGCAGGGGACAGTAAATATATGTGTTATTTGGAACTTGCTTATTTTCCAGGAAGCTTTAGTTTTTTTTTTTAAAAGAATGCTATTACTGAACTGCACATCTTCTTACTTAGCATACTGAATGGGTATGCTAATTGGTAGCAGTTTACCAATCTACTTGTCAGACTTGATCTTTGTATTTTTTAATTAAAAATTTTTTTATTATTTTGTGTGTATGAGTGTATTGTCTGCATGTGTGCAAGTGCAACCATCTTGTGCAGTGTCCTCAGAGGTAAGACTGGGGTATCGAATTCCCCTGGTACTGGAGTTACAGCTGGTTGTTAGCCACCATGTGAATTCTGGGAAAAAAACCTGAGTCCTCTGCTAGAGTAGCCAGTGCGCTTAACCGCTGAGCTATCTCCCCAGACCCTGATCTTTGTATTTTTTAAATATATGAAATGCTGGGACTTTTTAGTTCTCAGGTGTATGGGTACATGTTGGTAATGTTAGAATATTGGGCCGTGATCTCTGTGACCTGTTAGGATTACCAGAGGATCTTTGGAAAGACCAAAAGCCCAGGCCACATCCCAAACCAGTTAAAGCAGATTTTCTAGGGGTAGATCCATGACCTCAGTGCTGGATCTGTTCCGCCATTCTGGCAAGAGTCAAGATTGAGAACCAGGCCACATATTAAGAAGTTTTATTGAGATGCAGCCATGCTCATTCATTTGCTGTTGCCTAGAGGTACCATGACTTGCAAACCCTGAATTACTTACTGTTTGACCATTTATGGTAAAACATTTCCTGACTCCTGCTCTGGAATCATAGTGAACATTTGTTAAATATTTAAATATAGTACATACTTTCACAGAAAAAAATTATAGTAGTTTGCAGTTTGTAGTCTCAAGTCCTCTCCCTTTGTACACAAGGAAAATTGAAATCATTTTCCATGAAGAACTGACTGGCAGATATTATCAAACTTGAGGGAGACATGACAACTGAGCATCCAGACTCCATTACTCACATCAGGGTACCTGTGCTTAAAAGTCAGCCCCTCAGAAGTAGTCCAGTGCATGTTTCTCAGATTGTGTAACTGACCTGTGGGATGACTGACTCTAGTTTGAACGTGTTGGAGTTCTTGACTGCTGAAGCACTTCCGGATGTAACCAAGGCTCCCCCCAAAAGCTTAAGAGGACTGGGGACAAGATTCCTTGAGTAAAGTGCTTGCCATACAGACGTGAAGACTGGATCTCAGATCCTCAGCACCCCAATTCCAGGGGATCTAATTCTCTCTTCTGACCTCTGTAGGCATTGCACAACATGGGTACACTTATATACATATAGGCAATACACTCAAACACATAAAATTAAAATAATAAATAATTTTAAAAATACAGATTTTATGAAATTTTCAAAAATTCAATTAAAAAAGGAAAACCCCACATGATTGAAAAACATAATTTGGCAGACTGTTGATGGCTTTTGAATAAAATGTCTTGCTGTGCAAGCATGAGTATTGGAGTTTGAGTCTCCAGCACCTACCGAAAAAGCCACTTAGACTCTGGGGCCAGGCTGTAAGCCCAGTACTCATGAGGTGAAAAAGGATCCCTGAGCTAGCTAGACCACCCAGATCAGGGAGCTTCAGGCACCCTTTCTCAGTAAATACAGTGGAAAATGACAGAGAAGGACACGCAGTGTCAGTCTCTGACCTCCACATGCGTACACACACACACACACACACACACACAAGCCCACATACATGAGAACAGGAATGTACACACACACACATCATACATACATACATATACACAAAACAAAACAAAAAACTCATGACTTGGAAGTCATTCCTTAATTCTGATCATAATTAGCTAGTCTTAAACATTCTCCCTTAGAATGGCTTTTATACTAAAGTTAATATCACCATCCATAAGCCAGTGGGACTATAGCCCAGTGCTAGAATGTCTTTGTGAGGCCCTGGTTGTTTGATCTGTAGCACTGCCTCACCAAAGTCAAATAGCCCGCCCAAATATAATTGTTTGCAGTTAGCTTCAAATGCTTGAAGTCCAGCTGTACTTGCCATGAAGACAGCTCATGAAAGGAGTGCTTAGTGTCTATGCCGGGTCCAGGCAGGAGACAGCATTCCTGGATGATCATGGAAGTAGTTTATCCATAATCATCAGAAGGGCTGGGAAGGCTGAAGTTGGGGATCCTGCAAAACTCCTGGGTCCCAGCTCCCAAGCTTTGAATGAGAGGTCAGGAAGCTGTATGAGTTGGTAATGGATGCCGAGTGGTTTATGTCAGCTTACATCAGTGATGATGACAGTTTACATGGGCTCATGTGCTGCACTGTGTGGTGTTGTTTCATTGTCTTGAAAATACTCATGTGAACAGTATATGGTAACCAAAGTCAGATGCAAGCTTTACACAGGAGGAAATGGGAAGTGATCCAACAGCTTACTGTGGTCAACAAGTGAGACAGCCATATAAGTCTGTTGAATCTCAAGCACCTCTCTCCCTTTATTACCCTGCATTCTCTGGTTCTTGTTAATTGAGCATCATATAACCGGAGGGATTTTAGAGATGCTTTTGAAGGATTCTTATGATAGAAAAGTCAACGAGAATATTCATATTTCTGTTATTTCTTGGGAAAATTGAGGGGGCACACACCTTTAGTTGCAGCACTTGGGAAGCAGAGGCAGGTGAATCTCTGAGATGGAAGCCAGCTTGGTTGACATAATGAGTTCCTGGTCAGCTGGGGCTGTAGGGAGACCCTGTCTCCAAAAAAAAAAAAACACCAACCAACCAAGAAAAAATTATAAACTGCAATTTTGATCTTACTGTGCGTGTATGTGTTAGTATTTTTGTTACTGTGACAAAACCTGCAGGAAAAAGTGTCAATGAAGGAAGGACTTATTTTGATTCACAGTTTCGGAGGTTTGGGGCTATCCCTAGTCAACCATAGTTGACTGGCTGGCAGGTTGTGTTGTTTCTAGGCTGTGGTGAGGCTGAATTCTGCACTTCCCAAATTAGCACCTTCAGGTGGGCTGAGCTTTGGATGCAGGATCCTATGGGGGAACATTTCATATTCAAATCATAACAAAGGTGTTCTTTAATTTTTCTTAAGCAGATGAAAAACGTGGAGAGCCGCCACCCCGTGAGCTCCCAGTACAGGATGCATTCTTACTACGGGCCCCCCTCCTACCTGGGCCAGAGCATGTCCCAGATCTTCACTTTCGAGGATGGCCCCTCCTACTCAGAAGCTAAAGCAAGTGGTAGGTGTCTGTGGTGGGCATCTTTGGGAGTGGGATGGTACCAAGCAGAGAGCAGTAACCCTGTCTGTGAGCTTAGCTCTTAGAAGTTGTTGGGAAGTTTATTCTGTAGAGCATAGATAAGCATCCTTTAAAGTACTGAACTTTAAACTCAGTTTGCTTTGTTTTATTCTTAATACGATGGTTTTTCCTTTCTGGATACCTGTAGTGACTACAGACATCAGTTCCTAAAAATTTTATTTATTTTTGAGACAGGTTCTCACTATGTAGACCACACTAGCCTAAACTCATAGAGATTCTCCTGCCTCTGCTTCCTGAGTGCTACAATTAAAGGCATGTATCACCATGCCTGGCAAAAATGTCATTTTCTTGAGGAACAATGTAAAATACCAGGCACTTTTTCCTCCAGTGCTGGGGGGTCAAACTCCAGAGAACCTTGGCTGAACAAGTGCTCTAGGGAAACACCCCAGCTCCCAGGTACACTTTGAGTGGGATTTAAGTCTAGAATTTTTTTGTGAATTTCTGTATGTGAAATACTTGTTTCCCAAAGGTTGTCTTAAAATTGAAAGTGCATTCATCTTTTGGGGGGAAAATAATATAATAAAACATTTTTAATACAGCAGGTCTCAGAGCTTATGCAGTAGCAATGCAAATAAATGATGGCTTTGGAATAAAAAACGACTGTTTAATGAACCAAAGCACTTTGAAATACACAATTCCTCAACTTCAGTTTTAACCTTCTCCCTAACATTTATGCTCTGATGATAGGCAGGTCTTTTCTGGCAGTGTTTCCAGAGACTGATTTTTAAGCTTCTATTTAAGTATCATCTTTTGATTTAGGAAATCGAGAACCAAGCAGTTGGGAGCTGAAAGTGGGGACGGGGCAGTCGTGAGTGACTTGGAAGGGCAGAGCTAGAAGGTGGCATTTTCCTGGAACAAAATAAAAGAGGTTAATTCACTAAATAATTTGACTATAGAAGAATTTCTTTGTAAAATTATTATTATTATTATTATTATTATTATTATTATTATTATTGTATGTGTTTATCCCTCAACTTGTGTGTGGGGGTGGTGATCAGAGGACAACTTGGAGTTGGTCTTCTCCTTTCACCTTTATGTAGGCTCCAGGGATTGAACTCAGGTCTTCAGGCTGTGATAGGATAGAGCACTGTTGCCAGATGAACTATCTTCCCCAACCCAGTAGAATACCTTTGCAAGGCACATGTTTGGAGAATGGAAATCAGAACTAGGACTTGATTTTTCTCATTTGGAATAAAATCTTGAAAAGCTGGGCAAGTGACCCTGTCTGCAGAATCAAACAAAAAACTGGGCAAAATACGCTTTATTTACTGTACTAATAGCTTCTATCAGTATAGGACATGTAGGTCATGGGAACTGAACTGTTTAAGCTGGAGAGACTGAAGTACACGTTGCTGACTGCACTTTGATTTCTATTAATAATCACTGCGTGGAGCACTGTCCCGTTTCATAGACATTCATACTCTGTGTGGCACTGCCTTTGGTTCCACATATAATTTGCATAAATTTCTTAAGGGAGAGGACACATCCTACATACCTCTATATCTGCTATGACGACTTCTGTTTGCTCTTCATTGGGTGAGTATGTGAATGAATGAATGAATGAATGAGTGAATGATTAAATGAACAATGGGGTTCATTTTTAAGTGAGCTTGCCCTATCAAGGAATGCAAGCTTGAATGGTCAGGATCCTGACTCTGTTGTCAGATAAAGCCAGTGCCAAATTTGGGGATGAAGCAGTTAAAGACAGTTGTCCTCATAGAAAATTAGAATGAAACCCACTTACAGGAAGAAATGGCCTGAGTTTCCTACTCCAAAATAATGGAATATTTCTAGAAGCACTGGCACTCTTGAGACAAAGGTGTAAATTCAGAGCAGGGCAGTAAGACCAGAATGTAAGAGGCACTTTATCAGAGCAGAGAAGAAGGCAGAGAAGAGGAACAGTAGACAGCTGAATTTATGGCAGTGAAGGCTGTCACTCAGAAGGAAAGAGGTTACAGCCTAGGGGAGCAGGGCCAGAGGTGCTGGTGTTCATAAGGAAAAGCTGAGGCTTCCTTACTTTTCTGGAAGTCTCTGGCCTAACTTTCTGGGACCCTCTTAACTCACTGACAATCAGAAGCTTAAGCTTCAGAATAAAGGGTTAGCCAGGAAGAACTGTGGTTAAATTTCAGTAATGTTAACTTGGAATTATTATGGAGAAAAAGAATTGAATAGTAGAAAATCCCAATCCCAGCTAATTGCTGAAAGTACTGTTTTATGATGTGTGTATCCTCTGGAGGGCAGTGTGTGAAGCTTTTACAGTGTAGGTAAGAAAGGAGAGGGGAAGTTCTGAGGAACCAGGATTAACACAGGTCATCTTTAGGGACATGGGATCCTCAGTTTTATCTTCAGCACTGTCACATGGGGCTCACTTAGAGGCAAGATAGACTCTTCTGGAAAATGGTCTGAGACAGTTGGCAGGATGTGGTGACTGGAGATGGACACATTATTTCGGTCAGTTGTGAGAAACTGGCAGAGGTTTGACTGGTCCCCAGCTCTGTTCAGCAGTGTTAGCAAGTCAAGGGAAGTTCCCTTTGGTCAGTTGGTTTCTTAAACAAGTTATGATTTCTGCGTAGTTTATTCGAGGCCCCCACTTGGAATAACTAAGTGGTTTGAAGAACAATACTGTAAAGGACCTTAGTGTTTTATTTAAAGTCCTAATGAGTTTTCCCATTAAATATATGTTTGTTCAGTTAAAAAAAAACAGATAAGCTTAAGTTATTCCTCTCTCTTTTTCCATGCTGGGGAATGAACCTTCAGGGCTTTATGGGATGCTAGGCAAGTGCTTTATAACCCCAGAACTTTAAAAAAAATTTGAAGTCTTATGAAGTTGCCCATGCTGGGCCTAAACTCAGTGTGTGATTTAACTAGCTTCAAATTCATGATCCTCTTGCCTCCCAAGTAACTGGAATTGTGGTGTGTGCCGCCTTGTCTAACTAAACTTAGCATCTAAAGAAATGGGTCCGAGGTTAATGCTTTCCTCTGGTTTGGGTAAGGATGGCAGTACAAGATTAAATATAAAGAAAAGAGTCCCAAGTTTTCTTCTTGCCACCTTGCTTCTGTTACTTTCTGAAGACCTGAGCTACACGCACTCCTTTTCCTGCCATTGCTGCTTCACGTCTGAAGTGTTATTGGGGTGTCTGTTCCTGAGGGGACCTGAGGGAGGGATGTGTTGCTTATGTGCAAGACATTGTAAGCCATTGCAAACGCTGACCTTTATTTCAAGGGTGATGGGAAGCCCTTGTAGGGTTTTTGGCAACGATAACTTGCTGTACATGGGTTTTTATTGACCACAGAGATTCCCATTTAAGAAAGGACAGCAGGGATGGAGAGGTAGAAACACGGAGGCGATTATAGTGATGCTGATAAAGGTGGCAATGACTTAACATGGGAGCACGGTGGTGCTGACGAGTGGAGAAATTCCGAGTATATTTTGAAGATAGAACCAACCAGATTTGCTGTTGGGCTTGGTAAGCCACAGAAGGGAGAGGATGACACCCTGATTTCTCATCTGACCAAAGATTAGAATTTCTGTTTATTGAGGTAAAAAAGAATATGGGGAACGGTTGGTTGGACTTAGGAGATCAATTAATTTGTTATTATTACTTTATGGTGCTGTGGACCAAATCCAGACCTTGCACATTATAGTCAAGTGCTCTCACAACACGAAGTTACAGCCTCACATCCCCAGCCTCGGCGAGCTTGATTTTTGTTTGTTGGTTTTGAGACAGGGTCTCACCAGGCTGGCTTTGACCTCACAGTAGTCCTTCTGCCTCAGTCTCCTAAGTGCTGAGATTACAGATGTGCACCACTCCTTGGTATAGATTATTTTTCGCTGTATGAGGTACTGGGCCTTGAACCCAGAACCTCACACATACTAGGCAAGTGCTATATCACTGAGCTTGTCTTCAGGTTCTTGGAGATGAATTTTGTACTAGATTGAGATGCGCATCATCCATCCATATGCATTTTCAAGTATAAATTGGACATATGAAGTCTGAAATTGAGGGGGTATCCCCTACTAGAAATAAGAAGTTGAAAGTTCAATATATGCTGTTTAAGTCAGTGTGGCAAGATCACATAAAGAAGTGAATGCATAAGAATGTAACTGGAGAATAAAGGTCTGAGGCCTGAGCCTGGGGACCTGTGGTGTTTCAAGCTTTGGTAGATGGAGAGGACCAGTGAAGGAGACAGGAACAAGGAGCAGCCAGTGAGGCAGGAAGAAAATTGTTCATAAGTAGTGTCTGAGAAGCCACGTGAGGAAAGTATTTCAATGAACCAACCCAAGCAATGCTGACAGGTTGTGAGAGATGAAGGCTGAAATTGCCCATTGACTGCTCCTGGGTAGAAAGGATGCACGACCTTGCTGCTTGGTTGCTTTGGTGGTGGCCAAAGCCCAACTGCATTCAAGAGGGCCTTGGAGTAATGTATGGGGCATGAATACAGACAGCACTTAGTGAGTTTTGCCTTGGGGGAGGGATGCAGTACAGTGGTCAGTAGAAACATGGGTAATCAAGTGATCTTCAGTTGAGGAAGGGAGATACTGTGACAGGCCTGTGTGCTGAGGGGAGGGGAGGCAGTTCAGTGCTACGTGCTGGGCTTGAGATGCATAATTGCTCCCTTAATAGGCTAGGGTGTTAGTCAAGGTTCTCTAGAGCATCAGAATGGATAGAAAGGATCATATATTAAAAGGGGAGTTGACATGCCAAGGTAGATGGGGAAATGTTTCTGGGTCTCACCTCTAGATGAAGAACTATAGACAGTCAGTAGAGGCTGAGGGAGGGACAATTGGTTTTCTCCACAGACTATCTGATCCCAAGTGAGCAGCTGTAAATATGGGTATACACAAGCACTACCAAATGGACTCAGTGCATTATATATATGTGTGTATGTATATATATATATATATATATATATGTAATTTATAAATGTGTGACTGTCTGTGAGGGAGTTGGGAGGACATGGAGAAATTGGAGGGTGGCTGGGAGAGGTAGAAATGCAAAGACAATACTCACGTATGAAATTCTCAAAACATAAAAAGCAGGGGGGTAGATTGGCTTACACGAGGGTTAGTCCAGTAATAATTGTCTTCACACTAAGAGACTGAGTGCCTGTGGCTGTTCAGTCCACATGGCTAGAAGCCTCGGCGGTCCCAGTGTGGTGCTGAAGGCCTAGAGGATTCCTGGAGAACTGCTGGCCTTCAGTCCATGCCAGAAGGCCAAAGAAACTGTGTTTCAGCGTTAGCAGAGGATAGCAGCAGCAAGGGAAGTGGCAGCGTTGAGTAGATGCACTGAGAAGCAAGAAGTGAAGGCAAGCAGGCAAAAAGCACCATGTTCCCTCTTGACCCTGGGCTACCACTGGAAGGTGCCACCCGCTCTGGGGGCAGATCTTCTCTCCTAGGTCAGTCCTTCCAGGAAATAACGTTACACTCTCACCTAGAGGTATGTTTCTTCCTTGATTTCAGATCCAGTCAAGTTGACAGACAAGATTAACCATCACAGCAAGATCAGGGACCCAGGCTAGTGGCTCCAGCATGGGGGCTAGTTTGGATCTGATGATGTTTTGTTACTAGTTTAAGAATAGAGATAAGCGGGTGGAGAGATGGCTGGGGCTAGAAAGGTGGCTCAGCAGTTAAGAACACTGACTGCTCTTTCAGAAGACCCAGGTTCGAATCCCAGCACCCACATGGCACTAACAATTGTCCATAACGCCAGTTCCAAGGGATCTGATGCCCTCTTCTGCCCTCCTCAGGTCGTGCATGACATGGGTGCACTTACACACATGTGGAAAATACATTCATACATGTAAAATTTTTAAAAAGAATAGAGAAAAATAAAGGAATTGAGAATCAGCAAAGACTAGCTACTTGACAGAGCAACTGGATGTCTGTGAGCTTGAATTTTTATCTTTTGTTTTCTAGTAATTTATTTACTAAGTAAAGTGCATCTAACATAAAATAATCCTGAGCCAGCTTTGAATAATTTTTCAATTAAAAAAACGTATGTGTATGAGTGCTTTGCCTGCACGTATGCAAGTGTACCACATGCATTCAACGCCTGTGGCCAGAAGAGGGTGTTGGATCACCTGGAACTGGAGTTACACTTGTCAGCTACCATGTGGATGTTGGGATCTGAATGCAGTTTCTCTGGAAGAGCAGCCAGTGCTTTTAACCACTGAGCCAACTCTTCAGTCCGCATTATGAACCATCTTAAACTGTACACTTTAGTGGTATTTCATACATTTACAATGAGGGCCAACTGTCACTTCTGTCTGGTACCAAGCCATTTTTACTAGCCCAAACGGAAACCCGTACCCATGAAGCAGTTGTGCCTGTTCTTCCTAAGTTCCTAGTAACCATTGGTCTGCTTTATGTCTCTGGATCTGTCTATTCTTGGTGTTTCATGTGACTGGAATCATGTGACATGGGCCTTTTGGTCTGGTTTCTTTTTTTAACCACACGTTTCATAGTTCATCCACATTGCAGCATAGATTGGTTTTTCATTAGTTTTTATGGCTGAATAATATTCTGTGGTTTAAATATATCATATTTTGTTTATTCATTCTTTGGTAGACATTTGGTTTATTTCCATTTATTGCCTATGGTGAATTAATAGCACTGATATTACACTGATATACAAGTCTTTACTTGATTATCTGTTTTTCGTTCTGGGCATATATTGGGAGTATGTTAGTTAACTTTTGTCACTATAACAAACTATCTACATTTACTATCTTTCAAAGAGAAAAGGTTTATTTTGGCTTCAAGTTTTGGAGGTCTTAGTCTGTGACTTGAGTATTCCCATTGCTTTGAGTTTCTGGTGGGGTGCCACATGGCGAAATGCACAGTGGTGTAAAACTTCTGATCTCATCAGTCAGGAAACAAAGGACTAAGAGGAGGCTGCAGTCCCATCATTCTCTTCAAGGACATGCCCTGCTGACCCAGTGCCTCCCTTTGGGAATTGAATCTGAGACCTGGCACAGACTGGGCAAGCACTGAGATTTGGCTCAATCCTTCCTTTACTTTTTATTTGGAGACAGGGTCTTGATAGGTTGCCCGGGCTGACCTTGAACTCACTGTGTAGTCCAGCTAGGCTTTGAACTTGCAGTCTACCTGCCTTAGCCACCGTAGTAAAAGGATTTTAGGCCTGTGCCATGAGAATGCAACGTCCTTCAATTTTAGCTACTTGGCAATGGCAATGGGGCCACCCTGAGGACAAGGCCTTTTGTCTAGACTTGTCCAAACCATAGTGGAATCGCTAGATCCTATCTAGCGTTGTTTAGTTTTTTGAAGTGCATCAACCTGTTCGTAGAGCAGCTGCACCGTCTTACATTCATAGCACAGTGCACTAAGGTTCGCATTTCCCCATATTCTTACCAACACTTGTTTTTCAATTCTGGCTCTCATAATTAATTTTTTATTGTATATTGCAAAAGTAATTGGATAAGGTTGGAAACTGAAAAAAAAAAAAAACTAAAAGAAAATAAAATATTGGATATTCCCTACATACAGTTTGAAACCACTGATCTGCCCAAGTGGAAGACTGGCTCAGTAGAAAGTATGCCTTGTTCGTAGCAACAGGTATATATAGTGTTCAGGAAGTGGCAGTGGGAACATCCAGGAAATGACACCCACTCTAGAAGGTATGCCATGGAGATGCCACAGCAATGCCTCCATTTTAATAGGTGCACACCTGGCTATAGGTGGGCAGCATTCGGAATCTGTAAAGAGGCTCTTTTTCTAAATGTTGGCTTCTTGAGTAAAAGTTCTTAGAGTACAGGGCCAGTTAACACCTGCAGTGAGGTCTGTGGCAGCCATGGGAAAGACACTTAGAACTTTCTCTCATCTTCTCTCTCCTTCTCAGTCCAAATGGGAGAAATGGTGCCTCCTGTTGCTTTTACTCTTTGGCTTCTCAGACACAAGCAGCCTGTCCTTCCTTCACAGCCAACTTGTGCTCTTTATAGGAGAAAGAAGTGTGTCTGGGAGGTGCTTCTCATAGGCTAAGTCCACATACTTATTCATTAATGTTCACAGAATATCTACAGCTGTGTGAGGCAATGTGCAGCATCTACCTGTTCCCACAGATCAGGTGACCAGGTCAGATGACCAGGTCAGACCGCATGATTCAGAGTTGGAGTCTCACACTGCTATGTTGACAGAATGGCTTGTAGAGGTCTTTGTGTCCTAATGAGACTCTGTGAAACTACTCAGCATTAGCAATTGTTTTGAAAAAGTTTTATTTACTTAATGTGTATGAGTGTTTGGCCTGGATGTGTGTAAAGGCAATGCCGTGGAGGCCTTCAGGGAAGAGTTTGCCCGGTGGAACCTCTCACGGTTCTTGCTGGCAGTTAGAAGCAGCCCCAGATCTTGTCACAGATGCTTCTATATGAGATAAGGTGACCTCCTGTGATGAGTGACTGTGTGGGGTGTTGAACATTCTGTGGTTAGGTAGAATGGGCCCATGAGCCAGCAGCTATGGAGTTTTCAGAATAGTAGGCCCTTCCCTTGAGTCCTGGTTTCTCTTCCTGCTGCAGCTGGATAAGGACATGGCTGTTTGGACGCTATGAGGCCTCATGGAGTCCAGTGTGAACAGCTCAGTAAAGCACAAACCTATAAGAGGTGGCAAGTGTCCTTACAACCCAGTTCCTCTCCATGAGGGTTGTGCTGGTTGTGGGGCAGTTCTTGTCTGACAGAAAGTGTTTCAGAATCTGGCTCAGACCTGTGGAAAGTGGGCCAAGAAATCTGTAGGCTGCTTTTGTCACGTGTGCTGTGTCCTGAGTCGTGTGACCAGTCTGTAGGAAAGAACACCGGCTCTTGTCATTCCCTGATTTTAGAAAAGGACTGTGTTTCATGCAACATTTAGAAGATGTTGACCTTAATTTAAACTTGACACCTTATGAAGTGGCTTGTCATTTGCCACGTTTCAAAGAAAAGAGCACTGGGCTGGTAAACTTATTACTTATGTGACCTTTTTATTCTTACTTCTACCTCTGAGGAGAGAGATGGGTGGAGCATTCAGTGACAAGGAGAATGTAGGCCAGTGCCTAAAAGAGACTGGGTCCCTTCGGCAAGGAGGTCTGGATCCGATCCCCAGCTCTTGGCCAGCAGTGTAGTGCTCATTTAATGTCTCAGAGCTCCAGTTCCCTCAACTGAAAAGCAGAATGCAGTGATAACAGCTCTACCTGTTTCCATACATGGGTCCCATCCTTGGCACTCCTGTGATCATCTATCAGGACTCTGACTCCCCTGTGTCACATTCCTGTCAGGGCAGAGCAGAGGAGTGGGCTATGCAAATAAAAGTGTTATTTGTATGAAGAAAGGCTTAATTTTAGCCCTGCAGTTGCCCTATTGGAACTAAGTATGTATATTGTGTATTACAAGTTTCCAAATTAGACTTCTTGGTCTGCTGAATGAGAAATGCTAGCTTGAAGATTTATTAATTTATCACATCTGCTGAGTAATGTACATTCATGCGTTTCAGTAAATGAAAACCAGCCAGAGAGGATGGGGCTGTGAGGGTACCAGCAAGTCGGAGCAAGTTACAGAAGGAAGTTGATACACTCTTCAATGAGGACAAGCAGAGCTCTATCTCTATGCAGATCCATTTCCTTCTCCATGGAAGGAAGGCTCTGCAAATGCAATCTGGACAAAGATTGAGAACTGGTGGGCCCCAGCATGTCTTCTGTGTAAAGTGCCACTGTTTGACAAGCCACTTCCAGGCTGTCATCTAGTAATAGCAGAGACTTCCCAGGGATGGAGCTCAGGGAGGTCAGACTCACCACAATACTGAGCAAGAAGGACCAGGCTGTGTTCTCCTGGGGAGGGCCAGCTTCTCACCCTCCAGATACCCTTCATGGTGCTGTGAGAGAGGGCTCCCAGGGTGGTTCATGGTTTCCTGAAGGAATAAGAAGCTAACTTTCAGATTCCTTCTGCTCTTGCTTCACAGCCTAGAGTAAAAGTCCTTCCTGAAATAAATCAGACCTGTGCAAGCGTGGAATGCCACTGCCAGGCTATGAACATCCTGGACTTACATCACATAGAAACTTGCTTCTGGAAAACTCCAATTTTAAGAGCTTTACTCCGATTTACATGAGACTGATTTCTCATTAAGAATAGAGCTCTGTAAGAGGGTTGGATTTACCAATAACCCCACTTACCAGAGAAGAGCCTGTCGGTTACTGTGACTTAGTAGAAGACTTGTTATTAAAGTGTTGAAGAGAGAGGACCAGGGTTTACTCTTGTCTTGGAATCACTTTCCCTGGCCGTTCTTTGTGCTTCTTTTCCTTCTTTTTCTTGCAAACATTTGTGTTGCTACTACAGTGACTGTAAGACAGGGCCTGTGCAACTTAACTGTTGTAACTTAATCTCATAATGTCATTATTCCATGTTACAGATAAGGACATTGGGACACAGATGCAGTGCTGTGAACCCGGGAGGAGGTAGGGTCCTGGGTTCCTCATGCTGGGTAGGAGCTGAGGCACAGTGATGATGTAAGATGAAGTCTGTCAGAATTAATACATCCAGGTTTGAAGTATGTCCAAGGAGATGATGGTATGATTGGAGTGAACTCAGATATGTTCTGGTCCTGAAAACATATCTACTATTAGTGCTTCTTTGGCTGTTGTGGTAAAATATCAAAACATGGTCCCTTAGTCAGGCCTCATTCTGAAACGCCCTACCTAGAGGTGTTTGTTAGCTCACTGCACAAATCTTAGTAGCAGTCTGAAACCTGCAAGCAGGTCAGGTGGAATACTCATTTTTAATTTTGTAGTTATATTTGAATTCCTTTTTTATAAATAAGAGTCAATTACATTTGTTCATATTTGATGAATGGAGGTGTTGTAGGATTAGGTACCAGATTATTAGCTTTGAAGTAAGTAACATTAGTAACTTATAGTAACAAAATTGAAACATCACAGGGTACTTTTAAAATATTCACTTTTTCTTTGATCATAAGCTGAGTAGCCAGCTTATTATTGTATATGATATTTTAAATGAATGTGAACAAAAGTGATCTGGTTTTCTAAGATAATTAAAAATAGTATATTTATTTATTGTGTGTGTATGTATATTCCCGGTGGATAGAGGTCAGAGACAGCTTGAAAGAGTCAGTTCTTTTCTATCATGTAGGTTCCAGGATTAAACTCACGTTGAGCCATCTTGCCAGCCCTCAAAGACAGTTTCTGAGAAAGATGCTATTTTTACCCTCTTCCTGGCCTTTGATGGATTGAGTGGGATTACTTTCTAATCTTTAACTTTTTCTTTAGGAATTATCCATTCAGGACAAGCACAGAAAAGTTTACCTGTGTCTTCACTCACCCAGTTACCATTATTTTCAAAGTTCTGGAGCCCCAGTCAGTTACTTACAACTGACTGTAGCCATGTAGCCACTCAGGACAGAGCATCCAGATGGCCACTCCAAATCTGACTTGAATCTGCTTGGCCTCTGTGTTTTGTGTCCGGCACAGTGTGAAGTAACTCAGGAGTTTATTTCTCCTGCTTGGCTCCTCCAAGGCATGGCCCAGGCCAAGTACAACTTGAATAACCTTCAGGAAAGCTCTGCTGTCCTTCTGTCGGCCGCTGTCTTTGAAAATTGCCTGCAGAGTTAGTGAGCAGGAACAGTTAAGATTTACAAACAATGATGAAGCTTGTCATGCATCTTTCATCATTCATCACCCAGGTGCCGTGCCTGGGCGGTGAAGTGTTCTTCATAAAAACCAGCTCAGTGTGAAATACACCTCGCTGCAATGTTTACTGCTCTGCAGCTCGTCAGCGGCCCTTTATAGTAAATCCAGATTGCGATGTGACATTACAGTATATCATTGCCCGGCGCAGTGGGGTTTACACTAGGAATGAGTGCAGTGCACACCAGATGAGGTGTCCAAATTGAGTTATGTCAGAATTTGGCTGTTATATGGGGATAGCTTTTGTTTTCTGAACACTGAAAGTTAGCTTTATATGTATTTATATTTATATATAGGCATATACTTCCCATCATGCAAGTATACACAGGGTATGCAGTGTGTGCTGAGGTCAGTTTCCAGATGGGCTTCAGGTATAAAGAATGGTGACCAGGTTTTATGTACCTTCCAAACTGTCACTTCTCGAACTCGGCATAAATGGGGTCTTTGGGAAGAAACTAGCATCCAGTCATCGTAGAAGTTGTTTTGGTCTTGCTATGTGTAAAGTGATCGTGTTTACTGTCTTTTCTTACAAAAACAAGGAATCCTTCCTCTTGGGACCATGACCCTTTGGTGTCTGGTGGTGAATAACCACAGGATGTTAGCTCCTTTACTGTCCCATGTGCTTGGTGTGGTTTCTGAAGCCATGTGCTTATTTGTTAGTTTTTAGTGGGTATCAAAATCCTAGTTCTGTCTCTGTTATCTTGAAAAAGGCTGCTTCCTAAAAGAGATTTATGTTGTTTTAGCTTAAATCTGCAAAAGTAAAAGACATACTGAATTTATTGAATGATCAGATTTATTTATATTCACCCTAAAAGTGCCAATATTAAAAATGTGCTCCTTAAAAAATAATATTCAGAGATATCACCAGCCTCTGAGGCCCCCTGATCATCTGCTTAGCACATACATTTTCAAATCTCTGTTATTCATAGGACGGCTGTTCGGAGAACCACCTGTGGTCATTACCTATTTAAACCTGCCTAGAGTCTAGGTTAACCCCACGCACAGTTTAGATGAAGGGCTAAGCACGCCCTTCCTGGCTGTGCCTTCTGCTTTTCCCTGCTGACTCCTCTAGTTACAAAGTCTTATTAAAGTCTGACCGAAGGTCCACCTCTGAGCTTCTTGAAGTGGCCTCAGGAAAACGCTGCAGTGTGTGACATTGGCCTCTAGGGGCAGTAGGCGCCTGCCATCAGCTGTCGTTCCAGCAGAGGGAGAGAATGGCCTTAAATCAGCTAGTGTAACAACCTCTTTTGCCTAGGCAGCTGGGCCAACAGGTGTAATCACTCCATATGAATTTTGAGGGAAAATGAGACACCCGGTTAATTTTAATTTCAAACAATTGGAAATGCTTACTATACATCAAGTTCCAAATACTTTATTAAACTAGAAATTATTTGTTGTCCGTGAAATCTAAACTTAACTTGCCATCTTGTGCTTTTATTTACTCCCTCTGGCCCCCTGCACCTCACACACTCTTCTCTGAACCACTCTGGGAGAGGCAGAAAAAGCAGTTGACCAAGAAGTGCAGCACTTCCAGCATTCATAGCAGTTTCAGGAGTTGTTATGGTTTTATCTCTACAAGAACATCCAAGGAGGCTATGTGGATCCTGCTTGGAATGTTTCCTTATTGGGCTAAAGCCATTTCATGGTTTTTCTCTAAGAAGTTTCTAGATTGTAATTTATCCCTGAACACATTAACTGTGCTGTTTCTTCTGCTGTTTAGGTAATTTATCGTCAAGGAGGTCAAAAGAATTATGTTTTTTCTTTCTATGTTTTATAATTTAGGTTAGGTACCTTAGTGAAACAGCAAACGAAACATAACCCATTCTCAGAGAGAACTAAAGCAGAGGCCTGTGCTTCTGCAGCATGTTGGTTGTCCACTGTGGTTTTTCTGGCTGAGACAGTAGCTCTTGAAACTGTCTTGCAGGGCCACTTCCTCAGTGTCTATCCCCATAAAATACTAGAGAAGAAAAAACTTTACTGAGCACCCACTGTGTGTCTCTGCACCTAGCATGTGCCCTGGGTTAGGGCTGAAATGGTCACTAATGTCAGCAGAGTCCTAGGGAAGTGTCCCTTCCCTTCCTGTGTCATGAAGAACAGCCCCGTATGTAGGGCCTCGTAGTGTGTGTGGAACTGAGTACCACTGTGTCCTTTGGGCTTGCTCTTTCCCGAAGCTGGACTTTGGTCTCTATCAACCTCAGAGTGGGTTTCATTCTGTAGCTGGAGGAGCCAGGGGTCCACCCACAGTATCCAAATATGCAGCCTTCCCTAGGCACACCTCGTTTCTGTTACTTGTGACGGTAGAGGGGGATGGAGCTTGATTTATTGGTTTGTTTATAACAGCTTTACCGAGATATATTTCACATTCCATAAAGTTCACCCTTTTAAGATGTGCAGTTGGGTGGTTTTTAATATATTGACAAAGTTGTGCAGCCATCACCATTAGCTCATTCCAAAGCATTTTCACCATTCCAGTCCCAGAAAGCCTCCCTGGACCCATTAGCACCGCAGACTGTCTGCCCATCCCACCTCACTGGGATGGATTTACTTTTTCTTGACTTTATTTTTTTGCACAGTGCTGGAGAGGAAACAACTGCATGCATGTTCGGCAAACCCTAAACCCCTAGCCTGGATGTTTCAAATGTATGGAACCTGATAAAATGTGGTCTTACCTGTCTGACTACTTTAACATGTTTTCAAAGTTCATCTATATTGAGCATGTATCAGAGCTTCATTCCTTTTTATAGCCAAGCAACAACCTATTGTATGGAGAAGCTTGGTTTAGTGTGAGATTAAAAACTATTTATTGCAGGACCCAACAAAATAATTTAACCATAAGCTTTAAAAAAAAGTTACCTTGTTATACAGTTTCCAGCTCTTTCAGTTGAACATTTAAACTATATGCAATGTTCAGAGCCTATTGTAGAATGGAGGAATGTGGTGTCTAGGGGCTGTAAGCAACCTGGCTAGAGTTATTTCTGTCTTCAGAGGCTCAGGCTGCCATAACTAAATACCACAGCTTAGATGGCTTTAAGTAACAGAAACTTATTTTCTCACAGTTCTGGAGGTCAAAAGTCCAAGATCAACTTGCTCTCCAAGTTGGTTTCTGGGTGGATCTCTTGGAAGATCAGACTGTCATCATCTGTGTGCTCAGGGTCTTTACTGCGTGCCTGGGGGTGGGGTGGAGAGAGAGAGAGAGAGAGAGAGAGAGAGAGAGAGAGAGAGAGAGAGAGAGAGAGAGAGAGAGGTGTTCTGGTCTCATTTCTCCTTACTGTGATGCCTCGGAAGTTCCAAGCTTCTAATAGAGGCTTGTCTTTATGATAATAAGCTGCCATTCTGAAGGTAGGAGCCAACCAAGAGTCACTTAGTTGGAACCAGTGAGACTTCTGTCACCCTGATCGTTCAGGATATTCCAGGTATTTTAGCAGGTCTGTGTCAGGCACTGGACACAAATGTCTTCATATAATAGACAGTAGATGATTAAGTGGAGCGAAAATTATAAACCGTACTTTAGAGCTAAGCAAGTTGCTGAAGAGAGAGCAGGTGACGGCTGGGGTGGGGCACGCTGTGCTTTGAATGCCCCTTGAAAACACATGTTGACATTTAATTCCATTGTAACAGCACTAAGGAGTCACATGTTAATCCAGTCAAGAATGGATGAAGGCTGTCATGGCAGGAGTGGGTTATCTCTGGAATGCACTTCTGACAGAAGGAATCTGCCCCCACTCTCTGCTGGCCTGATGCTCTTGTCCTTCTGCCTCTGGCACAGGATGGCAGAACATGAGGCCCTGGCCAGATGCCCGTGCCATGATCTTCAACTTTACAGCCTCCAGAACTATGAGCCACATAAGTTTCTATTCTTTATAAGTTACCTCGTCTCCGATATTTTGTGATTGCAGCAGAAAACACAAGCTCTGAGTGCCTTCCTGACTCTTCTTTCAGGGACGCATTTCAGCTTCAGGCTCCAATTTTGAAACTCGTGTCTTCAGTTTGACGTTTTTGATCTGTTCCATCAAGGACAGTAGCTGCATGGCCACACAGGGCTCTGAAATTTTGATTAAAGGGCCAGTCCTCTGTCATGCCAGCCACGTAGCTCAACAGCTCAATAGCCATACATGGCTAGAGACAGCCACATTGAGGAGAGAGAAATACAACATTTCCATCATCATAGAGTGCTCCATTAGACAGCACTTTAGGACTTTTATATTGACAGGAAGAGCAGTTCTGTGTTTAATTCTGAGAACAAAGGTGTGAACACAAGTACCATACATTCAACAAACACCATTTAAGAAGTCTAACTTTTGTGGGAACGGCTGTCCTTATTCAAATAACCCGTCAGGCTGGGCAGGTGTTACTGACGGATGCATTGACTGGGCGCTGACAAACACTGGCTGATCCCTGCTCCTACCCCGAGATGCACACCTTTTTCTTTTCTAAATAGATGGAAAGTGAGCAACTAAAATAAAATGTGTTGATCTCAGTCCAAGAATGAATTCTTGCCCACAGTGGAAAACTTGCCTTGTAGCCTTGGGGCAGCACATTAGCCTTGGGGACTTGGCAAGGATTACTGATTTTAAAGCCAGGGTTGAAAAAGTGGCTGATACTTGATTGACGTGTGTGTTCTGTTCTGCGGGTTGCCCCTGAACTCTGTTGTTTGTGTATTGATGCACAAAAGTTCTTAAAATTTTGATAAGTTCCAGTCTGCTTACCTTCTGTCTGTAGCCTGTGCTCTGGGTGTCTCCATCGAGAATTCCACAGTCCGGTGTCATGAAACTTTTTCTTCTGTTGTTTCCTTAAGAGTTTTCTAGTTTTAGCTCTTCTGTTTACACCAGGTCTCTGACCACTTTTCGTTAATATTGGCATATGGTGTGTAGGTGACTGTTCACCTCCGTTCTTTTCCTTATAGATACTCAGTTTTCCCAGAACTGTTTATGGACCAGACTCTCTTTCCCCTCGTTGAATGGTAACACACCAAAAGCAGGATGTAGTCGTGCCTGGCAGCCCTTTTCTGTGAACTTCCAGAGAGCATCCTACCTGGGGGAAGTGCTGGCTGGTGATCAGCTGTCCCTGGTGAATATCGGTTGGTGTTTCCTTTTGTCTACTGGTCCCTACCAGCTGTCTCAGTTGTCGCTTCCCTTGTTTTGAGGTAAAGGAGAATCAGATAACAAAGGGAGCGGATTTTTCCCAAGTCAGGATTTATAGCAGACCAGTAAAGATAGTGGTACAGGCAGAAGACTGGTTGGTTTTCCAATTTTCATTGGAACTGTGTTCTTCTGTTTAAAAGGGGCAGGTGGCAAGTTTTTAAAATTCCAGTTTTTAAGAGTCCGCTGAAGCTACTTATGTGCAAGGGTGCCCCCTCCCCAGGTGAGCTTCTGTGGCAGAGGCCTGATACTCCCACTGGAGTTCTGCTAAGAAAAAAGTAGATAAGCCAAGAGGGACAGTAATAAAGGCAAGCCACTGGCAGCCTGATGTCGTCAATCACCCCTTAATGTTTACAGGAGCAAAAAGTCAATGTGTAGTTGTTTTAATTTGCCACACTCTGGGACTAAGGGTGTGATCGCCTGAGGGGACAGTTAAGAGGTCAGTGTACCTTGTCAGCCTGTGTCGGATTTCATGCTAAGCACTTTTCTGATGAGCAATAGATTGGGTTAAATACTACCCTAATTGATCCTTCCGGTCTACCAGGGTCTCCCTCCCTTGTACTACATTTCTATCAGCACTTGCCTGAGGCTGTGAGGGTTTATGCTGCAAAGAGGGTCTCGTGGCCATACTCATGAATCACGGTTGGGTTTGGAAGAGCAATGGCTACAGGATTAAATGGACCATAATAAATTACACCCTCTCAGGACGTGTTAGAATATATCAGGGCTGTTACATTTATCCAAGTGTTCTTTTGAGTCTAAGTGACTTTTTTGTTTATCAAACCTAATGTTTGTCTTCAGGAAATAGAGTTATTTGTTCATTTTTAAAAATCCTGTGAACAGCACTTTGATGCTGGTAAGCTGGAAAGGGAGTTTGATATGTTATTAGGTGGGAAAGTTGTCCTCACATCCTCCCCCAACCACAAAGGTGAAGTAGAGATACTGTGGTAATGATATTGTCCCCTCCAAGTACTGTACATCTGTCCAGAATCCCCAATCAAGTGTTGGGAGTGCACTGAACTCTGAAAATCGAACTTTGTTCTTCTATGTGCCAGGAGATTTGGCGTAAAGAGACCCAGTTATAACAGTGTGCTACTCTTTAGATTGTGTGGCTGTGATCCCAGCCTTGGATAGATATCACCTGGTGTGCATTTAAAAGCTTTGAAAATTAAGAGGAAATTCTGATGCATTCCTTTTACAAATTTGACTGACCAGACTGGTCCCTAATGTCAAGACACAGATAGTACGGAGTTTGATATGGTGACTTTGTCACAAAACACCATTTCACATTTAATGCTCATTAAAAGAAAGAGTGTGTGATTTTCTTGCGCGTCTCTTTCTGTTAAATGAGCCATTGGTTTTTCCATAAGTTTTGCTTGGCTTTATCAGTGATGTCTCTTTCAGGACTGGAGAGATAGCTCAGCGGTTAAGAGCTATTTTTTCAGAGGACCTTGGTTCTTCCAAACCAGCACCCACGTGGCTGCTAACAACCATCCATAACTCCAATTCCAGGGGGATCTGACGCCCTTTTCTGGCCTCTATGGGCATTGCATGCATGGGTGCACTTAGCTACATACAGGCAAAATACTCATGTACATTAAATAAAAATAAATAAATGAAAATTAAAACATCTTCTGTGCTGCTGGGGTTTGAACCCAAGGCCTCATGCATACTAGATAAGTAATCTACCGCTTAGCCACATCCAAAGCCCTTAATACTCTTTTTATAGTACTTTTTCTTGTGTACTAAAGGCCATAAAATCTGCCATTTTAACTGTTTAAATCCCAGCAATTCAGTGGTGTTAAGTACCAGTTTGTAGAATCATCACACTCTCTTTTGATAGAATGTTTTCATCATCCTCCTGAGTCCATTTTAGAAACTGTTTCATTAGTAAGATGAAGGACTCAAAACAAAAAAGCAACAACCCAAGATTCACTGGTAACAATCCCAAATGAGAAACTCTACCTTTAAGTACTAACTTTTCATTTTCCACCCCTTCAGTCCCTGATAATCTCTATTCTGCGTTATTTTTCAGTGCTGGGTATTATACCTAGGGCCTCCTGCATGGGAAGCAAGATCTCTTATCACTAAGCCACACCCACTATCCTATTCTCCTTTCTTGCTTTTTCTTATTCATATAAGTGCAGTCACACAAAATCTGTCCTTCAGCCTCTTGCTAGCTTCCTTTCGTGTGCTTTCACAGCCATACATGTCACAGTGCATTTCAGAACTTCACTCATTTTTATGGCTGAGTTAAAGTTCGTTTCTGGATATGTCATTTTTTTTTCTTAAATTAGTTCTCTTGTTTTTCCTTTACCTGCTGGCGATTATGGAATAATGAAGCTACTGTAAACATTGGTATACAGATATCTGCTTAAGACCCAGTTTTCAGCTTATTTCAGTCTTATTTTTGTGTGGAATTTCCAAATCATTTTCTGTTATGGCCTACATGGCTTTATGTTCCAGTCAGCAGTGTGCAGAGGTTCCTACTTCCCCCAGGTATTCCGACACTTAATTTCCATTTTGTTTTTTTTGTTCTTTTTAAAAAGTATTTTATTTTTTGTAATTTTATGTATATGAATGTATTACTTGCGTGTGTGTAAGTGTATGTGCACCTATGTCCTGCAGTGCCCCCAGAGGATAAAAGAAGGCATTGGATCTCCTGGAACTGGAGTTATAGGCAGTTGTTAGCTGCCCTCTGGGTGCTGGGAGTCGAGCCCTGGTCGTCTGCAAGAGTGGCCAGTGTTCTTAACGTTAATGCTGAACCATTTCTCTAGCCCTGTATTTGTTTCTTGAAGTATAGACTTATTAGTGGAATGAAGTGGTATGTTGTGAGTTTGATTTGCACCTCCCTGACAGTGGATCCTCAATCTTACTGTTTTTTTTTTTTTTTTTAATATCTTATTTGGAGAAAAGCTATTCAAGTCCTTTCCTTGCTTAAAAAAAGTTACTGCATTTTAAAATTTATTGTGTGTATGGATGTGTGCACACCATAGTGCACGTGTAGAGGTCAGAGGAAACCTGCTGAGTCAGTTCTCACCGTCCATGATGTGGGTCCTGGGGATGGAACTTAGGTCTTCAGGAGGATCTTAAGAATGACCAGCTGAGCCACCTGGTTTCCTCCCAAGTCCTAAGACTGTAGCTTGCTCTACCATGCCTGGCTTCAGGATATAATTGTAAATCAGTACTACAACGAATATGACCTTAAACCAGTTAGGATGGCTGCCACAACAAAATAGAAAGTAACGAAGCTTGGTCAGGTTGCAGAATAGTTGGAACTCTTGTGCACTGTTGGTGGAAATATAAAATTACGTAGTCTGGTGGTCCTTAGGAAGTGATTCAGCAGTCTGCTTCTAGGTATGTAGCCTGAAAGGACTGAAAGCTATGACTTGAAGAGCTGTAACCCATGTTCACTGCAGCTTTATTTACAAAAGCTGAAGTGAGACACAACCCCAGTGTCCATCCACAAGTGGGAGGGTAGATAAAATGATGTACGCATATACACTGAATATTATTCAACCTCCAGAGGGAAGAACATTCTTACATATGAGACAACAAAGGGGAACCTCAAAGGCATTGTGTGGAGTGAAAGAAGCCAACCACAAAGGAAAATACTCCTTGATTTCATTTAGATGGGGTCTTTAGAGTAGTTAAAAAGCATTGACACAAAAAGCAAAATGGTGACCAGGGACTAGGGAGAGAGAAGAATGGAGAGCTGTTGTCTAAGGAGCATTGAGTTTGCGGATGGGAAGATGAAAACGATCAGGAGATGGAAGATGATGTGCGTATCCCAGTAAAAGTGACTTGGGCACTGCATCCTTAAACATGGTTAAGGTGGAAATTTTTATATGCATTATCATCACAATAAATTCGAGAGAATGTTGACATTATACGCTATGAAGTATCTTTTACATCTATCAAAATGACCATATTGTTTTTCTCTTATTACTGTGGTAAGTGACAATGAGTTTGCTAAAGTAGACTCATTCTTACATTCCTGGAACAAATCCTGTGTCATCATGAGATGTCATCCTTTTAATGCAGTGCTGGATTCAATTTGCTTGCATTTACTTAGTGATTGTGCAGTTCTATCCATAAGTGACCTGTAACTCGACTTTCTGCTGTAGTTTGTGATATCCTTCCCATGTTTTTTATATCATGACAGCTTGATAGTCTCACGAGATGAAACTGAAGTAGTCTGAAGGTGTAGTCAGTCATGGTGTCGAAAGCCAGCAGCAGGAAAGTGAGGTGGTCAGAAAGCAGCTGTGGTCAGAAAGCAGAGAGAGAGGAGCTCACTTTCTCCTTTTTATTAAGTCTGAACCCCAGCCTATGTGATGGGGCCACCTATGTTTAGAGTGGGTCTTTCCTCAGTTAAATACCACCACAGACACCCGGATGTTAAAAGAAACTAGGTGATTTTAACTCCAGGCTAGTGGGCAATAATGATTAGCCCTCACATCCACTATGATGTGGTTCATTGGTCTTATTATTTCATAGCACCATCTTATGAGTTTTATTTGTTCACATGTCGGTTTTGGTGGAGAACAAAGTTGTTTTTAAAGAGACTTTTTGAAATTCTTTATTTCCACCATTTTATTTTAATCCCCACAAAAAGTTAGGTGGTATTGGGAGCATTTGGCCAGTGGAGGGAGGAACACTCACAAGGGAATGTGGCAAGTAAGTGGCCGAGCTGAAATCCAAGCCCACGTCTGACTGTAAAGCTCCTGCCGCACCCTGTACTTGCTTTGTGGTCAGGTCTAGGAGATGGGATGTGCATGTTAGCCTGGCTTCCACATAGAAACAAAGACGAGCACTTGTGAGAAGGTCCTCTGTCAGATGGTGAGTCTCAGAAGCAAGAAGAAAAGATGAAGGGATGGAAGAGAAGCCAACCCAGAGCAATGAAAGAACAATTGTTGGGTTTGCTGCTTTCTGCAGAGTTCTTTGCAAAGCCTTTCAGACTCACACACCTGAGGGTAACAGAAGTGTTCACGTTCCAGGGGCTGCGGCCTTTCATCGATGATGCGTTAATCATCTCACTTTTGATGTAGCTGTGTGTGCTTGAAGAAGAGAAGATGAAGGACAGAAAGTACCTTCGGGTCTCATTCAGGATGCTGTCACAGCAAGAAGAGTTCCCAGCAGTGTTATCACAGGGACGAGATGTGGGCATCTAGTCAGTCTACTCATAGGAATATTGTTGGAACTCACACCTGACAGACATTTACCCACCTTTATTTTCTATGAAGATAAGACATAGTGGCCTAACACCTAACGGAAGTCCTAGATTTTTGCTTGGTATGAATTTTTGTTTCCCCAAAGTCACTGAGATGGGGAGGTACATGGTTCATTGTCGGACAGAATTCCTTTAGTCAGAGACAGGGAGGACTGAATGGCAAGATTGTACTCAAGATCCACCTCAGATTCCACTCTGATGACCAAGTACCATATTCTAGAGAGAATTCATTTTACCATGGGAAAGAAGTTATTTTTACTTTTCTTAAGCAAAATAATATCTACTTAAGGGAAAGATGAATTTGAAGGCATTGGTGATCCTTTAAGGAATGTGGCTGGCTCATGGGCCTAAGCACTGATTGTGACCAAATTCCTTTATTATTCGCTGAGAACAATGAGGTCTTCTCAAACCTGACTGTTTGTTGCCTCATGACCCTGGGTCGGGGGTTCTTCCCCTCTCTGAGCTCTGCTTTTCCTGAACGTAGGTTAGAATTGATAGTATACACTGCGTTTCTTCTCTGTGATTTAAGCAGAATTGTGTTTGTAAAGGACTTTTGGTGGGATTCAGCTCATTTTAGTTATTTCTATTGGCAAGAATGCTGTGATCTTCTTAATCAAGTAGTCCTGACTGAGCTTGAGCCTGCCAAAATTCTTTAAAAGATTACAGTTGAAAGTGCTCCAGGCAAGACCATTTCCAAGAAAGAGACTGAATGATTAGGGAGGTTAGACTGCTGTGATTTCTCCTCTAGCATCCACACGCACACATGCACACGCACACACATGCACACATCCTTTTCTAACTGTAGTAGCTGACTCCCCTCCTGCCTTCCCTCCTTTGAAGAAAACAATTTGATAAATAACTTCGTAAAGCAACATTGATTTTGTGTCTTAGTCCTCTTGATTATTTACATTTTAACAGGAGTCTGGTGTTTATTCTGAAGAAATGAATGTTTAATGATGGAATTTCTGATATTTTGGTCTTTGGGTGACAGGCGTGTTTTGAGGACAGAATCTGACACCTAACCTCAAATTACCCTTTCATAAGCCACAGCTTCTTGTGTGCATGGAACCAAACCTGCTTCTGACTTGGTTCTTGGTATGGGAAGTTGTTTCAATTTTGCCATATTCCAACTCCTGTTTTTTTATTTTATTATTTTTATTTTATATGTATGAGTGTATTGCCTACATGTATGTAAGAGTACCCATGGCAGGCAATGCCCACAGAAGTCAGGAGAGGTACTGGATTCCCCTGGAACTGTAGTTACAGATGGTTTTTAGAAGCTGTGTGGGGACTGGGAACAGAATCTGGGTCCTTTGCAAGAGCAGCCCGTGCTCTTAACCACTGAGCCATCTCTCCAGCTCCCACCCCTCCTGTTTTTTGTGCCCTGTTATTATTATACAATGTTCTCATCCTTAGGTACTATTACTGTTCTGTGGTGTTTCAGGCAGACATTCTTTTAGTGTGTTTCTATTCTGGTTGCCAGGTGCTTGCTTTGGATGGTGCATGACCATGTACAAAGGTCACAACATGACAGTAAATCTAAGTTGATGCCTAAAACACATATTCCCAAAGGACCACTCTAAAGAATTGTCCAGGTCTCTTTTGTATAAAGGTTGACTCTTTAAAAACAAATCAACTTCAGGTATTGAATTAGATCATTTACAAAGTAGGCTCTTTCAGAATTCAGAGGTTTAAAGTGGCTCATCTTAACCATGTAGCTGGATCCTGGTTAGTAATTTTTTTTTCCTTTCATAATACTTTGCATTAGCCATCTCATATTTCTCTTGGGGAAACTTGCCATGCAGCTGTCCTTCTTACTTTACTTGTTTTAAAAGTATCTTTAAAATCAGATTTAAAAGAGAATAGTGAAAAATAATTCTTGGGCCTTTGAGATGGCTCAGTGGGTAAAAGGTCCTTGCTACCAAGCATGACAACCTGATTTCAATCCCCAGAACCCACGTGATGGAAGGAGAGACCTGATTCTTGCCAGTTGTCCTCTGACCTTCACACTGACATGGCATGCACAAGTAAATAAATAAATGTAAAAATGTAATGTTTTAGAAAATTAATTCTTAAAAACTGTCTTTTTTTTTGATATTTGAAACATGGTCTCACTATGTTACCTATGCTAGCTTGGAACTTGCTGTGTAGGCCACCAAGCTGACCTAGATATCACAGAGACTGGCCTGCTTCTTCCTCCCAAGTGCTAGGATTAAGGCTTGGATTACCACACCCAGCCAAACTGGCTTTTGAGAACATATTTTTGTATATGTAGTTACTCTGCTTAAATGTACAGAACACTGATGCTATTCTTTTCTCTCTAGTTACTCCTGACAGTAACTTTTCAGAAGAGAACCACAATGTCTTTGCCAGCTGTAGTCTTGGTGTAACAGTGTGTTGTGGTCTATTTGTCCCCACTTGATCTAAGAGCTAAATTCTTTATATGCCCTGTCTTAGACATTTTGCTGCGAAGTCGCACATAGGCTACTATTTCTGCAGTTCAAGATTCCCCTTGAATTTTAACATAAGAGGTGTGGTTGACAACACATTATTGCTCTCCTTTCTTTTTTTCAGTCCAAAATGGATCTTAGAAATCTTTCATGTGAGTGCAAGTAGGTCTTCTCTGTGTTTTTAACTGGCACACTGTCTCCCCAGTTTGGATGGTTCATTGTTTATTGGTTATTGATTACGGTTATTATTTCATCATTCTGACAGTCTTTCCTACCGTTTCCCTTCTTGATATTGCAAATACGGCCCTTCCTGTGGAGACACGAAAAAGGGACGTTCTGAGGAAAGCCTGCATTTTAGACTGTTTTGAATGCTGCTAAATTAACCCCCAAGACCGGCCTACATTTGTGTCAGAAGCATGCTCCTAGTAAAGACCTGTTATCCGACATCTGCATTTTTGTCTAGGAGCACAGTGGAGTCCAGTGGTTTTTATTTCCACCCGTCAACGTGTGGCGAATGGGTTCCCACACAGCAGTGCGTGGTACCTGGGGTGTCCGACAACTGGACCATTTTCTTCACCATTGCTTCTGCCTCACCCTGCAAGAAAAGTGTAGGAGAGGGTCACAGGTTACAAGCCAGGCCCTGCAACATAGTCCATCTCTGCCTAACAGCCACCTTGCACTGAATTCCGATCAATCTCTGCATAGAAACACTAGCTCCGGGGGCTGGGGAGATGGCTCAGTCGCTAAAGTGTTCACTGTGTAAGCATGAGGACCTGAGTTCAATCCCCAAAACCCAAGTTGAAACAGCCACCTTGGCACTCGGTGTGTGTAATCCCCTCCCTGGGAAGGCAGAGATGGGCAGATCCCTGAGATTCCTCAGCCAGCCAACATGGTATAATTAGAAGCTTCATGCCATCAAGAGATCTGTTCCAGGAAAAAAAAGTGGACAGTGCCTGAGAAGTGACAACTGAAGTTGTCCTTTGGCCTCCACACGAATGTCCTCACATACATATGCATTTATGCACATACATACACAGTTCTACGCTGTTCTCTTATTGACGTGGTATGGCAACAGCTTTCCACTGGGGCTAAAATACATGGCATCCCTTTGTAGGAACAATGGGGACATGTCTTACCTGAGCTGATGGGAATGTGTGTCTGGTGAGGTTACACTGGGTGGCCACTGAGACTCACAAAGAGCAGCAATTTATATTCTTGCAAGGACTGGGCTCAAACTGAGCCCATCGAGGCCCTAAAAAACCAGTCAGGTTAGGAAATTCATGGTCCAGGCAGCTAATGATATGATTTCAATCAAGCTGTTACATGATTGGCACTTGGTTAAGAGGCAGAGGCTGTCTCTGTGTCACTGGAAGCAGCTCTTCTACCATGGCCTAAGGATGGAGGAATTGAACCTCATCCCATTTAGCAACCGAGTCCCAGTGATTGGAAAGAACTTAGTTTGTTATTGACAAGAAATGTTAATGTCTATTAGGGATGGAAAGCTCTTAATTTCTTGCTTCGGAAGTAATCACTTGATGCTAAATTGCTCAACTCTGTTTTGTACTCCATTAATTCTGACTTTGAGCAGGTACTTAAACCACTAGAGCTTAGCGGAAATGGAGATTTGAGAAATCATAACACAATGATAGAATTTAAGTTCTAGAAGAGAGAGAAGATACAGGTCACTGAGCTCATTCTCTTCTCTTTATAGATCTAGAAACTGAGACCCCCAAAGATAGTTTCCTTGGGGGTCAGTGTAGTTCTTAGAGACACTGCCTGAATTCGAGATTTGATTGCTGTGATGTTAACCATTTCCTGTCACTCAGGTTTTAGATGGGAGCTGGAGCCTGACTGTGTTAAGCTTCATTGATTGATAGATTCGTCCCCACAGTGGACCTGCCAGCCAGTGAACGTTTCTGTTAGATGTATCAGGAGCCGATAACTGCTGACCGAGGAGTGCTGGAGCCTGCTGGGGTGAATTGGTTCATTTTTCATTGTCTCCACCCTGACTTCATGGCAGGTCACAAGAGGTGGAGTTGGGTAATTACTTACCTACTCTGAAAACACTCCTGTATGGGTCTGTGCACTTGGGCCTCCCGTGCCAGTCTGCTTTGGAACACGGTGGGTTAGAAGACCATAGGCTTGGTAGTACCAGGGACGCACCCAGCCCTGCCTACGCCCCCCATGACATCTCCCTTCTCTGCCCAGTGTACTGTGCTGAATGGCTTTCCCGCATTCAGCAGATGTCAAGTGGAGACCATAACTTTTTACATTCTAGAATAGGTCACTTATTTTCTTCTACTTGTTTTTGAGACAGGGCCTCCCTGTAGCCCCAGCTGACCTGGAACTTACTATGTAGATCAAGTCTGGCCTTGATCTCTCAGATTCACCAGCTTCTGCTTCCCAGTGCTGGGATTAAAAGATGTGCACCACCACTCCCAGCCTTTTTTCTTATCTTTTGCAAGAGAAATACAGTTCCTTGAACACTTTAATTGATTAGTGTGTATGAGTATTTTGCTTGCATGTACGTAAGTGCATCCCATGTGTGCAATGCCTGCAAAGGGCAGAAGAGGGTATCAGATCCCCTGGAACTAGGGTTACCAATGGTTGTTAGCTGCCATGTGGGTGCTGGGAACCGAACCTGGGTCCTCTGTAAGAACAGTCAGTGCTCTTAACCACCGAGCCATCTCTCCAGCTCCTTCCTCGATCACTTTTTACTGACACCTTGGTGGCTCTCAGATCCCCAAATCCTGCAGTTCATCACAGTCTCAGTGTCTGCTTGGACATTACTAGCCTCTCCAGGGTTCATGGGCAGCCTCTCTGTGGCACAGGACAGACCAGGCCTCCTCTGTTCCCTGGCTTCTTTATGGCACAGAAGACTGCAGCAAGATGTGGTTCTGAAAGTAAATCCAGAGGTTTGCCAAGTGACTTCTAGTTTTTCTAAACCACTCCGATTCTACCACCTGCACAGTGTCTCACAACTTACTGCACCTGTCACAGGGTGGATCCCTGAAGTTTTTCCTTTTAAAACAACTGACCAAGGTGCAGTTGGCTTGAAGAAAGCTGCTCCTGTGTAACAAACAAATTGATATGTTTGGAGATAAGTAAGGACTTGTGAGACCATCTCCAAGGTCATGGCACAACACCACCCTTCACTGAAAGTTCCCTCCTTTTCTCTGTATTATTTAGTGTTCCTTGCTTCTGCTTTTTAAAAGCAGAACATTTGACATGAAAATAATTGTAGGTACTATGTGGCATATCTCTAGGACTCGATTATCTGCATAAATGAAATTTTGAACTCTGTGAGGCCCTCTGCAGGTCTTTACGTCTGTCAGTTTGACTGTTCTGGTGAGTAGGATCTGCAGCATCAGTTGGCATAGCCTCTAGGTTCACAACGTTGTTGTTCATGGTTCAGTCCCTTTCTGAAGACTTGAATGATAGGCTAATGTATATTGCGTGCTGTCTCTGGTCTGTCAAGGGACGTTAAATCGCTTCCATGTGGCTCCTGTGAGCTGTGCTGGAGGGAACAAGAGTGTACACATATTTCTTCATGATTCTGATTTGCCTTCGTTGGGTTATGTTCCCAGAAATGGCATTGCAAGATCAAATAGTGCTGAAGTATCTTTTCTGTTGGAAAGTGAGTTCCAATGACATGGAAGTTAGTTATATTTTTAGAAGGCAAACTTGCAACTCGGGTGATACCTTCAACTCCAAAGCTGCCTTTTGCAGCAACACCATGACTGCTTGGATAGGTACTCAGGCCCCCAACTTTGAATGTGATGAAAGGGAAGTCTGGTTGCAACGAATTTGACAGAGTGAGCAGAAATGGAGAAAACCAGCAAATCTGTAGCATGGTACTGTGACTCTGACACTCAGCAGGTATGTGTCCTTGGGCATGTGAATCACCCTCTCTGAGTCTCAATTTTTCAAACCTGTCAAAGGAGGGTATTAACGACCACCTCCCCAAAAGCTTTTGGTGAAGATGATAGATACAGCACCATGCCCAGAACACAATAGGGGCAATTATGTCTGATAATTATGCTAATAAATAATGTGGGCTGCTCCTTATCCGCAAGCCTGCTTACCTAAGTCAGCACTTGCAGCTCCTGCCCTGTGGGGTCCCGCCTTCCCAAGGTTCCTGTTCCAGGTCCCTGGTGCTCACTAGCTGTACTCATTAAAGAAGCCGTTCACTCCCACAGTTCCAGTGAGGAGCAGAGGGCTGTTTCCTTTTCACTCCTTTACTCTAGCTTTCCATCTTTCTGTTTATCTATTCTTATTATCATTTCAATAGTAATAATGTTCTGTCCCTTGTTATTGGCTATTTATTTTGAAAATATTTTTTTCAAAAATGATTTCATTTTTTTAAGTATATATGTTGGTTTTATCCAGGCCTGTTTACTCTGACTCAAATCCTTTGCAATCAGCTTTCCTTCTTCACAGTCACAAGTAATTATTTTTAAATAAATACATTGAACACAAAAGGTTCTTCTTTAGGCTAGAGAGAGGCTCAACAGTTAAAGGCACTTGATGCTCTTGTAGAGGACCCAGGTTTGGTTCCCAGCACCCACATTGCAACTCTCAACCATCTATAATTCCAGTTCCAGGAGATAGGATGTCCTTTTCTGGCCTCCATGGACATTGCATGCAAGTGGTGAGCCTACATACATCCAGGCAAAACACTCATGTGCAAAAAAATAAAATAAATCTTTTAAAATGTGATAAAAATTCTTCCCTTAACTACCAGGCACATTAGTTAGATATTGCTAATATCCTTTTTTCCCCTCTCAGAGAGTTTTAACTGGATCAGTACAACTAGTAATGTTTCCTAATGAAAATAATTAAGTTCACTTTATTCCTTTAACAAATATTTAGTTGGAACCGTGAAGTCCCGTTAATGAGGCAATGTGAGTAATCGCTAGCAGAAAAATTAATTTATCATAATGTCTGTTCTTTTTTAAATATCAGCAGATTATTTGGCCCCAGGGCTGTGTCTAATTAAGCTCCTGGAAGGCACAGTGAAGGGAAACTGGTTGTCATATGTCAGTGGGAATGATCTCACCAGTAAATCACATGGGCAGGCTGACACTGTCCGAGAGTGGAGACTGGGCACAAGCCACAACCTTGTTTGGCTAGAATTTGTCAGTAAATCATGAAAACCCGACCAGGCATGGTGGTGGAATCCTAGAATTCAGGAGCCTGAGGCAGGAGGATTGCTGTAATTTGAGGACCTGACTGGTCTATATGGTAAGTTCAAGACCAGCCAAGGTTACATAGCATGACGATGTCTCAAAACAAACTCAAGGCAAACTCTTACATAAGAAAAGTAGAAAGCAGCACTTTGTCCACTGGTAGCAATGTCTGTGAAGTGAGTAGCAAGGAAGACACTGAGAAGCTTGTCCTGCCCCAGATTTCACGTCTCTGCAAGTCTGGAAGCTTCCTCCGTAACACATCAAAAAGAGGGTCATCAGCACTTAGCCCGTGGGTCTTGGGTGAATTAGTTTAATGGGATGTTCTTCTTCAAGCAACTCCATGTCAAATGCTCAGAATAAAACATCCCCTGAGCAGACTGAGGTAGTAGTTTGGCAAAGAGGAGACCCTGGGAGAGGACCAGGAGACACAGGCTATCTGAGATCAGACACAGGGCACTGAGGTGAGGGAGATGCAGAGAGCTGACCAACGTAACAAGCTTCACCTTCCTCCTGAGTCTGCTTCAAGGATCTACTGCATATCAGAAACATGAGCTGATTTCTTATGGGAGGGGACTGGTGTCAGTGGAATACCTGTTTTGAGTGAACAAGTGTGATATACTCTGTTTAATAACAACAGTCTTTAATATTATTGTTTTCATTAGGGGCGAGAAGTTGAAATTCAGAGCTGTTCTATGATCTGGGGACATGTCATTACTAAGTCACTGGGTCAGATTTTGATGCCAAGTATATCTAATCAGAGGCATTTTCTTATGAGAACAGACTTGTTCTCTTCACAGGAGTCTGTTCTGTATCTAGAACAGTGCTGGGCCCAGAGGAGATGCTTAGTAAAAACTCTGAGTTAAGTGACTAACTTGTACTACACTGAATTCTTAGGAGTTTTAGCTCCTTCTAAAGGTAGATTAGAAAACAAAGAGGAACTTGGTGGGCATTGTGTGTCACAGAGTACTTTCCTCCCTACAGAGAACTCTTGTCTAACATCTCAGATGTTGGGAAAATGGCTGAAAATTTATACATTAGAAACTATGGTTTCATCCACAGACCAGACAGCACATAAACCTGACAGCTTGTGCCATTTGGCAATTTTGTGACTTTGGGCAACATTTCCACTTGTAAACCAGTCTCTCTGGAGATGAACTGGTACTGTCCAGAATGAGTGGATGACTTTGTCTTGAAGGAGCTGAAGTTGCCATTTGCTAAGTGCTTACTCTGTACTGTGCTTTGGGGGCCAGGCAGTAGTGTGTTAAGCACTGGACTTTCACTCTTGTTTTCAAATTACATATTTAATTACAGTCTTCATTGAAGATGAACCAAGTGTGAAAAAATACCTGTTCTTCCCAGAATGTGGGATTGGGGAGGAGCGTGTGGGGTTGGAGTCAGTGCCTGGGAATTTAAATATTTTTTCAACAGTAGCGTTAAGGGTGAAATTAATCATGGTTGTGACCAAATGCTGGCCTTTTGGTTAGCCAGAGGTAGTGAAATTTATATTTGTAGTGTTGGTTTTTCAAAGCTGAATGTTTTCCCCTACCTTAGGAGATATTCTGGTAGCAAAACCACAGACTTAACTCTTCAGGACTTTAGAGATTGGGCAAAAATAGACATCTTTGTCATTTGTATGGCATTATTTTGTGGACAGACACATTAGCATTTTGCATAAAGATTTTATGTGTACATGTGAAGGATTTGCTCCATTGTTGGACACAGTTTTAGGTGTGGTGCACATACTGAATCAAGCTCATTTGTCAGACTCTTTACATCTTTAATCAGTTAACCAATCATCAAAGCAATCTATCTAAAACCTAGTTTTATACGCCATAGTTCCTGTTTTCTCAAGATAGTATTTTTATTTATTTATTTTTCTATTTATTTATTTATTTTGGTCATTTTGAGACAGGGTCTCCCTGTAGCCACAGCTGACCTGGAACTCACTGTGTAGACCAGGTTAGCCTTGAACTCACAGGGATCTGCCTGCCTCTGCCTCCTGAGTGCTGAGATTAAAGACCTGCACCACCATACCCAGCTCTTCAAGGTAGTATTTTTAATAGGCCTCCTTTATCATGGAGGAAAAACATGTCTATATCTGGAGAGACTAGGTAGAGTGACTAGATGCCATCAGATTCAGTGCCAGATGTCACAGGCCAGAATCCAGTGGGGTGACATGTAAAGGGAAAAGGGCAGGTGGGTATGCGGTGATTAAGAGAGCAGGACATAGTAGCTATTTAGGTGTTGAGGGGAATGGGAGACCCAACAGTGCCAAGCCAGAGTCTGAGCAAGCAGGTAGAGTCGGTGAACATGAGACCCAAGAGACCAACGAGGACCAGAGTGGTCTTTGGAGGAAATGATGTGTTCCATTTTGAGTTTGCTCAATGGAAGCCTATTTGGGTAGAAATAGGAGCAGACAGTTCATGCACAGAAGTCGTTCTGAGCGGAAGTCAACCGCGTCAAGCTTCCAGTATGAAGCTGCTATGTGGAAGTGCTATTAAAACCTTGCGTGACGAGAGGAGCAAGTCCAGCAGTGTGGAGCAGGTCTGTGCTCAGGCTTGGGTTAGAGAAGAGGCAGTCCACTGAGGGAGAACTTCCGGAGAATAAAGATTTCTGTGATCTGAGGACAGGGAAGAAGAACACGGTTCCCTTGTCTCCTGCTCGTGGGAGGAGGGGAGCAGAGTAGACCATTGGTTTTAGTGAGTAGTGGATCACGGGTGAGAGAATTTCAGTGGCATTAGGCAGCCACAGTTGGCCATGCTTTGGGGATGGGCCATTCAACTCTTCAGTTGAATTAGGGGTACAAATAGAGGCAGACAATGGGTCAGGCTGAGGGAGATAGGACAAAGTGGAGGAAAGGAATCCAATGAAACTAATTTTTAAATACTTACAAGCGTAACTATGACATGAAAGTAGAAGGGAGACTATGTGAAAGCAGGGAGGGAACCAGCAGAAAAGGGGAGAAGAAACAAGACAGGGCGTGGGACTGGGAATCTGAGAATGTGCACTGTGCACCTGTCTGTAAGTGGGGCACTGAAACCCAGTGCAAGGAATAAAGGCAAATTCAAAAACAACAACAAACTAAACTAAACCCCGGTGGCACAGCCATTGGGCTGTCTGTTCTTCAGAAACAGCAAGCATAATGTAGCAGGTGTGGAGAAGTCACACCAGCCCTTGGGCATTGCTGGACTGTTCAGTGGCACAGCCTCCACGAGAAACTATATGACGGTGCTTTTAGATTAAAATTAAACAAAATTACTGTATGATCCAACATTTGCACTTCTGGGTATCTGCCCAAAAAAATAGAAAGCAGGACTTATAGCAGCCTTACTTACAAAACCCCAGCAGTGGACACAACCAAGATAGCCATCAGTGGATGAAGAGAGAAGGTGTGTGGCACACTAAAAAGTGGGATTTTATTTGGTGTCTCACAGTGTGGGAGTTGGGACATATATTCTAACATGGAAGAACTCTGAGTATATCATGATGAGTGACATAAGCCCAACACAAAAGACAAATATCACATGATTCCATTTACATGGTGCCTAGAGTAGCCAGAATCATGCAGACGGGAAGTGGAGTGGAGGAGGCCAGGGGAGAGGGAGGAGAGAACGAGCCATTATTGCTTCATGACTATAAAGCTTTGTTTCAGGAGGTAAAGTCCTGGAGACAGAGGGTGGTGTGACCGTCATGATCAGAATTTGTTTACTACTCTTAACCTCAAATAGTTAGGATGGTGAATCCTGTGTTATGTCTGATTGTCCCCAAATTACAAATAGTAAGACCTAAACAACCCAGAAAACAGAATCCCTTGAGACTATCCAGGAAAGGAAGAGCGAAAAGAGAAATGGCCACACACTGGCTAAACTCCTGCTCATCTTAGTTTCCCTCAGTGAGATCAGAGCCAAGCACCACTGACCTGACACCAGTAGGTTCTGCTTGGAAGCTCCTTGCCCAGAGACTCTCTGTGCTGTCTTCTGAGAAGCTTAAAGACCATGATTAAGTTTGGTTTCAGACAGAGAGAAAAAGTAAACTTTCTGTTGTTTTAGGTGCTGGCAGTGGAGCCCAGGGTGTTCAAACATGTTATGCAAGGGCTGTGCCACTGAACCAGCTCCCAGCTGTCCTTGAAGGCACACTCCAATACCTGTACCAAAGCCTGAGTGAGCGTGTCCTGGCCTCCCCTGAAACAGTTAACATCACAGACACCTAGAGAGGGAGGCCCAGGAACATTCTTGGAATGCCTTATGTTGCCCACTGATTAAACCTGTTTAGGGTTGAAGTCCTTTGTTGGGAGCTAATTGAAGAGAAAGCATTTTAAACAAAAAAATTTAGATATATATGTGTATATATATATATATATATATATACACACACACACACACACAATCTATCTCTCTCTATATATATTAAAATGCTTTCAGAATTGGAGTTTATGGAAAGTGGTAGAAATGCTTTTTTAGAAAACGATGTCCTCTATGCTATAATTCTTTTTATTTCTGTTCACCTTCGACTTAAACCCTTCCCAGAGCGTGCATGCTCTAGGAACATGTACCACCCCACTCATTCATAGTGTCGGTGTCATGCTGGAGTGTACAGTAACATACAACTAGAATGAGGCCTGTTGCTTCCTCTCTGGAAATACCTGAAATTTTCTATCCTGATTTCATCCGATTCCATTGTTTTCAAAAGTTTCCTGGTTTCAGAAGTGTTCCTTTTTTTCTGTACTAGAGGAAACTATTGATAATTGCTATTCTGAAATCTCCATTAATGCCAGTTATAAAGAGACAGAAGTAGGCAGTTCTGCAGAGTGTGGTGGAGTTTTGCACCCTTTGGTACATCTGCTAGATGCTCTTTTTGGAAAGGAGAGTCCGCTAGTAAAGATAAGGCAGTTTTTACTGTGTGCAGTTTTCTACTCCGATACCAGTATGTCATCCTGAATGTTCTTTCCCAGCATTGAATCACAGTTATTGGAGCATTTTTACATGAGTGACATCCTAAAATCTACATGGTTCAAGCTTCTGGTCTGAAATGTTCAGTTAATGTATTTTCTCAAAGATGATGGAAGTCCACAGTAAAAGGCTGAGCATGCAGGCCAGCCTGGATTAAAAAGAAGACAGGCTCATTTGGGGTTCTGGGTTAGATGACAAGGCTCATGTCTTTGTGCCAACTCCCTAGGCAGTGGTATTGACTGTAAGGTGTCAGTCCTCTGTCTTATACTTAAGCTGCCAAGCAAGGTCTGTATTTCTATCACTACATTAAAATTCTGTCCTCCTCTAAAACGTCTGTCCAGAGCTAACTTCATTTCTTTTTTCCTTTAAGATTTGTGGTTTGTGTGTATGTATGTGTATGTACATGTACACAAGCTAGCCAACAGTGTATGTGTGTTTGCATGTGTTCACATGTGTATGGCAGCCAACAGAATCCAGACGAGGTCATCAGATTCCCTAGAGTTGGAGCTACAGGTGGTTATGAGCTGCCCCAGTGTGGGTGATGGGTTCAGAGCTTTGGTCTTCTGCAAGAGCACAGGTGCTCTTAACTGTTGAACCATCATCTCTCTAGCTTCTAAACTCAATTCTGGAATTGCAGATGTCACAGCCTACTTGGGGGCTTAATTGCTTTCTTATCTGAGAAACAACTTGCAGAAGCAAACAGAGAGTCTGATGTGACCTGTGAAGCCTCTACTTTGCCCTGTTGAGCATAGTTACTGTGATAGTCATGAGTGTATTTAACTGTTTTCACATGTAATTGTATGTGTGTGACCAGCCCAGCCATGGCATCTTTGTGTGGACTTGAGCCTTTGTTTGTTTTGTAGAGTCCCCCATGCATTGTAAGTATGACACACAATCCTCTCCACCAACACCATTTAGAGCCCCACTCTTCAGTCTTTGTATAAAGTCACAATGCAATAAAAAAAGGCAAAACTAATAAAAAAATACTTGCAGTGAAACTGAAGACTGAGGACTGGAGAGATGGCTCAGTGGGTAAGAGTACTGATTGTTAGGACCAGGTCGGTTCCCAGCACCCACATGGTGGCTAACAACCATCCATAACTCCAATTCCAGGGGATTTGATGCTTCCTGACTTCTGCGGGCATTGCATAAGACGAGTGCCTTTACATACCTGTAGGTAAAACACTCAAAATCATAAAATAAAAATACTAAATATTTAAAAATTCTCAAAACATGTTTGACTTGAGACTCTTTCTGCCAGTGTGTGACTTTGCCCTGCTTTGTGATTGCATTATGCCTTGTGAAGACTTAAGTTCTACAGTCCTTATGCATGCAGCTAGTTAGATTGCTCTGTGCTCTTGACATTCTCATCTGAACTTCCATAACCCCAGGATTTGTCTCTTCCTTTGTAGACTTCCTTTCTAAATCTGTCATGAGGTATTCTCATGGCTCTCTGCCCCAACCCACTTCAGTTGAGTCTTCCTGTAGTTTGGCCCGGCCTCAGAAACTGTTATATGTAATTGAAGCCCTACGCACAATGCTGTAAAAAGCACAAATAGTAGGTTCCAGTTTCAGTTTGGAATTCATGGTAACTTTCAGTCTTCTGGTGTGTTGAAGACAGACGAAGGAAATCAAAGCACCTCTTTCTGAATTCCATGCCCGAAACTTGCCTGAAAAAGTGTGGAGATGGTTGGGGTGTGATGTTGGTGAGACATGTTTTTCTTTCCCAAACCACTGCTAAGTCTATTAATTTCCTGACTCAGTCTTAGAAACTAACTTCGAATTCTTTAGAGAAGAGTTCAGCCTTGGGCTGAGAGGAGCTGACCTGGGAGCAGGACCCCTGCCAGGGTCAGTACATATCATGCATATAAATGCTGGGGCTGCACCTGAGAGAAGTCACCATGCATGCAGCATTAGGGGATGAAGTGCAGTCTTCCAGCCAGCCATGTGTGTAGGACCCGGCAGGGAAGCTTCATACTGCTGCATTGTGGGCTCTCCAGTCGCACCAAGCTCCCAGTAGCTTTGTAGACCATCCTGTGCTCTGCTCTGCCCCATGTTATAGATCAGATCAAAACACGGACAGGAACTCATCTGACATGTTCAGATAGCAAGATGCACACAATTCACCTCGAGTCCACACACCTAATCACCAAGGGGCCAGTGGCACCCCAGCAAGTCTCACTCTGCCAGAAATTATAAGAATAGAACTGAAGAGGCCCTAATTCCTTTGGGAAAACAAAACTTGTGCCCAAAGTCTCCAAATTTCAGAGCACAGTTACACTAAAAAAACAGATTATCCCCACCCATAGCTGGGGAGCTGTGGACAGTTGATGACTGCTATGGGAGGGAGAGTCCAGTTTCTTCAGAGGTGTGGTTCTTGGCAGGTTAACCATGCTCCAGTGGATGACCCACACCCATGCATGTGTAAGCAGCATAAATTAGACTCAGTGGGGTATTTAAAAAAAGAAGACGTGAATGTGGGAGTGTGGGTGGAGTTGGAGAGGGTGAATATGGTAAAATATATTGCATGCATGTATTAAATTCTCCAACAAATTTTAAAAACCAAAAGATTATTTCTGTCTCCAGAGTTTTGTAGGGGAATGTTTGTGTGACCATAGGACAATAATCCTGTTTTCTGTGTAACTGACAAGCATGTCCCTAGACATTCTGCTATTTGATTTGACTTGACACCAGCTGTCTTCCTCTCCTTTCTTTTGCATGTGTGTGTCAAAATTGTTCTTTAATAGAAAAGAAATATGCTTCCAGTTACATGACAGAGGTTTTAGTATTCATAGTACCATCAATAAACTCTACTACTAATTCATTATAGTTACACTATTATTGAAGACAAATACAAAGGAACATTTATTATTTGGGATAGTACACTGTTAAGTAGGCTTAGCAGGTGGGTCTCTAAGAATTGTTCCTGTATTTCATGAAGATTCATCTTATACATGAGGAAGTCTAGGCTACAACTTCAAAACAGTGGTCTCTGGGAATTATGAAAGAACTATGACAGTGTACATGTTTGATATCTAAACTTACAAAACAGTATACTCGTTCTATATTGAAAGGTAGGGGTGGGTCCATGACCTAGCCAAGGGACTACCCCTCAGAAAGGCTGGAAAGCAGAGGACCACTCCTGGGAAGGCAGAACCATCCCTGGGGAGGAGGGACTGTACCTGAGAAGGCTCATCTTCAGCTCTGTTGAAGAGACAGGTGAAATAATTAACCTTTAAATAAGATACTTTTAACTTGCCAGAATTCTCACTTCCTAGTCCAACCTTGTATAGAACTTCAGATCTCCCTCCTTTCTTAGAACTCAAAGTGTATATTAACAAGGAATCTGTTATCCAAGGGTGTCAGGCAGAGGTTAGCCTGTTCTATGGATGTAATTTCTGGCTGTGGAATAGGTTCCATATGAAGTCAGCATGGGTCCTAGTTACTGGCTCTTTAAAAGACCACATCATAGTGTCGTAAAATGAACAGACCTTGCACAAAATTCAGATTTTATTCTGGTACCTTCAAAAGCAAAAATCTAATATAAGACATTGAGATGTAGACAGCCAACAAAAGAAGCAAGGAAAAAAATATTTACCAAGCAACTGTTACTCCAGTAATCTTCACAGCCACCTCCTAACCGCTCCATTTTACAGCTGAAGAAACTGACACTCAAAATGTTTATACTAGTTTCTCAGGAAATATAGAGCATTTCTTCAAAGTCTGATGTATGGTTACATTTTGAGAGAGGAGAGTTAGCCAAGGGGAGGATGCTACAGGGTGACATGAGCAAAAGGAAGTAAAAGCCACTTTTCTGTTTAGGCTTTAACAGAGTAGATCTGAGTTAAAACACAGTTTAAAGGCAACTTTTAAAAACATATTTTATTATTTTTTATGTGTATGAGTGTATGTATATAAGTACACCTATGTCGTGCAATGTCCGAGGAAGTCAGAAGAGGGTCTCTGATCTCCTGAACCTGGAGTTATGGACAGTTGTTACCTACCATATAGGTGCTGGGATTTGAACCCAGGTCCTCTGCAAGAACAGCCAGTGCTCTTAACCACTGAACCATCCCTCTAGTCCCAGAGGCAACTTTTAAAAGTATTTATATATTTATTTTTATTTTATGTGTATGAATGTTTTGCTCATGTGTTAAGTGTACTATGTGCATGGAATGCCCATGGAGGCCAGAAGAAGGCATCAGGATCCCCTGGAACTGGAGTTGTGGATGGTTGTTAGCTGCCATGTGTGTCACTAGATGTTACCTTCCTAGACAAGACAAGGCAATTGAATCAATAATAATGAGCTTTATGTGGACACTTGCTCCCTTCTGATAGCGGTGGCAAGAAATGTTCTTGAGAGAAAAGTCCCCATTACTAATAGTAGTCAGGGGCTAGGGAGCATCCAGGGCATTGCTGCTGCTGCTGTGCATGAGGGCTTCAGGAAGCAGAGTGTTACTGATGCTGAGCCCTGGCTGGGCCTAGTGGTGTTGGCTAGAGGCTGAGGCAGGAAGACGGGAGTTCAAGGCTAGACTAGGCAATTTAGTGAGACTCTGTCTCAATATCAAGAGTATAAAGAGGACTTCTGATGTAATGTGGTGGTAGAGCACTTGCCTAGCATGTATGAGGCCCTGGGTCTAACCCTCAGTACTGAGGTAGGGGTGGGAATGAAAAGATACCGAGTGGCTTCATTGTTTACTCACAGGCTTTGAGACTCAAGTTGAGCATAGTGACCCACAAACAGTAAATGCAGGACCCAGGAATGTTGCCAGCCTGTGCTCTGGCCTGGGTCTTGGATGGGGTAGAAAGCTCTGGCATCCTTCTCTCCCCTGTTTTTTCCCAAATTATTATTATTACTAAGTGTAATGTGTGGAGGAAGCTATGGCCTGAATATGGAGGTCAGACAACTTTGGAATTGGTTCTCTCCTATCTTTGTGTGGGTTCTGGGGATTGAACTCAGGTCATCACACATTTGCAATAAGCGCCTCTATCTGCTATGCTATCTCTCTGCCAGTTTTCCCTTTTTGTGTATTATGTGAAACAGAAACTCCCTGTGTATGTCAGTTGAATTCCAGTTGGGCAGATGTTCTAGTTTGTGTTCTGGACCTTGTGGAAGAAAAGCAACTTAAGGGAGAAAGGGTTTATTCTGGCTCATAGTTCCAGGTTCCAGTCTGTCTCCGGGGTGGAGGGAAGTCACAGCAGCAGGAGCTACAGACCGCTGTTCATACCGCGTCAATCAAGTAGCTGAGAGCAATGAATAGATGCATGCCTCTGGCTCCTTTTTCTCCACTTACACAGTCCAGAGACGAACCCAATTCAGACAGTTCCTCACCAGGTGTGCCTAGGGGGAGGCCTGTCTCCCAGGTGATTTTGATTCTACCAAATTGACAGTTAACACTAACCATTGTAGAAGGAGTTAGCCCTGAAGTTCTCCAGCAGCGAGGAAGCCAGCCTGCAGCACAGCGGAGCAGGCTGGGAGCACAGGTCTGCAGAGTCTGAGGACAGTGCTCTCCTGCCCTGTGCCAGAAGGGTGTGTCTGACAGACCTGTGGATCTTTTGGAGAATTGAAACTTTCTCTTATTTTGTGAATTGTAACGTGAAATTTAGAGGGCAAGAAATCTCACCTTTGTTGGGTAGACATTTATTTCCTGTTGTCAGTTCCCCTCAGTTTTAGACTACTGTATTTCCAGTCCTTGCAAAGACTTGGGAGAATTGAGGAGGAGGAGGAGGAGGAGGAGGAAGTGCAGTAAGTTCTGGATTCCTTCTTCAGGAGCGCTCATTTATCATGGTTCCACTGCTTCACGTCAACATGCTAAGTGCATAGCTGACCCTTTACAAAGCTGGCCCCGAGTTTTAGAACTGACAAGACTCGGTTCTAAGGAAAGCATCATCTAACACAGTTCTTCAAGCTCTTGTACCTACGCTTTAACTCCACTTAGGGGGAAACACACTTAATTGTTTCAAAGATTATTACTTTTTTTTTTAGTAAATTTCTAGTAAATGGGGAGATTAATAATGGGCTATTTTTTTCTCAGCTTGTGGTTTCTAATTACATCAGTTACAGCTCAGCCTTCCTCTTAACTAGAGTGCAGGCATGAACTGGAAAAGAATGAGCTAATCCTGATAGATCAGGTGGAATAAAGCTCTCCATTCATATCTTTACCTTTCATCCCTTGTTCTGAGTGCCAAGAATTAATGCTGTTTGAAAGTACAAACTGATCCTGCCAAGCTCCGGCAGCTGAGATAATCCTAATTATTTTCAATGTTAGCGAGAAGGGCAGAGCGGTTCCACTGTGGAAGACCGTTCTATTGTGAAACATTAAATATCTGCTAAGTGGTATTGATTGGACATGATTTTATTTCCAAACACTATGGTTATCATGAAGCAGAAGAATTTGTTGTTTAGGACATTTTCACAGCTTTTCATCAGATTCCTTTAAGCCTGCAAACCAGGAAGCAAAGGGGCCAGTACTTTAGTCCTCCTTGGCAGAGTCTCCCAGGTAAAGAACCTCTAGCCAGCAGGGAAAGCCATTTGCATTTTATTTTTACAGGATTTCTTAGTAGGAGTCTAATAGTATTTAACCTGCAGAGGAAGAGCATTTTTTCCCTACACATGAACATTGTGTATTTTCTCACATCACTGAAAGAGAATTATTTGTTCCAGTCCATCAACCTCATTCCAATGGGTCCCAGTTAAAAGTCAGTATTTTTTTTTGTAGTGTCAAAAGTTGAAACAGTTATGAATGGATTTTGCTTTATTATTTTTGAGGGATTCTTTTCTTATCTCGTTGTTGGCAGTATGAAATATTTCTCAAAATGAATCCTTCCTTTAGATGGCATTATCAAAATCACTTTAAGTGTTTCCCCCTACCCTCCAGGCTGGTAAGAAGGGTGATATGTCAGGCTTTCATTTGTTTTGAAATAATATGAAAGAAAGGCCCCTTAGGTGCTATAGCCGAATCAATGGCTTGAAAGGAAGTAGGGCCTGGATGCAGCCAGCCTCCTTGGCTTAGGATCCCTTACTGGAACAGAAGGAGAGATGAGATGGCAGGTTTTCCTCTTCCCTCTCCAGTCTGCTCTCATTCATGTCTTCTGTTTCTGGGTTGCCAGGGCTGGGAGGGCAGCACTGATCCCAGGGAACTATAACCCTTAATTGGCCTTTGCTGTGAACGCTTCCTGCCCCTTCCCGTGCAGCTGCCTCCTCCCCCAAGCACAAGAGCAAAGCGTTAACATCTCCACTGATGCAAGTAGCCCAGTGTTGAGCATCTCTGGGCCAATTATTCTTTCTTTCTTTAGTGTTATTCCCCAGAGTGGAATTACCAGGTCAGAGGGGATGAACAGTTTTACGGTTCTTATCACATGTCACTAGACTGCTGTCCAGAAAGATTGAACCAATTTCTCCTGCTAGCAGTTTGTCTGGTCCCCACAATACTGAGGACACTAGGAGTTAGCAGTATGCTTACCAATGATGGTTTTTGAGTTGAAATTAGCCCTCTACAGGGCTCACAAGAGTCAACTTAAAAAGCAAAAAAAGGAATCGCTTTGTGTTTTTGAATGTCTAGTTGGTATTAAATAATTTACAATGCATTTGATATTCATACCCCTGGGGAAGTTCAGTGGATGAAGTGGTACCCCAAAGGACAGAATATATTTAAGGACGGCAGTAAAGTTGATTTTGAACATTAGGTCACTAAAAAGCGATACTGAGTTTGTAGGCACCTGAAACTTTTATGAGGTACTGCACAGAATAAAAGGCACTGGCTCTATCTTCAGCAGCTTCTTATTCAGAGACAGTTAAGATCTGAACAAATGTAAAAATAACACGGGTTTAATTTTTGAGTGGATAAACTCTTTTAAGAATTTGGGTGTTTTCCAAACAGGTTGAGTTCATTTATTTACTTCTCTAGAGCACAGACGTGGGTTCAGTGTGTCTGGTAACATATTTGCAGTCCCAAATTCTAATGAAATACAGGGCAACGAGAGCAGAAGGGACTCTTTCCAAACTCTTCTGTAAAATTCTTGCTTCCCTTTCTCAGTCCTACATTGGTTAAATGAGGAGAAAGCCCTTGCCTCCTTCAGCCTCTCAATGAGGGCCAGTAGCAGGCACATTGGAAGCACCTTGCTTGCTTCCATGAGTCTCTGCATTAGCCTGAGGGGGTCAGTTATTTCGGTCCCTTGATCTCACACATGGCTAACTAGGAAGGTTCACTAGCAGGGTTTCTAAATGTGATAACAATGAATAAGATGATGCAGGGGCAAAAGCATGCCAGAGATTCAGGGTCCTCTGTATAAAATGGGGAGAGTAAGTCTGTTAAGGAATGGTTTGAAGGTGAAACACATCATTAAAGTATGTGGCAGGCAGAGAGTAGTCAATAAATATTCAAACGTCTGTCACTAGTTTGGAGTCGAGGTGAGGTGTGCAAATTAACTCAGACTCTCCAGTTGGCTCTTCAGATCTGCATTCTAAGAAGAGCTCTGAGCAAGATTCTACAAATGTTTGGACAGCGTTTTTCTGTATCCTTGTTAATGAGGGGCATGTACACAGGTTATAAATCACTTTAGACTTGCAAAGAATTTGAAATCTGTATAACAATTCAAATTAAGTAAGAAGACGTTGTGTACTGCAATAATAGACTCTTCAGGTTGCCAGTTGTTTTGTGTGTGTGTGTGTGTGTGTGTGTGTGTGTGTTGCTATAATTATATGTATATGCTTGCTTTGGGGTCATCTATAAACTATTATTTAATGATTTCTTTTTTTAGTTTATAAATGCACTTTCCTTTTATTTAAGGAAGACTTCACAAATAATTATCAGTAAATTATCTAAATTGCTCTTCAGATTTCAAATTTATTTACTTATTGAGTCTTCAGATTATCCCTTTTCTTGTTGAATACTGAAAACTATTTGTCTGTCTATAGAAAACTATTTGTCTGTCTGTCCATATGTACTGTTGGAGCTTTGGGGACTAATTTGGCCAGTCAAAGGTCCACTTCTTAATCACAGCTCTGTTTTATTCTGTGTGGTTTCACTAGCTGCACCAAACCTTTTCGAAACCCATAACAAGTGTAAATAGTGTTCTGTAAAAAGGTCTCTTTTCAGCATGGTAATATACCTTATTAAATTCAAACATAATAAGTATTGATGGCAAACACATCAGGACCCAGTACAGCTTCTACTATGATTTAGTCCTCTACAAATGACTTCAGCACTCGGCTCCCAATGCATTTTGCTAATTACATCATAGATTTCCCTATTGATGAACACAAGCTGAATTAACACAGGAGCACTAATGTACCCTTTCACCATTATTGTTGTACAAGAAGCCGTGGCAGATGCTGGCAGTTAGTTACACAAACATTAGTATTAACGATTGGCCATTTGGAATTGGTGACAAACTACTGCCCGGCAGAATCCTGAGGCCGAAACCAATCAGGAAGTTAATGAGGAGAGAAATTACCACTGCAGCTTCCCCTTAATTACATTCACACTAGGCATGAAGGGAGTTCTGGGGGTGGATCTAAACTCTGCTGAGGTTAAGAAGGTCAGAGACCCGTTTGCTTAAATTTTGTATCTACTATGGCTTCTAACGTTGCAAAAAACGTGTTAGATCCATTATTATTTTCTTATCCTTCATATTTAATGTTGGTTTCCTAGTGGAGTTTTCATAGGTCTGTTTTCAAAGTCTGCTTTAGTGTAAAATAATATACTTTATCTTTTGCATTTAAAACATTCTCTTGCTTACTGCTTTTTACTCTGTACAGTTAGGTATGCTGACAGCCCCCCCCCCCCGTTTGTTGCCAGGGTGTAGTCAAAGGAAATAAAAGGAAAGTTTATATGCTGTGGACTTCATTTGCTGGATCTCGCCTCTCCAGGGTTGGAAGTGCATGGGTGGAGTCTTGCTTGAGGATCCTCTGCCTTTGGATCACTTGACCAGACAAATTTCATTAGCATCCTTTACTTAAAGGGGAGGAGCTCAGTGAGATGTGGAAACAGTCTCCAACAGAGGGTGGGGCAGGCTGTTTGAGTTTTGCTTCTTAATGCACATAAAACTGAAATTCTACTCTCCCCTTCTGTTAAGTGGATGTGCTGTAAATATGATTTATTTTTATTCTAAGGAAGAAGGAAGTGCAGGAGGAGGGTACTAAGGGTCTATAAAAAGGTTTGCAATAGAAATGGGAGAATGCCTCTTTCT